>OX387240.1:72992648-74325925 GCA_947561735.1 Cenchrus americanus
CGATATTCCTCTGCCAGCTTGGCCTCGAGCTCGCGAGCCTGGGCTAACTGCGCGTCGACGTCGGCCCCAGCAGGGGTGCTCGGCCCTGCAGCCAGGCGCGGAGCGATCCCTGGGGCGGGCGTGACCTCCCCGTTGCCCGCGCCCGCTGCACCGGTGGCGTTTGCTGGGTCGTTGGCGATGACGACGTAGCATTCCCGCGCGGGGTCGTAGCTCCCGGTGCTGGAATCGTTGGAGCAGCCGAACCAGTAGTCCGTGGCATCAAGAAAACACCTGAACATCACTGGGTCCGGCACGCAGGAGAAGTCCCATTCCGCGTACCCATGGAGGTTGGCGGGTGGCAACGCGTCAAGGGAGCCCAGGGACGACTCGTCACCTGCGGAGGCGCCGGGATCCCTGGCGACGAAGACGTGACGGCCAGGGGGAACCCTGCGCATCGCGGTGTTGACGTTGGCGTTGTAGGCCGTTGTGGCACCGCGCAGACCGATGGGGAAGCGCGGTCCGGAGACCGTGTGTTGCCTTACCGGGGCGGTGGTGCTGCGCTGACGGGTGCGCCGCGTTGAGAGGCGGCGCGTTCAGCTTGCCGCCGCCGGACCGCGCCCGGCGTGAACGCCGGGGGAGCGGCGGCGACGTCGTGGCGTTGACGGGCCCGCGGCATCCGTGCCGGCGGGCAACCGCGTTGTGGCGGCGCGCACGGCGGGGACCGGAGCGGACCCGGCCTGGCGCCGCGCACGGAGCTCCTCGCGGTTGGTGAGGCGCATTAGGTAGCCGTTCCCCGTAGCCTGAAAGTTCAGGCCCCCGAACCGGATTTCAAACCCGGCGGGGAGGGGGTCCGAGCTGCCCATGGAGTAGCACGTGCCGCGGTACTCGGTGCGGATCACCATGGAGGGAGTTGACAGTGGATTGACCTTAGGAGCTCGCTTGCCCCACGGTGGGCGCCAACTGTCGGTGCGGAATGTGGTCCCGACACTAACCAGTAATGAGCGCCAAGGTTTATCCCTCAATGGTCGATGCTAAGCAATCAGAGAAACAAAGTTTATCCTGGTTCCGGCCGAGGGCCGTACGTCCAGCAGTGGTGTGCTCGAGGCACTATATTGCTCAGCACCGGGGGTGCCGTAGTGGGGCTGCTACAAGCAAGGCGGGAGAGGAAGCGTGGCTTCCAAGTCCCTGGTGAAGTGGCTGGAGATATTGTGGGGGAATTGGAGAGTGAGTGCGTGGTGTGTCATGTCCCGACTCGTTGTCTTCTATCTTGTCTCCTGCGGCGGGGGAGTTCGTCTTCCTTTTATAGGCCAAGGAGAGAGCGAGTTACATGTATGCCGCACTATTTAGCTACATGGGGAAGTGAGTAGGCGGCCGCCTTGACAGTCCTTGCCGCGATCCGGCCATCATGGCGCATCTTGTACCCGAACAGTGGTAGCTTCGAGGGTAGGAGTGCAGCGGACGGCCGTAATGCCTCCAGGCGGGCTCGAGGGGGTTGCTGACGTCGATCCGTACAGGGTACAGTGGCAGGTAAGGTGGCGTCCCGTTCCCACATGCTCCACAGCGTCGGAGCTGTTGCCACAGTGCCCGGCGTGGGTTTGTACGCGCGGGGGCGGCCACCATGCCGTTAACAGTGGCAGGGATGGCGCCCCGCCGGCCTAACGCCTTGACCTAACCCCCGCGAGTCACGGAAAGTAAATCGAGGGTGCGGCCGGCCCCCCTTCGAGGGCTCGGCGCGTTAGCCGTACCGGAGTAGGCGGCACGGCGTCACGGGACTAGCACCGGCCTCGTCGCACAGTCCCCCACAGTGGCGGGGATGGGTTCCCTCCTAGGGAGTAGGTGCAACAGAACCGGGGCGCGAGTCCCAGGCGCATGATGGCGCCGCCCCGCCGTTGTCAGAACATTAAATGCCCGTGTACGGAACGGGCGTGCGCGTGCGGAGCGCCCTCGAGCGAGGCGGAGCCCGCTCGAGGGCGGCGCGGACCCCTCGAGCGAGGCGGAGCCCGCCCGAGGTAGGCGCACCCCCTCGAATGGGGCGGAGCCCACCCGAGGGAGGCGTGTGCCCTCGAGCGAGGCGGCGCCCGCTCGAGGGGATCTTTGAGTGGGCCGCTTTGGTGGGCCGTCAGGGCCACCGTGGCGTGGGCCATGCCCTGCGTGTTTAAGCGAGGCGCGTTTGGCTTTGGCTTGTTGCGGGTTTTAAGTGGGGATTTCCCAGTTGTTAAAGGGGACCCCTAGGGCTGTCCCCGACAATGGGCGAGTTGCAGTTCTTCCTCGGGCTTCAAATCAAACAATCAAAGGAAGGAATATTTGTGCACTAAGCTAAGTACACCAAGGACATTGTGCGGAAGTTCAAGATGGAGGATTCCAAGGCTATGACGACGCCGATGAATACGACTACGGCTCTTGATGCGGACGAGGAATGTGAACACGTGGACCAGAAGGAGTACCGAAGCATGATCGGGTCACTCCTTTACTTGATGGCGACGAGGCCGGACATCCAGTTCTCGGTATGTCTGTGCGCTCGTTTTCAAGCGTCTCCAAGGACTTCGCATCGGCAAGCGGTGAAGCGAATTTTCAGGTACTTGCGTCACACTCCCGACTTCGGCCTTTGGTACTTCGCGTCCTCTTCTTTGGCGCTTCATGGTTTTTCAGACGCGGATTTTGCCGGGTGTCGGTTGGATAGGAAGTCCACTTCTGGGACTTGCCAGTTTTTGGGTTCTTCTTTGGTGTCTTGATCTTCCCGCAAACAGTTGAGTGTTGCTCAATCCACTACCGAGACCGAGTACGTTGCCACTGCTAGTTGTTGCTCCCAGCTCCTTTGGATTTCATACACCATGAGTGACTTTGGTGAGGAGTATACCCATGTCTCACTTCAATGTGATAGCACCAGTGCCATAAGCGTTGCAAAGAATCCAGTGCTCCATTCCAAAACCAAACACATAGAAGTGAGGTATCATTTTCTGAGAGACAACATAGAGGAAGGAAAGGTAGCTTTGATCCGTGTACCCACACATGACCAACTAGCCGATATTTTCATCAAACCCCTAGATCAAGCAACTTTCACTCGTTTGCGGGGGGAGCTTGGTGTGTGTTTGATTTCTTGAGTTGGGTGTGTGGGAGCTCCTTTGTAGCATATGTATAGTTTCCTTTGTGCATTTCTTGCATTTGGCATGGCATATGTAACATGATGTATAGGCATCCTTGTATCTTAGATTGCATGCATTTTGTATCATATGCATTGGTTAGGAAAAGTTTCTCTCATATACATTGTTCACCATGGAATGCTATTTATGTCTTTGTGAGCTTGTTTGGTATGCTATGGTTAGTTTGACTTAGCTCTTGATGATCTTGATGAATAATCCATGGTTGATGGCTATGTTTTTGAAAAATGTCACGTATATGCTCTCTCATGTGTAAATACCTTTATATGATCTTGACATGTTTTAGTGGCTTGGTTATGCTTAATTTGTGGTTGGATGGCCAGTTTATTGATCATTTGGGGTCAAAGGCTCATTTGCCATCATGAATGTTTAGCCCTCTTGCTTTATCATGTGGAGGGGCATAAGTTCCTTTTTGTCGCAAAGACATTTCATGTACCAATTATGAATCTGAAAATGAAATGTAAAATGCTTGGAAAATGTGCTCTCATGTCATATATGCTGAATTTAATTTGCTTTGGGTGCTAAACCGTTGCATGATGCCTACCAATGAGAAGTCTCATCAATAGAAGTAGGCACATGGCTCGGTAGCTTTGACATGACATGAGGTGCTTGTGGGTGCTTGTGATGGGTCTTATGATTAGAATGGCTGTACTAGCATGAAGTTTGTGTGGCTTTGCCTTTTTGATATGTTTTGATCATGTTTAGGACTTTGCTCATGAGAGGCAAATTTTTCGCAAAATTGCCCAAATCCATCTTAGCTTCGTCAAATGGTTGTGAAACTTGGTGGTCTTGTAGTTGATGTCGATACGAAGCTATAGAGTATCTAACTTGCTTATTTGGACATGTGTAGCATCCCTTGTTGAATTTTGTCTATTTGAGAAGCTCTAGGTTGAAAGTTTTGCATTTTTGGCTTGATTCATGCATTGCCAACAAGGGGGAGAAGTTTGAGCTTGAAATGGCTTCCTGGATGCATTTAGAAGGTTTTCAGGTGGTTTCGAGCCATTTCTGGGCTCTGTTGTGCACCGGTCTGACCGGTCGAGGTCACCGGTCTGACCGGTCAGAGTGCTGGTCCTGTGCACATGTTGGGCACCGGTCTGACCGGTGGTGGTGACCGGTCTGACCGGTGTGAGTTGAAGTTGTTGCAGCTGCCCTGTTTTCAAGTGGTTTGCATGCATTCTCTCAGGGGGAGTTGCATTGGTTCAGTGGGAGCTTGCATGTGTGCAGGGGGTGCTCTTTGTGGTCTTTCGAGCTTTTGGTTTGGTGGTTTGCGCTCTTTGCTTGAGCTTTGTTTTGTCTCGGATGTGTCGAGCCGTTGCCCTTGCCTAAGGGGTCCGAGACTTGTCTTCTTCAAGTGATCTTGCTCTTTGCCTTTGTTTGACTTTCGATCGCTTGTTGGAGTTTCTTTTTTGTTCGTTTCTTTTCTTTTTCTTTTCTCTCTTGTTACTTTGTGTGGGTGTTGTCAATGCACTCATCAAGGGGCAGATTGAGGACCATGTGTGGTTCGAGGACCGGTGGATGGTCGCTTCCTTGTGTGATGAGTGATTGACAACGTTGTGTGGACTGATTCTTGGTTAAGTATTGCAGGTGCAGGTTGCGGCTTGACTGGTGTTGGTGCAGGTGAAGAACAAGCACGAAAGGTCGCCGCCGGTGAGGCCTCCAGGTGTGGAGAAGACAAGTAGGCTTCGTTCGAGGGACCCAGTGGCCAGCAGGGTCAAGTGCGGGCCGCATGGTGGCATGAACAACAAGATGAAGTCATGGACGGTTTCTTGGTTGAGCCTGAAAACCAAGGTCGAGCCGGGACTACGTGGGAGCCGAGTCATGAGTGGAGATTGGCGGAGACTACACCGAGTTCGCGGGGTTTCCGGTGGTTCACCAGAAAACCACTGGGTTCCTTGGTTGATCCACAAAGCCAAGACAGAAGAACCGAAGACGGTGCTTTGCAAAGAAGGTGCCGGACCGGGTCCGACGGGTGGGTACCCTGGGCCTCCGACCGGTGAGGAGCACCGGTCTGACCGGTGTGCGACGACGCAGTCCGGAATCTTCGAAGCGGTGGACATGCGTCGGGATCGCAAGGCTTGCGTCGAGGCTAAGCAGGTTGCGGTCGCCGGGCATCCGTCCGATGGCGAAAGCTTGAAGATTTCCAAAACCGCCCTTGAGGGGCTTGTATCCCTAGTTATTAGAAAAGGATATTTTAGACTTTCGGTTGCCTCCATATAACCCATGAGGTGAGAGGATGGCAGCCAAGCTCTTGGAACCCTAGTTCATTTGCTTTCATATTTTCCCTTCCTATTTTCTTAGAATTTCCATAGGACTAGCTTGAGAGCTTCATGATGAGATCTTGTGAGAGGGTTGGATGATCGGGCGGCAAGCTAGACCTTGTATGAACCTTTGTGGTATGTATAGATGATTCGGCGTGGTTCCTCAAGGCCTTGTTGTGTTGTTCCCGGTTGTTCTTGGTGGTGATTTTCGAAGCCCTCTCTTGGTGTTTTTCTTGGGGTGTTTTCGGGACCTTGCTCTTGGGGATTTGATGGGGGAAATTTGTGGGAACCCTTCATGGTTCTTTGGGCTGTGATTCCCCTCCCAAATCCGTGAGTAAAGGGGCTCGATTTTGGGGGTTTCCGAGTTCTAAGGTTAGAGGTGTTCTTGGCGGGATTTATTCGATTTCTCCTTTTTGGACAAGTTTTGGTGGGATTAAAGTTGGCTATGGACTCCTCATGAGGTGCTCCTATTACCCCCAAAGTCTTGTTCAAGTCCGTGGAGCGATTCGGGAGATCGAGGTTTGGATTTGGGGGAGTTGACCCGCGGGTGCTGTTCATCCCGAGCTGCCCAGGCTACACCGGTCTGACCGGTGCTCTTGACCGGTCTGACTGGTGCAATCCCTGTTGGGTTTTTGCTTGAGTGAACGTCTGGGTGTCTTCGTTGTTGTCCTGTGTTGGGGCTGTTTCGAGTTTGGGTTTGTTTGGAGGTCGGTTGGCCTGTTTGGTGATTTAGAGCTTTCTGGCTGTGACCGGTCTGACCGGTGTGTTGCACCGGCCTGACCGGTGTGGAGCCACTTAGTGGAAGTCGCCAAGTTCCACCAGTAGGGACCGGTCTGACCGGTGGTGCTCACCGGTCTGACCGGTGTTGGTCAGTGGACTCGAGGTTTGGTGTTTCGCTGCGTTCTCGGGTCGGAAGGTTGTGTGTTGGTTCCTAGGTCCAGTGGCACTCCAGTGGCTACGTGGGCTTAGCCAACTTGGGTAGTGAGTCGGAGACGTGTGTTGGAAGCCAAGTTCATCTTGTTGGAGTTTCCATCTCTTTCGAGAAGAATTTTCGTCGGCTCCCATTCACTCCCCCCCTCTGGTTCGCCGTATCGGTCCTTCAGCGTCGCGGCGTCGGCTGGCCAAAGTTGTGTCACGGTGTCCCTTTTTGAACACGTAAAACTCCAAAAAGTTGAATAGAAGTGCACAAAGTGTTGAATAGGAAAGTTGTATATCTCACTACACTCTACAACTTTTACAAAAGCTCGTAGGTGTTTTTCTTAATGGTTTTGCAAGAACGGCTTGCCAACTTTGAATGCCGCCCTGTCTTAGTGAACAGGAGATGCTGGCGGTTGACCACGTTTTTTCCTAATTTCCACTCAAAATTTGAAATGCCAATCTGCATGAAAGTTGTGTCCCTCGACAAACTGGACAACTTTCGTATTAGTAGATTTTGAAGTGTTTATGTGAAATTTGGAAAACACGGCAAAAGTTCCGGAAGACATTCGTCGACGTCAATGGTTGAGTGGGGTTTGACCGTGTCTTTGACCAAGGGTTGACCACAAGGGTGTGTCGACTCGGTCAAGGGGTCCAATAGGGTTTGTTGGTGAGATTTCTGAGGTGATGACCCAGGTTGACCTAGGCTTGACCAGTGTTAGCCGGTTTGACTCGGCTGATTCGGTCATTAGCGTTAATGACGTTAATTAAAAACTTGGGGCGTCACACGGTGCGCAGGCGCGGTCGCACGGGCTCGGGGTCCGGCGAGCTCCACGCCCGGCGGCCATGGAGGTCAAACCCCCGGTCGCGGCGCTTGGGCACGCGGAGCGGTCGCGGCGGGCCACCGGCGCGGGGGCGCGGCGCGCGGGCGGGCACCGAGCGGCGGCGGCGCAGGGGAGGTGGAAGAAGATAATCAAGGGTTTGTAGTTGTTGGGCCAGTTGAGCTGTTATTTGGGCTTTTGGTGGGTTATAGTTGGTTAGGAAAAAAACTTCCGGAAGGAATATAGGATTTTTCTTATGCAGCACATATAAATACATCGTTGTTACGAGGCTGCTAGAGGCCCATAATACGCAGCATGTTATGGCCCAGGCGGTGAGTGGAAGGAGATAAGACGCGGTCCGTTTGCACGAGGATTCCGATTTTCTCTAGTTTTACATCTAATGAGTGTTGAGATCATGCTTTTCTTCGGATTTTGGGTGCGATTTCGGATTTAGGATTTTGAGTGTTGACATGATTTTGAGTGTTGAGTTCTTGCTTTAATATTATACTAGCAATTGTGCCCGTGCGTTGCAACGGAGGAAATTGTGCTCGTGCATTGCCACGGAGAGAATGTTGTTGGCCTCGCCGTTGTAAGCCCCAACCACTTCTCACCCTTATCTCGTCGTCATCTCTGCCACGTGTGCACCTCCCGAACCTCATAGTCATCTGCCATGACCTTGTCGTCGTCTACTCGATCGCCGTTCCCATGCACGAGCTGACCAGACCTTGCCTACTATCATGCGTGCATCCCCAAGCCTGTTGTCATCCGCCTGGGCTTTGCGATCATTCCTGCTTCCCCGGCCTCATTGTCGCACTACACCATCCAACCTCATATGTGGTAGTTCGCTCCACCCACGCCATCACCTTGCCACCCGGCACCTTCCCGACACCACCGTCATCTCTGTCACGCTTATGCCACCCTAACGTCGCCCATCATGCATGCCTCCTGAACCTCGTTGTCGGCTTCCCGACCTAGCCGTCATTCTCATCACACGCGCCACTCCCCCGACCTTGATGGCCATCATTCGCGCATCAGCCTCGTTGTCGGCCACTCCGGCCATGACATCATCTCCACCTCCCCAGCCTTCCCTGTCCTCACCTTCCGTGGCTAGGTCATCATCCCACTGCCCATATGTCTCCCCAACATAAACAGATCACGATAATCTCGACTCGATGCTCACATAAACGTACACACACTCACATGCACCCCTACCCCTACGAATACCTTCGAAAGAATATTACTAATACGGAGTTATGCTCAATTCGCAATTCGCAGTATAGAGATAGATATAGATATATTATGCATTTTTTTATTCTCTAGCACGTATGGGACTCCCCATATATGTCCTTGCATCTGTAAAGAATACAAATAATTCTTAAAGTTTGAAAACTAAAAGTTAGAGAGCTAAAAGAAATAGTATGCATATTCTTGGCTAGCCAGAAATATTTTTTATCACGAACTGCTAGATATTTCTGCAGCAATTTAGTCTTAATCAATGATGTGTTTCATCAATTTTATTTCTACGGATTTTATTTAGCTGGTTGGATAATCTATTTTATTATTAGAATAGAAATAAATATTTAATCACAAACAAGTGTTCCCCACGTAGCAAACTTAGATTTGGGTTCGAGATCTCATTAACTACCAGTTGATTTTTTTTCTCGCTGGTGAAGATTCCCTCCAGGCGGCTAGGCGCTGACAATTGGTTTCGGCCAGCCGGTTTTCTCGGTCCTTTAGTACAAAGGTTAGGTTTTGGATCTCAGTTGCGGTTTTGCTCTGGTTTTGCATCCTACTATATAGGCGGTTTGACTCCGGTTTTGATGCCGTGAACGAGTCCCTTTGGGAGAACGTACGAAAAAAGTGGCAGAAACGTTCCTTGCTTTAATATTAGGTAGAGATACTAGCAAATATACCCGTGCGTTGCAACGGGAAAAGAAAATCTTCGATCTCAATCACAACATAAGTTAATATGTACAAAACTTAGATGATAAATTGTATTTCATGCTCCACATGCATTATTTGTACTATATAATTTATGGTTCACATATAAAATTTAGGTGTATGTCAGAGTTAACAATATGTAGATATAGAAGTGATGACGCTACATTAGCAATAATGTCGGTTTATTTTTCTTGCTTTTGTTTTGTTTTGAAATCTGGATTACTTATATTAAATAAATAAAAAATTTGACTCAAAATTAGGGACACCTTATCCCTATGTACTGTTGGTATTCCAAGCATCAATGAGATTGTAGTCTTTTTTACCAAACTTCACACACATGTGTCTATTGCTGGCTTGCTGCTTCCCCTTCGTCGTGCAGCAGCCCATCTTTGCAAACACGTACACACGAGCTCGTATAGCATAGAGCCAGTTTGGTGCCACTCCATTGGCAGCTAGAGCTGAAGCCAGACCAAACGTCTACCTGGCCGGAGTCGGTGCCGGCGAAGCCAAAAAATAATGCAGCTCCACCTGCCCCGGCTCTTACTTCACTCTTTCACGGAGCAGGGCCATGTATACAGTGATGCGGGAAAAAGTGTGGATGGAGTGTTGGCGTTGCATGCTTGCATCTAATTGGGTAAAACTACAAAGAACACGCATAGCTATATGTCGACTTCAGTGTCCACAACCAGCCAACCAGCTCTCGCATCGCCAGGCCTTAAAATATCTCCAGCACATTATTCATATTTCATACTCAAAATAATTTCTCTCTCCATTTCGTATTTCGGATGTTTTAGACCATGACTACGTACTGCACCAGACTAATAAAAGCACATCAAGAATTTTTTATTTTAAACTAACTCCAATGTGCTCCAGTTACTCTATATCAACAACAATATATTTATTTACCACCTTCAATTACCATCTTCAATTAAAAATTTAGTTATTACCCCTTTAAGATTAAAGTGTGTGGTAATATAATTTCTATGGATTAAACCGTAAGGAAATATATGTTATAGGGACTAAAATAAAATAACCAAAAAGAGAAGGGGCAAAACAAAAACACCCTACCTTATCTCTAAGGGCATGTACAACCCTTAGACAGGGGGTCATCTGTAGAACCTCGAACTGCGAATACAGACAGATGTACAGACTACTCATACAGCCCTTAGACAAAGAGCTCGTCTGTAAACTGTTTAATGCTTTGTATGTAGCTTAAGATCAACTACACATGCATTTATATATACCATAGTGTGATCATTTTGATCTTTGTAGATATTTTGATGCTCAATTTGATATTTGTAGCAATTTTAGTATCCACATCAGGTTTTTTTTCTTTTTTCCTTTATTTGTTTCTCATTCTTTTATTCCTCACTCATTTTCCTTATTTTTCTTCAAAATCCTAGACGCTATGTGGGATGCAAGGTGAAATTTCTAGAAGCTACGTGGCAAATGAATGTCCACATGCTACCATCCTATCTCGTGCGGTCCTGCCTTCTTCCCTGCAAAGCCGCAGCAGTGCAGCACAACAACACATCTCCTTGTTCCCTCCGCCTGAGGCGACGGTGAGCAGCTCCTCTGCCTGGAGTCCGGCGCCGGTGACGACCCTCCTCCACCAACTCGCAGCCCCCTCCCACCCCTGCTCGAAGCTCGGCTTCCCCGAGCTTGCCCTCATTCCCCTGCTGGAAGCTAGGCTTCCCAGAGCTCGCCCTCCGTTCAGCAGACAACCACTGCCCTCTCATCCCCGCCGACCGGCGGCCAGAGGTGCTGAGCCACGTGCGGGAGCAGCCCACCGCAGCAGCCCATCGCAGCGCTCGCGGCGGCCGGGGCGGAGCAGCCCGCCTGCGGCTTGCGGCGGCCGGGGCTCGGG
Organism: Cenchrus americanus; assembly: GCA_947561735.1. Lineage (NCBI taxonomy): Eukaryota > Viridiplantae > Streptophyta > Magnoliopsida > Poales > Poaceae > Cenchrus > Cenchrus americanus. The sequence goes on from OX387240.1 coordinate 73,003,588, forward strand.
ACGGTGAGGTCCACGACAGACTGCAGTGGAGGAGGGCCGGCGTCCCTGCCTCTCATGCGACGCTCTCGCGCTCCCTGCGGCTCAGATTCGGCAGAGGTCGACGAGGACTCGAAGACGGGAAGGATGAGGGAGTCACACAGGCGAGAAACATGGCAGGTATGTAGCGGTGGGGACAGGGAGTCTCTGACAGGTGGGTCCCACCTGTCAGGACGGATTAATATTAGGTATATATATAATATAATATAATATAATATTAGAGATGTTGCCACTGCCTGATGTGAATGCAATTTCCATTCCCAACAGACGAGATGTCATCTCGTTACTGTGACATTGTTACAAATTACGCTGTTTAGTAGTTTTGGCAAGGTAACAGGCTAGCAACAGGCCGGTTAGGCTATAGGATCGGTGTCTGTTACTCCTTTCATATTGTACACTCCCTCCTTTCTCGTTTATAAGGCGCACATATAACAAGATTCAAACTATACAATATTTGACTACTACTAATTTATTCATCATATTTTTTGTTTTGTAATGTAAATTTGACATGGTTGAATTTGTATTCAAATGCAGTTTCTAATGATTATACGTTCATAACCACAAATAAAACAATATAAGACGAATTAGTGGTCAAAGTATAGTTCGGAAGACTGTGTCTTGTCTGTCCGTGTCTTATAAACGAGAAAGGAGGGAGTAGTGTTTAAAAGTCAGTCCATTTCATTTTCATTATGTGTTTTCACACTTGGTTCAGATTTGCAATAATGAAACGGCTTTATCCATCCTGTGTTGATGCAGCAGATAATATATATAATAATTGTGTCCCTTTATTAAAAAAATAGTAGATTAGGCTAGTAGCACTTCTTTTGTTCATACCATTGGCATTGCTATGGCGACTCCCTCGGGTATGCTGCCCTGTTATACTCTGTTCTGAATTCAAAAATAAGCTTTCGAGCAGCAACAAGATAGAACTCATTGCGCACCAAAGCATCACACACCATCCATCCCCGTTTGGGTCACGTTCATGTAGGCCGCTGTTGGTCCACTCTAGAAATAGATGTATGCTGCCCCAAAAGGTTCAAAGGCAAGTCTCTGTATTTGAGCATGGGTATGTTTCTCGTGTGAGGAATTCTGCTAAGAAATTTAAATAGTCAACATTATATTCTGGTGTGGATATAGCATAAGATAATAAATAATTCATAGCAAAGTGTAGAGCAAATTTCGAACCAGTAGTTCTTTGAGAATCATGGCTTAACTTGAAAAGCACAATGCGCTATACTGATGTTGGGGGATATTTCTTGTAGAAAGAAAATGCATCAGTCGCGATCACCCGAATAAAATACGGCTATGCAAGACTCGAATCACATGGTAGAAGGTGTTCTCTTTAAACCCGTAGTCCTATACCATGTCGACGGTTCGAATCGCAGAAGATGTTTGGGACTACACCATCGTATAGACTGAAATCTAGAATTCTGTGGCTTTGGTTGACCCCAGTATCTCAACAATACAATACATGTGAAAGGCAAACAAGGCCATCCTCCAAGACGTAGGACCGATCACTACGCTGCAGTTTCAGAGACATCCTGTCTGCTAACGAGGGGTTGAGGAAATGGACATATATACTGTCACCGCAGGCAAACGTCGTTACGAGATCGCAACGAAATGCATGGCCTATTGGCCTAAGAGCATCTCCGCGGGGCCTCCATATGAGCCTCTACTCCAAAATTTGGAGGTTCGGTCGCAAAAATTCATCTCCCGCAGGCCTCTAAATGGCCTCCATTTTCGAGCGCCCCTCCAAATCTCCCTTCCAAGCCTCCATTATTGGAGGCCCTCTACTCCCCCCTCCAAAATGTGGTCCCACCATTTTTATTATTTTTACTTTTGTTATTTACCTTTACCTCTCTCGTATGACAAGACGGGTCCACATCAAAATAGAGGTCCAAGTTAATTTTTGCTGTGAGTTGAGATGCATTTTTGGACCTCTATTTTTTAGAGTTGGACGTACGTAAATGATGTTTGAAGGCGCCTTAATTTGGAGGCTTTCGCTGGAGATGCTCTAACACGCTATTTCCATTTGCAACAGACGGACTAGCGTGAGCCTGTCATCTTGTTACTAGTAGAACAACCAATTCTCAAATCAAAGTGAGAATCCTGAATACGTCAACATCCACCACACCAGCAGAGCAGTCCAACGCGCACGATTCATTCATCACTTGGAGCCCCTAAAAACATCATCATCTTGGTGGCCTTGCTTGTGTCTAATGTTTCTCAAAAATGGACAATGGAGGAAATTACGCACACCACACTATCATCACGAAACAAGACTTTAATATGGGACGCGAGATAACTCGAGACTTTGAATTTTTTGGCTTTAGGTGCCAAGAATTTCAAACGATGTGTGTCCAGCTTTATTTCTGTTTTTGTGTGCTTAAAAGAGAGCTCCATCGATATCCAATCCAAAATCAGGGCAGTTTAGCGTGGTGAGGTACAAAGACCAACAAATTTTAAAATTTTATTCTTTAATTCTCGCATGTTCTATTATTTATTTGCCATCCCATTTTTTATCTAAATATTCATCACATTGTTACTCCTCACACTTTTATTTGGTTTGGGAGGCATCACGCTAAATTCTAAGGATAAACCCGTAATCAGTGGTTCAAATACTGTGATGATAATTAGTTGTTTTAAACTCACAATATGCATTTTTATAAAAGAGGTCTTTTACGGCACACAATGCAACGTGTACTACCGATTCATAAAGGACTCGTATGCGCTCGATAGAAAAGGACCTATATGTAAGGACCCGACGGTTGAGATTAATTCTACACTACCGGTTTTTTTAAGTTGTAGTACGCTAGTATTCATAGGTTGTATGGGTAGTATAAGGGTGTTATCAGAAATGTAAAATGGTATTGTTGTAATATAGAAAATGAAATATATGAACCGGGTGCATCTCGGCTGAATGGGCAGCCGGGGAAATTTTTTTAAATAATATATTTTGAGGAAATTAGTAAAAACCGGTGATACTACTGTGTTACCATAGGGTCGTATGTGCGTTGTAAAAGATCTATTATAAAATTACTTTTTCAACCTTTGAGTTTTGACAAAAATAAAATAAAACACAGAGCAAACTGCAAATCACAACCAATCAACTTGGATCACATGTACCATAAAACACATGTCAATAGTTTGTTTGTTTGTTTAATTTGGTTTATATTACATGGATCTACACCATCATCAAGTTGAGGGACAATATCATTGAATGTTTGTTCAAACTGATAAACAAAACTAACTGCAGGAGAATAAGAATCAACTGAAGAGTGTTTTGCTACATATCGATCCATTGGTTTTGGTTGCAAGAGTGTTCGGCAGGTCATAAATGTATAAGCTGTCAGATTGGTTGTGAGAGAAAAGTACTACGCAAGAAGTTGTGCGCCAGATTTGTTACAAGAGAAAAGTACTGCAGAATAAGTCAAGATAAGCCTTCCCAACACACAAAAAGGGCTATATATGTTTTATTTGGAAACCAGGGCATATTTGTTGGTGCAAAGTTTTGGCCTGTCGAAGAAGGTTGAAAGGGATGTGCATATATAACAACAGGAGGAAGTGTCATGTGTCCGGAATGAAATGCATGCCCTCTGCAGGCTTTTTCCATTTTGCAACAGAGATATTTGCTGTGAGCCTTCATTTTGTTACCAATTCAGCCAATTCCCATTTCCCGAATCAGATGAAGGATCCTGAATCCATCAACACATCTTTTGCTTGACTATTCTATTTGTGTCTTTCTATACTTCTTTTAATGAGTGGCTATTGAATTGAAATTTGATTCCCGGGAAAAGAGAAGAAGATAAAAACTTTTTGGTCGCATCTACTGTTGAAGCACATATGCCCAAATACTAGTAGCATCACTGAATACGTCATTTTGGGCCACTTAGTAGTACGTTGGCTACGGCCAGTCTCAGTAGAAGGGGTCACGGGGGAGTTTTCAAGAGTGACACATCATCTTTACTGTATTGGTTTGTGGGATGACACACCATCTCTTAATGAACAGGGTCGTAGCATAGTTTCATAGGTTTCTGTAAATATTTAATTGCTGCATGTTGGTTGGTCAATTGTGTTATACAAATTGTGTCAACTTGTCTCAGTGGGAGGGTAATGGGGGTGTCATTCCTAAGACTCCGCGCCGACCCGGGGTCTTGAGGATGACCCTTGTTTACTCTCTCTCCTGTTAAATATCATGTCATGTCATCTCTTTTGCATACGTGGTTGTTGACGGTTAATAGTTGTATCAAAGTTCGTTTAGACTTGCAAGCGGACAAGTCTCCCGTCGTAGTCAAGGGACTCTTCATCCCTCGAGTGGTGAACCCAAGGTATCGAATCCGTGGAACAAATATGTGACGCAAAAGATGATCTAGTAAAGCCAAGCAACTTCAATCTTCGATAAAGAGAAACCCTAATGCATCTAGATAAAGAACACAGAACTAATCTAATCTACTAAGGACCGGAGATAACAAAGATAGATAGGGTAGTGTTGGGGAATTCAGGAAAACCCGTCACCCTCGAAACGTTGAGTTTAACGAAGTTCTTGAGATATGTTTTTCAGGAGCAGGGAATTCACGATTTTCGGGAATCTGGGACCTGCGAAGCTTCAGATTCGCGAACATGCGAATTTCGGGGATCTTGAATCGGTGAAGACTCAGAGTCATGAACACGCGGAAGCCTGGAACCTCGAACTGGCAAAGGCACGAGCTCCGGAGGACACCTAATTCGGGAATCTGTCGGGAGTCTAGTTCGGAAGTCATGCGCGAAGAAATTCACGAATCAGCGAAGAAGCAAAGTCAAAGTTTTCATCCCAAAAAGTCCGGGTTTTGAGTGTGAACTGGTGGCAGGCTTGTAAATATGTTGGATGAAAAGACATTCTTGTATGTGTTCACATTAGGAATATTCTTTGAGCTTGAGGGCGTTTTAGGAATGTAAAAGTCCCTTCGTCTCCCTATAAAAGGGGGCGCGAGGGCACGTGTAAATGGATTCAGACTTTTGGAACTTGTGCCATCGCTTAGGGGATTCATTGTCTCCTTTCATTCTGATACTGTGTTTGAACTTGCTAAGAACTCTCTCTCTCTCGTGTTGAGGGGACCCATCTGAATTTTTCGGGTAACCCCCCAACAGGTAGATAAACCGATCTAGAGAGATTGGGTTAAGCCTTTTGTTGAAGTTCCAAGCAAGAGAAGAAATAGCAAATCGAATCTTATTAGAAGCCTCTTTAAATTGTGGTTTCCCGTCCGACTCCGAAAACGCCCGCCTTTCGGAACCCCCGTTCTGTCACAACGTATCCCTACTCATGCGGGTAGTCTAGGGCGAGTCCAAGGACAAGTCGAGTTCTTTCGGAAGATCCGGCGTGTACCTCTAGCCACCGCGGCTACAAGAACACCCTATGTGATCTATCTCGAGGATAGATCTAGAATAAGCAAAGCCGATCGAAAAACGAAATCATCGAAGAAACTCTTTGATCGCTAGAAATAGATTCAATCTGATAATTCAACTAATACAATGATACGTAAACAAGATCACCACCGGGATCCTACCCTGATCTTGCTTCTAGCTCCGGGAACTCCGACGTGGTCTTCCGTGCAAGGTTCCCACGTCGGCTAGGGAGACCCTAGTCAACTAGCTCGACCCTCTCCTCTCCGGGATGGTGTCCCTCTCTTCTCTGTTCCTCGACGGCCGATGACGAATTGGATGATTTGTGGCTCTCAACCCCGGGGCTATAAATAGCCCGAATGGCGGCTAGGTCAAAGGAGGGGGGGATTGGGCCCTGGACTGGGCTGGGCCGGCCGGCCTGGGCAGACCGGCCTGGGCCCATCCAGGCCCAGTTCCCGGCCTCCTTCGCGTGGTGTCGGTTCCCGAGTCTTCTAGATGCTTCCCCCTTCTGCATGTAGGCCCTTGTCGTCAGTTTCTCTCCGAGTTGGACGTAGCTCCTTGTCCCGCAAGATTCGGCACTTTTCTGGTTAGGTCCTTGTAGTTTGTCATCTTCTCGGGTTGAGTCCCTGGCTTCTTAGAGTCAAGTTTGCTTCATTGCATGACTTGTAAGGGCTTCAAGGTCTTGTCACAAGGTGCTTGATGAACTTATCCCGGAAGTCTTGCTTTCAACGCTAAAACCCTGCATAAACACTAAACTCCAAAACTGACATGCACAAGTGAACTTGTTATACCACGGGGGTTATTACCAATGGATAAGGTATAAACCTTATGCCAACACCGAAGGTAAACTCATGGCTAGGTTGATGGATTTTCACCGTCAACATCTCCCCCATGCTTAAACCTTGCTCGTCCCCGAGTAAGCCTTCGATGGATATCATCGTTGCCCATTAATGTTTAAACCTTGCACTTGATCATACATGAGAAAACATAATGCTCTCGAAATTCTAATTCATTAAAGTTCCATAATGTACTAGCCTTCATCTCTACGGAGGGTAGATTCTTAATTAAGCTTATCCCACAAGTATTAACATGCTCCCAAAATTTAATAGATCTCAGAAATTTTGAATTTTAAGAACTAGATGAAAAAGAGCTAAACCAAGTTCACAAATTTAAATCATCTTGCATATTGCTCATGAACTCTCATCTAATCTTGTCTCTCAAGCCTATATATTCTACTCCTTTCCCTCTCATAACATATATGTGTGGTAAGCTTTATATGGAGCTTTTGGGAAAGTTTAGTCCTACCAAGATATTATAAATGAGATGTTGTCAAAACAAGACAAGCTTCTCATGGTCTTACCGAGACTCGTCAAAAAGGTCATTGGAAAATAATGTATATCAAGGAGGGGAAAGAAAAAAATACACACACTTGAGATAGGTGGACATGTGCAAATGGCAAAGAGTGATCCCGAGGCACAAAGGAAGCCCTCGTTATCGGATTGCACATGGTTGGAAAGTGAGTATGGATCTTTTAATCTTGAAGCCTTGAAATTCCTAATGCACTTTAGAGAACCGGGGAGTTCACTTTATTTTTATTTTTACACATACTCATATATTTTTTTCTTTTTCTCATATATCTCTTTCTTTCTTTCTTTCTTTCTTTCTTTTTCTCATTCTTTTTTCTTTTTTTTCTTTCTCATAAAAGTTTTTATTTGCTCTCCTTTGAACTCTAAAATTGCATCGTACCTACCTCCTCCTCCATGCTTAGACGTTGCTCATCCTAGAGTAAAGAGGCGATAAATAAGGTAGGTACCGGAAATATTTTTCCTTGGAGAGATGCTTGAATTCTTCAATGTTGGCGCCGTCTTGCGATCTTCCTTGAATTGATGATCCATTCTCAATGATAGATTGTGGTCAAGGAGGTAATCACGAAGGATGATATTTGGTTTGAAGGGTGGATATCCGGCGAGGTTTGTGAGATCTCCAATGTGGGGATACACAATGCACGGATAAAAGGCTAGCAAAAAGATAGATACGCAAAAACGGAATGACCAGCTTCTTAGTCTCGGGCCAGAGAAATCATGGCCTGCAATAACTCACTCAAAAATAAATCTTGTACACTAAGGTTTATGCACCCAAATATATATTAGGCTCTGGATAGGTTGAGCAACACACAAGTGATATTCATGACAAGGTTAGCGATATTTTTGGGCATAAAAACCATCTTCAGTCTATTCATAACTTGAGAGCACATAAAACACTATGGGTCTTTATTTTAATCATAACCTCCGCTAAAGATTAAGCTAGCATTTAGATAAATTCATATTCATGTTTTAAGAGAGCACTGGCTTTAACATGCATAAATCATTTGCAAAGATAAACTAAGCGGCAATTATAATCATATATCATCATGGCACAAATTTTGTAACTTTCCCAATGATGTAAACAAGGTGGTGTCTTTATTAATGATGAAAATAAACTGAAATACATGCTAAAATAAACTAATACACTTGCTGAAATTTAAATGAAAACTGAAAATATTACGCAAACACAAGCAAACACAAGCTGAAAATTACAGAGAAAGGGAAAAGAAAAGAAAACTAAAGTTCCTCCTTCTTCCTAATCCTCCGCCGGTGGTTGGTGTTGATAATCTTGATAGTTGTACCCTTGCTCGTAGTAGGGTTAGACATCCCCTCCAACAAATTGATCCGGCTGCACTTGGTGAAGGCGTCCAAGCTCATATTTGCATTGCCCTCACCAAGTTGAGCCGCGTTGGTTTGGATGGCTGCGACGTTTTGCATATTTCTCGCAACATACCCTCCAATTATGGCCATGCTTTGTTGTGGTTGGGGATATTGAGCGTAGGGCTCCGCAAGGTTATGTTGGGCACCACATAATTTGGTGGGGGTACCGGTGCACCACCCCCCATGCTTGCACTTGTGGCCCTCCGTAATAACTTGGCGGAGTAGGAATCCCGCCAAACGGTGGTACATAGTTGGGTTGTGCACCACCCGCTTGTGCGGAGGAGGATACCTCCTCTACGATTCTTCCTCTTTTATTTTTCTTTGCCGGGACAAGGAGTCCCTCTTCCAACCAATCTTCCTTCCCTTGCCGGGACTAGGTTCACGTTGGCCACATGAAAGCCTCCTCTCTCATCTCCACTAATATATTTACCTTGTTTCAAATACTCAAGGCCGAGAGGGGTCCCACGTAAAAGATGTTCGGGGTTTCTTGTGATCCCCGGCCTTAGAGAGATGGCCAACATAGAGAGGTAGCACCCCGAACCAATATCTCCCGATCCCGATGTTGCCTCGCAACACCATCGGTTGATCATAAGGTATGAGGGGTCTATTGGCTGCTTGTCAATTAAAGCCGAGTAGAGCCAATTCAACTCTGTGTCGGTCACCTTCGTCTCCCTCATCCTCCCCAATACCCTCTTGCTCATCCAAGAGTGGAATACTTGGATAATGGGGTTACGGATGCAGTTGCATTGTTGGTGGGCTTCTCCGGAGATTAAATTCAAAAATCCATCTAACATGCCATCCGACACGTCAACTTTCTCTGGAGCTCCCTTTTAGAACCCAAGTAGCTCCCTAACATACTCGTAGGGAACCACTTGTTGGATTCCCTCCAAACGGAATGATAAACTTTGCACCCCATCATCAAGGATAGGCGCAATAGTCATCAAGATTTCCAAGGCAAACTCCTTGTGGGTGTTTGCCGACACCCCGTTGGAGAATTGCACCCATCCAAGGTGCCCCAACATATAATATATGTTAGTGCCGAAACCCAAGTAGTTGAGTGCTTGATCGTCGAAGTCGACGTTGGCCACAAGCCTCTTCTCAAGACGAGAGAGTTTCTTCTCCTCCTCCTCCGACAATATGATGAAGCCATATGTGGAATACCGTGGAGTGTATGGAGGTGGCGCGGATGAATGGGTCGATCATCGAGGTGGGACGGGCGGCTCCTCCGTGCACCCTTGAGGTTCGGTAAACCTCATGGACGTGCTCCTTGTCGCCCTCATGCCACCGAGGAAGAGAGCGTCGTTCCTCCTTGGCGGTGCCGTGTCCTCCTCCATGCTCCGAGGAGACTCGGAAACCGAGTGCCTCCTCGAAGACGTCGTTGAAGACGGCTTGGATGACGATGACCCCTTCTTCTTGGTGAAAAGACTTGTGGTTTTCTTCCACATGATTGCAGCACTCTTATCTCCACTAAAATTCTGGGTTGCAACCGGTAACTAGGCACTTAAAAACTTCGGAATGTGGACTTTTAGTGGATTAAGGGTGTGAATTGTTTAAGCTATCAAGCTTGGGAAGGTTGGCTATGTCTACGGTGGTTTTGGGCACAAGAACTTGAGCACACAAACTGAGGAAGGAGAGGGATGCTTGCCTGCAGAAGACGGGAGCCGGGGGGCTCCTTTTGTAGGGGAGGCCGGCCGGCCTGGGCCGACCGGCCTAGGTGGCCGCGCGCCTCCCCTGGGCTCCGTTTTCTCCCGCCGTGATCATTTCTCCTCCATGACTTTATGAGTTTTTCATCTTTGACGTGCCGAGGGTTAGCGAAATGCTCCGAAACACTCCCAAACATCATTTTGGGTCCAATGGACTAGAATGGATGCTTCACAACTTTGGTACCCCCGAAATAGTGCATTCAAAGGCCCGAAACATGAGTTTTTCATCTTTGACGTGCCGAGGGTTAGTGAAATGCTCCGAAACACTCCCAAACATCATTTTGGGTCCAATGGACTAGAATGGATGCTTCACAACTTTGGTACCCCCGAAATAGTGCATTCAAAGCCCGAAACATGAGTTTTTCATCTTTGACGTGCCGAGGGTTAGCGAAATGCTCCGAAACACTCCCAAACATCATTTTGGGTCCAATGGACTAGAATGGATGCTTCACAACTTTGGTACCCCCGAAATAGTGCATTCAAAGCCCGAAACATGAGTTTTTCATCTTTGACGTGCCGAGGGTTAGCGAAATGCTCCGAAACACTCCCAAACATCATTTTGGGTCCAATGGACTAGAATGGATGCTTCACAACTTTGGTACCCCCGAAATAGTGCACTCAGGCCCGAAACATGAGTTTTTCGTCTTTGACGTGCCGAGGGTTAGCGAAATGCTCCGAAACACTCCCAAACATCATTTTGGGTCCAATGGACTAGAATGGATGCTTCACAACTTTGGTAACCCCGAAATAGTGCATTCAGGCCCGAAACATGAGTTTTTCATCTTTGACGTGCCGAGGGTTAGTGAAATGCTCCGAAACACTCCCAAACATCATTTTGGGTCCAATGGACTAGAATGGATGCTTCACAACTTTGGTACCCCCGAAATAGTGCACTCAGGCCCGAAACATGAGTTTTTCATCTTTGACGTGCCGAGGGTTAGTGAAATGCTCCGAAACACTCCCAAACATCATTTTGGGACCAATGGACTAGAATGGATGCTTCACAACTTTGGTACCCCGAAATAGTGCATTCAGGCCCGAAACATGAGTTTTTCATCTTTGACGTGCCGAGGGTTAGCGAAATGCTCCGAAACACTCCCAAACATCATTTTGGGTCCAATGGACTAGAATGGATGCTTCACAACTTTGGTACCCCCGAAATAGTGCATTCAAAGCCCGAAACATGAGTTTTTCATCTTTGACGTGCCGAGGGTTAGCGAAATGCTCCGAAACACTCCCAAACATCATTTTGGGTCCAATGGACTAGAATGGATGCTTCACAACTTTGGTACCCCCGAAATAGTGCATTCAAAGCCCCGAAACATGAGTTTTTCATCTTTGACGTGCCGAGGGTTAGCGAAATGCTCCGAAACACTCCCAAACATCATTTTGGGTCCAATGGACTAGAATGGATGCTTCACAACTTTGGTACCCCCGAAATAGTGCATTCAAGCCCGAAACATGAGTTTTTCATCTTTGACGTGCCGAGGGTTAGCGAAATGCTCCGAAACACTCCCAAACATCATTTTGGGTCCAATGGACTAGAATGGATGCTTCACAACTTTGGTACCCCCGAAATAGTGCATTCAAAGCCCGAAACATGAGTTTTTCATCTTTGACGTGCCGAGGGTTAGCGAAATGCTCCGAAACACTCCCAAACATCATTTTGGGTCCAATGGACTAGAATGGATGCTTCACAACTTTGGTACCCCCGAAATAGTGCATTCAGGCCCGAAACATGAGTTTTTCATCTTTGACGTGCCGAGGGTTAGCGAAATGCTCCGAAACACTCCCAAACATCATTTTGGGTCCAATGGACTAGAATGGATGCTTCACAACTTTGGTACCCCCGAAATAGTGCATTCAGTGCCCGAAACATGAGTTTTTCATCTTTGACGTGCCGAGGGTTAGCGAAATGCTCCGAAACACTCCCAAACATCATTTTGGGTCCAATGGACTAGAATGGATGCTTCACAACTTTGGTACCCCCGAAATAGTGCATTCAAAGCCCGAAACATGAGTTTTTCATCTTTGACGTGCCGAGGGTCAGCGAAATGCTCCGAAACAGTCCCAAATATCTTTTTGGGTCCAATGTACTAGAATGGATGCTTCACAACTTTGGTACCCCGAAATAGTGCATTCAAGCCCGACATATGAGTTTTTCATCTTTGACGTGTCGAGGGTTAGTGAAATGCTCCGAAACACTTCCAAACATCATTTTGGGACCAATGGACTAGAATGGATGCTTCACAACTTTGGTACCCCGAAATAGTGCATTCACGCCCGAAACATGAGTTTTTCATCTTTGACGTGCCGAGGGTTAGCGAAATGCTCCGAAACACTCCCAAACATCATTTTGGGTCCAATGGACTAGAATGGATGCTTCACAACTTTGGTACCCCCGAAATAGTGCATTCAGTGCCCGAAACATGAGTTTTTCATCTTTGACGTGCCGAGGGTTAGCGAAATGCTCCGAAACACTCCCAAACATCATTTAGGGTCCAATGGACTAGAATGGATGCTTCACAACTTTGGTACCCCCGAAATAGTGCATTCAAAGCCCGAAACATGAGTTTTTCATCTTTTACGTGCCGAAGGTTAGCGAAATGCTCCGAAACACTCCCAAACATCATTTTGGGACCAATGGACTAGAATGGATGCTTCATAACTTTGGTACCCCGAAATAGTGCATTCAAACCCGACATATGAGTTTTTCATCTTTGACGTGCCGAGGGTTAGCGAAATGCTCCGAAACACTCCCAAACATCATTTTGGGTCCAATGGACTAGAATGGATGCTTCACAACTTTGGTACCCCCGAAATAGTGCATTCAAGCCCGAAACATGAGTTTTTCATCTTTGACGTGCCGAGGGTTAGCGAAATGCTCCGAAACACTCCCAAACATCATTTTGGGTCCAATGGACTAGAATGGATGCTTCACAACTTTGGTACCCCCGAAATAGTGCATTCAAAGCCCGAAACATGAGTTTTTCATCTTTGACGTGCCGAGGGTTAGCGAAATGCTCCGAAACACTCCCAAACATCATTTTGGGTCCAATGGACTAGAATGGATGCTTCACAACTTTGGTACCCCCGAAATAGTGCATTCAAAGGCCCGAAACATGAGTTTTTCATCTTTGACGTGCCGAGGGTTAGCGAAATGCTCCGAAACACTCCCAAACATCATTTTGGGTCCAATGGACTAGAATGGATGCTTCACAACTTTGGTACCCCCGAAATAGTGCATTCAGGCCCGAAACATGAGTTTTTCATCTTTGACGTGCCGAGGGTTAGCGAAATGCTCCGAAACACTCCCAAACATCATTTTGGGTCCAATGGACTAGAATGGATGCTTCACAACTTTGGTACCCCGAAATAGTGCATTCAAAGGCCCGAAACATGAGTTTTTCATCTTTGACGTGCCGAGGGTTAGCGAAATGCTCCGAAACACTCCCAAACATCATTTTGGGTCCAATGGACTAGAATGGATGCTTCACAACTTTGGTACCCCCGAAATAGTGCATTCAAAGCCCGAAACATGAGTTTTTCATCTTTGACGTGCCGAGGGTTAGCGAAATGCTCCGAAACACTCCCAAACATCATTTTGGGTCCAATGGACTAGAATGGATGCTTCACAACTTTGGTACCCCCGAAATAGTGCATTCAAAGCCCGAAACATGAGTTTTTCATCTTTGACGTGCCGAGGGTTAGCGAAATGCTCCGAAACACTCCCAAAGATCATTTTGGGTCCAATGGACTAGAATGGATGCTTCACGACTTTGGTACCCCCGAAATAGTGCATTCAGGCCCGATACATGAGTTTTTCATCTTTGACGTGCCGAGGGTTAGCGAAATGCTCCGAAACACTCCCAAAGATCATTTTGGGTCCAATGGACTAGAATGGATGCTTCACGACTTTGGTACCCCCGAAATAGTGCATTCAGACCCGAAACATGAGTTTTTCATTTTGGACGTGCCGAGGGTTAGCGAAATGCTCCGAAACACTCCCAAACATCATTTTGGGTCCAATGGACTAGAATGGATGCTTCACAACTTTGGTACCCCCGAAATAGTGCATTCAGGCCCGACACATGAGTTTTTCATCTTTGACGTGCCGAGGGTTAGCGAAATGCTCCGAAACACTCCCAAACATCATTTTGGGTCCAATGGACTAGAATGGATGCTTCACAACTTTGGTACCCCCGAAATAGTGCATTCAGGCCCGACACATGAGTTTTTCATTTTTGACGTGCCGAGGATTAGCGAAATGCTCCGAAACACTCACAAACATCATTTTGGGTCCAATGGACTAGAATGGATGCTTCACAACTTTGGTACCCCCGAAATAGTGCATTCAAAGCCCGAAACATGAGTTTTTCATCTTTGACGTGCCGAGGGTTAGCGAAATGCTCCGAAACACTCCCAAACATCATTTTGGGTCCAATGGACTAGAATGGATGCTTCACAACTTTGGTACCCCCGAAATAGTGCATTCAAAGGCCCGAAACATGAGTTTTTCATCTTTGACGTGCCGAGGGTTAGCGAAATGCTCCGAAACACTCCCAAACATCATTTTGGGTCCAATGGACTAGAATGGATGCTTCACAACTTTGGTACCCCCGAAATAGTGCATTCAAAGGCCCGAAACATGAGTTTTTCATCTTTGACGTGCCGAGGGTTAGCGAAATGCTCCGAAACACTCCCAAACATCATTTTGGGTCCAATGGACTAGAATGGATGCTTCACAACTTTGGTACCCCCGAAATAGTGCATTCAAAGCCCGAAACATGAGTTTTTCATCTTTGACGTGCCGAGGGTTAGCGAAATGCTCCGAAACACTCCCAAACATCATTTTGGGTCCAATGGACTAGAATGGATGCTTCACAACTTTGGTACCCCCGAAATAGTGCATTCAAAGCCCGAAACATGAGTTTTTCATCTTTGACGTGCCGAGGGTTAGCGAAATGCTCCGAAACACTCCCAAACATCATTTTGGGTCCAATGGACTAGAATGGATGCTTCACAACTTTGGTACCCCCGAAATAGTGCATTCAGTGCCCGAAACATGAGTTTTTCATCTTTGACGTGCCGAGGGTTAGCGAAATGCTCCGAAACACTCCCAAACATCATTTTGGGTCCAATGGACTAGAATGGATGCTTCACAACTTTGGTACCCCCGAAATAGTGCATTCAGGCCCGAAACATGAGTTTTTCATCTTTGACGTGCCGAGGGTTAGCGAAATGCTCCGAAACACTCCCAAACATCATTTTGGGTCCAATGGACTAGAATGGATGCTTCACAACTTTGGTACCCCCGAAATAGTGCATTCAAAGCCCGAAACATGAGTTTTTCATCTTTGACGTGCCGAGGGTTAGCGAAATGCTCCGAAACACTCCCAAACATCATTTTGGGTCCAATGGACTAGAATGGATGCTTCACAACTTTGGTACCCCCGAAATAGTGCATTCAAAGCCCGAAACATGAGTTTTTCATCTTTGACGTGCCGAGGGTTAGCGAAATGCTCCGAAACACTCCCAAACATCATTTTGGGTCCAATGGACTAGAATGGATGCTTCACAACTTTGGTACCCCCGAAATAGTGCATTCAAGCCCGACATATGAGTTTTTCATCTTTGACGTGCCGAGGGTTAGCGAAATGCTCCGAAACACTCCCAAACATCATTTTGGGTCCAATGGACTAGAATGGATGCTTCACAACTTTGGTACCCCCGAAATAGTGCATTCAGGCCCGAAACATGAGTTTTTCATCTTTGACGTGCCGAGGGTTAGCGAAATGCTCCGAAACACTCCCAAACATCATTTTGGGTCCAATGGACTAGAATGGATGCTTCACAACTTTGGTACCCCCGAAATAGTGCATTCAGGCCCGAAACATGAGTTTTTCATCTTTGACGTGCCGAGGGTTAGCGAAATGCTCCGAAACACTCCCAAACATCATTTTGGGTCCAATGGACTAGAATGGATGCTTCACAACTTTGGTACCCCCGAAATAGTGCATTCAAAGCCCGAAACATGAGTTTTTCATCTTTGACGTGCCGAGGGTTAGCGAAATGCTCCGAAACACTCCCAAACATCATTTTGGGTCCAATGGACTAGAATGGATGCTTCACAACTTTGGTACCCCCGAAATAGTGCATTCAGGCCCGAAACATGAGTTTTTCATCTTTGTCATGCCGAGGGTTAGCGAAATGCTCCGAAACACTCCCAAACACCATTTTGGGTCCAATGGACTAGAATGGATGCTTCACAACTTTGGTACCCCGAAATAGTGCATTCACGCCCGAAACATGAGTTTTTCATCTTTGACGTGCCGAGGGTTAGCGAAATGCTCCGAAACACTCCCAAACATCATTTTGGGTCCAATGGACTAGAATGGATGCTTCACAACTTTGGTACCCCCGAAATAGTGCATTCAAGGCCCGAAACATGAGTTTTTCATCTTTGACGTGCCGAGGGTTAGCGAAATGCTCCGAAACACTCCCAAACATCATTTTGGGTCCAATGGACTAGAATGGATGCTTCACAACTTTGGTACCCCGAAATAGTGCATTCAAGCCCGACATATGAGTTTTTCATCTTTGACGTGCCGAGGGTTAGCGAAATGCTCCGAAACACTCCCAAACATCATTTTGGGTCCAATGGACTAGAATGGATCCTTCACAACTTTGGTACCCCCGAAATAGTGCATTCAGGCCCGATACATGAGTTTTTCATCTTTGACGTGCCGAGGGTTAGCGAAATGCTCCGAAACACTCCCAAACATCATTTTGGGACCAATGGACTAGAATGGATGCTTCACAAATTTGGTACCCCCGAAATAGTGCATTCAGGCCCGATACATGAGTTTTTCATCTTTGACGTGCCGAGGGTTAGCGAAATGCTCCGAAACACTCCCAAAGATCATTTTGGGTCCAATGGACTAGAATGGATGCTTCACAACTTTGGTACCCCGAAATAGTGTATTCAAGGCCCGTAACATGAGTTTTTCATCTTTGACGTGCCGAGGGTTAGCGAAATGCTCCGAAACACTCCCAAAGATCATTTTGGGTCCAATGGACTAGAATGGATGCTTCACGACTTTGGTACCCCCGAAATAGTGCATTCAGACCCGAAACATGAGTTTTTCATTTTGGACGTGCCGAGGGTTAGCGAAATGCTCCGAAACACTCCCAAACATCATTTTGGGTCCAATGGACTAGAATGGATGCTTCACAACTTTGGTACCCCCGAAATAGTGCATTCAGCCCCGAAACATGAGTTTTTCATTTTTGACGTGCCGAGGGTTAGCGAAATGCTCTGAAACACTGCCAAACATCATTTTGGGTCCAATGGAATAGAATGGATGCTTCACAACTTTGGTACCCCGAAATAGTGTATTCATGCCCGTAACATGAGTTTTTCATCTTTGACGTGCCGAGGGTTAGCGAAATGCTCCGAAACACTCCCAAACATCATTTTGGGTCCAATGGACTAGAATGGATGCTTCACAACTTTGGTACCCCCGAAATAGTGCATTCAAGCCCCGAAACATGAGTTTTTCATCTTTGACGTGCCGAGGGTTAGCGAAATGCTCCGAAACACTCCCAAACATCATTTTGGGTCCAATGGACTAGAATGGATGCTTCACAACTTTGGTACCCCCGAAATAGTGCATTCAGGCCCGAAACATGAGTTTTTCATCTTTGACGTGCCGAGGGTTAGCGAAATGCTCCGAAACACTCCCAAACATCATTTTGGGTCCAATGGACTAGAATGGATGCTTCACAACTTTGGTATCCCCGAAATAGTGCATTCAAAACCCGAAACATGAGTTTTTCATCTTTGACGTGCCGAGGGTTAGCGAAATGATCCGAAACACTCCCAAACATCATTTTGGGTCCAATGGACTAGAATGGATGCTTCACAACTTTGGTACCCCCGAAATAGTGCATTCAGGCCCGAAACATGAGTTTTTCATCTTTGACGTGCCGAGGGTTAGCGAAATGCTCCGAAACACTCCCAAACATCATTTTGGGTCCAATGGACTAGAATGGATGCTTCACAACTTTGGTACCCCCGAAATAGTGCATTCAGGCCCGAAACATGAGTTTTTCATCTTTGACGTGCCGAGGGTTAGCGAAATGCTCCGAAACACTCCCAAACATCATTTTGGGTCCAATGGACTAGAATGGATGCTTCACAACTTTGGTACCCCCGAAATAGTGCATTCAAAGCCCGAAACATGAGTTTTTCATCTTTGACGTGCCGAGGGTTAGCGAAATGCTCCGAAACACTCCCAAACATCATTTTGGGTCCAATGGACTAGAATGGATGCTTCACAACTTTGGTACCCCCGAAATAGTGCATTCAAAGCCCGAAACATGAGTTTTTCATCTTTGACGTGCCGAGGGTTAGCGAAATGCTCCGAAACACTCCCAAACATCATTTTGGGTCCAATGGACTAGAATGGATGCTTCACAACTTTGGTACCCCCGAAATAGTGCATTCAAGGCCCGAAACATGAGTTTTTCATCTTTGACGTGCCGAGGGTTAGCGAAATGCTCCGAAACACTCCCAAACATCATTTTGGGTCCAATGGACTAGAATGGATGCTTCACAACTTTGGTACCCCCGAAATAGTGCATTCAAAGCCCGAAACATGAGTTTTTCATCTTTGACGTGCCGAGGGTTAGCGAAATGCTCCGAAACACTCCCAAACATCATTTTGGGTCCAATGGACTAGAATGGATGCTTCACAACTTTGGTACCCCCGAAATAGTGCATTGAGCCGCGACACATGAGTTTTTCATCTTTGACGTGCCGAGGGTTAGCGAAATGCTCCGAAACACTCCCAAACATCATTTTGGGTCCAATGGACTAGAATGGATGCTTCACAACTTTGGTACCCCCGAAATAGTGCATTCAAAGCCCGAAACATGAGTTTTTCATCTTTGACGTGCCGAGGGTTAGCGAAATGCTCCGAAACACTCCCAAACATCATTTTGGGTCCAATGGACTAGAATGGATGCTTCACAACTTTGGTACCCCCGAAATAGTGCATTCAGGCCCGAAACATGAGTTTTTCATCTTTGACGTGCCGAGGGTTAGCGAAATGCTCCGAAACACTCCCAAACATCATTTTGGGTCCAATGGACTAGAATGGATGCTTCACAACTTTGGTACCCCCGAAATAGTGCATTCAAGCCCGAAACATGAGTTTTTCATCTTTGACGTGCCGAGGGTTAGCGAAATGCTCCGAAACACTCCCAAACATCATTTTGGGTCCAATGGACTAGAATGGATGCTTCACAACTTTGGTACCCCGAAATAGTGCATTCAGGCCCGAAACATGAGTTTTTCATCTTTGACGTGCCGAGGGTTAGCGAAATGCTCCGAAACACTCCCAAACATCATTTTGGGTCCAATGGACTAGAATGGATGCTTCACAACTTTGGTACCCCGAAATAGTGTATTCAGGCCCGAAACATGAGTTTTTCATCTTTGACGTGCCGAGGGTTAGCAAAATGCTCCGAAACACTCCCAAACATCATTTTGGGTCCAATGGACTAGAATGGATGCTTCACAACTTTGGTAACCCCGAAATAGTGCATTCAGTCCCGAAACATGAGTTTTTCATCTTTGACGTGCCGAGGGTTAGCGAAATGCTCCGAAACACTCCCAAACATCATTTTGGGTCCAATGGACTAGAATGGATGCTTCACAACTTTGGTACCCCCGAAATAGTGCATTCAAAGGCCCGAAACATGAGTTTTTCATCTTTGACGTGCCGAGGGTTAGCGAAATGCTCCGAAACACTCCCAAACATCATTTTGGGTCCAATGGACTAGAATGGATGCTTCACAACTTTGGTACCCCCGAAATAGTGCATTCAGGCCCGAAACATGAGTTTTTCATCTTTGACGTGCCGAGGGTTAGCGAAATGCTCCGAAACACTCCCAAACATCATTTTGGGTCCAATGGACTAGAATGGATGCTTCACAACTTTGGTACCCCCGAAATAGTGCATTCAGGCCCGAAACATGAGTTTTTCATCTTTGACGTGCCGAGGGTTAGCGAAATGCTCCGAAACACTCCCAAACATCATTTTGGGTCCAATGGACTAGAATGGATGCTTCACAACTTTGGTACCCCCGAAATAGTGCATTCAAAGCCCGAAACATGAGTTTTTCATCTTTGACGTGCCGAGGGTTAGCGAAATGCTCCGAAACACTCCCAAACATCATTTTGGGTCCAATGGACTAGAATGGATGCTTCACAACTTTGGTACCCCCGAAATAGTGCATTCAGGCCCGAAACATGAGTTTTTCATCTTTGACGTGCCGAGGGTTAGCGAAATGCTCCGAAACACTCCCAAACATCATTTTGGGTCCAATGGACTAGAATGGATGCTTCACAACTTTGGTACCCCCGAAATAGTGCATTCAGGCCCGAAACATGAGTTTTTCATCTTTGACGTGCCGAGGGTTAGCGAAATGCTCCGAAACACTCCCAAACATCATTTTGGGTCCAATGGACTAGAATGGATGCTTCACAACTTTGGTACCCCGAAATAGTGCATTCAGAGCCCGAAACATGAGTTTTTCATCTTTGACGTGCCGAGGGTTAGCGAAATGCTCCGAAACACTCCCAAACATCATTTTGGGTCCAATGGACTAGAATGGATGCTTCACAACTTTGGTACCCCGAAATAGTGCATTCAGGCCCGAAACATGAGTTTTTCATCTTTGACGTGCCGAGGGTTAGCGAAATGCTCCGAAACACTCCCAAACATCATTTTGGGTCCAATGGACTAGAATGGATGCTTCACAACTTTGGTACCCCCGAAATAGTGCATTCAAAGCCCGAAACATGAGTTTTTCATCTTTGACGTGCCGAGGGTTAGCGAAATGCTCCGAAACACTCCCAAACATCATTTTGGGTCCAATGGACTAGAATGGATGCTTCACAACTTTGGTACCCCCGAAATAGTGCATTCAAAGCCCGAAACATGAGTTTTTCATCTTTGACGTGCCGAGGGTTAGCGAAATGCTCCGAAACACTCCCAAACATCATTTTGGGTCCAATGGACTAGAATGGATGCTTCACAACTTTGGTACCTTCGAAATAGTGCATTCACGCCCGAAACATGAGTTTTTCATCTTTGACGTGCCGAGGGTTAGCGAAATGCTCCGAAACACTCCCAAACATCATTTTGGGTCCAATGGACTAGAATGGATGCTTCACAACTTTGGTACCCCCGAAATAGTGCATTCAGGCCCGAAACATGAGTTTTTCATCTTTGACGTGCCGAGGGTTAGCGAAATGCTCCGAAACACTCCCAAACATCATTTTGGGTCCAATGGACTAGAATGGATGCTTCACAACTTTGGTACCCCCGAAATAGTGCATTCAAAGCCCGAAACATGAGTTTTTCATCTTTGACGTGCCGAGGGTTAGCGAAATGCTCCGAAACACTCCCAAACATCATTTTGGGTCCAATGGACTAGAATGGATGCTTCACAACTTTGGTACCCCCGAAATAGTGCATTCAGGCCCGAAACATGAGTTTTTCATCTTTGACGTGCCGAGGGTTAGCGAAATGCTCCGAAACACTCCCAAACATCATTTTGGGTCCAATGGACTAGAATGGATGCTTCACAACTTTGGTACCCCCGAAATAGTGCATTCAAAGCCCGAAACATGAGTTTTTCATCTTTGACGTGCCGAGGGTTAGCGAAATGCTCCGAAACACTCCCAAACATCATTTTGGGTCCAATGGACTAGAATGGATGCTTCACAACTTTGGTACCCCGAAATAGTGCATTCAGGCCCGAAACATGAGTTCTTCATCTTTGACGAGCCGAGGGTTAGCGAAATGCTCCGAAACACTCCCAAACATCATTTAGGGTCCAATGGACTATAATAAATGCTTCACAACTTTGGTACCTTCGAAATAGTGCATTCACGCCCGAAACATGAGTTTTTCATCTTTGACGTGCCGAGGGTTAGCGAAATGCTCCGAAACACTCCCAAACATCATTTTGGGTCCAATGGACTAGAATGGATGCTTCACAACTTTGGTACCCCCGAAATAGTGCATTCAGGCCCGAAACATGAGTTTTTCATCTTTGACGTGCCGAGGGTTAGCGAAATGCTCCGAAACACTCCCAAACATCATTTTGGGTCCAATGGACTAGAATGGATGCTTCACAACTTTGGTACCCCCGAAATAGTGCATTCAAGCCCGAAACATGAGTTTTTCATCTTTGACGTGCCGAGGGTTAGCGAAATGCTCCGAAACACTCCCAAACATCATTTTGGGTCCAATGGACTAGAATGGATGCTTCACAACTTTGGTACCCCCGAAATAGTGCATTCAAGCCCGAAACATGAGTTTTTCATCTTTGACGTGCCGAGGGTTAGCGAAATGCTCCGAAACACTCCCAAACATCATTTTGGGTCCAATGGACTAGAATGGATGCTTCACAACTTTGGTACCCCCGAAATAGTGCATTCAAAGGCCCGAAACATGAGTTTTTCATCTTTGACGTGCCGAGGGTTAGCGAAATGCTCCGAAACACTCCCAAACATCATTTTGGGTCCAATGGACTAGAATGGATGCTTCACAACTTTGGTACCCCCGAAATAGTGCATTCAAAGGCCCGAAACATGAGTTTTTCATCTTTGACGTGCCGAGGGTTAGCGAAATGCTCCGAAACACTCCCAAACATCATTTTGGGTCCAATGGACTAGAATGGATGCTTCACAACTTTGGTACCCCCGAAATAGTGCATTCAAAGCCCGAAACATGAGTTTTTCATCTTTGACGTGCCGAGGGTTAGCGAAATGCTCCGAAACACTCCCAAACATCATTTTGGGTCCAATGGACTAGAATGGATGCTTCACAACTTTGGTACCCCCGAAATAGTGCATTCAAAGCCCGAAACATGAGTTTTTCATCTTTGACGTGCCGAGGGTTAGCGAAATGCTCCGAAACACTCCCAAACATCATTTTGGGTCCAATGGACTAGAATGGATGCTTCACAACTTTGGTACCCCCGAAATAGTGCATTCAAAGCCCGAAACATGAGTTTTTCATCTTTGACGTGCCGAGGGTTAGCGAAATGCTCCGAAACACTCCCAAACATCATTTTGGGTCCAATGGACTAGAATGGATGCTTCACAACTTTGGTACCCCCGAAATAGTGCATTCAAGGCCCGAAACATGAGTTTTTCATCTTTGACGTGCCGAGGGTTAGCGAAATGCTCCGAAACACTCCCAAACATCATTTTGGGTCCAATGGACTAGAATGGATGCTTCACAACTTTGGTACCCCCGAAATAGTGCATTCAAAGGCCCGAAACATGAGTTTTTCATCTTTGACGTGCCGAGGGTTAGCGAAATGCTCCGAAACACTCCCAAACATCATTTTGGGTCCAATGGACTAGAATGGATGCTTCACAACTTTGGTTACCCCGAAATAGTGCATTCAAAGCCCGAAACATGAGTTTTTCATCTTTGACGTGCCGAGGGTTAGCGAAATGCTCCGAAACACTCCCAAACATCATTTTGGGTCCAATGGACTAGAATGGATGCTTCACAACTTTGGTACCCCCGAAATAGTGCATTCAAAGCCCGAAACATGAGTTTTTCATCTTTGACGTGCCGAGGGTTAGCGAAATGCTCCGAAACACTCCCAAACATCATTTTGGGTCCAATGGACTAGAATGGATGCTTCACAACTTTGGTACCCCCGAAATAGTGCATTCAGGCCCGAAACATGAGTTTTTCATCTTTGACGTGCCGAGGGTTAGCGAAATGCTCCGAAACACTCCCAAACATCATTTTGGGTCCAATGGACTAGAATGGATGCTTCACAACTTTGGTACCCCCGAAATAGTGCATTCAGGCCCGAAACATGAGTTTTTCATCTTTGACGTGCCGAGGGTTAGCGAAATGCTCCGAAACACTCCCAAACATCATTTTGGGTCCAATGGACTAGAATGGATGCTTCACAACTTTGGTACCCCCGAAATAGTGCATTCAAAGCCCGAAACATGAGTTTTTCATCTTTGACGTGCCGAGGGTTAGCGAAATGCTCCGAAACACTCCCAAACATCATTTTGGGTCCAATGGACTAGAATGGATGCTTCACAACTTTGGTACCCCCGAAATAGTGCATTCAAAGGCCCGAAACATGAGTTTTTCATCTTTGACGTGCCGAGGGTTAGCGAAATGCTCCGAAACACTCCCAAACATCATTTTGGGTCCAATGGACTAGAATGGATGCTTCACAACTTTGGTACCCCCGAAATAGTGCATTCAGTGCCCGAAACATGAGTTTTTCATCTTTGACGTGCCGAGGGTTAGCGAAATGCTCCGAAACACTCCCAAACATCATTTTGGGTCCAATGGACTAGAATGGATGCTTCACAACTTTGGTACCCCCGAAATAGTGCATTCAGGCCCGAAACATGAGTTTTTCATCTTTGACGTGCCGAGGGTTAGCGAAATGCTCCGAAACACTCCCAAACATCATTTTGGGTCCAATGGACTAGAATGGATGCTTCACAACTTTGGTACCCCCGAAATAGTGCATTCAGGCCCGAAACATGAGTTTTTCATCTTTGACGTGCCGAGGGTTAGCGAAATGCTCCGAAACACTCCCAAACATCATTTTGGGACCAATGGACTAGAATGGATGCTTCACAACTTTGGTACCCCGAAATAGTGCATTCAGGCCCGACATATGAGTTTTTCATCTTTGACGTGCCGAGGGTTAGCGAAATGCTCCGAAACACTCCCAAACATCATTTTGGGTCCAATGGACTAGAATGGATGCTTCACAACTTTGGTACCCCCGAAATAGTGCATTCAAAGCCCGAAACATGAGTTTTTCATCTTTGACGTGCCGAGGGTTAGCGAAATGCTCCGAAACACTCCCAAACATCATTTTGGGTCCAATGGACTAGAATGGATGCTTCACAACTTTGGTACCCCCGAAATAGTGCATTCAAAGCCCGAAACATGAGTTTTTCATCTTTGACGTGCCGAGGGTTAGCGAAATGCTCCGAAACACTCCCAAACATCATTTTGGGTCCAATGGACTAGAATGGATGCTTCACAACTTTGGTACCCCGAAATAGTGCATTCAAGCCCGAAACATGAGTTTTTCATCTTTGACGTGCCGAGGGTTAGCGAAATGCTCCGAAACACTCCCAAACATCATTTTGGGTCCAATGGACTAGAATGGATGCTTCACAACTTTGGTACCCCCGAAATAGTGCATTCAAGGCCCGAAACATGAGTTTTTCATCTTTGACGTGCCGAGGGTTAGCGAAATGCTCCGAAACACTCCCAAACATCATTTTGGGTCCAATGGACTAGAATGGATGCTTCACAACATTGGTACCCCCGAAATAGTGCATTCAGCCCGACACATGAGTTTTTCATCTTGGACGTGCCGAGGGTTAGCGAAATGCTCCGAAACACTCCCAAACATCATTTTGGGTCCAATGGACTAGAATGGATGCTTCACAACTTTGGTACCCCCGAAATAGTGCATTCAAAGCCCGAAACATGAGTTTTTCATCTTTGACGTGCCGAGGGTTAGCGAAATGCTCCGAAACACTCCCAAACATCATTTTGGGTCCAATGGACTAGAATGGATGCTTCACAACTTTGGTACCCCCGAAATAGTGCATTCAGTGCCCGAAACATGAGTTTTTCATCTTTGACGTGCCGAGGGTTAGCGAAATGCTCCGAAACACTCCCAAACATCATTTTGGGTCCAATGGACTAGAATGGATGCTTCACAACTTTGGTACCCCCGAAATAGTGCATTCAAAGGCCCGAAACATGAGTTTTTCATCTTTGACGTGCCGAGGGTTAGCGAAATGCTCCGAAACACTCCCAAACATCATTTTGGGTCCAATGGACTAGAATGGATGCTTCACAACTTTGGTACCCCGAAATAGTGCATTCAAAGCCCGAAACATGAGTTTTTCATCTTTGACGTGCCGAGGGTTAGCGAAATGCTCCGAAACACTCCCAAACATCATTTTGGGTCCAATGGACTAGAATGGATGCTTCACAACTTTGGTACCCCCGAAATAGTGCATTCAGGCCCGAAACATGAGTTTTTCATCTTTGACGTGCCGAGGGTTAGCGAAATGCTCCGAAACACTCCCAAACATCATTTTGGGTCCAATGGACTAGAATGGATGCTTCACAACTTTGGTACCCCCGAAATAGTGCATTCAAAGCCCGAAACATGAGTTTTTCATCTTTGACGTGCCGAGGGTTAGCGAAATGCTCCGAAACACTCCCAAACATCATTTTGGGTCCAATGGACTAGAATGGATGCTTCACAACTTTGGTACCCCCGAAATAGTGCATTCAAAGCCCGAAACATGAGTTTTTCATCTTTGACGTGCCGAGGGTTAGCGAAATGCTCCGAAACACTCCCAAACATCATTTTGGGTCCAATGGACTAGAATGGATGCTTCACAACTTTGGTACCCCCGAAATAGTGCATTCAAAGCCCGAAACATGAGTTCTTCATCTTTGACGTGCCGAGGGTTAGCGAAATGCTCCGAAACACTCCCAAACATCATTTTGGGTCCAATGGACTAGAATGGATGCTTCACAACTTTGGTACCCCCGAAATAGTGCATTCAGGTCCGAAACATGAGTTTTTCATCTTTGACGTGCCGAGGGTTAGCGAAATGCTCCGAAACACTCCCAAACATCATTTTGGGTCCAATGGACTAGAATGGATGCTTCACAACTTTGGTACCCCCGAAATAGTGCATTCAAAGCCCGAAACATGAGTTTTTCATCTTTGACGTGCCGAGGGTTAGCGAAATGCTCCGAAACACTCCCAAACATCATTTTGGGTCCAATGGACTAGAATGGATGCTTCACAACTTTGGTACCCCGAAATAGTGCATTCAGGCCCGAAACATGAGTTCTTCATCTTTGACGTGCCGAGGGTTAGCGAAATGCTCCGAAACACTCCCAAACATCATTTTGGGTCCAATGGACTAGAATGGATGCTTCACAACTCTGGTACCCCCGAAATAGTGCATTCAGAGCCCGAAACATGAGTTTTTCATCTTTGACGTGCCGAGGGTTAGCGAAATGCTCCGAAACACTCCCAAACATCATTTTGGGTCCAATGGACTAGAATGGATGCTTCACAACTTTGGTACCCCCGAAATAGTGCATTCAGGCCCGAAACATGAGTTCTTCATCTTTGACGTGCCGAGGGTTAGCGAAATGCTCCGAAACACTCCCAAACATCATTTTGGGTCCAATGGACTAGAATGGATGATTCACAACTTTAGTACCCCCGAAATAGTGCATTCAGGTCCGACACATGAGTTTTTCTTCTTTGACGTGACGAGGGTTAGCGAAATGCTCCGAAACACTCCCAAACATCATTTTGGGTCCAATGGACTAGAATGGATGCTTCACAACTTTGGTACCCCCGAAATAGTGCATTCAGGCCCGAAACATGAGTTTTTCATCTTTGACGTGCCGAGGGTTAGCGAAATGCTCCGAAACACTCCCAAACATCATTTTGGGTCCAATGGACTAGAATGGATGCTTCACAACTTTGGTACCCCCGAAATAGTGCATTCAAAGCCCGAAACATGAGTTTTTCTTCTTTGACGTGACGAGGGTTAGCGAAATGCTCCGAAACACTCCCAAACATCATTTTGGGTCCAATGGACTAGAATGGATGCTTCACAACTTTGGTCCCCCAAATAGTGTATTCAAGCCCCTTACATGAGTTTTTCATCTTTGACGTGCCGAGGGTTAGCGAAATGCTCCGAAACACTCCCAAACATCATTTTGGGTCCAATGGACTAGAATGGATGCTTCACAACTTTGGTACCCCCAAAATAGTGCATTCAGGCCCGTAACATGAGTTTTTCATCTTTGACGTGCCGAGGGTCAGCGAAATGCTCCGAAACAGTCCCAAATATCTTTTTGGGTCCAATGTACTAGAATGGATGCTTCACAACTTTGGTACCCCGAAATAGTGCATTCAAGCCCGACATATGAGTTTTTCATCTTTGACGTGTCGAGGGTTCGCGAAATGCTCCGAAACACTCCCAAACATCATTTTGGGTCCAATGGACTAGAATGGATGCTTCACAACTTTGGTACCCCCGAAATAGTGCATTCAGGCCCGAAACATGAGTTTTTCATCTTTGACGTGCCGAGGGTTAGCGAAATGCTCCGAAACACTCCCAAACATCATTTTGGGTCCAATGGACTAGAATGGATGCTTCACAACTTTGGTACCCCCGAAATAGTGCATTCAGGCCCGAAACATGAGTTTTTCATCTTTGACGTGCCGAGGGTTAGCGAAATGCTCCGAAACACTCCCAAACATCATTTTGGGTCCAATGGACTAGAATGGATGCTTCACAACTTTGGTACCCCCGAAATAGTGCATTCAAAGCCCGAAACATGAGTTTTTCATCTTTGACGTGCCGAGGGTTAGCGAAATGCTCCGAAACACTCCCAAACATCATTTTGGGTCCAATGGACTAGAATGGATGCTTCACAACTTTGGTACCCCCGAAATAGTGCATTCAAGCCCGAAACATGAGTTTTTCATCTTTGACGTGCCGAGGGTTAGCGAAATGCTCCGAAACACTCCCAAACATCATTTTGGGTCCAATGGACTAGAATGGATGCTTCACAACTTTGGTACCCCGAAATAGTGCATTCAAAGCCCGAAACATGAGTTTTTCATCTTTGACGTGCCGAGGGTTAGCGAAATGCTCCGAGACACTCCCAAAGATCATTTTGGGTCCAATGGACTAGAATGGATGCTTCACGACTTTGGTACCCCCGGAATAGTGCATTCAGATCCGAAACATGAGTTTTTCATTTTGGACGTGCCGAGGGTTAGCGAAATGCTCCGAAACACTCCCAAACATCATTTTGGGTCCAATGGACTAGAATGGATGCTTCACAACTTTGGTACCCCCGAAATAGTGCATTCAGCCCGAAACATGAGTTTTTCATTTTGGACGTGCCGAGGGTTAGCGAAATGCTCCGAAACACTCCCAAACATCATTTTGGGTCCAATGGACTAGAATGGATGCTTCACAACTTTGGTACCCCCGAAATAGTGCATTCAGGTCCGACACATGAGTTTTTCATCTTTGACGTGCCGAGGGTTAGCGAAATGCTCCGAAACACTCCCAAAGATCATTTTGGGTCCAATGGACTAGAATGGATGCTTCACAACTTTGGTACCCCGAAATAGTGCATTCAAAGCCCGAAACATGAGTTTTTCATCTTTGACGTGCCGAGGGTTAGCGAAATGCTCCGAAACACTCCCAAACATCATTTTGGGTCCAATGGACTAGAATGGATGCTTCACAACTTTGGTACCCCCGAAATAGTGCATTCAAAGCCCGAAACATGAGTTTTTCATCTTTGACGTGCCGAGGGTTAGCGAAATGCTCCGAAACACTCCCAAACATCATTTTGGGTCCAATGGACTAGAATGGATGCTTCACAACTTTGGTACCCCTGAAATAGTGCATTCAGCACCGAAAGAAGAGTTTTTCATCTTTTACTTGCCGAAGGTTAGCGAAATGCTCCGAAACACTCCCAAACATCATTTTGGGTCCAATGGAATAGAATGGAAGCTTCACAACTTTGGTACCCCCGAAATATTGCATTCAAAGGCCCGAAACATGAGTTTTTCATCTTTGACGTGCCGAGGGTTAGCGAAATGCTCCGAAACACTCCCAAACATCATTTTGGGTCCAATGGACTAGAATGGATGCTTCACAACTTTGGTACCCCCGAAATAGTGCATTCAGGCCCGAAACATGAGTTTTTCATCTTTGACGTGCCGAGGGTTAGCGAAATGCTCCGAAACACTCCCAAACATCATTTTGGGTCCAATGGACTAGAATGGATGCTTCACAACTTTGGTACCCCCGAAATAGTGCATTCAAAGCCCGAAACATGAGTTTTTCATCTTTGACGTGCCGAGGGTTAGCGAAATGCTCCGAAACACTCCCAAACATCATTTTGGGTCCAATGGACTAGAATGGATGCTTCACAACTTTGGTACCCCCGAAATAGTGCATTCAAAGCCCGAAACATGAGTTTTTCATCTTTGACGTGCCGAGGGTTAGCGAAATGCTCCGAAACACTCCCAAACATCATTTTGGGTCCAATGGACTAGAATGGATGCTTCACAACTTTGGTACCCCGAAATAGTGCATTCAGGCCCGAAACATGAGTTTTTCATCTTTGACGTGCCGAGGGTTAGCGAAATGCTCCGAAACACTCCCAAACATCATTTTGGGTCCAATGGACTAGAATGGATCCTTCACAACTCTGGTACCCCCGAAATAGTGCATTCAGGCCCGACACATGAGTTTTTCATCTTTGACGTGCCGAGGGTTAGCGAAATGCTCCGAAACACTCCCAAACATCATTTTGGGTCCAATGGACTAGAATGGATGCTTCACAACTTTGGTACCCCCGAAATAGTGCATTCAGGCCCGACATATGAGTTTTTCATCTTTGACGTGCCGAGGGTTAGCGAAATGCTCCGAAACACTCCCAAACATCATTTTGGGTCCAATGGACTAGAATGGATGCTTCACAACTTTGGTACCCCCGAAATAGTGCATTCAGGCCCGAAACATGAGTTTTTCATCTTTGACGTGCCGAGGGTTAGCGAAATGCTCCGAAACACTCCCAAACATCATTTTGGGTCCAATGGACTAGAATGGATGCTTCACAACTTTGGTACCCCCGAAATAGTGCATTCAGGCCCGAAACATGAGTTTTTCATCTTTGACGTGCCGAGGGTTAGCGAAATGCTCCGAAACACTCCCAAACATCATTTTGGGTCCAATGGACTAGAATGGATGCTTCACAACTTTGGTACCCCCGAAATAGTGCATTCAAAGCCCGAAACATGAGTTTTTCATCTTTGACGTGCCGAGGGTTAGCGAAATGCTCCGAAACACTCCCAAACATCATTTTGGGACCAATGGACTAGAATGGATGCTTCACAACTTTGGTACCCCCGAAATAGTGCATTCAGGCCCGACACATGAGTTTTTCATCTTTGACGTGCCGAGGGTTAGCGAAATGCTCAGAAACACTACCAAACATCAGTTTGGGACCAATGGACTAGAATGGATGCTTCACAACTTTGGTACCCCCGAAATAGTGCATTCAGGCACGAAACATGAGTTTTTCATTTTGGACGTGCCGAGGGTTAGCGAAATGCTCCGAAACACTCCCAAACATCATTTTGGGTCCAATGGACTAGAATGGATGCTTCACAACTTTGGTACCCCCGAAATAGTGCATTCAGGCCCGACACATGAGTTTTTCATCTTTGACGTGCCGAGGGTTAGCGAAATGCTCCGAAACACTCCCAAAGATCATTTTGGGTCCAATGGACTAGAATGGATGCTTCACAACTTTGGTACCCCCGAAATAGTGCATTCAGACCCGAAACATGAGTTTTTCATTTTTGACGTGCCGAGGGTTAGCGAAATGCTCCGAAACACTCCCAAACATCATTTTGGGTCCAATGGACTAGAATGGATGCTTCACAACTTTGGTACCCCCGAAATAGTGCATTCAGACCCGAAACATGAGTTTTTCATTTTGGACGTGCCGAGGGTTAGCGAAATGCTCCGAAACACTCCCAAACATCATTTTGGGTCCAATGGACTAGAATGGATGCTTCACAACTTTGGTACCCCCGAAATAGTGCATTCAGGCCCGAAACATGAGTTTTTCATCTTTGACGTGCCGAGGGTTAGCGAAATGCTCCGAAACACTCCCAAACATCATTTTGGGTCCAATGGACTAGAATGGATGCTTCACAACTTTGGTACCCCCGAAATAGTGCATTCAAAGCCCGAAACATGAGTTTTTCATCTTTGACGTGCCGAGGGTTAGCGAAATGCTCCGAAACACTCCCAAACATCATTTTGGGTCCAATGGACTAGAATGGATGCTTCACAACTTTGGTACCCCCGAAATAGTGCATTCAAAGCCCGAAACATGAGTTTTTCATCTTTGACGTGCCGAGGGTTAGCGAAATGCTCCGAAACACTCCCAAACATCATTTTGGGTCCAATGGACTAGAATGGATGCTTCACAACTTTGGTACCCCCGAAATAGTGCATTCAAAGCCCGAAACATGAGTTTTTCATCTTTGACGTGCCGAGGGTTAGCGAAATGCTCCGAAACACTCCCAAACATCATTTTGGGTCCAATGGACTAGAATGGATGCTTCACAACTTTGGTACCCCCGAAATAGTGCATTCAAGCCCGAAACATGAGTTTTTCATCTTTGACGTGCCTGCGGTCGCGTTTGGGGCCCCGGGGTGCTCAATCGTTGCGGGGATTGCCCCGGGACGCCCGAGGAGTGAACGGCGAACACCACGGTCGCGGAAGCCGGGCGGCGACGACGGCGCGGGACGGTGGACGGCGGAGAGGCGCGATGGCGGAGGCTCGGCGAGGCCAACCGGCGATGCGAGCCGCTAGCGCACAAACAAGCGACGGTCTTTCTCCTCACCTCCTTGCGGGTCGCCGAAGATGCCCACGGCCGGCGGAAGGCAGGTGGCGGCGCGGAGCAACGGCGACGCTAGGGTTTGTGTCGGCGGCGGCGAGTGCTAGGGTTTGGGTGCGAAGTGAAACAAAAGGCGGCGCGGGCGATACCTTAAATACAGGCTGGAGCCACGTCCTAGCGTCGCGGGCAGGAGGAAAGGCGGCGAGGGCACGGACGCCGAGTCGGACTCGGCCGACTCGGTCGCGATGCGGCGGCGGCACAACGGGCGGGATGACGGGTGGGGGCCACCGTCGGCACGCGGCAGTGTGCGCGCGTGGCTCGGCCCCGAGGCGGCCACGGCCCAGGCCGCAAGGACGGGCGGGGCGCGAGAGGCTGGCGGTGGGCTACGGCGTGGGCCAAAAAAAAGAAAAGGAGGGGTGGGGTTTAAAGGAAAGGTTTTTTTATTTCCAAACACATTCAAACCAAGAATTCAAACCGGGGTTTGAATTCAAACACAACAAAATGATGCACACGACATGTATGCAACGAGAATTCCTATATTTCATTATTAAGTGAAAGAAAATGATTAAATGCTGAAAAACACAATCTCCTTATATTTCTTAAACGAGAAAGAATTGTTGCTAAGCAAATTTTAATTAAACACAAGAGGTGGAATTTAAATTCTTACAAATCCTACCCCTTAAGATGAATCTCGTCCTCGAGATTCGGATGGATCAAAGAGATGTGGATGTTCTGTTTTGTCAACTCCTCTTCTCTTTCCCAAGTTGCCTCATCCTGCATGATTACTCCACGCACCTTGCACATTGTGAAAGTCCGGTTTCTCGTAACTTAGTGTCAGCACATCCCGGAATTCGATGGGTCGTTCGGTAATGGTGAGATCTTCCTTAACATCCAACCCATCCATAAGCAATGGCTCTTTATCCTCTTGAGGGTTGAAACCCCTTTTTTAACTACGAGATATGAAACACATCATGCACATCACGAGAGGCACGTGGCGGCAGATCCGATGCAGCCTTCTCCCCTCTCCACTCGTTGTAAAAAGATCTAGAAAGGTCCAATAAAGCGAGGGGACAACTTTCCTTTCACTTTAAACTACGCAAACCTCGATGGGTGACACTTTCAAGTACACATAAGTCACCTTCTGGAAAGATACATCTATTCTTTCCCGTCTGCATAACTCTTTTTGCTGGAGCGAGCAACTCTCGGGTTCTCTCTTATGATACGTACTTGCCTTTACGCCTCCTTAATGATGTACGCTCCCCCGACAAGCGACTCTCATCTGTCGACTCCGATATAACGATGTTACGCTTTCTTCCATACGGTGCCTCGAAGGGTGCCATCTTCGGAGGCTTGTCTGGCAGTAGGCCCCATTGTTGTATGAGAACTCGGCATACGGCAGAAGCTCTTATCCCGGCTACCACCATGCTTAGAGCACAAGCCCTTAACATATCCTCCAGAATACGATTTGTCCTCTCGGTTGACGAGTACGTAAGATAGGGCGAGCTGAAGTTCAACTTCGTATCCATGGACTCATGAAGTTTCTCCCAGAAACGCGATGTGAATTGAGTACCTCTGTTAGATACTATCTTCTTAGGCACACCATGCAAGCATACGATCCTGGTCATGTACAACTCAGCTAGCTTTGCCCACAGTATAAGTGGTACATGGTATGGTAGCGACCTTTGTCAAACGGTCCACTATAACCCATATCGAATCGTAACCATAGCGGGTACGGGGCAACCTAACAATGAAATCCCTTTCTCTCTTCCCCACTTCCCTCGGCACCTTCAATCGGCTGAGCCAATCCCGTGGTCTTTGATGTTCAGCGGTGACCTTGTGGCACGTGTCACATAATATAGTACAGGCGGCCCGCCTCCCTCTTCATCCCATACCACCAATACCTCTACTTAAGATCACGATACATCTTAGTGCGCCGGGGTGAATGGAATAAGTTTGAATCATGGGCCTCTCTCAGGTGGGTCTCCACATCGGGCACACGAGATCCTATTCTTGGACCATATCGTTCACACGATCATCCTCGGTGGTAGGGGCCTTGCCCTCTCCATGGTGTCCCTGACGGTCTCCCTAATCTCCACATCCTCTAGGCGCCTTCTCGTGTCTGCTACTCCGAGTAGAACGTCTACCTCCAAAGTGACTCCCTTAGTGTGAGCGACCATCCCTAGATTGAGTTTACGAAACTCCTTCATCGGCTCATCGGGCGGTTGGAACGCCAAAGCCATGTTGGCCAATCGCCAGGCCTCAGCGTACGCAGCAGTTAGCCTTCCCGGGATGATATTGTATGTTTAGATCATAATCCTTGATCGGCTCAACCATCGTCGTTGCCTCAGGGTCCAAGTCTTGAGTGAACTCACTTTAGGCTCTTGTGATCGTGTAAATCTAGCATTTGGTTCCTATGATGTAATGTCTTCGGACTTCAAAGCATGAACCACGGCTTCCGATTCCGGATCATGTGTAGGATAGTTACTTGCTCATGTTTCCTCAGCGCCTTGATGCATAGGCATAACATGTCCCTCCACCGCATAAGAACACAACCCAAACCTTGTCGAGACGCATCACAATAGATGTCGAAGCCCATACACCAGAGTACGGCATCTGGAAAGCCCCAGGCCCGGTAGTCAACCTCCTCTTTAACTCCTCAAAAAGCTGTCCTAACGAGGAGCATCGTCCAATTGAATTCCCTATCTTTCTCCGGTAAGGTGGTGAAGGCTTCTGATGCGGAGAGAACCCCTCGATGAACCGTTGATAATACCTGCTAGTCCAAGGAAACTCACGATCTCCTTAAGCTGTTCTATGCGGTTCCCACTTCAACACGTCTTCAACCTTAGCTAGATCGGCAGAGATACCTCCATCGGTGATAATATGCCCAAGAAAAGAGACTTCCTTCGGTCGAAATCACACTTACTAAACTTGGCATACAAGCGATGCTCTCTCATCTTCTGCAAGACACATCTCAAATGCTCCTCATGTTCCTCCTCGGTCTTGGAGTAAATCGGAATATCATCGATAAACACCGCGAACTTATCCCAGAGTACTCCACCAAACACCTTGTTCATCAGATACATAAAGTAGGCGAGGTGCATTTGTCAACCCAAGGACATAACAATATACTCATAAAGCCCATACCTAGTGGTGAATGCGGTTTTAGGAACTCTCCAGGCCATCGATCTTCATCGATGATAACGAGTGCAAATCAATCTTGGAGAACACCTTAGCACCTCTCATCGATCAAACAAGTCTTCAATGCAAGGTAATGGATACTTATTCTTGATAGTAACCTCATTAAGCAATCGATAATCCACACACATCCTGCGAGTACCATCCTTCTTCTCTCCTGAAGATAATTGGTGCCCCCAAAGGTGATGAACTAGGACGGATAAACCCTTTTCCAACAATTCTTTAATCTATTTCTTAAGTTCTATCAATTGAGTACTATACATTTTATATGGACGTTTAGAAATAGGAGCGGTACGGAGTAATAGATCAATAACAAACTCAACATCGCGGTCAAGTGGCATACTGTGGTAACTCCTGCAGGAACACATCCGGATACTCTGGACACACGATGTCCTCCAGCCTTGCCATCCAAGCTGGCACACGGAACCTCCTATTTGTTAACACCAAAATACGGTAAGGAGTATGACATGGGTCGATTCGGAGAAGAGTCCGTCGGTGGAAGGAAAGACATCTTCGAGAGATTTTCGGCGAAGGATCCGCGGTCGGCTATCTGTTCCCGGTT
This sequence comes from Cenchrus americanus, assembly GCA_947561735.1. Lineage (NCBI taxonomy): Eukaryota > Viridiplantae > Streptophyta > Magnoliopsida > Poales > Poaceae > Cenchrus > Cenchrus americanus. Next base: position 73,039,797 of record OX387240.1, read on the forward strand.
CGGCAAAAGAACAAGAGAGCCGATTTTGCGGGATTGGACGGTGACGTGGCTCGATCGAGAGGAAGCGAATGGATGGACGAGCGATCGAGTTTAGTTAGGCAATAAATCCATTCGCGGTTGTAATTAGCGGGGGTATAAATACGATCCCCGGATGTATGTAAAAAAACACGTTCATTCCTCAATACACACCGGCCTTACGCCAAACCCTAGAGTCCTTTGTCGTGTCGTCGAGTTCTTCGAGAGGACCAATCGATCCGTCGACCTCCGTGAGTACCGCAACCTTGTATCATGTCTAGTATCATGCGGTGGATTTAGATCTCGATGCAAGTAGTCTTGTTACCATGCTTCGTGTCATGCGGTAGATTCAAGCTTGGTTCAAGAGGGTTTCTTGTTAGATCATGAGCCATGCGGTAGGCTAAGATCTAGCTCGAAGCTAGTTATCGGCTCTATTGGATTTTGGCAAGATCCAGTAGATTCATTAAGTTACCCCGTGTTATCATGAGTTTTACTTTATGTTTTAATTCATGTAATACACTTTTGCCCAATCTAGATGGGTTTGGATCGGCTCTTTTCTTCGTAAGATCCGTGCAAGAGCAGGTTTTGTGTCTTTGACGCGTGGATCTCGTGCTCTCCGATAGCCGAAACCGAATCGATCTAGGTTGTTACGTGTTGCGGGTTCAAGCTTGCTTTGTTAGTATAAATCTTGAAAGAGCCGGGTATCATGCGGTAGATGCAGGTTTTTGGGTTGCTTTGGAGCTAGTCATCCGGTGGATTAGATTTCCAATTCAGCCTGATAGATTTATTCACGTGGTAATGTTTGTTCCTTCTTCATGGACCCCGAATCGGTTGTTCAGCCGCATTCGGTTATACCTTCACGAGTAGATCACGTGCGTTATTTATGTTTTCAAAGACGTATGCTTCTAGCTTTTCATATTTAGGTTGTATCATGCGGTGGATAGATCTATTTGTGGAAAGTGGTGCGTTCTTTCATGCAAGTTGTATCATGCGGTGGATAGATTTGTCGATATCGTGCCCGACGGATCTTAAAGTAATTGGACACGCGGTAGACTAATGCTTTGGATCTATGCATGCTTATTTTAATACATGATCATGTTCGTGCTTTACTTCATTTAATGTTAATCTTCATGAGGATCGGTCATGGCTTTGCACATGCATCCATGTTTATTCAAAGATCGATCGTTGTCATGCTTACGTCATCCATTCGGCAATGTTCTTTTTTCCTTCGCGGTTACCCGAATGGTTGTGGTTCTTTGACAGGTAGCTTCGCATAGCTACGTGTCGTCTTGCTTGGCTTCTTAGCCGTAAATATGGAACTGCTCGGTACCACCCGTGGGTTCCAAGCTTTGGTATTTAACTTGTTTTATCTTTTGTTAATTTTCGGGAAAAATTGACCGGCACGTCACTTTCTCTCCCGCGCGTGCGAAGCTAAGCTTTTCGGCTTGCTGTGTGTTTGGCGGCGAGTGCACATTTTGCGTCAACACACTTTTTGGCACGCCAGGTGGGACAAACGGACCGAATTGGTTCGGGATGCCGAGATCACGGACCTCCTCGGATGTCGGCATCGAGGAGCTTTCTCCCGGAGCGACATCGGCGGCTCGTAGACGCCGTGAATCGGTTTCAACAAAAGTGTCTCATGTCATTCAAGAAGAATCGGAGTGGTGTACCATATCGAAGAGTAGCCCGCCCCGCAGTGCTTGTTGCGGGGGAGACCGACGCCACGACCCAAAAAAGAAAAAGAGGAATGCGCGCGGATCTTCCGGGAATCGGTAGACAGCATGCTCACCAAGCACAACCAAGCTTTCCTCGGGTCGCTCCCGGCGGATGATGGTGGCCCTCTTTGGCCGGGCGCGGGGCGGGCGTTTGGAAAGACGTACACCGAAAGAGCACCGTGAGCCGGGTGAATCAAGCTCCCGGCCGCCGCCGCGGCCGGTGCGGCGGCCTCCTCCTCGAGCTCCGGGAGCGAGACATTCCAACCTCCTCCGCGGGCGGCGGGGGCGGCCCGGTTCGGCCTCCTCCGCCGCAAGCTTCGGGGAAGTCAACCAATCCCCGCCGCCACCACGGAGCGGCACGGGTCGGCCCGTGCAACGGCCCGAATCCGTGCCGGCCTACGTACGGAGACCTAGCGTTCGGCTCACACGGGGCCCCGCTTGACCCCAGTCGAAGAATAGCTCCGTCAACCAACTGGCTCCAGAAGAATTTGTACGGCGGTGGCTATCATGAAGTGGGAAATTACGGGGCGTTCGACGCCTTCCCGCACCCAGGGTACGCGCCGGCTGCGGGCGCTCAGGAAGAAGATGCCCTAGCACGCAAGATGGCCGAATTGATGCAGAATCAGTTCGGCCTCAAGCCAAGGATGCAGGGCCCCACCTACAGGCCGCCGTTCCCAGAGTGGTACTATAACGTGCTCCTGCCACCAAGGGTGAAACCGCCGACGGAATTCACAAAGTTCTGCGGGCGAGGACGAGACAAGCACGGTCGAGCATATCGCTCGTTATCTCATGCAGCTCGGGGAATGTTCGGCCGAAGAGACGTTCAGGGTTCGCTACTTCCCCGCCTCGGCCGACGGGTCCGGCTTTTCAGTGGTTCTCGTCCTTGCCGCCTGAGTCAGTGGCCAGGTGGAAAGATTTGGAGCGTAAATTCCACGCTCATTACTTCGCGGCGCTTACGAGAAGAAGTTGATTGACCTCGCCACCCCGAAACAAAGGCACGGTGAAACACCGGCGGAGTTTCTCGGAAGATTCGAGAGAAGTCAAGGGCATGTGCTTCTCATTGAACTTGCCGTGCGATCGGTGGCCGATATGGCCGTCGCCGGGATGTTACCAGCCGTGCGCGAAAAGCTATTTGGGATGGAGTTTGAAAACTTGGGCCAACTGTCGCGAAGTTATCCTTGATGAGCAATCGGGCATATGGCCTCAAGAAGGACCCCAAGTTTGGCAAGCGACACGACATCGGCGATATCTACAATCAATTCTTGGACAAAGCTGATTTGTGCGAGGATTCGATGACGAATTGGAGGTAGGCTGCGAAATCTTGTGGGGTAAAGAGCCCTTGACGATGAATCGGCGGTGGGTCGAGCAGACCAAAGGAACCTACGACTTTGACATCACAAAGGCCGATAAGTTGTTTGAGCTCTTGGTAAAGGAAGGCCGAATCAAGGCTGCTCGAAGGGCACTCTATGCTTCGGCCTGATGGAGTCAAAGCGAAATGTTACTGCGGCTTCCATGACAGGGACTCGCACTCCATCAATGATTGCAGGGTCTTCAGGATGAGGATCTAGAAGGCTATCCAGGAAGGGCACCTCAAGTTCGATAACAAGATGAAGTTGGATGGCCACCCCTTCCCGCAGAACATGCTCGGCTTCTCCATTAACGCGATAACAGCCGAGGAGAAAGGGAAAGTCAAGGTCCTGACCTCAGCCAGGTCCAAGCAAGATGGATCAGTGGACCCGGAGCGTCAGGTGACCCTAGAGCAAGTGCAGGGCGACGCCCCCCGCGTTCTCAAGAGCCACATCGAGATTGGGGAATCGTCCAAGCCTAAGCCCAAGGTGACGTCACGCATTCTCCTCAACAAATGGCAGCGTCAGATGGAGAAGGAGCGCTACCAAAAGCGTCGTCACGAGGAGGAGCGGCGCGGGGCCGAAGAGGATGCGCGCGGGTGGAATCGGGGAACGGCACGCGCGCGCGCGCGAGCGCGCCCACCGGGGATGCGCCTTCTTCGAGCCCGCTTGGAATGAGGGCCTAAAGCTGCCCACATTAAGGAACGTCCCGAATGCGCGACGGATATCCCGAGTACGAGGCGAAAGCGCCAATCGCCGATCCGTCCATGAAAGACTTGGAAGGATTCACCCAAATGGGGATCGGCGGCAAAAAATTGAGGTTATAGATCACCCCGGGAAACGGCACGGCGATCTCGGGTGGGGCCGACCGGGAGGAGGACGAAGATGTCTACGTACGGCGAGAAGGGGCGATGGTGCCCACCCGGTCTACGCAAGAGCCAGAAGAGGCGGGTCCAACGCTTGAGGAACCGCGAGATGAAACAAGCGGGATCCGGACAAGGCGAAGTGGCGCCCCAAGGACCGGCGGAAGGATCGAAGCGTCCGGCCCCTGCATGCATGGTATACTTCCTGCCTAACGAGTTCATGGCTCCCGCTAATCAGGTGATGCAGGAAGAAGCTTCCTTTGACGACGAGCAACCCGAGGAGATGATGGCGCAGCTGGTGCTTGCCAAACAGGCCATCTTCGACAAGCCGGCCAAGAATCGCCACATGAGGCCGCTGTACTTGAGGGGGTACGTCAATGGCAAGCCATTGACCAAGATGTTCGTCGACGGTGGCGCGGCAGTCAACGTAATGCCGTACACCACCTTCAGGAAGCTTGGCATGACCCCGAGCGATCTGACACCAACAAGCATCATCCTAAACGACTTCGCTGGGAACCCCTCAGACACCAAAGGATGCGCTCACGTGGACTTGATGATCGGGTCCAAGACGTTGCTCACTACCTTCTTCGTCATCGAAGGGAAGGGAGCCTACGGCTGCGTGCTTGGGCGGGGCCGGATCCACGCCAACCTGCTCGCGTCCCATCCACTATGCATCAACAATCGATCCGGTGGGTGGACGATGAAATCGAGGTCGTCCGGGCGGATGACTCCGTGAGCGTCGCTAACATGGAACCGACCTTCGGGAGTACCAAGGCATCGATTGCTTCTCGGGGAAGGAGCGGGGGAGAAGGTCTCGTTGAACCTCGTCGGGTGACCAACGGCCGATTCAAGCGGTCGGCTCTTACGGTAATTTTTAATGGAGAACCCCGTGGATGGCACCGATGGCAAGCCGGGACGAGGATTCATGTCGGCCGATAAGCCGGAGGAAGTTGACATTGGAAGCGGTGATAAGCCAAGGCCGACGTTCATCGGTGCAAATCTGCGGCCGGACTTCGGGGGGAACTTAATTGAGCTTCTCAAAGAATATAAAGATTGCTTCGCACGGGATTACTCGGAGATGCCCGGATTGGATCGATCCATCGTCGAGCACCCAGGTTGCCAATCAAGCCCTGGTTTCAAGCCATATAAGCAACCGCCCGGAAAATCTACAAGGATGAAGTATTGGCCGATGTGAAGAAAGAAATCGAGAGATTACTTGACGCAAACTTCGTTCGGCCCCGCGATATGCGGAGTGGATTTCTAACATCGTCCCCGTGTATAAGAAAAATGGAAAAATGAGAGTTTGCATAGACTTCGGGGACCTAAACAGCTACTCCCATGGATGGATACCCGATGCCTATTGCCGATTTGCCGATTGACGCCGCCGCCGGGCACAAGGTGATTAGCTTCATGGATGGCAACGCGGGATACAATCGGATCTTTATGGCAATAGAAGACATCTCGAAGACGGCCTTTAGATGTCCTGGTCATATAGGCCTATTTGAATGGATCGTCATGACATTTGGGTTGAAAAATGCCGGTGCAACCTACCGGCGGGCCATGAATTACATTTTTCATGAGTTGATCGGCAAGACCGTGGAAATCTACATTGACGACGTGGTGATCAAGTCCTTAAGTCATGACACCCATCCGGAAGATGTGAAGAAGACCCTCGAATGCACCGGAAACATGGCACGAAAATGAATCCAAACAAGTGTGCATTTGGGGTGTCGACCGGAGAGTTCTTGGGGTTCTTGGTCCACGAAGGAGGGATCGAAGTTGGCAAAAAGAGCATGAAAGCCATTGATGAAGTCGTTCCTCCAACCAACCTCAAGGAGTTGCAATCAACTTGCTCGGCAAGATCAACTTTGTGAGAAGGTTCATCTCAAATTTATCACGAAGGTGTTGCCATTCTCTCCGTTGCTTTGAAGCTAAAGAAGGATCGAAGTTCACATGGGGCGACGAACAACAAAAGGCTTTCGAGGAAATCAAGCAATACATGAAGGAGCCGCCGGTCTTTGGTTCCTCCTCGACTTGGACAAGCCTTTCAAGTTGTACGTGTCGGCTGATACCCAAACTATTGGATCGGCCCTTATTCAAGAATTCGAAGGGAAGGAGCGGGTAGTAGCTTATCTTAGCCGAAAACTACTTGATCCTGAAACCAGGTATTCGGCTATAGAAAGATTATGTCTTTGCGTATACTACTCGTGTACAAAGTTTCGGCACTACTTGTTGAATGCCGAATGCACTGTATACTCGAAGTTTGATGTGATAAAACATATGTTATCTATGCCAATTTTGAATGGTCGGGTTGGCAAATGGATTTTAGCTCTATCGAATTCGAGTTGAAGTTCGAATCGGCAAAAGCCATCAAAGGTCGGGTCATTGCCGATTTTATAACCGAACACCGTGACCCTTCGATTGATCCGCTTGAAATTACCCCATGGGCTCTATTCTTTGACGGGTCATCATGTGGCAAAGGTGGGGGAGTAGGGATCCTACTAATTTCTCCCGGAGGTGAGATGTTCGAATTCGCCATTCCTATACAACCCACCGTCACAAATAACCGGGCCGAGTACGAGGCACCTCGAGGGCTTCAATATTTGAGAGAAGCGGGGCCGTTTCGGTTGAAATTTATGGAGATTCGAGTTGGTCATCAAGCAATTGAACGGCCGGTACGAGTGCGAAGCGAGGCGGCGAGGAGTTACTACGAGGAATGCGAGAGAAATCTTGAAGGGCTTTCCACCGGTAACCCTACAAAGCACATTCCTAGAGAGCATAACGAGGAAGCAAACGGTGGCTCGGAGCGCCTCTCGGTTATAAAGAGAGTCAAGAAGCATTTGCTTTGCGAGGTGAGCGCAGCCGGGGACGGATCTTACGAGAAGATGATTGGAGGAAAGAGATCGTTGATTATTTGAGAGATCCATCCCGAAAAGTCTCTAGGAAGCTCGGTACAAGGCAATCAAGTTCGTTCTTCCGGATGACAATTTATTCTATAAGTCATTAGATGGAGTACGCTACGATGCCGGGGTCCCGAGAAGAAGCCAAGAACATGATGAGCGAGGTGCACGATGGGATATGTGGAGCGCACCAATCGGCCTATCGCATGAAATGGGTTATTAAGCGAGGCCGGATGCTTTTGGCCGACGATATTAGAGGACTGCTTTGAGTATTACAAGGGGTGTCAAGATTGCCAGAGGTTCGGGAATATTCAAAGAGTCCCTGCATCAGCATTGAATCCCATCATCAAGCCATGGCCATTCAGGGGCTGGGGTATGGACTTGATTGGCCAAATTAATCCGCCTTCTAGCAAGGGGCATAAGTTCGTGCTTTTGGCTACAGATTACTTCACCAAATGGGTCGAGGCAATCCCACTCAAGAAGGTGACGTCAGAAAACATGATAGAATTCGTCAAGGAACACATCATCTATCGATTTGGGATCCCTCAGACGATTACCACTGACCAAGGGGCACAATTCGTGTCATTGGAATTCAGAGACTTTGCCGAAAGCATGGGAATCAAACTGTTTAATTCTTCTCCATACTATGCCCAAGCTAATGGTCAAGCAGAGGCTTCTAACAAGATCATGATCAAGCTTATACAGAAGAAGATCGACCAGAAGCCGAGGAAATGGCATTCGGTACTCAGTGAAGCGCTGTGGGCTTACCGAATGGCCCCCCATGGAGCTACAAAGACTTCTCCTTACGAGTTGGTTTACGGGCATCACGCGATCTTGCCCTGGGAAATGCAATCAGAGTCAAGGAGAGTGGTGCTGCAAAACGATTTGAGCTCCAAGGATTACAGTAGCCTAATGATGGATGAGTTAGAAGATTTGCATATGATCCGTCTCAGGGCCCTGGAGAACATCGAGAAAAACAAGCTGCGGGTCGCCAAATACTATAACAAGAAAGTAAAAGTAAAGCAATTCGCGAGAGGCGATCTAGTTTGGAAAGCGCTACGCCGATTGGAACTAAATACGATGAATTCGGCAAATGGTCCCCTAGCTGGGAGGGGCCTTTTCGTGTTGTCAGATGCGTTCCTGGTAATGCATACATATTGAAAACTTTGCTAGGAGAGGAGTTTTCCGCCGCAATAAATGGAAGATATCTGAAGAAGTATTATCCTAGCATTGAAATCGATCGATGATTATACACATCGACACGAAACGGCGGGCGCTCGGGGATGAGGCCGCCTTTAGAACAAAAATCCATGAACAAAAGAAAATGGCCGGTGCCGATGCATTGCCCTTAGCTCAATACTACACTACAACCGGTTTCTTGCGGGATTACACATGGCAGCCACCGAAGGCCAAGTCCCCTAAGGGAGGGAAGCAGAAGGCGTGGAGAAAGAAGCGAAAGTATGATTCAATCTTTTCTTTACTTCTTCGGCTGCTGCTCCCTCTTCAGTTGTTCCAGGACCACCGTGACGGCGACTTGGAACGCACGAGGGTGACCACGGTTGGCTGCCTCTACCAAGCTATCCCAGGCCGCCTTCAGGTTGCTGTACCTGTCAGAGATATCTGGATCAAAAGAATCAAGGTTAGGGGCAAGAAATCCAGATGCAAACATAAAGGGGGACAGAAGCGTTTACCTCCTACTAGCGCTTCCAGCGCCATGCGACGCTCGCGTTCGGCTTGACAGCGGACGGACATGTCCCTGAGGTCACGCTCCAGGTGCCGGGCACGGCGGCGCAGCTGATGAATGACCTTTTGCTCAGGCGTGGCATCCTCCGCCTCAGGAGAAGAATCGGAGGAGATGTACTCAGGAACATCTTCGGTTCCGATGATCTCTTCAGGAAGCAAATCAAGGCTGAAAGAGGCAGAGGAAAACATGAAGCGCAAAATCAAATCAGGAGGACAAGGAACAGATCAAGAAAGAACTCACTTCCGGACCGTACGCTTCCTTGACGAGCCGCTCCCCTGAGGCTGTTTACCCTTGTCCATGGCGTTGGGGTTTTTTCTTCTAGCAGCAGAAGAAGAGACGAGAAGTGATGGAGGAGTGTGCGAGTGGATTTGCAGAGCACCCCACGGGCTATTTTATTGACCAAGGAGGCGCATTGGGAGTGATGATCTGGCCAGTACACACTGTTGGAATACCAAGCGGCAGGGGTTTCCACCGAGTGCAAAGGGTTTTCTTTTGAACAGTATTTACGAATTGCCGAATTAGGATCCTTTGTGGATCTTGCGCCAAGGGGCAGTTGTTTGCGAGCGTTCGGCTAAAGACAGTTCCCAGATGCATTCGAAGAGGACAGATTCACAGATGCAAATGCGAAGGGAAATATCACGGAACAAATGCAGATTCCAAAAGTTCATCATATATTGCCGACATTTACACATCCCTAGTACAATCTAGTCAAAGAGTCTGTTCAGCACAGACTGGGGATGGGTAATTTCGGCAATGGCGTCGCCGTGGCCGTCGAGGCGCTCCAGGATGAGCTCGATCTCGTCGATATCCTCCGGCGCGCCGCCCTGGAAGCCACGCGGCCTGGTGGAATAGTCGACGTCCGTATGCGTCGCCATCGCAGCCAGGCCCAAGGTGGTGCCCAAACGAACGCCATGGACGGCCACCTCGTCGATGCGGCACTCCACCGCGGCCAGGCGCTCCGCCGGCGTGTCGCCGTGGGCGTTCACCTTCTCGGCCAGTTGCTCTACCAGCGCCTTTAGCTGGTCGAGCTCAGCATCACGGGCTGCAAAAGACAAACAAGAAAGGATTAGCATCAAAGGCTGGGCTGAATCAAGGATCAGAACCATACCATCGATGGCCTCCAGCAGCTGTTTCCGCTGGTCCTCCCATTCTAGTTCGGCCACGCCCGCCTTTTTGGAGACGTCCTCTAGCTCGAGACGGGACGCCTCTAGCTCCTCCTTGAAGCGAATAGCATCTGCTTCCCCGTACGGTACCGGGGAGTGGCCATCGGACTCCGAAGAGTCGTCAGGGAGGGGCTGATTGGCCGGCGCGCGAGGCGGGTTCCACTGAATCAAACTGAAAAAGGGAGATGATTGTCAAGGCAAAGGAAGATAAAAAGGAAGATCGATGAGGAGGAATTGATGATCATCACCGCCTGCGCGCATTAGCGCTGCTTCCCTCAGCCTCGTCGGAGGCGCGGCGGCGGTTGAGGCGGCGCACCATTGCGGTTTGGGGGTGTGCACTGTTTGCAAGAGGGCCAGAGATTGGCAAAGATTCGAGAGCTAGAAGGCCTGGTGGAGAGCTAGGGGCACCTATGGCAACATTTATAGGCATGGCAGGGTAAATCGTGGTTTCGAGTCGTGGCTGTGGATCGTGGCGCACGTCCCAATAAAATCGGAAGGTGGAAAGATTTCCTTGACCAACCCGCCGGTGGGTCGTTTGGAGTTCTAAGCTGAAACGCGTGCGGATCGATTGTTTCGGCTAAAGGAAATCAAGGTGTTTTTCGGGAGTTGGCGTTTCACTACCGAATGGGTCGTTCGGCATCACATCTCAAAGTACGCCAAGGAAAGGAAACAAATCGCAAAGGAAATATTACAAGAACGACCAGTTCAGGTATACATCAATAAGGATAGTCAAGCATTAAGGAGTTTGGCGAGTGCATGACGAACATTGGATACTATCAAGTGGGAATTGTCCAAGATCTCCTGATAGTCCTTTTGGGCATCAGATAAGTCAGTAAGCTCTGCATCGCATTGCTTTACTCTGGTAACGACCGATTCGCACTCCGCTTCGGTTTTTGCTATTAATCCAGGGAGATCGGCTATTTTCTTCTGGTCAATCTCCATCTCCGGCCGACGGGCTTCTCAATTCCGCCTCTAGAGCAGCCTTTACGGCGACTTTCGGATCGTAAGAAGCTTGCGGGTCGGCCAAGGCATCCTTATGGCTTTTTGCTTGGGATTGTATCCCGTTCATGGCCCTCGTTCGGCATCGGTTTTCTCCTTTTCAATGGCCGAACGGGAGCGCAATTTCCTCCAGGTGCGCCTCAAGAGAACATAAAAGGGCTCTAAGTCGTAGATGGATGATAGGAAAGCTCTGATGTCATCAGGAAGTCTTCGACTAATGGGTTCAAACATCTCTTCAAAATGGCGAAGATCATTGAGCCGATCCCGAACATCTTTTTCTAGCCAAGCTGCAATTTCTTTGAGTCTGAGCAACACTTCATCTGGCAGCGGCTTGTTTATTTCTTTCATCACATCGGCAGTTGATGGGCCCTCTGATGGCAAGCTCGATGATGACGGGGCGTGATCCTGAAAACAACACTGCCGAGGTGAGAATGCTAGCATCAAGGTATCGAAATTAAGCGCGGAGTTGAGTACCTCATGAATGGTCTCTTGAGCGGGGGCAATTGCAGACGGAAGAGGCGTCCCGAGCAGAGCCGAAACTTCCAAGTCGGGGAGATGCGATGCGGCCATCGGTGGCTCGTAAGTTTCGGCCGGTGAAGAATTGGATCCTCCTCTGTTGGGCTGGTCATTGCTGCTTGACCGATAGGCGATGGCATCCTGGGGGTATTTGGTGGCTCCAGTTGAGTTGAGGGATTCATCTCTGGAGAGCGTACTGCTTCCGCAGAAGGTGATGAAGATGAGACCTCTACTGGGATGGGCAATTCAACCCTGGAAGGGCTCGCCTGTTGAACCACTGGAACATCTACAAGTGGTTCTCCAACAGTTTCTTCTGCAAATGTCCAATTGAAGGGATAAGTGCCAGTGCTCATCCTTGAGAAAGAACAGCAAAAAGTCATACCAGTGGATGGAGCATCGGCAGGTGTTGGTTCTGAAGAATGTTGGGCTCTGGTCTGAAATACACAATGATATGATCCATCAAGAACAGAGTGACCCAGTAATCAAGAAGGTAAAGGAGTTTACCTCAACCAGTACTTTCTTGACAGTTCTCCTCCTTTTAGCGCTCGGAGGGGGAATCAGATGCAGACCTTGCCTCCCGTCGACGACAAGGCTAGAAAGGCCGGGATCGGTGGTAGCATACCCGTCCATCGGTTGGCGCGGGGTTGTAGATTTAAACCCCGGTCTTTGAAATCGGGCCTTCGGCATTATAAGTGATTACCCCGGCTCGAGGGGCGGAGTGCGTGTTCGTGGACAAAAGATGTAGGTCAAAACCATGAATGGAGAAGGAGTGCTTGATCTAAGGGTTCATTGTGTTACCTCTGAAGTCGGCAGGAAATCAGGCACCAATTCTGCACAGAACACATGAACAGGTTCACTAAAGATATGGTCATGGAATTCTTGCCACCATGAATTGAAGGTGGGGTGAGCTATGGTTGCAGGCACAAAAGGACATGTGTAGATAGTGGGACTGCACACATAGTTAAAAACTTCTGTTTTGCACCGCATCGGTTCTTTGATTTCCTCCCCGGGCTTGAGGAATTCATGCGAAACAATCTAGGGGGCATCCGACCGCATCCAAGCTGCCCGGCCATTACATTAGGCCGGTAGTACTCATAAGTACGGCATTCGCACTCCCTCCATTGAATTCGGCCGGTAATATGCACGGGCGGATTATGATATTGAAGATTTCCAAGAATCTCCCATCTTGATGGCCGGGCTCAAAGGAGGACTCGACAGGGAAGGTCAGAGTGTCATAGCCTAGATAAGGGAGCCAAAGAGGATTGGGGAAGCCTTTGAAGAACAACTCGAAGAGCTGGGTGATGTCCTGTTGAACGATAACGATTGAAGGCTTGCTTCTCCATAGCTTTGGCATCCTCCGGTGACTTGAAGCTCTCCTTCGGGGGATTGGACCGGGGGAAGAACCCGGAGTTCAAGTCGACGCCTACAATCGATGCATGTGAAGGCTGCAGCCAAATTTGAACAAACCACCAAGGGCCATTGACGCACGTTATCCTCCGGGCCGGTATACATTTGGGTAAGCTGTCGATGAAGCATATGGTATACACCGCCCAAGAGGAATTTTCCCGCAGGAAGGCGATTGCCATCGGCCGGATGGATCGCCATTGCGATATGATTCAAAGTGGGTTCGTTGGCCTTGCCACGGAAGACAAATCTGCATAACCACATGTTTAAAAAGGCTCGTATTCAACTTCGCCAAGGGGATTGTCTCTCATGTGCTTCGAAATATATTGTTTGTAGCCATTCCCCGGCTTTACCCCCGTCCGGCGTGAGGAATTTTTGAAATTCCAAGGCCGAACGGACCGGTGATGTCAAGGCCGGTGATCATGTACACATCGGCCAAAGTTGGAGACATTGGGCCATGCCCAAAAAGGAAGGCATTGACGCCGTTTGACCAGAAGTGGCACGCGGCTATCAGAAGATCTTCATTCTTGGGCGTCTCAGCTACAGATAACTCCAAACATTGAGCAATGCGGAGAGTATCCAGATTGGTCAATCCACTCTTATCCGCAAGAATCCTACGGTACCAAGTCTTCCAGCCTGCGATTGGGGGCAAAGGCCAGTTCTTGAACGCATCTTGCCACTGAGGAGGTGGAGATAAAGCTACCTTGAAAGGGATTCTCTGAGATTCAGCGGCAATAAAATCTCGAGGGTCAGGATTCCCTTCAGGACCAAGATAATAAGACTGCGAATTGGCCTTAATAGGAATCAAAAGAGCAGTAGAAGGTTCCTGGAGGAGAGCGGGAGAAGAAAATTTCAGGTAAAATTGAAAACCTAATGCCGAACAAGGTTTGGAGGGGTGAATTTACCTGAGTGGCTTGGTTCTGAGTTGCCATTGGAGATTCGAGCTCGGAACGAAGGGGATCTAGGGTTGGATCTGAACGAAGAATCCGGCGGATTGCGAAGAACAGGTGTTGACAGGATTCGTGGCTGGAGTCAATTGTGGAACAAAATTACTTTTATCCCACAATTGAAGGGGCATGTGTTAACACCAAAATTTGGTAAGGAGTATGACATGTGGGTCCGATTCGGAAAAGAGTCCGTCTGGTGGAAGGAAAGACATCTTCAGAGATTTTCGGCAGAAGGATCCGCGGTCGGCTATCTGTTCCAGTTCGGCAAAAGAACAGTAGAGCTGATTTTGCGGGATTGGACGGTGACGTGGCTCGATCAGAGGAAGCGAATGGATGGACAGGCGATCGAGTTTAGTTAGGCAATAAATCCATTCGCAGTTGTAATTAGCAGGGTATAAATACGATCCCTGGATGTATGTAAAAAAACACGTTCATTCCTCAATACACACCGGCCTTACGCCAAACCCTAGAGTCCTTTGTCGTGTCGTCGAGTTCTTCGAGAGGACCAATCGATCCATCGACCTCCGTGAGTACCGGCAACCTTGTATCATGTCTAGTATCATGCGGTGGATTTAGATCTGATGCAAGTAGTCTTGTTACCATGCTTCGTGTCATGCGGTAGATTCAAGCTTGGTTCAAGAGGGTTTCTTGTTAGATCATGAGCCATGCGGTAGGCTAAGATCTAGCTCGAAGCTAGTTATCGGCTCTATTGGATTTTGGCAAGATCCAGTAGATTCATTAAGTTACCCCGTGTTATCATGAGTTTTACTTTATGTTTTAATTCATGTAATACACTTTTGCCCAATCTAGATGGGTTTGGATCGGCTCTTTTCTTCGTAAGATCCGTGCAAGAGCGAGGTTTTGTGTCTTTGACGCGTGGATCTCGTGCTCTCCGATAGCCGAAACCGAATCGATCTAGGTTGTTACGTGTTGCGGGTTCAAGCTTGCTTTGTTAGTATAAATCTTGAAAGAGCCGGGTATCATGCGGTAGATGCGAGGTTTTTGGGTTGTTTTGGAGCTAGTCATCCGGTGGATTAGATTTCCAATTCACTCGATAGATTTATTCACGTGGTAATGTTTGTTCCTTCTTCATGGACCCCGAATCGGTTGTTCAGCCGCATTCGGTTATACCTTCACGAGTAGATCACGTGCGTTATTTATGTTTTCAAAGACGTATGCTTCTAGCTTTTCATATTTAGGTTGTATCATGCGGTGGATAGATCTATTTGTGGAAAGTGGTGCGTTCTTTCATGCAAGTTGTATCATGCGGTGGATAGATTTGCTGATATCGTGCCCGACGGATCTTAAAGTAATTAGACACGCGGTAGACTAATGCTTTGGATCTATGCATGCTTATTTTAATACATGATCATGTTCGTGCTTTACTTCATTTAATGTTAATCTTCATGAGGATCGGTCATGGCTTTGCACATGCATCCATGTTTATTCAAAGATCGATCGTTGTCATGCTTACGTCATCCATTCGGCAATGTTCTTTTTTCCTTCGCGGTTACCCGAATGGTTGTGGTTCTTTGACAGGTAGCTTCGCATAGCTACGTGTCGTCTTGCTTGGCTTCTTAGCCGTAAATATGGAACTGCCTGGTACCACCCGGTAGGTTCCAAGCTTTGGTATTTAACTGTTTTATCTTTTGTTAATTTTCAGGAAAAATTGACTGGCACGTCACTTTCTCTCTGCGCGTGCGAAGCTAAGCTTTTCGGCTTGCTGTGTGTTTGGCGCTGAGTGCACATTTTGCGTCAACACCATGCTCCCTTGCTCCACTTGCTTCACATGTCACCATGAATTTCCTGCAAAGTTATGCTTGCTGCCCACCCATGCTTGTCCTTTGCATGTGGTCTTGATAAGAGTTAATGAAAGAGCATCCAATGGTGCATGCATGATTAACTTAAACTAGAATGCCTCCCTTTAAGTATGTTTAAGGCTAAGCACTCCTCTAATTTCGAAAATTAAAATTAAAAATATTTTCAGAGCTATGGAAGAGCTCAAGCATAAATTTAGAGAAGTTTTTAAACCATTAAAAACAAATGTAAGTCGAAAATATTTTCCGACTACGTTGATATCGGTCTCACCGGTGTAGTTTGCCTTCATTGGTTTTTCTCGGCTTGATCATGGGGGCATAGGTTTAGGTTCTAATTTTGGCTAAATGAGAGAGATTTTGAATAAAACAAAATTAAATGAGGCTTAGAAAAATTCTAATCTTAGAGAAACCAAGGACATAGATTTTTAAACCAACCAAAAGTTCAGTTTCTAGGTTCACGCGAGTCCTACCACGTGCTGAAATTTAATTGACACCTAGGTATTAGCCGTGGCTCTACTCGTGTGTTTTTAGCATGAAAAATAAGTCAACCACAACACCATAATAAGGATAAAGGGTTGAGTTAGGTTCTGAATTTATTTGGTTGTGGTTTCTCGAAAAGAAACAAATACACACTTAGGAGGGTTCTGTCGGTGTTTTAGACCGGCAACCTACTAAGGGGAGTACCCGAAGTAGATGAATGTGGCCTCGCCGAGATCGGTAACTCGAAGGAAGAGACACGTGGCACACAATTTAGACAGGTTCGGGCCGCGAGGTGCGTAATACCCTACGTCCTGTATGCTGCGTAGCTCTGGATTGATTGGGTACGATTACAAGATGGTGTAATTGTATGCCGTGAGGTTGTATGAGATGCTAGAGAACGGTCCCTGCCTCGCCTTATATAGTCTGGGAGGCAGGGTTACAAGTCGGAGTAGGGAGAGAGTACTAGTCGAGTACGTCTAGGAGTCTTCCATACAGTGCGGGACATGTACAGCTTCCTAACCGAGTACTTCTCCTCCGTAGTCCTTGTGCTCCACGCCATCAGGTGCCGTGTAGCGCAAGCCGGGTAGTCCCAGGGGCCCACCGAGTAGTCAGTCCTGGTACCCACTGAGGTAGCGGGCCCAGGGAGGTCCATACGACAAGCCTCCGAGTACTTTGTAGTCGAGAAGGATAGCTTCAAGTAGTCTTGACGGCCTTAACGAGTAGTCCTCAAGCGTCCCCGAGTACTACAAGTCAAAAGTCCTCAAGAGTAGTCGAAGCATCCCGAGCCTGGAATGTACTCCAGCTGATATCCGAGCAATCTTGAAGTCTTCTCGAGTAGTCCCAAGTGTCTTCGAGTGCTGCCCTCGAAGGTCTTCAAAAATGCCCGCGTTGTCTTGAAGCTGGAGCTGATATGGAAGTGCGATTTGCAAAATCGCACTCCATATGGAGTAGCCCCCGAGCCTTAGGTTGAGTCGTAGGCTCTGGCTGAGGGTCCGTCTGAAGTCTTGGCAAGAATGTCCCAAAAAATCCGGAGAGAAAAAACCGAAGGACACGTGGCACGGAGCCCCCGAGCCTTGAGTCGAGTACTTCCTCTCGAATTGAAGGGTCATCTTGTAGAATGTGTCCTGAGATGCTCCTGTATCTTGTCGCTTCCCAGGTAGTCGAGTAGCAGTAGCCGAGCCCCCGAGGTGAGGCGCGTCGACTAGTAGAATACGAAGAGTCACGCGCAGCCGCTGAGTCAGTCGAGCGTGGACTTATCCATCCAGCCGTGCGGAGCCGGTTTGACTTATAAATAGAAGCCAAAACCCTTAGGGTTTTCCACTCATCGCTGCTGTAGCCATCCGAATAGATCTGCGCGTGCCGCCGCCGCTGTAGATCCAAACGCGCCGCCACCCAGAGCTGCCAGAGTAGCCCCCGAGCGGATGCGCGTGAAGACGCCGTGCACTTGGAGAATGAAGCCATCACCATCCAAGTCCGCGAAGACCGCCGGGAAGAAGAGGGGCCGCGGCGAGGCCGCCGTGGCTGCCACGGGAGCAGCGCCGCCATTGTCTCCACCGCGGCCAGATCCAAGCCGCGAGTGGAAAAAGTCGAAGGTGAAGACCGAGGATTTGTTGGCCCTCCTCAACAGCGGATTTATCCGGGAGAAGGAGGTAGATATGTGGAGAGCCGCCGCCGGAGATCCGTACCCAATGGAGAAAGCCGAAGACGAGATCCCGATGTTCGCGCGCTTCGTGGAGCGCGGACTCGCGCTTACGGCCAGCGACTTCTTCAAAGGCCTCCTCGAGTACTACGGAGTTGAGTACCTTAATCTCAACCCTAACGGTATTTTCCATACCGCAGTCTTCGTCCATTTTTGTGAAGCATTCCTGGGGATCAAGCCCCACTGGATCCTGTTCCGGAAGTTCTTCCGGGTGAAGCCGCAGCCGAGCGCCAGCAACCCTCGAGTAGTTGGTGGGGCAGGGATCCAAATGCGGGAGGATGCAGCGGAGCAGTACCTCTCGTACAAGCTCATCGACTCCAACCAAGATTGGAAGGAAAGATGGTTCTACGTCACGAACCACCACCCCGGGCTGCCGAAGCCAAGTGGGAAGCAACCCAAACATGGCGCCTGGTGGACCACGGAGCCCATGATGCAAGAAGGAATCCAGCTCCCCGAGCTGTTGGCGCGCATCAAGGTGTTGAGAGAAGCCGGGCTGAGGGCCGAGCATGTGGCCTTCAGCTTCATGAAGCGCAAGGTGCAGCCGCTGATGGCCCGCGACACCTTGGGCTTCAAGTACACCGGCGACGACGACACGTCGCGGATGCCAGGAGATGAAGTCGACGACGACGACATTGTTGACAGGCTGACGCGTATCTTCAAAGACATGCCGCCGTACACGGCGTGCCCGGTCCAGGAGTACTCCGCTGCACGCCCGCCGAAGGAGGTAAGTAGTCGTACCCCCTAGTCGGGTACTCATTGTTGTGAGTAGTCGCGCTGATGTCTTGTGTCTTGCAGGACGACTTGAAGAAGTTCGTCTCCGAGCCGCAGCCGCCCCCTCAGGAAGTCGAGATCTCGGAGGAGGGAAAAGCCAAAGCCAAGGAGCGGCGAGAAGTCGGTGAAGGGGATGACACCATGGTCGTGGAAGATACGTCCGACGAGGACGACGACGAGGAGACGCTGCAGGACCGCTTCCAGCTGCAGTCGCGGTTCAGCCGTCCCGGCCTACCGCATGTGCCCCTCGTGCAAGATCCGCCGGCTAGCCTGGAGGCTAGTCTGACTGCGCCGCCACGAAGGCCGCGCAACCCCGCCCGCAAGCGGGTGACGAAGAAGCTGAAGGTCTCAGAGACCACGCCTCAAGAGGTAAGTTGTCTTGTAACACCCGAAAATTCCATCACAATAAAATATTGTTAGCAACAAGGCTTAGTTTTTATTTTCTAAGGATTTAATAAATTTGAATAAATAAATTTTCCTTTAGTTAAATTAAACATCATTTAATAATTAGAATCAATCAAGTGTTTGTGCATCATGTTGAAATGCATGAGTTTTGGTTGTGGTGTGATTTTAAAAGTCTTAAAATATTTGTGAAAAAGTCCTTAAAAATAATTGTGAAAATTGGTGTAAAACTTTGAATTAAAAAAAGGTTGAAAGTTTGAATTTAAAAATGTTTGAAAAGTTGTTTAAAAAGGTTTTTGAAAAGTCTTTAAAATAGTTGGGAAAAGTTGGAGAAAGTTGTGTAAAATATTTGAATTTAAAAGTGTTGAAAATATTGGTTTGAAAAAGGATTTTAAAAAAAGAAGAAAAAAAACAAAACAAACTCCCTACCCTCTCCCTCTTTCCGGCCCAGCCCACCTCCCTCTTTTTTTTTCTTTTCTTATTTTTCCCCGCGCGGCCCATCTAAGCTCGTGGCCCAGCTCTCACCCGCCGGCCCACCAACGCCCGCCTCCCTCCTCTCTCTCTCTCAGCCGCCGACAGGTGGGGCCCACCTGTCGGGGCCATCCCCTACCTCCGGCCGCCGCCCACCCCTTCCTTCCCCCGCGCGGCCGCCGGCTTTCCGCGCCGCCGTCCCGCCTCCCCGGCTCCCCGCGCCCCTCCACCTCCCCCTCTTAGCCATTAAGGCTCCGCCCCACTCACCCACCGCCTCCTCGGCCCCTTCCCCTCCCCGAAACCGCCGCACACCAAGCTCCCGCCGCCGCCATTAATGGCCGCCGGAGTGCGCTCGCCGCCACCGCCTTGCGCGCCCTTCCCCCTTCCCCCTCCGACCTATAAAGAGGCAGCAGCACCCCCTCTCCACCCCGCGCCCCTCCCCTTCTCTCCTCACCCACCCGCGCAGCACCACCGAGCACCGCCCGCCGCCGGAGCGCCGTCGCCCCCGATCTCCTCCACCGGCGCCTCTACCTCCCTTCCAAGCCTTCCGGTGAGTTCCTCGAGTCTTGCTCTTCTTTTTTGTGCTATTCCCGTGCGGAATGGTGGCGGGAGAGGCCGACTTTGGCTCACCGCCGCCGCGCGCGCGCGCTCGGCGCCGGCCGTCCACCGCCGTTGGCAGCGCCGCCGCCCGCCACCGCAGCTCCCAGCCGTCCGATCGTGAATCGACGCTCCAGATCGCGCCTCGCCCCGAGTCAAACCAAGACCGTAACGGTCAACTAAGCCTCCGCCTGTCTTTTTGCAAAAAAGGACCCTGCGGTTTTTAATATAACATAAATACCCTTCCACCTCCAAAAACCCTTGCAGTTAGGTCCAGTTTTTCTCGGTTAAGCCCTTGAGCTACTTAGGTTTTCCATCCGAGGTCCAAGCTTTGTCCTTTTGCATCTAAACCCTTCTACTTTTACACATAATTACGTTTAAGTCCCTGGTTTCTTGCAGAAAAGCCCCTGGAAAATAGTTTTATTCACAATTTAGTCCCTGAATCTTGTTTCAGCCATATATTTTCCATCCTAGCTCCGTTTTACGCGTTCTTGGTGTCCACGCGACCGTCTCTCAGAGCCCGTTATTTCTAAAAGCTTGTTTTAGACTTTTGGTAATGTTTGATGTATTGTTTTATTTATTGTATGTTTTCTTGCATGATCGTAGCCAACGCGCCGTTCGAGGAAGAACAAGTGCAGAGCTTTGCAGATAAGGAAAGTAGCTTATCGTTGGAGAAAGGCAAGTGACCCTAACCACCCTTCTACCTATGCTTTAATCAAGAACACTATAAATTAATTGGAACATGGAGAACCACCCAGGAAAACAGTGCAACCACAGTCCATATGGCTCTGGCTTAGCCAATTAATTAGGTGTGCGATTGTATTGACGACCCTATCCGAAAGGAACACAGGGGGCTCCGGGTTGCGGGGGTATAGCCCGGTTCTTTTGGGGTAGCAACCTTTGCTAAGGTGCCGACCACTAGGGAGGGTTATGGTCCGCCCCGAGTCAGAATCGTCGTGGGTTGTTGATGCTTTTGCATATCTTTGTAAAGGCTTCGTAGCGTCCCTATGCAATCACACCTCGGAAGTGTGGTATTGTGCCTGATCAGCACATGCGTGGTTGGGTTCAAAGTTCTTTGGAACTTTTACGCAAACTGTGGGAAAAGTATGCAACCTCTGCAGAGTGTAAAACTGATCGATCAGCCGTGCTCACGGTCAAGAGCGGCCTGGACCCTCACATGATTAATTGAACTTAAAGATGGATTAATATTGCTTTCCGGTTATTCCTGTGCCCTTGCTGATTACCAACCATAAGTGTACTCATCCTTGCTTACGCTGTTCAGAGAAGAATTCCGGAGTGGAGTACTTCACCGACTACGAGGAGTTCTGAGGATGCGATCAACCAGTCAGAAGCCTGTGGAAAATGAAGATGGAGTCGCGTCTTCATAGTTATCGTTGTTCGTCTAAAGACCTTCGTGTCTACCATCGTGAGTGTAATAAAAGTTAATAAACCTTTTCTGTACGTTTTGAGCAATGTCTTGTGATATTACACTCATGAGTCTATCATATGTGTGAAATTGTGATCCTGGCACACATATGAGATGCATTCGGTTTTCTACGGAAGATTTATTGGCGCAACTGGAGCGCCAGCCTCCTGCTCCTCAAGGGAGCACGGAGCCTGCAGCCGCCGCCGTTGAAGAAGTGGTGGCCGCAGGAGCACAGGAGAGCGCTGCACCAGCTGTCGTCGCCGCGGAGGAGGCAACGGTCGCAGAGGCGCAAGGAGAGGCACCCGCCGAGGCTGGACTGGTAGACATTGCCAGCATCCTCGGTGCCCCGACCGTGACGATAGTCCGGTCAAGCTTGTAAGTGCTGAGCTTTCCCAAGTAGTACTTGAATAGTAGTCGAACTTCATTGACAACCAATCTCATGCACTTCTGCAGGAAATCAACAGATCTGTCCTGGGAGGGGGATGAACTCTCTACGGCGGTGGCGGAGGAAGAAACCGCGCCGCTCGCCGAGGATTCCACTCCCGCCTCTCAGTCTGTGCCCGAAGCGCCGACTACTGAGGCTGCGTTGCCTGAGGCCAGCGTGGTCGAAGGTAAGTACTCTGCTGAAGCTGTAGTGCTCCTCGAAGAGTAGTCGTAGTCGCTGATACACTTGTCTTCTCCTTGACAGGTGCCGAGGCCGAAGGAAGTGACATCCCTGCGAGGGTGCCCATGCAGAAGTCGACACCAGAGGTGCCGGAGGCTACCGGCGGAGCCCCCGAGCAGATGGAGGAGGCCGCCGAGGAGGCCGCCGTGGGCACTGGAGGAGAAGAGGCCGTCGTGCCGCCAGAGGCTACTCTAGAGGTGGTGGTCCGTTCTCCAGAGATCCAGGACGCAGAGCCCATCCGCTCTGTGCCGATGACGGAGGTCGCCGCGAGTAGTCGTGGCGGGGTGGAGCTGCTGGCTGACGAGTTGGTGGACCCGACGACGGTAGCCAGGCACCTGGAGGCGGTCCGCCAGGCAGAACAATGGATGAAGGTGAGTAGTCTTAACTTCTGAGTAGTCAATCCTCTAGTGTTGAGTACTCGGTTGACATGTGTTGTCTGTGCAGGACGTCGTGGAGAGGTCCCGCGAGAAGTCAAGCATGCTGCAAAGCTTCGGCGACACAGTGCTCCGGCCTGAGGCGCTGGAAGATCAGCTCTTGAAGTCGCGGAAGCACGCGGCCGCCATGCAGTCCAAGCTCGACGCCGCCTTTGCCAAGTACCACAATGATATCCAGGATATGCAGGCAAAGAGCGACGACTTGGTGCGGAAGAACAAGACACTCCGCAACAAGAACAAAGGTACGCCGTTTGACTTGTTGAGTAGTTGTTGGAGGTCGAGAGGTATTCTAACCCGATTCGCCTTGTTGTGTTGCAGAGCTTGAGACCCAGGTGGAGCAGTTGAGGTCCTCAGAGATAAGTATGAAGAACCTCTTCTACCGGGAGCAGGAGGCCCGCCAGGTACTCGAGCTTGACTATAAGGAGCTTGCCTTCGAGTGCGACAAGCACATGGAGCTTCGGATTGCTTCTGATCGTGATCTCATCAACTGCTACAAATCATTGCAGAAGCTGAACGAAGACTGCGAGGTGCTGCGGGCCCAGCTGAAGGAACTTGAAGAAGCCGCACTCCCGATTGCAAGTCTCTTGGTGCCTCATCCTGGCGGCCCCAAAATAGCACCGCTCGTGGATCGCCTCAAGGAAGCCCCCAGCCGGCTGGCGGCATACATGAAGCATCTTGCGAAGTCGATCCCGACGTAGGTGCTCGCCTTCATGAAGTCGTACTTCTCGAAGGCGCCCGTAGATGTAGTCGCTGGCGGGGTAGCCGCCAACTGTACAGATGAGCAGTACGCGGAGCTGCTGGAGCAGATGGCACCCATTGCGGAGCAAGTAGCTGATAAGCTTAATCTCCAGTAGCCCTGTAATAGTTAGCTCGTAGCCAAAGTTGTACAAAAACAATTATAATGGAATTGCTTAAGTGTTAATGAAAGAAAAATTCCAGCAATGAGTACTCGTAGTCGCGATCTCAGAGTGTGGAGCCCCATCATGGAGTGGATGCGAGTAGTCGTACTCGGCAGTAGTCTCGTTGAGGGAAGTAGACAGTAAAGAAGTTGATGAATGATCAAACTTTATTACTGAAGAAGTACACTTGAATGGCCAGGGCCGTCGTTACAAGGTAGTTGCCTGGACCCGGAGGCCGCTTACAGCTAAGTGGTGCTAGGGCGAGTAGCCGCTTTCAGCAGTACATCCGTAGGTAGCCGTGTAGGCTGGATCTTGGAGTATGGTCTCTCAGTAGACCGCTGCTAGAGTCCTTTGTCGCTCGTCGCAGCCCAGGATCCGTAGGTAGCCGCGCGGGCTGGATTCTGGAGAGGAGTAGTCCGGAGACTGGAGCCAGGACCCGGGGGGCCGCTTACGGCGGAGGGGTGTTGATGTAGTCGTGTAGACTTGGACCCCGGAGTAGTCGTGTAGACTAGGTGTAGAACCGACAAAGTTGGTCGACGTTCTACGAGTTGTTGATGTCTTCGCCTTCAAGTGTTTGGAGGCGATAAGAGCCCGGCCCGGTCACCTTTGCAATGGTGAAGGGACCTTCCCAGGGGGAGCTGAGCTTGTGTAGTCTTTCCGTGTTCTGGATGCGGTGGAGGACAAGATCTCCAACGTTGATGGAGCGTTCCTTGACATTGCGATCATGGTAGCATCGGATACCCTCTAGGTACCTTGCTGATTGGACGAGGGCGGCGCAGCGAGCTTCTTCGAGGCTGTCGATGTCAACTCGTCTGCTGTCTTCAGAGACGCCTTCGTCGTAGTGCTGCACTGCTGGTGAGTTCCATATGACATCAGCAAGGAGGATAGCTTCGGAGCCGTAGACCAGGAAGTAAGGGGATTGCCCCGTTGGCTTGGAAGGCTGAGTACGTAGCCCCCAGAGTGCATTGGGTAGTTCCTTGATCCACTTGCCTCCTTTGGAGTTAGCAGCGTCGTGTAGCCGCTTCTTGAGAGCGTCGAGCACCATCCCGTTGGCGCGCTCGACTTGTCCGTTGGCCCGAGGATGGGCAACTGAAACGTATCGGACGTCGATCCCGCTGTTCTCGCAGTACTCCCAGAACTGGTGGTTGTTGAAGTTGGAGCCCAGATCTGTGATGATGCGGTGGGGTAGTCCGTAGCGATGCACGAGTTCATCTAGGAAGTCGAGTACTCTGTCAGCCTTGGGGCATGTAACCGGCTTGACCTTGATCCACTTGGTGAACTTGTCGATGGCCACCAATACTCTGTTGAAACCACCTGGCGCAGTTGGCAGTGGCTCAATCATGTCGAGCCCCCAGCAGGCAAAGGGCTAGGTTGGCGGTATGGTGACTAGCTTGTAAGCTGGGACGTGTTCTTTGCTTGGCGAAGTGCGGCATCCTTGGCACCTTCTGACGAGTTCTTCAGCGTCGCCCAGAGCAGTGGGCCAGTAGAAAGCTCGCCGGAAGGCCTTGCTGACCAGCGTACGGGAGGACGCGTGGTTGCCGCAGACGCCCTTGTGGATCTCCTCCAAGATGTCCTTGCCTTCTTGTTTGGGGACGCACTTCATGAGTACTCCGGAAGATGCGCCCCGCTTGTAAAGCTTGTCTCCGACAAGGACGTAGGACTTGGCGCGGCGGATGAGCTGCTCGGCCAAGTTCTTGTCCGAGGGAACCTTTTGCTCGCTGAGGTAGTCGATGAAGGGTTGCCTCCAGTCCACGTCGATCATCATGACCTCCTATCCGGCCGGTGGGTTGGCTGGGACAGTAGTCGGTGGCGCCTGCTCCGGGATGGGTGGCGCGTGAAGCTCGTAGACGAAGACACCCGCTGGTACTTGAGCGCGGGTAGATCCAAGCTTCGAGAGGACGTCCGCTGCAACGTTGTTGTCGCGGACGATGTGGTGGAACTCGAGACCGTAGAACTTGTTCTCAAGCTTGCGAACTTCTGGCAGTACGCGTCCATGTTCTCCTTGTTGCGGTCCCAGGACTTGTTGACTTGGTTGATGACCACTGCGGAGTCGCCGTAGACTAGTAGCCGCTTGATGCCCAGAGAAGCCGCGAGGCGGAGCCCATGTAGGAGAGCTTCGTACTCGGCTTTGTTGTTTGAGACCTTCCAGAAGATCTGCAGGACGTACTTGAGTTGTTCGCCCGTTGGAGAGATCAGGAGTACCCCCGCACCTGCGCCCTCGAGGTTGAGTGAACCGTCGAAGTACATCACCCAATGCTCTGGTCGCACGGTTGGAGTAGGGACCTGGTTCTCCCACCACTCTGCCATGAAGTCGACTAGAGCCTGCGACTTGATGGCTGTGCGTGGCTTGAAGTCGATGGTGAGGGCGCCGAGCTCGACTGCCCACTTGGAGATTCTTCCAGTAGCATCTTGGTTCCGCAAAATGTCGCCGAGCGGGTAGTCGGTTACGACGGAGATCGAGTACACCTGGAAGTAGTGTCGCAGCTTCCGCGAGGTGATGAGCACCGCGTACAGGAGCTTCTGCACAGGCTGATAGCATGTCTTGGACTCTGATAGGACCTCGCTGACGAAGTAGACTGGGCGCTGGACTGGGTAGGCATGGCCGTCTTCCTGCCGCTCGACGATGATGGCGGTACTGACCATGTGAGTAGTCGCAGCAAGGTAGAGCAGTAGCTGCTCGCCCTTTCGAGGAGCTGTGAGGATCGGCGGCTTCGATAAGAAGTCCTTGAGCTGGGCAAGGGCTTGATCCGCCTCTGGAGTCCACACGAACTTCTCTTGGTGCTTGAGTAGTTTGAAGAAGGGTTGCCCCCGTTCTCCAAGCTTCGAGATAAATCTGTTCAGTGCCGCCATGCACCCGGTCAGCTTTTGGACGTTTTATGCACGTGGGAGCTTTCATGCTGGTGATGGCGGAGATCTTCTCGGGGTTGGCTTCGATGCCGCATTGGCTGATGATGAAGCCGAGTAGTTTGCCCGAAGGTACGCCGAAGACGCACTTGTTCGGGTTAAGCTTCCAGCGGTACTCGCGCAGAGATGCGAAGGTCTCTTCAAGGACGTCGATGAGGGTACTGGAGTTTCTGGTCTTGACGACCACGTCATCCACATAGGCCTCGACGTTCTTGTTGAGTTGCTTCTTGAAGCAGGCTTGGATAGCTCGTTGATACGTTGCACCAGCGTTCTTCAGCCCGAAGGACATGGTCGTGTAGCAGTACGCGCCAAACGGGGTGATGAACGCGGTCTTCTCCTGGTCTTCTTCCTTGATCGCGATCTGGTGGTACCCGGAGTAGCAGTCGAGGAAGCAGAGCAGGTCGCAGCCCGCCGTGGAGTCGATGACTTGATCAATCCGCGGCAACCCGAAGGGGTCCTTGGGGCATTGCTTGTTGAGGTCGGTGTAGTCGACGCACATCCTCCACTCGTTCGAGTTCTTCTTGCGGACGAGGACAGGGTTGGCGAGCCACTCAGGATGGAAGACTTCTCTAATGAAGCCAGCCGTGAGTAGTTTGGCGAGTTCCCTCTTGATGGCGTCCCGTCTGTCGTCGGCGAAGCGTCGGAGGTGTTGTCGCTTGGGGGTGGCCTTAGGATTGACATTGAGGCAGTGCTCAATCAGCTCCCTGGGCACTCCTGGCATGTCCGCTGGCTTCCACGCGAAGATGTCGCGGTTAGCCCGGAGGAAGCTGATGAGCACGTCTTCCTATTTGGGGTCGAGGCCAGCCCCGATGGTGGTGGTCTTGCTGGAGTCACCTGTTCCGAGGTCGATCGTCTTGACGAGAACCTCCTCGGTGGGCCGAGGCTTGTTGGCGCCGTCGGACTTCTCCGGATGTCGAGTTCACTTGTAGCAAGCTTCTTCGACGCAGCGTAGACCTCCATCATAGCGTTGGGTACTTGATTCGTAGAGGCGATCTCCATGGCTTCTGTGTCGCAGTCGTGGGAGATCTTCAAGTCCCCTTGAAGAGAGAGTACACCTGCTGGGCTTGGCATCTTGAGTACCAAGTTGGTGTAGTGGGGCACCGCCATGAACTTGGCGATGGCCGGTCTGCCGAGGATGGCATGGTAGGAAGTTTCGAAGTCCGCGACCTCGAACTTGACGTACTCGGTACGGTAGTTGTCCCGAGATTCCCCGAAGGTAACTGGCAGGACCACTGAGCCCAGTGGGATAGCCGCGTTACCGGGGACGATGCCATAGAAGGGCGTGTTGCTCTTGGTGAGCATGTGGGTGATGTCGAGCTTCATTTTCTTCAACGTCTTGGTGAAAAGGACGTTGAGCCCGCTTCCACCATCGATGACCACCTTGCTGAGCTTCGAGCCCGCGACCACCGGCTTCAGGACGAGGGGGAATCGTCCTGGTTCAGAGAAGCTGGTCCATTGATCCGCGCGGGAGAAGGTGATGGGTACCTTCGACCACCTGAGAGGCGTCGGGACCGCTGGCTCAATGGACATGACTTCTCGACGGGTAGCCTTCTGCTCCCGCCTGCTGGGTAGTCCGCCGAAGAGGACGTTGACGGTCTTGTCGGGTTCTTGGAAGTCGTTGTTGTCGTCGTCCTTCTTCTTGCCCTTTTTGTCGTGAGGG
Source organism: Cenchrus americanus (assembly GCA_947561735.1). NCBI lineage: Eukaryota > Viridiplantae > Streptophyta > Magnoliopsida > Poales > Poaceae > Cenchrus > Cenchrus americanus. Next base: position 73,067,633 of record OX387240.1, read on the forward strand.
TGTGGTGGCTCTGGCATATCCTTGAGTGCATGCCTGAGTTGGTAGCACTGCTCGGTGGTGTGGTTGCTGTTTGGATGCCACGGGCACTTCTCCTTCAGCAAGTCTTTGAAGCCGTCGGAGTTCTTCTTCGAGTTCTCCTTCGCAGGGCACTGGATAGCCGCGACAGTGTTGTCTGGCTTGCGCTTGCGGTTGGGACCCGAGTTGTTGTTGTTGTATTGCGGCCGCCTTGGTTCGCGTTGTTGCCGCTGCCGCCGCCCGCGTTCTGCTTGGCCTTGCCACGGATGGCATCGTACTTGGCATTCGCCTTGTCTTCTTCATCCGCCAGGACGTGATCATGTCCTTAAGGTGGGGGATGGACTTGGGGCGGCGACGACCGAAGTCTTCGAAGGTGCGGCGGTGGTAGAGGCCGTCTTGGAAGAGGTCGATGACCTCCTTATCGGTGACGTCGACGACGGTAGCACGCTTGTCGAAGAAGCGGCGCATGTACTTGCGGAGGTTCTCGCCTTGTTCCTGCTTGACCATGGCCAGGTCCATGCGAGTACCCAATCGGCCCATGGCGCCCGCGAAGTTGCTGGTGAACTGCTCCTTCAGCTGGTCCCACTTGTCGATTGAGTGCTTGTCCAGCGACTCGAGCCATGTGAGTGGGGCCTGGTCCAGGCAGAAGGGGAAGTAGAGGCACTTGGTGTCATTGTTGCCGCCAGCGTTCTCGATGGAGAGGGCGTAACACCTGAGCCACTTGATGGGGTCCTGCTTCGCGTCGTACTTGGTGATCCCCAAGGGTTTGAACTTGTCGGGGAGGAGCAGGTTGCGAAGTCGAGGTGAGAAGGCGGGGAAGCCGACATTGTCGCCTGCAGTGGTCGACTTCTTCCGCCGCAGCTCCTCAATCTTCTGACGGGCATCGTAGCCGCCCTGTGAGGCACCAGAGGCGTGGCTGTTCGCGTGGCCTCGGCCGCCGCGACCGCCGCCGCCGCCGGCCTCCCGTTGGCTCCATGGTTGGAGCTTCCGCCGTCCGCCGCCGCCGCCGTCGGGGTCGTGGCCGCCGCCGCCGGCCGGAGCACGGTGAGGGACGACCTCGCGGTTGCTGTTGCCACCCTGTGGAGGTCCGCCGGCGTTGGAGCGAGTACGGTTCGGCTCGGCTGGGAGCTCAGCTCGAGAACGGTTGGGACCATTGTTGGCGCTGCGACTTGTAGCTTCGTTGTCGTGGTGCCTAGCGGGAGGAGGCTGGTTGACCCTGTTGTCGACCCGCATGAAGTAAGCGTCTTCAGGGAGCTTGGCGATGACCTCTCCAGCGCGTATGCCCTGAGCCTGACGTGCCATCGCTGTGATCGACATAAGACATTGCTCAGGGGTGGTATGTACTCTGCTCTCGACCGCCTCGAGAGCTTCCACAAGGTTGCGGATGGGGAGGTTGTCTCTGAGGCGCCGGCGTCGTTCGTTACGCTTCCTGTTACGCTCGCGTCGAGCGTCCCTGTTGGCGGGCGTTTCGTCGGCGGGTGCGTCAGCAGTCAGCTCGTCGGAGTAGATATCTTCAAGGTACCGGTCTTGAGCCGTCCCTGAAGGTCCTGGGGTGTCGCCGGCAGCCATGAAGACTTGGCGATCAGGGGTGCCAAGGCTGGACTCAGAAGGTGCCACCTCAGTTGGTGTTTTGAGTCAGCCCGGGCAAGCGGTGTTCCCTCCTGGAACGGAAGCGAGTCGATGTAGGCGACGTAGCATGAGTCACCACTTATCAGGTCAGCAGGCTTGCGGTCTGGCCAGTAGATGAATCTGCCGGCCGGTGTGGATGTTATAACCAGCCCAGAGGCCGAACCTGATAAGGGGTGCTCTGTGGAGTTGTCCTCGGACTCGGGAATCTCTGGGTCCGACCCGAAGTCGAACTCGTATGCGGAGTCCGAGTAGAACTCGAAGAGGGGGTTGAAGTCCGAAGCGCGACCGGGGGAGGTGTCGGAGTCCGAGTGGTACTCGGGTGCGGGTTCCTTGCCGGCCCGGCGCGAAGAAGGAGCCCCCGTGCTGGCCCGGCTGAGGACGCGGGGACCACGCGCGGAGCGCTCGCGGGGCGAGGGGACCGCCTGCGATGGCTGAGCAGCTGGCTCACATGCGATGGCCCATGGAGACGTCGAGTTCGAGTTAGAAGCGGACTCGAGCTTCGAAGTCAGCGTGATGGTCGAAGAGCGAAATTTCGCCGAACTTGCTGGCGAGTTCGCCTGTGACAACTTCTAGAAGCGTCACGAAGCCGGTCTCCGGGTTGGGCGGCATGGTGAGGCGACGCTGGAAGGATCCCGCGCCGTCAGTAGTGCAGACTCAGGCGCCGAAGACGAAGGTGTCGCCGCGGTTGAAGGCGACAGTTGGCTTGAAGTAGACAGGAGCCGTCGAGTTTGCCATGTGATCTCAGGCGAGATCCCCTACCTGGCGCGCCAGCTGTCGGTGTTTTAGACCGGCAACCTACTAAGGGGAGTACCCGAAGTAGATGAATGTGGCCTCGCCGAGATCGGTAACTTGAAGGAAGAGACAGGTGGCACACAATTTAGACAGGTTCGGGCCGCGAGGTGCGTAATACCCTACGTCCTGTATGCTGCGTAGCTCTGGATTGATTGGGTACGATTACAAGATGGTGTAATTGTACGCCGTGAGGTTGTATGAGATGCTAGAGAATGGTCCCTGCCTCGCCTTATATAGTCCGGGAGGCAGGGTTACAAGTCGGAGTAGGGAGAGAGTACTAGTCGAGTACGTCTAGGAGTCTTCCATATAGTGCGGGACATGTACAGCTTCCTAACCGAGTACTTCTCCTCTGTAGTCCTTGTGCTCCACGCCATCAGGTGTCGTGTAGCGCAAGCCGGGTAGTCCCAGGGGCCCACCGAGTAGTCGGTCCTGGTGCCCACCGAGGTAGCGGGCCCAGAGAGGTCCATACGACAGGTTCATGTAAAGGGTTTATGATCAAGCAAAATATTCAACCAAGAATTATGTCTCTAATATTGTTCAACCACTTCTAAGTCTAATGTCTTTGCGTAATAAAATTCAAAACTAAATTATTAAAAAGACTCGAAAAACCTGGAATCGGGTTGTCCTCCCAGTAGCTTATTCTTGACTCGACGAAACGGATTGCCTCCCGCCTAGTGCTTCGTTTATAGTCCATAGCTAGACTTCTTCACTTGATTACTTAGGATCAACGCTCTTTGCGGGTGTTGCAATCTTGGGTACCCACTTCCGCACCATCTTGGGCACGGGCTTATCTTCCGGCTTAGTCATTTTTTGGTCTTCACAGGCGGCTTTTCATCCTTTTTCTTGACGGATGCAACACCTTCCTTGATTTTCTTTACGTCCTTCTTCTTCGGCTCTTTCTTCTTTTTCAGCCCTTCCTTCTTCCTTGGTTCTTCCTTAACAACGTGATGATGAGGTGGAACATCTTTAACTCCAATCATATTGCATGCCTCGAGTCGTGGTCGAAACTTGAAAGAACTCCTTTCTCCGTTAATGTCGAACATGATCTCCCCCTTGCCAACATCAATAGTAGCTCCCACGATCTTGAGGAATGGCCTCCCAAGGATGAGCGGCGGCTTCTCCCTCTCTCCCATCTCGAGCACCACGAAGTCGACGGGGATGAAGTGGTGTCCGACCTTCACGGGTACATCTTCGGCAATGCCCAAGGGATAGAGAATGGAGTTATCTCCCAACTCCAAACACATACCCGTAGGCTCCAATGGTAGGCGTAGCTTCTCGAACACATCCCTTGGCATGACGCTCACACTTGCTCCAAGGTCGCACAACACCTTCTCGAAATTGAATGAACCAACGGAACATGGAATTGTAGGGCATCCGGGGTCCTTTTGCTTCTCTAGCCCATTAGCAATAGCGGCACTACACTCCTCGGACATCTTGACATGATCTACCCCGAGTGTTGCTATCTCATATTTATTTGCAAGTATGTCTTTAAAGTAACGAGAATATGTAGGTACTTGTAGGGCATCTAATAATGGCATGTTGATGCTAAGTCTACGCACAACCTCCACAAACTTCTCAAAGTGGTTGTCAAGTTTACCTCGGAAGTAGCGTGACTTGAGTTGTGGTATCCTCGTGTCTTCTTCCGGCATCTCAAATTCGGGCTCTTCGGTGACGATCCCCGTAACCTTCTCCTTAGCAACTTCCTTCGCCTCGGCGGATGGTTTAAGCTTCCTTGCTCTCGCGGGACGTTCCGGATCTTCGGTCTCCTTTCCCGAACGTGTTTGAATGGCCTTCGCCGATTCAGGACCTTTAGGTTGTCCCGAAAGCTTCCTTTCATCATTAGTGAGGCATCCGGCAAGTAGTTCCACTTGCGTTTTGAGCATCTTCATCATGTTGAGCACTTGATGGTTGGAGCTCCCGACCTCCGTCACTTTGCTATCGATGTTCTCCAACACCTTGTCTATGGTCTTGAACTTGGTGATGGTGTCCTTGTTGATCTTGGCTTGCTCGTTCATGAATTCCTTCAATTGTATACGAAGCAGAACCGAATTCGGAATGGATGAGCTTGCATTAAATTGAGGTCTACCTTGCCCGTAGCGGAAATTCGGAAATTCTCCCTTCCTCATGTAGTCGAGCACTTTGGCTTCCTCTGGACAATCTTTGTGGACATGGTCATACTCTCCGCATTCTTCGCATTTAGATCTTGCTTCGGCGGCCTTCAAGTCTTGAGCCTCTTTCTTTTCTATCTCCATCTTCTCCAACCTCCTCATGAGTGAATCAATCTTGCCTTCAAGTATGTTCTCCTTCTCCACTTGCAAGACTCCCTTGACATTCCCCGTGGGTTGAACCGGATGTAGGCGCCCGGATGACGCCCATGTGTCATTATCTGCGACCTTCTTGAATAGAGTGAAAGCTTCCGTCGGTGTAAGCTCGATGATAGATCCTTCCGCTGATGCATCGATGATCGTCCTTGACGCCATGGTGAGTCCTTGATAGAACTTTTGCACGATGTCTTCCTTCGGGAACTTGTGATGTGGAACTGCCCGAGTGTACTCGTTGAAGCACTCGAATGCCTCCGAGATAGTTTCCGTAGGATATTGAACAAAAAAGGCAATCTTATTACGCAAACTTTGAGTTTTACCCGGCGAGTAGTATTCCTTCATGAAAGCCTTCATCAACGTGTTCTAATTTTGCACCGTCTCCGCCGGTTGGGAGTGGAACCATTGCAAAGCCTTCCCGAGTAGTGAGAACGGAAAAAGCCTTGCCCTCATTTGATATTGAGTCACCCCATCCATGTTGAAAGTCTGACGTAGTTGAATGAATGCTTGGAGGTGAAGGTTCGGATCCTCTTTACCGGTGAAGGGTGAATGTTGCACCATGCGGATTGTTGAGGTCTTGATATCGAACGGTCTTCCGATCTCCTCAAGGTTCAATATTGGTAGGTCGATGATGTTCGGAGATTCCTTCGATCCTTTGTCTTCCGACTTCGAATCTACAAAATCCAGCTTTTTAGCTTGATGTGCTTCGCGTCTCCTTAGCCTGTAAAGTTTTTCTGGATCATCCACAAAATTATCGGGTTTGTTGGAGAGGTAGCCGTCCATCTCCTGTTAGGGTTAGCAATAAACAAAATATGCAAAAACTAGAAAGTAAAAACAAATCTATGAAAACTAGGGTTAGACAAACTAGATTAGATTTATTTTGAGGATGATCAAAGTTTAGTAGATGCAAAAAGAAAAACTAAAAGAAAACTGAAAATCACAAAAAGGCAATAAAAATCAAATCTTGATCACTTGTTCCCCGGCAACGGCGCCAGAAAAAGGGGCTTGTTGACGGTTAATAGTTGTATCAAAGTTCGTTTAGACTTGCAATGTCACACCCGACTTTCCGAAGAAAACCAAGTGCATACCTATATGCATGCCGGGATCAAGTTTCATGCATATAGTGACATAAAAGTGAATACGTAAACGAGTATCACGTAAGAAAAAGAAAGATTATCAGAGATTTACGCTTTATCCAGGAAACGAAGGCACCAAACATCACAGGCAGTCGACTGGGGGTTGCGTACGCCTAGCATCAGCAACATCTTCACAAGACTTCATAGTAGCTTCCTTTTTCTGAGCAACAATGGTTATAGCAAGGGTGAGCACTTGTCGTACTCAGCAAGTGTGGGGAAAAGAATGAATGCAAAGGCTTTATATTGGACTGGGCTATAAGCATTTAAGCAATTTTAGTTGGTCAAGTTTTATTAGCACCTGATTACTAATATAGTATAAGTTTATACCAACCCACAATTAAGCATAAAGGTAAGAGAAACGCCATAAGCATATGGCAAGCATAACCCGAGAGAGAGAGAGAGAGAGCGATTTAAGTCCATCTTCAAGTTCAATTATCATGTGAGGGTCCAGGCCGCTCTTGACCGTGAGCACGGCTAATCGATTAGTTTTACACTCTGCAGGAGGTTGTACATCTTTACCCACAAGTCGCGTAAAAACTCCGAAGAGTTTTGCACCCAACCACGCCGTGCAAAAGTAGGCACAATACCACACTACCGAGGTGTGGCCGCATAGGGACGCTACGAGGCCTTTACAAAGAGTCCTCCCGTGCGTATTAGTCCATAGTAGTATGTCATAGAGGCTATCTTTCGTACCACACTTCTATTACGGACGGTAAGCCATAGAGTCTTCCGTTCCATCACCGCTCCGAATAGAAGAGCCATAAAAGCGTTCCTCCGTCCCCAACCTACTATGCGAGTAATAACCACACAAAGACTTCCCTAATTAATCGGCCAAGACCAGAGCCATATAGTCCTTGTGGTTGCACTGTTGTCCTGGGTGGTTCTCCATGTTCCGATTAATCATATGGTCTTGTATTAAGCAATCAAAAGTATAGCATAAAAGGTATAACAAGTTCATCATTGTTGTTCATTAAAACCACCATAACCCAGATATAGCAACTAAGCATAGCTACCCAACATAAAGATAAACCCGTTTGATCAAGGCACAGGATAAATAACACTAGTCAAACCTTAAACATGGGTCCCATCATATTAATGCAAGCATATGCAATGAGTGATTAAATATAGTTCTTAGGACAAAAGATCAAGGACACACTTGCCTTTAACCAAAGTAATGTCGTTGCTCAGAATCTTCAACTTCAAGCTCTTCCAAACTTCTCGAACGGCGTTCACTCTAAGCGCATCAATCATCGGGCACAACATACACAAAGCAAACAAACAAGCATATACTAAGAACAAAGCACCAATCGAAAGAAAGCTTTAAAAGAGCGAACGGAAGAAACGACTCGATTAGATGGATCGCTAAAGAACACAAAGGATGCTTGAAAAGGCTTGGTTTGCTTTAAAGAGATGGTTGCGGAAGATTGGAAAGATCACTCGGGATAGGGTTTGATTCTATTGGTTACGCAAGCGCGAGAAACACCGAAAACAAAACTAAGCTCGAAACTATCGTGAGATCATTATCAAACAACAAGAGACTACGCTTGGCATATTTTAATTAAGAAATCATGTGAAAGAATATTTCGAGAGAAATACTCTATGTTACCATTAAACAAGTTACATTTAATTAAAGAAATCACGATAAACCTAATCATATTTTATTTACAACATTCGAGTAGAAGTTATGTCAAATTAACAATTACTTTAGAAAGATGAAGCGGGTGTAAGATATCTAAACGAGTAACTTTATATCACGTGTTCAACTAAACATATTTATATTGAAAAGGCATTTATGAAGTCATTAGGCATATTAACTTTATTATGAAAACCGGTGTTTAACTCTAACATCTTTTATTTAGAAAAACTAGTTATAAATAGGGATTAACCAATTACATCATGATTAAAGAAAACCGGATTAGAACCTAATCAATTTTTTATTGATAAAAGCATTGCAATAATAATTAGTCAAGATTAACAAGCATCTTTAATTGTTAAAACAAGTAGCAGGTGATACACATGCTAACGTACAAGTTACTGTGAAACGAACTAGACGGATAGCAACGAACTATCAAGCGCATAAGAAACCTTAGGCTAGGGTTTAGGAAAACTGGTCTACAAAGAGAACTCGGATGAACCACTGATATACTAGCCAAGGGTGAACTGATCTAGCAGGTGAAGTAGATAACAGGGTAAACACTAAAGAAAGATAGCTACGATAGATTAGGTACAATAACACAGCTGACTCATGAAGAGACAACCTAACAGAGATGGAATGGACACCAACTAACTAGATGCTGATAAACAAGATTCTATGATGAAACAAGAGTGAATAGATTACTTGATAGGCAAATGAGCAAAGGCAAATTACTCACACAGATAAAGCTACTAAGATACCAAAGCAACTCTAAGGCTTGATCAGATGCACACGGTTTAGCTCAGGCTAACACTAGAAAGATTTAGAGCTTCGGATAAACTTGATCAAAAGAGATAAAGCTGATACCGAACGTCTAACGAATTGTTTGCATTTATGAGAGAACAAGACTATGAGCTAGGTTCATTTTAATTAACAAAACAAATATAAAGGGATATTTCAGAAATAAAATATCCTATGTTGACATTAATGCAATATTAAACTTTATTTATGAAACCGGTGTAAAGAACTAGTCAAGTTTTATTAATAAAGATTCATATATTGATTAAACCGGTTAAACATTTTAATTTAGAAAAACTGAACTATATGAACAATCTAAACGAAACTTTGTAATTCGAGTAGATCATATTATTATCAAAAACAGTATTAAATTGGTATTAATCAAGATTAACATTTATTTATAAAGCCGGAGTAAAAGCCTAATCAACTTTTAATTATAAAAGTTAATTAATCATTAAGCAAATCAATATCTGACTTATGGAAAACCGAGTAAAAGATCTAATTAGATTTTATTCATAAAAGCATGTAAAGTAATCATTAATCAAATTAAATTTGATTATAAAAGACGATATGTAGATCTATATAGCTTTTATTTTGGAAAAGACGTGTATATCTAGTCACTAATCAAAATTAATATTAATTTTATTTTCAGAAACAAAACATGGTGAAAACACTCCACTAACGCGTGCTTTACATTGTTATGGACCTAACGCAACTTGAACGGATTAAATCGGAGCTAAAACGAAGATTTGGTGAGCAAAACAAGATTGCAGGGACCTAGTCGCGATTAACCGTAGATTTCAGGGGTTAGCAAAGAAACTCCCGAGACACATCAAACAGTGCTCGCGAATGGATAAAATCTAGGGGTTAGATCTGCAAAAATTTTCGGGATGGATTGGATCTACGGAATCTAATAGATCTAAGGGTTTTTACGCAAGATTCACAAGACACAAGAAATAGGTTTACTCATTACAGGAAAAGGTAGGGGTCTAACTGCAAACCGACCACCTCTTCTTCCTCCTCTGACCAGGGACGAACAGAGGATGGCGGCGCAGGGGGGGGTTGGCGGCGCCGGCGACCTGGAGTCCTAGGAGCTCGATTGAGATGCGGAATGGGTAGAGGAGATCGAGACGAACACGATGGTGGTGCTCACCGGTGCGGAGGACAACAGGACCGGCGGGAATCTCCAAGTCAACGGCGGCGGCTTGCGGTTTGTCACCGCAGGCGGCGGCGGCTCGATTCCGGCCTCCCGCAGCGGCGCGCGGGTGCGGGGACGGCGAGGGCGCGGCGCGCGGGGCCGGCCTAGGGCGGGCGGGCCGCGGCGCGGGGCCGCCTTTATAGGGGCGCGGGGCCGCTCGCCCGGCGGCGGCGGCGGCCATGGCTGCCCGGCCGGATGGGCCCCGCCGGGCCGGCGCGGGTGGGCCGGGCGGACCGGGTCGGGCCTTCGGGCCCGGCCCGTTAGGATAGGTTTTTTTTTCTTTTTTTTTTTTTCGAAATATTTTCCGGTGCATACGAAATTCCGGAAAAAAATCCGTAAAATACGTTAAAGCACGAAAAATAGTCGAAAAATCCCAAAAATTCCAGGAAAATTCCTAGAGCTAGATTAAGACACGAACAACCCAAATAAAGCATTTGGTGCTCATGAAAAAGATTTTAGAGCCTTCTATTAAATAGAAATAGCTCAAGGAAAATGAGAATTAATTCCGAGAAAAATCCGGAAAATTCTCGGGAGAGTTTGGACAGCTCCTAAACGCATTTTTTTGAAACCTTTTTGCACTCAAGAACCACTAGATGCATCGGCATGAATGCAACACACATAACTTTTATTTAATTTAGAAAATCAATCAAAGGATTTTTCCTATACTATATTCCCTGTAAAGAAAAATAAATGTTGGAAAAATTTTAAAATTATGAGAAAATCGTTATTTAATTATCATTTCTATTCACATCCTGAAATTGGAAATTTCAGGGTGTGACAAATCTACCCCCCTTAAAAGGAATCTCGTCCCGAGATTCGAAAAAGGCTAGCAAGAGACAAGGGTTTATTTCGAACTCTTTTCATATCCTTCAGCAATATTATTCCTTTCATATTACAGAAAACTTTCCACAGCCTAACTTATACCAACATCCTTAGGTATCGGGGGTCTTGTCTTGCTTGTGTCGTTGTCGCCATTCCCTCTTAAAATGACGATCAAGAAATTTCTTCGGGCATCTGTTGATAAAGTGTCCACCAGCTTTGCAATAAAAACAAGCTTTACTTTCCCTAATGTTTCGACGATTCTGTGGTGTCTCATAAATCACTGGTATTGTGACACCATGAGGATATTCTAGATATGCATCTTCATTGTGATCTTCAGGAAAACCTTGGGCTTGAGACATATGATGTAGGTGAGAGTTGTTATTGGCTTCCCCTGGATATTCCCTTTTTCTCTTCTTACTCATGATCTCCTGTAGCTTGCTTTCTAGCCCAACGGCTTTGTTGATTAAATCTTGTAGACACTACAAGGTTTTCCCCCTATTGCAACAAATCCCTTAGGCAACACCACTATTTCGGTTGCAATAGGGGGGTACTATTGCACCGAAACGGTGATTTGGTTGCAATTTGTGTGTCTATTGCAACACAAAATTTTAGTTGCATTATCTATTTGTTCGGTTGCAACATGTTGACGCTAATGCGCCCTTTTTTAGGATTTCCGTTGCATTTGGTGGGAACTAATGCCACCCCAATTTTGTGTTGCATTAGCATTTCTTACGTTGCAACGAGAAAGTTGCTATAGCCACCATACTAGGGATGGTTGCGTTTGAACAAGTATGTCGCAACGTAGAATTTTGGTTGCAAATATATCTTTGCGATGTTGCAACAAGTTGGCGCTAATGCACCCATTATTCGAATTGTGTTGCATTTGGTGGGAAATATTGCTACCCTACTTCGCGTTGCACTAGAAATTCGAGTGTTGCAATATAAACTTGCTATGGCTACCATACTATGGTTGGTTGCGTTTGAACGGCCTTACGCAACGTCTTATTTGGGTTGCAAATATCTCTTTGCGTTGTTGCAATACAAGGAAGGCTACGCTTCTAGCCTCAAGGAGGAATATTGTGTACGTATTGCCACAAAATTTGTTTAGATGAAAAAAATCTGCTATGGGGTTGTAGCGAAATTTAAAATGCGATTTAATAAATAAATTTTATTATGAAATATCTGAATTTTAACAATATGGTATAGACTATATGTACCATGAAAAAATAGAGGAAAAAAATTGTGTTTTATGGGGATTTGGGCTAAGCCGGACCACAATAGGCTCAACCGGCGAGCGTAAAGCCCGGCGAGCGGGAGCCCGAGTGGACCGGCCAGCCCATTAAGCCCCCAGCGCAAGTAGCAAGCATTAGTTGATGATGGTAATACGAAGTTCGAAAGCGCGAGCACGCCTCTCCTTTTAGGCCGGGATACCCCCTTCTCGGTTTACGGGGTGGCACTAAAGGTACCGGAGACTAGGATGTGAAAATGTCAAATGGGCCGATGAGAGTAATAAAAACAAGGATATGCCGGCCCAAATCGTCTATAACTTACGGCTCCCCCCACCCCCAACACACCGTTGCTCCCAACCATCCCCCCTCGTCGGCTCGACCGTCGCGTCCACATCGAGATGCCCCGCATCGCGGTTTCCCCGCGGCAAGCGGCGACGGCGGCCGGAGTGGCCGCATCGAGCCTTCCCGGACCGGTGGCGGGCGCGGACGAAGGGGCCGCGGCGCCGTAACACGGCCCGAGCGGCCGCCACGGCGCGGCGGGGCCGCATCGAGGGGATCCCGGAGAGCGGCGGCGGGCGGCGGCGGGGCCGCACCGAGGGTTTTCGGGCGAGCGGCGGCGGCGTACGGAGGTGCCACTACTCCACCACGCGAAGCGCGATGCACGCGGGCGGTTCAAGTGTTCCACACCACCTACCTCGTCGTCCTCCGTATGGTCGGCGGCACCCCAACCCCCGTCGTCCTGCGGGTACGGACGACACCGCCACCTCGTCGTCGTCGTCCGACGCGCCCGCATCGCCAAGTCGATCCATCCGTAAGGGTAAGCGAGGCCCTAGTCGGATGCAAGCGTTCCCGAAAGAGAAGTGAGGTACACCGCCCTACCCTCTTTGATTTTCCGGGAATCGTGTGACTCCTTTTGCAATTAGAAAAATGTTAGTAGTTCATAGTAATCAAAATTTCATACTAGATAATGGTAATTGTGTTTTTTGTGTGCATCCATCTCACCCCATACTAGATAATGATAATGATAATTGGCTTGATTTCTTGCCATCTTTTGCGTGAATCCGACTCGTGTACATTTGATCACAATCCCGAAAACAAAGCCGGCCAAATGAACGCAGTTGTCCCATTTAGTAGGTTAGGCCTTTTACGGCGGTAGTCGGGGGATCACGGGTAAATTGGTATACATTATGAGTCAAGAGATTGAATAGGGTCGTTTAAAAGGCGAAAAACAGCAAATTGTTTTGTTTGCTCGAGCTAGTGAACACCGCTAATCGGTGAGGATCATCATTCCGGACTCGGATCTTTGAGCGGGACAATAGCAAGAAACCGTCTCCATCAAAAGCTTCGGGATCATCGAAAAGAAAGGTGCATTGTTTTGACTAATTTGCTGCATTGGCCACATTTGTTGTAACACATTTCATGTTAGTAACTTGTGTTTGTTGTCCGCCATAGCAAATGCCCTTGCGCCAAATGGTTCAACGGTGAAGGAGCGCTATGATGATTTGCGGGAGCGAATTGAGAACCTAAGCTTCGACATTGCCTTGGAACGCAGGAAGACATGGAGATGACCCCGAAGGAATTCATGGAGACTGATGTCGACAAGTTAGAAGTGATGGCGAAGAAGATCCGCAAGCTTCGGGATAAAGTCAATCGCAAGTAGTAGTAATCTAGCTTAGTACGTAACATAACCAGGTCCTAGGTGAATGTTATGCGGATCTTTGGTGAATGGTCTATGGATGTGTATGTGGCAACATCTAAGTAATAACTTTGAACATTTAGACATGCATCTTCGTATGTCTATGTGTTTGGATCCGGATGAGCCCTTGCAAAATATTTGAACTCATGAGTGACACAAATTGAAATCTGTTGGGTCTGTCATGCATATTTGGACTAACCATCCGTCCGTTTTCGAATTGCGACATGCTATTGTTTATGCTATTCATGTGAATGTTCACAAAGCATTGTGATCAACAATTTGGAGACTCTTCACTAGAACTCCCGAATTTTGTGTATTATTGTTAGCCCCTATAGTAGCCGATCGAAAAGAAAAATAATGAATTACGCATATGTTGAAAACCACGAGAAAGGTCATACTACGTACAACCTCGTAAATATTGAAACCGGGTATTCCTTGGTTGTACTAAAATTTTGTCTATCGTGTATGTATTGCCACGATCAGATAGGGGCTCTTCCGATCTGGACCATTCCAAAATTCCGTCTTCGACAACCTGGTTATTGTTGCGGAGATCTCCACGAGGGCCTCTAGGGGATCGATCTCCACGGCGATCTCCACGTGATTCTTGTTGCGGAGATCTGAGCGGCGCTACGGCCACGGCCGGTACGTACCGATGTCTTGATCTCGTATATATATCCAATCGTTCGCTGCATATATATGCATATTGGTATATATATCGTCATCAAGGTCGATTGAAATTAAACATGAACAATGCGGATTAACTAATGGCATCAGACGAAGATCGAAGTTGGATGCGCTTGCCTCGACACTCAGCGGATTGGCAGAACAATTTTCGAATTTTTTTGCAAAAATTTACGGCCTCATCAGCGCGAGGTGGATCTATTGCGTGTCCATGTAAATTGTGTCAATGCATGATCAGACATTCCACCGTGGGTCGCATTCAAATTCATTTACTCAATAGAGGGTTTGCTGATTGTTTCATCGATGCCGGTAACATTCAAGACCAAACTAATACTTCTTCTCGAGGTCCCGTGAATCAAGATGTTACTGCTTGATCTCGAAAATCATGATGCACTACCTACGGTCGATGATACAACACATTTATTTGTAGAAGACGATGAAGAAGATGGTTTGGATGATAACCCCGTTGCCACCAATACTCGATTAGAAACATTATCGGTGGCACTATACATCATGGACAAACCGGAGATGAGGAAGAGGCGGATAAGCGAGCAGAGATCTTTTTGAAACTATTAGAGCAGGGCAAAGAAGGAATTGTATCCGGGATGCAAAAATGCAACGAAGGTCTCTTTTATTGTGGAGCTTTTTCGGATAAAGTGCATGTATGGCTTAAGTAACGCGTCATTGGAGGCCATACTTAAGCTCTTTGGAAAGGTTCTCCCCGACCGGCATTGTATTCCCGACTCCTTGGATAAAGTGCAAAGGGTGATTCGAGACCCGGGCTTGGACTATGTCAAGATACACGCATGCCAAAATGATTGTGTGTTATTTTTTGATAAATACGCAAATCTTGAAACATGTCCCATTTGTAAGGAGTCAAGGTGGAAAGTTGTAGATAAAACCTCGATAATAATTGCGGTGCGGTGGGTGCTACTTCGTTAAGAAGCGGTTACCGATTAAGATCCTACGCTACTTTCCTCTTATTCCTCGGCTTCAAAGAATGTATATGTCAAAGCAAATGTCAAAGGATATGCGGTGGCACAAGAATGAATTGGTGAATGATGCGAAAATGCGTCACCCTGCCGACTCAAAGGCATGGAAGCACGTGGATTCGCAGTTTACATGGTTTTCGAAGGAGGAGGTCGTAACGTTAGGCCGGGTCTTGCTTCGATGGGTTCAATCCCTTTGGCATGCAAAGTCTTACGTATTCCATTTGGCCCGTCATCCTAGTTCCTTACAATTTGCCTCCATGGATGTGTCGAAACAATCTAACTGGATTTTGTCAATGTTGATTCTCGGTCCAAAATCTCCTGGAATGGATATTGATGTATACTTGAGGCCCACGATCTTGGAGCTCAAGGAGCTTTGGAATAATGGTGTTAAAACAAGAGATGCGGGGACTAAGGAGAATTTTAGATTGCGTGCTATACTTCTTTGGACAATTAATGACTTCCCGGCCTATGCTATGTTGTCCGGTTGGAGCACTAAAGGAAAGTTTGCATGTCCATACCGCCACAAACATACTGAGTATTTGTGGTTGAAACATGGGCGGAAGCACTGCTACATGGCACATCGACGTTTTTTGGCCCCTGACCATCCATGGCGCAACAATGCGGTCGGCTTCAACAACAAGGTCGAAACCGAGGAGGCACCGGAACCACTATCCGGTGCACGGTGTACTTGAGCGATATTCTACTTTTGAACAAGTAGAATTTGGAAAGACATTGTTATCAAAAAAAAGGAAGCGTGACGAAGACAACGGATGGCACAACCTGGAGGAAGAAGAGTATTTTTTTTGAGCTCCCTTCGGTCTTCTTTGCTCATCGGGCATAATTTGGACGTGATGCACATTGAGAAAAATATATGCGAGAGCATACTAGGCACTCGCTTAAGTTGGATGGCAAATGTAAGGACGGGGAGAATGCTCGGCTTGACATGGAGCATCTACGGATACGACCGGATCGGCACCCCTGTGATTAAAGATGATAAGTATACCTTGCCATCGGCCTTGTACGAGTTAGATAAGGATGCCGGGGAAAGTTTGTGTGAATTTTTATATGGAGTGAAGATGCCCGATGGGGTTTCCTCGAATATAAGAAGATGTGTTGATGTAAAGTCACGTAAGGTGTCGGGCTTGAAAACGCATGACTACCATCTAATTCTACGAAACTTTTACCCTTAGTGGTGCGTAGGATTTTGCCGGAAGATTCGTTGTCATTGGATTGATTCGGCTTAGTAATTTCTTCGATGCACTATGTTCAAAGGAGTTGGTGGAATCGAAATTGGACGAGCTCGACTTGTTCAATTAGGGAGGCCGTTTGTCGACTTGAGATGATATTCCCACCGCATTTTTTGATATCATGATCCATTTGCTCGTTCATCTAGGCGAAGAAGCTAAACTTGGGGGGCCGGTGTGTTACGGATGGATGTACCCGGTGGAACGGTACCTACGCACTTTGTGAAAGGATATGTGAGGAACAAGGCTCACCCCGAAGGTTCAATTGCCTTGAGGGATACATACTCGAGGAGTGCCTTACATTCGCTCAAGATTCTTGGACGTGGACACCAAAGACAATCGTGTTGATCGACATGAAACGGTTCTTGTTAATGAGCCACCATCCGGTTTGAGCATTTTTTCGAAATGGATTACAAGAGGAGAGGACAGACGGTTGAAGAAATACCACCAAATGAGTTTCGGAAGATGAGGCACTACATAATTTGCAATTGTGATGAAGCTAGACCATATGTCGAGTAAGATGCACTACTGAACATCATTATTGCTTTTAATTTTAAATATCTAACTAACGGTAATATTCTTTTGTGTGCGGCGAGCATTTGGAAGAACCGAGGGCACATGGATCCGAGAAATCTTGATAAGCGACATGAGGCTCAACTCGTAAGATGGTTTGAAAGCAAGATCACGGGTTTACATGCTAGAGGGGAAGTAAGTTCGGATTTGTTTGCACTTGCTCAAGGACCGGATCCCCGACCTCGTACATTGAATAGATGTCATATCAACAATTGGTCGTTTCGTACCGTTAACATCGAGAGAACCCTTGTGACACAAAACGGTGGTGTGCTTGTCAAGGGTGAGGCGGAAGGCACAAATTGGTATGGGGTGATTAAAAGAATGATCTCACCGGAATTCCCTGGACAAAAAAGAAGTTATTCTGTTCCGGTGTGGATCGGTTTGATGTGCCTCTTGTCACAAGTACCAACGAGAGGCGAGAGGATACAAGTAAAGATAAATATGGGGTCATTGACATCGATACTACTCGACACAAGTTTAGCAATGAACCCTATATTCGGCAACACGAGCGAACCGGTGTTTTATGTGAATCGGTGAACAAACACCGGCCGGAGCGAGTGTTATTTCAATGAAACCAAGGAACTTGTTTGCCATGCTCGAATTAGATCTCGAGGACTCACTTGCTTGTGGGTATCGAAGGTATTAATTTGCTCGGTGAACACCGGGTTTTGACAAATTGGTCTAGATCGGACAAGGAAGGCACAACCGGCGATGTCTCGGTTATTAATCGGGTTCGGGCCGAGGCGGTTGACGAACCGGACGACGAAGTATTTGATGTTGATGATGAACATGATGCGGATGACACGTACATTGATGATGGAATTGTTGCACCAATAGTTCAAGATGCCCAAGATGATGAGTTTTTCAATTGATACTTACTCAGACCGTAGTCCTGACTTCTATGTTGCCATTATTTACTACTTCTGGAAGACTTTTGCATAAATCTTAATATTTAAAATATGAATCAAAAAATTGGTATGACAAACAAAAAATAGGGGGCTGTAGGGCAGGCCAGGTCACCAACAGGCTCTACCGGCGAGCGTGAAGCCCAGCGAGCGGGAGCCCGATGGGCCGGCCAGCCCAACAAGCCCGGAGGTTAGTAGAGAGGAAGCAGTGTTCAGAGGAGTTCGGGATGGCAAGCACGCCTCCCCTTTTAAGTTGTGGTGCGCCCGCTTGAGGTAGCGGTGTGGCACTAAAGATTTTGCCGATGTGTCTTTGTGCGTGCGCCCTTCGCACACACCGGAAGTAATAAGGACAAATGGGCCGGCCCAATCTCGGATCGCAATCCTTTTCTAACAAAAGGGAACATTGATAATTTGCAAATGTCTTGTTGCTTTTAATATGTTGATATAGAAAATAAAAAATTGACTAACAAATGATACAAATTAATCTTTAGTAAATCAACAAATAATTAGAGTAATATGGAAGTTATCTCACAAAATTGCCCAAATAAACAAGGCCTCCTAGTTTCAATCCATCACCGAATTACTACTAATATGTACACATGTACTTGTTCCGAAAACCAAGAAATTCTACTTGCTACTTTTGGTTAGTACATTATTTACATGATTCTACAAATGAGCATACGGCGAAAATCGGTAACCATGCTTGATCTCAAGGTGATTAGCGATCTCAAAAGACAAATGCATCCTTGGCGGCGTATTGCACCCGCCATTCGTGCAACACCCTCAAACCCCAAAGCCCGTGGTTCACATTTCTGTCCTTGTACGGAGGTAGCTCCGGTACTCGATTTCCAATCTTCTCCGGTGACGATCCGTAACCATTTCGGTACAGATGCCTATACTTCTCATGAACGTCAGCAACAATCAGTTGAAGGTCTTTCCAATTAGAAATCTTGACGCCGCGGTCCTCCCGTAGGCGTTCGGCATCGTTGGTGATGTGCGCTCCCACAAAGATGTGGCCTTCCTCGGCCGAGAAACTTGCTCGGGACATCGGGAAGCTTGTAGCCGGCGTGGTGCACCTGGTAAATAAGGCAGCTCGAACCGACACACAATTGCGGCAATGCGAGCTTGTACCCGCCACCGCGAAGCCGAATCCACTCGGTGTCCAATCCGACGAGCAAACGTTGTGGAGGTGGGCTACCTTTGATTTCGTCGATGAACTCCGCCACTACTCCGGCGTCGCAAGTGACGATGGTGTTGATGTTCGGGTACCGCTCCTTGAAGAATTCAACCTCGTGCATGGTAGTTGGGGGCGGTCCCTGCTTCTCCAAAAGTCGTGGACGGATGACGGCGGGGCGCCATTCGTCCCAGCCGCTCCGATCTCGAACGTCGGCTGGATCAACGGCGGCCTCCCACGGGTTGAGGGCGACACGCTTGCCACCCTGCAGTCCCAAACCAAGAAAGCAAAGTTCCAAATCGTCGTCGAGGGACAAATCCACGACTAGCTAGCAACTGTTTGTGCCTTGCAGGACTAACCTGCTTCGAAGCGACGCTCGGCTGCCGACGACGACGCGGCGGGATTGCTCCGCCCGCATCACCTAGGTTCTTGTACGGGCCGGCGGCGGCATCGGCCTCTACGGCATCCCCCTTCATTTGTGGGGCGCCGCCGTCACCCGATGCGTCGCTTCGGGTCATCGCCGCCTGTTTCGAGGTCGCGCTTGCGATGGCGGTTGCAGAGATTGCAAGCTTTGGGGGGGTCGCCGGCAATGGAGGCAGGCAAGAAAACCCCTTCTCCTTCGATGCGGCAGGTGGGAGCGAGTGGGTGGGGCGGGGGTAGGGAAGAGGCTAAACTAGTATATTATATCTTGTCGTTTCGGCTTCATATACGGTTCAAATCGACGTCTTTGGTTGCCGAAGCGCATGGCTAGATTTGAAGACAACCGGCAACACGAAGGGGCGGCGGATCTTAATTAACCGCTACACGCACGCGCGCCCAGGGGAGTCGTGGTCCGGCCGCAACGCTTCGCCGGCACCGGATATTTGCATGCAAAATCACACTAAGGGGTTTGATGTCCGAAAAGGTTTGCGAAAAGCTACGTATCGCAAAGTAGATCCAAATTATTTATGTAGTTTTAGATTTCATCTACATTTACTACTCCATGGAAAGTAAGTTATTTTCAAAACTACTTTCAAAATCCGTAGCTAAATACTTTGGATTAAGTAGGTTCATTAGATTCGTCACACAAAGTTACGCTGACACGTGAAAAGGTTTTACAAATAAATTATATTTAGTGTTCCATTTATGAAAGATTCTTGGGGCTAATTTCATTTAGATGCGAACGGAAGATGAAACGTAGCGCCGCGCCCTCGCGATCTCCCACGCGTTCAGTCCTACGTACTCTACTCGAGTGCCCTACTGCCCTGGACGCCTGTTCAACGAAGCTCCTAGCCTCCTACTGCGCACGCGTCAGCTGCTGTGACGGGTGACAAGACGGCACGGGGGGCCGGAGTAGTTTGCTTCGTACACCCGACCACGCCCCCCCCCCCGCAGCAGTGAACAAAAATCGCAATGGCACAAACAAGGAACAATGCGAAGTTCGATTTCCTCGGCCACGAGGGGCCGGTACAGATTAATCTTAGAAAGGTGAGTTACAGGCCGCCAATGTCGGCGGCGGCGCCGCGTCGCGAAGCACGCCGTCGATGTCAACCCCCGCGGCGGCGGCATCGGCCGCAATGCGGAAGTGCGGCGCGTAGTGCCGGTGCTGTCCGGCGGGAACGGCCACTCCCGCCGCGGATCGCCCAAGGGAAAGTCGACTTGCGCGTCCGCCGTCGCGAGCGCGCGGGCGGCTCCCCCGGCGCGCACCGCACGCACCGCCTCCTTGACACGCCTTGGGAGCGCGCGAAGACGGTCGGGCGGCCGGGCGGAGCCCCGGGCCGACCACCGTGACGGCGACCTCCGCCGCGCGCGTAAGTTCATCGTGGCGATCCTCCGGATCGTTCGGGCGGCGGCGCGGCTCCTCCGCTCGCTCGCGGCGGAAAGACGCCTCCGCCTCCTCGGGCCGAGGCAAGAAACAATGGCGACGAGTCAAACAAGAGCCTAGTGGGCGGCGTGCACCGACGGAGTACGGGGAACTCACCAAAGCGGCGGGCCTCCACATCGGCCTTGGCGCCGCGAACTTCGGGCCGTCTCCGGTCTCGGCCCGCCCGAAGGGCGGTGTGCATCGCATCCCGGGTCCCCTCCGGGTCCCGTACCTTGCGCGGCGCGTCGTCTAGACTACGCCGCGTCCTCGCCGGTTCCTCCGCCGAGTCCCCGGCCTCCCCGACGAACGGGGGCGTCGCCCGAGACGAGGAAGAAGACAAGCTCCCGAGGATTCCGACGACGAAGATCCACCGGACGGAGGCGCCGCGCCGGCCGAAGGACCCGGCCATATGTCGCACTAGGAAACGAAGAAGAAGGATGACGAAGATCGGATCCTCGGCGAGCACGGGAAATTATGGAGACGGAAGACACTCACCCCCGGCGAGAAATCAACCGACGGAGACGCGGCGGCACCGACGGCGACGAACCCCCGGGGGCCTCTTCGCGGGGCGCTTCTCTCCCGGCCATAGATGCGCGCAGGGGAGTCTAGGGGGCGGGAGACGAGCGGCTACTCAAGATCGACGAGAGCGGCGCGGTGCAAAGGAGCGGGATTGGAAAACACGGCGAGGCCCCGCGGTTATATAACTCGCGTCGGGGCAACCGCATTCGTACCACCGCCGTGTGGGGCCCACGGATCAATGACTAAAAGGCGAGAATATCCCATTGCGGGGACGCGACCCCACTAACTCGGCGGGGTGGGGCGGTTACCAAGGGTCAATGACGGGTGTACCCGAGGCACTAGTTGGCCCACAAATCGATCCGTACGGAAATTTGACCCCATCTGTGGACGGAGTTGCGGGACCCACCCGTCGGTAGGATTGTTGCGCCAAACGGTCGGCACCCGAACCCGCGAGAGATTTCCCCATTGGACGAGTTGTGGGCCCCACTGTCGGCACCCGCATTGGGATGTGTTCTTGAGTTGTTCATGTTCATAATGAACTTGATCATTTGTATCGTTTATTCATAACTTCAAAGTTGTTTATATTTGTCAAATGACGTCCAAATCGGAAATTTTTTTTCCTACATTCTTATGACAACATAATCTAGATCATGGTGTCCACTCCATATCGTGTCACGAGTGTACGAGCAATAATAATTTGAAAATAGAACATTTCATAACTAGATTCAAGATTTTCAATCGATGAGACGACGTCAATTTGAAATGAGATGAATACCAAAGTTTCATAGCTCGTCGAGATGAACAAAATTTATATTGGTTGGATTCTCATTTGAAGAAGGGGTACTACACATTGTTAGTTAATCCTAGGTTCACTCTCATTGTTTAAGAAACTTGGTCGGAGACATGTCATTTTTGTTCTACGTGATCGTACCCCTTCTTCAAATGAGATGAATACCAAAGTTTCATAGCTCGTCGAGATGAACAATCTTTATATTGGTTGGATTCTCATTTGAAGAAGTGGTCCTACACATTGTTAGTTAATCCTAGGTTCACTCTCATTGTTTAAGAAACTTGGTCGGAGACATGTCATTTTTGTTCTACGTGATCGTACCCCTTCTTCAAATGAGAATCCAACCAATATAAATATTGTTCATCTCGACGAGCTATGAAACTTTGGTATTCATCTCATTTCAAATTGACGTCGTCTACTGATTGAAAATCTTGAATCTAGTTATGAAATGTTCTATTTTCAAATTATTATTGCTCGTACGCTCGTGACACGATATGGAGTGGACACCATGATCTAGATTATGTTGTCATAAGAATGTAGGAAAAAAAATTTCCGATTTGGACGTCATTTGACAAATATAAACAACTTTGAAGTTATGAATAAACGATACAAATGATCAAGTTCATTATGAACATGAACAACTCAAGAACACATCCCAATCCGGGTGCCGACAGTGGGTCCCGCAACTCCGTCCACGGATGGGGTCAAATTTCCGTACAGACTGATTTGTGGGCCAACTAGTGCCCGGGTACACCCGTCATTGACCCCGTGATTCCGTGTCCTCCCTATGAAAGCGCGGTTTCCTTAAAACCCAATGAACCCTCGCGACCCCCCAAATTCAATCTACAACCCTGATCCGGAGGCGGCGGTTCTTTTCCATCTCCCCTCATCCTCGCCGGGGATAACGGCGTCGCACATCCAATTACCCACCGTGCGTGACGAACCGCAACCACTCCATGGAAAAGATCTCCGTGCCTCGCTACGAGGCGTCGTCGAGGCTGCCTGGAACTGCCGACGGAGCCGACGATTGACATCGTCTCCCGCGTCGGCTAGCGCGGTCGAGGGATGCCATTGTGGATCTCCGCAACTTTGCGCGCAACATGCAAGGCAATGTGCGTGGTGGGCGGCGCCGCCACGGTCGGACGACGCCTAGCCCCGAAACGCGTCTGCGGCGTCGATTCTACCTCGGCCACGAGTATCGCGCGGCGCTCGTCAACACACCGGCCAACGTCGGCAACCGGAGGCCTTGTTCCCGGAAGCGGCTTGCGCCGCGCGTGCCGGGGAACACACGTGGCGTCATCACGCCGTGCCTCGACCGGCTACGGCGCGCCGCGGAGGGCGGGTCACAAGGAATCGATGTACGCCCTCTCCCTCTTCCTCTACGGACCCAACGGCGGCGAGGCCGACGACGACGAGGCCAGGCGGCTCCTGCGCTTGGTCGAGGCACCCCAAGAGGGGGCGACGGTGCTTCCTTGGATAAATTTGACTTGCACAAAACGCCGCTCCGGGATCATTGCGTCGACGTGGGACTACCCCGCTTACGGATGCGAATGCGATTGCCGTGTCGCCGGTGCCGGCGCCCGTACCTCGCCACGACGATTTGCAGTGTGCGGGTCGCGGGTGTGGCGACCACGCGGGATGGCATGCTTGGTACTCGTGGCGTAGGTTCTGCGGCCGAGGAGTGTAGGATCCGAAACGAGTGTGATTGGTTCTTCTACGCACTCAAGGAAGCGTTAATGATCCGAAGGAAGGTATAAAAGTTGTGATTGCTGATATTTCTTGATAAATTAGTTCCACACATGATGCACCCTAAAAGACATTCCGGATTTCGGTGTACATGTTTGCGTTCTTTCTTGTGTTTTACAAGTTCGGTGATTGCTAAACATTGTTTCGGTGCACAAGATTTGAGTTATCATTTGTTCGACGGTTCGTTTAATGCTTTCTTCATGTTCGGGAAATTTATCCGCAAGTGACGAGGGACCTTGCGAGAGAGGCTCCGCGTCATTTCGGTCACATCTTTGAAGAAATCCGGCTAATAAACACAAAGCATGTCTCTCAAGTTGTGTCTTTCGACTATGTATGTGTCTTTACAATTTATGTCCTTGTAGAGCATGTTTTTGATGATGCTTAGTTGGTGTGGTGTCAACGTGACTCGGGTAGCTAGCCTGTGAAAACTCAGTTGTCATAAATCTTACCGATTGCTACCCGATCTTTATGTTTGTTACACATATTTGTGTGATGCATTTTACTACGGTACAAATCGATAAAGGGTTTATGGTAGTACTCCTAAAGTTTATACAAATATGACATTCGTAAATTTACTCGACCACATCAAAAAATGTGTAACCAATATACAATAACTTTGTGGTAAACAAGAAGTAAACTTTGTGGGACCCACCCGTCGGTGGCCACACCAAAATGCATCCCTCAAATACGCCAAACGTTCGGAAAAAATGGGTAGCCGGCGATTTGGAATGTGGCGCCGGTTTTTCCCATCCGAATTATTTAACTTTCGCCCAAACTACCGCGCAACCATGGTCGGGGCCACCCCGCCGGTTACAAGAGTAAAAAGTCGCGCGTCTTTACTTTCCCTCCCGAATCCCCTCGCAAAACAAATCTACAACTCGGTCGGTTAGGGGCCGGGTAGACGATACGACTACCGCCGCCGCCGCCGCCAAGCGCTTCTCGCCGCGCGTACACGAGGATGCCGTCGTCGAGGGAGCCGGCAAGGGTGACCCCTACGTCCTCGAAGCGCGGCGCACACCGTCGTCGGCCATGCTACCTAGAATGTTCACAACCCCTGGTGCGGCGATTGGTGAACCTACCGCCACCATGGCCCCTAGGCCTAGGGCGACGGGGGCTCTCTTTGGGTCATCATCACCTTCGGCCGACGATGAAGCACGCGTCGACGTGGACATAGGTCCAGACCCTGATGTTTTACCTTCATCTCAGGACGAGACGACCGAGGCCGGTACGCTCGTATCGTGGTTCCATCTTTCCCCTCGTTCGTACCGCATCCAACATCTCATGCATCCGTGCACGCACCGGTACCCTAGATTTCATGCATTTGATCACGCGATTTGCACACCAAATTTCTTCACATGTTATTGATATGACATCGAAATGAATGCGCGGATCATTAGATGATCGGTCTTGGACCGTATATATGATTGAGAAGGGTATAGATGGGGAGCCGGATACAACACATACTTGTCACCCTCGTGGTTCACAAATCACCCTACAAACCATAAACAACCTGAAACAAAAAGCGGGGTACGGGATGAGGGACATTGTTTACTACAAGACTAGAATTCCCGACTCTCTTGCGGAAGCAACACTCACCGAGATCGACTACGACGTCGACGTAGAAAGAATGAAACGATTCACGAGGAGGAGATGGTGATCGGATTAGTTGTCTCCGGAGAGCCAATACCTAGAAACCATACCATGGCCATAACACCTTTGAAATCCAAAAGTGCTTACATAAATGCTCATGATGAAGAAGAAGTAGAAGAATGTGACTTAGATGAATACAAACTTTGGCTAGCGATTTGCATCAAGAGAAGAAAGCCTTGGGTAAGATATGCTTGACCAAATATTTGTGTACTTATACTCCGAATTTGCATGTTCGGTCACATGAATGAAATTAATTATGGATTATATTTCGAGAATTAAAAGACATTTTCGGGGATGACACAATCGATACATACGAGAGAATACCCGAATGTTGCGGGGATCGCTTGAAGACATCGGTAATATCCCTCTCCTAATTTGCAAGCAAATTACCATTTTTTGTCATACTACAAAATATGATCGGTCATCATATGCCACTAAATTCTCTAACGAACGGTACGTGGACCCCACCTTCATTTTGCAACACGGGAATGAAATGAACCCAACACCTGCAAGGTGCGGCCTCCATCTCATGCTCGGCGTTGGAAACAACACGAGCAAGGATCCGGTAACATGTGTTCCATAGAAATTACCCGTCCGTGCATACGGTTATTTTGTGGGTATTATCACATGCATGTTGTTCGCATGGAATAGGCTCCCAAAAAGTTAAGAAAAGAGGACGCGGTCCCGTAAGAGCATTGACGGTAATCGCCAAGAGAATCAAGGCGGGCAAGCGGCGAGTTAGACATTCAATTCTCTAAACATGGAGGACCGGTAGGTGATAACTACCGCTCATTCGTTGATGAAGTGGTCATGTATACAAGGAAAAGGGCTCCTATCATTGGAGTGAAATCATGGAAAAATGTTAGGGAAGAAGTCAAAAACGCAATAGCAACTGATGTATTGGTAATAATAGACTTTGTTTTTTCAGTACAATTCAAATAAAAAGTAACATATAAACTCACACAATATTTGAATGCTATTGTGATTATATAACAGGCAAAGTGGGACATGGAGGATAATGTTTGAATCAAGGGAAAAGATATGGGCCATTGCTAGGGAGCGTTACAAAGGATGGCGTTCAACTTTCGGTGCTACGGCCAAGACATACAACAGCTACCACCGAGAGAATGTTACATAAGCCTACGAAATTAGATATTGTTGAATGGCACTATCTGTTGAAGTATTTCGATCTTGCTAAATTCAAGGTTTGTTCCACATTGTTAATTACGATTTCGACCATACATTTTTCATTCAAATGGCGATGTCCGAGTCTTTAAGATTTTTGTTCATAAATTTTCATTGTATAGGAAAGGAGCACACAAAATTCCGCGATTCGATGCCAACAAATGACAAGACATTTGTCGGGCGCTAAGCCTTATTCTCGGCGCGGCTATGAGAAGGTAATAAGCTGGACAAGCACATCTCCAATCTGTCTTGCGGGATGAAGAACATTAATTTGTTATTTTCTTGGCATAACGAGAGAGACCCGAAACGGTGAAGAGCCCGATGATATGGAACTTTGGTGGATAACTCACACTAACCGGGGGTCTTGGACGGACGAACAATCTAAAAATGTCTATGTGAGTTCTCAATGAATTAGTACATACATTACTATACATAGGCTTATGCAACTATAGAATGCAACCGATCTCTTGTTCAACTAACTCCTCCACCTGTGCCTTGCAAATGTTAGGACACCGCAAGCAGCGTTATTGCTGAGGCGGAATCAAATGCGGACAACAACTTTGTTTCCCAAAAGGAAAAAAACGAGATGTTCCAAAAAGCCTACAAAGATGTCACGAAGTGCAAATCAACCAAGTTGCATGGAAACGGGTACACGGCAAAAAACCCAACTAGAAGGCAACTTTGCTCAATGCGGAGCGCGAGGAACAAATTCGTAGGGAAGAGCTACGGCACGAGGAACACGTCGAGCTCATGGACGCATTTGGGCAGCTACAAGAAAAAATGTCGGGATGGGAAGAAGAAAGGGAAGCGAAAGGAGAGAACATGCACGCCAACTTGAAGAAAGTGAAAAGAGAAGGCGAGGCGAGAACTACAACGGCTTAGGCAAGAGTTCCTATCAATGCGCAAGCATCAAATGGACGATCACAAGTTCCACAGTGCGGGTCAAGCTATTTGCATGAATGCGTTTCTTTCCTTGGGTTCTATATATGAATGTTTGTATCCTTTGGTAGGTTGACCAGCCAATATCCGTACAACCATGCCCAAGCAACAATGTCACGAATGCCGCCGACGAAGCGGCGGTTGCATCAATCACCCGGCAAAACAACCTTGTCGGCGAATCCGCGGACAACGTGGCGGCGGAACAATCAATTCCTACATGCGGGAATGTACAACCGGACTCCAGGAATGTGCTCTCGTGTACTCAGGTTGTTCTCGAATTCGCAACTTTTTACTAGTACATATCATCAGTTACTGATGAAATTACGCCTAATCTTGTCCTTCCAAATGATTGGTTCATAGGAGAAGGAATCTGACGAAGCTCGAAAACAAGTATTTCGCAAAACCAGAAGCACTAAAGGTGGTGTTAACAATCCTGAAACTCAATCCACCGTTAGACAAATTTCTTCTCAACGACTACGGTACAAGTTGCACAAAGGAGACGACAAAGCACCAAAAAGACAAGAGGTGAAGCTTTTTTCAACAACTCTTCTGCTTGTGAATGTAATTCATGTTTCAGCTGTCAAAGTGTGTTTATGGTTGTGGTAATTATTTGATGTCATTATGCTATTTTTATGAATCACAATCAATCTTTGGTTTGCTATATGTTGTTGTTTCACAAATTCCAATATTAGAGATTAATTGATGCTACCTTAAAAATTTTGTTGATTCTTTACGAGTGATGACAACTCCTTGCATTGAATCCCCCTTTGCTGATCAAGTGTTGGGATCATCTCCAAGTAACAATTGGCAGACCAAGTTCTTCATGTCCTAGCAAATTTGTGTACTATGTGTTGAAACAATGTCCTGTGCCAAACTTTTCAGTATTTAAGTACTTCATGAGTCATGTAATTAACTCAGTGGATGGTTCAATGTTGGTTAATTAACTATAGATGCATTGTTATATTTATCTGCTGATGTTAATTAATGCGCAATTACTGCTTGCTACATAAATGAGCGTGGCGAGAATACATCGGTGTTTTTCGTTGCCAAAAGTAGCGTGGCAATAGTAAGGTGCACTTGTAGCACCCCTAATACGAACGTGGTAATAAGAAATTCAACTTGTAGCAACACAAAGGGAACGTGGCAATAGTATGGTGTACTCGAAGCAACCCTAAATAGGAACGTGGTAATAAGAAGTTCAACTTGTAGCAACACAAAATGAGCGTGGCAATAGATAGTGCACTTGTAGCAACCCTAATAGAAACGTTGTAATAAAGACTTTAACTTATGGCAACCAACCAAATGACGAAGCAACCAATCAAATTACGTGGCAATAGATAGTGCACTTGTAGCAACCCTAATAGAAACGTTGTAATAAGGACTTTAACTTATGGCAACCAACCAAATTTCGAAGCAATAATAGAGGACCACATATTACAACCAATCAAATTACGTGGCAATAGAGGATACCACCTAAAGCAACGTAACCAATATCGTGGCATCAGACAATGCTACCTATCGCATCGAAATCAACTTTTGTGGCAATAGAGGAGACCACCTATAGCAACTAACCAATTTCGTGGCATCAGACAATCCTACATATTGCAACCAAATTACTTTCGTGGTAATAGATGAGGTTCAACCAATAGCAACCAACGTCGGTGCGTAGCAATACTATAACTTGCAACGAAACGAAACGTTGCAATTGCACCTTTGGCAACACCACAGATGTGTCGCAATAGTACACTTTGCAACCAGAACAAGCGTTGTAAAAAAATCTAATTGCAACGTTGCGTTACGTTGCAACAAAAAAACTTTGGCAACCACTAGATGGACAACGTCGTAATAACCTAATGCAACGCGGCTTTTCGCAGACCCACGGTCCACGGAACAATTTGGTTGCAATTGTGTCTATTGCAACCAAATATGGCATATTGCAACACATTTTGTGCGTTGCATTAGGGGGAAAATCCAGTAGTGAGACTGGAGTATTCATGTAGGCTTAGTATACTTTGAAGATCTTCATTCAACCCTTTGATGAAATGCTCTCATTTCTTCTTATCACTTTCGGTCGATCTTGGGGCATATAGAGATAAGCTGAATAAAATTATCCCCGTACTCGATTCACCGTCATCCTGTCCTTGCTTTAAGTTAAGGAACTCCTTCCTCTTGAGCTTCATCGCACTCACGGGAGTATGGTGTAAGATAAAGTTGTCTTTGAATTCCTTCCACACAATACTCTCGGGTTGCTCGATGTCCCTTTGGTGTAAGAATTCCACCACTCTAAAGCTGCTCCCGTAAGTTGCCAAGATGCATACAAAGCTTTCTCTCCATCATTGCATTGTACCACATCTAGCTTCTCTTCAATTGTCTTGATCCAGTCTTCGGCTTCTAAGGGATATGTGGTACTGGAGAACATTGGCGGCTCAGCCTTCATGAACTCTGCATACTTATCCTCCGGGGGTGGAAATGATAGCGCATCTTGGTTGTATCCATAGCCATCACCGTTCTCGTAGCTTTCTCCTTGGTTTCCTCCTTCTTGGTTTTCCATCTGGTTGGTAGGTAAAGATATGATCAGAAGGGGAACAAGAGTAGTGCAAAACGAGTGGGGGAGAACAAGGAGGTGGGAGGTACAAAAGGAGAACCCAACTAAGCAACTGATGTTATTGCGGATGTAAGACCCACAATACACCAACACTCACTTCAAAGAGACGAATCAATCAAGTTCACAAAACCAAGCATCATCATGCAAGCACCGAATTCCACCAATCAAGGCATAGCTAAGGGAACGACACTATACGTTGTTAATGAAGTCGGGGGTATCCTCCTAATAGATCAGATATATCTCCCAGCAAGGATATCCATAAATAATGGATTTTTCCCAGATCAAGGAGTACGAAATTATGAGTTCAACCCAACTGGAATCACCTCAATCGGAGGTTCGAGAACTCGAGATATGAATTAAAGAAGACGGCTATGTCAGCAGTGTTGGCAGATTCTGAATGCTCCACTAACTCGTAGGTATCTCCCTGGATACAAAACGAATACTGCTGAATTTTGGACAGAGTGAAGCTGATGAAATTCCTGAACTACTCCAATTGGATTTACCTCAATCGGAGGTCCATGGCCCGATATATAGAATATTGAAGGTAACTAGGTCAGCAGAGTTTACAGATTCTGATAGCTCCAATGTTTCGGGCATAGCTTCTAGAACATGTACAGGATAGGGATGAATTTTTGATAGAAATTCACTTATGAAATTTAGGAACTACCCCAACTGGTTTCATGTCGATCGGAGTTCTGTAGCTCGAGAAAGAATTAAAACCGCGCCGATGTGTCGGGGGGGGGGGTGCGCGAGCGATAGAATGCTAAGGGTAACGGCTCTACCCATGAATCAAGGGGGTGTTTATTGCTTGAGGGAATGAGTAGGCTAGGTCAAAGAGATGTTCAAGGAGATTGAAGATAAATATATAAGAATTCATGGTATGGAGAAAAGAAGATGGTTAAGAAGCGAGATCCTTTATCAGAGAGGTCAAGGATAAGGTAAGGAGGGTTTGTAGGACAAAAGAGGCATTAAGAAACGACCAGTGCTAACTAGGCTTACGTCCTACAGTCGATACGGCTCTGATACCACTCTGTCACACCCGACTTTCCGAAGAAAACCAAGTGCATACCTATATGCATGCCAGGATCAAGTTTCATGCATATAGTGACATAAAAGTGAATACGAAACGAAGTATCACGTAAGAAAAAGAAAGATTATCGAGAGATTTACGCTTTATCCAGAAACGAAGGCACCAAACATCACGGGCGGTCGGCGGGGGTTGCGTACGCCTAGCATCAGCAACATCTTCACAAGACTTCATAGTAGCTTCCTTTTTCTGAGCAACAATGGTTATAGCAAGGGTGAGCACTTGTCGTACTCAGCAAGTGTGGGGAAAAGAATGAATGCAAAGGCTTTATATTGGACTGGGCTATAAGCATTTAAGCAATTTTAGTTGGTCAAGTTTTATTAGCACCTGATTACTAATATAGTATAAGTTTATACCAACCCACAATTAAGCATAAAGGTAAGAGAAACGCCATAAGCATATGGCAAGCATAACCAGAGAGAGAGAGAGCGATTTAAGTCCATCTTCAAGTTCAATTATCATGTGAGGGTCCAGGCCGCCCGTGACCGTGGGCACGGCTAATCGATTAGTTTTACACTCTGCGAGAGGTTGTACATCTTTACCCACAAGTCGCGTAAAAACTCCGAAGAGTTTTGCACCCAACCACGCTGTGCAAAAGTAGGCACAATACCACACTACCGAGGTGTGGTCGCATAGGGACGCTACGAGGCCTTTACAAAGAGTCCTCCCGTGCGTATTAGTCCATAGTAGTATGTCATAGAGGCTATCTTTCGTACCACACTTCTATTACGGACGGTAAGCCATAGAGTCTTCCGTTCCATCACCGCTCCGAATAGAAGAGCCATAAAAGCGTTCCTCCGTCCCCAACCTACTATGCGAGTAATAACCACACAAAGACTTCCCTAATTAATCGGCCAAGACCGAGCCATATAGTCCTTGTGGTTGCCTTGTTGTCCTGGGTGGTTCTCCATGTTCCGATTAATCATATGGTCTTGTATTAAGCAATCAAAAGTATAGCATAAAAGGTATAACAAGTTCATCATTGTTGTTCATTAAAACCACCATAACCCAGATATAGCAACTAAGCATAGCTACCCAACATAAAGATAAACCCGTTTGATCAAGGCACAGGATAAATAACACTAGTCAAACCTTAAACATGGGTCCCATCATATTAATGCAAGCATATGCAATGAGTGATTAAATATAGTTCTTAGGACAAAAGATCAAGGACACACTTGCCTTTAACCAAAGTAATGTCGTTGCTCGGAATCTTCAACTTCAAGCTCTTCCAAACTTCTCGAACGGCGTTCACTCTAAGCGCATCAATCATCGGGCACAACATACACAAAGCAAACAAACAAGCATATACTAAGAACAAAGCACCAATCGAAAGAAAGCTTTAAAAGAGCGAACGGAAGAAACGACTCGATTAGATGGATCGCTAAAGAACACAAAGGATGCTTGAAAAGGCTTGGTTTGCTTTAAAGAGATGGTTGCGGAAGATTGGAAAGATCACTCGGGATAGGGTTTGATTCTATTGGTTACGCAAGCGCGAGAAACACCGAAAACAAAACTAAGCTCGAAACTATCGTGAGATCATTATCAAACAACAAGAGACTACGCTTGGCATATTTTAATTAAGAAATCATGTGAAAGAATATTTCGGAGAAATACTCTATGTTACCATTAAACAAGTTACATTTAATTAAAGAAATCACGATAAACCTAATCATATTTTATTTACAACATTCGAGTAGAAGTTATGTCAAATTAACAATTACTTTAGAAAGATGAAGCGGGTGTAAGATATCTAAACGAGTAACTTTATATCACGTGTTCAACTAAACATATTTATATTGAAAAGGCATTTATGAAGTCATTAGGCATATTAACTTTATTATGAAAACCGGTGTTTAACTCTAACATCTTTTATTTAGAAAAACTAGTTATAAATAGGGATTAACCAATTACATCATGATTAAAGAAAACCGGATTAGAACCTAATCAATTTTTTATTGATAAAAGCATTGCAATAATAATTAGTCAAGATTAACAAGCATCTTTAATTGTTAAAACAAGTAGCGGTGATACACATGCTAACGTACAAGTTATTGTGAAACGAACTAGACGGATAGCAACGAACTATCAAGCGCATAAGAAACCTTAGGCTAGGGTTTAGGAAAACTGGTCTACAAAGAGAACTCGGATGAACCACTGATATACTAGCCAAGGGTGAACTGATCTAGCGAGTGAAGTAGATAACGGGGTAAACACTAAAGAAAGATAGCTACGATAGATTAGGTACAATAACACGGTCGACTCATGAAGAGACAACCTAACGGAGATGGAATGGACACCAACTAACTAGATGCTTGATAAACAAGATTCTATGATGAAACAAGAGTGAATAGATTACTTGATAGGCAAATGAGCAGTGCAAATTACTCACACAGATAAAGCTACTAAGATAACAGCAACTCTAAGGCTTGATCAGATGCACACGGTTTAGCTCAGGCTAACACTAGAAAGATTTAGAGCTTCGGATAAACTTGATCAAAAGAGATAAAGCTGATACCGAACGTCTAACGAATTGTTTGCATTTATGAGAGAACAAGACTATGAGCTAGGTTCATTTTAATTAACAAAACAAATATAAAGGGATATTTCAGAAATAAAATATCCTATGTTGACATTAATGCAATATTAAACTTTATTTATGAAACCGGTGTAAAGAACTAGTCAAGTTTTATTAATAAAGATTCATATATTGATTAAACCGATTAAACATTTAATTTGGAAAAACTAAACTATATGAACAATCTAAACGAAACTTTGTAATTCGAGTAGATCATATAATTATCAAAAACAGTATTAAATTGGCTTTAATCAAGATTA
The DNA here is from genome assembly GCA_947561735.1 of Cenchrus americanus. Lineage (NCBI taxonomy): Eukaryota > Viridiplantae > Streptophyta > Magnoliopsida > Poales > Poaceae > Cenchrus > Cenchrus americanus. The sequence goes on from OX387240.1 coordinate 73,101,670, forward strand.
ACATTTATTTATAAAGCCGGAGTAAAAGCCTAATCAACTTTTAATTATAAAAGTTAATTAATCATTAAGCAAATCAATATCTGACTTATGGAAAACCGAGTAAAAGATCTAATTAGATTTTATTCATAAAAGCATGTAAAGTAATCATTAATCAAATTAAATTTGATTATAAAAGACGATATGTAGATCTATATAGCTTTTATTTTGGAAAAGACGTGTATATCTAGTCACTAATCAAAATTAATATTAATTTTATTTTCAGAAACAAAACATGGTGAAAACACTCCACTAACGCGTGCTTTACATTGTTATGGACCTAACGCAACTTGAACGGATTAAATCGGAGCTAAAACGAAGATTTGGTGAGCAAAACAAGATTGCAGGGACCTAGTCGCGATTAACCGTAGATTTCAGGGGTTAGCAAAGAAACTCCCGAGACACATCAAACAGTGCTCGCGAATGGATAAAATCTAGGGGTTAGATCTGCAAAAATTTTCGGGATGGATTGGATCTACGGAATCTAATAGATCTAAGGGTTTTTACGCAAGATTCACAAGACACAAGAAATAGGTTTACTCATTACAGGAAAAGGTAGGGGTCTAACTGCAAACCGACCACCTCTTCTTCCTCCTCTGACCAGGGACGAACAGAGGATGGCGGCGCAGGGGGGGGGTTGGCGGCGCCGGCGACACCGGAGTCCTAGGAGCTCGATTGAGATGCGGAATGGGTAGAGGAGATCGAGACGAACACGATGGTGGTGCTCACCGGTGCGGAGGACAACAGGACCGGCGGGAATCTCCAAGTCAACGGCGGCGGCTTGCGGTTTGTCACCAGAGGCGGCGGCGGCTCGATTCCGGCTCCTGCGGGCGCGCGCGCGGGTGCGGGACGGCGGGCGCGCGCGCGGGGCCGGCCTAGGGCGGGCGGGCGCCGGCGCGGGGCCGCCTTTATAGGGGCGCGGGGCCGCTCGCCGGCGGCGGCGGCGGCCATGGCCTGCCGGCCGGATGGGCCCCGCCGGGCCGGCGCGGGTGGGCGGGCGGACCGGGTCGGGCCTTCGGGCCCGGCCCGTTAGGATAGGTTTTTTTTTTCTTTTTTTTTTTCCGAAATATTTTCCGGTGCATACGAAATTCCGGAAAAAAAATCCGGAAAATACGTTAAAGCACGAAAAATAGTCGAAAAATCCCAAAAATTCCCGGAAAATTCCTAGAGCTAGATTAAGACACGAACAACCCAAATAAAGCATTTGGTGCTCATGAAAAAGATTTTAGAGCCTTCTATTAAATAGAAATAGCTCAAGGAAAATGAGAATTAATTCCAGAAAAATCCGGAAAATTCTCGGGAGAGTTTGGACAGCTCCTAAACGCATTTTTTTGAAACCTTTTTGCACTCAAGAACCACTAGATGCATCGGCATGAATGCAACACACATAACTTTTATTTAATTTAGAAAATCAATCAAAGGATTTTTCCTATACTATATTCCCTGTAAAGAAAAATAAATGTTGGAAAAATTTTAAAATTATGAGAAAATCGTTATTTAATTATCATTTCTATTCACATCCTGAAATTGGAAATTTCAGGGTGTGACATGCAAGCGGACAAGTCTCCCATCGTAGTCAAGGGACCCTTCTTCCCTCGAGTGGTGAACCCAAGGTATCGAATCCGTGGAACAAATGTGTGACGCAAAAGATGATCTAGTAAAGCCAAGCAACTTCAATCTTCGATAAAGAGAAACCCTAATGCATCTAGATAAAGAACATAAAACTAATCTAATCTACTATGGATCGGAGATAACAAAGATAGATAGGGTAGATAAACCGATCTAGAGAGATCGGGTTAAGCCTTTTGTTGAAGTTCCAAGCAAGAGAAGAAATAGCAAATCGAATCTTATTAGAAGCCTCTTTAAATCGTGGTTTCCCGTCCGACTCCGAAAACGCCCGCCTTTCGGAACCCCCGTTCTGTCACAACATATCCCTACTCATGCGGGTAGTCTAGGGCGAGTCCAAGGACAAGTCGAGTTCTTTCGGAAGATCCAGCGTGTAACTCTAGCCACCGCGGCTACAAGAACACCCTATGTGATCTATCTCGAGAATAGATCTAGAATAACCAAAGCCGATCGAAAAATGAAATCATCGAAGAAACTCTTGATCGCTAGAAATAGATTCAACTTGATAATTCAACTAACACAATGATACATAAACAAGATCACCACCGGGATCCTACCTTGATCTTGCTTCTAGCTCCGGGAACTCCGACGTGGTCTTCCGTGCAAGGTTCCCACGTCGGCTAGGGAGACCCTAGTCAACTAGCTCGACCCTCTCCTCTCCGGGATGGTGTCCCTCTCTTCTCTGTTCCTCGGCGGCCGATGACGAATTGGATGATCCGTGGCTCTCGACCCCGGGGCTATAAATAACCCGAATGGTGGCTAGGTCAAAGGAGGGGGGATTGGTCCCTGGACTGGGCTGGGCCGGCCGGCCTGGGCATACCGGCCTGGGCCCATCCAGGCCCAGTTCCCGGCCTCCTTCGCGTGGTGTCGGTTCCCGAGTCTTCTAGATGCTTCCCCCTTCTGCATGTAGGCCCTTGTCGTCAGTTTCTCTCCGAGTTGGACGTAGCTCCTTGTCCCGCAAGATTCAGCACTTTTCTGGTTAGGTCCTTGGAGTTTGTCATCTTCTCGGGTTGAGTCCCTGGCTTCTTAGAGTCAAGTTTGCTTCATTGCATGACTTGTACGGGCTTCAAGGTATTGTCACAAGGTGCTTGATGAACTTATCCCGGAAGTCTCGCTTTCAACACTAAAACCCTGCATAAACACTAAACTCCAAAACCGACATGCACAAGTGAACTTGTTATACCACGGGGGTTATTACCAATGGATAAGGTATAAAACTTATGCCAACACCGAAGGTAAACTCATGGCTAGGTTGACGGATTTTCACCGTCAACAGTGGTACCCTATTTAATGTCTATGACCCTTCCATTGAGACTGATATAAACCCACACTAGCATTGAATAGAGAGGTGCCCATCCTTGGCTAGGCCCAATGAGTTCCCGTGTCGGTTTCATCCCTAAACCCTAAACCCCACTGCACCTTACTGCAGTAATAACTCCGTTTTTTCGCAACTCTCACATATTTGTGTGTCATTTTCCTCCTCTTTCCAAAAGTTAAAGCTCTGTTTGGCTTGTTTTATTTTGGCTTCTTCAGCAGTACTTTTGTATCAGAACAAATTTGTTGTACAAATCAACACGCACTATTCTCTCAGAACAAATCCGTCGTACAAATCGGCAGAAGATTTACCGAAAGGAACCTAAATGCTCATTATCTGGATTTCATGAATTACATCACTAGTATGGCGGTGTTACGGTACTTGGATAGTACTAAAAGGTACTGGGCAGGTCCTACCAGCTAATTTAATAGAAAATAAATAAATCAAATTAGTTGTTGAGTCTACCAAACTGGTATTTCTTGATATTATCATTGTTAAATTTCATCAGATGGATAGCCCATGTTAATTATAATCACTCTAAAATTTCTAACTACATAAATATTTTCAGGAGTAGCACCATTTTTCTTTAAAGGAGCTGTCAAAAAAGCATATACTTGTCTAACATGTTAATTTGACTATGTTATTATTAATCACTAAAGTCATAACCATACTTTGAAATGAACTCCGTATACCTAAAATGTTTAAGTTATTCTTTTGTGTAATAAAATGTTTAAGTTATCGAACTGCAATCTAGAAACCATGAAGTAATACAAAGACCTGCATGGAAATAATGACTAACAAACTGCCAAAGTGAAACAGGTTCCAAAAGTCATGATGTTTTAGACGCTTACAAGTCGTGAGCAGGTCAGCAACGATAGCTCATTCAAGTAGTATGCATATGGTAGGCAAGATGAGCACTTTGATGTATTGGAAATATATCATCACCTAAACTTCCATCTTGATTCCATCGGATGCCAGATGGTAGCTGAGAATCTCCACACTCTGGCGCCGCGCGCTTCTAATGAGTTACTAAATCTGAAAGGCTGTGTTTTCAAAAACTTAACTCTCATCTTTCTTTTAAGAAAAGAGTGAGAAAACTGCAAAGCTATATGACCAATAATAATTTCATTTGATTTGCCTCCATCTCACAAACGCATGAGATGTTGTGTGTAGTGAGCCTGCCGATCTAGCTTCTAAAGCTTCATGAGTGTGGGATGATTGGCTTATTTGGCCATTGCCTGCACTGGTGAGTAGATGATTGGTAATTTTTTCTGCCAATGACAAGACACAAGAGAAAGCCGGCGTAGAATGAAATCGACCAGGCTTGAGGTTGAGTCCGTTGGCTTTGGTTGCCCCCAATATCTCAGCACTAGGCCACATAGGGCACATATATTTGTAAGATTTACGCTGCAGTACTTTTAGAGAGCTGCTTTGCCTCTTATACACAGCCACTGCAAGCGAGGAACGTCAGATCGATGATGTACGGGCATCTCCTCGATTTCATGGGAATTCCATTTTCATCAGATCGACCACGACTGGTGTTAGTGTTTGTTACCCAGTCAATAACGTACTGATTCTGAAATCAAAGTAATAATCCTAGCTATTTGTTTGATTGTGTAGGATCAATGGCACATGAGTGGGGTTGAATATGGGACTTCTTTTGAATTTCTAAAGTAATAAGAAAACCTTAACCTACCAACTAGTGTTGCCCATCTAAAAAGGTTGTTATCTACTACTAAAGCACACTAATAAGAGTTTCCTTAGCAAATTTCATACTAAGAGATATGAAACACCCTAGACAAGATATGAAGCAAACAAGCAAATTAACAAGAATAAGGGCAAGGAAACTAAAGTGCGGAAATTAGGTGCTGAAATTAAATGCAAGAAAGTAGAGAGAGACACAAGAGGTGACCGAATTTTTTTTCGTGGTATCGAGAAGTTGACGCTTCCCCCTAATCCATGTTGGAGCACTCACTTAGAGTATTGCTCCCCCTTGAGTCACCAAGACTCAAGTGCTCACTAAGAGTACATGTTCTCCATCTCCGGAACGGTGGGTCTCGGACCGTGTACACCAAGCTTTTCTTGAGGCTCCCACAATCTTCAAGAGCTCACCAAGAACCCCCAAAGCACCAAGACCGTCTAGGAGCCATCAAAATCCAAGAGTAACAAGCTCGCACACTTTCACTTGACCTGAGCACTCAGCTAAGCCATGTATGTACCTTGAAAACCCTTGATCACTAAGAAAGAGCTCCTCAATGAAGAGGAAGAGAATCCCAATGGAAAAAACACACTCTCCTTCTCTCCTTGGCTGCAATAGATCTTCAGAATGGCAAAGGCAGCTCAAGAGTGGCAGGGGTCATATTTATAGGCCTAGCAAGGGAGGCTAGCCGTTGGAAAAGTTTCTCTGAAAAGTAGTACTGTCGGATGAACCGATGGTTCCCCCTTGCGCAGGCGTCGGATCATCCGGTCACTCACAGGCGCTGATATAGCCGTTGAACCAAGTGACCCAGTCAATGCACCGACGCTATGCACCGACGCCCCGTCGGACCATCCGGTGTTGAAGAGCACCCACTCGGGGCAGTACTGTGTAGTTTAAACATAGGCGTCGGATGAACCGCTGGATCGTATCTGAAGCGTCGGTTCATCCGGTGCTGAAGCAAAAGTTTTGGTGTGTCTCTGTATGATTTAAATGCAAGCGTCGGATAGACCGCTGGTTAGAGCATCGGATCATCCAGTGCTGAAGAGGTTGAGCTCTGACCCTTACTATTGCCAAACCCTAAGGCGTCGGATGAACTACTGCCTATACTGTCGGTTCATCCGACGGTCTCTTTTGAATTCTTTGGCTGCTGAACTCATCTGACGAATATAAAAATGATTGTGTCCGTTCATCTGACGCTATGAATTGAATTCCAACTCATCCAATTCAAACGCCTTTGAGTTTTCCGTTGATTCTTTTGCTTCTACTTTGCTTCTATGAACTCTCTGAGCTTGATAACATCCAAGGAACTTGAGTGTGCAAATTTTCATGGCTTTTGGTGCATGGTCAAGCTACTAGTGCACAAACCCCTCTTAATAGTACGGTCAAACACTACAAACTAGCAATCCAAGTGTCCTTCATCACCTTGTGACACTTGGAACTATCAAAGTCCTTAGCCTTGTAGTATTTTTTCATTGATCGTCCATAAATTCAAATTGAGGGGTCTCTTTTCATTCGATACTCGTGACAATAACCCAATATATAATTCGCTACAAATCAAAGGTTAGTCACAAGCATATGGTTGTCATTTATCACCGAAACACACCCTTACCAAAGGTGCGAAAGGGCCTAGATGGTTATAATCTCCTCCTTTTTGGTGATAGATGACAACACGAGTAAAGATATAAGAGAATTTGAATTTAAAAGCACATAAACTCTACTTCTAATGCATGAAACAAGATGAAAGCGATAACACACATGCATTAAGGTAAACAATCACCACAATCATTATTAGACATGTAAACCAACGATATACACAAGATCCAAATACATGTCTCATCATGAAACTCCACAAAAGCGAGAGAGGCTACAAAAGCTCGAACTCCTGCACTCTCCCCTAACTCCCCCTATCTATCTCCCCCTTTGGCAATGTGAGACATGGGTACCCCTGGGTCCCCACCAACCAGGCTCACGGCCGTCCCTGACAAGTAGGTCCGGCCTACCAGAAGACTTTCCAACCTGTTTGTGGGCCCAACTGACCTAGTTGGCGACCCACACGACCTCCTGAAGACCTTTCAGAAGATTCACCAGACGAGAAGACAACTTGGCGTGCAAGACTAGGCAGTCCAGACGGATTAAGGCAGCTCGGATAAACTTTCCATGTTGTAACTTACTAGAGATAGGTTTCCCAGTTGTAACCGACCTGGACTCCGGTCCACCGACCTTGTTCGTCCCCCAATATAAGGCGGGCAAGGGCACCCTCTTGGGCAGCAGACCATCAACGCCACGACCATGTAATCTCGCCACACCAGCAATACAAACCGAAGAACTGTACGTAGGGTTTTACTCTCCGGAGGTCTGAACCAGTATAAAATCGCCTTGTCCTTGTGTCTCGTCATGATTTCAGTGTGCTAAGCTAGCATAACCATCGCGTTCTTAGCTCCCGATCTCCCCGCCAAACAACTAAACCATAGGGATTAACACCCCCGTGGGTTGTCCAGATCTCACCATCTGACAGTTGGCGTGCCAGGTAGGGGTGATCGCGAGCTCTTTGTGCAGCGTGATGGCAACTCGCCCCGCGACCTCTTCAGCGACGACACAAAGGATTTTCGGCGGCAAAGGACATCTCCGCAGCGACCTGCTCGCTGCCACCCTCCGATCTAATCGCGAGGTGCTGAGGTCGACGTCTTCGTTCCACGGATGGCGTGCTAAAAAAAATTGTGTCCACCCACCCACCCACGTCTGTCTCGACGAAATCCAGTGTTACCTTGCATCAAGCGTCGGCAACAGTGGCGGCGCGGGCGTGGAACAAGCTGCAAAGCACCGACTCTATAAAAGTCCGTCTCCGAGACGCATCATGAGAATCCGATCGAGATTAATTTCGTGGATCATGTTCACGATCGGAGCCGCACGATACCGTGTCCATCTATATCAACGTTTCCATATTCAGGAATTCCATCTAGGAGTACAGCGGCCAAAAAAATCATCTTCTGCATGAAGCTATGTGAAGAACCCTTGTCCATGCAACTTGCCAAATACGTGAGGCCTGCATCATGTGCATGTCGTTCGTATGGCAACTTGCCATGTACTAGGCACCTGATGAAAGTGCGGCTCGGCGTCTACAGCAGCAATGCGACCACTTATCTGCTCAACCTTCTTTTACGTTCTTCTCACGCCGACCACGATGTCCGACCTCAACGACATGCCCAATCTATGTATTATTTTCAGTTAAAATTTTTTACGGCTTCAATTTAATTCATAGACCTGCTCTATATGTTTTGTCTGCTCTTCCGACCCCTCCTCGACATGCTCGGGGGCTTGGCCTTGCCAACACGTAGGTCGCCAGACCTGAGGGTTCAAATTTTTTATCTTGCGCTATGTTCCCCTCCCCCTCGACACGCTCGGGGGCTTGGCCATGCCAATCTAAGGGTCGCTAGACCTGTGGGGTTCTACTTCTTCTATGTGTGTTCTTCCTTTAACTGGTTGACTCTCATTATGAGTATACGATGATGTTGTGTCGTTGCAAAACCTAGGTCCTAGGCCCCTCCCCGTGCGTTGGCTACATCTAAGCCTACCTGCTGAGAATTGTAGAGGGGTGAAACACTTTGCAGCTTCAGAGCTTTCGAGTCCGCATAATGTGTGTTTGGCACGATAAGTGGAATGCCTGTTTCAAAACAAAACATAGCACAAGAATGTTCAGCTCCGGCTAGCATTGTCGAACATCTATATGTTTAGATCAAGCTAAGTTTTCATCGTATTTATATCAAAAGATTGATACACCGACCTGGTGTTTATTTTATTTTACAGGACCAGCTCTTTGCTCCGGCGTCACTGGCGTTAGGTCACTAGACCTCCCTGCCGCCCTGTTTTCCTCATCGGGTCGCTAGACCTCCCTCCCGCTCCGTCGCCATCCTCGTCAGGTCGCTAGACCTCCATTCGGCCCCGTCGTCTTCTTCGTCTTCGTCAGGTCGTTGTTGACGGTTAATAGTTGTATCAAAGTTCGTTTAGACTTGCAAGCGGACAAGTCTCCCGTCGTAGTCAAGGGACCCTTCTTCCCTCGAGTGGTGAACCCAAGGTATCGAATCCGTGGAACAATGTGCAACGCAAGGATTCAATCTAGTAAAGCAAGGTAAGCTATCTTTGATGAATCAAATTGCATCTAATCTACTAACTCATAAAGGAAACACATCTAATCTAATCTACTAAAGAGGTAGCAAGAGAAAGCAAAGAGATAACCGATCTAGAGAATGTAGATCATGCTTATGTTGTAGCTCCAAACAAGATAGATGAAGATAGAAAAGAGAATCTCATTAAAAGCATCTTTAAACCGTGGCCTCCGGTCCGATTCCGAAAACGCCTGCCTTTCGAAACCCCTGTTCTGTCACAATGTATTCCTATTCATGCGGGTAGTCTAGGCGAGTTCAATAAGAACAAGTTGAAATCACTTGGTCGGTCCGGTATGCACCTCTAGCCACTGCGGCTACAGGAGCACCCTATGCAATCTAGCTATAGACTAGATTGGGGAAGAAGCAAAACCAAGAAGAAAACAAAATCATCGAGAAGGCACTTGATCGCTAGAAATCGGATTCACTATAAAACTTCACCATGAATGATTACATGAACAAGATCACCACCGGGATCCTACCTCGATCTTGATCCTTGCCCCAAAGCTCCGACGTGGTCTTCCATGCAAGGTTCCCACGTCGGCTAGGGAGAACCCTAGACAACTAGCACGACCCTCATCTCCGAGATGGTGTCCCTCAAGCTTCTCTGCTCCTCGGCTGCGGATGACGAATTGATTGATGCGTGGCTCTCGGTCAGGGGGCTATAAATAGCCTGAGATGCATCTAGGTCAAAGGGGGCCGACTGGGCCTCGAAATGGGCTGGGCCGGCCGGCCTAGGCCGACCGGCCTGGGCCCACTTTGGCCCAGTCCGCGGCCTCCTTCGCCCGACGTTGCTTCCCGAGTCTTCTAGATCCCCCCCTACTGCATGTGGGCCCTTGTCGTCAGTTTCTCTCTGAATTGGATGAAGCTCCTTGTCTCGCAAGATTCGGCACTTTTCTGGTTAGGTCCTCGGAGTTTTCCATCTTCTCGGGTTGGGTCCTTGGGCTTCTTGGAGTCGTGTTCACTTCATTGCTTGACTTCTACCGGGCTTCAAGGTCTTGTCATGAGGTGCTTAATGAACTTATCCCAGAAGTCTTGCTTTCAACGCTAAAACCCTGCATAAACACTAAACTCCAAAACCGACATGCACAAGTGAACTTGTTATACCACGGGGGTTAGTACCAATGGATAAGGTATAAAACTCATGCCAACACCGAAGGTAAACTCATGGCTAGGTTGACGGCATTTCACCGTCCACAGTCGTCAACGACCTCCCTCCGGCCTCGTCGTCTTCTTCGTCTTCGTCGGGTCGTCAACGACCTCCCTCCAGCCTCATCGTCTTCTTCGTCAGGTCGTCAACGACCTCCGTCTGGCTCCGTCGTCGTCTTCGTCAGGTCGCTAGACTCCTTGCAGCTATGCTAGGAGATCTGGGTGTCTCTACACTTCGTTCGATCAAGACCATGACTCAACTTTCTTCTCTTTTTGGAGCATCAAACCAGCCACGCTGTCTGCTTCAATGCTTGGGGACTACTCTACGAGTGCGTCTTCGACGCTCTCTTGTTCTCCTCGTCGTACCGACCTGTTGGTAAACCAGTTTCTCATCACGTCGTTACTCGACCTACTTTTTCCTCTTTCTTTTTTGGACCATCATATCGGCCATCCTGCCCGCCACGATGCTCGGATACTACTCATGAGTGCATCTTCGATGCCCTCCAAATTTTTTCATCGTCGTTTCAATCTATTGGAAGTCAGCTTCCTATAGGTCGTCACTCGACCTCTCTTCATTCGGCAAGACTACAAACAGGTCTGCTGCTAAGCTGATTTGTTTCTCTTTCTTTTTAGACCGACGTGCACGCTATTCGACCTGTCGATAGCTCTGTGGCTTTGTCATGACCTTTCTAAGGTCGCTGCGCCTACACATCGCTCGGGGGCTTGTGAGACATGGGTACCCCTGGGTCCCCACCGACCAGGCTCACGGCTGTCCCTGACAAGTAGGTCCGGCCTACCAGAAGACTTGCCGACCTATTTGTGGGCCCAACCGACCTAGTTGGTGACCCACACGACCTCTTGAAGACCTTCCAGAAGATTCCCCAGACGAGAAGACAACTTGGCGTGCAAGACTAGGCAGTCCAGATGGATTAAGGCAGCTCGGATAAACTTTCCATGTTGTAACTTACTAGAGATAGGTTTCCCAGTTGTAACTGACCTGGACTCCGGTCCACCGACCTTGTCCGTCCCCCAATATAAGGCTGGCAAGGGCACCCTCTTGGGCAGCAGACCATCAACACCACGACCATGTAATCTCGCCACACCAGCAATACAAACCGAAGAACTGGACGTAGGGTTTTACTCTCCGGAGGCCCGAACCAGTATAAAATCGCCTTGTCCTTGTGTCTCTTCATGATTTCTGTGTGCTACGCTAGCATAACCATCACGTTCATAGCTCCCGATCTCCCCGCCGAACAACTAAACCATAGGGATTAACACCCCCGTGGGCTGTCCAAATCTCACCATCTGACAGGCAACGAGCACCAAAAGGAATCTAATCCTGCTGAGGTGGAGAGGAAGGATCCGGCGGTGAGGTAGAGACGGTTCTCGAAGGTCTAATGGAGAAACTAGAGGCGTCGTCGCCGTCAGTGTCGTCGCCGAGACCGGACCAAGCTGGAGAAGAGGAACCCTGAGGTGGAGGAGGTGGAACTGAACTTGTCCCTGTGCCTGAAGTAGGAGCCTGAGTGGCCTCGGGACCTTGAAGCTTTGGGTCGGAGGTGATTGCTGAAGAGATCTGCGCAGAGACAACTCGAAGGTAGTGATCCTCCTAACCCAAACCCTCTGTCTGCAGAGTAGTGAAGCTCGGAAGAGGAGGAGTCATCCACGGACTGGGTAGTGAAGTACAGGCTGGTGTCTCAAACACGAGTGGTCCTGTGGTGAGTGGAGACGGCAACTGTGACGACGTCGGAGTGGCCATCTGAAGCTGGTCAAGGACGGTGGTAGCTGCCACTGACTGAGGTGTCGTCATCTGAGGTACCCCGAACATCCCTGTCTGAAGTAGTGGTGACTGAGGAAAGGACGCAAGAGGGATGTTCACGAACCCACCGGCAGGTGGTAGAGGTGCAGTTGGGTCGGCCTGGAGCTGCTGAGTGGTAGGAAACTGAGGAAGGTGCAACCCTGACTGCTGGAAGAGCTGACCAAGGCAACCAGACATGAATGTGAACATCTGTGTGGTCATCATCTGGTGCTGGAGCATCTGCTGCCTCTGTGCCTCCTGCTGCTATCGGATCCCCTCAAGGATCACACACTGAGCCTCCTGGTGCTGCTGAAACTGTGTCTGCATCTGCTGCTGCACCTGGAGGGTAGCCTGAGTCTGAGCTGCCGGAGTCTGAATCAGGGAGGTGAGCTTTGTTGACGGTGTATTTTGGTACACCAAATATGTTCATTACACTTTGGTTTGGATTTGATTATGGAACTAACCCGCCACTAGGCACACTAATCATATAACAAGTTCATCTATGTGCATGCATTTGGAAGTGTTGTGTTTTTGTAGGAAAACATGGACATAAAGGACGGATTCACAACAAGTTCAAAGGAGCATTTATGGAGTCTTGTTCGTGTTCATGAGCTTGATGAAATCACTTCCAATGGTGGCAAGGACCGAAGTGCTACGAAAGAACACCCCCGAGGATTGAAGCGTAAAAGACCGAACTTCATGCACGGAGAACCTCCATCTTGGACGCGAGGATGACATCGTCAAAATCATGCAAATGGAAGGGGCAAAGTGCATAATTACCTGAGGACCCACGGGAGCGAAGGGGCGACCGAACCGGTTTGGGATGGGCCTTGGCCGGTCGGCCTAAGTCGGCCGGCCTGGCCCACTCCAGGGGTCGGTTCGGCCCTTCCTTCCTTGCACCCAAAGGATTTTCAACCCTAAAGCCCTGGAGGCGCCGCCATTCGCAGAGGAGAGAGCCATTCGCACCGAGAGGCCATCCACAAGCTAGAGAGAGAAAGGAGGGAGATCTCCAGAGGAGGATCTCCCATCTCGAAGGAAGCACCCACAAGTGGAGAAGAAGGAAGACACCGTCGGATACGTCACCATGATCAACGGTGCCATGTCTAGCACCTTGATGGGGTAATCTTCTCATTTGTCCATGGGTTGTAATCGATCTTGAGATGTAATCGCTACTTTGTTGGAACATCTATCTATCATCATGTGTTGAATATGCTTTGTTTCTTAAGGTTAGCTACCATGCCATAAAGGGAAGTAGAGCTCCAATGCTCCCTTGGATCCATTCAATACACCGTATCCATCATAGTTCTAGTCACGAATACCTCCGCGTAGTGACAGTGCGGGGGGAGGGAAAGGGCGAAACCGTGGACCCCATATAGATTAGATAGGTTATCGTGTTTAAAGCGGTTGCATGTTCAAGTATCGTAGACCCATGGGCGAGTGTCTTTTATCTTGTTAGCTTAATCATTCTCTCTAGTGTAGTGTAGTCATTTTCTAGTCTAATCATAGTTAGGTTTTGAGTAGTTGGTGAGTAGAGGTAGATCGAACGCTTGTAATCCCCTTGCTCCGTGGATTGACAAGAACCTTGGGAATCCTGTGGTGAAAAAGGTGTAGGTCTGTACACTTGCGGATCGTAGGTGGATACGTCTTTTATCCGTCAACAAGCTGGTCTGGCTGGGTCACCTGAGCAGCGGTAATCTGAGGAGGAATCGGTGACTCAGCCTCTCTCTGTCCTAGAAAAGAAGAACCTCTTGCCTCATCATCGTGAGTGCGAAGAACTCTGAACACTGGCTCAGGAGCAGATACGAAGTCGTCGTCGTCGCTAGAGGACTCGTCGTCTGTCGCAAAGTACTGAGGGAGAGGTACCTCTGCTGCTGCAAGTGTAGCATCCTGTCAGGCTGCCTCATCCATCACAGCCTCAGCTGCTGCTCGTGATTGGAGTGTCTCCTCAGCTCTCCTCAAGCCTCTCGGGCCTCGCCTCCTATCACCTAGCATTAGAGACCGGTAGGTCGGGAAGACAAACTTCGACTGCTCTAGCATCCCCACTTACTGCTGAGCCTCAAGTCGGGACAACAACCAGCTGATCTAGTGAGCAAACGGCTGCTGACGTGTCATCCCCATGCCATCCATAATGGCGTCCTCAATCTCGCTAATCAGTATATCCACTATGTCAAAGGGGCGCTTCGCCATCACGTACATCAAGAGCCATTGTTGCACCCCTGTAAGCGACTCAACGTTCCTCATCCTGTAGAGAACGGACCTCCGGAGCGCGTAGTGAACAATGTACACCTCACGGGTCAGACGGTTCGGAGTCTTAGGAGTACCGGGGAGGAACGGTTGAAGGAACAGAAAGCTGATCTCGTCGTCCGAGGGTAGCACTGGAGAGTGAGCACGACGTGGAGCCTCGACTTCAGGGTAGGCAAGGTAGTGGATCAAGTCGTCATGGAGGTCAACCTGAAGTAACTCTGCGATCCCCTCTCTGGTGAGCCGCTGCTGCTGACCCATGAACATGAAGCGGAGTGAAAGCCTGTCAGCCTCAATGTACACGGTCGTGTAGAACACCCGAACCCAGTCGGGGACGTACCGGGACCTCCTGCTCACCAGTCTGCCAAGCCCCGAAGGTAGTCAAAGTAAGGTAGTATGGGCTCCCCGGCTGCAGCTACTCTGAGTGTTGTGAATTGAAGCATCCTGTGCTGACTCAGCTGTGAACCCCGGTGAACGTAGGAAGCGTAGAAGCTCTCCTGCGGGATAGTACAAAACCTAGGGTCACACTCCTCATGCCCACGAGGGAACCACTGCTCCTCTGGCACACTCCTCAAACGCCGAATCTTCGGCCCGGGCAAGTTCCACAGGTCGCGGAGGTAAACACCGAAAGCCTCTGCCCGTGGACCTCTGGGAACCTGAGGCTCCTGAGCCTGCTGCTCACGCTCAACTATCTCCTCAACTGCAGCTCTCCTCTGTCTCGGAGTCGGCTGTGGCTGTGTGTGTCCTCCACGAGTCCGAGGACCAGACCTGGCAAGTGAAGGAGATGTCTCTGTCGGCTCTGGCTGCTGACTCCGACCTGAACATTGTAACTGCTGCTGTGGCTGCTACTGCTCATCCTGGGGCTGCTCCCCCTGCCTCTGTGCACTCTCACCAATCCTGATGCCCCTCTGTGGCTGACCCTGAGTGTCTGGCACTGAAAGTACTATGTCCCACTCCTTCTCCTGTCGAGTCTTCTTCTTCTTCGACTCAGCTGCCGCCTTACCCTTCCTCTTGTCGCCTGCCATCTGCTAATGAAACGGTAGAAGATTATAGAATGGCGAGATACGAGTAAACATCATATGTATCTAAGGGTAAGAGGTCCTTAAGCAAAGCAAATGAATAGATATGAGCCTAAATAGTGAAGCTAGTAGAAGAGCTGCTCAAGATATAACAAGGTGAAGCACTAGGCAAGTCCTTGGGTGAACAGGACGTGAGTTTGTGTCGACAATTTTGAATAAATCTTGTACTTGCCATGAGAAAATGCTCAAAGTCATGAAGATAGCAATGGCTATAGGAAATTGAGCACACACATGAGCAGAGAAAGATATGTAAGATGACTACTCATGAGACTAGGCAAGTTACAAGAGCAAACTCATCAAATTCCCCATGATTTGAAATGAAACAGTAGCAGTCAAAGGGGGAATTGCAGGATTTCTCACCACAGCAGGAGAGAGGATGACGACAAGCACCTGTGGAAGGAGAAATGTGCCTTGCACACCCCCAGAAGGACGCCAGCGAACCCCTGCGGCGGCGGATGGCCAGAAATCGCAGCGCGGCCCAAACCCTAGCTCATGGCGGCGACGGCGCGCGCGCGCAAAATCCGCGTGGAGGAGCGGTGCGGGCGGGCGGCGGCGGGCGCGGAGGGACGGCGGAGGGCGCAGGGAGCACACGTGCGCGAGAGAATCACCGGAGGGGACGAGAGACGGCGGCACACGGTCAAGAACGGCGGCGGCACGAAGAGATTAGGGTTAGGTTGAGATGCGGCCACCAACTGTTATGACAGACGGGACCCACGCGTCATAGAGGCGTCGAATGAACCGACGGCGCAAAAAACTGAGCGTCGGTCGAACCGTCGGATTAGTTCTGCTCCGCGGTGAAAGTGTGCACCAGATGAACCAATGGCATGATTTTTAGATGCGTCGGAGCAGTTGAGCGAGGGTCTGTGAAAGAACTGATTTTCCTTCGGCACCGATGAACCGCTAGATAGAAACACGTTAGCGTCGGTTCATCTGATGGTAGGAAAATTTCTAACAGAGACGAACTGAGTGCACAGACCCCTTCACCGGATGAACCGACGCCGGAACCTACTAGACAACAGTTCATCTGACTGTGACTTTTTTATTTGCTGAACTAAATCTCATTTTTTATCCGACAAATGTCACACACAAGCCAACACAAACACATTCCTAGATCAATCCTGAGTGACAACCTCACCCCTCAAGCACTCCTTTGTAAAATACTTATAAATACACAAATAGCTCCCTAACCATAGATAAAATAGGCAAAATAAGAACCAAAGGAGAGGAGGGAACTCCAAAAAGGGTATGTATGAGTTAATTGCCTTTGAACTTAGAGATAGACACCTTAAGCTCGTTAGGACTTAACTCAATAGGCATTAAGCACAATCATTTGTCTCATCACACCTTAAGAGTTGTTGATTTGCATTGAACGCTAAGCAACTTTCTCATAGTGTGAGTTTCCTTTGTGACTTCTCTCACGCAATGATATGCAAGAACAAATGCATGAAATTAAACATGAGTGCAACCTACATGACAAGCATAAGTCCAAAGAAAGAAGATAAACTATCTTGCCAAGTTTGAACCCTTGATAAGCTTATTCATGGTGAGCCTTTCAACATGCCTTGAGCGAAACAAGAGAACCACGGCTCAAGCAAGACCCATACTCACCACTATCTCATCAAGGTTAGGCAAGCCCCTAATCATGTACATATGCAAATGCAAACTATATGACAAGCATTACATGATGTTGGACGCATCAAGCACATTTAATTCACTCTGAAGCCTACAAAAGGTGTTTTCATCAAGAGGCTTTGTGAATATATCTGCCAATTGCTCCTCGGAGAGAATACCACAAAGGACAATGTCCCCTTTAGCAACATGGTCTCGCAAGAAGTGATGATTGATATCAATGTGCTTGGTGTGCGAATGTTGAACCGGGTTGTTAGCAATTTTTACGACACTTTCATTGTCACAAAGGAGGGCAACCCTATCTAGAACCATACCATGATCCAAGAGGCTTTGCTTCATATAGAGGATTTGAGCACAACAAGCCCCTGCGGAAATGTATTCCGCCTCCGCGGTGGATAAGGCCATGGAGTTTTGCTTCTTAGAGGACCAAGCAACCAAAGAGCGACCTAGCAAATGGCACCCACCCGAAGTACTCTTACGGTCTACTCGACATCCGGCAAAGTCCGAATCCGAATAACCCAAGAGCTCAAAACAAGCACCATGGGGTACCACAAGCCAATGCTAGGTGTGTATTTTAAATATCTAAAGATCCTTTTAAAGCACTTAGGTGACTTTAGGGTTGGCTTGAAACCGAGCACACATGCAAACACTAAACATGATGTCGGGCCTAGATGCGGTAAGATAAAGAAGAGAACCGATCATAGAGCGGTAAAGCTTTTGGTCAACCGATTTACCTCCCTCATCTAGGTCGAGATGTCCATTGGTAGGCATTGGAGTCTTGATCGGCTTACAATCATCCATCTTGAACTTCTTGAGAATATCATTAGTGTACTTCTCTTGATGAATGAAAGTCCCTTCCTTGAAATGCTTGATTTCAAACCCAAGGAAGAAGTTGATCTCTTCGATCATTGACATCTCGAATTCCCTAGTCATGAGATCACTAAAGTCCTTGCACACTTTGAGTTTAGTAGAGCTAAAGATAATGTTATCAACATAAATTTGACAAATGAAAAGCTCATTGTTGATTATCTTTGTGAATAGCGTGTTGTCCACTCTACCAATCTTGAATCCCGCTTCAATGAGAAAATCTCGGAGCCTCTCATACCATGCCCTAGGAGCTTGCCTGAGTCCATACAAAGCTTTGTGAACCTATAGACATGGTTAGGATATGTAGCATCCTCAGAACCGGGAGGTTGCTCCACATAGACTTCTTTATTGATGAAGCCATTCAAGAAAGCACTCTTAACATCCATTTGAAATAATTTCATTTTATGACTACATGCATATGCAAGGAGGATACAGATAGCTTCAAGACGTGCCACCGGAGCGAAGGTCTCTCCATAGTCCAAGCCTTCTACTTGAGAGTACCCTTTGGCGACAAGTTTTGCCTTGTTCTTCACCACAATGACATGTTCATCTTGCTTGTTCCGGTAGACCCACTTAGTGCTAATCACATTCTTGTTCTTGGGGCGCTCCACCAACTCCCACACTCGATTTCTTGTGAAGTTTTTTAGCTCATCTTGTATAGCCAAGATCCAATCCGGTTCCCCAAGAGCTTCATCTATAGTTGTGGGTTCAACAAAAGAGACAAAGGCATGATGTTTACAAAATGAGGCACATTGCTTGCGGTGAGTCCTTGTACCCCCTTTGGGATCACCCAATACAAGATCAATTGGATGGTTTGTTGAAGTCCTTGTACACCTTCCAAATGTTGTAGACACTACGTGAAAACCTCAAATAGGTCACGCAGCATTTGTAACGGGCCCTTAACGCCCGTTACATCCACCCACATCTGTAACGATTGTTGTTTGGCGCCCGTTACCTATAAGCGCACCAAGACGACCCCAGGGTTGGCCTCCACAACACCCGTTACCAATGTGGACTTCTGGTAACGGGCTTCTTACATGCTCGTTACATAAATTCTTTGTAACGGATGTTAAAAGAGTCTGTTACAAATGTTAAACCTATCGGTAACGGGCTTGTAAAGTTCGTTACCAATTAATGCCCTATCAGTAACGGGCTGCTTAAGTCCGTTACTGATCGCTGCCGTATTGGTAATAGGCTGTAAAGTCTGTTACCGATAAGTTCGTACTGGAGACGCATGCTTGTAGGATGCGTATCCTTTGATTGGCACCCAGGGTCGCCTTTTTCTCACATCAGAGATGCATGTTGTTATCTCGTCTGTGTGTCTGTGTCTTATCCTTTCGACACCACTCGCTCTCTCTCCGCAGAATCTAGGCCACTCCTATTCCGACAACAACACTTGCTCTCTCTCTCTCTCTCCTCAGAAGGTCACTTGCTCGATCTGTGTGCTCAGATGTCCCTGCCGGCTTGTCCCGTTCACCGCCGCCAGCTGCGCGCGCTCTGAGGATTGCGCGACGGCGAAAGGGGCCAGAGCGGACGTCGACCGCGTCGTCCTCCGCGCATCCGATCCTCCTCGGTCGCGCTCGGCTCGTGTAGAAAGTCCTCGTCAATGTGGAAATTAATTGGCCCATTTTATTGAAATTCTTCAGCTGTCTTTTTGTGTGATGAATTATGCTCATTTGGTGTAAGGAATGCAGATGGCGTCTGCTACTCGGGCTCGGATGTACAGACAGCCCCAAGAAGATTGGGAGAATTTCTTAAGCGGGGTCAATGGTTGTCTAAATCAAGCAGAGGCGGGTATGAGAAACCGTGGTGTTCACGCAATGCTTTGCCCCTGTATTGGTTGTCTCAACCAAAAGAAATTCGCACAAAGGGAAATCATTTTTCATCATTTGGTCACACGTGGTTTCACAAAACATTACACATGTTGGAATAAACATGGTGAGGAAGGCCTTAATGAACTCGAAGCAGGCTGCCTAAATGAAGGTGAAGTGCGACACCATGCTAACCATGATGAAGACCTTGATATGACAGTGGACTTTTTGAGGGAAATGAACCATTATTCCCACCAAATGTGTTGAGACCTGAGGATATCACCGATCAAGAAGTTAGGGGCTTCGATGATGGTGAGGTGTTGCAACATGTGCACAATGTTGATCAAATGTTGCGGGATATTGAGTTTCAACGAGTGTACACACCTTCTGAATTAGCGAGGCTGAAGCAGTTCATTGAAGATTCAAAGAAACCCCTCTATCCTGATTGCCAGAAGTACTCTCGCCTTTCTGGTGATCTAAAACTTCTGCAGCTTAAGGCAGATCATGGTTGGAGCAACAAAAGTTTCAAACATCTATTGGATGTGCTTAGAGACATGCTACCTTAAGGAAACCAAATAGCAGAGTCTGTCTATGAGGCGAAGAAGACAATCTATCCTCTGGGAATAGAGGTTGCAAAAAAACCATGCATGCAAGAACAGTTGTGTATTGTTCCGTGGAGATTATGCAGACCTTGACAAGTGCCCCAAGTGTGGCTATGATCGGTACAAGAGGAAAAAGGATGGTGGAGATGATAATAATGCTGATGACGAGAACGAGCCCGGTGAGATCAGAGGCAAGAAGAAGAAGGCTAACAGAGGGGCTCCTGTGAGGGTGGCATGATATTTTTGCATCATTCCTCGGCTGAGAAGATGGTTCACAACACGAAAGGAGGCCAAACTATTGCATTGGCATGACGAAGGCCGAAAGGAGCTTAATTATAAGAAAGATGGCAAGTTTAGGCACCCCGCAGATGCAGCGCAATGGGGTAACATTAATACCCACTTCCCATGGTTTGATGATGCAAGGAGCATACGGTTTGCTATGAGCACAGATGGCGTGAACCCATTCGGTAACCAGAGCTTAACACATAGCACCTGGCCTATAGTGTTGTCGTTGTACAACCTTCCACCCTGGCTATGCAAGAAACAGAAATATATGATGCTGACAATATTGGTCTCTAGGCCAAAGCAAACTGGCGACCGTATTGATGTCTACTTAAGGCCACTAGTTGATGACTTGAAGATATTGTGGAAGCCTGGTGTGCCGGAGGTTTGGGATGAGTACGAGCGTGACGAGTTCACAATGCATGGCATGTTGTTTACCACCATCAACGACAACCCGGCTCAGCGCAACCTCTCTGGCCAGAGTAAAAGGAAAGGTGCAGCTTGCCCACACTGCTTGGAAGATACTTGCGCAATATGTCTAAGACATTCAAAGAAATACGTATTTATGGGGCACCATCGTTTCCTCGGCAAGAAACATCCATACCGGGTCATGGATCGTCAGTTTAATGGGGAAAAGGAGAATCGAGAGGCGTCGTTGCATGTGACTAGAGATCTGGTCCACTTGAAAGTCAAGGACATCAAAACTATCGAGGAGTTACCCAAACTGACTGAAAAATCCCTTGGCAAAAGAAAGAAATGAGATGGTGAAGAAGAAGAAGGAATGTGGAACAAGAAATCAATTCTATGGGAGCTAGAGTATTGGCCGATGTTGGATGTGCGTCATTCGATTGACAACATGCACGTCAAGAAGAATGTGTGTGAAGCTACTTGTGTAACATTGCTACAACAGAAGTCCAAAGGAAAAGATCATAAAAATGCAAGGGGGGATCTTAAAGAGCTGGGCATTAGGCCGGAGCTCTATGCAGAGGAAACAGAGACGGGGACGAACCTTCCCGTTGCTGCAACCACCTTGTCAAAGGCGAGAGAGAAAAGAATTCCGTCGGTTTTGCATGATTTGAAAGTACCTTCAGGCTACTCATCAAACTTCAAGAGGCTAGTGACAGTGAAGGACATGAAAATGAATTTCAACTTGATGAAATCTCATGATTGCCATGTGTTGATGACAGCTCTTCTTCCTGTTGCACTTAGAGGTATCAAGACAGAACCGGTTCGTGATGCGGTCACGAGCTTGTGTTTATTCTTCAATGCAATAGAATAGAAGGTGATTGATGAGGAAAAACTATTGGACTTGGAGAGGAGGCATTTCGAGACCCTATGCCTTCTTGAAGCTACCTTCCCACCGTCATTCTTTGATCTCATGCTGCATCTAACAGCACATCTCGCGAGGGAAATCTGGTTCCTTGGCCCATCTTACCTTCATCAGATGTTTCCATATGAGAGGTTCTATGGATTCCTGAAATCATTGGTACATAATAGGTTATTTCCGGAGGGAGCCATTATTCGTGGCTACGAGACCATCGAAGCAGTGGAGTGGGCCATGGATTATATGGACCCACAAAACCCCATTGGTGTGCCTCGCTCACGGCATGAAGGTAGGCTTTCAGGTGTTGGGACCATGGGGAAAAGGTCAGTCACTCCGGATGCAGATGCCTTCGAAAAGGTTCATTTCACCGTGATACAACAGCTACACCTAATTACACCATTTGCCAATGAGCACAAACGACAACTACGTGAAGACAACCCTAACCGTGGTAGGGCTTGGCTTGCAAAGATGCACATGCAAGGTCTCAGCAGGTGGCTCCGAGATTATGTCGAAACATGCAGCAATAATGTTGTAATTATTGACGAGATAAGGAATCTAGCAGCAGGGCCATTGTTCACTGTTACAAGATACGAAGGAATGGATATCAATGGATACACGTTCTACACCATGACCCAGGATAAAAAGAGCGTCTATCAAAATAGTGGTGTGCGTGTACAAGCCGTCGTTGACGACAGTCATGACGATGATGATGACACGGAGACAGACACATATTATGGTCAAATAGAGGAGATATGGGAGCTTGATTATGTAGGATTGAAGGTAGCCTTGTTTCGGTGTAGATGGGTCACCAATGGGAAGAGAGCTGTGAGCAAGGACAAATATGGTTATGTTAGTGTTGATCTCCGGGTCTTTGGTTACAAAAACGAACCATTTGTCTTCACCAATGATGTTGAGCAAGTGTTCTATGTACCTGACCTTGCAAAGAAGAACTGGTCTGTGGTTATGCCTGGAAAAAAAGGATTGTGGGGATTAAAAATGTTGTTGAGGAGGAGGAATACAGCCAGTTTGACGAAATTCCATCCTTTGACACTTCATACAAGCCCCAACTCTTCAGAACTAATAAAACACCGTACTTGCGAAGCGACCATAGTGAAAAAATCCATATACAGAAATCAAGGAAGAAAACGCAAGTCTGATTTCTGCTGAATCCTTTTTGTAATGCCGGAGGATGTGTCTATTGGTGGAAATGGAATCCGTTTTGTAATATAAAGGATGCAATGTATTGGTGGAATTTCAATCCTTTTCTGTAATATATGGGATGTGGTGGAATTTGAATCATGCTTGAAATATATTCTGCCAAAGATATTGTATATACTCTGTTTATATTCTGCTTTAGTTCAGTAACGGGCAAGAGACGAGGACTAACGAACCAGCGTCGCCTTTGTTACGGGCAAGAGACAAGGACTAACGAACCAGCGTCGCCTTTGTTACGGGCAAGAGACGAGGACTAACGAGCCAGCGTCGCTTTTGTTATGGGCAAGAAGATATGCGAAATCACGAATAGATTACATCAAAAGAGACACAGATTAGAGCATCTCCAAGAGTTTGCCAAATTTTACTTGGCAAATCTTGTGCCTTGCCAACTTCTAAAAAGATATGTCAAGTAAAAAAAGAGTTCATCTCCAACAATCTGGCATAATTTCACTTGCCAAATCTAGATCAGGAATCTTGAGAGAAACAAGTTGATTTGCCAAACTGTTGAGATAATCACAAGCTTTGCAAGTGAGTAGGTAAATCATACAAAAAATTGTACTGCACAGAGATAATCACAAAAGCATGTCTTTTGAGATGCAAAATCACACACACAGATTACAGTCATCATTGATACATCAAAACAAGGTTACAATGCGGTCATATCTTCATGACGAGATATGCAAAATCACACACACACACATCGATCTTGCTCGCAGGTCGTCGATCTTGCTGCACGTGGTCATCGAACAAGCTCCATTTCTGCTGACGGCTTAGAGACTTGATTCCTTGCATGACTAATTAAGGACAGCTTCAGTCTAGCAACCCTAATTTTGGTTTGCAAGACAAAAGCTTTCCATAGTTATGCTCATCTTACAAGGAAAAATAATGAGATATGCTCCATCCAGATTTTAGCTGCTTCCTCATCTTCCAAGTGAACACAAGAGAGGAAAAATAATACAGAGAGGGTGGAAACATATCCCTTAAAAAATCCCTCCTCCTGGAGGAGAAGGGGAAAGCAACAGGAAGCCCAAGTGTGACGGAGCAGTTGTAGCAAGCTTTCCGTCGGCTTGTACATCCTGATGCCAGGAGGTTCTGGGCTACCTTCCCCGGACACGGCTACGAGCACGGGGTATGTCACAAGAATTCTTCTCGCAGCTGTGTCCGAGGGATGAGCAACCCAATCACCCCCTATCACAATAATTCTTCTAGCAACTGAGAGATCGAGGAGATGGAAGAAGAGAGAAAAGCAAAAGCTTGCGCCCTACAAGATCTATTCTTTGCACCATAGCTAGATCTAGATCTAGAGAAGAAGGAAGCAAGTGAC
Source organism: Cenchrus americanus (assembly GCA_947561735.1). NCBI lineage: Eukaryota > Viridiplantae > Streptophyta > Magnoliopsida > Poales > Poaceae > Cenchrus > Cenchrus americanus. Next base: position 73,125,824 of record OX387240.1, read on the forward strand.
TCACTTTATTGTACTCCTATCAGAAGAAGGAACCATATAGCTAGATCTAGATCTAGAGAAGGAAGCAACTTGAAGTGAGGAGGACCGAAAGGCGTCGGTGCCTTTTTATAGAAAAAACAAGGAAATGATAAGATCAAGAGCACAGGAACGGCCGGAAAGGTTCCCAAGACGGCTAAGACGGCCGGGAAACTTTTGCTAGTCAATGGCTGAGAGCAGAGCTGCAGAGGTATAGTGATTCCAATGTAGAATTAAATGATACGCTGTTAGTGGTAGTTTTTAACATCTCCAAATTAACACATGTGTTTGGCTCCAAAGTGTTAGTTTTGGTGTTAGTTTGGTACGAACTAACACTAACACCCCCATCCAAACATCCAATGTAGTCATCTCCAAAAAAAGAGAGGCAGGGATAAGATCAAGAGCACAGGAAACGGGAAGAGGTTCCCAAGACGGTCAATGGTGAAACTATTGCTAGTCAATGGCTGAGAGCAGAGCTGCATAGGTAGTGATTCCATTGTAGATGAGATTTCTTGGGTGTGGAACCCCGCCGCTTACAGAGAATAGGAAATCAGTTGTAGTAGATTAGCTTTTGTATGATGCTCGAATTATCTGTGTAAAATTTTGGGAGAGCAACAAATCCAACGCGAGTTATCAGCCCCGCGTCGCTAATGACTGTGGGGCCTGGTTCTATTCAAATGAAGAACAGTTCCCATTTCTCCTTTTAATCTGCAATCAAATGTTGTAACAAGTATTTCTTTGTCGTTATTAGTCCAAATTTGATACTTTTTTTCTAAATTTTTCTAAAATCACCATCTATTCATTAATTTCATTGTTTAGTGTACATTCCGTTTGTTGAGTGATGTTTATATGCCTTATTTTGTTCTTTATAAGTACAGCATACAAATAATATTTGTTTTACACAACCATTAGTGATGGAACTTTACATTTCGTAAGCTTAAGGTGAACACAAGGTTTTGTTAAGTTTTCAAATGCATATGAGTTCGAACATGTTGCAAAGTGTGGAAAACTTCAATGTTCAAGCAAACATTCTAGGAAACTATGTGAGAGATGAAGACATTTGTACACAAGTATATTATTCCTTCATCTAAACCACTTGAAATTTCGAAGACAAGTTTAGGTACCCAAATTAAGTTGCCAAGTAAATTTGTAGATGTTTTAGAGCAAATTTGATGTTATTAGAATTATTATATAATTACCATGGGGTGTAAAAATGAAATATATGAATTTTGGGCACACAAGTTTGATTGTTGATATTTTATTCAAATACTGAATGTCCAAATACAAATTGTTCGTATTTTTATGATTTTTAGGTGCTGTTTTATAGGCTCTAATAATTCAGGGAAGCAAGTTTCATTCAAAAAAAATGTGACAGGCCCACGCGTCAGCAGCCAATATAAAAAAGATAACCGTTGCCTGCCCGCCCGGACCCAACTGCCAACAAATGCGATCCGGGTTCACTAACTATCGTCGCCAATGACACTGGCCCACGCGTCAACGTCAGCGTCAGCAGATCTAATTCATCACAACAGATCTCCAGTTAATCTCGCGTATATTAGATCGAGTTCATGACATACAAAATCTAACAACCAAGCTAGTTAACTAAGCAGTTCATGATCGACAGACAAACTAAGCAGTTCATGTCCAAGAGCCGGATGAAGACACAAAAGCACACAAACATTATTGTTACTAATTGGTAGAGGAGTCTATCAATTAGTCGGAGTCCTACCGTCGCCGCCTTGGCTGCCGTCGGAGCCGTCGTCGTCGAAGAAGAAGTGGCGGCGGGCAGCCCGCTTGACCACGGGGAGGTTCTCGAGCTTCTCAGCCAACCCGTGGATTCTGAAGGCGAGACCCTTCAAGGTCGGGTCCTTGTACGCATCATGATGCGCCTTGATGTCGAAGGCCTCGCCAATACCTTCAAGCTTTCTGAAGGCGCTTCTGAGCAGCTCGGCGACGAACTTATTGTCCTCGAAGAGTGGTTCCTCGTCGGCATCCTTGGCCGTCGGCTCCTTCCCCTTCTCCAACTTCTTCCGACGGCGGCTTTCGTCGTCGTCGTCCTCTCTTCGTCCCCGCTTCAACGGCGGTGGGCTCCTCGACGCCATCTCCTCCTTCTCTCGGTGACCAAAGATTTGTAGTGGTGAATCGCGAGGATGATGAAGAAGTGAAGAAAAAGATGATAAGCTTATGGAAGAAGCAGGGGAGAAAGCAGGGGAGGGCGACTGGGCGAGGGAGTTATATTGACAAGACACGGAACCGTCAGGCGCCTCTGCCCCCACCCACTACTCCATTACTGCCAGTACGTGCTACTCGATTGCGCATCGGGCTCCATCTCGAGCGCGAAGCCACGCATCGCCTTTCACTTAGGTGGGAAGGAGAAGGGGCGGGGCAATGATGTCGGGCCCACTTGTCAACGGCAGCAGCCAAACTGCGGCGCCTTTTCAATTTCCATTTATTGTTTTATTACGACATGGCCGAGGCGCCATCTCCAACTCAACCCTCGAGCTACTCATCGCCTCCTTCAACTTCAATCCTAGTCGCCAACTTCATCCCTCTTCAACTTCAATCCTCCTTGCCAACTTCATCCCTCGTCGCCGCCAACTTCAACCCTCATCGCCATTCAAATTCCAAACCTCGTCGCTGTGCTATTTCCTCCATTTTCCTTGATGGCTGCCGCGGTGTGCTTGATGCTGTTGTTGCCAGATGAACTTCTCACCAAGATCATCATCCACTCCATCAAGGATGTGGCCATTTTCCATTTTCTAAACCTTCACAATAAAATCTGCGGCACCTTCCGGCGCATCTGCAACTCTGATGTGGAACTACTGCACGTGTCGCTGCGTGATCTTCGTTCAGTGTGCAAGAATTGCTACGTCAGGTCGTGCTTTGAGCGGCGCTTCCGCGAGGACAATCATCCGGAGGCATTGTGCTTCGAGGGGATGGTGAGGTTGATGAGGCGGCGGAACCCCGATAAGGGTCTGGAGCTCATCGGAGATGCCGCCGCTGCAGAAGACTCCGGTGTCAAGTACTTTTTAGCGATGCTGAAGTACCATTGCAACCCGGCGGACCCCGAAGCCATGGCACTACTCCAGGAAATCAGCGGCGGCCAGTCGCCCCCTGACGGCCGGTGGAAGAACCACAACCTGCGGCGGCTGCGCTACCTCGTCAAGCAGGATCTCGACAACATTGCGTGGTTGTACTGGCTTGATGATGGCGACGACGACGACGACATTCCGTTGTTGCCCGTCAGAATCCCCACATCTGCATTTGGGAAGCGGGATGTAGGCGCTACGGGCCGGATACCAAAGCAATCATCCACTACTGCAGCGCCGATTGTCGCATCCGTCATGAGTTCGATCTTTGGACGCGTAAATTCTGCCCCGCCGTGGAGTACGCCGTCAGCAGGATGAACATCGAGATGTAGGCGCAAGCATCAATATGAACATTATCTATCTTGAATGTAAATTATTAGACATCACTAAATGCAGATTTGATTTTATCGGGAAGTCGAGATGTCGGCGGTGCCCTCTGCTTCCTCCTTTGTTCTATTCAAATGACTGTGGGGGTCAGTTCTATTCAAATGAAGAACAGTTCTCATTTCTCCTTTTAATCTGCGACCAAATGTTGTAACAAGTATTTCTTCGTTGTTATTAGTCCAAATTTGATACTTTTTTTCTAAATTTTTCTAAAATCACCATCTATTCATTAATTTCATTGTTTAGTGTACATTCCGTTTGTTGAGTGATGTTTATATGCCTTATTTTGTTCTTTGTAAGTACAACATATAAATAATATTTGTTTTACACAACCATTAGTGATGGAACTTTACATTTCGTAAGCTTAAGGTGAACACAAGGTTTTGTTAAGTTTTCAAATGCATATGAGTTCAAACATGTTGCAAAGTGTGGAAAACTTCAATGTTCAAGCAAACATTCTAGGAAACTATGTGATAGATGTAGACATTTGTACACAAGTATATAATTCCTACATATAAACCATTTGAAATTTTGAAGACAAGTCTAGGTACCCAAATTATGTTGGCATGTCAATTTGTAGATTTTTTAGGGCACACTAGATGTTAGTAGAATTATTACATCATTAACATGGGATGTAAAAACGGATTCTAAGAATCTTGGGCGCACAAGTGTGACTGTTGATATTTTATTCAAATACTAAATGTCCAAATACGATTTGTCCGTATTTTTATGATTTTTTAGGTGCTGTTTTATGGACTCTAATAAATCAGGGAAGCAAGTTTCATTCCAAAAGAAATTGTGATAGGCCCACGCGTCAGCGTTAGCAGCCAATATAAAAAAGATAATCGCTGACCCAACTCCCAACAATGGTGATCCGGGTTCACTAACAATCGTCGCCCATGACACTGGCCCACTCGTCAGTGTTAGCAGGCGAACCGTGCGCGGCTGCTCAAAATTTCCCACCTATATTTACTTTAGTGCCCATGAAATTCCAATTGCTGCATGGAGCCGTCAAGGGCACGCCAGTAGTTTCATTAAACACAGTTACTCACGTCGTTCATATTCGGCTCCTCGCTAGACAGATCCACAACACCTGCATTCTCCCCACCGCCGCCGCCAGTCGCCCCGCTCGCCTTCGCCGCTCTCTCCCCGCCGCAACCCTGCTCTTCTCCAGCCCCACCGCTCCCTGCGTGACGACGGTGACGAGGACAAGGTTACTGGTGTGCGGACGTACGTCTGTCCAACCTAAAGACGGTTGAAGCGGATCCGTCGACGTCGTCCCCGGCCACGACGACGAGCCGGCTAGCCGCCTCAGGCCACGAGCCGCTGTGGATCCGGCCCCTCCGACCATCACGAGAACAACTACTTCATTCGCGACAGAGGTTAGTCTTGCTTGAACCCCCAACGCCCTCTCTCTCATCTGTCACCAAAATCGATCTGCTATATATTCATGTCAATGTGGATTAATTAGGGAGGCATGTCTAGATAGTTCATCTTTAATTGATTGACTGTGGTTTTGATTGATGGATTTTGTTGTCCCAAGTCTGTGTGAATAAATTGTTGCTAACAGATATAGTTATATGAACTGTTGAAATTAATTTTCATGTTCCTGGTGCTACAATTTTGCATTGTAAATTCATGAAAAACATCGAGGATGTTAACATAATTTAATTCTGCTATGCTCTGAATGTACCAGATCGACAGACCTGTTAGCATATACTTTAATTCTGCTATGCTCTGAATGTACCAGATCGAGACTTATGCTTTGGACCTGTTAGCATACTTTAATTGTGCTATGCTCTGAATGTACCTGATCGACAGTTACGCTTTGGACCTGTTAGCATATACTTTAATTCTGCTATGCTCAGATCGACAGTTATGCTTTGGACCTGTTAGCATACTTTAATTCTGATGGCCACAAAATGTCATTGGGAATTGCATCTCAGTGGTTTATAATGTAGTCCACCCAATCTCTTATATATTCATGTCAAGGTGGATTAGGGAGACATGCCTTAATAGTTCATCTTCAATTGATTGACTGTGGATTTGATTGATGGATTTTGTTGCTCCAAGTCTGTTTTGAATAAATTGTTGCTAACAGATGAAGGTAATGAAATGTTGAAATTCATTTTCATGTTCCTGGTGCTATCATTTTTGCATTAGCATACTTTAATTATGCTATGCTTTGAATGTACTAGATCGACACTTATGCTTTGGACCTATTAGCATACTTTAATTGTGCTATGCTCTGAATGTACCAGATCGACAGTTATGCTTTGGACCTGTTAGCATATACTTTAATTCTGATGGCCACAAAATGTCATTGGGAATTGCATCTCAGTGGTTTATAATGTAGTCCACCCAATCTGCTATATATTCATGTCAAGGTGGATTAGGGAGACATGCCTTAACAGTTCATCTTCAATTGATTGACTGTCGATTTGATGGATGGATTTTGTTGCTCCAAGTCTGTTTTGAATAAATTGTTGCTAACAGATGAAGTTATATGAAATGTTGAAATTCATTTTCATGTTCCTGCTGCTATAATTTTTGCACTGTAAATTCATGAAAAGCATAAAGGATGTTAGCATACTTTAATTCTGCTATGCTTTGAATGTAGTGATAACTAGACTGTCTTATGTTTTGTTGTTAGTGTTAATTGTTTCACTACTATCATATATATTGTTATTGTTGGTGTCATGATGTGTTGTGAGTGTTGCTTCACTACTGTCATATATAATGTCATGACCATTGCTTTATCCTCCTGTTGCATGTACATATGGAACACACAATCCAACGCTGCTCAAGTTGGACAAGGAACCAGTTGTAGGAATTTATTCTCTGCTTTGATATATAAGCATATTGTTGTGTCCCTGTATGCTAATAAAGTAAAATATGAATTGTGTATGTCTGTATGAAGTTCACAGAGGTTTGGTATCTAGATTCTGCTAAACAACATCCCCCGCTAAAGTTCCCAGACCTCCAAAATGTTGTTGAACTAATCAGTTTCTTGTAGGTTTTGTTCACAAAAATTCAATCTCTTAGTGTTTCTAATTGGTATTGCTGACCATGCAAGGCCTTTGGTACAGTATTTTTGTTCCAAAAAATCAATCTCTTAGTGTTTCTAATTGGTATTGCTGATCATGCAGGGCCTTTGGTGATGCACAGTACAAAGTGACGAAAGGAAAGAAAAAAAGCCAAAAGCCACACTCAAGCACAAAACAGATCTCGTTGTAAGACCGAGGTTTTTTTATGGTCCCTTCTTACCTATTTGGTACTGCATTAACTTGTCATTTTGGTACCTTAATGCAGTGTGCTCAGCAGCCACGGGGGTCCTCTTTGTGTGGATTCCATGTGGCATTCCATATGTTAAGACTACTCGATGCTGTAAGTAGATAATAATGCTCAACCTTGTCTCTGCTCATATTATCCATCTGATTTTAGAAAATGATCTCTACTTGTATTCTCATAAATGATTGTATTTTGCAGGATTTCAAACCTTCTGTAGATGTTTCCACAGAAGATGTAAAACGTGTCCGGGAGATGCTGTGCGAGTACATTCTTAAGGAGACCATCGACCGAAAGGGCAAGTTCTACAGTGGTGCACTGTGAGTTTATTGTGACCAGAAACGTTGAAACTCATTCAATCTTCTTTAGTCAGGTGTTGTTGCTTGAGAAACCTGCTTGGCTTGATTGGTTGGGGTCAGATACTGCCTGGTTCAGTCTGTTTTCTCATGACTCCATCCAAACAAGCCCTGATGAGAGTAACTTGAAACTTGATGTGATCCTAGCTAGCTTGTCTATAAATGTGATCTTGCTTTGCCAATATCTGTGATGTGAGAATGTGTTTGTGATGTCTCCTTGCTTTGTGGTGGCTGCCATATCCTCGGCTGGTTCCGGGATGCGGCCCACGGTGGTCGCCAAATCCTGGCCGGTTCCAGGATGCCGCCGGCAACCGGCAGGTTACTGTAGGGATGGCCGCCGTATCTGTAACGGGCGTTAATTAAAGCTCGTTACAAACACTGATCAATAAGTAACGGGCTTCATTCGGAAAGCTCATTACAAAAATTCCCACAATGTAACGGGTAGTATAAAAGCCCGTTACCAATCCTGTCCAGTGGGCCCTAGGACCTGGCTGTTCATCGAGATATAGGAGACACAGGTTGAAAGCAAGCGTCTCCTTTAATAGAGAGAAAGCAGCCACGCGTAGAAACAGATGTGTCTCATTTCGTCGAGACAGTGGAGACGTCGGTTCAGAGAGAAAGCGTCTCTGATGTTAATTTAACAGTAACAGGCTCTGTTTCATGCCCGTTACCAAAGTTCCATGTCGGCCCAGAGAAACAGCCATTTCACGTGACTGGTGACTAGTTGTGGTAACGGTCGTTGTTTGATGCCCGTTATGAATACTAGTTGTGCTGAGACGCGCGTGAAATAGACGCATCTCATTTCGTCAAGATAGTGGAGACGCAGGTGCACATCGGGCGTCTCTGATATTGAGCTTATGTAACGGGCTTTTCTTTGGTGCCCGTTACGAAAGTTCCCTGTGGCCCAGAAAAACAGCCATTTCACGACTGGTGGCTAGTTTTGGTAACGGTCATTGTTTAATGCCTGTTACGAATATGTCTTATTAGTAATGGGCATCTGCCCATTACCTTTCTTGGCTTATTTGTAACACTTGATCGGTAACGGGCGCATTGCCCGTTACCAAAGGCGATCTACTCCTGTTACCAAAGCCAGTTTTTCACGTAGTGAGAGGTGGGATCATCTTGAGATTGAACTTCCCCCGTTTCCTCTACTTGATCTTGAGTGTCTTGTGATATAGGAGGTGGTTCTTGTGAGGAAGATGGACTATCTTGTCTTGTGGGAGATGATGGTGCACGCCTTGGTTGATCATCATTGTCATCATCATCGGAGGAGGAATCTTCATGAATGGAGTGAGAGTCATCATCCTCCTTTGGCTTGATGTAACCAACAGCCATCTTCTTCATTGCTTCTCGAAGAGGTTCTTTTCCTACATCATCACAACAAAAACCATCTCCTTCGGAGCCATTACATTCATTAAACTCCACGTCACATGATTCTTTAATCACTCGTGTAGAGTTATTGAATACTGTATATGCCTTGGAGTTAGATGCATAACCAACAAGCATGCCCTCATCTACTCTACTCTCAAACTTCCCTAGATGCTTCCTCTTCTTGAATATGAAATACTTACAACCAAACACCCAGAAGTAGGAGATGTTGGGCTTTCTCCCAATGAGTAGCTCATATGGTGTCTTCATCAATAGTCGGTGGAGATACACTCTATTTGAAGCATGGCATGCTGTGTTGATAGCTTCTGCCCAAAATCTTTGTGAAACCCCATAGTCATCCAACATAGCTCTTGCAAGAGTGATGAGTGACTTGTTCTTTCTCTCTACCACACCATTTTGTTGTGGTGTATAGGTTGAAGAGAATTCATGCTTGATGCCTTCACCGTCACAATACTCTTCCACTCTTGTTTTGCGGAATTCCGATCCATTGTCACTCCTAATCTCCACCATGGATGACCCAAACTCATTTTGGGCCCTAGTAGCAAACTTCTTGAAGATGTCAAATATCTTGCCCTTGTCCTCCAAAAAAATGTCCAAGTATAGCGTGAGTAATCATTAACAATGACAAGACAGTAGAGATTACCACCAAGACTCTTGTATGTAGATGGTCCAAAGAGGTCCATGTGTATGAGCTCCAATGGTCTTGTGGTAGATACATAAGCCTTCATAGGATGATGACTTGCAACTTGCTTGCCGGCTTGACATGCACTACATAACTTGTCCTTCTCAAATGTGACATCCTTCACACCAAGTACCATACCCTTCTTGAAAGCTTTCTTGAGTTGGCTCATGCCTATATGTGCAATGCGTCGATACCATAGCCAACCCTTGGATGTATTGGAGATGAGGAAAGTAGTTAAGTTTGCTTCATTGGATGCAAAGTCTACAAGATAAAGATTGTCGTAGCGGAATCCCTTGAAAACAACTTCATTAGTTTTCTTGTTAGTGATTGTGACCCCTTCATCATCAAAGGTGCATGAAAGACCAAGGTCACAAAATTGTGCAATGGAAAGCAAGTTATAACTACAAGAATCCACAAAGAGAACATTGGAGAGGGATATATCATTTGTTAGAGAGATTTCACCCAATCTGGAGATCCTTCCTTTAAAGTTATCACCAAATGAAACTTGTTCATGATCTCCCGCGTCATCCACTAGAGAGGTGAACATTTTTACTGGGTCGGTCATGTGTTGAGTGCAACCACTATCAAGTATCCAATGACTCCCTTCGGCCTTGTAGTTCACCTACACACAAGAAATTAGAATTGAGATTTAGGAACCCAAGCTAGTTTGGGCCCCTTGATGTGAGTGACAAGAGCTTTTGGAATCCACAGGCTTCTAGGTGGCTTGACTTTTGGTTTGGCACCAATGAACTTGACCGCAACCTTGCCATTGTTTTTCTTCATCAACAAGAAATGGTTATCGTTGTACATGGACTTGAAATTGTTAGGCAAGCTGGGCAAAGGGTGAGTAGGTGTTGGGCACTCCCTTGTGTGATGACCGGTGATCTTGCAATGTTGACAATAAGACCCAACCTCATTGATGAAACACCCATATAACTCCTTAGACCTAGGAGTTTCCTTGATGGGATTTGGAAAGAACCAAGTCCCCTTGTCCCATAGTCTCTTGCATTGTAGTAGAGGATCTCCTTGTGTAATTCCTCACCCTTGGCTAAAGTCTTTACACATGACCTTAGGCTTCTCACTTCTTCTTCAAGAGCTTTCACCCTAGCATGGTTAGTCTTGGAGGAAGTTGCAATACTTTCATCATTAAGCAAGACCTTAGGTTCTTCAATTAGATCATCACATGAGGTAGAGGCATTGGTTTTAGTGACTTCTCTAGCATTTGCATGCGCACTAGAGCCAATGTCCTCATTTGAAAGTTCAAGCTCTTGATACTTCATCTCTAAGATCACATATTCTTTCTTAAGCTTCATATGATTTGATTCAAGAGACTTGTTAAGCACGGTTATGTCGTCATGCTTGACGATTAGTTCATTGTGCTTATCAAGCAACTTGTTGTGGTCATCTCTAAGTGACTTGTTGGACACTACCAAAGCATCATGTTCTTTGCTAAGGTCATTGTGCTTCACAAGCAACTCATCATATGATAGCTTAAGTTTCTCATGGGTCTCATCAAGTGCTTTGAGCTTACTCTTTTATTTCTTAATCATGGAAGTGTATTCATCAAGAAGACCCTTAAGAGCAAGTGGTGAGAGATTATCATCACTACTAGAAGAACCACTACTATCGCTATTACTCACCTTGGAGTGCTTTGCCATGAAGCACATAGGTGGAGGTGGGAGTAGAGGCTCTTCATCATCCATGATAGCGTACCGGCGATCTCTTGTTCTTTTTTTCACTTTCACTTGATTCACTTGAAGTTTCACCACCGGTTACCCATTCATTGACCAAGAGAGAACGATGTTCACCCTTCTTCTTGTGGTAGGGCTTGTTTGATGATTTCTTCTTGGATGAGCTCTTCTTGCAGTACTTGGCATCTTTGTCATCCTCATCGTTCTTCTTGCTTGAGCTTGATACTCGCTTGTCGGGCTTAGGGCAATCATATGATAGCTGATCATAGCTTCCACAATTATAGCACTTCCTATTTCTTCCTTCACCATTTCTTCTTGATGCCCGAAACTTTTGCTTCTTGGGATCATTTGTAGCCCTTCTTGCCAATCTTGGAGAGCATTCTTGTGGTTCTCTTCATGAGGAGAGCAAGCTTTGCATCATCGCTCTCTACTTCACTTGAATCACTTTTGTCTTCGCTCTCACTTGATGAAGAAGGAGGCTTTGCATTGGTCTTCTTGGACTTGATCTTCTCACTAGCCTTGAGTGCAAGATCTTTCTTGGTGCTTGAGTGAGAGGTAGATGATTCCACGTCTTCCATCATAAACATCTCATGGGAGCGGATCTTGTTCACAACCTCGGTGATGGTGAGGTTAGTAAAATCCTTCTCAAAGCTAAGTGCCTTGACAATGTTGTACCTTGGCTTGGGGAGCGTTTGAAGGATTTTCCGGATGATTTCCTGCTCAGAAAGGTTAGCAATATCGAGAGCATTGATACTTTGAATGAGCACACTCATCCTAGAATACATTTGCTCTACACCCTCATTATCATTCATTTTGAACTCATTGAGTTCCACCTTAAGCAACTTATATTTTCCTCACAGATCTTTTTGTTACCCACATGGATTTTTGTAGCGAACATGGCCTCATATGCCATTTGTTCGAAGTTTGATTTTGGTGATTCCTGACAACATGATCATTGGAACTAACCATATTGTTTGAGCATGTCCTTGTAGACATTTCTAGGTCCCAAGGATGCAAGAAAACCCCATGCAAAAATGCCAAAACAAAGGGTCAAAACCGAGCAAGAAAAGGAAAAGAGAAGACACCGTCGGATGAACCGACGGTCCCTCAAATACAAGCGTCGATGCAATCATCGAACGAGTTGGTGCACAGGGTCAAACCCTAGGTACCGTCGGATGAACCAACGGTCCGTTATTTAGTAGCGTCGGACGAGTTGCAGAGGAAGAGCAAGGAAGACAGTAGCACCGGATGATCCGACGGTCTGAGTAAGGACCCCATCGGTATATCTGACGCTCAGTTTGAATTCATACAGAGACGCACCAAGAAGAAGCCTTCAGCACCGGATGATCCGACGCCTTGGTCAAGGCATAGCGTCGGTCTATCCGACGGTCTGTTGGAAGCTAACGATGCACGACTTGGACGCGAGGCCTTCGCACGGGATGATCCGACGTAGCGTCGGAGCATAGCGTCGGAGCAGTTGTGTCAGAGAACCTCAACGGCTACGTGACGTGGGAGGGGCACCAGATGAACCAACGCCCTGGAAAAGCATAGCGTCGGATCATCCGACGGTACCTTTTTCAGTGGACGTTAGCCAACGGCTAGTTTGATACCTTGAGTTATTTATACCCCCTCCACTCACCCATTTGAGGTTGCTGGATTGAGTGGAAGTGCAGAGGAGTTCAAGACACATTCAAGATCATATCCAATCCATCCAAGTGCTTAATTGCTCATCCTTAGACTTGCATATGCTTTGTGTATGTGCTTAGTGCTAGGCTTAGCTTAGAGCTGAGTGAGTGCAAGGTTGTGCCAACCTTGTGAGGTGATTCTTGAGTGAATCCTGGTGTACAAGGTTCGCCGGAAGCCTTGGGGCCTAAGTGGCTCACCGGCAACTGTCATCGACCCTCCGGCTTGGTGTGGAGCGGCGAGGACACTTTGTGCGGGGGACGTGGAGACCCCCTTCCTTGGTGGAGAAGCTCCTTAGTGGAGGCGGCATCAAGGTGACCAAGGGAGCTTGACAAGTGCAAGTGGCTAGCCTTTGTGGCAAGTGTGCTCTTGGGAGAGACTTGGTGACCGGGAAGCAATACTCTTGCGTGAGTGCTTCAACAACGTGGACTAGGGGTGGCTTAGTGCCTACCGATACCACGGGATAAATCGCGTGTCAAGAGTTTGCTTCCTCTCATCCCCTTTACGTTTCCGCATTTACTCTATTGCAATCTTTGTTTGCCTCTACTTTCCTAGAGTAGTATCATGCTAGGATTGGCTATAGGTTGCAAACCTTCTTTTGGGATGGGAGTTTCACACTAGAACAACCATAGTTGCACATATAGATAGTATGTTCTAGTTTACTTTTGTGTAGAATTTAGTGAGCCATAGGTTAAGGTTTTTTAGTTGCCTAATTCACCCCCTCCCCCTCTTAGGCTAACAGGCATCCGATTCCTTACAATTTTTTTGAGTTGCATCCACACTTCATGGGCGGTTTCCAAAGCAAAGACCCGATCAAACAACTCCTCATCTAGCGCCTCAAAAATATGGTTTCTAGCACGCGCATTCCACATAGCCTCACTCTCGATGGGAACCCTAGGCAACAGTTACATGGTAGTGTGCCACGCATCATGGTGTTGTGCTTGAAGGTAGCTAGCCATTCTATGTGTACAAAAGGTAAATCGTTTCCCGCCAACTTGGGAGGGCCATTGCCACTTCCTTTCCCCATCTCCCTAGGCGGTTAAGCCAAGCAAAGGGAGCCTAGCTCTAATACCACTTGTAGGATCAATGGCCCATATAAGGGGGGTTGAATATGGGACTTCTTTTGAATTTCTAAAGCAATAAGAAAACCTTAACCTATACACTAGTGTTGCCCATCTAAAAAGGTTTTTCTCTACTACTAAAGCACACTAACAAGAGTTTCCTTAGCAAATTTCACACTAAGAGATATGAAACACCCTAGACAAGATATGAAGCAAACAAACAAATTAACAAGAACAAGGGCAAGGAAACTAAAGTGCGGAAATTATGTACTGAAACTAAATGCAAGAAAGTAGAGAGAGACACAAGAGATGACCAAATTTTTTCCCGTGATATCGAGAAGTTGACGCTCCCCCCTAATCCACGTTGGAGCACTCACTTAGAGTATTGCTCCCCCTTGAGTCACCAAGGCTCAAGTGCTCACTAAGAGTACCCGTTCTCCATCTCCAGAATGATGGGTCTCGAACCGTGTACACCATGCTTTTCTTGAGGCTCCCACAATCTCCAAGAGCTCACCAAGAACCCCCAAAGCATCAAGACGGTCTAGGAGCCATCAAACTCCAAGAGTAACAAGCTTGCACACTTTCACTTGACCTGAGCACTCAGCTAAGCCATGTATGTACCTTGAAAACCCTTGATCACTAAGAAAGAGCTCCTCAATGAAGAGGAAGAGAATCCCAAATGGCAAGAACACACTCTCCTTCTCTCCTTGGCTGCAGTAGATCTTCAGAATGGCAAAGGCAGCTCAAGAGAGGCAGGGAGTCATATTTATAGGCCTAGCAAGAGAGGCTAGCCGTTGGAAAAGTTTCCCTGAAAAATAGTAACGTCGGATGAACTGATGGTTCCCCCCTGCGCAGGCGTCGGATCATCTGGTCACTCACAGGCGTTGATATAGCCATTGAACCAAGTGACCTAGTCAATGCACCGACGATATGCACCGACGCCCCGTCAAACCATCCGGTGCTGAAGAGCACCCAATCGGGGCAGTACTGTGTAGTTTAAATGTATGCGTCGGATGAACCGCTGGATTGTATCTGATGTGTCGGTTCATTCGGTCCTGAAACAAAAGTTTTGGCGCGTCTCTGTATGATTTAAATGCAACCGTCGGATAGACCGCTGGTCAGAGCGTCGGATCATCCGGTGTTGAAGAGGCTGAGCTCTGACCCTTACTGTTGCCAAACCCTAAGGCATCGGATGAACCGCTGCCTACACCGTCGGTTCATCCGACGGTCTCTTTTGAATTCTTTGGCCGCTGAACTCATCCGACGAATGTAAGAATGATGGCGTCGGTTCATCTGACGCTGTGACTTGAATTCCAACTCATCCAATTCAAACGCCTTTGAGTTTTCCGTTGATTCTTTTGCTTCTACTTTGCTTCTATGAACTCTCTGAGCTTGATAACATCCAAGGAACTTGAGTGTGCATATTTTCATGGCTTTTGGTGCATGGTCAAGCTACTAGTGCACGAACCCCTCTTAATAGTACGGTCGAACAACTACAAACTAGCAATCCAAGTGTGCTTCGTCACCTTGTGACACTTGGAACTATCAAAGTCCTTAGCCTTGTAGTATTTTTTCCATTGATCGTCCATAAATTCAAATTGAGGGGTCTCTTTTCATTCGATACTCGTGATAATAACCCAATATATAATTCGCTACAAAACAAAGGTTAGTCAACAAGTATATGGTTGTCCTTTATCACCGAAACACACTCTTACCAAAGGTGCGAAAGGGCCTAGATGGTTACAGATTGTTTGGGCTCAAGAATAGGGAGACTCTCATATTTTTTCACTTCTCCACATTCTTATTTGGTTCTGTAGTTGCCCTGCCAAAATTCATGGATGAACGCTCAAAAGATGCACTTTTAGAACATTACTCTCCATTTTTTAGCTTTGAGATAAAAAAGGGAGAAAAGTGCAAGTTATAACCAATACAAAAACTGGGTCGCGTTCACGATAGCAAACACAAATTAAGACTGTATGTGTTATTACATATTCTGATATGAACACCATGATGGAAAAGCAAATAATCCATAGCCTTCAAAGCAGGCTTTCCACATATGGGGATCAGCAGAGGCCATAGGGCAGACAAATCGTAACAGTCTAGGCAGACGCACTTCCACGACGCTGCGATTTACTTTGGCGATCGCAAACACGATGAGTGGCCGAGTGGGAGAGAAAGGTGAAGCGGGAGATCGGTTTCTGGATATCAAAGGTGCACAGCCCTATGCTAACCTCATGTGTTGTCGATCGGCAGCTGTTCATTGTTTTGACCGATCGAGTGAAAATTGTAAAAGAATGGGAGAACGAAATACCGATCTAACAGAGGCACAATCTGGGAACCGAGCATAGCTCGGTTGGCAATAGCTTGATATAGCTCACCCGCAGGCCTCCAAAGAAGGCCGAGTCGTGGAAATACTTTCATTAAAAAAAACCATTGCAGCGAAACATCACGATATATACTGAAATCTGGACTCCCTTGGGTTTGCGAGGAAAGGGATATATCGGAATGATGCATGCTCCCACACGCTATTTTCTTCTGCAACAGGAGACTGGCGTGAGCCGGTGTTATCTAGGGCGTGTTTGATACGAGCTCGAGAACGTGGCCTGCGCTCCACAAGTACAAGGTGCCGTGTTTGATTTGCTTGAGCCACCGGCGAGCCAGGCTCCTGGGAACAAAAAAATCTTATCTCTCATGGCTCCCGTCCGACGCAAATCAGGAGCGTTCCTGGAGAGCCAGGCTTGGCCGGAGCTTGCGCGAGCAATGGGTGCCGCTCCTCTCACCTCCCAAGCCGCTCTCCTCTCTCACCCCTCTCTTCTTCCCTCTTTCCAGGCGTCGCGGCCGCTTCCTCTCCCGCGGCGTGTGAAGCTCGCGAGGACGGCGCTCAACGGAGCCGCACCTATGTCATGCAGAGCCCGCGACGAGGTCCGGCAGAGGGGCTCGTGACCACGACGCTAGGCGGAGCCGCACCCCCGGCGTGCGGAGTTCACGACCCGCGGCGGGAGGTGCTCGTGCGCGGTGAGCTAGCGCGCCGAGAGGAGAAGCGAGCGGCGGAGCAAGCGCACGACGGGAGGAGGCACGAGCGGCGGAGCTCCCCCCGCGCCCGCGCTGCGCTCACGACGGCGTTCGGGGCGGAGTTCCACGCGCCCGCACGCGGCGGTAGTGGCCGCGGCGGAGCTCCACCACGCCGGCGCGCGGCGGCGGCGGCGGCCGGGGTGGAGCTCCCTCGTGGCGGCCGGAGATGGAGAGCACCGGACGGGAGAGCGCGCGAGGAGGAGCAGCAGCCATGGCGCAAAGGAGGAGGAGGAGCAGCCATGGCTAGCAGCATGCCAAGTGTTTATGAAATGCCAAAGAGAAAAAAAGAGGGGTAAGGTCACCGTAATCCATATGCAAGGTCATCTTATCCAAACATGGCTCAAATCAAACACAATTCTCATCTGACCTAGCTCATTAGGTACATGTGAATCAAACAAAAGTTGCCCAAGAGGACCTGACCATGGCTGGCCACAGCCAGGCCCGTTGGCCGAGCCGCCCAGGGGCAAGAAATCAAACACGCCCCTAGTTACCTGATCAACAGATTCCTAACTATTGAATCCATTAACACATCTCTCCACTAGTAGTCCAGCATGCATCATTTATTCATTTGGAGTCCAGCAAAATGTCTTCGGAAATTGGCACCAAAAACTAGAAGTATATTTGGGCCACTCGGTCTTGGCTACAAGGGTTTGTGTGGAAGAAAAATAGCTTAATCTTGATGGCGCAAGTCTGGTTTGATACTTTGATGGGCACCAAAAAAGTCATCTTGTTTTTGACGAAGCAAACACACTTTGTTTGTTATGCCTAGGCTACATATTGGATCAGGTTCTGAGTAGATTTCATTGCTTCAGAAAAGGGGAGGACTGGGATAGAAAAAAATGAGTGGTCACACTTTCAAAACCATAGCTATAAAGATCATCAAACAAAGACGGATGAGGGGTGGGATTTTAGTAATAAACTCTTTCAATCAAGAAGTTTGCCTTTGTTTTTCATACATGACAATGTGTCATCGCTTCTCTATAGTAATAATAGTGGGATATGTTGCACCTTATCATCAAATGCGGGTGTGTATATCATTCCCACCGCACCAACCAATTTGGAATCCAAACTTCCAGCTCTTTCTGCATGCCAAAAAACAGCAACATTTCTCTTCATGCGTAGGACCGCTTCAGCAGTGTGCTCGGTTGGCTTTGGTTTACCCCCGATATCTCAAAACTGTATGTGGACTCGCTTGGAAAACGTGATGATTGATGAGAAACGAGTCCAACTTCTCTAGGATTTGTGCTGCCAACGAGATGCAGAGAAGATGAAATGTATACGTATATGTATATATAGTCACCGAAGGCGATTTTGTTACGAGTCTGGAAAGAAATGCATGGCATTGCACGCTATTTCCGTCAGAAACATACAACTGGTGTGAGCCATCTAGCAAGAGTGCTGAATCCATCTCCACGACCAGCATCTCAGTCAGCATGCATCATTTATGCAAAAAAAAATTAGTCACGTTCTGGCGTCGAAAACACAAGCCAGTAGTAGTATTTGGGCCACTACTTGGCGGTGACGTGAGCCAGACGGTACGACCATCCTAGGGTGCTGTGGGCTGGGCCCAAAAGAAAGGAAAACGTCAACCTAGCTAGCCATCTACTCCCTCCGTCCCTATTTAATGGTCGTTTGCGCTACATGTGGTGTCCCAAAGGAAAAAGTATACTTCACCCCCCAACCTATGGGGTTGGAACACATCACCCCCCAACCTATGAAAATGGATTTTTTTTACCTCCTGAACTTTCTAAAACGGGACAAATCACCCCCTGAAGCAATTTTGAAACGTCACAGTAAATCACAGAAAAATCATAAAATGAAAAATTAAATTGTGTTGGACTTCAAATTAGTAGTACTACGCAGTGAGCATATAATATGGAATACTTTAGTACATATTTTCTGTTATAACTTTAGATTTATGCTTTTCTCCATTACTGTAAAAAAAATGTACTAAATATATCATATTATATGTTCATTGTGTAGATGTACTCATTGAGAATCCAACACGATTGGATTTTCTATTTTATGATTTTTTTGTGATTTACTATGATTTTTCAAAACTGCTTCAGGGGGTGATTTGTCCCGTTTTAGAAAGTTCAAGGGGTAAAAAATCCATTTTCATAAGTTGGGGGTGATTTGTTCCGACCCCCATAGGTTGGGGGTGAAGTAGACTTTTTCCGTGTCCCAAATAACTAACGTTCACTAGATGCGCTTGTAGGCGGTAGCTGACTACCCTATGGAGCATGCACCTCTACAACATGACCTCGGCCACCGCACACAACATTAAAGGAGTAGGTGTCAGGGTCTTTTGCTCTTTGCCTTGGTTACCGGTTTAACCACTTTTTTATATATTAAGTAGCCAAACCAAATCACACACTTGATCCACGACGGTGACGACGGAGACAAGCTCGTCGGCAGTGTGCCATAGAGGCGCCGAAGGCGCTTACACCCGGATGGAGGGTCTTTTTTATATTTCTAGTATTTCCACCGTTAGATTTCGTCCGATGAACAGCTAAGAAATTTAAATAGTCAACATTATATCTTTTATGGATATTGCATAAGAGAATAAATATTTATTAGCAAAGTGTAGAGACAGCAAATTTCAAACAATTAGTTCTTTGAAAACAATGTCTTAACTTGGAAAGAACAATCAATCTTCTACACCCATACTGATGGCTATCGCTCGATTTGCAATCAACCAAATAAAATGCTACTAAACAGCGGCTCGAGCAGTCTTGTATAATGTGTTCTCCTTAAACCGGTAGAGGTATGCCATGCTGATTATTCGAACCACACGAGATCAGCTGAAGAACGCCGCAATATAGATTCAAATCTAGAATTCTTTGGCTTTGGTTGACCCCGGTATGTCAACAATACACGTGCAGTGAAAGGCAAAGAAACCATACTCGTCCTAGGATCGATCAGTACGCTGCAGTTTCAGAAACAATCTTGTCTGCTAACGAGGGGTGGAGGGCATGGACATATATACTGTCACCACATGCAACGTTGTTATGAGTTCGCAACGAAATGCATGGCCTCACACACTATTTCCATTTGCAACAAACGGACTAGTGTGAGCCAGATCAACCAATTCTCAAATCAAAGCAAGAATCCGGCCTGAATCCGTCAACATCTTGGTGCAGTGGCTGCTGTTTTACAACAATTGGAGGAAACTACGCACATCCACACGATCGTAACGAAGCAGGACTTTGATACGGGACGCGAGAAAACTAGCTCCATCTTTCCGTTTTTGTGTGCCTGAATGAAAGTAGCTCCATCGATATTCAAAATCAAGGCAGCTTGGCGTGGTGAGGTACGAAGGTCGATGAGTTTTAAAATATTATTCTTAAATTCTCTCGTGTTCTATTTATTTATTTGACATTCTTTCCACTTTTTTATCAAAATATTTATCACATTTTTACTCCTCGCGCTTTTATTTGGTTTGGGAGGCATCACGCTAAATTCTTAGATAAAACTGTAATGAGTAGTTCTGCAAATCAAACAACATGATGAAGAGTAGTTCTGCACATATATATCATATATATTGTCACTGCAGGTGAAATTGTCATGTGCCCGGAATGAAATGCATGCCCTCTGTGCGCTATTTCCATTTTGCAACAGAGATAGTTGTTGTGACTGTGAGCCTGTCATTTTGTTACCAATTAAGCCAATTCCCATTTCCGGAATCAAATGAAGGATCCTAAATCCATAACACATATTTCCTTGATTGCTCATACTTTCAAACCAATAGCCATGAAGACCTTCGTAAAGATGGCGGAGGACCGGACCAGTGCAACTCATCCATCTGGACTGCTTCTCATTTTCCCTGCTCTTTAGGATAGATTTTCTTCATGATTTTGTAGAGAATCTGACCTCTGGTTGTATTGAAGCATTCATGGTTGCGTCAATTTCCTTCTCTTGGCTCGAACGATTTACGTGTCTTTTTCGGCTATTTTGTGGGATTTTCGTGCCCGACTTGTTCCTTCGATTCTGAGGTGTTTGCGTTCGAATTTCTTTGTGGGCATCATGGATAGATGTTTTGTGCATCTTTGTGCTTGATCTTGACCCCTCAAACTCCGGATTTGGCATCTAATTCGAGGATTTTGGTTAGAACCCTAGCTTTTTGGTTGAGCTCGGTTCATTGTCGATTCTTGGTGATTTAGTGTGTTTGAAGCTCCAAGTTTTCGGGAATAGCATCCCCTAGGGACGTTTATTCTTTCCTCAAAATCTTGCCTCAATCCATGCATCTGTTTGGGAGATCCATGGATGGATAGGAGAGATTGACATTGCGTTTTCGCGTTTTTGGTTGCTGTCGTATGGACCTCCCTGGGCCCACTACCTCGGTGGGTACCAGGACCGACTACTCGGTGGGCCCCTGGGACTACCCGGCTTGCGCTACACGGCATCTGAAGGCGTGGAGCACAAGGACTACGGAGGAGAAGTACTCGGTTAGGAAGCTGTACATGTCTAGCACTGTATGGAAGACTCCCAGACGTACCCGACTAGTACTCTCTCCCTACTCCGACTTGTAACCTTGCCTCCCGGACTATATAAGGCGAGGCAGGGACCGTTCTCTAGGAACACAACACATCTCATACAACTCACGGCGCACTATTGCACCATCTTGTAATCGTGCCCAATCAATCCAGAGCTACACAGCATACAGGACGTAGGGTATTACGCACCTCGCGGCCCGAACCTGTCTAAATTGTGTGCCACGTGTCTCTTCCTTCGAGTTACCGATCTCGGCGAGGCCACATTCATCTACTTCGGGTACTCCCCTTAGTAGGTTGCCGGTCTAAAACACCGACAGTTGCTGTCCGCGAAGAGGATGGATGGTCCGTCCGTTAGCACGGACGGTCCGTGGGTGCTGCAGTTGGTCATGAGTCCGTTGTGTTCTTGAGCTCGTGGCATTCGATCAATCGAGGGATTTGTTTTTCTTTGCGTCTAGTTTTTGGACGGTCCGCCGTGCACGGACGGTCTGTGAGTTCCATACAGATGGTCTGTATAGCACGGGGTACTACTAGAGGTTTTGCTGGTTTAATACGGACGGTTCGGACGGTCCGTGAGACCTACACGGACAGTCCGTCCCAGGATTGCTGAGTTGGCTAAGTCCTTTGCTTCTTGAGTTGTGCTTCCGCTTTGCAACTTGTTTGGGCTTGTTCCTAAGGTTGGTAGGTCTGTTGTGACTACGTCACCTTGGTAAGTTCGTGTGGGAATCCTTGGAGTTGATTTTGGGATTTAGTTGGTTTTCTCTCGGAGAACTTTTTCTATCGACTCCCATTCACTCCCCCTTAGTGGTTGCCTATTCGGTCCTTCAATGGCTTCCCACGCAATCCAGAAGTATCTAACACATGGACTCGATTCGGTTTGATTTTGATCGCATTTTATTATATCTATTTTTTGATGATTTTCCGAAAATAAATAGTCGTTTCAAACTTTATCAAAAGTATCTAACACGTGGCTCTCGCTCGAGATCACATGGCGAACTTGACGGCTCCCGCCTACTTCAAGCCAACCGTCGCTTTCAACCGCGGTGACACCTTCGTGTTCGGCGCCTGGGTATGCACTGCTGACGGCGTGGGCTCCTTCCACCGCTGCCTAACCATGCCGCCCAACCCGAAGACCGGCTTTGTGACGCTTCCTGAAGTTGTCACAGGCAAACTCGCCGGCAAGTTCGGCGAAATTTCGCTCTTCAACCACCACGCTGACTTCGAGCTCGAGTCCGCTTCCAACTCGAACTCGACGTCTCCATGGTCCATCGCATGTGAGCCGGCTGCTCAGCCATCGCAGGCGGTCCCCTCACCTCGCGAGCGCTCCGCGCGTGGCCCCTGCATCCCCAGCCGGGCCCGCACGGGGGCTCCCTCTTCGCGCCGAGCCGGCAAGGAGCCCGTACCTGAGTACAACTCGGACTCCGACACCGCCCCTGGTCACGCTTCGGACTCCAACCCTCTCTCTGAGTTCTACTTGAACTTCGCATACGAGTTCGACTTCGGGTCGGACCCTGAGGAGCCCGAGTCCAAGGACAACTCCACTGAGCATCCCTTGTCGGGGCCGGCCTCTGGGCTGGTTATAACATCTACACCGGCCGGGAGATTCGTCTACTGGCCAGACCGCAAGTCTGCTGACCTGATAAGTGGAGACTCACGCTACGTCGCCTACATCGACTCGCTACCGTTCTAGGAGGGAACACCACTTGCCCAGGCTGACTCAAACACACCAACTGAGGTGGCGCCTTCTGAGTCCAGCCTTGGCACCCCCGATCGCCAAGTTTTCATGGCTGCCGGCGATACCCCAGGGCCTTCAGGCACGGCTCAAGACAAGTACCAGGAGGACATCTCCTCCGATGAGCTCTCTGCTGATGCTCCAACAAATGAGAACCCTGCAGACAGATACGCTCGACGCGAGCGTAACTGGAAGCGCAGCGAACGCCGCCGGCGCCTCCGCGACAACTTCCCCGTCCGCAACCTTGCGGAAGCTCTCGAGGCGGTCAGAGCAGAGTACACACCACCCCTGAGCAATGCCTCATGTCGATCACAGCGATCGCACGTCAGGCTCAGGGCATTCGCGCTGGAGAGGTCATCGCCAAGCTAGCTGAAGATGCCTACTTCATGCGAGTCGACAACAGGGTCAACCAACCTCCTCCCACCAGACACCGCGACAACGAGGCTACAAGTCGCAGCGCTGGCAACGGTCCCAACCGTACTCGAGCTGAGCTCCCAGCCGAACCCAACCGCACCCGCTCCAACGCCGGCGGACGCCCACAGGGCGGCAACAGCAACCGCGACGTTGTCCCCACCGTGCCCCAGTCGGCGGCGGTGGCCACGATCCCGACGGCGGCGGCGGCCGACGGCGGAAGCTCCAACCATGGAGCCAACAGGGAGGGCCGGAGGCGGCGGCGGCCGCGGCGGCCGAGGCCACGCGAACAGCCACGCTTCTGGCGCCTCACAGGGCGGGTACGACGCCCGCCAGAAGATTGAGGAGCTGCGGCGGAAGAAGTCGACCACCGCAGCCGACGGTGACGGCTTCCCCGCCTTCTCACCTCGACTTCGCAACTTGCTCCTCCCCGACAAGTTCAAGCCTTTGGGGATCACCAAGTATGACGCGAAGCAGGATCCCATACAGTGGCTCAGGTGCTACGCCCTCTCCATCGAGAACGCTGGCGGCAACAACGACACCAAGTGCCTCTACTTCCCCTTCTGCCTGGACCAGGCTCCGCTCACATGGCTCGAGCCGCTGGACAAGCACTCGATCGACAAGTGGGACCGACTCGAAGGAGCGCTTCACCGAGCAACTTCGCGGGCGCCATGGGCCGATCGGGTACTCGCATGGACCTGGTCATGATCAAGCAGGAACAAGGCGAGACCCTCCGCAAGTACATGCACCACTTCTTCGACAAGCGCGCTACCGTCGTCGACGTCACCGACAAGGAGGTCATTGACCTCTTCCAAGACGGCCTCTACCACCACCGCACCTTCGAAGACTTCGGTCGTCGCCGCCCCAGGTCCATCCCCCACCTCAAGGACATGATCACGTCCTGGGCGGATGAAGAGGACAAGGCCAACGCTAAGTACGACGCCATCCGTGGCAAGATCAAGCAGAACCAGGGCGGCGGCAGCGGCAGCAACACGAACCAAGGCGATCGCAACAACAATAACAACAACAACAACAACAACAACAACAACAACAACAACAACAACAACAACAACAACTCGGGTCCCAACCGCAAGCGCAAGCCAGACAACACTGTCGCGGCTATCCAGCGCTTTGCGAAAGGGAACTCGAAGAAGAACTCCGGCGGTTTCAAAGACCTACTGAAGGAGAAGTGCCCGTGGCATCCAAACGGCAACCACACCACCGAGCAGTGCTACCAACTCAGGCATGCACTCAAGGATACGCCAGAGCCACCGCACCCTCATGACCAGAAGGGCAAGAAGGACGGCGACAACAACGACTTCCAGGAGCCTGACAAGACCGTCAACGTCCTCTTCGGTGGCCTACCCAGCAGGTGGGAGCAGAAGGCTACCCGTCGTGAAGTCATGTCCATTGAGCCAGCGGTCCCGACCCCTCTCAGGTGGTCAGAGGTACCCATCACCTTCTCCCGCGCAGATCAATGGACCAGCTTCTCCGAACCAGGACGGTTCCCCCTCGTCCTGAAGCCAGTGGTCGCGGGCTCCAAGCTCAACAAGGTGCTCATCGACGGTGGAAGCGGGCTCAACGTCCTTTTCACCAAGACCTTGAAGAAAATGAAGCTCGACATCACTCACATGCTCACCAAGAGCAACACGCCCTTCTACGGCATCGTCCCCGGTAACGCGGCTATCCCACTGGGCTCAGTGGTCCTGCCAGTTACCTTCGGGGAATCTCGGGACAACTACCGTACCGAGTACGTCAAGTTCGAGGTCGCGGACTTCGAGACTTCCTACCACGCCATCCTCGGCAGACCGGCCATCGCCAAGTTCATGGCGGTGCCCCACTACACCTACTTGGTACTCAAGATGCCAAGCCCAGCGGGTGTACTCTCTCTCCAAGGGGTCTTGAAGATCTCCCACGACTATGATACAGAAGCCGTGGAGATCGCCTCTACAAACCAAGTACCCAATGCGATGATGGAGGTCTACGCTGCGTCGAAGAAGCTTGCTACAAGTGAACTCGACATCCCAGAGAAGTCTGACAGCGCCAACAAGCCTCAGCCAACTGAGGAGGTACTCGTCAAGACGATCGACCTTGGTACAGACGACCCCAGCAAGACCACCACCATCGGGGCTGGCCTCGACCCCAAATAGGAAGACGCGCTCATCAGCTTCCTTCGGGCTAACCGCGACATCTTCGCGTGGAAGCCAGCGGACATGCCAGGAGTGCCCAGGGAGCTGATCGAGCACTGCCTCAACGTCGATCCTAAGGCCACCAGAAGCGACAACACCTCCGACACTTTGCCGACGACAGACGGGATGCCATCAAGAAGGAACTCGCCAAACTACTCGCGGCCGGCTTCATCAGAGAAGTCTTCCATCTCGAGTGGCTCGCCAACCCCGTCCTCGTCCGCAAGAAGAACTCGAACGAGTGGAGGATGTGCGTCGACTACACCGACCTCAACAAGCATTGCCCCAAGGACCCCTTCGGGTTGCCGCGGATTGATCAAGTCATCGACTCCACGGCGGGCCGCGACTGCTCTGCTTCCTCGACGCTACTCCGGTACCATCGGATCGCGATCAAGGAAGAAGACCGAGGAGAAGACCGCGTTCATCACCCCGTTTGGCGCGTACTGCTACACGACCATGTCCTTCGGGTTGAAGAACGCCGGCGCCACCTATCAACGAGCTATCCAGGCCTGCTTCAAGAGGCAACTCAACAAGAATGTCGAAGCCTACGTGGATGACGTGGTCGTCAAGACCAGAGACTCCAGTACCCTCATCGACGACCTTTAAGAGACTTTCGCATCCCTGCGCGAGTACCGCTGGAAGCTCAACCCGAACAAGTGCGTCTTCGGCGTACCTTCAGGCAAACTACTCGGCTTCATCATCAGCCAGCGCGGCATCGAAGCCAACGCCGAGAAGATCTCCGCCATCACCAGCATGAAAGCTCCCACGAGCATCAAAGACGTCCAGAAGCTGACCGGGTGCATGGCAGCACTAAACAGATTCATCTCGAATCTTGGAGAACGGGGGCTCCCCTTCTTCAAACTACTCAAGCATCAAGAGAAGTTCGCGTGGACTCCAGAGGCGGATCAAGCCCTTGCCCAGCTCAATGACTTCCTATCGAAGCCATCGATCCTCACGGCTCCTCACAAGGGCGAGCAGCTACTGCTCTACCTTGCTGCGACTACTCATGTGGTCAGTACTGCCATCGTCGTCGAGCGGCAGGAAGATGGCCACGCCTACCCAGTCCAACGCCCAGTCTACTTCGTCAGTGAGGTTCTATCAGTGTCCAAGGCACGCTATCAGCCTGTACAGAAGCTCCTGTACGCAGTACTCATCACCTCGCGGAAGCTACGACACTACTTCCAGGAGTACTCGATCTCTGTTGTCACCGACTACCCGCTCGGCGACATCCTCCGGAATCAAGATGCTACTGGAAGAATCTCCAAGTGGGCAGTCGAGCTCGGCGCCCTCACCATCGACTTCAAGCCACGCACAGCCATCAAGTCGCAGGCGCTAGTCGACTTCATGGCGGAGTGGCGGGAGAACCAGCTACCCACTCCAACCGTGCGACCAGAGCATTGGGTGATGTACTTCGACGGCTCACTCAACCTCGAGGGCGCGAGTGCGGGGGTACTCTTGATTTCTCCAATGGGCGAACAACTCAAGTACGTCCTGCGCATCTTCTCGGAAGGTCTCAAACAACGAAGCCGAGTACGAAGCTCTACTACACGGGCTCCGCCTCGCGGCTTCACTGGGCATCAAGCGGCTACTAGTCTACGGCGACTCCGCAGTGGTCATCAACCAAGTCAACAAGTCCTGGGACCGCAACAAGGAGAACATGGACGGCTGCTGCCTAGAAGTCCGCAAGCTCGAGAACAAGTTCTACGGTCTCGAGTTCCACCACATTGTCTGCGACAACAACGTTGCAGCGGACGTCCTCTCGAAGCTTGGATCTACCCGCGCTCAAGTAGCTGCAGGTGTCTTCGTTAACGAGCTTCACGCGCCATCCATCCCGGAGCCGGCACCACTGACCACTGTCCCGGCACACCAACCAGCTGGACGAGAGGTCATGATGATCGACGTGGACTGGAGGCAACCCTTCATAGACTACCTCAGCGAACAGAAGGTTCCCTCCGACAAGAACTCAGCTGAGCAACTCGTCCGCCGTGCCAAGCCCTACGTCCTCGTCGGAGACAAGCTTTACAAGCGGGGCGCATCTTCTGGAGTACTCATGAAGTGCGTCCCTCGGGAAGAAGGCAAGGACATCTTGGAGGAGATCCACAAGGGCGTCTGCGGCAACCATGCGTCCTCTCGCACGCTGGTCAGCAAGGCCTTCCGGCGAGCCTTTTACTGGCCCACAGCTCTGGGTGACATCGAAGAACTCGTCAGAAGGTGCCAAGGATGCTAGTACTTCGCCAAGCAGCAACACGTCCCAGCCTACAAGCTAGTCACCATACCGCCAACCTGGCCCTTTGCCTGCTGGGGGCTCGACATGATTGGGCCACTGCCAACTGCGCCAGGCGGTTTCAACAGAGTACTGGTGGCCATCGACAAGTTCACCAAGTGGATCGAAGTCAAGCCGGTAACATGTCCCAAGGCTGACAGAGTTCTCGACTTCCTGGATGAACTCGTACATCGCTGCGGACTACCCCACCGCATCATCGCAGATCTGGGATCCAACTTCAACAACCACCAGTTCTGGGAGTACTGCGAGAACAGCGGGATCGACGTCCGATACGTCTCAGTTGCCCATCCTCGGGCCAACAGACAAGTCGAGCGCGCCAATGGGATGGTGTTCGACGCTCTCAAGAAGTGGCTACACAATGCTGCTAATTCCAAAGGGGGCAAGTGGATCAAGGAACTACCCAACGCACTCTGGGGGCTACGGACTCAGCCATCCAAGCCAACGGGGCAATCCCCTTATTTCCTGGTCTACGGCTCCGAAGCAATTCTCCCTTCCGATGTCATATGGAACTTGCCAGCAGTGGAGCACTACGACGAAGGCGTCTCAGAAGACAGCAGACGAGTTGACATCGACAGCCTTGAAGAAGCTCGCTGTGCTGCCCTCGTCCAATCAGCAAGGTACCTGGAGGGTATCCGACGCTACCACGATCGCAACGTCAAGGAACGCTCCTTCAACGTTAGAGATCTTGTCCTCCGCCGCATCCAGAACACGGAAGGGCTACACAAGCTCAGCTCCCCCTGGGAAGGTCCCTTCACCGTTGCAAAGGTGACCGGGCCAGGCTCCTACCACCTCCAAACACTTGAAGGCGAAGACATCAGCAACTCGTGGAACGTCGACCAGCTCTGTCGATTCTACGCCTAGTCTACACGACTACTCCGGGGTTCAAGTCTACACGACTACATCAACACCCCTCCGCCGTAAGCGGCCTCCGGGTCCCGGCTCCAGTCTCCGGACTACTCCTCTCCAGGATCCAGCCCGCGCGGCTACTTACGGATCCTGGGCTGCGACGAGCATCAAGGACTCTAGCAGCGGTCTACTAAGTGACCACACTCTAAGATCCAGCCTACACGGCTACCTACGGATCTACAGCTGTAAGCGGCTACTCGCCCTAGCACCACTCAGCTGTAAGCGGCCTCTGGGTCCAGGTGACTACTCTGTAACTACGGCCCTGGCCATCCAGGTGTACTTCTTCAGTAATAAAGTTTGATTGTTCATCAAATTCTTTACTGTCTACTTCCCTCAACGGGACTACTGTCGAGTACGACTACTCGCATCTACTCCATGATGGGGCTCCGCAACCTGAGATCGCGACTACGAGTACTCATTGCTGGAAATTTTCTTTCATTAATACTTAAGCAGTTACATTACAATTGTTTCTGTACAACCCTGGCTACTAGCTAACTATTACAGGGCTACTAGAGATTGAGCTTATCAGCTACTTGCTCCGCGATGGGAGCCATCTGCTCCAGCAGCTCCGCGTACTACTCATCGGTGCAGTTGGCGGCTACCCCGCCAGCGACTACTTCCACCGGGGCCTTCGGGAAGTAGGACTTCATGAAGGCCAAGACTTGCTTCGGGATCGACCTCGCCATGTGCTTCACATAAGCCGCCAGCCTGCCGGGGGCTTCCCTGAGGCGATCCACGAGGGGAGCGATCTTGGGGCCGCTCGGATGAGGAACCAAGAGTCTTGCGATCGGCAGCGCAGCTTCTTCAAGATCCTTCAGTTGGGCCCGCAGCGCCTCGCAATCTTCATTCAACTTCTGCAATGATTTGTAGCAGTTGACGAGATCGCGGTCAGATGCAATCTGAAGCTCCATGTGCTTCTCGCACTCGAAGGCAAGTTCTTTGTAGTCGAGCTCGAGTACCTGGCGGGCTTCCTGCTCCCGATAGAAGAGGTTCTTCATGCTTATTTCCGAGGACTTCAACTGCTCCACCTGGCCCTCAAGCTCTGCAACACAACAAAGCGCAGCGGGTCAGACTACCTCTCGACCTCCAACAACTACCCGACAAGTCCAGCGGCGTACCTTTGTTCTTGTTGCGGAGGCTCTTGTTCTTCCGCACCAAGTCATCACCCTTTGCCTGCAACTCTTGGACATCATTGTGATATTTGGCAAAGGCGGCGTTGAGCTTAGACTGCATGGCGGTCGCGTGCTTCCGCGACTTCACAAGCTGCTCTTCCAGTGCTTCAGCCCGGAGCACCGTGTCACCGAAGCCTTGCAGCATGTTGGACTTCTCGCGGGACCTCTCCGCAACATCTTGCATAGACAACTCATGTCACACGAGTACTCAACGACAGAGGATTGACTACTCAGAAGCTAAGGCTACTTACCTTCATCCACTGCTCAGCTTGGCGGACCGCCTCCAGGTGCCTGGCCACCGTTGCCGGGTCGACCAGGTCGTCCGCTAGCAGCTCTATCCCGCCACGACTACTCGCGGTGGTTTCCGTCATCAGCGCAGAGCGGATGGGCTCTGCATCTTGGACCTCCGGAGATCGGATAGCCACCTCCAGAGCGACCTCTGGCGACGTGGTGACCCCCTCTCCTCCGGCCGCCACGGCGGCTTCCTCGACGACTTCCTCCATGGGCTCGGGGGCTCCTCCGGTAGCCTCCGGCACTTCTGGCGTCAACTTCTGCATTGGCACCCCCGCAGGGATGTCACTCCCTTCGGTCTCAGCACCTGTCAAGGAGAAGACAAGTGTATCAGCGATTACGACTACTCCTCAAAGAGCTCTACAGCTTCGGAAGAGTACTCACCTTCGACCACGCTGGCCTCCGGCAACGACGTCTCAGTAGCCGGCGGCTCGGGCACCGCCTGGGAAGCAGGAGCGGACTCCTCGGTGGGCGGCACGACTTCTTCTTCCACCACCACCGTAGAGGGTTCATCCCCCTCCCAAGACAGATCTGTTGATTTCCTGCAGAAGTACACAAAGCTAGTTGTCATTCAGGCACGACTACTACACCAAGTACTACTCGGGAAGGCTCAGTACTTACAGGCTGGACCGGACTATCGTCACGGCCGGGGCACCGAGGATGCTGGCAATGTCTACCAGTCCACCCTCGGCGGGCGCCTCCTCCCGCGCCTCTTCAGCCGCCGCCTCCTCTGCAGCAACGGCAGCTGGCGTAGCGCCCTCCTGCGCTCCTACAGCCACCACCTCTTTGGCAGCGGGGGCTGCGGGTCCTGCGCTCTCTTGACGAGCAGGGGGCTGGCGCTCCAACTGCGCTAGGAGCTCCTCGACAGTGGGGGCTGGACTGCGACTTCCAGCGGGCTCCCCCACTGTGTCCCACTCGCCCTCGTCGCCCGCTTCGACGGGCTCCGTTGGCGGCACCTCCTGCATACAAGGAAGACTGCTCATCAGCAAGTGTACTCGCGCGACGGGTACTCGACTACACAAGTCAAGACTTCTTACCTCTTGAGGCGTGGTCTCTGTGACCTTCAGCTTCTTTGTCACCCGCTTGCGGGCGGGGTTGCGCGGCTTCCGTGGCGGCGCAGCCAGACTAGCCTCCAGGCTAGTCGGCGGGTCTTGCACAAGAGGTACATGAGGCAAGCCTGGACGTCTAAACCTCGACCGCAGCTGAAAGCGGTCCTGCAACGTCTACTCGTCGTCGTCATCGTCGTCGTCGTCGGAGATGTCCTCCACGATGACGGTGTCATCGCCTTCGCCGACTTCTCGCCGCTCCTTGGCCTTGGCTCTCCCTTCCTTCGGGATCTCGATGCCATGAGGGCGTAGCTGCGGCTCGGAGACGAACATTTTCAAGTCATCCTGCAAGACACAAGACATCAGCGCGTCTACTCCAAGCAAGAACTACTCGACCAGGGGAGTACGACTACTTACCTCCTTTGGCGGGCGGGCGGCGGAGTACTCCTGGACGGGGCACGCCGTGTACGTCGGCATATCCTTGAAGATCCGCGTCAGCCTCTCGATGATGTCGTCGTCGTCCACCTCGCCTCCGGGCATCCGCGACGTGTCGTCGTCGCCGGTGTACTCGAAGCCCAAAGTGTCACGGGCCATCAGCGGCTGCACCCTCCGCTTCATGAAACTGAAGGCCACGTGCTTGGCCCTCAGTCCAGCTTCTCTGAGCACCTTGATGCGTGCCAGCAGCTCGGGGAGCTGGATCCCCTCTTGCATTGTGGGCTCCGTATTCCACCAGTCGCGGTGCCTGGGCTGCCTCCCACTCGGCTTCGGCAGGCCGGGGTGGTGGTTCGTGATGTAGAACCACCTCGCCTTCCAATCGGCGTTGGAGTCAATGAGCTTGTACGCCAGGTACTGCTCGGCGGCGTCTTCCCTCATCTGGATGCCGGCCCCCCCGACTACCCTTGGATTGCTGGCGCTCGGCTGCGGCTTCACCCGGAAGAATTTTCGGAAGAGGATCCAGTGCGGCTTGATCCCAAGGGATGCTTCACAAAAATGGACGAAGACCGCGGTATGGAAAATGCCGTTAGGATTCATATTGAGGTACTCAACTCCGTAGTACCCGAAGAGGCCCTTGAAGAAATCACTAGCCGGAAGCGCGAGCCCACGCTCCACGAAACGCGCGAACATTGGGATCTCGTCTTCAGCCTTCTCCATTGGGTATGGATCTCCGGCGGCAGCCCTCCACATATCCACTTCCTTCTCCCGGATAAATCCGCTGTTGAGAAGGGCCAACAGATCCTCGGTCTTCACCTTTGATTTTTTCCACTCGCGGCTTGGATCTGCCCGCGGTGGAGACATCGGTGGCGCTGCCCCAGTGGCAGCCGCGGCGGCCTCTTCGCGGCCCCTCTTCTTCCCGACAACCTTTGCAGACTTGGACGGTGCAGGCTTCATTCTCCAAGTACAGGGCGTCTTCACGCGCATCCGCTCGGGGGCTACCCTGGAAGCTCTGGGCGGCGGCGCACTTGGATCTACTGCGCTGGAAGTGGATCTACCTCAGATCGATTAGGAATGGCTACAGCAGCAATGGCTGAAAACCCCCAAGGGTTTTGGCTTATATTTATAAGTCAAACCGGCTCCGCAATGGCCGGCTGGATAAGTCCACGCTCGGCTGACTCAGCGGCTAAGCGCGGCTCTTCGCATTCTACTAGTCGACGCGCCTCACCTCGGGGGCTCGGCTACTCCTACTCGACTACCTGGGAAGC
The DNA here is from genome assembly GCA_947561735.1 of Cenchrus americanus. NCBI lineage: Eukaryota > Viridiplantae > Streptophyta > Magnoliopsida > Poales > Poaceae > Cenchrus > Cenchrus americanus. The sequence continues at coordinate 73,158,755 of OX387240.1, forward strand.
GATAAGATTCAGGAGCATCTCAGGACACATTCTTCAAGATGACCCTTCAATTCGAGAGGAAGTACTCGACTCAAGGCTCGGGGGCTCCGTGTCACATGTCCTTCGGTTTTTTCTCTCCGGATTTTTCGGGATTTTCTTGCCAAGACTTCAGATGGACCCTCAGCCCGTAGCTCGCGGCTCAACCTAAGGCTCGGGGGCTACTCCATATGGAGTGCGATTTTGCAATCGCACCTCCATATCAGCTCCGGCTTCAAGACAAGATGGGCATTTTTTGAAGACCTTCGAAGGCAGCGCTCGAGGACGCTTGGGACTACTCGAGAAGACTTCAAGATTGCTCAAACATCAGCTGGAGTACATTTCAGCCTCGGGATGCTTCGACTACTCTTGAGGACATTTGACTTGTAGTGCTCGGGGACGCTTGAGGACTACTCGTTAAGGTCATCAAGACTGCTTGAAGCTATCCTTCTCGACTACAAAGTACTCGGGGGCTTGTCGTATGGACCTCCCTGGGCCCACTACCTCGGTGGGTACCAGGACCGACTACTCGGTGGGCCCCTGGGACTACCCGGCTTGCGCTACACGGCATCTGAAGGCGTGGAGCACAAGGACTACGGAGGAGAAGTACTCAGTTAGGAAGCTGTACATGTCCTGCACTGTATGGAAGACTCCTAGACGTACCCGACTAGTACTCTCTCCCTACTCCGACTTGTAACCTTGCCTCCCGGACTATATAAGGCGAGGCAGGGACCGTTCTCTAGGAACACAACACATCTCATACAACTCACGGCGCACTATTGCACCATCTTGTAATCGTGCCCAATCAATCCAGAGCTACTCAGCATACAGGACATAGGGTATTACGCACCTCGCGGCCCGAACCTGTCTAAATTGTGTGCCACGTGTCTCTTCCTTCGAGTTACCGATCTCGGCGAGGCCACATTCATCTACTTCGGGTACTCCCCTTAGTAGGTTGCCGGTCTAAAACACCGACAGTTGCTGTCCGCGAAGAGGATGGATGGTCTGTCCGTTAGCACGGACGGTCAGTGGGTGCTGCAGTTGGTCATGAGTCTGTTGTGTTCTTGAGCTCGTGGCATTCGATCAATCGAGGGATTTGCTTTTCTTTGCGTCTAGTTTTCGGACGGTCCGCCGTGCACGGACGGTCTGTGAGTTCCATACAGATGGTCTGTATAGCACGGGGTACTACTAGAGGTTTTGCTGGTTTAATACGGGCGGTTCGGACGGTCCGTGAGACCTACACGGACAGTCCGTCCCAGGATTGCTGAGTTGGCTAAGTCCTTTGCTTCTTGAGTTGTGCTTCCGCTTTGCAACTTGTTTGGGCTTGTTCCTAAGGTTGGTAGTTCTGTTGTGACTATGTCACCTTGGTAAGTTCGTGTGGGAATCCTTGGAGTTGATTTTGGGATTTAGTTGGTTTTCTCTCGGAGAACTTTTTCTATCGACTCCCATTCACTCCCCCTTTGTGGTTGCCTATTCGGTCCTTCAATGGCTTCCCACACAATCCAGAAGTATCTAACACGTGGACTCGATTCGGTTTGATTTTGATCGCATTTTATTATATCTATTTTTTGATGATTTTCCGAAAATAAATAGTCGTTTCAAACTTTATCAAAAGTAGCCTCGAACCACCGTTTCACGGGGCGGCAGGTCCTGTAACCGTCATTTCAAACGACGGTAGTGACATGGTGAAAGGACCTTAATGTCGTCTAGAGGGGGCTGAATAGGCAAGACGGCCGATTTAAACTTTTCGTCCCCGAAAACTTGAGCTGACAGTGTCCACCGGTCAAACCGATCAGGAACTGGACTTCACAGGAGGCACCGGTCAGACCGGTGTAGCACAGAGCACCTGCAAATACAACTTCAAGCACCTCTTGACTTCTAGCACGAACCAAACTTGGTGAGTAGCCTTTGTAGATGATCACAAGCAAGGTAATGAACCCTGCACACACAAGTAGCACGCTCAAGTAGATCGAAGTGGAAGCAAATCAAATATGCTAGAAAAACAACTTAGAGAGGCAAACCACACGCAGAAGCAAGGATTTGTTTCCCGAAGTTCACCGCCCACTAAGGAACGACTACGTCTTCGTTGAGGAGCTTGTAAGGGACACTTCCCACAACAAGTCGGGTCCCTTTCAACAACTTTCCTCCTTTCCACTAAGGGGATCTTTTCCACGAAGAGGCAAGATCGCAGCCCTTACAAACTTCCCGCTGCTCACCACAACCATGGGAGCTAGCCGGCGACGCCTAGCCGTCTAGGAGGCAAACCTCGAAGAGTAACAAACGCTTCAAATCTTGTAGACGTGAAACCAAAGTTCTCAAGCTATGGAATTGCTCTTGTTAGCTCACAAAGGCTCTCTTGAGCTCACTCTCTCAACCCAACACAAAGGATATGGCTTGAATCCACAAATCTCACAAAGAGAGGGTTGTGGAGATCCACTAAGGCTTAGGGCTTGCAAGAAATGGCTTGGGACCTCAGCAATAGCACTAGAAACAGCAACAACTGAAGAAGGTTTGGGGTATTTATACCCCTCAAAGGAGAAAACTAGTCGTTAGCCCTCGGGTGACACCGGTCAAACCGGTGCCCTAGCAGGTCAGACCGGTGTTTGAAAAACTAGTCATTGGGGCTAGCGGCACCGGTCAGACCGGTACCCCTAACCGGTCAGACTGGTCAGGCCCGAGTCACCCCAAAACCCTTTCTATGAAACTAACTTTTCATCACCTAGATGAAATGGCCAGGTTAGGTTATGAGGGTTTGTTAGCACACTCTAAGGCTCTCAAGGCTAGATCTCACTCAGGTCAACTAATAAGCACTTTGACTTGGTCAACTCACTAATGTTGCATCCCTCTTGATAGTATACCTATACTCAAGAATAAATAAAAACACTTTGTTGATCTCTTGACCTTGAATGTCTTCAATCTTGCCATACTTGATCAATATCCACTTGAGGGCTTCCAACATAGCCTATGACTTGAGCACGTCCATACTTGAGCTAATAACTTAGGATCTTTCCATCTAGCATAGGAATGCACACTTGGATACAAAAGTCACTCCATATTGTCAATCTTAACATGTTGATGACTTGCATTGCTTCCCTCGGTTAAGGTTTGGATATGATACTTGGAGACCTCACGGATGCTAGAACTTCACCTTAGCAAAACACTAATGGCGGCTTAGCTACAGCCCCAAAGATTGCTTAGTCCCTCGCTCTAAACATCTCAGTTGATCTCTTCATCACTTATCCCATCCACTTTTGAGTTTCACTTTGCTTCATACATAAATAATCTTCATTTGAAAAAAAATCTGCTTCAAATGCTTGATCTTGATTAACAACAAATGTGCAAGCTTCCAAATTAGAACCATAACGTGTACCTCATCCTTTTGTCCTCTTTCAATAAACACATGAAGTCTTTGCACTTGACTTAGAGAATTATCATCTTCTCTTTTATGATCCTTGTAATGTTAATCAAGCTAAGTATTGGTATGGGAGACCATGAATTGACCTTCTCAAATTATCCCAATGTTTATCTTCCTTTATTGCTTGATATTTGTCACTTATGCATTAGGATCATCCATATATTTGTTTTTTCCAATGTGAACCATATAATATTCAACCATAAATAAATTCTCCATTAATTTCTCAAGAATATATAAATAAAACATGCTCACATTCTTAGACAAATACATTAGTCCTTAAATCGCTTTGTCATTCAATTCACCAAAATCCACTTAGAAGACTAGATGCACTTTCACGTGGCCGTAGAGCACATGAACCAGCCGCCGGGTGGTTGGGCGATTGGAGCAGCTGCCAAAGGAAATGGCGGTTGACTGACCAACCGCCATTTGACAGGGCGGCGGGTCTAACCGCCAATTCCTTTGGCGGTAGCTCTGGCCTACCGCCAATATAGTAGGTTCCCCCCTTCTATAAAAGCAACTGCACCCCGGGTGGAGCTCCCAGCTCACTCCTATCAGCCCATCCGGCACTCGGCGGAAGAGAAGGAGCATCTGGCAGAGAAGCTTGACCGTTCCACTGGTAATATCTCTAGATCTTCTGAAAATATATTAGAAATTTAGAAAATAGTATAGAAAAACTAGAAATAGATTAGATATTTAGAAAATAGTTTAGAAATACTAGAATTAGCGTAGAAATTTAGAAAATAGTTTCGAAATTTAGAAGAAATTTATAAAATAGTTTAGAAATAGTAGAATTAGCGTAGAAATTTAGAAAATAGTTTAGAAATTCAGAAAATAGTTTAGAAATAGTAGAATTGGCGTAGAAATTTAGAAAATAGTTTAGAAATTCAGAAAATAGTTTAGAAATAGTAGAATTGGCGTAGAAATATAGAAAATAGTTTAAAAATAGTCGAATTAGTGTATAAAATCATAAAATAGTTTACAAATACTATAATTAGCGTAGAAATTCAGAAAATAGTTTAGAAATTCAGAAGCTACAGTGGCCAACATGTTCACACGGTGAGCGTTGCGTGATGCAAGTCTACGAGGGTTGGGGCAACTACGATCGTCGTTTCTGGCACTGCCCACTAGCAAGGATAAGCTATGGAAATGATATTTGTTCATCATCCATGCTTGGTTTGTTAACATTTTTTGGTATTTTTCAGTTCTCCGACGATGATGACAATTGTGGCTTCTCGCAATGGGTGGATCCCCCAACCATTGACCCTATCAGGATTACAACAACTACCTCCACGACATCGTCATCTACAACCTGAAGTGTCGCCTGGACAAAGCACTTGCTTCCCCAGGTCGTCCCGCCGACACCATTGCTGCCCTTGTGCGACTTGCACTTGCGAATGCCACGCGAAAATGAGAGATAGGTCTCCTCTTCCTTCACCTCCACCACCACCATCAGGGTACTACATGTCGTCTCATCAGTCCTCAGATGCCGGCTCCTTGCTCTCTGGTCAGTTCTCGTACAACTAGTTTTCGAATGTAATCCAGTATCTAAATTCCCTAAGACATGTTAGGATTAGAGTTGTGTCGTGCATGCCATTGCAATTTCGTCGGTGATTTATCTTTAATTTAGATTATGTCATTTCCATTTCATAAAAAAACTACCTCCGTTTTGCACGGCGGTAGGCCCTGACCTACCGCCAGGTGACATGGCGGTTGACCGCCAACCCCAGCTGTCAGCCCTAGCCGACCTCCCGCCCGCTACCTTAAGAGAAATTGCCCTGTTGTTTGGCGGTTAGGGTTGCCGCCACTTGAACAGGCGGCAATTCCTTACCGCCATTTGAAACGGCGGTTCCAAGACGTGCCACCCTGTGAAACGGCGGCAGGTTCCTGCCACCTGTTCAAACGGCGGTTCGAGACTACTTTTGATAAAGTTTGAAACGGCTATTTATTTTCGGAAAATAGTCGAAAAATGAATATAAAAAAATCCATGGCTTGTCTAGAGTGGTCCAGCCCATGAAACCAATTGGCCCAAATACTGCTACTGCCCTACTGGCTTGTGTTCCTCCAAGTTTTTGGCGCCAGTTTTGGAGATGGCTCACACCACTTGTGTGTTTCAAGTGGAAATAGCGTGTAAGAGCAACTCCAAGAGAATAGCTATCTTGGCTTAACTAGCTAAAAAATGAAAAAATTGTCCAAAAACTCAATCCAACAGACTAGCTAAACTTGCCCTCGCTATCCTCTGCTAGCTAAACCGGGGGCTTCACTAGCCATCTTTGGCTGGCCAGTCCCGCTAGTTATCCCCTCGTACATGAGTATGACAGGCGAGACACACTAGCGGTGGAGCATATGGAGAGTTGATTTTAGCTAGCTGTTGGATTTCATCAACTTTTTGCTAGCCATTTCATTTTACATATAATGATTTTTAGAGAGCCTCTTGGAGTTGCTGTAAATGCATTTCGTTCCGGACAAAAGCTTGGCCTTTCGTTCTGCACAAAAGCGCGGTGTTAGATTTCTCATCACGCTTCGTGTTAGATATTGGATCCAAATCAAACCCAACCGAGTCCACGTGTAATTTATTTGGAGCCCTGCAAAAATGGCGCCAGGTGGAACACAAGCCAGTAGTAGTATTTGGGCCAATTGGTTTCATGGGCTGAACCACTCTAGACAAGAGGCGGTGGGCTAGCCTGGGCCCAAAAGAAATGAAAGCGTCAGCCTAGCGTCTAGCGATATACTCCTAGCTCGAGTTGCCGTGTCCATCCATTATTTCATGTCATCACGGCGGGGATTCCATCCATACCATCCCTGCTCAACGGCTTGCCTTCCTTTTTGCAGGAGCCAATCATGAGTGGTTTCTCTCCTACCCTACCGCCATGATTGATGTCTTGTTCTTTTTTGGCGCTCCTTTTTTTTTAGTAAGCGTCTAAACTGTGCAAATTTCAGCCCTGCTCTGCACTTTGCTGCAGCCATTAAGTTGGGTTTCAGCAGCTCAAAGTCTGAAAGCTATATGCTCATGATCCAGATTTCATGAATTGTTTCAACGGCACGTCGGACGGGCTTGTGGCCATTAGATCTTAGCATCCTCAATCGTCAGCCGTTAGATCTAAAGACTACCAGGTAAATGTTGCGAGCGTGTTGCGAATGTGTTACGAAAATGTTGCGAACGTGGTTGCTTGCAACATCCAGCGTCAGGAGTCTTTCTTCTCTCCTCCCCCATGTTGCGACCATGTTGCGACTATATTACGGCCATGTTGCGACCTGTGTTGCGTGCAACATCCAACATCAGGAGCCTCTTCTCCCTTTTCCTCAACACAACACCCAACACCACGTGTCTGCAACATCGAAACGCAGCGTCTGCAACATTGAAAAATAATGTTTGCAACACCCAACAGCACATGTCTCGTCGCATCGAGACTCAGCATCTACAACATCGAAAATTAATGGTTGCAACATCCAACATCAGGGGAGAACATTGAGATCGGTACTGTAGCTGTCAAATTTATTTAAATGAAAAAAATCACGTCGCAACATTGAGACATGTTGCTTGCAACATGAAGAAAAATTACGCAACATTGAGTCATGTTGCGTGTAACATGAAGAAAAATTACGCAACATTCAAAAACAACATCTGCAACATTTTGAAACAACATCTGCAACATTTGAAAACACGTCGCAACACCCCGCAACATTGAAACATCCGGATTTACTTTTCCAACATCCACGCAAAACACTTGCAACATTCTTATGAAACGTCCGAAACATATGGAACACACGATTGCAACATGCACCAAATCCTACCGCACGCCATGAATGTCTCCTCGCCACCGCGACTACTGGCCTTCCATGAGCCATCCCACCACTGCTCAACGTCGAGGGAGTCGCACACCGCTGCGGGAGCTGCACGCCACCGCGGGCTCCGCCGCGGGAGCCACGCGCCCGACCGCGCCGCCGCGGGAGCTCCGCACGCCGCCACGGGAGCCGTGTGCCGCCGCGAGATCCGTGGGAGCCGCGAGCTCTGCGCCCAGACCCCACCGCGAACTCCATGGGAGCTGCCGTGCGCCCGACCGCGCTGCCACTAGGGGAAATGGCGAGAGATGCGGACGGGCCTGCTTGCGGGAGAGATGAGGAAAAGTGAGGGAGAGAATGGAGGTTGGTGGACAGAGCGGATGGGGAAGACACCTGCTTGCGGGAGAGATGAGGAAAAGTGAGGGAGAGAATGGAGGTTGGTGGACAGAGCGGATGGGGAAGATGAAATGACGGATGGACTTGTGGTGGGACCTTTGTTCACGTGAAGGGAGCAGAAAAGGATCCGTCCGATTTTTTTGTTGCGTCCGGACGTCAGAGCTGGAGCATTACTCTTGTTTCAAAGGTCACCCAATCAACAGGTTCCCAAAGTAAAGGAACAACCCATCACCACATCTTTTACATGTGGCCATCACTTTATTTGTTCATACTTTTTGGGTCAAAACTGCCGTGATTCTATTGATATATGCACAGCCAGTTCGCCAGTATGGGAAAATGAGCACCCATAAAACCTTGCGTTGTTTTCTTCACTTTCCAAAATGACTGTGACAGAAACGAAAGATGCATGACTTAGCTGGCCATCAGAATCCATCATTTTTTTGCCCTCATGTTTACTTTTCTTCCTCTTGAAAGTATGCACCAATAGAGAAAAATAATCATAATCATTTGGAGGCCTGAAAGAACCTCAACATCTTGGTGGCTTTTGCATCGGCTGTTTTTCACCAATATAATGAAGAAAAATCAGACGCAGAAATTTGCACATCCACGCCATGACCAAACACGGCAGAAACAAGGAACTGGAGAGGACTATGGACTTTGAATTTCTGGCCTTCTTTATTTATTTGGCTTTGAGTGCCAAGAATTTCAGACAAGTCATGCAGCATGGCTATCCATCCACACACCTGGTCGTGCAGGTAGTCCAATGTGACTGACCGGCAGATCAATGCAAGTTCAATCTCACCACAAATTGGGGGCAACTTTCAAACATGGATGGCAACATATATATTTCCATTTTCAATGAAAATAAAACAAGAAATCTGCATCGTTTTCATAAAATGGAACTTAGCAGTGAAAATGACGATCATGCATGATTCAAAGTCTTCATTTTGTGCAGATTCTTCCTCCGGTTGACTAGATGGTTAGTATGGTTTTGCCAAGGGTCAATCAGGCATAAATTGAACTAATATGATATGCGGCATGGATGACATGAACTCAATGGGTTCCAAGAGAGGAATTCAAATGGATTTGGTTTTATTTATTTATTTATTTATTTATTTATTTGTTTGTTTGTTTGTTTATTTATTTATTTATTTGTTTGTTTGTTTGTTTGTTTCGGGAGAAATTTTATGTTATAAAGGATGGCGAACAAACGACGACAAGCAAAGGAATCAAACCGCGGGAGACACGAGATTTAACGTGGAAAACCCCCTCAACAAGAGAGGGGAAAACCACGGGCGCCAGCCAGCAACAATTCACTATGTCGGGAGTCCGGTTACAACGCCAACGGCGGCGGCTTACAAGAAGAGAATGAATCAATGTCCAATGGAAAACCTTAACAGGTATTTATGACCCGTACCGTACCGCGGGGGGCTGCCCCCCCCCAGCCGCGACCTGGGAAAAGGGTGTGGCCCATCGGGCCACTTCTGCCTCCGCTTCGCTCCGGCCCAAGCCTACCGGCGACGGGCCTCCGCTTCGCTCCGTCAGAAGTCGGTCTTTCTCTTGGGAGACAGAATTTGGATCATAACTCAACAAACTCCACCTTGAGACAAATTTCTTCTTGCAGCATACACAAAAAGAACCTTCATCCTGAACACATCAAAGAAACAAAATACCTCTGGCGCCAAATAGCCTCTTGGGCTACACAGTTAAGCCAACTAAGCTTGAGCAAAGCTCAAACTTAGCAACAGGAACTGGCTTTGTCAACATATCAGTAGGATTATCAAGAGTGTGTATCTTGCATACCTTTAACTTACCCTTTTCAACCCCATCACGCACATAATGATACTTGATCTCAATGTGCTTTGTCCTCTCATGGAACATCTGGTCTTTGGTAAGATATATAGCACTCTGACTATCTGAAAACAAGTTAATGCAAGAATCAACACCACAAAGCTCAAGAAACAATCCTTTCACCAACACAACTCTCTGCAGGCTTCAAAGAATAGCCATGTACTCAGCCTCAGTAGTAGACAAAGCAACAACAGGCTGCAAGACAGCCTTCCAGCTCACAGCACAACTGCCAATAGTAAACACATAACTTGTGAGTGACCTTTGCTTGTCCAAATCACCGGCATAATCTGAATCCTCATAGGCAATAAGTCCCTTATTTGTCCTGCCAAACTTCAAGCAATGATCTGTTGTGCCTCGAAGATACCTGAAAATCCACTGAACTGATACCACTTGTTATAAACGATGGCGAACAAACGACGACAAGCAAAGGAATCAAACAGCAGGAGACACGAGATTTAACGTGGAAAACCCCCTCAAGCTCTCCATGTAAAAATGCAGTCTTCACATCTAACTGCTCAAGCTCAAGATTATGTGCAGCAACAATACTCAAGAATGTACGAATTGAGCTATGCTTTACCACTGGAGAGAACACATCATTATAATCAACACCAGGAATTTGACTGTAACCTTTAGCCACTAACCTTCCCTTAAACTTTGGAGGTTCGCTAGGAGATAAACCCTCCTTTCTCTTGAAGATCCATTTGCAGCGAACAGGCTTATTTCCCTTAGGCAAAGGAACAACCTCCCATGTGCAGTTCTTCTCAAGAGATTGCATCTCATCCTGCATAGCTGCAATCCACTTCTCACGATCACCACAAGAGATAGCTTCAGAATATGTGGCTGGCTCATAACTGCTATCAACATGTTCAGCACAACTCAAAGCATAATAAATCATATTACACTCCTCAATAAGACGACGTGGCCGTCCACAAACCCTTTTAGACTTGCGAGTAGCAATAGGCACATCTTCATCTAGGTGCAAAACAGGGGGTAAGTGTTGAACATCATCATGAGCCTCATCATCAACAGCTTCATTTTCCTGGTCATCTACAGGCGTCTCCACCTGCTCGTCTATATCATCATGCACATGTTGCTGCACCTGCACACCTTTTTCATCATCCACATGCTCCACCTACACGCTCATATGCCGCAGCCCTTTATCAAAATTATTTGGAACATGATCTGAGAACAAACTATCATTAAACATCACAGATTCATTGAAAACAACACTCCTGCTCATGAAAGTCTTTTTAGTTTCAGGGTTCCACAACTTATTTCCTTTAACTCCCGAACCATAACCAAGAAAAAGACATTTAATAGCTCTAGGCTCCAATTTTCCATTATCAACATGAGCATAAGCAAGTCAAACCCAAAAACTTTCAACTGTGAATAATCAGCGGGTGTGCCAGACCATACCTCAATAGGTGTTTTCTTATCAAGTGGAATAGATGGCGACCTGTTTATCAAGTAGCATGCTGTGTTAGCTGCTTCAGCCCAAAAACGCTTGCTCATCCGCGCGTTGGACAACATGCAACGGGCCTTCGAGATGATGGTCCTGTTCATGCGCTCAGCCACACCTTTTTGTCTTCGAGTATACGGTATGGTGTGGTGCCCGACAATGTCTTCCCGCTCGCAATATTCATTAAACGCAAAGAAACAAAATTCTCCACCGTTATCGGTACGAAGCACCTTCACCTTCCTATCGCCTTGCCTTTCTATCATCACTTTCCAATCTTTAAAAGCAGCAAAAGTATCATCTTTATTTTTCAGAAAGTAAGGCCATACTTTTCTAGAGTAGTCATCAATAATAGTAAGCATGTAACGAGCACCACCATAAGAAGGCTTACGAGAGGGACCCCATAAGTCAGCATGTACATAATCAAGAGTACCTTTGGTGGTATAAACGGCGGTATTGAACTTTACCCTTTTGTGCTTCCCGAAAATACAATGCTCACAGAACTTCTTGCCACTCAAAGTACAGCCATCCAGTAGGTTTCTCTTCACTAATTCTGCCATACCAAGTTCACTCATATGTCCAAGACGCATATGCCAAAGGTTAGTCTCACTAGGTTCAGCATTAGTAACAGCAGCAGCGGAAACTGAACCATGTAAAGTACTTCCTCTTGAAGGCATCTAGGCCCCTAATTCGTGTTTTGGTAATTAATGACAATCATTATGGACTAACAATTTTATTTGAGTTATAAGAATAGGTTAGTCCGGTAAAATGATGAGATCATGTGGTATACTTGAGAAGGTCTTGGATGACTTGTGTTGGAAAGGGCTCAAGGCAAAGGTAAAAGATAGGGTTTTATTTTTACCGGTCATAAGGTGATTAGAGGATGTTAAATGACCGGATTAATAGGATAGATAGCCGTACTATCAAGAGGGATCAATTTCATTGGCTTGACTTTCCATAGTGCCACTTGGATCAAAATTTGCATGCATTGCATTTAGATGAGTGGTGGTTTCTCTTGGTAAAAGGGTTTCATTGAAAATCAAAAGAAAAACAAGTTTTCTGGTATCTGGCGGACAGTCCGGGCCCTTCGGGTGAACGGTCCGTGGATTGTTGGTTTCTATTTTACACCTGAGTTTTTGGCAAAAGATTTCGAGAAAATGCGCTTCCGGGCGGACGGTCCGCAGGGACCAGGCGGACGGTCCGCGAGGTGCCACGGACGGTCCGTTATTCATAACAGAACGAGGTGCTGCTCGAGGTCCAGGGCGGACGGTCCGTGGCCAGCCCGCGGACAGTTCGCGTGGCCCAGGCGGACGGTCCGCGTAGCCCTGGCGGACGGTCCGCCCGGCCCAACACGCAGCCGCCTCAGCCGTTGACCTGGCGATTTTACCGTTGGAATTCAAACGCGGACCGTCCGCGAGGGCATCGTGGACAGTCCGCGAGGCACGCGTTTTGTGTCTAACGGCTAGTAACGGGAAGGGGGAGTATTTATACTCCAAGCCCGGGGTTGGAGAGGCTCTCTTGGCACTTTGAAAGGTTCATACTCCCTTGTAGAGCTCTCCCTCCCATCTCTCTCACTCACTTGACTTAGTGGTGGTATTCTTTGTGAGATTGAGAGTTTCTAGTGCATTGCATCAAGGTTTTGATCTTTGTGGCACTAGGGAATCATCAAGCAAGTGGTTGATTTGTTACTCTTGGAAGTTGCCGCTTCCTAGACGGCTTGGTGGTGGAAGAATCCGTTGAAGCTCGCAAGAAGATTGTGCGTGGCTCCGGATTTCATGTTGTGAGAGGTATTGTGCTCACCTCACCGGAGCGGTAAAGAGCAACTCTAGTGGAATCGAGGTGTGGAGTGGTTCTCTTGGTCTAACCGGCTCAAGATCAAGTGGTGTCTTGATAGAGGAGCGGTTGAACATTGAATCCACCTCAACATGGATTAGGGGTGACCGGCAAGTCATCGATACCACGGGATAAAATTCATCTCTTGTGCTTGGTTATCTCTTTCCTCAATTTCCTTTCAAGCACTTTACTTTGAGCATTCTATTTCTAGAGGTTGTTGTTTATCTTGTCACCCTAGGCCGCAAAACCCCCAACATAGGAATAGAGTAGGTAGAGATTTATTTCTCCTTGTGGTTCTAATTAAATTTCTCTAGTGTTGTGGTTTTAGTTTTTAAACCGCCTATTCACCCCCCTCTAGTCGGTATCCTAGATCCTACAAGTGGTATCAGAGCCGAGGACTCCTTGTTTGAGAGATTTAACCATCTCGGAGTAGGATAAATGGGTGAGGAGGATAAGTTTCATGTTGGGAAGCCACCGGTCTTTGATGGGAACAATTATGACTATTGGAAGAAAAGAATGGAGGTTCACTTTAAGGCCTTGGGAAGAGAATTATGGAAGATTGTAATGGAAGGATATGTCATTTTGGATTCTAAGAATAAGACGGATCAAGATGATAAAAATGAAAAACTCAATGATAGAGCTTTGAGTGTACTTTACAATGCTCTTGCTCTTAGTGAATTCAATAGAGTGAAGGGACTTGAGAAGGCAAATGAGATATGGGAGAAGCTTATGGAAATTTACGAGGGAACATCTACGGTTAAGGAGGCAAAACTTTATGTGTATAAGGGAAAGTTCAATGAGTTCACCATGAAGAAGGATGAAGATGTTTCAACTATGTTCAACCGGTTGAATGATATAGTGAATGAACTCAAGTGTCTTGATTTTGATGTATCAAACAAAGATTTCTCTCACAAGTTCCTTAGGTGCCTTCCGGCAAAATATGAGACAATTGTGACCTTGCTTGTGAGGAGTGATTTGAGTAAGATGACTCCTACGGAGGTGCTTGGTGAAGTGCAAACTCATGATCTATTCAAGCAATCACAAAAGGAAGTTCAAGGCCAATCAATCAATGAAGAGAAGAAAAATATTGCTCTCAAGGCCAAGGCTACTCAAGAGGAAAATGATGATGAGAACCAAGATACGGACTCCGATGAAGAAATGGCTCTTATTGTAAAGGGACTTAGAAGAATAATGAAGAAGAAGAAGTTTGGCAAGATGGGGCAATCTTCAAAGAAGAATCCTTTTGAAGGAAAAGATTGCTTCAATTGTGGTGAAATTGGACATATATCAATTAATTGTCCAAACAAAGAAGACAAATATGGCAAGAAGAAAGACAAGAAGAGTGTACCTAAGAGGAAGAAATATTACAAGAAGGAGAAGAATGGTCAAGCATATTTTGTTGAGTGGGATTCCGATGCAAGCTCCGATGAAGAAGATGATGACAAGCCTTCAAGAGGACTTGCTGGGGTTGCTATCAAGGAAGCGCCTTCACTCTTCTCTAAGCCATATTGTCTCATGGCAAAAGGTGAATCTAAGGTAATAATCGACGATGACGATGATGATTGTGATAGTGATAATGATGATAATGCTTTATCTTATGATGATCTTGTCGCCATGATTATTAAGTCCGATGACAAATTGCGCTTAGAGAGATCAAAGTTGAAGGATTTGGAGTTGAAAAATATTTCACTTCAAAATTCTTTTGAGGAGCTAAAGACTACTCATGAAAATCTAAAGACTTCCCATGAAACACTTAACATTTCTTGGGAAACTCTAAAAGATGAGCATGAGAAGCTTAAGGAAGCTCACAACTCTCTCCTTGCACAAGATGTCAAAGGAAAAATGAGTATGGGTGTTGAATGTAATATATTGAATGCTCCTCTTTGTTCATCTAACCCATCTTGTAGCACAAGCACTAGCTCTTGCATTAGTGAGGATACGTCTTATGACTCTCTATTATTGGAGAATGAATCTTTGAAAAAGGAGATTGAGTGCTTATCTAATGATCTTGCACGATATTTTGGAAGTCATGTTCGGTTTAATCATATTTGGACAAATCAAAAATTCACCTTAAATAAAGATGCACTTGGTTACTTGCCCAAGAAAGGAAAAGAGGCTTTCATTTCTAAGAAAAGTATCTTTATTAATTCAAGTGTGTCATTTGAGGAAGAAGAAAAGATGAAGATGTGTCATAAGTGTAAGACAAAGGTTGATGTGAATCACCAATGCAAGAGCAAGAAGACCGTATCCTTTGATCCTTCCTATATTCTTAAGAAAGATTCAAAAGGTGTTGTTTGTGCTCAATATGTTGGTCGCTCTCTTGGTAGTAGTAAAAATAAATCTATTTGGGTGCCTAAAATTTTGGTCACTAACATTGAAGGACCCAAGAAAATTTGGGTACCTAAAACAAAGTAATTTCTTTTGTAGGTAAACTATAAAGCCGGAGGAAGACATTGGGTAATTGATAGTGGTTGTACAAACCACATGACCGGTGAAAGGAAAATATTCTCTCATCTTGATGAAGACATTTCCGATTTTGATAACATCACTTTTGGAGATGATAGCAAAGGAGGTGTAAAAGGCATTGGTGAAATACCTATCTCTAAAGATTATAATCTCTCTAATATCTTGTTAGTTGATTCTCTTAATTTCAATTTGCTATCTATTGCTCAACTTTGTGACAATGGCTATAAATGTACTTTCACTAGTAATGATTTTGAGGTAACCTCACTTGATGGGAAAGATTCTATTTTTAAGGGCTTTCGTCATGAGAGCTTATATCTAGTGGATTTCTCATCGAAAAAGGCAAATTTGACTACTTGCTTATTCTCAAAGGCCTCTATGGGATGGTTATGGCATAGAAGACTTGGCCATGTTGGTATGAAACAACTCAACCGATTGGTGAAACATGACTTAGTTCTTGGCTTGAAAGATGTAAAATTTGAGAAAGATAAATTATGTAGTGCTTGTCAAGCCGGAAAGCAAGTTGCCAACTCACATCCTAACAAGAGTACTATGTCAACCTCAAGACCATTGGAATTACTACATATGGATTTATTTGGTCCTACTACCTATAGAAGCATTGGTGGCAATACCTATTGTCTTGTAATTGTGGATGATTATTCAAGATACACATGGGTATTCTTTCGTCATGACAAAGCTATTACATGTGATATTTTCAAGTCATTTGTGAGAAGAGCCGAAAATGAATTTGAGCTCAAATTGAAGAAAGTTAGAAGTGACAATGGTAGTGAGTTCAAGAACACAAATGTTGAAGAGTTTTGTGATGAGAAAGGAATCAAGTATGAGTTTTCAACTACATATACACCGGAACAAAATGGTGTTGTTGAGAGGAAGAATAGAACCTTGATTGAGATGGCAAGATCAATGCTAGATGAGTACAAAGTTTCGGATTCTTTTTGGGCCGAAGCTATTAACACCGCTTGCCATGCCTCTAATAGGCTATATTTTCATAGATTCTTCAACAAAACACCTTATGAACTTCTAAATGGAAGAAAGCCAAATATTTCATATTTCCGGGTTTTTGGTTGCAAGTGCTATATCTTGAGGAAAGGATCTCGGTTGTCTAAATTTCAAAGCAAGTGTGATGAGGGATTTCTTCTTGGATATTCTTCAAATTCCAAAGCCTATAGAGTATACAACAAGTCTACAGGATTTGTTGAGGAGGCATATGATGTGCAATTTGATGAAACTTTGGGCTCTCAAGATGAAAAGGAGAATTTAGATGGTGTGAGAGGTGAAGAATTAAGCAAAGCAATGAAGACTATGGCCATTGGGGATATCATGCCTAGAGAAGAAGACGATGATGAAGATCCATCGATATCTATTGAAGTCAACCCATCTACTTCCACAACAAATTATCATGATCAACAAAATGGTAACTCAAGTAATAATGACTCACCTCAAGAAGATGATCAAATGGCCCATATGACCACACCTTCTCCATCAACTCAAGAACCAATTGATGAACCAAGAATTCATCATCAAGTCGCCAAAGATCACCCTATTGATCAAATCATGGGTGACATTAGTAAGGGTGTTCAAACTCGATCTCGTGTTGCTTCCTTTTGTCAACATTATTCTTTTGTCTCTTTTCATGAGCCTAAGCATGTAGATGAAGCACTTAATGATCCTGATTGGGTTATCTCCATGCAAGAAGAATTAAATAATTTCACTAGAAATGAAGTTTGGGAGTTAGTTGAAAGACCCAAGAATCATAATGTTATTGGTACTAAATGGGTCTTCCGTAACAAAGAAAATGAAGATGGTATTGTTGTGAAGAACAAGTCAAGATTAGTTGCTCAAGGTTATACTCAAGTAGAAGGATTGGATTTTGATGAAACTTTTACTCCCGTAGCTAGACTTGAGGCCATAAGAATCTTGCTTGCTTATGCTTGTTCTCGAAACATCAAGTTATATCAAATGGATGTCAAAAGTGCTTTCTTAAATGGGAAAATTAGTGAACTAGTATATGTTGAGCAACCTCCCAGTTTTGAAGATCCTACAAAGCCTAATCATGTGTACAAGCTCTCTAAGGCATTATATGGGTTGAAACAAGCCCCGCGTGCTTGGTATGAAAGGCTTCGGGACTTTCTTCTTTCAAATGGCTTTAAAATTGGAAAGGTTGATACTACATTGTTCACCAAGAAAATTGGAAATAACATCTTTATTTGTCAAATTTATGTTGATGATATCATCTTCGGTTCAACTAATGAAGATTTTTGTAAAGAATTTGGAGAAATGATGTCTAGGGAATTTGAAATGTCTATGATTGGTGAATTGAGTTTCTTCCTTGGTCTTCAAATCAAACAACTGAAGGAAGGCACTTTTGTTTGCCAATCTAAATATGTGAGGGACATCTTAAAGAAATTTGGCATGGAAGATGCAAAACCCATCAAAACTCCTTAATGGACATCTTGATCTTGATGAGGGAGGTAAACCGGTTGATCTTAAGCTTTATAGGTCCATGATTGGTAGTTTGCTTTATCCTACCACATCTAGGCCCGATATCATGTTTAGTGTGTGCATGTGTGCTAGATTTCAAGCCGCTCCTAAAGAATGTCATTTGACCGCCGTAAAGCGTATCTTGAGATATTTGAAGTATTCTCCTAACATTGGTCTTTGGTATCCAAAAGGTGCTCAATTTGAGTTAGTAGGGTTTTTGGACTCGGATTATGCCGGTTGCAAGGTTGATAGGAAGAGCACTTTCGGAGGTTGCCAATTGCTTGGACGGTCACTTGTTTCTTGGTCATCTAAGAAGCAAAATTCAGTGGCTCTTTCAACCGCCGAAGCGGAATATATCTCGGCGGGGAGTTGTTGTGCTCAATTACTATGGATGAAGCAAACACTTCTTGACTATGGTGTGAAATTCAAGGAAATTCCTCTCTTATGTGACAATGAAAGTGCTATCAAGATTGCAAACAATCCGGTTCAACATTCTAGAACCAAGCATATTGACATACGGCACCATTTTCTTAGAGATCATGTGAGTAAAGGAGATATCAAGATTGATGGAGTAAGCACGGAAGATCAATTGGCGGATATATTTACCAAGCCTTTGGATGAGTCTCGGTTTTGCAAATTGAGAAATGAGCTAAATGTGATTGACATTTCAAATGTGGCTTGAGAACTAGCACATGTGTTTATCCATATGCTTTTGTCTATCTCTCTTATTAATTTCTAACTTATCTCTTGTCTTTTAGTTTCGTGAAGCTTGCTTTTGCATATTTTTCTAGCATTACTCAGTACATTGCATAATTAAATAAATTTCTCTTATTATTCTTGAGCAATGATCCCAAAAGAAATCCTTAAAAAGTCTCTTTTTAAAGTTATTTCTCGCTGAAATCAAAAAGGAGGTCGGACCGTCCGTATCAACAGGGCGGACCGTCCGGCTGCTCCTGGCGGACTATCCGCCGTGCGCGCGACCGTCCGCGTGGCTCGTGGGGCAAAGGTGCGGCTCTGGTCGTTCTGGAAGCAATAACGGACCGTCCGCGCCCGGTGCTCGGACCGTCCGCGCGCCCTCGCGGACCGTCCGCGTGGGTGTCGCGGACTGTCCGCCCGTGTCGCGCGCGGGTGGGTCCCAGGCCGCAGGTTGTTATCGATTCAGGGCCTTCTCTTCTTCCCCACCGAATCAGTTCTCCCTCTTCCTCCTTTCTCTTGCTCCCTCTCAAAGTGATAGCCCCCCTCTTAGGGATTTCTCTTGGGGCTCTCCCCGGACCGTCCGAGCACATCCCCGGACTCTCTGCGAGGTTCTCCACCATGTCATCCGGGTACTTTTTCGAATCTCTCTGTCTATCTCTTGGGTTTTGAGCAAGGAGGTGGTTAGGGTTTGGAGGTGTGATCTAAAATTCGACCATGATTTCAAGATTTTGGCTTGGTGAATGTGTTTAGGGTATCAATGTAGTGTTGTGGCAAAATTTTGGTAAAGAAATTTTGGTTTTTGATCAAGTTATGAGGTTGGAAAGAATCGGCCCCACTGTTCATGGGCGCCCGCCGTCCCGGACCGGGCGGACCGTCCGCCGCCTCCTCGTGGACGGTCCGCGCGGCCCCGGCTGCGGCTCCCATGTGCAGTGGCTTCTCGAATGGGGTTTCATGATCAATTCAAATTGCTTCCTAATGTTAGTACTCATTGAAATATATGGCTTTTGACAGTGCTCGCAAGGCTATAGCTTCTCTCACTAAAAAGGTGACCAAAAAGGTCACATCAAAGAAGAAGGGCAAGGATGTTGGGACATCGAAGAGGCGGAGAAAAGATGATACCTCTGAGGAAGAAGAGGAACCCGACAATCCAAATGACAGCGACTTCGATCCGGCCGATGAAGCAGCAAGTGCCTCATTCATGATGGATGAAGATGAGATAAGTCAAGGGGGAGGTAACAATGTTGAAATCATTGATGTGGTTAATTACACAGCTCCTAGAAGGCAGTGGACCCAAAGAGAGTTTGCTATTGCTAGAAATGAAAATGCTTATAATCAACCCCGTGACACCCACAATTTATTCTTCCACACTCTTGTGCAAGAACAAGCATTTTTCGGTAGTTTGATGGAGTGCACAGTTTTCTCTCATCAAAGGGTTGATTTTGATTATCTTGAGTCTAAACCTGTCCTTGCTGGGGTGGCAACAAAATTTGAGAATTTGAGGTTAAAACCATTTCTTCAGCATAGATGTGACTGGAATGATACAATAGTTAGACAATTCTATGCAACTTATGAAATGGATTTCATAGGGAAGAAAATGAAATGGATGACTGGTAAAAGTGAGTATGAGGCCACATTTGCAGAATTTGCAACTGCTAATCATCTTAACTATGAGTATTTTAGCGAGGGTATTGATGTTTATAACGAGGATATTCTTGAAGATACAACTGTATTTATGAGCCTGGCACCCTTAATGCAACCATAATGAACTGCCTGTCATCAGGACTTAGACACCATCCAGCAGCCATCAACAACATCATTAGGCACACTTTTATGCCTAAAAGTGGTAATAAGGATAAAGTCCGGGAACATTATTGGAATGTGATTGATTATGTTATGAATGGAACTAGATTTAATGTTGTGAAGCTTATTCTTGATCAAATTATTTGCAAGAAACGTCTTGTTCGAGATAGTATTTATTTTGCCCC
This sequence comes from Cenchrus americanus, assembly GCA_947561735.1. Classification (NCBI taxonomy): domain Eukaryota; kingdom Viridiplantae; phylum Streptophyta; class Magnoliopsida; order Poales; family Poaceae; genus Cenchrus; species Cenchrus americanus. The sequence continues at coordinate 73,179,147 of OX387240.1, forward strand.
TTATATTATGTCATTGATCAAGATCAAGACAGGGTTCAATGGGTTATATGATGTGAAGCATGAACTTTATCGTCCATTTTACAATGCTAAAGCCTTTTTGAACAAGTCATTGACACCCTATGGACAGGAAGCAGAGGCTCACAATATTGCAGAAAATATTGAGGCTCATGGTGGTGATGATGAAAATGCCAATGTTGGCAACTTGGGCAATGTTAATGTTGATGAGGGTGCTTATGCTATGCCTCCTCCTCCTCCAGTTCCTCCCATGCAACCACAGTGGGAGCCTCCTGCTGGATATTTTGATTCCTATTTTGCTAATATTCAACAGTCAATGAACTCTCAGTTTCAGCAAATGCAGTTGGGGTTTCAATCTCACTTTGAGGCATATGGACAGCAGATGACTGACACCTTTCAGACTACGCAGCAGAATTCTCAGCATCAGATTGATACTAGTCTGGATACCTTTGGTCATCATGTCTATAATACTATGCATGACCCCATGATGCAGCGGTTGGGTGACATGCAGACTGATCTTCAGAATGACCTCCGTGCCCTTAATGATAGATTCTCTCAGATGTCCACCTCCGAGCAGTATCAACAGTTACATGATCAGCAGACACAGCTTCAGCACGATGTCCATGCCCTGAACACAGCTTTTGGAGATTTCAGAGATCATTTTTATCATTACTATCCGGCTCCTGCTCCACCACCACAGTTCTGTCCCCCTCCGCCATTCTATCCTCCTCCGCCGCCGCCTCAGGATGACTAGGCCCTTTTGGTATTTGATGCCAAAGGGGGGGAGAGATTTGGAGGAGTGTGTGATTTCTAGGGGGGGCTCACTTTGCTTGCATGAATTTGGAACTCTTTGCATTGCATTTACATGTTTAATTTCGGTCTTGCATGAACTTCGTGTGGCTTGTAATAATTTTTTGAGACTTACGTTTTGTTGTGTGATGTGTTTGAGAACTAGAACTTGTGGCTATCTTGTGATGTTCTATAATTATGATCTTGCTTTGTTTATCTTATGGCTTGTTCTAGTTCCCGTAGTAGCTTTTGATGCTAACCCCTCCTTAATCTCTTTGGATATATATATGTGGTTGTTGTCTTGATCTTTATTTTGTAGGGAAACTCCGTCAAAATTTATTATGTTTATGCATATGTGTAAAAATCAAATGGAAATTACATGCACATATGTAGGGGGAGTTATCTCTATATTCTTGTTTTGGAGACATTCACTCTATCTATTTATTGTATTTATTTGAGAAGATTAAGTTATTCCGAAACACAAAACCTTTCTTATATCACTCCTTTAAATGGTTGCCATAAATTACCAAAAAGGGGGAGATTGAAGGCATCTAGGCCCCTAATTTGTGTTTTGGTAATTAATGACAATCATTATGGACTAACAATTTTATTTGAGTTATAAGAATAGGTTAGTCCGGTAAAATGATGAGATCATGTGGTATACTTGAGAAGGTCTTGGATGACTTGTGTTGGAAAGGGCTCAAGGCAAAGGTAAAAGATAGGGTTTTAGTTTTACCGGTCATAAGGTGATTAGAGGATGTTAAATGACCGGGTTAATAGGATAGATAGCCGTACTATCAAGAGGGATCAATTTCATTGGCTTGACTTTCCATAGTGCCACTTGGATCAAAATTTGCATGCATTGCATTTAGATGAGTGGCGGTTTCTCTTGGTAAAAGGGTTTCATTGAAAATCAAAAGACAAACAAGTTTTCTGGTATCTGGCAGACAGTCCGGGCCCTTCGGGCAGACGGTCCGTGGATTGTTGGTTTTTATTTTACACCTGAGTTTTTGGCAAAAGATTTCGAGAAATTGCGCTTCGGGCGGACGGTCCCGCGTAGGGACCGGCGGACGGTCCGCCGGGGACCGGGCGGACGGTCCGCGAGGTGCCGCGGACGGTCCGTTATTCGTAACGAACGAGGTGTCGCTCGAGGTCCGGGCGGACGGTCCGTGGCCGGCCCGCGGACGGTCCGCGTGGCCCGGGCGGACGGTCCGCGTGGCCCCGGCGGACGGTCCGCCCGCCCAACGCGCAGCCGCCTCAGCCGTTGACCTGGCGATTTTACCGTTGGAATTCAAACGCGGACCGTCCGCGAGGGCATCGCGGACAGTCCGCGAGGCACGCGTTTTGTGTCTAACGGCTAGTAACGGGAAGGGGGAGTATTTATACTCCAAGCCCGGGGTTGGAGAGGCTCTCTTGGCACTTTAAAAGGTTCATACTCCCTTGTAGAGCTCTCCCTCCCCTCTCTCTCACTCACTTGACTTAGTGGTGGTATTCTTTGTGAGATTGAGAGTTTCTAGTGCATTGCATCAAGGTTTTGATCTTTGTGGCACTAGGGAATCATCAAGCAAGTGGTTGATTTGTTACTCTTGGAAGTTGCCACTTCCTAGACGGCTTGGTGGTGGAAGAATCCGTTGAAGCTCGCAAGAAGATTGTGCGTGGCTCCGGATTTCATGTTGTGAGAGGTATTGTGCTCACCTCACCGGAGCGGTAAAGAGCAACTCTAGTGGAATCGAGGTGTGGAGTGGTTCTCTTGTTCTAACCGGCTCAAGATCAAGTGGTGTCTTGATAGAGGAGCGGTTGAACATTGAATCCACCTCAACGTGGATTAGGGGTGACCGGCAAGTCATCGATACCAGGGGATAAAATTCGTCTCTTGTGCTTGGTTATCTCATTCCTCAATTTCCTTTCAAGCACTTTACTTTGAGCATTCTATTTCTAGAGGTTGTTGTTTATCTTGTCACCCTAGGCCGCAAAACCCCCAACATAGGAATAGAGTATGTAGAGATTTATTTCTCCTTGTGGTTCTAATTAAATTTCTCTAGTGTTGTGGTTTTAGTTTTTAAACCGCCTATTCACCCCCCTCTAGTCGGTATCCTAGATCCTACACCTTTAAGGACATATAGCTTTGCAGAATTCATATCACCTACCAAGAAGACAAGGGAACCTTTTGATACCTTTAAAACTCCACCTGAACCGGAGTCTTTGAACCCTTCTGCATCAAGTGTGCTAAGTGAGATGAGATTTCTAGTCATCCTCGGTATGTGCCTCACATTCTGTAGCGTGCGTGTCATGCCATCATGCGCCTTGATCTGAACGGAGCCTATACCCACAATCTCACATGGGTTATCATCTCCCATACGCACTACATCTCCATTCTGCACAGGTTTATAAGAACTGAACCAATCTCTGTTAGTGCAGATATGAAATGAACATGCTGAATCAAGTATCCATTCATCATGAACAGAAACACAACCGGCAAGGACAACCAGACAATCTCCTGAATCAGAAGTATTCCCAGCACCGGAAACAACAGAGGCCTTACCATCCGAATTATTTTTTCTGTTCTCCTTGTTCCTAAGCTTCCAACATTCCTCAATAAAATGAGTCTTTTTCTTGCAATACTTACAGAACTTCTTGGGCGGTCTAGACTTAGAACGACCTCTGCTTTCTTGGCTCTTGTAACGATCATTGCTTTCATTAGAAGATCTGTAGCCTACCGGCCCAAGCCTACCGGCGACGGGCCTCCGCTTCGCTCCGTCAGAAGTCGGCCTTTCTCTTGGGAGACAGAATTTGGATCATAACTCAACATTTTAGAGTGCTTAAATTTAAAGAGAGAGTAAGAAATCTAATGGTGGAAGTACCAGGAAGTACCTAAAGAGAAATAATATGAAGTGCCAAGAATAATGAAAATATTGTGATGCCCTTTTAATTATGTGTAAGTAAGTTTATTGATTTATTAAAAAAGGATAAGAAAGGAAGTACCTGCAAGTACCACATGTAGTTCTAAGTATAGTACCGTAACAAAACTTATTTTGAAGGGTAAACAAGCTTTCATGTTCCATTCCTTTCTATCATATTTGTACCATGTTATCTACTCCCTCCGTTCTTAAATATATAACACAGTTGACTTTTTACTCCAACTTTGACCACCAATATCTATTGAACAAGTTAGTGAATTAAAGTAAAATGTGTATCTTTATATCTATTGTCAAATGCACTTTAGATTTAACTTGTAGGTTTATCGATTTGCAAAAATATTTGTATAAAAGACTAATAGTAAAACATATAAAAAAATCAATGGTGTCATATATTAAAAAAAGGAGGTAGTATCTTTTAATTAGAGAAGACGTTCTCCACTTGTGTTTTCAGAAAGTCACACTCATTTTACTTTAGATTTTTCATAAACGAAAAGAGGAAACTACACGTCATAAACGATAAAAACTTTTTGGTGTGTCACATCTACTAATTAAGAACACATATGCCAAATGACAACCTGACAAGCACATAAAGAGAGAGTATAAACTTCAGCAAAAAAAGAAAAACATAAATTTTGTTGAGTCTCCATCCATACACAGGAGTAGACTTTTATAACACGCCTGTCAGGGAAATTGTGTATGCGAGTGGATGAGGATGTGGGTTGGAATTTCAGTTGGAAGATGCCAAGGGCATCGTTAATTCAGACCAAGATAATAGACTTTGCAGGCGCATGTCACCTGTCTTTTTACATTTCTTTTCTGGCTTTCTCACCTTGAGAGATATGGCTGCTGCCTGCTTGCATACTCTATTTTGGCTCTCTAGAAAAATGGGATTTGGTGCGATGTCTCTTTTGCATATGACACTTGCAACTTCTAGATAAATGTCATGTGTACTTCCACTCTGTTCACACTGAAAGCTTACATATGAGATGTCCTTACATATTGCTCTAATGTTTACAATATGACAGTCAATCAATTCATCCACTCCATTATTACAAAAGAGAATCATCGTGCATAAGAAAAAAAAAACTCTCTGACTATTCCTTCACCAACAGTTCTGTTCAGAAGGTAAGAGTGTACTACAAGGTGATCAGAATTCAGAACAGTTAATACCAAAATGCCAGTGAATGGAAGTGATGGTCTAGAAAATTAGTTTTGCAGAGTTGTACATACAGGATGTGTGTCCAATATATACGAGTAGCTTGTTGCTGCTTTATTCCGTTTCCTGAATCTAGGGTTCTTGGAACATACTCATCATGGTGTTGGCTGCTGCACCCGCACCAACTCTCGCACTAGGAGGATTAGCGCTTTTGTGGCCAGGTGCCCTGTCGATCCATGTGAGAACATTGCGCACTGGATGTTGGCCGCCGTGGCTACACAATCGTGAACATCAAGTGACAGACAGCAAGTACTAATCCTTGAGGAAACATAAAGGTTAAAAGCATGTAGCAGTTGTATCTTCAGTTAGTGCTCAGAGGTAGCTGGACACTTTGCAGTTCTGCATATACCATTACCAGCACATGGCATTGCTTTGCAGCTGGGGCCATTTGCATTAGAGTCGTGCATGTATAACTTGCACCAACAAATTAAAGCAGCTAGATGATCATATATTTCTTGTAATTATGGGTTCATGCTCTGAATTGAATTTGTGCACCAGTATATGAAAGTGCTAATATAATCATGAGGTCATGATAATAAGAGATGAATACACAAAATAACAATTAGGCCTTTTTTTTGAAAAATATTATGCCTAAGTTTTCATCCAGCAGTCAGAGCCAGCAGTTTGTACTGCACCAACTACTTTTTTTTATAAAAAAAGTAATCCTTGATCTCGGTCAGCTTAGGATGTTGCGGATAAAGATGAATCTCAGTCTCAGCTAATAATGCTCCTTTTCCCTGGTCTCCCCAAATTCAGCGACATTAAACATTAATTAATAAAACGGCAGGATATAATGTTTCTTTTTCCTTTTGGCCGTTCAAAAGGAGTTGGCGCGCTGGCTTTGTTCTCGGCTTGATTTGATTTGATTTTATTGATGCAAAGGACATGGTGAAAGCAACTTGAGCACGACCAATCTTCAGAATCAGAAAAAAAAAGTGCACTAGTCTGGTCAGGGTCTGCAGTAGCAGCTGCCATTCTTCTTAACTGCTCTGCAATCACCGTGCCTCGTTTCTTTGTTAAAACACTAGCACTAATAAAGCATGCAATTTGTATTGGCATGCTTAGGCAGGCAGGCAAGAATCTTGCAAATGGCCAGTTGAGGCTTCACTATCCATGCTGCTGCAAGCAGAAAACAACAGGGGCAAGCTACCATCAACAAGACAACACTGCACATATTGCAGGTCTGCTTGATTAGGCTGGGCACATTGATTAAAAAAGTGATTAGGGCCCCATCAAGTGCTATTAATTCCTACTGCCTACACTAAGGACCAATGTTAATTACTACCAGCCTTTTGTTAATTGTCTACAGTAGCATCAACAGGAGTACTACTGTACAACTAACAAATTATTAGGTGCATGCGCTGGTCAACTCTCTTCCCTCGGCCTGCAGCTGCCGCATGGGACAGGAATAGAATTCACAACCGGCGATTAGAGCGGCCAAAAGCACATTAATCAGTGACGATTTAATTAGAGAGAGAGAGAGAGAGAGAGAGAGACAGAGAGATTTGGATTTTGGAACAGCAGCACTTGGTAAAGGTACTCATTGACACTCACACGTTGCTTGTTACGCATGTGACAACACTACACCACTGGTGTAACACTATTCAAACTTGAATGATGCTTCCAGAGGACAGAGAGTGATCAAGATTAGTACCGGAGCCTCTATATGACCGTTGGGCCGGGGTGGCCTGACAAAAAGCTACAGTAACGGCTAGTACACAAACGGGTCAACACACATTTGCAGTCAGATGTAACGGGAAGACAGACAAAAACAAACGGGCTTCTTTTTTTGCGGTCAAGGCAAGAACTGAAGAAGAAACAAGCCTGCACCTGTCATCATCACGGATCAGTTTCAGTTTCAGGGCCTCTAGCAGCTCTGAGCTCTCCTCCCTCCGACCTCTCCAGGTCTCCGGCCATGACCAATTGACCATGGGCCCATGGCCTCTCCTCCCCGTGCACGGTGCACACATGTTTGTCCTTCTCATGTTTTAATATGGTAAAACACATTTTTTTTGTGGTAACTAAAAAGAAAAGGAGAGACTGCAGGTCTGGCGACTGCAGGTAACACAATACTACTATTTTTTACAAAAATAAAAACGTTTTTAAAAACAGTTGTGCTGGCAACGGTAAAAAGAGGACGAGGCCTTCTGTTCTGTCGTTAGCTTGTTTTCTTGTGCACACACACGCCCTTGGTCCTTGCCCCTACTTTGGCTCTGCTGGTTTTCTTTACAATGGCAGTTGGGGCCCGCACTGCACCTGCACGTGACAATCATCACCCTCACCACAACAACGCTGCACACAGTTTTTGAGTGTGACAGCACCTTAGCAGGCCACAGAAAATCACGGAAAACCTACCCATTCTCAAATATCAGACGACAGGCATGGAATGCAAAAACAAAGAGTGACAAGGGACAACACGCCCCCATTGCATGAGGCATGGAATCAACCAGACAACCCACCCATGCCCCCTGCCGTGGCCTTGCCTCCCTGCCTATGTGATGTGGTGTTCATTATGCCACCATGATAGTATTTTTGTAGTAGGTTAACCAAACAAATGCCCTCTTGCAACCTCATCTAATATCCCTGTCAAACGTGACACCATGATGATGTAGCACTCTCAATCATATAGCTGATAAAAAAACAATAACTAATTGCATGAGAAATTAATTTTCTTTCAAGAAAATTGCTTGATGATTCTTCAGAACAAAAAAAAAATGCGTGAGCAAACTAGATAGAGGTATGACCAAGTTTGCCAACGATACTTAGATTCCTTGAGTTCTCCTATATTGTCTCCATTTTAATAAAACATATAATGTTTAGAACGAACTGACTAACTAATCGATTCGTTTAAAAAAACAAGAAGCAGTTAAGATTTGTTGCTCTGAACAGGACCCAATTGTCCAAGTAAACCCTTTCTCCAACCATCCCACTATCCAAAATCTTAAAACCTACCACATCAATCTTCTTCTTTTCCTTTGATAGAGAATATTAATGTGCACTAGCACTCTTAATCACCTCATGCCTCTGTACTTTAGTCTTTGTATACACATCATTAAGTCCAAAAGTCTAACCATCATCTATTGAATTATTGGCACGAGGAAAAGTCGCACTTGTACATCTGAAAATTGCGGTTAAATCTTCTCCGGCACGCCCCCAATCAATCCTTGAAAATTCACTGATAATTCCATGGCCACTGAGTTGTTCAGAGGCCGTGAGACTTTGTTCTGTTTTTTTGTTTTATGAACGAACAAAGAAAACTGTTCTTCATGTCTTCATCTGACCCGGTCTAGAAGGTAGCAATTAAGTCGACTCTGGCAATAGCACAAGTGAGATTAACAATTTGGAGACCACTAACATGCCGTAATGCTGACGCTGAGACCTGCTTGGTCGTGACTGGATGTGTACGTCGAGGTCGTTGGACGTAGACGGCACCGTAGACCTCATTGTACTTGTCGCGTGTGCCAATTTGACCTACCACTCACCACTAGAGTTTTTTTTTGCTATGTGGGTTTTAATTCTGGAGTAAATTGACTGCAATTCCAGCGAATTTGAGTCTTTTTTGGCAGGAGTCGTCTCTTGACTTTTGGAGCTTGGTGAGGTGAGATATTCTTCGTTCATGTGAATGAAGACAAGAACGCAAGCAAAATATGATATGAAACCTGGTGCGAAAAGCTGCCCGCCAACAGACTCTGAAAGATCAACTAAGGCTTAATTTTGTCATGATGCTGTTCTTTTAGCCGTTGATATCTTGTTATTTTGCAAAGGGGGCACAATATGTGGCAGATGCTCATAGTCACAGCATGAAAAAATTAGTTCTTTGTTCTGATGTTTGCACAATTTAGCTAATGGGCGGAAGTACAATGTCTTGTGCAATGATTAACAGATAAAGTCAGAAGGAATTACATCACATGCTGTTGAAATTACTCCAGATGCAGCCTTCAGCAAGATTAAAATTGGCTTTAATAATCCTTGTTTATAATGGCCTCTGCAAGCCTGATTGTTTGGTACAAAAGAACTCGTAGGCATTGCATCATTGGATTCAAATTTCGAACAAAAAAAAAGAACTAGATCATAGATACACGCTACTCGGATGAGCATGGCAGATCATGACCTTGTAAGTTCTCTACACACAGATAGACTGAAACGCGTACTGAACATCAGACATTAGGGCCAATGAACACTAGAATTTACAGAAGTTTATTTCACTCTACACAATCACATTTTTCCAACATAAATTAAATTATGAATGAAGCTTGACAGCTAGAGATTTTTGGACGGGTGGTGAACAAAGAACCATATCATCATCAGTTACAATTGTCTGGCAAGCAAAAGAATAACACATTAACAACTAGCACACTCCTCTACCACTATGTCATCCATCATCATGCATCAAGGGGCAACGCACTGGGATTAACAGTGTCACTGAAACATGACCAATAAACAAGAAGAGAACAAATCCTTCTCACAAACACAACCTCCACAGCAATGCAATCTTCTTTTCCTCCCCAGAAATACACATCTTGAATCATCATCATACCCTCCCCCTGCCTTCGCCGGAATCAGCAACAGCACTGCCCATGCCCTCGCCTTTCTCCATGCCAAGACCACCCATCCTCTTCTCGTCGTCCATTCCCTTGAGGTGCCCTGCGGCCTTCAGTGCTCCGATGTTGCTGACATTGCCGAAGATCAGCACAATGATGCCCAGGAAGCTCCCAAGGAATGCTGCGGCAAATGATCCTCCAGCACGCCCAGGGCCAGCTGATGCAGCAGCATAGCCAATCATAGCACCGGTGCAGCGGACAAATGCATACCAGACAGAAAATGCACCCTCCTTCCCCGGCGGTGAGGCATCAAGGAGCAGAATGCGGCCAAATGAGTACAATATACCGTTGGCGGTGCTCTGGACAAGGGCGATAACAATGATGTGGGCAGCTCTCCACCTGTGGCTCTTGAAGTAGAACCCAGCACCAGACACAAATAGGCAGATTATGAACCCAAGCAGCTGCATGCGCACAGCATCAGCACGGATGATGATCTGGATCGGGTGGAGAAGTGGAAGCGAGATCAAGGGAAACAGGAAGTAAAGGATCCACAGCACGAGCACAAGCACCGGCTTGATGCAAACACCACCAATAGCATAGAGTGTGCCGCTGGTGAAGATGCACATTGTGGCGAAAGATGACAGGAACACTGCAACCAAGCTGCCAATGGCCTGTGGGTAGCGCAGGAGGGTCATGCTGTAGCTGAGCTTGGTGAAGAAGTTGGGCTCAAATGCCGTGGCAGGAGATGAGCTGCTGGGCCTGTTTGTGAAGAGACCGTGGCAGATGCCAATGAACCAGATAAGGCCACTGAAGATGGAGACGACCCAAAGGCCCGTGAGCTGATCAGTGCGCCGCAGCATGTGGTACATGAATGCGGCCATGAGAGCCGCCCCAATGCCTCCAATGGCAGTGCAGTACAGGCTGAGCTGGCTGGCAGCAGCGCGGCGGCGAAGAACAAGGTGCTTGCCGGAGTCATGAGCAGCAAGGCCACGGATCATCAGTCCAAGGTTTCGGGTGTGCACTGCCTCAGCGATAATGATCGATCCTGCAATGAAGAGGATGTAGAAGAGGAACACCCAGACTGTCTTGAAGAAACCAGTGAGCAAGCAGAAGAACGACCCAAAGGACGTGGCAGCAATGAGGATGAGCGACTGATACTGGCCACGGTCAAGGTGGTGAGCAGTCTGAGTGAGGAGCGGAGCCACGATGAGGATGCCAATTGCCCATGACAGACCACTCCAGCCCAATGGTGACATACGCGATCCATCAATGACAATGGAGTGCCTGGTAAGCCTTTGGTACCTGTCCAGTCAACAAATTTGGTGTCAGCAAAGTATGTTTTGTTGGCATAAACACCAATGTAGTAACTATGAACTTCACATATTAACAGAGTAGAAAGAAATTTGAGAGTTGGGTTGTCAATGTTCATGCATTTAAGAAACAGCCATCCCCCTCCCCCTTTACAATCAAGAGCAGTTATAGTTGGCCTTGTGGATTGTTAAGCATGACATGCTGTAGCACACCTACCAGTTGGCTGGGCCAGCAGTTGGCCACCAACAGTGTCTTGCTAGCAGAGACCCCTTCTCTGTAATTGCAACGGTTACCTCTTTTCCTGTTCAAAAGGAAAAAGGGCCAAAGAGAAGGGGGCAAAGCATGGGCCTGCTTTTGCGCACTCATTTTTCTCGGTTCTATCAAAAGTGCGACAAAAGGCAATGCAACCCCCATCTGTGCCAACTCTAGATCTATCAGCAAGCTGTGAAAATATTGGTCAGTGTATTTCATCGCAGTAATTTGATGCGAAAACTGGACGCTATCTGTAGTATGGATTCAAGTTTCTGAGCAATTTAATGAGATGCACAGGCCTCCTCTTGGAAGCTCATAAATTTCACACTTATGGCTCTCTGTGCCCCTTTCCCTTCTCAGGAATAGCCTCCCTATTTAGATTTCACCAAATGTTCAACGTTACAAATGATTTTAAAAAAAGTTTACAGACACACACCCAAGGATTTCTTGTTTGACCTTATCCTCCCAGAGAGCTAACAAAAAGATACTGACAAAAAATGCATATTCCAAGACCATGTTATATGTATAGAGAAAGAAAATCTAATAAATAGATAATAGCAAAAACGAAAGAAATGCCTAGCTAAACTGCTTACTCAACTACTACTAGATAGGGCCAAACAGTAGCATCTTTTGGAGCTTTGCTCATGAATCTCTTATATCTGCTGCTAATAATTGAGAGCACGGAAATAGGGAATCTCTAAGGAATCAGGGTCTTTTCTTTTGCATATACACAGGATATATGTAGACTAAAGCCAAGAACAAAAATCTAGTTTTGTACTTGAACATTTTAGCGTACGAGAGGCAGGTAAACAACCGTGGTAGCAGGAAGAGTAGGCATGTACAACATCACAAAATGAATAGGAGCAACAAAAACTAGCTGAAAACTACAAAGCTGAGCGCCATACGAGGGCCCTGGCGACACAAACAAGGCAAAAAGATGTTTCCCGAGTGAAGGATGCAACGTATGCTTCCTGGTTTGCTAAACAAAACAAACGTAAGAGCTTTTTCAAGAAAACATCAGGCGGGTGGAAACCTGAAAAGCAGACACCAACGTAAGAGCTTTTAAACAAGATGAGCAGCAAGTGGGTAAACTCTTCAAACTGTGGGGGAAACAGCCTCAAAGCAAAGCTCACTAGTCACTCAGTAGCTCAAATTTTGAAAAAAAAAAAGAGGCAAAAATCACAACCTGTCCCCAAGAAGAAGGGGGAAGGCTGGGAAACAGAGGAGAAATCTCTCTCAAGAACACACAAAGGGAAGAGAAGGGAAGGGAAGGGAAGGGAAGGAAGAGGAGGTGGTGCGTGGCTCTTACATGGACATCTCATGGACGGAGCAGATGGCGCCCTTGACGGTGTACTTGGGGTCCGGCGTGAAGTCGGAGGAGGGGAAGGCGACCTGGGTGATGATGGTCGGGAAGAGCACCGGCAGCAGCAGGTGGGTGATGAAGTAGGAGCAGAAGCCGTAGAGGTACCAGCCCACGGACTCCACCATGGCCGGCGGCTCCTCGGGGATGACGTACGCCGGCGCCGCCGTCTCGCGCCGGTACGCCTCCCTCACGACCTGAATCTCCCGGGCCGTCTCCTCCCCGGACGGAGGGGCCCCTCCGCCGTTGTTCCCGCCGTTCTTGCCCCCGCCGTTGCCGCCGCCGCCGCCGTTCTTGGGGACGGCCGCCTTGTCCTTGGTCGCCGCCGCCGCCGCCGCGGCCTTCTCCTTGTCCTCCTTCTCCAGCGCCTCCCGCATGCTGCTCCGAGGCTGCGGCAACGGTTGCTGCTCCGACATTGCTCCTCCCCCTTGGCTCCCCCTCTCCCTCTTTAAGCCGCTGCAGCAGCTAGCTGGGGGAGTGAAGAGGAGAGAGAGCGCGCGCTCACGAGCTATGCTATGGGGAGGAGGAAGAAGTGGTTCTTTTGAGGAATCCTTGGCCTTGGGTTTGCTAGCTTGGGGTAAAGGCGTAAAGCAGAGCTGAGCTGAGCTGAGCGAGCTATGGGGGTAGGGGAAGTGTGTATGACTCTGCGCGTGCTGTGTATGTGTGTATGTGCAAAAGGTGGCGGATTTCAAACCTGGGATTGAACTGGGGTTTATGGGAGGGAGGGGAGGAGAGGAGACTAGTAGGAGAGAGGGGAGGGAGGACGGCGGCCTTGCTGTGCTGGGAGATGGGATGGAGTGGTGCTCGCCATTCGGCCAATGGCGGGGTGCTTTTATGGGGTGGGGTTCTGCTAGGGGGACCAAGGAAGAAGGACCGGATTGCACACAACAAACTACTAGCTGGTGTTTGTGAGTTGGCCTAGGCCTTCCTTTGGCTGCGCCGGAGGAGGTGTGACCGTCTCTAATCGTCGCATACCCGTGATTTGTTCAAATTATTCTATTCTCGTTTATATGTGATTTTCTAAACATTGTGAAACTAAAGCCAGGGGGTTATCTATTGTATTTTTTTCCTATCGTGAAGATATTATGTACTGGTAGATTGCCAGCGTGCCACAAGTAGAAAGGTCATAACTCATATTTCCAACCGTATTTAACTAAGTTTTATCGTTGCTGTGAAATACCAAAACCCGCTACTATTCTAGAACCGTGACCACATATAGTTGGCATTGGCACCTCACAAAAAAAAGAGGTACGTACAAGGACAAAATAAGAGTTGGTTGGTTTTGTAGCTATCGAACGTGCTCATACGATTTGTTGGCATCACCTTTCGTTTTCTCTCGCGGGTACTTATAATGGATCGAAATAAATAGTTTACATGCAAATAATTGGCAAGGGATGCGGCATTTAATTAAAATTTGTAGCATCACAATAAACTATAAATTCCATGTTTTATCCACATGTTGCTATTTCTTTTTGTACAGTACTACTAGTATATTAGAAAGTACTGTTACCACTGGTAGGAGAGTACCGGAGTGGGGGGACCTATAGCAGTTCCTCCTGATGGCGAGGAACATGGGCCTTTGGATACCTGCCTCCAATTTTCCCCTTGCCCTTTGCCCTAGGAGACCTGCCTGCTGTCCCCAGAGGTGGGGTGGGGGTCACTGCTTTGAGAATCGGAAATTTTGTTCATATCGGGGTTTTTTTTCACGTCACAAAACCCCTCTTCTTATCCTCCACCTTGCAACTTGCATGCCGTGCGTGCAGCTCAATACATTTTTCACGAACTGCTGCTGCTGCTTCACCACGTTCCGTTTTCCTGAGGCCACGTCCGTTCGTGTATGCTTCTCTCTCATGGCCCCTCGGCGCATCCGTGAGGGCAGGGCAGGGCAGGCAACCCGCAACCTCCATTTCGTTGTCGCGATGATAACAAATTAACAATACTACCAACTTGTGCAACAAATTGAAGCTGCCTTTCTTTTGTAGTAGTGGCAACTAACTAAAATGGCCGTCTGAACAAGATATAGTTTGGGCCTACATCCATGATCCATCCCCAATGGGTTCAACTGCTACGTAGTACGTCCGTGGACAGCGATACGTACGCTGTAGCAGCAACGCCACGCCACGCTGCGACTGCGACTGCGATGCGGTCACGAGGACGTCACGACGCCACCCCCACGGTCACCCCCAAAAGCCGCCGCTTAATAACTGCGTGAACAACATGTAAACACCCCTTCGTCCTTTTGTGGCGTTAGTTTTGTGTAATCACCAACGACATTGACACCACCACCCGGTGGTGGAGATCGTGCCAAGATTCGTGTGACAACGACACAGCCTGCTGAATCACATTGCACATCTTTCTTTCCTCTTGCTTTTAGCAGAAACACACAAATTTTCAACGGATATTAGAAAAAAAAAGTTCAAAACTTCACCAGCCACGATATTCGATCGATTTGCCTTGAAGATATGAAATAAGAAAAATCCGGAATTTCTTCTTTGTGATGATAATGCCAAAAAATCTCAAGTTGGCTCATCTGTCTTTCGTATGTTGATCATTAGAGGCCTCTTGACTTTTCTCTTCCCTATTTTTTTTTATTTGATTTTTTCACAAGTAAAAAAATCAAATAAAAATTGCAGAACTGCTAGCGCCCGGACGTCCGATCCGGGCGCTAGGATCGGACACCTTCTCAGCCACACGATTCGAATTAGGAAACATATCAGCCGTTGGATCATGATGTTGCGAAGCGTGTTGCGAATGTTGCGAACACCTTTTCTCATGTTGCGAACACCTTTTCCCATGTTGCGCCCCCTCCCTCCTCTCCTGACATAGTGTACATGTTGCGAGTGATGTTACGAGTTTGTGGCGAACATGTTGCGAGCTTGTGGCGAGCATGTTGCGACCAACATCCAAACATCATGTTGCGAACACTTTTTCCATGTTGCGAACAACTTTTCCTATGTTGCGAACAACTTTTCCCATGTTGCGAATACTTTTTCCATGTTGCGCCCCCTCCCTCCTCCCCCGACATAGTGTACATATTGCGAGCGATGTTACGAGCTTGTGGCGAGCATGTTGCGAGCTTATGGCGAGCATGTTGCGATCACCATCCAAACATCAGATGCAAAGTTGGTGGGCGGTTGGGAGGGCGTCCGATTTTTTTCCCCGTCGGACGTCTGATGAGGAGCATTACCGTTTGAAATAACAAGAACATTTATTACAGATGTTAACAAGCACTACTAGTAGTCCCGTAACAAGTAAAATTTGCAATCCACATATATCCATTTGAGAGGGGTCCGGGCCGGGTGTTCGGTCACGGTGGATTCCATCCGATCCCTGCATGTGAACGAAGGAGCAGAAGAAGAAGAAGCAGCAGCAGCAGCTCTATGAAAATTGCGAGTATGCTTGCTACAGTGAAGCTGAAGCCCCCCGGGTGTGCAACAACAGGTCCTACCATGTGTGCTCGCTCCAAGAGGCAGCAGGCAGGCAGCATGGAATGGTCACATGCTAGCTAGGGTCTCCTCCTCCTCAAGCTCAAAGCTAAAACCTCGCCGCCTTGGGGGCTTGGTTTATTTTTGCTCGCTGGCCGGTCGGGGTAAAAGACAAAAGGACCACCACCCCCCAAAAATGCCACTCGTCGTCGCCGGCTCAATTATTTTACGCGCACAATGCAAACCCGAGAACGGCGGATCAGCTTATCTTAGAGGAGCTAAGCCAACTTACAGCGAGTGAGCCTCACCTCACTTGCATACTCTCTAGTTTGCACCCGAGCTTCTCCTGTGTGTGAAGGACCAGCTCACCCAACACCCAAACAAACCATGATAAAGTAGTGCACACTCATCATCATCATCCGAAACAATCGTACCGTTCGTCTGGTTTATCAACCGAGCCAGCGATGCTTTTGTCTCAGAACGAACCAATCATCGACAATGCAGGTCCGAACCAAACAGTAGACAGTAGTAGTAGTGTCTCAAAGACTGAACACAACCGGGAAAATGGTGCTCACACAGTAAGCAAACACGAGCAATCGACAATCAGTGGACGGCAGCAAGAGGAGAGAATTAGGAGAAGGGTGATGAGATGAGATGAGAGGGGAGGGGGGGTCCAAGAACTTTGGCGTTCTCTTGTCATGGTGCTGCTGCCCTTTACAGAGAAACCGTCTTGGATTCCAACGAGAGCAGCCGAGCAGGCAGAAAAAAAGAGTAGGGGGGAAGTTGCCCGCGCAAGGCAATGATGCCGGCACGGCATGCCGCAGCAGCTCAGCAAGCAAGCCCCCCTTTCTCTTTCCCGGGCGACTCCTTTTGACTTGGAAGCTGGGTGCTGGACTGCTGGGAGGGGAGGAGGATCGGGTTGCAAAAAACCTCAATCACCTTTGGCCTTGGCACCCCAGGAACTATCATTTTTTGCACAAAAGGGCCGCCCCCCCTCTCTCTCTCCGCTCATGATATGCAGAGGCCCCCGAAAGACAGCTGGCGTTGGTGTTCCCCAGGGAAGGACCCCCACGAAAGCACTGCACCTCATTAATGGTTTGTTTTCTTCAAAGAAAGAAATCAAATGCGAAAACAACTCTTTTTTTCGTGATCTCAAGGGTTGCAAAAACCTCAAGGGTTCATCGCCCTGGCACCCCAGGAAGTACTGTATCATTTTTTGCACAAAAGGGCCGGCCCCTCCCTCTCTCTCTCTCTCTCCCCGCTCATGATCTGCAGAGGGAGGATCGGGTTGCAAAAACCTCAAGGGAGGATCGGGTTGCAAAAACCTCAAGGGTTCATCGCCCTGGCACCCCAGGAAGTACTGTATCATTTTTTGCACAAAAGGGCCGGCCCCTCCCTCTCTCTCTCTCTCCCCGCTCATGATATGCAGAGGCCCCCGAAAGACAGCTGGCGTTGGTGTTCCCCAGGGAAGGACCCCCACGAAAGCACTGCACCTCATTAATGGTTTGTTTTCTTCAAAGAAAGAAATCAAATGCGAAAACAACTCTTTTTTTTTTGCACTGCGTCGCAACGATCGCCTCCCTCTGTCCCTGTGTGTGCGCGGTGTGTGCAGCTGTCCTCCTCTCCTCTCCTCTGCACTGCACTCAGGATTCAGCACCTGTACTACTGTGCCAGTAGTACTGCTAACTATTTGAAAGTTTCAATTTTTTCCTCCATTGTATTACTAGGAGTAGTACTAGTTAATTTGGTCAAATACAGGTTGCCACCGAAATGTGGCGGCTAGCGAGCAGAGCAGGTGATGTTGAGCATATGGTGGCAGCAAGAGAATATCCCAGTGCCAGAGCTTCCGATCGATCCTCTGCAAGGCAATCGAGGCAAAACCTTTGTGCGTGTGAGTGTGCGTGTGCGGGTCGGTCAGTCCAGTTCGTTGCCATCAGCTCCCGCCCAGCTGGACATGCATCTTCAGTTGGACAATAAGCATTACATTTTACTACATGTTTGTTGTAATATATATATGCAATGCAATGATGGCTGCTAGCTCATGCGGCGCGTATGTATCGGTGTCTCGCGCTGGAACCAACCCAATAGCCAGCAATTCAATTTGTGTGACGGATCAAAAGACGAGCACTAACTATCTTAGGTCGAGTATAAACTAGTAGGCACAAAATGGAGTGGCCAATTAACAGTTGGAGTACACATATATAGCATGCGTGCGTGCAATATAATGATCCGTAGAGATATGAGAGTAGACCAGACAACACTGGAGGGACGAAGATACATACTCCTACATATACGGCCACCGTAGCAGGACTGAGTAGAAAGTTTTAGAGGCCAGCTAGCAGCTAGACGAAATGGTCCGGTGTTGGTTGTTAGTTTGTCCTTGAGCAACGGCCACAGCTGGCTGGAATGAGACGACGACGTTGGGTCACCTCGTCCTCGAATTAGTGATACGTACAATGCAACGCAAAGGAGAGCAAGCAAGGATTCCTCTCCGCATCTTTTGTATATCCGTATGTAGGATCGTCCCATCACCATATATTTACACATAAATAAATGCCCTGGGCTTTGTACGTAATAACCCAAGTGTACTTTTTTTTTTGCACAGTGCGCACTTGGAACAATAAGGCGTCAAGGGCAGATGCAACAACAAACAGGTACGAGTAGCTAGCTGTGAGAGTACGAGAAGTTGGATGCAGGCCGGGTGAGATCGAGAGGGGGAAAGAAGGAAGCTAGAGCTGTTTGTGCGAATAAACAGCACGTCGCGGCATCGCAACGCCCGCAGCTTCAAGCGGTTGTAGTATATGGCTGAACTGAAGCATCCGCGGTTGGTTGGGTTGGGTACAGTACGATGTTATTTTTAAGGTGTCAGTCACTCACTCAGGTTCCCAATGCAATGCAACTAGTACTAACCCCAAGTGTGGAGCACGAGCAAGATTGCAAGAAAGCCAAGGCCAAGCATGCATTTTGGATTTTCGGGGAGGAAAGGAATGGAAGGAAGGTGGTGGCGAGGCAGGCTGGGCTCTGAATGTGAAGATGGCTGGCATTGCTTTTGGGGACGGACGGCGTTTGCAGTTAAAGGAAGGTAAAGCAATGATTGCACTCCCACATTGGTTTATTGGCATGGGGTGGATAATCTATCTATCTATACGGAGCGGAATGGATGGATGGAGTGACGCACTGGGTGGTGGGTGGGGAAAAAGGTTTGAGCTGGGATGGGAGGCAGACAGGCGGACGCTTGCTTGTTGACTGTACCACTGACACGCCACCAAAGGACGGCGATGCAAACTTTGAATGCCACATTCACGTACTCCTCCATATCCCAGCAGACCCAGACCGTGACAAAAAAAATCAGCTTGCATTTGTGCGAATACAGGCATCAAAAACCTCTCCAACGCAGCACAACATGGTGTCCAGGGCGCGGGGTTTGGCGTATTTTTCTGCACGTAGTACGTATATACGTAGTGCCTTTCGCCCGTAGACCCGGTTACGAGCTTTAATTTACTCTGTCTACCTAATACTCCTACGATACGACATGCACTGGGGCTTTGGAGTTTGGGGGTTAATGGTGCAACAAGTGGCAGAGCAAGGACAGGGCAGGCCGGATCGGGTGGTGCACCAGCAGCGGTCACACGAGTTAGCAGCACGCGGAAGCGTGGAACGGGAGCCAGCGTGCGCTACCGCTGCGCGACACGACACGGCGCACGGGTAGGCCAGGCCGTAGTAGGCGGCAGCCAGAGCAGCGCCAGAGAGGCAGAGAGAGAGAGAGAGAGACTACTACCGGAGGAGTTGTTGTTCACAGCTTTCCATGCAGAGAGAGGAGAGGCGGGCATCCGGAGCTCATGCATTGCAGATTTGCAGAGAGGACACGAGGGGGAATAGTAATGGCCAGTCAGCCGGCCGTTGGGCACTTGGGCTGCCTCTACCGTCCGACGGCCGCCCTGCCCACACTGGATAAGATGCAGGGAACCATGGATTTCGATGTTTATAGATCCGAATTATTCTCTGAATTCGCGTTCAATAAAATTATTAATATTAATATTCATATTCGTATTTGTTTTTGATATGAATGTTAAAATAGATGTTTCTGTATTCGATTTCTATTTCTCTCTCTCTATCTGGTTTCATATTGGCATTCGACAATATCCGAATCCATCCGCTCGCCTTCGTTCTGAGTCATCGAGGTGGCTGGTTGCTCTTATGGCTGGTTGATCACCCTGTGCCCTGTGGTAGACAGGTGGGACGGCGTTGCACTCGTCGACGAAAGCCCGTGCTACTCCTACTGAGTTCACACTTGGGGGTTGCATCTGCATGCATCAGATAATACATGCACTTGGCACCACCAACACCAAGGCTGTGCGAAATGGGTGCTACCAGCAGCAACTGTACTCCCTCTCTGCAGTAAAAGTACACTAGAGGCTTGGCTTGGCTTCCATATATATTGGACGATCATCCAACGGTATTTTTTTTTTTCCTTCAAAAGAGGAGCGAACGGTATTCCGTTGCATCCCCCTTCCTCTGACAAGCAAGGGTTTTGGAGTTTCCTCCGGCCGGCTTCCGGGCACCTCGAGCAACGTAAAAAGGTCAAGGCTGGGACTGGGAACGACGATTACGGCTTGGCCGACGGCCGTGCCGGGCCCCCACTGGCTGGATTCGCCCGCAGTCCTGCTCGCTACGCTACGGTACTAGCCAAAGCCACGTACTAGCACCAAACTACTGCTCCTCCTGCCTGCGTCTGCTCGCTGCAGAAACAAACTGCCACGCAGCGGCGGCATCCGATGTGCGTGCGTGCGCGAGCCTGCTCACCCGTCCTCCTCCAAAACCAGGATCCAACGAGGACCTAACGGGACTACCTATCAACAGCACCACGATGCGCATTTTGCAGTGCATTCTTCCTACTGCCAAAAAGAAGAAAAAAGATGGAACATTATGCATACCTGAACACAGAAGCAACACCACATTGCATACCTGAATTGGAGTAGAATTTCGATCCAACCCCAATTGCTGTTGCTGATAGATACAACCGGCGGCCAGCGCACCTTTCTGGTCGGCCCGTGACACAAGACATAGATTAATGACCGGTCAAAAAAGCTTGCGGGGAATCAGGTAGCAGCGCATCGGCCATGGGTGTTCTACACAGCAGGCAGGCGTTCAGGTTTCAGCAGTTCAGGCTCGATCCCACCTGCTCGCCGTGAACATCCATCCACCGCTCACGCGCACAACAATTCAGCAACTGCAGGAGTGTCTTTGCCACCGACGCAGCATGATATGCTCAAACGCACTGTAGGATCCACGCAGACGCAGCACATCACAACCTGTGCCTTCCTTCTGTTTACCGGAGGAAAGGTGAGGAACACAAGGTCAAGTGCACGGCAAAATGTTTCACTGTGCTCAAGCCACCGACAAGACAACATATGGTAACTATGCTATTGCACCCAGAAACAAATTCAACTACCGCTTCCCTTGGAGCTAACTTCCCTCCGGCTCCTACTCATTTTTGTCAGTTTCAAGTAGCCCAAGATCCTCATCGTCACAAATTTGAATCATTCCTTTTTTATAATCAATTCAAGCAAACAAACGATTGTGGAGTTAAATCCTCTTACAGCACTTGACAAATGCCTCAAACTATACGCGCTGGGGAAAATAAAAAGGGTACGCTTGGCAGCATTCAGAACAATATTGTATATACGATTACTATGGGATTGGGAGTTAATCAATAGCCAACCTAATAAAAAAATGATAAAATCTTCATAAGTGCCGATGGCCAGAACTCCATTACAAAATGCCACAGATTAGTGGGGCCGATAATAATTCCAGCAGCCATCAAGTCCTCGTACTTTCCAGCATTATATCCATACCTCTACTAGTTGCCTGGCAAAGAACCTGATTGCAGAGATCTATTTTCCAAATTTTATATTCACAAGCTGCAAAAACCATTCAACCATACTATACTAACTGAAAGGTATTCAAACCTTCTCAATCTCAGCCTGATAGCGCTCCTCATCTTATCTACAATGAACTTAAGCGGATAATTCAGAGTGTTCCTCGCAGTTTCAGTCCATTTCTGTAGCTTTGATACCATTGATGGTCGATAGTAATGTCTGGATCTACCTACAACTTTTACAGCATGTCACCATTTGGTAGCTGCAAACATAACTACCAACTAAAGTTAAACATGAACTGGTAAAATAATAGCTTTGATGAGTTTAGACATGATGACGATCATCTACCTGCTGCTTATCATTCTCAAGAGATTCTATGATGGAATCAACTTTTGATGCCAGCCTCAAAAGAGTACAGCCATCACCAACAATCTCTTCCTCAACAGCAGCCTAACAGAAAAGCAAATGACAATGAATTAGCAACTGGATACTAAAAAGGAGTAGATAGTTAATAAGTCGCTACAGCACATCAGGCCCCAGAAGTTAATGAACTGCTATGGGAAACATTGCAAGTATGGTGGTTGAAGTTGCAAAAGAGCATTCACCTTTGCTGCATTCAGAGCAGCTTCAATACGTTCTCCAGCCTATATGGAAAATTGGGTGACTCCCTTATATTTAGTCAATAGTCACAGAAATGAACTGACCAACATACGAGCCAGACTGTCAAGTAGACATACCTTAACAAATAAGAGAGCTTAACTAACCTCTCATTCAAGAGGTTCTGCTTCTAATATTCGCTCCACAGCTTAAAATAAAGATAAGGTTAACTCAAAAGTCAAGACATTCTGATCCTAAGATAAGAATTAGAGGAATTTGATAAGTAGACGTTCAAGCAAGCAAGCAGACATGATAATTGGATGACAACTCTTTGTTTCAGCTATGGGAAATAAGAATCAAGTTCTCATTGAAGCAAATTTAGAATTATGGATATACTGGCCAAAACAAGTAGTGCCATATCTTGGCCAGAACATCCTTTCTTTGGCATTCGATTGGCTCCCACGGAAACCACTTAATACCTGAAAAAGGTAAACGTTATTTGCCTTGCAAACTGATTCCAAGCATTTGCAATGCAGTTTTTACCTTAAAACCAGCAGTTTCATGACTTTCATCCCCTAGTCAGTTCACTGGTCCTAGAAACTACTCCACTTACCGATGTGGCTCCAACATTTTCTACTGAACCCTCAAGATCAACCTGTTTCGGTGTAAAAGATTCATTTTAAACAACTAACTAGGATCATGATTGTTTTAGAGGTCTAATGTTTGTGTGAACTAAACAGGTTCAAGTAAAATCTCAATGAAAGACACATACCATGATCATGTCGCTTTAACTGCTCAATGGAAACAGAAAAATTATGAAGAAAGAAACAGAGAGCAAAACCAAACTGTGGTTTCAGTTTGAGGAATTCAAAACGATGAAAGAAAGGATAAAGACGGCTTCATGTAACATTGTCTAACCAATTGTAGCCATCTCTGCTAATGCTATGGTAACTAGTGTAGACTGTAAAGTATAACACAATAATAGTCACAGAATTGCAGGAAATAACATGTCAGCCGATTTTCAGTGCTTCTAGTTAGACTAAGCATATCATGATTTTCAGTAAATTATAAGTTCACCACCTGCAATACTGTAGCACTATTATTGACAACGTTAGGTGAGACACACTCTCTCAAGTACAATGAGCCCTTTTAGTCCACAAGTAAGTTCAACAATGTCTTAAGATCATTGGCAGCAGTCCACATAATAGATCATCATTCAGATAGCAGAACCAAAATTCTAGACTAGGCCTGACGGATGTAGAACAACTTCTTTGCAGCTTCTTGATAGCCAACCCATCCGTGTTAAAAATGCAATCCCTTATGAGCACCAACTCAGCAAGACCGCACATAATGGCTAGCCCAAAGTTTGTCAGACTGTCGACTCACAGCAGATTCAACATCAGAGTTATCCAAGAGAAAGTAAGGAGCCATATTTGGCTGGCCTACAGCCAGAGTTGAAGAAAGCATATGGCACACAGATCAGGTGGGTAACTCACTTGCAGGCAGCTTGTTGACAGCCCACACATCCGTGTTGGAATGCTATTCATTTGCAGCAGTCGAATAACTAAGACTGCACGTTTACAGAACGGCCCGGTCAATTGCTGAAGCCATAACTGTCGCAGATAATATCAGTTAACCCAATGACACCACTCCATGTTCAACAGCACACACAAAAAAGGGAAGTCACGAAGCTGCGTTTAGCTTATCAACAGTAGCAGGCAATCAGCTGAAGAAAGGACTGCATAACACTTGGGAACATATAACCACACAGCTCATCTCAATCGTTAATATTTCTCAGTGATCCCAGGGAGAACACAATGACAAGGTCAACAGAAAATAGCACACAATGATATGGTACAGATGCATAATCCACAATCAAATAACATTAAATTATGAAAGCATTTTCCCTCAGCTGTTTAAATGGTTGCATAAGAACTAATCTACTGAAGGAAATGCACATCACCTCTCAATTCAAAAACACTCATCTTGTTAATACAGTGCACAAAGCTCAGCGCTAGAAAATTCATGGTTCAAACCATGAAACGAGAATTACATTGTTTATCTAACCACAAACTAAAATGACCAATGTCCCTTAAAAGAAACACTATATATAATGGTCGGTTATCACTTGGCCCCATTGAAATGGTTATGAGCACAAGTTTATGATTCCCTCCTCTCTCTCTCTCCTTAACTGTCGGGCAGACAAAAAATTTACAACAATGGGCACAGGTTTATGATATCCTCCTCCATCCTTGACTGTTGGAGTTGGCAGGATCCCGGCGAGAAATGAATCGCACCCCAAAGAGTTCTTTTATCATCCAGTCATTGGCACTTCCATTTCCACAAACAAACTCACGGTCATCCCTGGGGTGCAAAATGTCAAAGTAGCCACGGCAGCATGCACAACTGCTCCTATATTGTGCAAGTGGCTCTTCTGCATGCATAAACATGTTAACATTAATCAATCAATCAAAAGCATTTTCAACTGCAGTGAAGAAATAACATTGCATACGTACCTATGATGCAGCAAGATCCAACAACGGTAGTAGGCTCTGGAAACAACGGGTCTGAGCACAGGGTTGGCTTGTAGTGCACCTCAGCAAAGAAGCGCTTTACCTTTTTTGTTGTGGCTGCGAGCCCAGAAGTTCATGTGTAACCACACCTGGTTCCTAAACTGCAAGCCATCTTGATCCACAGGCTTCACGACATCAAACATGTCACCCTGCAGAGATTATAAATGCCTCGTCATGCAGCACGCAGCAGGAATTATATTGAGTGCCATGAAATATATAACAAACATAAGTTACGGTTCGAATGAAATGAGGCATACCGGGTGTCTGGCATTGTAATGGTCAAGGGCATCACAAACAGTTGAGATGATAGATTTGTCATCCTCTCTGCATCCAAAGCAATTCGAGTAATTTGATTGATAAGTAGTTCAACATATGTACTGTAACACCCTAAATTCCACTGTTTGATTTAAATTAAAACTTGCTTAGCAACAATGCAATCTCGTCTAAGGAATATAAGGATATTGTGCTCTTATAGGCATTTAATCTTTTTTCTTAATTAATTAATGAAATATAGGAGTTTACTGTTGCATTCATGCTGCTGCATTGTTTTTGAGTGCTTGGATTCAAATCCTGGTTTGAATTCAAATTGGTTTGCTTGTTTAGAAAGGGAATAGGAATTTGAAAAAAAAAAGAATAGATCCAACCCCTTCCCGCGCAGGCCACTTCCAGCCCAGCTCCGCAGCCCAGGCCGGCACGCAGCCCGCCTTTCTTTTTCTTCTGCACGCGCAGCCCGCTAGCACTTTTGGCCCAGCTGCGGCCCACCTCCGCGGTCAACCGGAAGCTGTCGCCGACGGGCGGGCCCCGCCCGTCATCCCCGACCTCGAGTCGGAGTCGGACGGGGGCGAGGACACGACCCCGAGCCGGCCTCCCCGAGCTCGCGTCGCGCGCCCGGTGCGAGGCCCCCGGCCCACTTGACCGGGTGCCTCGGGCCCTATAAAGGCCCCCCGCCGCGCCGCCCCTACCCCGCCGAAACCCTAGCCGCCTCGGAGCTCCCCCGTGCGCCCCGCGCTTGCAACCCTAGTGCCGGCCGCCGCTTCGATCCCCGCCCGTCCGCCGCCGGTCCGCCGCCTTCGAAGTCGCCGGCGGCCTCCGCCGCACGGTGAGGAACCCGCAGTGTCTTTCGTTCGCGTCTTCGTGCCCGGTGGACGCCGAGTCAAGGTCGTCGGAGCTCCGCCGCCGCGTTTCTCCGTCGTCCGCCGTCCCGCGCCGACGTCGCCGCCCCCGGAAGACGCCGCCGTGTTCGCGGGCCGCTTGTCGTCGTCCCCGGTGCCGCCCCGTCGCGATTGGAGCACCCCCCGCACGTTTTCGCCGTCGCGCCGGCGAGCCGCCGCCCGCGCCGCCGCCGGCCGCTCCTCCGCCGCCGGCCGCCCGCATGAGACCGTGGCCGTCGGATCCTTGATCCACGACCCGGATCGGTTTGACCCCCCGAGTCAAACTAGTCAATACCGGTCAACCAACCTCATCCGCCGCATTAGATCTCCACCGTCCGATCGTGATCCCGTGGTTCGCATCCACCTCTTCGCCGTTGGCCGCGCGCTTTTGCACATAAAACCCCGAGTTTCTTCACTTTACAACCCGGTCCTCCCACCTTAAGGAAACCTTTACGAATAGGTCCCGTTTTCTTCGCTTTAACCCGAAAACTTAAGTTTTATTTGCGTAATAGTCCTAAAACTTGTTTTAGCCATAACTTAGTCGTTTTAGCTCCGTTTTTAGCGTTCTTTATGTCCACGCGATCGTCTCGACGAGTAGAATAGCTTTCTGTTGTTTTTATTACTGTTTGAGATGATTGGTGCACTGTTTCTTATTTGTTTCCATTGTATGCTTGTATGTGATGTGTGGAGCGTAACGTACGAGCGGTTCGGGGACTTCGCCGTCGTTGAAGATTACCAAGACCCCGAGCAGCTTTCGTGTGCCGGTAGAAGGCAAGTCCTTGCTGCATTCCCGTTAAATTCCTATTACAACATGCATTTTAATTACACTCGTTATTTATTATTGCTATGCATTAAATTGATGGGTCCTATTGCTAAGGTTCGACTAGCTTTGTTATCCTATGCCTTGATCAACCTCGGGTTTACTTTATGTTGGGTAGCACTGCTAGCGCTTTACGTGGTTTTGGATGGTTTAATGAACACTTGTTAATATGGATTTACTTATGCTATCATTCATGTAATGCAAGAACACTTTATGCTTGTTAATCGGAACATGGAGCGACCACCCAGGAAAACAGTACTACCACAAGACATATGGCTCTGTCTTGGCTTATTAATTAGTGAACTAGGTGTTAGGTATGCTTTACCTGATAAGGGTTGGGGGCTGGCGGGTAGTGGCGTATGGAACTCGCTCGGGCGTAGGTGTGGGCTTAGCTAAGACACGGTACTCGTCCGGAGCTTTATACGTTGCACCGACTGGGTAACCTAGCGGGCGACCTTCATCCGGGGATCTTTGTAACGGCCTCGTAGCGTCCCTATGCAATCACACCTCGGTAGTGTGGTATGGTGCCTTGCAAACACCGCATGGTTGGGTCTAAAACGCTTTTGGGTTTTTACGCGACATGTGGGTAAAGATGTACAACCTCTCGCAGAGTGTAAAACTAACTAGTTAGCCGTGCCCACGGTCAAGGGCGGCCCGGACCCTCACATGATTAATTCTATGGAAGATGAAACTTTTAAACTTGTGCATTACATTTTATGGATCGGTTGCATTTTATTATCCGGGATTGGTATACACTTACACTTGCTAGTAACGCTTGCTTAATAAAACTTGACCAACTAAAATGCCGACTTGCTTATGAACCATCGCCTTCCACCATAAAGCCTTGCATGTTGTTATAGAACTTTTCCCTTGTTGAGTACGACATGTGCTCATGCTTGTTGTTCCTTTATTGCATCTACACTACCCGCCGTCGCTCGGATGGACGTTTTGAGGACTACAATGAAGAATTCGATGGGTTCTAGGCGTTCGTTCTCCGCCACCGCTCGTGGAGGACTTCTCGCGTGTGTTTCTTTTCCGCCGTTAGCTACTTGAACGATTGTTTAGTTGAGACATTCGGTCATGTAATAACCGTTTAATACTCTCTTTACGCTTTACACCGTGTTTTTGGTATTCACCGCGTCGATGCATGTGTGTAACTTGATCCCGGCGCATATGTATTCTTGCATTCGGATTTGCCCTTAAATCCGGGTGTGACATGTACCAAACAAACACATCGAGGCAGACAAGTCTTCTTCCTAAGCCACATAATCAACAAAATATGAAGGCGGCAAATATGAACTAGCACACAATTTCAAAAGTACTTTTCCATAAACCACTTTCACCAGCACAACAGAACTACTTGATTATAACTGGGATGCCCTTATGTGAAAAATAAAGAGCAATGGTTGTTACTCGCACCATATATAGTGCATGCACAGGCCAATTTCACTCCAATTTTTGTTTGGACCACTATCAATTTCACTCCAACTGCATACCTGTTAAATGCGACACGGGCCAACGAAAAGCAGAGTTAAGATGAATGAGTCTAAGCAGAAGGAATACTAGTACTTCAGTTCAAACTTTTGTTGATTTGTTTGGGTAATGACTCTCAGAGACAACCTTTCATTGCTATGGACCAGATGACATTGCATATATCTGCACCTTTAAATTTGCCGCTTTCTTCAGGATCCATTTATATGCTACTTCATTACATTCAGGTTTGACGAAACAATACGTAAAGCTCCAAATCAAGGAATTTTCTTAACAGCACAACCGTGAATCATGGAGTAAACCTTACCGCAATCAATCACTGACTCAGATGAGAAGGGGAGGAGGGGCGGAGCTGACGTACCCAAGACAACAAGGCCTTGGATGAGAAGGAATCGGCGGGATGACCCCGTCCTCGGGCACGAGGATGCCCTGCGACCGCAATCGGGCCTTCTCCTCCGCAGACAGCTCCGGCAGCACATCGTACAGCGTCGGCGACGACCATGACGCGATTGTCCCCGTCGCTCCCTCCTCGCCCACCGCCGCGTGGGGTCCACCAGAGCCCTTTGGTAGTCAGCACCAAACCCTAGCACAGTAACAGCAACAGAGTACCACAGCTCATAATGGCCCAGCCAGCAGCGCCTCCGATCCGAGGACTACTCGGCGAGATAGGGAGGTGTTCGCAGCCGTCGGATCTCAAGATGTTCAATCGTCGGTCGTTAGATTTAAAGTCTGCCGAGTAAATGTTGCGAGCGTGTTGCGAACGTGTTGCGAAAATGTTACGAACGCGGTTGCTCGCAACATCCAACATCAGGAGTTTTTCTTCTCTCCTCCCCCATGTTGCGACTATATTGCGATCATGTTGCGAAAATGTATAGATGTTGCGAACAACTTTTGCGATGTTGTGAAGAGTTTTTCCCATGTTGCGAACATTTTTCCCATGCTGCGAACCGTGACCCTTCGCAACATTCAAAATTGTGTTCGCAACATAGAAACGAGTCTTCACAACATTCAAATTAAACATTCACAACATCAAAAAAAGTATTCAGGGCCATATTGCGAGTCATGTTGCGACCCATGTGGCGTGCAACATCCAAACATCAGGGCCCTCCTCCCTCCCCTCTCGACACAACACTCAACATCACGTGTCTGCAACATCGAAGGTCAACATCCACAACATCGAAAATCAATGTTTGCGACATAAAAAATTGTTGATAATAAACTGTCGATAATTGGGGAAACCCCGCTGCAACATCTACTTCATGTCAACATTCAAATGAAACACATGGAACACACGTGTGAAACATTCGCAACATCATGATTCTCTCTCGCAACATCCATACAAAAACATTTGAAACATTCACGTATAACGTCCGAACTCCGAACTCTAAACTTGCAACATGCAAAAATCGAAAGACTCGAGAGGAGGGGAGCCACCATGGACGGGGGCGGAGCGCGGTAGCGACGATGACCGCATGGAGGCGCCGCCCTCGGTGCGCCGCGTCCCCGGCCCCGGCCGTGCTCGCCGGCAAGCCGAGGGTCGTGGCCGCCGCACCCTCACCGTTGTGGCTCGTCCTCGACCGCGGGGGAGCATCCACGGGGGAGCGGCCCGCTCACACGGTCTCGCCTCACGCCCCACCCCGCCCTCTCCCATCGCACGGGTCTAGCATGGCCGCCATGACCCCCTTCCGTGGTGGCTTGGAGATTTGGGTGGCGGCGTGGGAAGAGTCGAAGAGATAAGAATGGAAGAAAGATAAGGTAGTAGAAATGATTTAGGTGGGACTCACGTTTGGATTTTTCCCCGCCAGGAACAAGATGATGCGCTGTGGGACCCGCGTCCGTTTTTTACTCTGGCGTCGGACGTCCTATCCCAAGCATTACCGTTTTTTTAATGCAAACTTGCTCATTCTCTATTCAACCGGAGGGACCGTAACATCAGGACCCACCAAATCAATTACAAAACCCGGGAGGGGAGGGTTCCAAAAACCTGGCACGTCCGGGTCCCTAGCTAAGCCCGAATGAGCTAGCTCATGTGCACACTGGTTACAATCACGTGAAACAGTAGAAACATCAATTAATACAAAATGTAAATCTAACAAATCACGAGCCTCACGGTAGATAACACCCCCCCGGGCTTTGATCAAAGGAGTCCGATCGCGAGCCAACGCCGTGTTCGATGAATCGCTTCAACAATGATTCTTGATATTCCAACGGCCATAGCGGCATAAAGAGCAAGCAAGGCATGCTTCACCTTCAAAGCAAGAAGGGCATCATGAACAGCCGGTAATCTCCCCCGACCCCGCCAAAACTCCTTGTCCAAAGACCGTCGCCGATGACAAAACCCCAAGCCCCGCACTTCTCATTGGCAATAAAGGCTCCATCCGAATTGATCTTCGCACATCCGCTCGGAGGAGGTAACCATTTCATTTTTCTCCATCCGTATAGCACCAGGCACATTCTTCTTACCCAAATTCAGTTGGTCAGCACTACTTGCCATCTCCATGGTTTTGTATAGCACCTCTGCTAATGGTCTGGCTTGTTCGCCGGCATTGAGTTTGTTTCTTGTATCCCACCATACCCAGAGAAAGTTGACCACCATGTTGCGCTCGGACTCCCCCATCTGAAGGACGTGATGGACAACTTCTTTTGCAAATTTCAGTGCTACTAGCTGCAAGCGTACTTCTTCCAAGTTCATGGTCTGCCAGCATCTCTTCACAAACTTGCACTTTAGGAAGCAATGACCTCCATCCTCATTCAGACGCCAACATTACAGGGCATCTGGTGTCCACATCCTCTACTCCTCTACGATCAATGTTCAGCCTCGGGCGATCGTTATGGGCAAGGCGCCACAAAAATTGTTTAACTTTTGGTGCATACGGGATCCGCCAAAGGTGCAACCAGTCAAAATCAGTTCGATGGTCTAGTGATGAGCTCGGTGATCCTGTTTGCCTGTGTTGATTTTGCTCCCGTTTATCTTCCAGTACATGGTAAGCAGACTTGACAGAAAAAATTCCTCTTGGATCATAATGCCAGGCAATATTATCCTCCCTGCCATGCTTGATGGGTATGGCGAGAATGTGTTGCACATCGTCCTCCCAGAAAATATCACGAACCAGCTCACCATCCCAATTCCCAGTCTGAGGATCAATAAGTTCAGAAACTCTTGTGAGGATAATGTCCCGCCGTGGAGTGATCGGCCTTCTGTCGTGCCCCTTGGGATCCATGGATCAACCCACATATTAATATCATCACCATTTCCAACTCTCCAAATTATGCCCTCCTTGATAGCTTCCAAGCCCCGAACAATACTACGCCAAGAATAGGAGATACCTTTCTGTTCTCCAGCCTTCAAGAGGTCTCCATCAGGATAATATTTAGCTCGCAGAACCTGTGCACACAAGGAGCTTGGATTTGTCAAAAGCCGCCAGCCTTGTCTGGCCAACATGGCCAAGTTGAACAGGTGGAGATCTCTAAAAACCAATCCCCTTTTTTTTTGCGCTTGCACAGCCTGACCCATGATATCCAATGCATTTTGTTCTCATTTTCCTGTTGTGCCCACCAGAACCGGCTTATCATTGTTTCTATATCATCACATAACCCCTTTGTCAAGTCAAAGCATGACATTGCATACGTAGGAATTGCTTGTGCTATGGCTTTGATCAGTATATCCTTCCCAGCTTTTGACAATAGTTTCTCCTTACATCCCCGTATCCGCTTCCAAACCTTGTCTTTCAGGTAGGCAAAGGTTTGAGATTTAGACTGTCCCATGTACACTGGAAATCCTAGATACTTCTCGTTCCTTGCTTCAGTACTAATTCCCGGGGCATTCATCACAACATTCCTATCACTGTCAACAGTATTTTTGCTGAACATAATGGAGGACTTATCCTTGTTTATAATCTGCCCCGAACAATCTTCATACAATTGTAGAATAGTTTGCAGGTGACTTGTACTCTGTTCGTCAATTTTAAAGAGTAACAGGGAATCATCTGCAAACAATAGGTGATTGATACTCGGAGCATTTGGGCACACTCGGACACCCACCATGTCGCCACTCTCCTCAGCTGCATTGAGTAGGCAAGAAAAGGCTTCAGCACAAATCAAAAGGAGATAAGGGGAGAGAGGATCTCCTTGGCGTAATCCGCGTTGAGGAACAATCTGTTCTGTTAGTTTACCGTTTACTCTCACACGATATGTGACTGTAGAGACACAGTTATCACTACTTCCACCCAATTCGCATCAAAGCCTAGCTTGTTCATCATTCTTCTAAGGAAACCCCACTCTACCTGGTCATAAGCTTTGCTCATGTCCAGCTTTAGAGTCGCAAGGCCCTCCAGGCCTGTTCTCTTTTGTTGCATGAAGTGGGTGAGCTCATAGGCTAAAAGAATATTGTCAGTTATAAGCCGGCCAGGTACAAACACACTCTGATTAAGGGATATGATATCTGGGAGGATCAACTTAAGCCGGTTGGACAAGACCTTCGAAGCAATTTTGTATATCACATTGCAAAGGCTAATGGGTCGCAAATCTTTTAGTTTCTCTGGATTCGGGACTTTTGGTATGAGTACTACAACAGTTTCGTTCCACCCCTCCGGCATCTCCCCCCCATTGAGTAGAGTTTTGACTTCTTTCACAACATCCTTACCAGTTATCTCCCAAAATTTCTTATAGAACAAAGTTGGCATACCATCAGGTCCCGGTGCCTTTAAATCTCCCATGCAATCAAGAGCCCGCTTAATCTCCTCGTCACTATACTCTTGCACAAGCATTTCATTCATCCCATTAGTGACCCGTGGGGGCACTAGCTGCAAAAGCTCATCATATCGATTACCTTCATGGGATTGGAAAAGGTTGGTATAGAAATTAGTGACCAGCTCCTGTATCGCCCTCCTCCACAACATCTCCATCATCCTTGATTAGCTTCCTGATCCTGTTTGTTCTTCTTCTCTCAGAGGCGTACTTGTGAAAGAACTTTGTATTCCGATCACCATGTTGTAGCCAGTGAACCTTGGCCCGTTGTCGCCAATAAAGTTCTTTCTGATCTTCAAGCTTTTCCAACTTATATTTCAGGATTGCTTCTCTGTCCACGGTGTCCCTTGATATTCCTCTTCTCCTACACCCCTCTAAAGCTTTCTTCAACTGTTTAATTCTCTTCTCAATATCGCCAAGAATGTTCCTACTCCAGTCCCAAAGATCAGCTGCCACATCATGTAACGCAGCAGTCACTGTTCCAGATCGAGCCACCATGGACAGATTCCATGCATTATGTACTATTCTGTCACAATTCTCCTCATGCACCCAACTTGCTTCAAAGCGAAAAGCTGGTGCGCTGCTTGCTTGTCGATCCACTACATCATCCTCCATTGTGACAATGATTGGGCGGTGATCCGAGTGTCGAGGATCTCCATTCTATACACGTACACTAGGAAATCTAGTCCTTTAGTCAACATCTGCAACAGCGCGATCAAGTCTTTCGCGTATGTAGTTGTCGCTTGTATGGTTGTTGTTTCTCCAGGTAAATGTATCTCCGGAATAACCCAAAACAACCAGGGAGCAATCTTCCAAAGCGTGACGGAACTTATCCATACTCGTCTGTGGTCTGGGGGCGCCCCCCTCCTTCTCATGAGACACGAGGATTTCATTAAAGTCCCCTAAGCACAACCAGGGCCTCCTTCTCGCTGCATTCAACACCCGGGGAGCTTTCCATGAGAGCTCCTTCTTGTCAGAGTGTGGCTCCCCATAGAAACCAGTGAGGCGCCATACAAAGCATCCCCCTCCACCACGTCTCCATCTATGTACAGTCGAGCCACTGTACGCAATTGGAAATTAACTCCTTTCCTCCAAAAGATTGCAAGGCCACCACTCTTTCCGCTGCAGTCCTTCACCACCATGTTGGTTAACCCTAACCTCCATCTCAATCCTTCTATCTTGTTTCTATCCATTTTTGTCTCGGACAAGAACAAAATATCAGGGTCCTCCTCCTTCTGAAGGCTCAGAAGGCCTCGAACTGCCGGGCCATTCCCCAATCCCCGACAGTTCCAAGCGACAATCTTCATTGATCCCCGCAGGGCTGGTCCGCCAGCCCCGCAAATTTGAGTTTCTTTGCCGCCACCACATCTTTCTCTCCACTCGCCCCCTTTTCTTCCACCTCCGTGGCTTCATCACCACTCCGCTTCCTTCCTGCCAAAGATTCACTCCCCTCCACTTGCTTCTCATTGCTTCCTCCCGCCTTCGCACGTGGCTGACGCTTGAAGGTATTTCTCAGTGCCTTCTTACTAGATGCATCCCTCCCCTTCTCCTTTCCATCATCAACCAACATGGGCAATGCTGCATTTTCAACGGTGTTGTTACCTCCCTCCTTCGTCCCCAAAATATTCATGTCACTTGCATGCACATGGTCCTGTGCTCCCTCCGCGCCCTGGAATAAAGACCGTCCTGGTCGCTCTGTTTGGCGTGGTGGAACAGCCTGCTTCATCGGGCTTGTCACCTCCTCCCCATCGTTGTCCACTCCGCTCTCCTTCTCCAGATGCTTACTTCCCTCATTCTTGCGCCACGAAGGTGCATCACTTCCACTACGACCAGACGAGATCTTCGAGCCTGACCCCCACTGACTACTCCTTCCTCTGCTCCCCTCCGACCTCCATGACATTGCAACACGGCCTCCTCCCCGTCCTCGTCTCTTCCGCATCATCCCCCCTCCTCCTCTCCGGGATGAACCTCAGCTTCTTGCTGAACTGTTGTTCCTCCCCTTCCTTTAGCTTCTGGGAACAAACTTTATCAATGTGGCCAATGATGCCGCAGGTATAACAAAATTTAGGCAAGAATTCATACACCACTGGGCACCATAGCGACTTCTCCTCCTTGCCAACGCACAGCGTCACACCCCGCATCAACGGCTTGCGAATGTCAATCCTCACCTTGATCCTCAAGTACCTCCCTACTGCCGTGTTATCTTCATCTTTGTCCATCGATAAGAAGTCTCCCATCTCCTTCCCAATTGCCTCACCCGTTGCTTTGTTCATCATACCAAAAGGAATTTTAGAGATCCTTACCCAGATCGGTATGAATGCAAACTCCATCTCCTCCAAGGTCTTCTCCCCATCATACTCCACCATCACAACCAGTTCTTTCCCAAACATCCAGGGGTCGTCCTCCAAGGCACGTCGCTTCCCTGACGCTTGCAAAAAGGTGAATAGGAAATGGTTTTCACCCAGATCCTTGCAGATGACGCCCTTAATTGGGCACCAAATCTTCCCCAACGCCTGCGCCAAACCATTAGGATTCACCAGCCTCTCCGCGAAAACCTTCCCCACCGCATGCGGATGAGCCAGCCTAGAACGCGATGCATCACCCATGTCGATCTTGATGCCCTTCTTCTCCGCTGCCGACAAGCGCATTCTCTCCATCATGCCCTCCACCGCCTCCAGCTCCGACCAGCCTGATCACCACCGGAACACCACAACCCCAACGGTTGCCTGCCTCGCGATCTTGGATCAGGGGACGAGGCACAGAAGTAATCCCAAAGACATCAACGATCAGCTAGAGGCGGGATCTAAATTCAAGCCTCCCCACGCAAATCAGATTAGGAAACTGAGTGAGGGATCGGTCGCAGAAGGCAAAGCCCTAACTGCCTCGACGTAACCTCAAGTCGCCTAGGCGCCGAGGACAACCCACCACAGGGCGCAATGTTGGCTTTTTGGTCGTTTTCGATTGACGAGGCGAACGAGGAGTGGCGACTGGCGTTGGGGTAAAGCGGTGTGAAGCGGTGCGGTTTTGGAATACGGGGGGAGGGGACGCCGCAACCGCGCGCGCGCGGCGGCGGCGGGAGTTTTGGGCCTTTTGGCGCTGCGGGCGGGGTTCCTTCCGCGAGAAGGACGACGGGCTTTTGCCCCGTCTTTCACTGGCAGGTGGGACCCGCGCAATCTCACTGTGGAGTGCGCGTCGCTCGGGGAAGCAAATCCTCTGCAGTTACAGTAGTCTTTCACTGGCAAGTGGGACCCGCGCAGTCTCAGGGCCCCTTTGGGAACCCAATCCCCGCGGGGAACCCACCGTTTTTTCTGGGCTGGAAGCCCATGCGGGAGCTGAGCCCGTGCGCCGTTTGGAAACCCAGAAAGAAGTGGTAGCCACGCCCGACCCACGAGTTTTCCTCGGGGTGCCGACGCCCCATCTATCGACTCTTGGCGGCGGAACCCGGCCTGGAGCGAGGAAGGCAGCAAGGGAGCGAAGGAGGCAGCACCGTCTCCACGTCCGCTCCGTCGCGCTGCCTCTCCGACCAAGCGTCGGCGCCGCTCTTCAGGATCTTCCTCTCCTCCACGACGGCTTCCTCGTCCACGACCCCAACCAGCAACGCCGCCGCCGTCTCCGCGTCCTCGGTGGGCGACCAAGAGTTGTTGCCCCTCACGTCCTCCAGGTGTTGTCGCCCCCCTTTGCGTCTCCATCCATGTCCATGAGCGCCGCCGCCGTCTCAATATACAACGACAAGGCCCTCTTCCTCCTCGGCGAGCTGAGGTGAGCCCCCCCCAACCCCACCCCACCCCTTCCCTCTCCTCTTTCCTGATTCCTTGTAGATCTTGTGTATTAGCTGCAAGATCCACTCATTGCCTGTCAACAACCGCTGCATCCAAAGATGTAGTAAAAAATGATTTATTAAATTTGTGCTCCTCATATGAATGATTTATTAAATTTGTGCCTAGGGTTTCTGCTGTACAAGTAGGTCTTATCTAATGTGCTTGTTCTTGGTTCCCATGCACAATTGTAGGGGCTGCTTCCAATGTTACAGAAATGCAAAGTTTTGGAAATAACATCAGCTGATTGATTTCCCCTCGGTGAACATTTGTTACTAACCAGACAAAAACGAAACAATTGCCTTTTGTCAGTGAGCAGCTATAGAACACTAGATCTAATATATGTTTGATAATTAAGCCTGATTAATTAGTTCATATACGCCTTTTTAGTTCATATATTTCCCTGATAATTAAGTCCGATTAGTTCATATACGCATGATTAGAAAAATTATCAGCTGGCTCATAATTAAGCTTGATTAACACTAGAACACTAGATTTCTGCGCTTGCAAATTTCATGTGTTATTATTACAGATCTTGTACAATGACTACAACTTTGATCAAAATTGATAGTGATTCTAAAGTACAGTCCTTATAAACTTGTTTATTTTTCTGCATTTTAATTTCTTTTGTGGAGCTTGAGTAGCATAGGTTCTCTGTTTTCTGAATCTGATAGACAAACATATATTGTCATCAGAAATGTTAGATCAATTGCTTCATATATGCTAGGGATACATGCATCAGCTATGTAAGCAGCAAACATTTTTACCAACTGCATTTGTCCATTCATAATATTTAGTGCTTCATACTCACATTTGCTCTAGCCATGATCTTCCTTCATGTCTGCATTAGACATCCTCACTTGTATTCTTACTGGAGTCCTCTTGTTTTTCAGGTTCAACAACAGTCACTGTTGATAAAGCACTCACTAGTTTGAAGACTTCAATCAGCTTCAAGGTTCGTAATCACAAGTCTGTGAAACTTAGTATCTTTTGAAGTAAGGAGGAAATGTCCGTGAAATGCATTTTTTTTAATCTTTGCTAATGTTTTTTTTTCTGCTGACATACAATCTTTTTGCATTGAACGCCTAAGAGCATGAGGATAGTTGCCAACTATGATGACAATGGAGGCACTGTACCCATCGACTAAGGAGTGAATACTGGGACTCTGCATTAGCCAATTGATTCATTTACTGGAATTCTCATTGAGTTTATTCTTGAGAAATTCATGTATTCAGAGAAGAGCTTAGTTTTGATTGCTCGCTGGTTCTTAACTTCTTGTGATATGAGGATGAGCCTATGGGAGCTTCTCCCGCACATGTGAGAAATTCGAACCAAACACAGACCGTTCTAATTTTTTTTACTTTTCCTGATTTATAGTATTTATTTAGGTGTATGAGAACTGTGTGGTATTCTTTGTTGGTAGTATCAACCGGGAGAAATCCCCCTTCCACAAGCTGCCAAACAGTACAAAGGGGTAGGAATTTCCTATCCTCGGTCAGGGTCCTCAGGGAGGGGGAAGTGGAGAGGCTGCAAAAACCACGTGGGATCTTTTCTTCCTGGGGTGATGCATCCATAGAGGCCCTCACAGTCTCTCTGCTGGAGTACACCCAGACCACCGTTCTAATGCGCATGTGAATTTGTTTTGGGTTTCTTTCGCCTTGTTTCCTTGTTCCAACATCACCAAGGGTTTGTGTTTACAAGACATGGCTAAGAGAAGGAAAACCATCACCCATCACATTAAACGTCTCACAAAATAAGCTTATGTGCTGTACATTAACGGATTAACCTGCTAATGTCGTCTCACAAAATAAGGGGTCGAGTATAGAATGCGAGCGCGGCCACGATAGACACAAGAGATATCAGTTTCAAAATCTTTCAGCAACTCCTGCTTTTAACTGCCTCCAATTACATCGCAAATTTGGACTACAGTTACTAAGCTTATTTCACCTTCCGGTGGGTACAACAATCTAACTTTTTTTATCTGAAATCTACCTCGACCGACCTCTCAAGTTTCGCCTACCAAAAAAATCCACCTTCCCAGGGGCAACTGTGGCTTTGCCATCACTCATCAGTATCCGAAGCCTGGTCGTGGCAAAGTGTAGCAACAGTTAGCAAAACATTTATGAAATGCGCAAGCTGTTAATGCAAAGCATCATCGCTCCATAAACGAAAACAAAATAAAAGATATGCAGAGTAAGGTCATGTACCAGAGTTGTCCATCGGGTTACCGACAGGAGCTGCCTCAGGCTCCTTGATATCGACGACCACAACATCCGATGTGAGGAAGGTCTTGGCCACCGACGCAGCGTGCTCCAAGCAGCATCTCACCACCTACACATTTCATTCAAGATAGTTTTGAGATGTTTGGCTCTGGGGCAAAAAGTGAGGAAAGAAGGCTGGAAAAAGATGTGATAATCATGCTGTCAACCACATACAAGGACTGAAATGCTCATTTCTTCTGGCTATTACTGTTGCTTTAGCTTTGGCAGTTCCCAAAGTTCTTTTATATCTATTGCTACTTGAGGCTCAAATGAAGAACTGAGCAACTTAAATTAGGTTGGCTTAGCCATTTCATGCCTACATCTAGACTCTACATCAGAAACTAATGAGCTCAATATAACTCAATGTCTTAGCCATTTCATGCCTACATCTAGACTCTACATCAGAAACTAATGAGCTCAATATAACTCAATGGCATGGTACAAGCATTCAATGGCTGAAGCTGCAAAGATCAACTAACCAGTATTTCAAGCAAAAGGATAGGAAACCAACAGGGCTACAAACCTTAGTGGGGTCAATGATACCAGCAGCCATCAAGTCCTCGTACTGTCCGGTAGCAGCATTGTAACCAAACTTGAAGTTCTCATTAGAAAGAACCTGTTGCATGGAAACATTTCCATGAGATTCAGAATTTCAGATACACAACATGAAATGTGGAACATATAGCTTGAGCGAGCGACCCATACCTTCTCAGTGACAACACTGCCATTAACACCGGCATTTTTAGCAATCAATTTGAGTGGGTAGCTCAGGGCCCTCCTCACTATTTCAGCTCCAACCTACAAATATTGACAGCTCAGCACATCACTTTGGTTTGCTCAATGGTGTAAGTCTAAGACGTTCGTGCACTGTAGCCTCCTCTTTGAAATGAATGAACTCATTACTGATTTTGTTCTCACCTTCTGCTCATCATTCTCAAGTGTGTCCTTGATGGCATCAACTTTAGCAGCAAGCCGCAAGAGAGTGCAACCTCCACCAACAACAATACCTTCCTCAACAGCAGCCTGTGGAGAGGAAGAAACCATTTTAGTCATATGTGACCACTAGAAAATGCAGCAGAAAATGAAGCAAATAAGAATCTGACAGCACAAAATGATTAATTACTCCGACAGACTTACCTTAGTTGCATTGAGGGCATCCTCAACTCTCAACTTCTTCTCTTTCAGTTCAGTTTCTGTTTGTGCTCCCACCTGTCAAGCAACACCAAACGTGAATTGCCAGTTACGTACCATCCTTGCAACATTGAAGCTATGAAAATTCAGAATCCATGTACTTTCACTATACCTGAATGACAGCAACACCACCAGCAAGCTTTGCTATCCGCTCATTGAGCTTTTCCTTTTCGTATTCTTGTTCTGCTACCTGAAATTAGGTCGATAAAAACATTGTTTCAGACTAACACATGAGCTAATGAATACTAAGTCAATTGAATAAGAGGACAGCAAAAGATTCAGACCTCAATGAGATTTTTTATTTGTGCAACCCTCTTAGTAACTTCTTCCTGGGTGCTGCCATCACCAACAATTGTTGTTGACTCTTTGGTAAGCACCACCTTTGCAGCTGTTCCAAGGACTGATTTGTCCGCCTTGTCAAGTGAGAGGCCAACTTCATCTCTGATTACAGTAGCTGCAGAAACAAAGAATGCTTATAAATAACTAAAGAAGCAAACATGAGTATAAGGATGCTCCAGAATAGAAATTCAGCTGACCTCCAGTAAGGATGGCAATATCATCCAAGTACTGGGTCTTGCGCTCTCCAAAACCAGGGGCTTTGATAGCAGCAATCTTCAATGACCCTCTAAGCTTGTTAACAACAAGGGTAGCAAGAGCCTCCTGCTCTATATCCTCAGCAATTATCAGGATTGGGTATGAACCTCTGATGGCTTCCTCCAAAACATTGATGAGATCCCTCGCGTTGGTGATCTTTTTGTCCACCAAAAGCAGCTGAACAAGAAAATACAGTAGCATCAATAATCTGAAACAGTCATACAACAAACAGCAGAAAATCAAATTGATAGACCAGATTCCATACTACCTTGCAGTTCTCATACTCAGCGGTCATTTTCTCGCTGTCAGTTACAAAGTAAGGAGAGATGTAACCACGGTCAAATTGCATTCCCTCCACAACATAGAGAAAGTTCTCAGAACTCCTTCCCTCTTCAAGGGTAACCACACCCTTCCGACCAACCTTGCTCATGGCCTCTGCTATCATGTTACCAATTTCATAGTTGTTGCCGGCACTGACTGCAGCAACATCAGCAAGCTCGCTATCTTCAACCTCCTTTGACATCTTCCGTAATTCATCAACTAGTGCTTTTGCTGTTTTCTCAATACCACGGGTAATCTGAACAGG
The DNA here is from genome assembly GCA_947561735.1 of Cenchrus americanus. NCBI lineage: Eukaryota > Viridiplantae > Streptophyta > Magnoliopsida > Poales > Poaceae > Cenchrus > Cenchrus americanus. Next base: position 73,220,678 of record OX387240.1, read on the forward strand.
ATTAGCACCAGCTGCCACAACCTGTACAAGAGAGTGTTTAGCTTATAAGTGATTCATCATTCAGTTGTACAGGTAGCAAAAATTCCAGCTAATGATATACCTTAACACCCTCAGCAATCAGCCCCTGAGCAAGGACCACGGAAGTCGTTGTCCCATCTCCAGCTAGATCATTGGTCTTAGCTGCAGCTTGCCTGACCAATTTAGCTCCAATGTTTTCAACTGGATCCTCCAGCTCAACCTGCAGTACAACTATTACTATAAAAATCTGCATGGACTTTAAAATTATGCCACAAATTGCATGATAATCAAGAAGCCTTAAGATTCATTCATTAGCGAAATTCACCGATTTGCAGTACTCTTTATGATAAAAACAAAAGGTGTATCATCAATATGGTATAGACAACAGCTAACAATTTTATGCTTGTGTTCATCTTGTAAAGTTTATATATTAAAGTTGTGTCATGTTTATGGAAAAATATATATACAGGGGTACGCAATTCACCAGCTAGAAAGCAAATTCTAAGTAAAATGTTCATCTCTCTAATTATTTCAAATGATAATATTTGCACTGTACCTCTCTTGCAACTGTAACACCATCATTAACAATCTTAGGAGACCCGTATTTGCTCTCCAAAACCACGTTCCTTCCCTTTGGTCCCAGTGTAACTCCAACTAGGTCTGCAAGCTTATTAACTCCTGTCTGTAATATAGAAAAAAGTTATCAATATCTGGTTAAGGGACAACAGCACATCATCATTAAAAATAGAATGTCCAAGAATGGTGAAGCTCACCTGGAGCTTCTTGATAGCTGAGCCATCCTTGTTGAAGTACAGCTCCTTAGCTGCTTTTACTCTGAAGTTAGCCCTCCTCTGGAGGCGCACATTCTTACCGGTTGGAGCAGCCATGAGGCCAACCGTAGAAGTGGCACCAAATGTGGAAGCCATATCTGCCTGTGGAGGAGGAATTACAATAACATGAAAAAACAATTGAATTGGACAAATAGTCCATAATCCTAACAACTCTAAATCAGAACCTAGCATATTTTGACTGGATAACAGACAACATCACCATTTACTTCTCTACTTGTATTGAGGTGCCAATACCAAGGGGTAATCAAAATCAATTTTCCTGGTGGATTAACCATCACTTCAGTTCCAAACTGAAAGGACTCACACCTCACAAATCCACATGCCCTCTAAATTCAGATGTCATTCGGCCAGTCAAACAATTTTGGCAACTTCTAAGAACTTAATGTTCAATAACGTACATAGCATTTCTGAAATTTTCCACTACCCAAGTAGCAACTGTACAAAGCATGTGCATCTGATTTTTAACTGAACAAGGATATCAGAAACCAACGAAGGCATTCGCAACTGAAAGCAAATGGCGTATTACCAACAGATAGCAAGCCCGCCACCTTTTGGCATGCGGTGGCAGACATGAAAGTTAAATCACATACCACCCTGTGAACAATCAATTCATTGGCCACAAGGCTTATAAAGCAACTGTGTATCCACAGGCATAAACCTAGAGACCTTTAAGTATCCTGCTTTAGATTTAGAAAACTCATGTAGCGATTCTACATTTCTACTGAGCTAACTACACCCCAACTAACTACAAAACCCTGCGAGATTCACGAGGCCCAACCGCCCACAGCATTCGGGCGAAACTAGCTCCGCATGGCGAAAATCGCCCACAAAACAACCCCGAACCCACGCGCCATCAACCTACACGGACGAACCGGAGCCATCTCGCGCCCGAACCACCCACCGAATCGAAGCGAAACACGGCGCAGGCACAAACCAGCTCGGCCGAATCCTCGAACCCGCGGCTCGAATTGGCAGCCTAAACGCGCCGGCGAACCGGGGGAGAGCGCGGAGGAACCTCGAATTCGGGGCGGGGGAGGAGTGACGGAGCTCGGGTTAGGGATTCACCTCGCGGATTGGAGCCGGGCGATGGCGGAGGCGGAGAGGATAAGGCTGGTGGCGGCCTCGGGGAGGGTTGGGTTTGGTCGCCTGCTGCTGCGTGTGTGAGGAGGGGGGGTTTGGGGGCGGGGCAGTGGCGATGGGATGAGGTGTTAAATACACGCAAGGGTTTAGGAGAGGCTACCTGTTCGCGCATAAACCCCTGGGATTATGTCAATTTGTTAAAGCACCATCGTCGTATGTTCTAGACATGTGTTTGGTTATTATATACTTATATCCACAGCCATTGAAAGCTTATGCTCCAGCTAACTGGCCACTGATGACTGATTTAGTGCTTTTAGACTTGTCAAACTCTTGCGGAAATTTTGATCTACTTTTTTTAAGAAAGTTTGATCATCCGACCAAAGAACTCGAATCTTAATTTATATGATATAAGGGGTGGATCTAGAGAGCTTATCAGGGTCAACTGACCCGATAAAATTTGGTAAATTCAGTGGAAAATGGAAAATCATTGTTTAGCACTATTAAAGTTGACACCTACATGCAGTATAGAGCGTGATTGTACTGTTGCATCTAACCCGGCCAGGGTGCCGAAATGCAACTCCGTGTGTTTGGTTGCCCGAAGCGTCCTTTGTGCTGGACTCCCCCGTGCATAAACCTCCTTGCGGCCTGGCTCTCGAGATGCGAGAAAAATTGACGTCTCCCCACGATGTGGCTCACACGAGCGTAACAAAGCATGCAAGCGCGACCAAAATAGCTTACTATGACCTGATATCCATGCATCCAATCACATGCTCACCTTAGCCAGGCTGCAATAAAGCCGGTGGCCAAATAAATCAGTCTTGCATACGCTAGGTCTAGCTGACGGTAGCATGGTTCTCTACTGCCAACCAGGCTCAATTGGGAAGGGAATCAATCGCGCCCATAACTGACTTTAGTGGTGCTCTCGTATGCATATTTAGCTATAATTTTCAAGAATTATTGTCAATATACCAGGGATCACCTCAGTCATTGATAATAACATTTTCAAATTATACACATCAAATTATTGCCTAGAAAAAGGAACCACCCGACAACAAATGTTTTGAGATAGAGACTAAAATTATATATATATAAATTGAAAGCAAGAATCTACTTTGCCAGAAGTGTATACGGAACACTAGAGATTCCTGCCGGTGACAAGACGTAATCAGCTCATACTGGTAATCATTCGTACTAACTTCATTTCGGCTTCTCTTATTCAACTTCTTCTAAGTATTTTCGTTTCATAGCAAACCTCTCGTAAAAATTTACACATAGTATTCTTACACAAAGTTGTCGAAGATTTACCAAACGAAATCAAGGAGAACGTGTTTAATTTAGAATGGTTGTTGAATGTTTAGCTTGCGAAGTGAAGAAGAAAAACTTTGAGTGAAAGATTCGAAGACACTTGATGCAAAATAAGACAATTCCTGGGGTGCAATAGCGAAAACTGTGGCCGGATGGGCAGGACGAGCGAGTAGCGACAGCCATCGGATCGGATGCAGTCGATCCTGAGCGCACCCTCGACCGTTGTGGAAGTGTCTAGAAGCAACCGAAGCGAGAACGAAAAGAGCGTTTGTCGTGGGCGCTAGATGGACCTCAATCGAGCTCACTCTGTTGTTGGTCTTGACGACAACTTTGCTGTGTTTCCATGGGCCTGACTAAAGCACCATTTGGCCCAATAACTTAAACCAGGGACAAAAGGAACAAAAGGAAACGCCGTTGCCGGGGATCGAACCCGGGTCACCCGCGTGACAGGCGGGAATACTCACCACTATACTACAACGACTTTCTTGCTCGAGCGAAGGATGGGAAGTAAACACATACGTTAGCTCACCCCCCTGCCCACGTAAAGCTTCTTGTTGCTTATCCAAAACTCTGAATCAGAGACCACGGCGCATTGCCAGTGTGCCGCTCACACACCTGCCCATGGCGCAGCAGCCACTACATTTTCCGCACCGTAGCAAATACGCGACTCCACCTTACCATCGCCGGCACGGAAATCCCAGGGCCGATGCCGTGTCGCCGGTATTGGCGTCGCTCCGGCAAGGCGCCCCGACTGACGCCCGCGGCCTCCGGGTGCTCATCAAGGCCCTGTCCGCGTCCCCCGCCGCCGCCGCGGCCAACGAGGAGGCGGCGGCGGTGCACGCCCACGCCGCCAAGCTGGGGCTGGACCGCGAGCGAACCGTCCGCAACGGCCTCATCGCGCTCTACCTCGCGCGCGGCGACCGCGCCGCCGCGGGGGCACTGTTCTACGGCTTCCCGGACGGCCCGGACGTGGTTTCCTGGACGGCCATGGTGACCGGCCACGCGCGCCTGGGGTTCTACGACGAGGCCGCGGCGCTGTTCTTCGACATGGTGGGCGGCGATGACCCCGGCGTGGCTGTCGACGCAGTGGCCGCCGCCGCGGGGTTCGCGGCCTGCGCGGAGGCGAAGGACCTCGCGCTCGCCAGGGAGGCACATCGCCGCGTCGCGGCCGCAGAGGTTGCGCTCGACGTCGTCGCGTGGAACGCGCTGGTGGACATGTACGCCAAGTGCGGCGACGTGGCGGCAGCACGCCGGTGGTTCACGACGATGCCGGTGGAAAAGACTGTCGTGTCGTGGAACACGATGATCTCGGCGCTCGTTCGCGCTGGCGAACACGGCGAGGCGCTGGCTATGTTCCGGGAGATGCAGCGCGCGGGGGTGCGCCCGGACGACGCGACGCTCGTCGCCGTCCTCGGCGCATGCGCTCAGCTCGGCGCGCTCGACACCGGCCGGTGGGTGCACGCCTACATGAGCAGGCAGCCGGAGCGCCGCGAGGCCGCCGACGGCGTCGTCGGCAACGCCCTACTCGATATGTACGCCAAGTGCGGCGCGGTTGACCAAGCCATGGCGGTGTTCGACGCCATGGAGCGACGCGACGTGTACACGTACTCGACCATGATCATGGGGCTCGCGACGCACGGCCGCGCCGAAGAGGCCCTGGCGCTGTTCGCGGACATGCGGCGAGCCGGCGTGCGCCCGAACGGCGTGGCGCTGCTCGGCGTCCTCTCCGCATGCTGCCACGCCGGCCTTGTCGACGACGGCCTCCGGCACCTGAGCGACATGGAGCGGTGCCACGGCGTGACGCCCGGCATCGAGCACTATGGCTGCGCCGTCGACATGCTCGGCCGCGCGGGGAGGCTGGACGAAGCGGAGGCGCTCGTCGCGGCGATGCCCGTGCCGCCCGACGCGCTCGTCCGGGGCTCCCTCCTCGCGGCGTGCCGGGCGCGCGGCGACGTCGAGCGAGCCGAGAGGGTGATGCGGCGCATGAACGACAATGGCGAGTCCGGAGACTACGTTCTCATATCGAACATGTACGCGTCCAGGGGGCGACACGGCAGGGCGATGCGTGTGAGGAAGGAGATGAGGAAGAGCAATGTGAACAAGGATCCCGGGTGTAGCGTCATCGAGATCGATGGCGTTGTGCATGAGTTCCGGGCGGTTCCGGCCAATTCCCTCTCATGATTTCTAGAAGTTCATCGAGAAGAACCGCGCTCCGCCGCTAGTCCAGTACCTAGCCAACCTAGTCACGAAGAACGCCCTGGGATAGCGCAACCTGCTATGAGCTCTACGACGGAGCACCTCGTCGACGCTTAGTTTCAACACCACACGTTTTTGGGCGTCCTCCCTGTGTGATGTGATGTGCTGTAAACCTGTAACAACCATCGCAGCCCTTCGTCCTTGCCTGCTGGCCTATTTGGCATAACCAGCGCTATTTTTTCGTTGTATAAGATGTGCTCATCGACAGCGAGAACAAGATGTCGAATGATGACTTTATTAGTCTCGAAGATTTGTTACCTCGGTCTTTCGGAATCAAAGGTAATCATAGTGGTAGAGTTGCATGAGCAGGTTCATAGGAGCGAGAAACAAAATATAACATGAGGAGGTGCAATTGTTTAAATAAAAGCATAGTATGGGTCTTTCAATTCCATCGTGAAACTTACCATATGGATCATCACTTCACTTGTGAGTTGGCGTTGACTAAGGTCTATGAAGCCTGATATGGCATTTGCATACAATATTTTTTTCTGGATAACAAGCACTATTAATTCTAATTTTTTTCGAATAATTTGTTTATGGAAACTTGCTTTTATTAGCAACACGGAAAAGGTAGATGATGTTTTAGTTATATAAAAAAATACATATGATGTTTTTCTACATTGAAGTGAATGTTCATATCCATTTTGAATAAGTGGTTATACCACTTATCTGGTTGTACACAAATTATTAGGAGAATACTCCCTCCATCTATGTATATAAGACATGGTATGACTTTGCACAGTCGTCCAAATAACACGTTAATCGTTCATTTATCTCATCTTATCTTATCTTATCTTATCTTATCTCATCTTATCTTATCTCATCTTATCTCATCTTATCTTATCTTATCTTATCTTATCTTATCTTATTTATAGTTAGTCAAATTATCGGTCATTCTTCATCATCCAACTTTTATCCTTTCTCCTTGTTGTTTTCTTGGGCTAGTTCATTAGTCTGCCTAACATCTATGTGTGAGAATGATACCTAAGAACGGTTGAGTTGATTGAACTCGCACTTTGAGGAGGGAAAAATATTCCAAGCCGACTGGTGTTGATATGCAGGCTTGTGCATTGAAAAATTTAAGCCAATTCTTATTGTCTAGTAAAACTTCAAAGACCAACTCGAGCAACCATTTTAGGGGTACAAGTACAATGAATCATGATTTTCATAAAACCATCCCAACCTTACTCATGTCTATTGAGTTGACATGGCCGTTTCAATACCAATTAATGCCTCTCCGCTAGTATGAACCAACTTAGGTCTTGTATGGGAACTATTATATGAGGATTCTTGCAAAGTAATCTAACAAAAATCTAAACGCGTGATTCTAGTTCAGTTCCATGGCAATTGATTACCCTGACCACAAGCAAACAACAGTGCATGAGAATCGGCATAGACCAATTGGAGAAATAAAACAAATCATTTACAAAATTGCCCCCAAAGTTGGTAGGAAATTGCCCTATGCCATCATGTATATAAGGTGCTTTCTAGGGTTTTCATACCACCCCACCTAACTACACTAGTTTGCGCCGCCGGAGACGAACTGCACCCCTCCACCCCCGTCTGCTCACATCCGCCAGCTTCGCATAGTTGTCGACGCCCTGGATCCGGCTGCGAGAAGCTCATCCACCGTCGTCTCGGATCTGGCCACTGGAAGCTCATCCGCCGACGTCTCGGATCCGGCCGCCGGAAGCTCATCCTTCGACTCCCCCAGATCTAGCCGCCGAAAGCTCATCCGCCGACGCCCTCGGATTCGACCGTCGGAAGCTCCTCCACCGACACCCTCAGATCCCCGCTGAAAGCTCATCCGTCGACGCCTCAGATCCGGTCGTCGGAATCTCATCCGTCGACTCCCCCAGATCCGGCCGCCGAAAGCTCATCCACGGACGCCCTCGGATTTGACCGCAGGTAGCTCCTCCACCAACGCCCTCAGATCCCCGCCGAAAGCTCATCCGCCGGCACCCCTGAATTCAACCGTCAGAAGCTCATCCGCAGACACCCTAGATCCGGCTACCGGAAGCTCATCCGTCGACGCCCTGCATCCGACTGCTGGAAGCTCAGCCGTCGACGCCCCTGGATCCAGCCACCGACCCAGTGAGTATACGGCAGCACTTAACTCCCCTTTTGGTCTAAGTAAAATTGAAAATTGATTTTACTACTATTTTTAGTGCAATATTGTTGTGTTTAGATGGGAAAACAGGTTGCAAAATGATCCACATGTGAATGCTCTGTAGTTGATTTACCAATTTTAGCACGATCAACAACCATGTGTCAGAGTATTCCAATAAGAGGTTCCATGTAGTGGCACTCTTAAATTGACGCATTCATGTATGTGGTGTTCTTAGACGGAAAAAACATTCATGTGCATTGCAAAGTGGGAAGTTGTTGATGGTGAGGTTGATGAACACACACACACACACACACACACACACACACACACACACACACACACACACACACACACACACACACACACACACACACACACACACACACACACACACACACACACACACACAATGAGTATACATGAATGCATAACTCCCTTTTTGTCCTAGTAAAATTGATTTTACTACTATTTTTAGTTCAAGATTGGTTGTGTTTAGATGGATAAATAGGTTAATTGCAAATGAGGCCCAGCCCATAACGAGCCTGATGGGCTAAGCCCAGCTTGGCTCTCATGTAGCATTGGGGTGTTGTTGGTGTTTTAACCCAGCAAACCTACCAAGGGGGTACCCGAGGTAGTATTTTGTGTGGTCGAGGATTGCTAGACCTAGATACCGAAGGTAAAGGCAAGGAAATATAACACAAATTTATATAGGTTCGGGCTCCCAGAGTAGCGAACCCTACGTCCTGTTTGGAGTATCATATGTGGCCAGGGGCGGAGCCAGAAATCCACCATAGGGGGGTAGCCATAGGTTTACCTTTAACCGATCTTATGATTGTAGTCACATTTTAGCATTTTATTTATTAACTTGCTTAAAGAAACACTTAATTTCTAAGCGTGCTGCAAGCACCTTTTTTTACGAGAAGAGCTGCAAGTACTTGTTGGGCTCTAATTTGAAAAGATATCCTTCATACATGAACTAATAAATACTATTAAGTAGTGATGAGGGGATAAACCAGGGGTAATCAACTTAGCCCCTAAGCCCCATCCATAAAGATTAAGACGGCCCATGGCCGCCTTGGCCCAACATCAGCATCAGCAATACAGACCCATCATCTCCGGTAGGCGTCAGCCCCACGTCGCCCAAGGGTCCGGCTCCGACTTATAGGCGTTCGCCTCACGTGACCTAAGGGAATGCCCTGGCATTACAATTACCTCAGGAGAAGGCTCCGCCTCGCACGACCTAAGGCTTTGCCACCTGCAACACAATGACGCCCCCCCGATGGGGGCTGCAATGTGGCAGGGGCGGCTCTGCACCACCCGGGGACGTGTTGGGGCTGAGGAGCGGGATCATCCATGTTGTCAGGCCATGATGGGATTTTCCTCGGCGTGGGAGGCGAACTGCAACGGCATCCCATCACATAAATGCGGAAAAGTAGCGAAATCCTTCGCGTATAAGTCATCATATGACACATCCCGACCAAGCGGTTATCATAGGAAAGGTCGAGGCTTGCACAGGAAGCCTCCAACCTACCAGTTCCGCGAGACCAATAGTCGAGGAGAGGCTGCCTTGGAGCAGGGGTCACTACCTAAGCCGCCCTACAAGGACTACCTCACCTAGCTGGGCGTACGACGCCTACCGAAGACGGAGGCCCACACCATGGCACTATTCTAGCAACTATTCCGACATTGTTGCAGCACTGTAGCAGGACACCATTTTACCATCCTAACCCCTGTACGCCGGTACCGTGAACACGACATGACGAAAAAGACACAAGACAACGAACAAACAGAAAACAAGAACACACACACACACACACACACACACACACACACACACACACACACACACACACACACACACACACACACACACACACACACACACACACACACACACACACACACACACACACACACACACACACACACACACACACACACACACACACACACACACACACACACACACACACACACACACACACCGGAGCTTTACCAGCTCCCCACCACACTTAGAGACCTAGGACACACTCTCTCTCTCGACCTAAGCTTGCCCCCTACTACAAGCCCTATGGGCATATAAAACACTTCCCTGAACTGGACGTAGGGCCCATGCGGTGCCTTAACAAGTATAACCCCTATGTCTCTAAGCCCAACCATCCGGATCAGACACACGAACATACCAAAATTTACTTGCCGACAGTATCAAACCCCGACAGTTGGCGCGCCAGGTAGGGGCACTTCGTGTGTCACGACGCCACCAAGGGCCCGGATGGCCCAATCCGACGAATAGCCGGTGCCCGGCACCGTGTTGCATTTTGGCTCGCTGGACTTCGTCTTCGACGGACCAGTCGAGTTCCCAGTTGGGCCTATCTTCACGCGCTCCCAGCCTGATGCCCCCATACCTCCTCAGGTCGAGCAACCTGGGAAGCCGCGGTCAACGAAGTCCACCGCCGATCAAGTCTAGGACCTGGTCGGCCGCGACATGGTGGCCGGCCTAGGGCCGAACCCGTCCTAGGAGCTTTTCCGCTTCACAGCGTATGCCACCTCTATGTCACTCTTTGGCGTGCAGGGGGAGGAGACGTTGTTCTAGGACGAGTTCAATCTACGACTCCATGTACGCTGAGGGGCAGACGTGGCTGCCCTGCGGTGGGACGGGTGCCCTCACTACAGCGGCAGACCACTAGGCTGTCCCCTCGGAAGCATCCCAAGGAAGCTGTGAAGAGGTCGGTAGTGGGGCGCCCCTCTGAAAGGGGGTGACGACGCCCCATGACCCGACATGTGATAGCTTCGTCCTTCAGCAGCATGACAGTGTGGCCAACTCCGCCCACGCTAGTGAAAGCTCCACGGAAGGTGAGCCCACTTCACCGACGCTTGCGCTAGCGAACAGCCCCCGCAAGGCGGGGACAATCACGAGCGGCAGCGTGCCCAACTCGACGAGCTTGACAAAGCCCAGAAGGTGCTCGAGGAAGAGCAAGAGAGGCTCCACCATGAGCTCAGCGTGGAGGCTGCACTCACTCCTGCATGCGAACGTGCTCAGGAAGTACGTCTATGCATCGACGATGATATTCATGGGACTATCATTGCCAAATAGGCCTCTCAGAACCTCACTGCAGCGGCTGTAATCCTCAGAACCGGCCCTGAGCCTGTGACCCCATAAGAAAAGAAGCTCCGTCAACACCTTCAGACGCTCCTCGACACGACTACTACCTAGCAGGTGGAGAGCTCGGCGTCCCGACGGTGGGAAACATGAGCTCGAGCCCCGAGTGGTCAGCTCAACGCGGGTCCTCACGCCCATCGGGGCAGCAGGGCCGTACGGAGAGCGCCACTCGCCGGCCAAGTAGAAGGTCGACTTCAACCGCGGTGCACGAGGCACACCCTCAGCTCGTGGGAGGACCATGATGACCAGCGGTGGCTCTGGCAGCAAACGCCGACCGCGAAGGGAGTAAAACCAGAGGTGTGGGGGCTGCTACAATAGCAGCGAAGACCGGAGCCAAAGCCCGACGCCTGACCCCTGAGGTCCGCACGCCTTCGGTGCGAACATGCTCACCACCGTCCCTACAGCCCTCTACCGTGTTCTGACCACGGTCGCGAAGTATGATGGAGAAACCAACCCGAGCGTCTGGCTTGAGGACTACCGTCTCGCTTGTCACAACGGTGGGGAGAGTGACGACCTGTGCATGATCAAGAGCATCTCGTTGTATCTCGCCGACTCGACGCGAGCTTGGCTCGAGCACCTCCCTCGAGGGAGGATCAATGGCTGGGTGCAGCTCCAGGATGCCTTTGTGGAGCACTTCCAGGGCAGCTACGCCCAGCCCGACAATGCCTGCGAGCTACACCAATACTGGCAGAAGAAGGGCGATAGTCTCCGTGACTACATCCACCACTTCACCAAATGTTGTGCTGAGCTCCCCAACACAGCGGACAACCAGGGCATCACAACCTTCGAGGATGGTACCACGTGCGAGACCCTTGTCCATCGGACAGGGCAAGTCAAGCCGAAAACCATTCGGAAGCTCCTTGACCTAGCCACTAACCACGCCGTCAGGGAATAGGCCGTCGCCTTCAGCAAAAGGAAGCCAGAGGAGGAACTATTTGAGGTTCCGACTGTCCAGATGGAGAAGTGGAAGAAAAAGGAGCGGAAGCTCCGCAATGGCAACTTGGTGGCAGCCGCCGACAAGCGGCATCCCAAACCCAATGGTGGCCCGCTGAGGGACCATTTCGAGAAGAGGATAGAAGCGCCCTACCCCTATCACGAGGGGTCGGTCAAGCATGCCCTAAAGGATCGCAACCTCATGAAGAACTACCTCGGTGGAGCCTCGAAGAACAAGCCGCACGATACAACCAAGGTCGGCGCGACCAAGAATGTCGACAACGACAACTTCCCCAAGGAGGACGGTGCCATTGTGACAACCCACCCAGGAAAATACTGTTCTATCACCTAATAACCCATCCACTTGGTCATTAAGCAATAGTAAAGTATCATCCTGTCGTTAGTTGCCGGGTTAACACCCGGTAAATCACTTGGAATTCATACAGAGGATCGACATATGCATTAAAACTCACGCGAAGGCGAGTCCAGAGTACAACGCGAATTAAATCCAACCTTTTACAACCCATTGTTCAAACATGAAATAAAGGTTCAGAGTGCGAAACAGTGGAAATAAAATAATCTAGCGCAACGGTAACCATCACAGGAGGCCATCCGTGATGTCATCACTGGTAGTCATCCACCCGGTCAGCATCACCTGCAGCAACAGTTTTTAAAGCAAGGCTGAGTATACTAATACTTATCAAGACTTAACCGTCGGGTGATAACTACATTACCAAACTCTAGACATGAAAGGCTTTATGGCCGGTGGAGTTCCTTTTTGCTGAAACACAACAAGAGTATGTCCTTACTTTCAATATTTTAGCACGAGTTCTAGTGATTACCCTTTCTAAGTGTTCCAGCTAATTCAATCAAGAATTGTACAAGCAGTTAATTCATACAACAATATTCACCAAGTTCCAACATTACGGGATATCATGGCCAGTTGATTAAGCAGTCTCGGATAACGGTGAGAGGTCGACAATCGATTGATTTAAACCTTGCAAGGTAAACCTAAGCACACGGTAGGATGCCCCTGTGAGGACAACCATCCAGGCAGTTCCTAAAAAATCCTCAGGTTGAGATCAAATCTTACAGTCTTGGGTACATGGCTAATTGGCACACCCCGCGAGGCATCCAGTCTCACACATGCACCCCCCTTCCCGATAGCTAGCCGGTTGGGTGATTCCTCAGGAGTAGTAATAGTAAGTTCCCGCACCGTCTCATTAAGGTACTAGGCTTACCGGTCCCATTCCCGACAAGTGCTTAGTACGTTCAAAAGCTTAGCCCACGAAAGCCACTGGACCGGAGCCCAAATCCCATGCTCTTACTACATGAGCAATCCATTTATAAAGATCTTATGATTCCAACATAAGAACCTATTCTCGCGAGTGACGAACATCACTCGACTTCTATCGGGTCCTATAGCAGAGCAGCTATCGACCTACCATACTAGTGATAGAGCATAGGTACCTAGGGTTCATGCATCTAGGGTTTCAATTCAATTCCTGAAACGTAAATGCTCAATCATAGCAGAACATAATGGCATAGTTTTAAAAGACGGGCTAATGATCCGGGGCTTGCCTTCACTGGCATGGTTGGCCTTGGGCCCTTCTGGACTTTGATCCAGGTCTTGAGCTACGAACACGTGCTGCAGCTCTTCGTCCGCACCTTCGTCTCCTCCTTCCGGCACGAGCGTATATCTACCGTCGGGAAGATCTACACGAAGATGCACATGCATAATTTATTTGACGATTTTAATTTAATTAATTATAATCAACAAATGACAACCGCGAGGTGCATGGTTGACCACATTCACCTAAATAAGAATACATTCAGCATACTCTTCCAAAAAGGAACAATATGCAGCTCTGTATTAATTATTCTTTTTGATAGTGACTGTGTACATATATATGGAGGTAATTTAATTTAAGTTCACAAACAGCAATGAGTTGGTAACATTTAGCTTTTTATTAGGATTTACACACACACACACAAGGTCATTCAAGGTGGGTTGGTGCTTTTCCCATTTAATTGACTATTACACCTTAAATTGCTTCCATAGCTTTTATTCAATAAATTAATTAATAAAATTTCAGTGGAAGGGTGTATTAAGCACTAATCACCTATAACAAGCCACTGAACACACATGCATGCTTAGGATAGCTAAGAAATTAATTATTTTGAAAATAACAAAAGCTAGCTAGTAAAACAAGGTAAATGCACACAAAAATAAATACCCATCAAATTGATCCAAACATTCTCACACACGACCTATGGTCAAAAACTAGGCTAGGGATGCAACATATACACCTAGAACTATTATGGATCTTGACTTATGCAATTATAAAGAAAAACAAGCATATTTCAAGAATAAATATTTGTGTCAATTATAAAATTGTGATTAATTCACCACATGTGCATTTTGGCACAACAAGACAACATGCAGAAGTTGGCCACAAAAATCTAATTATTTTTAGCTACAAAAATCATCTAGACAGATTTTGCATAAATAGAAAACAATTTATATAAAAAGATTTACAACATAACTTTGTGCAATTTTTGGTACACGAGCTAGTCATAACATAACACGCAACATACCCAAAACTTAGATACAGAGGACTTATGGAGTTTGAGATATCTCAAATCTAGGTTTTTCACATTTCTATTTTTCATGCAAAAATTATCAGGAAACAGCTCAGGCAAGATTAACAAAAGTTGTAGACTTTTCATCTAGGAATCCAACAAAATTGGGTTTGCATTATTCTAAATTTTCTATGCATTTTACAAGAATCAGCAAATTGGCAACACTATTGAAGATTCAGACTTCCCCTCAGGTCCCTGGAACTATCCAAAGCCTCACAACCATGCCCTCAGTTTACTCTCAGGCCCCTAGGAAGAAACACGAACTTGCAATTGGGTCCCTAGACCAAGGGGCGGCGCGGGCTCGCCGGAATTCACCGGTTCTGGCAGCGCTCTCAGCTGGGTAAGGGGTGGAGCTCGTCCAGATGCTCACCTAGGGCTCTGTGGTGGCCGGAGTTGGGGCAGATGAGTTGTCGGTGAGGATGCGTGGCGGCACAGGGGCTTGGCGCCCGCTGGGGGGTCCGGGGTCCGCCGGCGAGACGGCGGCGTGGCCGGAGCAAGGCGTGGCGCGGGAAGGTTCTGTAGGTCCCTGGGAAGGAGTTCGCGTGTGCGGCAGCCTAGTAGGTGAGCAGGGAAAGAAGCTCGCCTAGGCGGCGGCCATGGCGGACAGCGGTTGCGTGGGCGCACGAGAAAGGAGCAGTGGCCCCTTATAAAGGCAAGCAGGCGTGCAGGGGAGGCAATGCTTCGCGGCTAAGGCTACCCTGGCCATTTACACCGCGGTACGGCGGCGAGCCTCGGCCGACGCGCGTGTAGGACGGGACGGCGGGCGGACCGGCGCCGAGAGCCGTGCGCGGCCGGCGGCAAGTGCGGGGGTCCACGTGGCGGAGGGGGGGGGGCGTCCCGAGGGGTGCGGTGCACGGACCGGGGGTCACGGGCCCGTCTAGGCATGCGTGTACGGCGGTGCGGCGGTGACAGTGCGTGGAGGCGCTCTGGAGCGCGGAACGCAGTGACGCGCGCGACGTCGCATGTTCCGACATCACATGTTGCGATACAGGCTATTTTGACCATGATTTACTCCAAAAATTTGAACTGAAGTGCACTAAGGAGTAAATAGCAAAGTTGTAGATCTCACTACCCTCTACAACTTTTACAAAGGCTCTATAGTGTTTTTCTCAACGGATTTTGCACGAATTGCAGCCAAACTTTGATTGTCGCCATGTCTCGGTGAACAGGAGATGCTGACAGTTGACCACATTTTTCTCCCTTTTCCACCCAAAATTTGAAATGCCAATCTACATGAAAGTTGTGTCCCTCGACAAACTGGACAACTTCCATATTGGTAGATTTTGAAGTGTTTAGGTGAAATTTGGAGAATGCGGCAAAAGTTCCGGAAGACATTCACCGACGTTAGGGTTTAAGCGGGGTTTGACCATGTCTTTGACCAAGGGTTGACCACCAGGGTATGTTAACTTGGTCAAGGGGGTCATTAAGGGTTGTCGGCTCGGTTTTCGAGGTGATGACCTAGGTTGACCTAGGTTTGGCCAACGTCAACCGGTTTGACTCAGCTGATTCGGCCATTAGCGTTAATAACACTAATTAAAAACCTGGGGCGTCACAACCATCTTTATGATCTTTGGTGGGACGCCGCTCATCCGCCGAGACGTCAGCACAAGCACATCGTACAGGAGATATACCACACCGAGCCCGTCGCACCCTCGTACCTCAGGTGGTCCGAGACGGTCGTCATGTACAATCGGGCTGACCACCCCGACCACATTCCACATCCAGGGGCTTACCCCCTCATGGTGGCGCCTCTGTTTGGCACTAAACGAGTGCACAAGGTCCCGATGGACGGGGGAGCGGCCTCAACATCGTCTACATGTCCACCCTCGACTGCATGGGGATCCCGCGATCTCAACTGCGCCTATCATCTACACCATTCCACAAGGTCATGCCCGGGATAGAGGCGCCCCCTCGAATAGATCTACCTACCCGTCACCTTCGACTCTGCGAGCAACTTTCGCAAGGAAACACTCACCTTCGAGGAGGTCTTCCTCCTGGGAATGTACCACGCGATCCTTGGAAGGCCGACATATGCCAAGTTCATGGCGGTCCCCAACTACACCTACCTCAAGCTAAAGATGCCCGGGCCGAAGGGCGTGATCACCATCAACACGACTTTCCAACACGCCTATGAGTGCGATGTCAAATGCTTCCAGTTCGCGGAAACACTCATCCGCTCTGAGGAACTCGCCGCAACCAACCCCCGAGGTCCTCGACATCCTTGAGACGTCCAAGCGTGTTCTTTTGAGCCCACCAAGGAAGCTAAAGAGGTACCCGTCTCCAACAACGAATGCACGCTCTGCATCGGCACAACACTCAGACCTGAGCGGGAAGAGGCACTCATGGGTTTATTGCGGGCGAACCTTGATGTGTTTGCCTAGAAGACATATGCTAGGCATCCCGAGGGTGGTCGCTGAACATAAGCTCAACATCAAGCTGAGTGCCAGGCCAGTTAAGCAAAAGCTATGACGCTTCGACAACGACAAGTGCAAAGCCATTAGAGAGGAGATCAAGAAGCTCCTCACCGTGGGCTTTATCACGGAGGTATACCACCCCGAGTGGCCGGCATACCCTGTGTTGGTGAAGAAGAAGAATGGCAAGTGGAGGATGTGTGTTGACTACACTAGTCTAAACAAGGCGTGCCCGAAGGATTCGTTCCCTCTGCCACACATAGACCAGGTTGTCGATTCCACCGCGGGATGCGAAACCCTATGCTTCCTCGACGCCTACTCAGGCTACCACCAGATCGCGATGGACTTAGATGATCTGCTGGCTGCCTCATTCATTACCCCCTTTGGCTGTTTCTATTACTCCTCCATGCCATTAGGACTGAAGAACGCTGGAGCCACCTTCCAAAGATGCATGCAACACATCTTTGGAGAGCTTATCGGGTAGCTGGTCGAGGAATATGTCAATGATATCATAGTAAAGTCAAGGCAAATAGGGGATCTAGTCCTTGACCTTGCGACCATCTTCAAGAAGCTACGATAATACTAGGTATGGTTAAATCTCGAGAAATGCGTTTTTGGGGTTCCGAGGGGTATGCTCCTTGGTTTTGTCATGTCGGAACGCGACATAGAAGTCAATCCGGAGAAGATCTCTACCATCACTAGCATGGGGCGGATCCAAAATGTTAAGGGGGTCCAGTGGATAACCGATTGCTTGTCAGCACTTAGCCGATTCATCGCCCGACTGGGCAAGCGAAGCCTACCCCTCTACTGGCTTTTGAAGAAATCAAAGCATCTCGCCTGGACCACGGAGGCCTAGGAGGCGCTTGAGTCACTGAAGAATTTGCTCAAGAACCCGCTCATCATCCTCACGACACTGACACCAGGAGAGCCTATGCTATTGTACATCACCGCAACGACTCATGTCGTAAGCACAACCCTATTTGTCGAGTGAGAAGAGCCCGACATGATATTGAAGGTGCAGTGACCTATATACTTCATCGGCGAGGTGCTCTCCAACTCCAAGGCACACTACCCCCAAATTCAAAAGCTGATCTATGTTGTGTTGATATCCAAAAGGAAGCTCCAACATTACTTTGATGCTCACCCAATCATGGTGGTCTCAAAGTATCCGCTTAAAAAAGTGATCTAGAGCCCAGAGGTGGAAGGAAGGATCGCGAAGTGGGCAATTGAGTTGATGGGTCAGGGCATTGCCTACGCTCCTCGCACCACCATCAAGTCCTAGGTCCTCGGCGATTTCGTTGCCGAATGGATAGAGGTCCAAACGTCCGCAGCACCGACCAAGCACAAAACTTGGACCATGTACTTCGATGGATCCCTTACGAAGGAGAGGGGTGGGGCAGGACTTGTCTCTATCTCGCCTCTAGGCGTGCGAATGGAGTACATGATCCAGCTTCACTTCTCAGCATGTAACAATGACGCCGAATACGAGGCTATCCTCAATGGCCTCAAGATCGCCCTCGAGATAGGAACCCGCCACCATGAAATCAGAGGGGGCTCCGAGCTCATCGTCAATCAAGTAATGAAGGAAGCAAACTGCATCCACCCTAAGATGTTAGCCTACTACAGGGCTGTTTGAGGTTTGGAGGACAAGTTCCATGGCCTCGAGCTCAAGCATGTACTGTGAAGGTACTATGAGGTGGCCGACACTCTCGCCAAGGTAGCTTCGAATCAGATGCCAATGCCAAATGGTGTATTCGCGAGCGACCTACACGAGCCCTACGTCCGCTATTACGACAGCGACGACCACCCACCCGAACCAGTGGTTCAGGAAGTCATGGCGCTCGAGGAAGCTCCAGAGCCCAACCTCGAGGACCCTGATTGGAGGATCCTACTCTCGAAGTGGATGGTGGAGGGAAGGCTCCCGACCGATAACACTAAAGCTCGACACATCGCGTGTCGAGCTAAGTCCTTCAGTCTCATCAATGGGCACCTCTACCGACGCGGCGCAGCGGGAATACTTATGCGCTACATCCATACCGACCAAGGTCGAGAGCTGTTATAAAACATCCACGCGGGACCTACGGTCATCACGCGCCCCCAAGGTGATCATCGGAAAAGCTTTCGAGCAAGGCTTCTACTGACCCACGATTGTTGCTGATGCCAAGAACATCGTGCACAGCTACAAAGGATGTTAGTTCTACACGCGACAGACACACCTTCAGGCGCAGGCGTTCCAAACCATTCCCCTCACCTGGCCTTTTGTCGTATGGGGGATTGACATGGTGGACCACTAAAAAAGGCGCCCGAGGGCTTCATACACTTGCTCGTGGCAATCGACAAGTTCTCCAAGTGGATCAAGGCATGTCCTATCTGCAGTGTCAGGTCGGACGAAGCCGTCGAGTTCTTCACCGACATCACCTACTGCTTCGGGATCCCAAATACCATCATCACCGACAATGGATCAAACTTCAACGGTAAGAAATTCCTCTGTTTTTGTGATGATAACAACATTCAGATAGACTGGGCTGCCGTCAGACACCTAAGGACCAACGGGCAAGTCGAGAGGGTGAACAGGATGATCCTACAATGGCTGAAGCCGCACATATTCAAGAGACTCGAAAAGTTCAAGGCAAGATGGGTAGCTGAGATACCCTGCTCTGGAGTTTGCGGACCACACCAACCCGCGGCACTGGCTACACCCTATTCTTCATGGTCCATGGGTCAGAAGCAGTGGTCCCGACCGACATCGAGTATGGGAGTCCAAGGGTAGGAGCCTACACCGATGAAGGGAATCAAGTTTCCCTCAAAGACGCCATCGACCAACTCGACGAGGCACAAGACGTCGTCCTACTCCACTCCACTCGGTACCAGCAAGCCATGTGACACTACCACAATCGCAATGTCTGAGAAAGGGCCTTTCAGGTTGGGGACCAAGTGCTCCGGCGGATCTTGAGCAACAAACAAATTGTCGCTGGCATGGGAAGGGCCCTTCACCATCGACCAAATCCTACGCCCCGACACCTTCAAACTCAAGGACGAAGAATGTCGACCCATCACCAATGCATGGAACATCGAACAACTAAGTCTTTTCTATCATTGAAAAAGTTCTTGTGTTCCCAAGATAACTAAGAGTGGCCCACTTTCTCCTTCCATGAGCAGCAAGCCATTTCTTGCCTCAAAAATCCCTCGTTGCTTGGGGCCCCACCCGGGGACATAGCGTCGCCTGAATCCTACCCTCTATTCATTTTTTTCAACCACAAAGGTCAAGGAATATGAGCCCAGGGATTAGACCCCCTCGAGACCCGCATGCGAACGCCCCCACGACTGTGCACACGAACCCTCACAAGACAAGCCAGTGGCACAGATTCCCCCAATCAACCTCTACGACCCATCACTCACAGCCCTGAGTCGACCTATAAGGAGAAAGTTAAAGGGAGGAAAAGAGACAATCAACTCAAGTTCATTCGAAACAAAGCCCTCGACGGGGGGCACCACCAAACAAAAACGATGGTCACAATGATGGCCGACGTCACCTATGCTTCGCCGCCTCCATCAACACCGCCACGGAGAATAGCGTCGACATCGACTCCCGTGTCAATGGCGTCGGCAACCCTGCTAAACTCCTGCGCGTGCAGATGATGGAGATCCGCATTGTAGCCTGCTGACCATCCAGGTGGCACGTTGGAGAGCCACAGCTTATCCGACTGGGCGTCAGCCACAGCCAGCGTGTTCGACGCTTCCTGGTGCACCCTGGCGCGCACCACAACCCTAACATGGTCTGGTAGCGCCCCACTGGTGGTCAACCAGCAAGGCCGGTTGAGATGACATGGACCCAACAACGACCTATGCAGCGGTCATAAGGATGTCAAGGTGCGTCTCCACGTCGAACTCCCAACATCGGAGGTCCCCCATCTCTCGGCGAAGGACCAACATCCTCTCCTCCGCGTCTGGAAAATGGAGGGGATAAGGAAAAGTCCCTCAAAAGAGCAAATTGAGAAATAAGAGGTGCTTGGGTCGCTTACCAACACGGTGAGCCTCCGCTTCATCGGTGGCAAAACGAGCCACGTCGACTTCCGCCCTAGCGCCCCCAAGTGCCATTTGAGCGGCAACCAGGGTGTCCTCGAGCTGATGATAGGCGCGCAAAGCTTCCTCCAGGTGACTCCCCATCTCTGTCACTTGTGTCGTCAAACGGAGAACATCATCCTGGTGGGCCCTGATTGCAGGATCCATCGATGCCAGCGTAGGGTTGTTGGGAGGGGGCTCAATGACTGAATCGACCGCACCACCGTGAATGATCCTATGCACACAGAAAGTTGGCAAGGACTATATGAGATGAAGGGTCAGAGAAAAGTCAATATCATCCCCCAAAAGTTGGAACCAACCTCTGGTGAAACCTCCCCTGATGCAGTGTGCTTCCCCCTCTCCATCACCGACGAGGAAGTTAAGGTAACTCCTTCCGAGCCCTCACCGAGTTCTTTTTCACTATGAGAACTAGTGTAGGAACCGGTGAAAGAACTAAGGTGAGAAACCCATCCTAGGGAGGAGGATTTAAAAGGAAGGGCAGCAGCCAGCAGAGGTCAGGAGGCACGACCATTCCTCTCCTCCCATGATCTCGACGATCAGCAGGGCCACCCCGGGCGGAAGGGCAAGCCCCGCACTAACTAACACTCCCTGAAGATGGAGCGTCTGACGAGATGCGAACTATCAATGGATCTAGCAGATCCAAACCACCGCGCGGTTCGAAGGATGGCCAACAAAGGGTTCTGAACGGCCTCCATAAGAGTGAGGGACGAAAAGGGATGGGCCCATAAGCGGCCAAGACCCAGGTGCACGAGCGTCGTGGGCATTCCGGCTCGTGTTCGAGCCCCGGACGAAAAAAAATCTCACGAAATCCCCACGGAAGGGAGACAACGAGCCGGCAGAGTCAATCGAACAACCCAAAAAATAAATGAGATATTCGAAGGGGTTCAATAAGATCTATCACCGACCGCTCGTATCGGGAGCCCGCGAACGGGACCCGGGTCTTACTCAAACCAACCCACTAGTAGCTCGATGAGCACCATGACTCGTACACCGAGGTATGCCGTGGTGATGCTCACCCCTCCTTCTTGACGAAAGAGATGCGCGAGGAAAAATAAACGGGCAAGAAAGCCACCGAATCTCGGATAACACATCTCTAGAGTATCACGAAACTATCACGAGAACTTCGATTAACTTGCCACATTTTCTCTACGTAAAAACACTTCGCACATCCTAATGCGTAAAGTACAAGAGAGCGGCCGGCACGGGCATAGGGTGAAAAAATGCATGGGTAGGGTGCCACACAAACGGCGTCCCGATTCTTGAGCAAGCCGCCACCGAGAGCAGGAGCCGATGCGATTCCGGACCTCGGTGCTCCGTCCGATGATGGCACCTTTGTTGGGTAGAACTTGGGGCGCGAAGGAGCGATTCCCCAAGAGTAGACCGGACACGATGCGGTGAACAAGGACTCTTGGATATCCAAGACCCACCACAACAACGTCGTTAGTCGCCGGGTGAGGAGCACCATCCGACCTCCGAGACTAGAATATGGGACAATTGCCACAAAAAAGTAGAACATCCCACAGAAGCTATCGGCGTGCCCACGACCTTAACGATGAAGCATCCTCCTCGGGCCGCAGGAAGAACACTTTGGGCAATGACGCGGTGATTGGACAAAGCCCTAAAGGTCTTCACGCCCTCGAACACGAACATAGGAAGTTCCTCTCCCAAGGGAATGTGCCTAGCCTATGACGAGGCAAAACTACCCCCGAAGAAGGGATCACCTAAGTCGCAAACACCTCCCGACTTGCCGGACTCCCTCCGACATCCGAAGAGGCAAGAGCCGGCACCATACTCGGGGGATGAACCCCCCACGATGGGACAAACAATAGGTTCTCTCCATATGGCTACCACGGGTCTCACCGAGGAGAAGTGGAGCTCCTTTCATAGGGCGGCACGGACAAACCTCATGGGAGGAACAACAATCGAGGTGGGTCGGCTTCGAAGCAAGCCGTAACCATCCACCAACCCTAGTAGTGTGGCAATGGAGTAATGGCATGCTATTCACCCCGTCACGTCGGCCGAAGCCGCCGTAGTCCCCCTCGACGCCGGGTCAAATCCCACCGTCCGGCCTACGATAGCCTCAAAAGGTGAGCCGATACTCGTCACGATTAAACAAAACCCCACGGCAGAGCCCTTGGCTTTGCCGCATGCTCGGGGGCTACACTCGGCGGGTGTGCTCGCGTCCCCCACCAAAGTAAAGATCAACGGTAGAACACCAATGTAACCGATCCTAAGGATGAATCTACCATTCCTCCTTAGGCTCGAGGGCTACTAACAAGGGGATAAACCGGGGTAATCAACCGAGCCCCTAATCCCCGGTCCATGAAGATTAAGACGACCCATGACCGCCTTGGCCCAACAAAAATTAGCAATACCGGCCCATCATCTCTAGAAGGCGTCAACCCCACGTCGTCCAAGGGCCCGACTCGACTTAGGCGTTCACCCGTGTGACCTAAGGGAACACCCCGATATTGCGGCTATCTCGGGAGAAGGCTATGCCTCACATGACCTAAGGCTCGCCACCCGCAACCCAATGATGGGGGCCCCGACGGGGCCGCAATGTGGCGAGGGGCGGCTCCGTGCCGCCCGGGGACTTGTCGGCGCCGCAGTGGGAGGATCCATGCTTTCGTGCCATGTTGGGATTTTCCCCGGTGTGGGAGGCAAATTGCAACGACGTACCATCACCCAAATGCGGAACATTAGCGAAGGACGGACAAATCCTTCATTTATAAGTCATCGGACATCGTGTCCCGACCAAGCGGCTATAAGAGGAAAGGTCGAGGCTTGCACGGGAAGCCTTCGACCTACCGCCCGCAAGACCTTGAGTCGAGAAGAGGCTACCTTGTAGCGGGGGCCGCCGCCTACACCGCCCTACAAGGACTACCACACCTAGCCAGTGTGTACGACGTCAATCAAAGATGGAGGCCCACACCGCGGCACGCTCCGACAACTATTCCCGCACCGTAGCAAAGCATTGTAGCCGGACACCATTTTATCATCCTAACCCCCGTACGCCGGTACCCCTTGAACTATAAAAGGCGAATCCGATACCGTGAACACGACATGACAAAAAAGACACAAGACAATGAACGAACGAGAAAACAAGAACACACACTCACCCCGGAGCTTTACCGGCTCCCACCATGCTTAGAGACCCGGGACACGCTCCCTCACTCGACCTAAGCTTGTACCCCCTACTACAAGCCCCCTAGGCATATAGAACACTTCCCCGAACCGGGCGTAGGGCCCCTCGCGGTGCCTAAACCGATAACCCCCGTGTATCTAAGCCCAACCATCTAGATCGGACGCACGAACATACCAAAATTTACTTGCGGGCGGTATCACCCCCGACAAGTAGGTATGAACTATTGAATACTAAGTGTTTAATGGGAGATTAGCATATTGTTTGGGGGTGCCGGGCTCCCCCTCGGTCCCCCTCCCTCCGCCCCTATATGTGGCACCTTGTGCCTAGGTGTTGTGGTGTTGGATTGATCCTTCTCCTAGGTATCCGACCCTCCTTTATATAGTTTAGGGGGGGCGGGTTCCTAGTCGGTTACAAGGTAGGAGTACAAGTAGGATTACAAAGTACGAGTCCAAGTAGAATTAGTAGAATTTATGGTATGAGTCCGTATTCTTCCATGTATAGGTACCCGTGGTATATTCCCAACAAGCCCCCGAGCACTTTGTAGTCAAAAGTTGTAGTTCGAGTAGTCTTAAAGCCTCTTCGAGTAGTTCTTGAGTGTCCTCGAGTACTACTTGGAGAAGTCTTCAATAGTACTTGAACTACCACGAGGCCGGAAGGTGGCCCAGCTCATCTATCTTGAAGTCGAGATTATATGGAGTGTAGCCTCCGAGCCTTAGGTTGAATCGAAGAATCGGGCTAAGGGTCAATCTTGAATCTGCATCTTTTGTCTTGAAAAAAATGAATGATAGGTGCAACATAGCAGCCCCCGAGCCTTGAAATGATTATATAATCAATCCAAGGGTCTTCGGAGTTTGCGAAAGCCATCATCCGAGTACGTCCAACCCCCGAGATTATGCGTCAAGTAAGCTATACAAGCCACGTTGGGCGGTGATTGGAATTGAGCCCCCGAGCTAGAGAGCTAGCCGAGCATTTTGTCTCGAGTAGTAATTTGGCATCGAGCCGTTGAGCTTGAGAAGTAGCGGAAACTACTCAAGTCGTCTTTGAGTAGTAAATTTGAATTTGAGAAGTAGTCGTGCCGTTAGAGCGTACTTTAGATTAGACCAAAGTCGACTTTAGATGTCGTCAAAGAGGACTTTAGATGCGACCAAAGTCGACTTCGGATCACCACCGGAACAAACTTTAGATGTGACGAAGTCGACTTTGTCTTTGCGCGGAGCGGACTTTGGAATGCGACTTGAAAACCGAAGTCAAATTTAGATTGTCGCACGGAGAGCGGACTTTGAGATGTGACTTTAGAAGTCGACTTTAGATTGTCGCACGGAGCGGACTTTAAGATGCGACCGAAGTTGACTTTGTGCCATGCATAATGGACTTTGAGATGCAACTTTAGAAGTCGGCTTTAGATTGCCACACGGAGTGGACTTTGAGATGCGATCGAAGTCAACTTTGTGCCTCGTGGAGCGGACTTTGAGATGCGACCGAAGTCGACTTTGTGCCACGCGGAGCGGACATTGAGATGCAACTTTAGAAGCCGACTTTAGATTGCCGCGCGGAGCGGACTTTGAGATGCGATTGAAGTCGGCTTTGTCTTGCGCGAAGTAGACTTTGAGATGTGACCGAAGTCGACTTTGTGCCACGAGGAGCGGACTTTTGAGATGTGACTAGAGTATAGTTGACTTTGAGTACTCGGGGCCAAGTATGAAACCAAAAATACATAGCTAGAAAGCCAAAAAAGAAAAGCACTTCGGAAGGCAAAAACGAATAAGAAATCGTAAAAACAAAAAGCTTGCCGCCGGAGTGGGCATTTGAGAGGTGCGACCGGAGTCGACTTGTGCCATCAAAGCGGACTTAAGGGTCGACACAAAGGCAAAGACCCTAGAGACTAGGAGTCCGAGGGCCGCGCACTAGTCGAGTAGCATACGACACTAGGAGTGTGAAGCTTAGCACTAGTCAAGTAGCATGGAAGGTATGTACGAGAGGAGTCCGAGGCTCCACACTAGGCAAGTAGCATATGATGGATTATGTGTGACCAAAGTCGACTTGAGTAGTACATAGGGCTAAATGTGATGCCCATGGTACGGTTGCCGCCAAAGCAAACTGATATGCAACTGGAGTCAACTTGAGTACTTAGGGTCATGCGTTTCAGACCCATGGTACGGATGCCGCTGAAGCGGGCTTGAATGCGATCGAAGTAGAGTTGCGCCATCGGGGCAGCCTTTAGAAGTTGCCTCCTTGGGATAGCCCCTGCGTTGATGGAGTAAGCTCGTGGTGATTAGGTCGATATATCCCAAGAGTACTCAACGTAGTGTAGCTCTCGCAAAAATTCGTTGAGAAGCGTACACAAATAAGTATTACTTGGCATGTTGTCCTGCATTCGCAAAACAAGCTAAAGAATAAAAAAGTAATCATTTTAAATAAATGACTTAGTTGTTTCCGCTGGAGCGGACTGTAGATACGACCAGAGTTGTTTTTAGATTGTCGTAGGGGTGGACTTTAGATATTGCCACCTTGGGATAGCGTCTGAATTGATAAAGTAAGCTCGTGGTGACTTGGTTGATATACCTCAAGAGTAGTCGACATAGTGTAGCTCTCGTGAAAAATCCGTTGAGAAGCGTACACAGATGAGTAGTCATTGACGTGTTTGTCATACACACAAAAAACAAGCCAAAGAAAGGATAGTTATCGAAATGAGCGACTTAGCTTGACTCACAGACCAGTGTTGACGGAGCCATGGCCATCGATGATGGAGCTGCTATGGATGTTGCTGAAGTTGACTAGTCAGAGGCGGATTCGACGTCGGAGGCGGATTCAACTGCTTGTTGAGGCGTGGCTACCGCTCTTGACTAGTTTTCTAGCCAAAACTAGCCGAGGTGAGTAGCCGAAGTAGTCGACGACGAGTTGGCATTGCCGAAGCAAAGGCGGTGCGGTTGTTAGACGAGTAGTCGCGACGCACGCCAGAAACAAAGTAGAGCCAATGCAATCGAACAACAAGCCGAGCGGAGAGATTATGTGACCGAACACATGATGTAGGCCAAGTAGGTCTGTTGCGACCGAACAGCAAGTCAAGCGGAGATACCATGTGACCAGATGCACGGCGTAGGCGTAGTAGAGAAAGTGCGACCGGACAACAAGTCAAGCGGAGAGACCATGCGTCCGGACGCACGACGTAGGCGAAGTAGAACCAGTACAACCAGACAACAAGTCAAGCAGAGAGACCATGAGACCAAATGCATGATGTAGGCAAAGTAGAGCCAATGCTGTCAGACAACAAGTAGTCACAACTCACAGAGTAGTCGCGTCGCATCACGTAGTTGAAGTAGAGCCGCTGCAGACGGAGGCGATGTAGCCATGGCGCACAACATGGTTGAAGTAGAGCCGTTGTGGACGGAGGTGGCGTAGCCAAGGCAGACGACATGGTTGAAGTAGAGTCACTACGGCCGAAGGCGACGTAGCCGCGACATATGATGTAGTCAAGGTAGAGCTGGTGCGACTTGACAACAAGTTAAATTCAACACGGACACGACGAGCCACTGCAGTTGAAGTTGGAACTTGATGACTTGATCGAATTGCGACTCACCGACTTGCTTGCAGTAGAGTAGATTGGTTTTGATGGTGATGTCCTTCGAATTTGCCTGGTAATCTCGACGATCACCCCTACCTGGAGCGCCAGTTGTCGGTGTAACTCGGCAAACCTGCCAAGGTGTACCCGAGGTAGTAGATTGTGTGGTGGGGGATCGCCAAACCTGGAAATCGAAGGTATAGGTAAGGATACGTGACACAGATTTATACAAATTCAGGCCGCCAGAGTAGCGAACCCTACGTCCTGTTTGGAGTATCGTCAGGGGCGAAGCCAGGTTATGGCTTGTGGATGCCCAAGCACCCACAAAATTTTGAAAAACCACTAGTAAAAATAAATTTTCACCATATTAATAGACTAAATCTTCAAATCTATAAGAGAGAGGCACCCCCTCTAATTTGCGCTAGCTTCGCCCCTGAGTATCATATGTGGCGCCTTGCGCTTAGGTGTTGTGGTGTTGGGTTCTAGGTATCCTGCCCTCCTTTATGTAGTCCAGGGGCGAGTTCCTAGTCGGTTCAAGGTAGTCATAGTAGGATTACAGAGACGAGTCCTATTAGGATCAAAGGGATTTATGGTGTGAGTTCGTATTCTTCTATATATAGGTACATGGGGTGTATGCCTGACAGACGTGACACTACATTTGGTGGCCCAATTTTTTTCAACTCAAGCCCAGCCCAAATAATAAAAATTAATTACAAATGCACTACAAATGATGAATGATAACCTGAATTGGGCTCGGTTTTGTTTGATCGATGGAATTAGTGAGTTTACTTGGATAAAGCTTCTAGGCCCAAAGAGCACCTTTTGCTGGCTCGACTTGTAGTGTTCTGCGGCAATACTATACATTTCGGAAGATTTTTCCATATGCCTCTATAACACTCCAGAAGCCCAAATAATAGCCCATCCCGTCCAAGAACAACAAACCCTAACTCCACCTTCTTACATCTCCAGCCGCGCCACGACCTCCGCGCGCACCGTCGCGACCCCCAAACTCTGCCGTCGTGCGCACCGCTGTGGCCGACCTGACCTCCATGGGGTGGCGCGAGCTCCCTCGGCTCAAGCTCGCC
The DNA here is from genome assembly GCA_947561735.1 of Cenchrus americanus. Classification (NCBI taxonomy): domain Eukaryota; kingdom Viridiplantae; phylum Streptophyta; class Magnoliopsida; order Poales; family Poaceae; genus Cenchrus; species Cenchrus americanus. The sequence continues at coordinate 73,249,317 of OX387240.1, forward strand.
GGCCCGCCCGCCCCGCGCCCCCGCGCGCGCCGGTGCGCTACCAGCCGGCCGGATGTATGTTTTTTCCCAAAAACTGTTGGAACATTTTCAAAAATGTTGATCAACATTTTCCCTGAAATGTTGGTGAAAACATTTTGAAAAAAGGTTGGATCCAGTGCTTTTTCAGAACAAATGTTGGTGCACCTCTTTGCAAACAATATTGGCTCAACTTATGAAAATGTTGGTTCAACCGTTTGTTTGAAAAATGTTGCAACATTTTTTTGAAAATATTGCAACATTTTGTAATTAATAATTATGAGGTGGGCTGGTTGAAAAATAATAAATAATAAGTTTAGATGGGCTTTGGTGGGCCGGAAGTTCAAACCATATACACCTTCCGATAGCCATATAGGAGCCCCCAATATTCTGTTTACTACTCTTGTTTCAACAGAAGCGCTTCCTTGTTTTAATTAAACTTTATGCCACAACATTTTTTATCTAGCAACATCTTTAGTCTATTATAAATATGCAATTTCATTTTCTTCTAATAAAAATTTGAAACCATCTAAATATATGATAAAAGGTTGCTTACATTGGCAACATGAAAGTTTTGTAGATGGTGAATAATGTTTCTTTGCCGAGATTCCTTTCAAATGGTAATTGATGTTCAAATTCACTCACATTTTTTGTTTTCTTTTGGAAATGCATGAATTGTCTTTGTAAACGGAAAATAAACCGTGACAGGGCAAAGTTGGTTTGCTATATTAGCATTTTATTGAATTACATTCATTGTTATTGTTTTCAACAAATTCACACACGCACATGCGTTTAAACCAACTTTTTGTTTACTGTTCTGGTGGATTATCTCTTACTTAGCTTGTACTTTTATGTTATAGGAACCAACATCATGGAAAGCAGCACATACATGAACAACAACACCATGACCATGCTCTTGGCGATGTCCCTGCCCCAGGGTTGGGCTGAGCTCCCGGATGGCATATTGGACTCCGTCATCCAGAGGTTGAGCTGCACTAGTGACCTCCTCGCCTTCATCGCCACCTGCCCCACTTGGCGTGCAGTCTTCATGGAAGCCAGAACCTCATACAGCAAGTTGTTCCCACCTTTGCTGATCCAAAGCTGCGCTCAGTTAAGCAACGACGATGCCCAATCCGAAGTCCATCACACGTGGCAGCTGATGGACCCCGCCAACTCAAGCGTCAGGTTCCACCGCCCAGTTCCCAGTAGCAGCATCGTCCCACCTGGCATGTAGTTCGTAGGGTGCTCCTACGGCCATGCGATCTTCGCTGACCTATCCATCTCGGAGATGGGAGGTTGTTTCACCATGATCGATGTGTTCACTGGCATCCAAGTCTCGCCTCCACCCTGCCCAGACCTAGTGGAGCGGTCTCCCTTCGACTCCATTGATCTCCTTTGTTGCACGCTCACAGCTCCAGTTTCGTCATCTAAGGCGTGCCTCCTGGTCAGCACCATCGATTTCTACGGCCTGCGTGTGTGGCGAGTTGGAAGTGATGGCTGGGAGTACACAAGAACAGAGTACGGCAGGCTAGGATGCATCGACCATATCGTGGTGTTTGAGGACAAGATCATAGTCTTGGATTGCGACTTGAGCCTATGCAATGTGTACCTGGACGACCCCAAGCTTGGTATGCACATCAAACCATTACTCATCGTAGAGGAGGACAATACTAATGAAATGATTAATAATGATGTTCTCGAGAACTCACGGCTGATGGTGTGCGGCGACAAGCTTGCCCTGGTTGCCTCGCCGATGTTAGACTATGACAACCTTGTCTACTTCTACCTTTGGGACCTTGATTCACCAGAAGGGCGACCGCCGAGGTGGTCACCGGTGCCGGCGGCGGACCTGGACTGTGTGGTCTTCATCAGCGGTGCCCATGGGAGGCTGGTTTTCTACGATGATAGGTATGGAAGGTGGGCGGTATCAAAGGGAAACTTTGGATCGTATGCCCTCGGGACTTCTAATCCGGCCCTTGGACGATGCTTGAGTCGGCTTCTCGAGATGCGAACCCAGCAACTTTGTATTCCCCCACTTCCTTCCTAATTCTCGAATACCAACCGTATAGTATTCCTCTACATGACATCAAGTACTGTACTCTCCTTATCCCTTCGGAACCCTACTCCCCCTCACACTCTCGTTCCGTCGTTCGTCTTCCTCGCTGCTACCTCTACCTCTCCACACAGTCTCTCTCTCCACCACCTCTCAACAACCCTCTTCTTCTTCGACGCTGACGACACCTAACCTCCGCGGCATCGACATTCTTCGCATTTTCGTGTTTTCATCGAACTCCCTATCTTTTCTCATATTTCTTTAGATTTATCAACCTGACAACGGCAGTGGCTTTTCTCATTTTCTATTATTGTCAATTTGGCTTTCTCTCTAGTTTAATTTGTTTCGCCCTTGGTGGATTCCTCCTAGTTCCTGTAGATTAGATATGGCTGGATCTATCTCTCGATTCCTCCTACTTCCTCGCTCCCAATCCGACGCATCCGCCTCGGTCGTCATTGCGCTTGCATCATGGAGATGGGCAATGAAGATGTGATTCCACCGCATCTAGGTATTATATACTAAAATACTTTGTTTTTTGCTTATAAAAATGTATTTCTTATTGTTTGATATGGTTCATTTTATTATTGTTAAGGCTTGGAATTAGCGCCTGATGTGACGTGTTCGCCTGGTTTGGCTGCTCAAGTGTGGAATTACAAAGTGTGAACGAGTCTTACGACGATAATGGCGCCGCAGTAAAACAAAATAATGTCACCGAAAGTTTCAAATAAATATTGTATACATGTTAGTTTTCACATTTGTTAGTAATTTTCTGAATTGCAAGGGTTTAAATTTCATTCAGTTGACATATTGTTTGTATTTGTCAAGGTTAATTAGTATGATAATGATGTTAAATGGAATACCATATTATTATGAATGCCATGTTCTCTTCATTAAATTTTTTTAATGATTAGCAATACAACATTGGGTATCCGGTATTTGGAAGAAGACCAAAAGGAAATGATATATTGTTTTCTTTCAATTTTATGAATGGATATGATGTTTGTTTTTTCTGCTATAATAGTGTCTGTGTTATAAGAGCTATAGAAGAATGATTATATATCGATGTGCATGTGTATCATAGGTTTTAGATAATTCTAATTATATTGCTTATGTAAAAGGAAATTTTGGGTATGGTTCGTTCCAAGCACTTCTCCACAGTTTTTCGTGTAATCAAGAACAAATGGGAACTGGTTCCACTTACCTACATCAAAGTGCCCTAGTCGCCGATGAACCAGAAGGGACGTCAGTTGAAGGGGCTATGACTCCTACAAGAGACAATGTGGATGAGTCTGGATATTTAAGCTCAGATTCTTCTGTGTATGCTGTCAACTCAGAAGGTGAAAGTATTGACCCTTTTATTTCAAATATGACAGAAGAAGCTGATCAAAACTTAAAGTAAGTATCGTCGTATAACACCTTTGCAAAAATACTGTTGGGAAAACTGTAGTTGATGTTGAAAAGTACTTTTACAACCACAGCTATGCTGATTACAACTGCATTGAGGATGACATGAACAATAAGGAGAAAAGTTCTGATCCTCTTTCATCGGGTGAAATAAACCAGTGCCCTTGCCTTTCAAGTGACCCATTCATGCATGTTATGACAGAAGTGACAGAAGAAAATGGTGGTGGGTGGAAGAGAAGGTAATGTGTTAGATCCAATATTGAAAAAAAAATTCTTCAGATTTGGGTAAATAAGTAGTTTCAATAATCAGAAATGAATAGTTACGTTTATATTTGCAGGAAGAGAAACCAAGAAAAGCGTCCAGATTGTAGGGTACCTAAGGGGATGGGAGCAATTGAAGTTGCATTGAGGAATGCACCATATCGTAAAACCAAATATATATTTGAACCATTGGTTGGACTAACTTTTGATTCAGAAGAAGAAGCCTATCAATTCTACAACATGTATTCCCGGGAGGTTGGATTTGGTATAAAGAAGAAGGGTATATTGAACAACAATAAAGCTAGGAATCAGACTTCTAGAGATTTATTGTGCCTCTGCGCGGATAGTTTCAACAGTTACAAATAAATATTGTATACATGTTAGTTTTCACATTTGTTAGTAATTTTCTGAATTGCAAGGGTTTAAATTTCATTCAGTTGACATATTGTTTGTATTTGTCAAGGTTAATTAGTATGATAATGATGTTAAATGGAATACCATATTATTATGAATGCCCTTTTCTCATCTCTAAATTTTTTTAATGAATAGCAATACAAGATTGGAAATCTGGTTTTAGACTCGTTAATGTGAAATTCATTTAGACATAAAAAAGGATTTGTTAGATTAGTTAACTAAAATTTTAGAATTATTAAAATTATAATTGTCAAAGTATATGTGCAGGATGTCACGGATCAATGTAAATACAATTCCAAAAAGACGGGTTGCAAAGCTATGGTGCGACTTTTACGCACGGAAGATGATGGTTGGTACATAAGCTTACATATAGCATAACATAACCATCCCCTAACAGAGACTTGTGGACAGACTAAGGAATGGTTTTCACATGGAAGGCTTGATGTCCGTGCGACGGATATGATCAAATATCTTAGAGAAAATAATGTATCTCTTGCAAGAGTCCATTGCATCATGGGTAGTATGTATGGGTCAATTGAAAAAATCCCAGTAACAAAAAGATCATTAAGTTCCATATGCCATCAGATTGCTAAAGACCAATTGGATGATGATGTACAAAAGACTTTACGTGCTTTCCAGGAATTAAGGAAGAAGGATCCAGAATTCCAGTTTAGTGTTGATCCAAGAAAAGATAGTAGGATAAAGAGTATAATATGGATAAATGGCAGGAGCAGAGACCAGTACAAGTGTTTTGGTGATGTCTTAACTTTTGACACAACATACAATACAAACATTTACAAAATGTCTTTCGGACTTTTCGTTGGAGTAAACAATCATTTCCAAACAACTATCTTTGGGGGTGTATTTATGACAGATGAAACAACTAGTAGCTTTGAGTGGGTGTTTAATGAGTTTGTGAGCTTGATGGGAGGAAAGGTGCCTAAGACTGTTTTCACACGTTAGCTACGCTTAATTTATAGCCTACCATTTATTTTATGTTTTATTCCAAATGTTAACTCAAATATAATTGGCTGCAGACCAATGTGCAGCCATGGCTGCTGCTCTATCAAATGTTTGGCTAGGAGCAAAACACTTGCTCTGTAAGTGGCATGTGTTGAAGGATGCACCAGCAAAACTTGGAGTCATCTACAGAAAGGGTTCTAGGTTCAGGAAACTTTTCCATAAGATAATTAATGATATGTTGACAATAGATGAATTTGAAATGGCATGGGATTATATGCTTGAACGTTTCATCTTAGAAAAAACAAGTACCTCAGTGAACTTTATAAGAAGAGAAATAAATGGGCTAAACCATACTTCAGAGATACTTTCTGTGCAAGGATGTCAAGCACGCAAAGGAGTGAAAGTGCTAACCATATGTTAAAGACATTTGTGCCCAGACATTCATCAATGAACCGGTTTGTTGTACAATTCAACAAGCTTCTTTTTGACAGGAACAATGTTGAAGATCGTGCAGAGTTTGAAACAGAAATTGTAAGCACAGTACAAGTTGTTATTATAAATATGTTCCTTGAATATTTATAAAAATTTGCTTCAAATATAACATATGTGATTTGTAATTTCAGGTTAATGACGTCAGGCAGCGTGCATGGCTGATAGAAGATCATGCCAAGAAGTTTTACACTAAAGTTGTATATGACTTGTTTAGAAAGGAGGTCGATAAATCTACCAGCTACTTTGCTATAGAGAAGGTACCCAACAAGGAGTTTCATGTAGTGCATGTGAAACCCAACAAGAAACTACCTTGGGATAGAGAGAAGATGTCTGTTTTAGTTTATGGAGATGGCGAAAGGTACGACTGTGAATGTGGATTATATCAACACTTTGGGGTCTTGTGCAGTCATGTTTTGCGGGTAATGTGCTCTTTGTTCAGATGTAATTATTGGCTGCTAGAATAATTTATTTGTATTAATGAGTTATGTTTCCAGGTTTTGGTTCAGAGTGGTGTTTCTGAAATTCCTAAGGCACACATAAACAAGCATTGGACAACGTCAGCAAGGGACATCCTTCCGATGGGATTCAAGGCTTATGAGCAAGAGAACCTGTGCCTCGACTCCATGACCTTCAGGCACAGTTACCTATATTTGAGTGCCATTTCAGTAATTGAGGATGGTAACAAAGACTTGGGAGCTTTCGAAATAGTGTCGAAGGAGTTGAAGCAAATACAGATTAAATTGAAATCATACTTCAGTTCTAAAGAGAATGTATCTGAAGCAGGTTGTTCAATGCAGTCGTTGGTGCAGCCTAACTACTACACAAGTGTTAGTGAGGAAGGTGTCAATACTGAAACAGAAAGGGACGGTGAAACTGCTTCTGAAAATGAAAGACAGGGAAATGTATGCAATACATACGGTGCTGCAGGTTCAAGTGCTGAAATGAGTGATTCAGATTTGATGAGGATAAGAGCTCCTACGTTCATCAGGCCACCAGGAAGGCCAAGGGTCCAACAACTAAAAGGTGCTTTAGATTATTTTGGGGTTAGGAAAGCCAAGAAGGGGCGTTGCAGATCAATATCAAAGAATATAGAAGAAGTGAACAATGATGAAGGTGTTGGGAATAAGGCAAAGAGAAAGATAAGATGTCGTACTTGTAAGATTCTGGGTCATACTAGTGCCCAGTGCAAGAAGGTAGTTGATATTGAATTAGATATCCCAGAGGTGTAGAAATTTATCTACTTATCAGTGCTGTTATGGTTTTGCTTGAACATTTATTATTTTGAAGGAAAACTTGTGGAATGGATGGGGTAACCTATTGTGACTATGTCATTTTGGTTTGTTTGTAACTTAACATTAAATATTTCAGTTAGAATGCAGTTTAGTTATTGGTAGCAAAATGTTTAGAATGCAGTTTAGTTATTAGTGGTTTGGAAAAGCAAAAAAATGACATGCAACACTTTTATTATGGGATGTAACATAATAGAAGGAATTCTATTTTTTAATAGTCATAAAGGTGAATATATTGATAGTACAGTTCGTTCAATGACTAAAATTCAACATTGTGTAGTAGCGTTAATGCTGAAGAAACAAGATTAATCAAACTAACTATTTTTTGACCGGCAAACCAAGAGTTGTCATTATGTCGGCCAACATTACATAAAAAGCACAACATAGATGATTACAGTAAGTAGTTTTGTCCGCATAGAAACTTTGAGATATCCCGTTATATAGGACACAAAATCCAAAATATAGGCCCAAGAAACAGAGATAAAGGTCTTGTTCCTTGTTACGGTGCTTTGTTCCTTAGTGTCTTAGAGGACATAATCAAAACAACACTGCTACTTGCCTGAAAAAAATGTATACTTGTAAAACAGAATTATTCATACCAAATATGAAGTGGAGAAAAAATCATATATGTTACTATATTGATAATTGAACTATAAAAGTTACCAGTAGCATTGTGGACAACATTGTGGATATTTCCCGGTTGAGCAGGTGTAGCACTAGTTGAGACATCTTTCATAGCTTCATCTGAAAAATATTTCTTTTAAATGTATATAATGTATATTAACAAAATAATAGCATGAACACAAAGGAATATAAATAAATGACTTACCAACACAGTGTCCATAATCAATATGAGGAAAATTAACAATGGGAGTCTTGTTGCCATCGTCTGGGTCACGGGTAACTTGTATTGCAGCAATTGGAACAAGTGGAGGTGATGTTCCTTAGATTAATGACAAGGTAAAATTATTATTCAAATCATTTCAACATTTTATAGAAATATAGTAATGACTGGTAATAGGAATACCTGTGATGCATTCAACCTTTGTTTTAAGTACAGTAGATTCTCCTGTAGAATATAACTGCAACACTGTTTGATAAAATTTTCCTTTAATTAGAATGTAGAAAGTTCCCTTATATCTGTACCATATAAAGGTATACTAAACAAGACATAACTGTGCAAAATATGTTATTGAAAAAAGAATTCAACGTACAGGCAAGGCATAGTGAAGCAATATAGTGTTGTTTTAATAAGATTGTAAAGTTAAGGCTAAGTCTAGTTTCAATGCTTACAGGTCTCAAGATCTTCCTCAGTCTCCACAGAATCATCATCTGGCACAGAGAAAAATGGAAATTGGATTAGAAAAATGTTTAAAAGCTAAGGGAATGACGAATGGCTAACCTGTGTCACTGGTATGGGAAGAATAAGATCCATCAGACGCATCTTGATCCATCTGACTACCCTCTTCTTGCAGACGTTTGATGTCAGCTATAATACGACGTTTCCGGCTAATGAACCAGTCCTTCGCTATTTTCATAAATGTATGTTGACTGACATCCACTTGCTTGCATAGCTTGACAGAAAATTGATTACACATTTCTCTAATCTTCTTATTTTCCTCCCACATGTAGCATTTTGAAAAGTCTTTTAGCTGCAAAAAAGTTTATAATAGAAGTGATGGATTTTTTTAAACAAATTCTGATATATTAGAAAAATAAAACATACAAATTTGAAATGCTCATCGTCTGATTTAGCAGCTCCAATTGACAGCCTAGCCGATACGCCACGATAATACATACCGTGTGTGTAAATAGACTCCCTTGGATGACGCGTCTAGATGATCCAAATAATAACCAGACAACCATTTTATTAGGTGTAGTAATTGAAGACACAGAAAACTATGTGTATGGAAGAATATTGACCTCAGTGATTCCAAAATTGAATTTGTCATTTGGTGAAGTTACATCAGTATCCAATGAGATGAGTTTGTCAAAAACAGTACAGCTAAAGTCAGCGACATGTGGGCGACTAAACTGTCTGGTTTTTCAAGAACCAAAGTCTAGGTTGTCCAAATAAATGATCTGCATGATAATAAAACAAATAAAGGTAAGATAATATCATAAAATTTTTTAAACTGATGAATTCCATGTCCATAAAAAAATAAAATCAAAATCTTACTTGAAGAAAGATTAGGCACCCATCTAATGTGCACTTTTCCTTGTCAGACCAATATTTAGCGCTCTGAACTTTTTTGCAAGATTCCATAAGAATGTCTAGAACATATTGTGACCAGTTCAAACAAAATGCGGATACAGGTTCATTTAGGTAAGGCAACACATCATAGTTGAGCTTTGGTGGACTACCCGTCGGAGCAAGGAAGTAGCTAATCGCATATATAACAACGGCAACCAAGAATGATATCCTGTGCACGGTACACATCTCCAATGGATATTTACGAAGGACAATGCTTTCGATAGCTTCCATGTCAAGGTTATCGAACTTTCAAGCAACAATAAATTCTTGATGCCTTCAATTGTATGCTCCATGCCATCATTGTTGAAAGGTAAGATGTCTTGTCCTTGACAGGGTAAACCAAGGACGCGTTGCACATCTTCTCGCCGTGATGGGAATACGCCCACGGGGACCCAAATCTAGTGCTCTACCTTCAATATCCACATTGTTCATAAGCCAAATTGAGAAGTTCCTTTTCAAGAAAGAACCCCGGCCGGCTTACACTTAGGTAGCATGGTTAACCCGATGAATTTTAGATGTTTAACTATTTCTCGCCTTCTCACCATGAAAGTTTCGAAAACTTCTCCTACTTGAAGCATTTTGAAAGGTTCAGTATCCTGAACGAAAATATATACGATTTTAGTGTAAGAAAATTTAACAAAAATGCTTTCTTATATATGGCAGTATACTAAATAGGAACAATATATCCTCAAACGAATTGAATTTTTTTAACCCACGAAAAGTGAAATATAACTGCTTTCCAGTGTAAATTTCAAAGATAGCAGATCTATATGTTATTTTCAGATCTACATCATCTATAAGACAAAATAAAAGGCAAAAATAGTTTCCAAACTGAATGAATGCTTTTAAAAGAGGATAGATACTAATTGAGGGTCATTTTTATACTACAAATACCTTATGCTGCGAACTTTCGGTAGGATCCAAATCGAACTTTCGCTTCCTACTAGAGGATGAAATAGATCCAATGCTTGAACTGTGGCCATCATCAGCTGTGACATGTCCGGCGCCATGACCGAGAATCCGTGAGGAAGAAGCCATTGTGGAAGACGACCAAAAGTAAACTGTGGAGACACAACATGAGATTAGATCCAGTATGAAAAAATCGATTAGGCTAAAAATGATGGAAGGAGGCAAAGAAGCGTAGAAAAAATGTTCATACGCCTACAACTCCAAGAGTTTGGAAACTGCCTCACCAGGGCGGAACGTTTTTCGTGAGGTGTGGGGGGGACTTGAGTTTTCGTTGCTGAGGCAGGATGAACTGAGCTTTTCACCCAGGCGGAATGAAAACGAAAATGTCTGTCACAGCTATGAGGCTAGGATGGGGCACTGACATGGGGGCCCGTAGCAAAAAAATAACAGGGCCCAACGACCCTAAAGCTAGTTAGCGTTGTCTTGGAAGATGTTATATAATAGTTAATGTGTGCAACCTCAGGGAACTCATCAAGTACCCCTAGAAAACAGACATGTCTCATCAGGGGGGCCATGCTGAGTGACAGGGGAGCATATCAGCAACCAGGACTATATTGAGCAGAATCAGAACAAAGATCCTGTGCCAAGATCTTGTGAAAAAAGTTGCAGCGCACATGCTAGGGTGTATCTTCCCTAGATTCTGTTGTATAGAACTAAAGAATCAAACAGTAACCATGAGGGCTCAATTATTCCTCTCGATAGTTATTGCTAGTTTAGCGTATAATTTTCACCAGGCGGTTGTGGAAATCACTGAAAACAGTAGAAAAGCACAACAGAGCATAACAATATAAATAGGGAATAGCATTTTTTTTGAGTTGCTAATAATTTAAAAGAAATATTCAACAAATAGGTAGCCTCCAAGATCCACAATTGTCATTGCAAAATACAGGCATTGACAAAGAGAGGTAGCATATTGCTGGTCAAAATACAGTCTCTAATGTGGACGTCACATGATCCACCAATGCAACTGCAAAAGACAGGGGGTGACAAAATATGTAGCATATTCTTGGTCAAAATAAGTTTCTGGGTAGCATATTCTTTGTCACATTCCTGGTCATACAAATTTCCCCAAAAACATTAAAACAAACTTGTGTGCACTCATTCAAGAATGTGACAAAAAACACTGGGCAATTGCCCTGTGTTTCCTGACAAATCAAGCATCTCATACAGAATGTACTCCTTGAACTTCTGAAGATTTACTGAAACAATATAAATTTTGTAATAATAAAAAGAATTTTTATTAATATATGTTGCGTATCCATAAATTTTAGAATAATCTCATACCTCTGTGGGGTATCATATGAAACGGTCACCATCGAAGTTCTTGATGCAATACAATGTAAAGAAACCTGTGTCTGGTCTGAAGAAAATAATCGAACTTTATCAATAAGAATAAAATTAATGGAAAAATATAATAGCAAGGAAAATACATACCTGTTGCATGGCATTCCGGGAGCACGTAGTACAATGGGGTTGCAGCTGTTGAATGTAGGAGTCCAGCCATCAAACAAATCAATTATTGCCTTTGACAGATGTTTCTCCATTGTAGCAATGCTGCCGAGATGACTTCTCAACACCGTTTCATCATCTTCGGTACCAACCAAAGGGTCAATAATGTACACTTTGTGGCTTTTGCAATCCCAAACATAGCACGACCAAGTAGTCTTGGAAAATACAGGAACAAAAAACTGTTTATGGAAAATTTTGTCACCACATATATTGAAGATATAGAAAATCCTACAAATAATGGAACTAAATAAAACTAACCATGCGACATCTAGCTAGCTCGTACTGGATAGACCCCAAGAAATTGCTCCTTTAATGAAAAGGTGATGGTACGGTTTTCAGATGAAAGGCAATGCGTCTTCAAAAAACATGAGATAGAGTGTCAGAAAAAAATGAATGAGAATTTGGAATTTATTTTTAATATGAAACATCTACTTACAGAAAAATCAGATTCAAAAAGGTGCCTCCATCTTAAATGGTCATCAGATGAGTACATTGTGTGGTCAAGTTGTTTCATACGACGGATTGCAATATCAAAAACATCAACTGTCATGAGATGGATACTTAGAAAAACGTCTTTGATATCCTCTCCGCTGAGCTGAATGAATCTTGGCTTCTCATGGATGATCCAAGCCCTGCAAAAATAAATATAACATTGCCAAATACTAAACTAATTTAAGAAATGCCCTTAGGAAACAATAAAATTAATTTAATAAAGGATGGTTAACCTTCTAAGGTCAACACTGTTGGTAGTAGACAACCAATTGAAGAAGAACTTTGTGAAATTGAGATCTTTATCTGGATGATCTTTACCCATTTCCCAATGGGATGTTGCAAATGTGCCTGGTTGGCACTTTTTCTTCAGTACAGGAGAAATGGAATACTCTGCAGCAATGCTAGTAGCATTCAAATCTAATTCCTTGATTGTAGAAAACATCTTTGTAGATAGTCAACTACAAGACAGATCTTGTTATCAACAGACATGGAGTATGGGAGTGTAATTGGAAAAAGCTTCACAGTATGTGTGGGTGTCTTGAACAAAGGATAATTGGAATGTTCATACTCAGCATATGGTGGTTTAACTCTGCAAGAGTGATCGCTTGACAAGTGAATTGGATTTGACAAGGGGTGACTAGGAACGGCTGAACCAACAGGTTTTGACACAGAGTCTGGGTCAACGCCAACAACATTTTCTGCTTCAACAAAAGAAATTACTGGTTCAGTAGAAAGAAAAGCAATAAGTAATATAAAATTTGTTTTACAGGCAATAAGTAGCTGTGGTACCATCGAATCGGCAGTGTTTCGGGGTGCTAGATGAGTTAGTGGTAAAGATCCCATTGTTTCTTGATGGTAATTTAGAAGGAATGCCAGGACATGATCCTGTAATTTATTGAAGATTAGAAAAGTGGTACAAGTAAAGATTGTGTTTCCATACATGCTAAACAACTTGACATTACCGTCACTGCCTGAATCATTTTGGTTGCGCATGTCATCAAACTTTCTCCGGCGTATTGCAACGTCAACTGAAGGGCTTATAATTGCACCAGTCCCAGAAATATTGTTTTGATGACTGATTAATTTAATAGCAAGAGTAGTGTTCTCTTATGTAATTGCTGATTTTAGGGCAGTACTGAAATTGTGGATATGAGCCAAACAGCTTGCATTGTGATATTTAACATGATCCAGAATAGCATCGTCTATCTGCAATGTTGTTTCCCAAAATGTTAATATGTACAACAAATAATTATCTTCAGAAGAATAAAGGCTTGGAGTTGTTACCTGGCCTTTGTATTGTTCTCTGATAATTTTGGAGAAATCAATATCAAAAGGTTCATGTTCCAGGGAGGGTGCTTGTAAGAAAAAAGGTAACTGATATAGGTTGGTGGTTGGGGAGATAGGGTTACAAGGATTTGCACTTATATGAGGATTATTTGTTGCAGTTCTGGTAGGAACAACACCACAACTGCTGGAGGGTGTGGTTTCAGCGGTGGTGTTACCAGGTTTGTTGCTAACAATGAAAACTTTGCTGTTAGTATTATGTTTATCTTTAACATTATGTGGCACCAAAGTGGAAGGTATTGATAGTGTGCAGCCACTTGGGGTGGTGAGAGCTTGGTTTGAATCAATGAAACAGTTGTTTTCATACCGTATTGCCTGGAGAAATAGAGAAATACATTTAGTACAGTAAAATTCACCAGAAAAAAGTGAGTTATAGCATAAAAGCCAAGTCAATTACCTTGTTGCGGCCATATGTGAATCCAGAGGAATCTGTTGGATCCTCAACTATGTCAGCTTGTACCATACTTAGGAGCAAATCAGAAGAAAAATGGTTCACGCGTGGGAATGTATCATGAGAAAGGTTAAGCAAGCCGAAGTCAATATTATCCAGATAAAGTAGCTGAAAAAAATATAATGAGGACCGACTGTGGTAGAGAAACACTATTGAAAGGGAAAAAGGGAACCACAGGCAATGGGGGACATAATGGTAATAAGGATTTGATGAAGAAACTTAATGGTAGAAAAGATTAATTAAGCAAAAAATAATCACAGCATATATAGATGATTTGATTACCTGGACCACTAATGAGCAACCAGTGATGTGCGTTAATCTGGTATTGTTTAACTTAGACCAGTGTTTTGCACGGGCAGCTTCAATTATATGGAATAAGACATATGAACTCCAGTTGAAGCTACCAATTTGGTCAGGATTCTCTAGTGCACCCCATAAATCAGTATGGCCACATGATGGTTCTTTACTAGGAGCAAGGAAGCAGCCAATGACGAAAATAACGAAAGCAATCTTAAAATTGTCACGCTATTGTGAATTCAAATGACAATTGTATTCAGACTTAACAAAATCCTCAGCTGCAGAAATAATATCACTATCTATCCCCAGGAATGAAAGCCGATTATTTATGAAGGCATTTCTGTCATTATCATTTTCAAAAGCTTTGCTTCTTACATCTGTGCCAGTTGATGAGAGACCAATAATCTTGCAAATATGTTCAGATGTCATTTTTAAACCGAATCTATCATCAAGCAGGAAGGTTTTGGGATACCACTTGATTTTAGAGAGAAGCCACAGGTAAAATCTGCTGTGTGTGTGCTGGAAATATGGTAGGTCCAAGATGGAGCCAAAACCAATAGATCGGACAATATTGTGCTTATTATCATCGAACTTCGAAACAATTTCAGAAACATGCTTCGCTGAACTCATAATAATTACAGAATTGTGCAAATCTTCCTCAAGCAAACCATCTTGCTGAACTTGTTTTGTATTTCTTATATCAGATCCATCTGAATCATCACTACTCTCATCAGAAATAATGGCTTTCCTAGAAGAAGGTCTGGAACGCTGGCTGGTGAGATTGGACAACAAACAACTTCCTTCTCCGGGCATATCTTTGGATTCTGTAAACAAGTAGGGAAGTTTAAATTGATTGTTTTACCTTTAGCTAAATTACATAAAAAACATTGACTAGCAAAAATTGGAATACTACAAGGGGGAAGTGGTCACTGATGCGGGGATTAACAAGAAACAAAATAAATTGTATTAGGAATAAGGAAACTTATCTAGCATTTAGAGAAAAAAAAGAAGAAATGCTTTGGGAGCGTCCAAACAACATAGGGGTATGAACTTGAAACGACCAAAACAAAAACGGGGCGCTAATAAATAATGCAACCAAAAGACTAAACCTCAAAGAAAAATTAAGACTAGGGCTGCACTACAGATTATAAAAAACTTATTAGGGTGCAACGTGAATTAATGCACGTGGGGGTAAGGGTGAGCAATGCACACAGAGATTTGGGTATGTATGTTAGCAAAAAGAAAATTAAAATGGAAAACGAGAAAATCAAACGAAAGGGGAGGGATGCGTGGGGAGAGATGTACTACCAAATTTCGGCCGGTGCTGTTGGCCTTCAATGAGAAGAATATTTAGGTAAAAGGAGTTCTTTGGATGGAAGGTTGAGATGGCAGTGGATAAGCAAAAGCAAAGTCTTTACAGAGCTCCACTGTCGCTCTGTTCGCACCAAGAGAAAGGATTGGATCTGAAGAAGACCTATGTTTGGGATTGGAATTAGCCCGCGCAAATTTCACCAATGAAACATATTTCTGGGAAAGTGAGGCTGCCAGACGATGTGCAGGTTGCAGCTGGTTTCAGCCCATGGTTTTGGATCGACGGTTTTGGTATCTAAAAGGGAGCTGCTGGGTCATTGACTTCAAACCGTTGGGTAAAAGGATATAATAATGTATTTTCCTAAGACGCAGTGGTCCAAATGTTGACTAGCGAACGCCTAATCACGGATAAACGCACTAATGCTGACTTATGTAATGGATAATTAATGAATATGTAAACAAATAACATTCTAGTAATAGTGAAATGTATTAATTAATTAAGGGAATACAGTGCGCTACAACGCTTCGTACAGTGTCATATAATAAATATAGAAAATACACTAAAATGGGAAGTATAATCCATTCTTCTGATATATATCAAAATGCGACTCCAGATCCACAACAGCTGCAGTAACAAGTTCATGCTGGTTGGGATGGTAGCTTGCAGTGATGTAGCTAAGGGGAACCTGCAGATGGAAAATATTGATTTTAAATAATGAATGATATAAAATGAATTAGGTATTTCAAGTCCACTAAGAAAACGTACACAATGGTTTGAAGATATTAGCAAACCAACAGACTGCTTCATCTCATCAAATGACATGCAATAATGATCATCATCATCCCATCCTTGCACAAATGACTCCTCAGTGTCATATATTGTTTCATCGAAGCTGATGTTGTCAAGAGGGATATTAAGATCTTGTGATATATCTCTTACACAGTCAATAATGATGGCACTGTAACGAGATACGAAAAACTGAAGAAAACATACCGAAGATATTAGTTGTAAAATATAGTGTTGCAATTATAAAATTCGAATTATGTATAGGGGATGTGTTTACCAAATTTACACCATCCACTAGAGCCAATTTTTCTCTAGTTGAAGGCCTGAAGGTCGCAATGCTTCTAAGAACTTGATCACACATATTGTATACCTGAAAAATACAAAATATATGAAGTAGAAAACATTTTTTGGTCAATTTGTCATAAATAAAATTATACTTGAATTAAGATACATACGGGGCAATTTGAAGATCATCAGCAAGCTTCTTCCGAACCTCCACAAGCATATCATATACTTGCAATTCTTCCTATTGTGATAAAGAAATCAGAATCTACCAAAATAACTTGAAAAAGATTTGAACTGAGAGAGCAACACTGACATTAGAAAGGTTAGGGCGGTCATAAAGCACCGTGTCATCAGTTTCTATGCCATGGTCGGCATTACAGTATTCTACTTGCTCCTTAATCATGTAAGTAGGCAACTTGAACACTAGCGGAGATTTAGTCCGGTTTCTTCCATTTAGATAACTGATACCTTTTTCAGATACACTGAAACAAATGGTAAAATTATAAACATTTATTCAAAGAAAGGTGGGAGATAAGGGTAAACATAGGTATCACAACCTGATAAGTCGATAATTTCAATTGACAACCTCATCAAGGATTTAGGGCAAAAAAAATGCAAGAATAAAATAAACCTCATCCAGGAAACCTTTAGGGAAAAATTGTGGAATATATAATTATCATGAACAAATAAAGAACTTACCATGGTCTAATAATATAACACCAAGACCTTTCCACCAGTCAATTTTGTGATTTTTTCCAGAACCATGGATTGGAAGTTGATCAAAATTGTGCTCAAGGATTTCTTGGACTACAAAGACATTTATAATGATTTTGAGGTTGCAAAAATATATAGAAAAAGTAAAAGAGTTTGAGTGCACTGAGTGAATTACTCTAGAACCCCGGAGAACATTGATTGGCAAGTTAAATCCCCAACGATTGCCACAATCATTTATACATGAAAGCAACATAGTGCTTTCACTAGACAAATCATTCTCCTTAATATCAGAATGATTGCAAATATCACAGTTACCTAATAAATAAGATGATATTAATTAAACCGCGTGAAAACAATGCAAAAAAAGTAAATAACCTAAAAATAATACTTACCACAATTTGGCTTGATGTCCTCACCAAAGTAATTTAACAAACTTTTCCTTCGGCACGTATTAAGAGTGCAGTACTTTTGGCCAGCGATGAAAGAATTTGTAATAGCAGTCTTCTGAGCTTCCTGATGAAAACATATTTAACTTGTATTAGCCATAAATGTATACACAAGGAAATAAGGCTGGGTGAATTTTACTTACACTCTTTATCTCTGAACAATAGAAATCAAGACGTGAAAAATCACTTCTTTGATAATACAACCAACAGACAGAAGCTTGTTCATCCCTTCCGCATCTACCACTCTCTTGGTAATAAGACTCAAGGCTTTTGGGGCAACAGTAATGAATCACATCTTACGTCAGGCTTATCAATACCCATTCCAAATGCAATAGTGGCTACCATCACTCTCACTTCATCAGTAACAAAAGATCTGCAAAACAACAAAGCATCAAAATTATATAGTGGCATAGATAGTTGAGTTAGAAACTAAATAATAGTAGGATTAAAATATATTTATCAAAATATATTTACTTGTGTGACAACTCCCTATCTGAGCTCTCCATCTGACCATGGTAAATACAAGAAGTAATACCGTTTGATCCAAGATCCTCGTGAACCTGTGGCGTAACAAACCAAATTCCAAGGGGTGGGTAACACACAAAACAAAATGTGCAGAATAGTAATTTGGAGGTGTGGGTAACAAAGAAAAGGAATTGTGCAGAAACGTATGGAAAAACGGTCAAATAAAAAAACAAATGATGGGCAAAATTTGCAATTTCTATTTCAAAATGCAAATGTTCAGGGGCTGGTACCTGTTCGGTGTCACGGACAGTTGTGCAATAAATTATTGTTGATTCCCGGTTGGACACACGAGGTGAAATATCATTAACAATGTCACTGATGAATGAAGCTGAACGACCTCCAGCTTTGATTAACTTGACACCATAAAACAAATTTGGCCTATCAAACGATCCTATGTAAACATATGGATTGTGAAGAGCCAATGATTCATTAATATCAGAGCGCACCCTGTGTATACAATTTGAAAAAAAGGATTAATTCCATAACAGCGTAAGGTGATCAAATAATCGGGTAGAATGAAATATTGCAATTACCTTTGAGTAGCAATTGCAGTCAAAGCCATGTAGGGCACTCCTGGGAGCATTTTACGGAGAAGATGCAACCTTTTATACTCCACACTAATTATAAAAGAAAGAAAATGAAGGAGTCTTGAAATGGAAAAACATAAAAACATAAATATAATATAATATAATATAAAGTGGAAGCCAAAATTCAATACCGGAAATAGTGGCCCCACTCAGATATGCAATGAGCTTCGTCAACGGCAAATAAACAAACACCACGAGCTAGCAGCTTTGACCAGAACCTAAATAAATCAACTATTATAATAAATCAAATATTATAATATCAATTATAATAACAATTTGACCAACACAAGTTAAATTCAATATTAATAACCACCATTAAAATACCTATTTGTTAAACCCATAGCTCTTTCTGGTGTCATGTAAAGAACATTATAGAAGCCATTCAGAGCATTGTTTGTTACATCTGGGTTTGTTTGCGTGCTGCCTAGGTAATCTGAATTTATCTCTTTCTGCTGCAGGCTCATCACCTGAAAAAAAAATAATCTATAATACATTGACAATTTAAATGGCTATAAAAATTTGGCATGTAAATATAAAAGATGTAATAAACCTGATCTTGCATCAGAGATAGCAGGGGGCTCACTACAATACAGGTTTTGTTTGTAATCAGCGGGGGCAGCTGGTAGCTAAATAATAAATTTGATTTAGTGGATTGCAAATAAAGTGTACTACTAATCTAGGATATTGCAAAAGAATTAACTGATTACACAAGGTCAAACTAAATGTTCTTTATGAGAATACCATAGCGATTTACCGGCACCGGTGGCCATGACGACAAGGCAATCCCTACCATCAGTGACTTGGTTGATAACATCCCTCTCATAGGGGTGAAGAGCAGTGAATCCGAAGTATTTCTACAAAAAAAGATGAGAGATGGCCCAAAACAGATTTAAAGAAGTAGAAGGTACAAATGGAGAGGCATCGGAGGCTGGCCTTGAGTGCGGCGTCCATTCAAGTGCTAGATCTAGAAGCAGGAGCTCTTACTCTGAAAGAAGAGCAAGGGGTGTGAGAAAGGGAATAGTTCTACTGGCGAAATACTTGTCTTGGTACTATATTTGAAAATTTGATACCTCGAATCTACAGAGTCCAGTAACAATTTAGTAGTATACCGATAATACCCTTCTGAGCTGTAAATGTACTGTGCATTCCGTAGTAGATAAACTTGTTTCAGCTACTTAAAAAATTGCTAATTATATATAGCATTCTGGGTTTTTTAATCAAACGACAACTGGACTAAGTTAAAATGGATTGAGGTCCAGGTAACAACTGGCAGTGAGAGTAGATGACAGTTAATACATTGCTAATTTTTTATGGCGGGAGTAAAGAGTTTTCATGATTTTTTATGGCAGTTAGAATAATTGTTCTGAAGCATATAAATTTTTAGTTATCGCACAAAAAATACGAAAATGGTCGAAAATTATTAACCTAAAGCAGTTAAATCGGTGTTGAGTAATGTGTCGTGCATAGCGTGGGTGGGGATGGGGGAGTTGATTTGCATTTGTTGTTTTGCCAACAAAGCGTCAAGTGTCCCCGATACGCTGCCTTTGGGTCCTGGTGCAAGCGGCGCCGTCGGCTAGGGACACGGGAACACGGCTTGGCGTCCGTGGGGTGTAAAGAGGCCGGTACGGTGATAGAGCATCGGCTCATGTCGCATCCTAAACCGACACGGCGACGGTCGCAAGAGGTAGCTAGGCCGAAGGAGGAGGCGGCGTGGTAATTCATTGCTCCTTATCTAGGGGCCTTCTGATTATTAATAAAAATACTAATCCTGCTAAACAAATAACTACACCACTAAAAATGCTGCCATGCCAAAAGAAGAGGTGAGGGGCGTCCACTGTAGAGAAGGAAAAATCATGAGTGGAACTATTGGGGAGAGGGGTAGAAATGTATATTCAGCTCTACTACTGTATAGCTGCAGATGAAATTGACTTGCCTACTAATTACCATGCTAATAATAGGAATTGGTATATCTAGGACCACTACCATCTCATAAGAGTGGTGCGATCATGCCATGAGTGGGAATAAACAGAGAGCACTATACACCATGTGAGCAAGCAAAAAAAGAACCCATCAATTCGTTGAACAACAATGGTGAGTGGTTCTACTACCCAAACTTAACAGTAGACATACGGCGGCAGCAGGTGGTAGGCAGTTGAAGAGACTGAAAGCTGTCAATATGTGGGACCCACGGACAGCTTGCAGCAATTGCAATGGCAGGGCAATACAAAAAAATTCCTAAAACAGTGCTGCTTAGACCATCCACAGCTTGAGTAGGTTGCTGCTTTCTCTTAGATGCTATGCTGTTCACCTCACTGTCGTTGAGCCTCTGACGTGTGGGTCGAACTGCTGTGGGGCCAACACGACAGTGAGTAAAAAGTAGAGGACGAAAGGTAGAGGAGGAGTGGCGTGCAGGATCTTTACAGGATACGTGCAGTGGGCGCTGTGCTCTGGGGAAGATTAATGGTCGTAAATATTTTGGATAGACAATCAAGTATGTGGGTTAAACAATTTAGCCAAGTGTTTAAACCAAGATGATGAAAAAAGATAGCAAATTGAATTAGGTGGTGAGGAATGTTATATTTATATTAGAAGTGAATATGAGTATTTAGCAATATTTTTTATTTTCATTTTCAAATATATGTTTATTAAGAATTATAAAAATCTAACGTTTGAAAGTATCGGGAAGTATTATTAGATGGAAGTATGTGGAAGTATTAGGACCCACACCAACATTTAGTTAATTTATTAGATGGTAGGATTATAAAAATGGTTGATACTTCTAAATGCTACACAGTAAATCTCACTTCAATGCAATCTTGAATTAACAAAGGGATTGAAAAGAAGAACATAAGAAAACTCAATATAGTGCGATGGGTGGTCAATTAAAATGGAGGGCCAGTGAGGAATGCATACAACGAATAACTACGGATGATGAAAGTAGGTACGAGGACGTAACCATAAGGTGATAACGCCAAGTGAAAAAGATGTGCATGGGGCGCGTGGGATAAAATAAGACCCAAATAGCAAAGCTAGCATGGTGAGACCGCTACAAGGGCTGAAAAAACGAATCAAGGAGTTTTTGAGGTTCAAGCAAAATAAGGGTCGCCTAAAGGTGAAGCATAATGTAACTGTTTATCAATGAATTAGAGGTGAAGCATAATGTAAACTCAATACATTGCGATGGGTGGTAGATTAAAAATGAGGGGCTATGAGGCATGCATGTGCGAATAAATAGGAATGATGAAACTAGGTACGAGGACGTAACCATAAGGTCATAAACGTCAGGGGCGAAAGATGATAATGTGGCGTTGGAAAAAAGAAAACCAACTAGCAAAGCTGCATAGTGAGTTTGCTACAAAGGGTGAAAACCCAATCAAGGAGGGTGTTAAATAACGGTAACTGTTGCAGTCTTTGAGGTGCGACCCAAAAAGGGGTTTGACTAAAAATAAGTAGAAAGGTCGAGATTACTAAAGATAAAGGTGAATCATAATAGCTCTAGGAATGATGAACCTAATTCAAAAGACATAACACTACATGCTTTGCCCGTTGGGGTATTCGAAAATAATGAATCAATTAAGGACCGAAATAACGGTAATTGATGGAGTGTGTGGGGGGTACGGGCGAAGAGGGCCTCCATTTACCCAAAAAGGTCAAGGATAATGTAACTAGGTAAAAGGATAATGTGCCTAAGGTCATTACTTCTGCCGAGAACGGTGTGCATGGGGCCATGGAACAAGTAAGATCGGATTAGCAAATATGGAAGGTGGGTCGCTAGAAGTGGTGACAAAAAGGGGTAGTGGCGCGTGCCGAATACGGTCTATCGCCCGTTCGTTTGGCTTATCGACCACCGACCAACGCTACTTCTCCCTCGGAATAAATCGGCCATCACCAACCGACCGGCAGTATTTTTCTCTCGGAACAAACCAAAGACCAGCCATCGGCCACCGGCCGAACGAACAGTTGTATATAACGTTGCTCGTTGAGTGTTTGAAATAAAGGAATCAATTTACAAAGTGAAATAAGAGAAACAGATGTAGTTCTTGGGATAGGAGCAAAATAAGAGAAACAGATGTAGAGCGAGAGGAATAACTATAATCTTCATCTAAAAATGTAGTCAAATGGCAAAAAAATATTGCCTCCCTAAAATTGAGAGGTCCTGTTTTAATAAAGATATTGAGAGTAAGCAAGATTTGCACACTATACCATGCACCATCTACATTTCTGTCACCGCCATGCGGGTACCACTGGGCTCTGACCCACATTACAGGGAGCGATGAAAAGAGGATATCATTCCCGAGGGGTATGGGCGACGGGCGGCGCGGGGGAGCTGGGGTGTGCAGAGGAAACGAAGTGAAAATTTAAAATATATGATAATAAAAAGGTCAACTGCCAAAAAAACAAAAGAGGTGTTGAGGAGGAGTAAGCGAGGCGGAGCAGAAAATAAGAGATATTTGGTGCTGAAGTACCAGATCTAAACAAAGAACTGCATCGAGATTGAAGCGCAGCGCAGGAAGCCGGGAGTCAAGGTTAGTGTTGAGATTAAACTAAAACGTATTTTTTCTATTTTTTGAAATGATAAGGTAATGGGACTTTCCTTCGATTCAAGGCAGGACTGAGGCTATGGCAACAGCGAGGAAAGGAGGATTGAGTGGAATAAAAGAAAGCATCCGGAGCGAAGGGCAAGCATCCAGCATTGGCTCAAGGTGTTCGTTCACGGGGAGATGGAAGAAGACGATGCAAGTGTTGATAAGGTACAACTTGGATTTTGCAATAGCCTTGTAGTGTACAATCTTCTCTACAAGTCTATTAGGTTAGTGGTATCCGTCATAGTGACTGAATATAGGATAGAAAGAAACAAAAAAAGGGGGGGGGGAATCTGAAGAGAGCTGGGTAGTACAGTGCTAAAAAAAGATGATTTCGATATAATTGAATATTTTTAAGTAATGTAGAACATTACTTAAGATTTTCATTATTTCTCCGGGGAATGATGCTACATATTTAGTATTAAGTGGTCTTGTCTTTAACACAAATAGTTACCTAACAATATATTAAAATAAAACATTGTACAGGTACATAGTTCTTTCAGAATTGCTCAGGTAGCAGAACTTTTCAGCAAGTTTACTGGGGAGAAGGAGGAAATGCTAAGGAGAATTCAGTTTGACGGTTTGATGTACTTGCCAACAAAAGACAGTGATGCAAAAAAGAAAGGGAACCGTCAATTAGCATACTGGTTGTTGCAAAGGATGAATCCAGATACCGGGACAATAGATCTGGGTGATAGGGGGCAATTGGAACTGAAACCATGGGATGTGAATCTAGTCTTGGGATTACCATATGAAGGAGAAGACTTGAGGGTTTCTGATCCATCACTACTAGATGTAACAAAAAAGAAAGTAAAGAAGAATTTGCTATTAGATGAAAAAGATGACCAAGACTTGGCAACAGTTAGGAGAGTATTAGAGCGTGAATTGGTAGAAAAAAGCAGTGTATACAGCAAAATTAATTCATAACAGCTGCTGTTATATGGGCAACAAGCTACTTCCTTGCACCTAAGGGAAGACCTCCAAGAGTCAACAAAGAAATATTAGAAACATTAGTATGCCCTAGAGAGGTGTATAAGATTAACTGGGCGTCATATGTTTTGAAAACTCTACGAGATTACAGCTACAAACTAAAGAAGGATCTTAATGCTCAAGCAAGTTCTGTTTGCTTGGATGGATGCCTTCTATTCATAGAGGTATTATATAACAAATATGTACACATCATTAATGTTAATAATGAGGAGGTTACACTGACAAAATGGTTAATTTTGCAGATAGCTTACTTGGACAATCTTAGGTTCAAAGGTTCAACAACCACTCAATCCAATACTCCGAGAGTTAAGGATTTCAACTATTCACTGCTGGATAGGTTAATTGAAATGGATAAAGTACCAAGGGATATGAGACAAGGGTCGGCATTTGGCAATAATGAGATAACTAATAAAGATTTTATTTTTTTTATAATTTTGGCAAGTCAAAATAAAATGATATAAAATGATGCCAGTTGACAAATAACATCTCTGTAACTACTAATGCATCAGTTGAGGCATCCTTCAGAAAGCTTCTACACAAGAGGGGCGATTTATAAAGATATGTTGGCTTCCGTGACAGAGGAATGTGCTACAACAATAACTAAAATAGACAAGGAAAAGGTATTAGCTATTTTTTTAGTTACTGACATACATATGCAAAAAGCAATATTGAGGGGGGGGGGGACTAAGATAACATCAAAATGTGAAATAGTTGTTGCAGTTTATTGAACATTACAATGAAGAGCATAACAAGAGGCTGAGGATGAGGACTGCAGAATTCATAAAAGTTCTGGTGGATGATAATCACCGTCACAAAAAAGATGTGAGCAGTTTGGTAAATAGATGGATAACATCAAGAATTTTTAGGAACATGCAGTCAACTAAAGGTATGAGAGAAATGCTATATATATGTTGTACAGTATATGTTACAAATATCTGAAAATCTAAAAGGATATTATATACAAGGGGGCGGGGGCAGGGGCGGTGGAGAGGAAACTGCTGCACAAGGAAGCAGTGAAAAAAAAGGTTGGTACATCCACAACCAAAATTCATAGTATGCTACTGCATAGACCAAATTGAGAAAAAATTTCCTGCACATTAAATTTAGAACCACAACTTGCAGAAATACCATATAAAGTGAAAATGTATTTGAACAATATTGTTTCTGAACAACAAAAACTATCTGGAGTTTGTGAACTGATCATAGATTTGATTTAGCAGGTGATGAGGGTAACTTCATCAATTTTATAAATATACATCCTGATGCAAATGGGATGACAGGGGGCGACACAACCGAGAATACTGGTAAGTTAATCAAACAATATTACAAATTAATTAATAAAAAAACCATTCTATTAAAAGAATATGGTGATATTTCATGCATGGAATAATAGGGGAGGACAATGCAGTAGTGTCAGAGGCTGGGCTGAAAAGGAAGATGTTTTCCCAAGGTGAGAGCAGGTGATGTAATGATCGAAAAAGTATAATCAATAACAAAACAAGTTACAATGGCTGAATTATTGATTATACATTAGGATCAGAAGATGCATGTACGGCTGGGGCTGAAATAACAACAATCAAAAGAGGACGTTTCAAGAGACGAGCAAATCGAAAGCCAAAAGGTAATTACCAGAAAATTCTACTAAGGGAATAATATTGTTTATATTGGAACGTTTCCTATATGACTATTTAAAAAGAAATGTGCAGATCAAATTAAGATCATTGGTGAAGACACAGACTTCGTTTGGGAGAATTGCAATGGAGATGAAGAAGAGCAGACTGATGTGAAAAAGGATATCGAATAATTAATGATGGGTACAAAAAGAAATGTATGTGAAACAACTAATGATGTGTGTATCAAGACCTGAATGTGAAGTTGAACTAATACTGAATGTTGTAATATGGATGTAAACTTGAGATTTGTGATGTTAAGCATAACATTTCTGACTGCAAATTATGAATTATGATTCTATATACTATCAATTTAAAAAGAACTACAGAGCGTAATACAAAGACATGCAAATAAACATAAAAACTGACTAGACTGTATAGGGGAGCACCTTAGAATAGGGCCCTAGGGAGCAGAGCACAGGACATGTCCCGTGGTGCACAATCGTACCGTGGAGTAAATGGAGGTGAGGGGAGGGTGGCGTGGGACTGGGACAACAGGTGCATTTGGGACTATGAAGCTGGGTGGGAAATTTGAAATTCAAAACACAGGAAGAGAGTGACTTTATGGAGTGGTTGGCATAAAGTTGAGGAGCTATTGGGACATCCTCCACGAACTGCTTCAGACTACACTTGCAAGGAAGCACTAAGGACATAGAGCAAAATGTCAGCCAATGAAGCTTTGAGCAAAACTGTGACTAGTTGCATCTCTGAAGAAACACACAAGTTGACAAACCAAGAAGACAGTGAAAACTCTGCTGTAAGTTTTTTTAGGGGAATTCTTCTCGCAATTGAATAAAGTGATAGATTGCCAACTGACTAACAGAGGATGTACGGATGCAGGCATCAGGTTACTGGGGGGGAGACGAAGCAGGGTATCTGTCAGCAGGCGAGGAGTCAACTTCACTTGGAGCGCTGCAAACAAATGATGCTGCAGACATCGATCTTCAGGTAGACATCAATGAATGCATTCTGTCTTGCGAAAGTACATGAATTCCTGAGAAAAGTAAATGCAGGTTGAGAATGAGATACTGGAGGCTCCGCAGGGAATTAAAGAGGGAAACCAAGGACAGGTGAGGAGATGGAAATCAAAGTTATTAATGGATTGTTGGCGCTGAAGTTAAGTAGTATATACTCAACTCTATTAATGGATTGTTGGCTTTTCAACAGATTGAGGAGGAAGAGGTGGGAGACAGCGACGACATCCTGCAGGCATTGTCTACCGGAACAGAACTGGAGCAAGCTGATGAATCAGATGCTGAGTCAACAACAAATGATAACAATAATGTGCATGAGGGTATGAAGAACATAAAGCGGAAACGAGTCTCTGCTTATGGGTCGTCGAGACGTCGAAGGAATTAGAAACAAGATGACGGTATTAACTAGATGGATTTTGATTATTACTAGTCAGTAAATTGATCTTGCTGGTGGGGGCAGGACCAACAGTCTTTTGATGGTTTCACCTTACTCTGGAGATGAAACTAAGGGGGAATTGTTTGTTTTATGTTATCAACTAAATTAAGGATGTACTGGCTAGTTGCGAGAAAATCTCCACATTGTATGCAGGTTTAGGTCAAATTGACCTTGGAATTCAACAGGTTGATTAATTGGGGAATTTGTGAAAAAAATATAAGGCAGGGTTGTGAGTTCCCATATTTATAAAAACAAAAACCAATTTTTTTCCTACAGGAAAAACAACATCATATGCTCCATGTCAATAAAGAGGCAACAAATACAATTTTGACACTAATTAGAAGACAAAACAATGTAAATAAATAATGGTTATCGTGGACATGGTAAATAAATGATCACACAGGCTAAATAAAAAAATGCCGCTTATGGTTCATGAAGAAACTTGGGAGGTATTATGGTAAGAACAAGGGAAAAAATATTTGGCCATTAGAGGGAAATTATTTGAAAAGCAATTATAATCCATAGCAAACATGATACTTCTATTAGCTTCAGCATAAGAGTTTGCATCCAACATAATATAAGGGTCCACGACCAAGCAAAGTTAGCAAAAGCAGGCCACTATCCCTATTACATTTAAAATTGCTGATGATAGTAAATGGGATTGACAACTGGTTAAGCCACAACACTATGATGGCTGTCAAGCAGTAGGAGCTGTGATGACATGGCTGGTGTCCATAGTAGGCTGGATGGTAGGATTAGCTTCAGCAGCTTGGGGGTCCCAATAATTCTGAAACCATGAAGACCAGGATTCAGCCTCCTGCTCCTCCTGACAAAAATGTCTTCAAGGGGCTCTCTCATGTGCCTGGCTCTCCTCTTGCGAGTGGATTTTGGAATGGGACCAGTGATTTCCTTAACATCGTAGTCCTCCGACTCTGCATCTTCATCAACCTTCAATTCATTGGGTGGTAGCTGCGGTGGGGACACCTTGACAGGAGTTTTCTGATGGAAAAAATGGAGTATAGTATTAGGTGTTTACAAACTAAAAAGATTGAGATGTTACATTGAGGAGCTCTATGGTAAAAAACTAACATAAAACCATGGTAAGAAATATAAGATAGGAAAATAATGTAGAATGTGGATTATACTATGAGGTGGTAGCAAGATGAATCACCTTAATGACAGCATGCGTGGCAGGACCAAAACCAGGAGGGAACATTTCAGAATGTGGCAGAACTGGACCAACTAGAGGAAAAACAACAGCACCATGAGATTCCAAAACTTCATGGTTATCTTCATGCATCTCTGCATCCTGACAACTGAAATTTTGAAGACCAGAAGGACCTTGGGCTACAGAGCCACTAGGAGGATACATAGGTCCATTCCATCTAGGCAGTTCATTTGGCAGAGGGTGCAGAAGACCATTAGGCAGGAGCGGGTCTTCATCAGCAAGCATAGTGCAACCCTTCTTTTTCAGAGTAAACACAGGGCATGTCCAGGTACGAATGCGAGGAGGGAGACCAACAACAATAGTAACATCCTGGGGTATCTTAGCATCATCATGCAGAAGCACACGAGCAACCACCCTTTCAACATTGTTTGTCCAGTAACGAAGAAGGCCGAAGCCAGCAACCGCTTTGGCAATGGAAGCAAGTGTTTACTAAATCTCCAGGATAAGACAAAATCATAATCCAAGCTTCTCTATCCAAATCATGGAACCTAGCATTCTTAGCCTCATCATGCTTGCCAAAGAAAATCTGGTACTCCGGGCTAAACTGAAGGATTCTATCAAGAAATCCCTCTCCAAAGGATTCTTGAATCTAACATAGGCATCTCCGAGGGAGCAAGGTTGTACCTCAGCAAGATGAACACCATGAGATTGGATGAAGAAGTTCTTGAGGGCAGCAGCCATGGGCTCGAAGTCCTCTTTCGCCACACCAGGGGTGAAATAGGCGATTGAAAGATCCTCGTTGCAGGTCTCACAGGAACCGCCAATGTAAGCATAGAGGCGAGTGGGTGGGAGGTGTGGGTCATGAGGGGATAACTCGAAACCAACGGATACATGAGGCGTAAGGTCGACGGCGAAGTTCGCCTGACGAAGGTGAAGAAGCAATATGAATGGGGGTTTTTGGGGAAGAGGAGTGTAACATTGATTTCTGGATGAAGATCAAGAGTCAGGGGAAGGGGGGCCGCCGACCGGGGATCATTTATATCAGGTACTTGACCGTGTGACGCTTGAGTCTGGCGGTGGGTCCAATGATATTTTATTAGCATCTAAATCAATGTATCAAAAATAATTAGCAAAGATATTATCATGAAGGTTATAAAATTTTAGTAAGAAACAATGTAGGTCACTAAAATTAAAATAATGAGAAAGCTAAATTGGAGTGCCTAGGGAAATTGGAATTGAAAAAATGTGGAATTAATTTGATAAACAAATTCAATATCTTAACAAAGATTTAAAAGGTGTGGAATTATTTTCCTAATTTTGATTGAACCAACAATACATTAATCTCTCAAGTGTACGGATAACACGTAAATTAAAAGATGTTCCAAAGAATTTTAGAAAAATAAAGTATAGTCCCTCTGTCCGGCAATTAGTGTCGACTTTGACTTTATTAATGAAGAGTATGAATATTTGTACTCCCTACGTTCGGCAAAGAGTGTATACTTTGACTTTGTCTACGGATAACACGTAAATTAAAAGATGTTCCAAAGAATTTTAACAAAATATGTTCCAAAGAATTTGATTGAAGTTTGACTAAGATTATAATGAAGAATATGAATATTTATAAAATTAAATAGGTATGTCATGAAAATATATTTCATAATGAATCAAGTAAACATTCTTATACATACATCAAACGTATTGATATATTTTTATATAAACTTAGTCTAACGTAAAATTATTTGAATTAAAAAGTTAAAGTGGACGCTATTTGCGGGACAGCGGGAGTTTTAATAAATTTCCAATAAGTTCAAGTCATCCATCAAATGAAGTGGGTACTATAATATTTTATTCGTGAATAAATGAATGTATCGAAGATACTTTCATTTGATATTAACACCTAGGGCAAAAATTCAAAAAGGAAAATTGAACAAAGAAAACGGTATTATTTAAATAAATGTTACTTGTATTTAATAAAAATAATGTAATGCCATTAAAATTAAAGGTAAGATACTTTTTAATTTCGAAAAATAGAAAGGTATATCACATTTGGGGAATGGAAACAAATTAAATTTGAAAAACAGTACTGTCGGAGAAGATGCAGCATGTCCAGTGAGAGGGTACAGCAACGGTCCCACTAACAGGGGGGCGCAAGGGGGCGAGGCATAACCTGGGCAGCACTTTCAAAGCACAGAGTAGAGGAGATGTTTTGGATCTAGCTCTTTATCGTTGACTTCTCAAGGGGCAAAGTATACTACGCGCGAGGAAGCATATCTAGAGAAACAAGGATTTGCCGGTAAGCGCGAGTGACCGTTGCTTTTCTATACCTAAGATTTGTTCTTAATAGACAACATATTTATTTAGAAAATAGAAGAATGCTGATAATGATAAATTATTTGGAGGTATCAAGATGGATGCGGAGCCAAATCATGAAGATGAGCGCTTCCAATCGGCTCCCCATGGTTGTGCATCCGCGACAAGAAGAACAACAAGGTCCAGGCAGGGGAGGGCAGTACAGCAAGAGCAGCTGCAAGTACAAACACAACAAGGGTCAGCACATGAATGCGGATTTGCATCTGATACACAAAGTTCGACCGTCGTGAATCCAAAAGCCAGATGCAAGGTACAGACAACCTTTTCTGTTGATGCCTTGCATTGGGTTTTCACATTTTTTACTAAAGAGAAGAAGCAAATAGCAGAAAAAATTGGATTTGGTGGGCTGTTGAAACTGCAGCCACAGGTTAAATTCCCTAGGCTGCTAGTGCTTTGGTTAGTGAGCAAAATGGATGCAGACACGGGGGCTGTTACGCTAAGAAATGGTGAAAAACTAACTGTAACAGAAAAGGATGTGCAAATAGTTCTAGGGCTACCGCATACTAAGATGCTAGTAGCATGCAGTTTCCCTATTCCTACAGATGTGATTTGTAGAGTGAGGGATATACTGATGTTGGGACCTGAAGAAGAAATTACACTAGAATGCTTGAAAGTAATATTACTACATGATTATGGGAGAAACATGACTCTAAGGGAAATTGAGGCCTTCAAAGTTGCATTGGTTCTGTATGTTGATGCTTATTTAATGGGGCCAAAGGGGGCAAAAGTGAAAGTGAACCAGGAGATTTTCAGAAATGTGATAGACACAGAATGCATTGGTAAATTGAACTGGTGTGGTTATGTGTTACGGATGCTCCTACAATCAGCAAGAAGAGTACAAAAGTCAATGATGACATTGAACAAGACAATAACACTTGATGGATGCTTGTTTTTCTGGGTGGTGAGTACACTGATCTGAATACTTGATCTTATGGTAACTGATTGTTGACAAAAGTAATTCAAAGAAATTTATTTGATATTGGTGGATTAAATGCAGGTTTTCTACCTGGACAACGTGGATTTTGGAGTGCTGGATGCAAACCATAGTGTACTGCCACGTATTGTTGACTATCCATCAACATTTGAGAGAATGCTAGAGCGGGATGACTGTCTGACCTGTCATGCATCAGGAATGAGAGTATGGAAGGAACAAGGTACTATTTAATAATTGTAAAATAATGATAATATCTTACGTGGTTGTTCAGTAATGACAATGTAATTTTGAACTTTAGAATTAATTGGGCAAATTTGTAATATGAGTTACATTTGTGCAGCTGAGACCAAGCGCATCTGTGGTATACACCCGCAACAGACAAATGTATGCCACACAGAATGAAAATGTTACAGAAGTGCAGGTAATTATCACATTCTTTAACATAAAACATGGTTAAATGAAATAATTATTTGTGTCCTAAATGAAATATGCTCTTAAGCAGTTTAATCAAAAGAATAGAACAGAGTACGTGATGATGGATAATATAACAAAAGCAATAAACCATTGGGAGCTACAGGTAAGCAAAGTAACAAATGAAACTCGACAAATGATGTTGGGGTTTCTGAATTTAGTGACTAGCACTGTACAAGATGGACAAAGTAGTGGAATGGATCAAGTACTTGCAAAAGGTAATGATTTTCAAGATGGATATTTATGGGATAGTAGAATAAGGAGGATATAAGAATGAAAGCATTTTTTGTATAGACTAAAATAAGGAGGAATTGGTAATTGTATTTTGAAAAAAATACAGCTTTTGTGTGGCTACTGATATTTACAAATTATCAAAAGGTACGATATACAATACGACCGTGGAGATGGGAAGTAATGAACTAGTAGAACAACAATATGAAAGCAGCTTGGCGCCCAAGAAGTAGATCAGAACCTACCAGTCTGTGAATATGGAGGCAACACTGAAGTGGAGTATTACGTAATATCTGACTCCGATGAAAGCGACAATAGGAGTTTTCATGAAGGCTTTGATGGTTTTGGTATGTACATGTTTACAAATTAATATAGATTCCTTATGTTCCTAATAGTGACATAAATATATACAACTACTGTTTTGATCAAAAACAAGGAGGACAGCTTCTGAAAGAAAGAGCTACAGTGGTAGCACTGAACAGGGAAAAGATAACGATGAGCAGTTGCAGCTGGAATTAGAAATTTTCGGTAAGTGCTAAGTTCCATTGATAGGATGCGGATACTAATTATATGTAGATAATATAATCAGAAAGTAAAAAAACATATCCTACCTACTCACAGCTAAGAAGTATGGTACCAATAGCTACAAAATGATGGAACCACACATAACATATAAGGCAGAAGGTAATTACCAATTTTCAATATGTTGATGTTGAAAAAAGTATATTGTTGTAGGCTACTTTTGAAAAGTTACTTGATTACTTCACAGATGGAAAGAATGTGAACATTATAGCGACAGATGAGCGGATTAAGGAAAACAAGATGGTGATAAATAACATTGAGGTCACCATTCACGATTGGTATAGGCCATAAAGATGCTCCTATAGAGGCTCAATTGAAATTATATCTGGCCCTTAGCAAAGTGAATGATAAAGAAAAAAATAGGTACTGAGTCAATCTAACCAAAAGATCATTAATGTTTTTGCAATTATATTTATTGAGTCAAATAACTTTAATTTCAATGCATGCTAGTATGTGGTTCATTCATGACAATCCAACAATTCTGGAAATTAGTGGCGAACTAATTCAAGGGATGTTTGGATGTACACCAAAAATGCTATATTTGACTTCACAACACAGACTGTCAATGCAATAATCAGATTGTACCAAATGATGGATGATGAACTATATGAAAGATGGAGTGAGAAGAGATGGAGGCACTTCCTACCGGCAGACTTTGCGGTACGTTAATAAGATACAACAGTATGCTTGCTAACATGTATGTGTTATGCTATATATTCTAAATGTGCAAAAATATACACAGATAGCTGCTTTCAGAGAAAATGGGTGTTTGACTTCAGAGGAAGTGGCTGGAATGTTTGCCAACTCCAACATTAACTACAAAGTAAACGAGTGTAGGCTGGTAAGCTATAAACAAAGCTACAAGATAATGTTTGCTACCTATACTTGCAAAAGTATTGTTTAACCTATGAATGTGCTATTTGACAATAGGTTTTGGCACCACTACTACTACACTGGTACTGGTGCTTATATGTGTGGGACTTTTAGAGGAAGACAGTGGTAGTTTTGGATCCAATGAGCATGCATCTGGGGGGAGAACATATGACTCAGAAGCACAAAGGTAGTGTAAAAATCATGCATCAGGCTCTAGAAAAATGCATGCACATCTACTTCTCAGGAATAAATGTATCAATGAAGAACTGGGATGTACAGTATGTGACAGTTGTAGGGGCAGAAGAAGAGGGGTAATGTTTGATCCCATATTAAGAATTTTGAAAATCATGTTAAGTTGATTACTAACAGGTATTTCTTTAATGGTATGAAGCAACAACTCTGGAATCTACACAATGTTCTATGCAAGACACTTTGATGGACAATACGTAACAAAGTTTTTAACACCGGTAAGTTGATGCAAAAACAATGAAAAAATATTAATGCTTATTATGCAAAAAAAAAAAACTAATTAAGAATTGTGCATGCAGGAGTCAATTACGCTTCAGAAGCGTAATATGTTGTACCAGCTGCTAACGATGAATGGAAACATGGGGCGAACACCAAAAAGTATTATGGATGCAATAAACATTGGCTATGGGAGCACGCTGGCTTTGGAATGCATTTGACCACATATCACTTTTAAGTCCAGCATTTCCAAAAATTAACATTTTGTAATGCAGCATGTACATGCGGTGGGACTTGAAAATGTAGTTCCATGTTGTCAGATGACAAGTAGGCACTGATGATGAACTGAAACGTTTTGTAAGGCTGGATGTAATAGGCAAATGTTGCAATTCAAATGCCTAAGATCTGTATGTTGCTTGTACAAGCTGAATGTACCTTGCAAAAGTTGCTTGGTAATATCAATTAGCTTAGAGAACAAGAAGGGATCAGAGGATATAGTAGTAATAACATAACGAAAATAATTTCCAGGTACTGATCTTAACCGAAGATAGACAAAATGGACAGGAAAATGGAAAATCAAAACTATATATCTCAAGAAAGTACTGTTTAGTAAAAAATAGTACTGGAACATGCACGCTGTTGAGAAATCTCTGTAATCAATTGAAAGTAATTTTCAGGTAGATTAATGTTCAGAAAATTGAAATGTGCAAAATAAAGTGCATAACAGTTAAAGAAATTAACAAGTAATATACAGGAATAATTAAAAATGGGACTCCAGAGAGCGAAATACGAGAAGATGAGAACAATTTAGGTTAAGTGTTAGGAATCAACGAACGTGTTCGAGTAAATAATTATATGGAGATATATTGAGAAACAAGTTGGCAAATAACGAGAAAACAAACATATGCTTAAAGGTAACCGCATTATATCACTAAATAATTGATTACGGCAGATAGCCTACTTCTTCGGTAGAAATGCAACTCGTCAACGGGACTACGACGAAACTATGACATGGTCAAGGCAAATTCTTTGTTCTTTGTTATTCATCTCATCAATTCCCGAGTTTGATATTGGCTAGCTCATCCTTCATCTCATCGAGAGGATATAGTAGTAATAACATAACGACAATAATTTCAGTGCGAACTTAACCGAAGATAGAAAAAATGGACGGAAAATGGAAAATCAAAACTATATATCTCAAGAAAGTACTTGTTTAGTAAAAAATAGTACTGGAACATGCACGCTGTTGAGAAATCTCTGTAATCAATTGAAAGTAATTTTTAGTTAGATTAATGTTCAGAAAATTGAAATGTGCAAAATAAAGTGCATAACAGTTAAAGAAATTAACAAGTAATATACAGGAATAATTAAAAATGGGACTCCAGAGAGCGAAATACGAGAAGATGAGAACAATTTAGGTTAAGTGTTAGGAATCAACGAACGTGTTCGAGTAAATAATTATATGGCGATATATTGAGAAACAGTTGGCAAATAACAGAACACAACATATGCTTAAAGGTCACCGCATTACATCACTAAATACTTGATTACAGCAGCAGTCTACTTCTTCAGTAGAAATGCAACTATCAACATCACTACAACAAATTCTTTCTTCTTTGTTATTCATCTCATCAATTCCTAGTTTGATATTGGCTAGCTCATCCTTCATCTCAGAGGCACCCAAATTCACTTGTTCAATTTTTTCAAACACCGTGTTAGGAAGAGCATCAACAGTAGACGACGGATTCAAGAAACCATGCGTCTGAAGATGCAACTCGTACTGCTCCAAATTCATGATAAATTTGCATTTGTTAACCGCCTGCAAAAAAACAAACTAATAAAAATGGCAACATATAAAACTAAATATAAACATAGAGTAGAAACGCACGGCATCTTTCCTGGGGCACATGAAAAATCTTTTCCCTCTATTACGAGTCCACTTACAGGTGAATGCAATGATCCTGCACAACTTGCAATTTGGACACAAAATCAATGGCAAACTGGTAACCTCATAAAAAACAGGCGGAGGCACAACCTGCAGCGGCATCGCTGCTGCAGTCCATGGATCCGACGAGTCTCGATGAACCCTAGACACAGCCGAACCACTGCAGCCAGGAGACCAAGATTCCTGAGACATGGGGCGTGTCCTGGATGAGGGGAGGGTTGTGAACGAAGGGGAGGGCGGTGAAGGAAGTGGATTGGAAATGGAGGGATGTGACAGCCACTTTCTCCACCGGCGACGGTCGACAGAGATCTAGAGATCTAGAGATCTAGAAGCGAACAACAAAGGGGGACAGAACTGGGCGTCGGTGAGCAGCAGCCTAGACGCAAGCCTCAAGGAAAAGAATAAAGGGATAAGGTTTTGGGACGGGTGGGGGCAAAAGTGTCCTTTCAAGTCACTGTGATATAGAAGACCTAAACAAAAATCAATCGCAAGCATTTCTACAAAATCAACAAAAATTTAGAAGTGCGCCGGGCCGGACTTAGAAATTGAAAGATTTAAAAGATAAATGAGGCGTCCCAAATAACGACTAGTATACAAAATAATTGAAAAAATGGAGTAGAAAAGTTGATATAAATAAAGATAAGTTAAGATAATTCTCATGAAAGCATTGTCCAAGATACATGGTGTGTACATTGCAAAACATAGGGGTACAGTTTATCACAAGTTAATATTGCTCTAACCCCATGGTGCACAAGTGGAACAGAGTGTTTATGTCCCCGATACTTTCCTCTAGCAACTGACTACACTGAATCTTGTCATTCTCAACAACATCAAGTCCCATCTCCATACAAACTGTGTACTCGCTATTAACCATTCCTTCAATCTCAGTGATGTTTGATCTCCATTCAGCAGCTATTTGACGCTCAAGAACAACATATTCTGCTTTAATGCACTGTAAAAACTCTAGTGTTTCATGCTTCTTTTGGAGTCGATGGAAGTTAAGGTCTACAACCTCTATACCAAAAAAAATTTCCAAATAGTTGATGGATTTAGAGGCAGCACTGCATTGAGCTTCATAAGGAGTACTTTTGACATCACTTTCAATTACTATTTTTCCAGTGTTGTTTGATGTCCAAGTATCATCAACAATAATCTTGCATTCTCCTTGAAACATGTCATTGCACACCAATCTAGTGCTGAACTTTGGTGCTTTGCTGCCAAGTGATAACATTATGCCCCGGATAATGTAAGTCTCAGGGATCTTGATAGATACAACTCTCTATAGAAAACCAAAAAAATACAATGAATATGAATGGTTTCAAATGATCATATAAAAAAAAGAAATGAGAGCATGTAAGTGGAAATCTTACCTTTACCGAATTACCTAGGATGTCTTTACTTAACTGGGCATGATCATTTGAATTTACCATCTTATGTTCTGATATGTGCACAAGGAAAGCTTCGGCCTGGCATTCGACATGGATAAGTTTTGCAGAGATTGCAAGATATAATGGATTGGTGCTAACTGAGAAAGTTGTATGCTCCTTTTTCAAAATATCAAGTGAAGCCCTCCAATTGCCAAAAATGGACTTTATGTTTCCAATGATATCCTCAATACCATTAACAACATCAAGGCAGTTTTGTTCTGCAACACAACAATTATCGTAGCTCCAATCAATAATGGCAACACCAAACTTGTTCCTAAGGTAAAGAGCGACCTTCATTAGCGCATCATGTTTTGCATCTTCAAGGCTAGGTAGCTTTGATCCAATGAACAACACACCCTGATCTGGAGTTCCAAACTTTATATCAAATGGTAGTTTGCTAACATCAAAATTTATCGATACTCTTTTCAACCCTCTATCACAATGGGCTATGCGGACATGCATCTCAGGGGCTTTTGTTTCGGCCATTGCTAAATTTAGAAGATCAATCATATCTAAGAAGATCCTTTTCTTGATTGGCTGCAATAAAAAAAATAAAAAGGAACAATTGCTACTGTCAACAAAAGTCAGGTGATATGGGATTTAAAACAAACCCGCACTATATAACCTTCAATTTAAGTTTAAACACATCATTGAAACCAAAAAATGATAAATACATGGTGATGAGAGGGGTATGGTTTTAAATATCTGCAAGAACACAGCAGAAATTTATATAACAAAACCAAAGTGTAAAACCTACAGTTTAAGTTTAAGCACATGATTCAGACGAAAAAAATGAAAAGAGGGTGACGGCGGATGTCTGCTTTTTAAAAAATGAAAGTACTTAGCAGATGATATAGCAAAAACAGACTATGATAAATTATCAAACTACCAAGCCATTATAAAAATAAAAAATAGTAAGAATAAAAATTGGAACAAACACCTGAGCTGCTTCGCATGAATCACCATCTCCATCCCTAAGACGTTTGTGATGAAGATATGCCATGGGTGAAGCAACAACCTAGAAAGAAAAAAGATAAAAAACATTTATTTTTCACCAAGGACATCTAAAGTTTGAAAGGTTATAACAAAGTAAATGGGGTATAATGAAATATGTCATTGTGGAGAGTAATGAAATAAATAGGACTACAGAAGTAAAACATGTTTAATAGGAGATGCAAGACAAAAGCAAAATCATCTATATTTGACAAAATGAAATATGTCATTGTGGAGACTAATGAAAGAAATAGGACTACGAAGTAAAACATGTTTAATAGGAGATGCAAGACAAAAGCAAAATCATATATATTTGACAAAATGAAATATGTCATTGTGGAGAGTAATGAAATAAATAGGACTACAGAAGTAAAACATGTTTAATAGGAGATGCAAGACAAAAGCAAAATCATCTATATTTAACAACTGCTTAAGAAATAAATACTACACCTGGTTTAAAAATCAGCAGAGTAAACGGGAAAATAAAAGTGCGAATTATTAAATATAAAGAAAATATGCAATGTTTCACTATAATAAGAATGATTGGAGAAAAATATAACAAGGGAAAATGGATTCTGCGCAACAAGGAAAGTCCTAGGAGGTGAGGACCCGGAGTGAGGAAGTGGTGGGGTGGGAAACCTAGGAGGTGAAGGGGGTGCCGGGAGATCGGATGTAGTGATGCGGGGTTGGGGGCAGCAGCGACGAGGTAGACGATGCCGGGTTGGGGGCGGCGGCGACGAGGTACAGCTGCAAAGGCCGGGGGCTGCGACGACGAGGTAGGGAACCCGGTTGGGGGGAGCGGCGACGACGAGCTAGGGAACCCGGTTGGGGGGAGCGGCGACGACGAGGTAGGGAACCCGGTTGGGGGGAGCGGCGACGAGGTAGGCCCGCAAGGGACCGCGGGCGACGGGGGGAGGAAAGAGGGTGGGGATGCGTCCGACGGAGGAGGAAGAGAGAGAAAAGAAATGTAATACAAACGCGCGGATAAAAGGAATACTCGGGGAATACGGGTGAGTGCTCGGGGAAACACAAATCTCAATGTGACAGGTGTACGTTCGAGATAGCTCGACCTGAGGGGATATAACCTCTTTTGAGTTTTCGGGGCGGTATCCAGAGCCAACCCGGAGAGGTGGGGAGGGAGAAGAGGTCAGGTGGCCTATGCCGGGTACAGTGATGAGTTGTTTCCATTCGATAGTGAGGTGGTGCTGCCCAGCTGGGTGACGCCCGCCGTTCTCTCCATGGATGGTTAGCAACCACTGTGCATTTCTATTCATTTGCTATATTTTCCATTTGTTGGTTTTAATAAAGACTTGTAATTGTCGTTATTGCTCTCTGCCATGTTTACCAATTTATGGACGGGTGCTTTGCGAAATGTTGGTGTTTGTTTATCAGTTTATTATGGATATTTTGCAAAATGCTGTTGTTCATACTCTCGATGTATCTGCGAACCCTTCAATTTTCCCCGTTGAGTAGATATTTCATTTCCTTTTTTAATTTTTTGTACACAGTATGCTTCCTTCATTTTTCTTGAGGTTGCACCATAGCTGACACGCTTGGCCCAATCTATACACATATTGAATGCTCTGGTGGAATGTAACCAGGTTACTGAAATTGGCATTGCCCAAGAACTATGAAAACTCTTGGAGTTATGAACTGGCAACTTGTTCGAACGTCCTAGAAAGAGGAGACGCGGATTTATTCCATCATCATCATCAGGAATTCAGATTCGGGAAGCTTATTTGCTATACAGCTATGATCCGGCCGGGGTGTCTACTGAGTACGGACACAAAGTTGAAAGTTCATGTTCAGAACTTCAAATCTAACAAGGCGATGTAAGTGTTACGAACGGGCAAATGTTCAGGAAAGTGGCACGACAGACTTCGCCCCAACGTGATCAAGGCGGCTTGAGATCCTTGACAATGAAGTTCTGGCAGATGATGGGATTCATGACCACCGGTGGGCCAACGGCGCGAGGCCACGCCTGGAACTGCTTCTCTACTCTGTCGGCTGTCGCCTGCCACCACTCCTTGTCTGACACCGTCCTTGGTGTTGTGCCTGTTCACCATTTAATACAAATATTAACAAGAGCAGAAATGTTTTGCAGTCGTAACTACTTGAGATCGGACACCCTTCCTTACGACCTTACCTCGAAAAACCTCCTTGCGGCGGATGCAGCAAAGCCAACGACGATGTACGCACTTGTAATTAAACCAGATGCCGGAAGGAGAGAAAGAAGAGAAAGAATGCATAAACACGAAGCATCGGCATACCATACCAGTGTTTTCAAATCGCCCGATTTATCACGATTTATCGCCCTTATCGCTCAGTGCATACCGATAAGGACCACCGACCCGAGTTGCACGATTAGAAATCATATCGTCCGATAAATCGTCCACTTATCGCGATAAATCTTCCGATAAGACTGAGGACGATAAGTTTTGAGGGACAAAATTTCAGTCCGAAATACATATAGAGATGAAAAGTGTTTTGCTTTAGATGAAACTTTAATTGCTTAGACTTTAAATGTGGTGTACTGCTAATGTGATGCCCAACTTTTGATGTATTAGACATTTAGACTTCATGTGTCATCATTTGAGACCTTGTTTCATTATGTGCTTGGTGCCTGCTATGGTTGGTTAGTTGCTCAGCCTTAGTATAAACTATATGATATGTATATTAATCCTATACTCCTTAAGACGATTATACTACCGATCAGGTTGATTAGACTCGAATAATTAGAGTTATCGACGACTTATCACGATTAATCGTCTTATCAGTACCCTTACGAAAAGGTTCGATAATACGATTTGAAAACATTGTACCATACACAGTGGAAGAAAGGAAAGACGCAAAGGCGCATGGCTTATTTACAAGGAAACATTTAGAAGACTTCATCAAGTAGGCCATTTCAGTTGAAAAATGGAATCGCAGGAAGCCTGACCCAAGTGAATGAGTGATCTCTGAGAGTACCAGTGTACTGTACTACATGAGAATGGGAGGTAATAAAGAGGGATAAATTATGGTTACGTCCATGTAGGCATCCAAGTTACAGCAGAGAAATGCAACAGAAAATAACACATGATTACATATATTCAGCAAACAAGCGGTTCATCAAATTTTGTGTCGTGACATTCTCCTTACTCCACATCATGACTGTATTTGTAAGGAAAAACTAAATTCGAACCCAACAAATTTCTCGGCCAACGGGGATGCCACATGGAACCTTAACAAATCCAACAGTAGTGCCCTCTTCCAGGCACTACAGATTTAGACAGAGCAAATGCAAGGTACAAACTATCTCACAAATTGGGGGACATCTCTGTGCATTTGGACAACCACAGGATGAACAGCTTCTCCATGGACACTGCGATGGTATACAGTCATGCAGCGGGGAAAGGTTCCTGCCTCTGCGCTGATCCAGCAGATCTGCGGTATCCACCCACCACCCTTGCAACTGTTTGCATTGCAACTCTGCCCCAGTTGAACAACGCAGCAATGCAAGCAACCTGGGGCGAGAAAGAAAGGGACGATTACAGGCTGTAAATCTTGGCCAAGAATTGCAGGGAAATCGGAGGCAGCAGAAAGGCGAGCAACCAGGGCGAGCAAGAAAGGGACGATTATTTTATACCTCCGGTGATGTAAGTCTGTCAATCTGATGAACTCTGAAGATGTATAAAGGCTTTTAGCTCTGATGGATAAGCCGTGAGCCAATGCAAGCCTGTTGGATTGGTTGATTTTTTTTAACGGCTTTCTTGGACGCCAAGAACGTACAATCTGGTGCCACACCAAGAATCTCGGACTACCCCTTGGCTTTCTGTATCACAAGAGCTATTTTCCTTGCAACAATGATCTATGCAGGGCTCATTACTACGTCTCTCAAGACTCAACGGCTGTGTACACTTTCAAAAGTGTAGAGGCTGGAACCTTTGTGTCCATTATCAAAAGAAATTCTCTCAAGACTCATGAGAGAAGAAAAACAATAATTTTTGCACGGTTCATTACTGCGATCAGCGGACACCACCTCTTATTAGGCATCCGTATGTGTTTGATGCGGGTTGCGAATACATATGAACAGTGCATCACAACCCCATTCTATGCTGAGTTTGTCTCTTTTTTCTTCTTGCCCACAATTTTGTTCAACCTCAAATTTTGCACGAACATGGATCATTGCATAATCTATCCATAGATATTTTTTTTGTGGAATTCCTTATGCACTTTTTTATGGATAATTGCATCATCTATCCATATATATTTTTATAAAATTCCTTATGCACCTTTTTCGTGAAACAAAGAGCACAGGAGCATGGGAAGCACTGGTTACGTTTTCAAGATATAAGGCGTGGGTGGATGCCATGTGGCAAAAGTGAAGAACATTAAAAGGTACATGAACAAGTCACTAAATAAACTCAGCAATTTGAATTTTTTACTTACTGTCACTCTTGTTTAGATTTTTTGTTTGAAAAATGATAGATATATGTAATTGGTGTAATTCTTTACGTACACATGCACTACTTTTGCGTACAGCAAAGCAAGACTAGAAACAGACTTACTCCCTTTGTTATCTGTTCTTTACGTCCAAGAACATTCTAAATTTACTTGTCGTTTTAGCTTTTTTAGATACCTTCATTTTTGTTATGTGTCTGGACATAAATATATATTTAGGTGCATAAAAAAGAAATGTATCCACACAAGTCAAAACGGCAAGTAATTCGGGACGCAGGGAGTAACACAATGTAACCAAAAAGTAAATGTCTTATGTGTATTTGGTTATTCGCAAGAAAATGGTGGTCGGAAGAGGTACCCAATTTAAGTTGGCTGAGGACCTCCTTACTCTTCATCGGTGTGCGTCCTCCTCCTCTTCGCTATGGTGCCCTCCTCCTCATCTTTGTGTTGGTCGCTGTCATCATCCTCCTCGTTACAATAGTCATCATCTCCCTCTTCTGTGGGTAAACTATTGTCTTCTGACTGAAGATCATGGAAACAGTAAACTCAATATCCGGTGATCAATCCGAGGATTGATTAAATTAGAGAAAATCAGGTTCTTTTCCGTGCATAACGAGAAGCTATATATTGTACTTAATTAGCAGAGAAATAGCAATCTGATGGAAACCACGCGAAGCAACTAAAGATTGTACCTGTCGGTCTTGGTCAGACAAGACCATTTTGTCTTGAGACCGTCTGTACATTTCAAGTGTGGGATGATTGGGATGGACGTCGATGTCATACCGGAGCTGAGCCTC
Source organism: Cenchrus americanus (assembly GCA_947561735.1). Lineage (NCBI taxonomy): Eukaryota > Viridiplantae > Streptophyta > Magnoliopsida > Poales > Poaceae > Cenchrus > Cenchrus americanus. The sequence goes on from OX387240.1 coordinate 73,293,531, forward strand.
CACTTTCTGCACCTCTGCAGCAGATGCACCCTGACATTGGATACCCACGATCACTTTGTGAAGAGATGTGAGGTATTCCAAGCCCATGTTGCTACAACAGTCACCGTTGCCATCCTTTATCAAGGCCCGAACAAAGACACAAGTATGCAGCACTTGAAGATTTGGCATCACCGTGTCAGATGGCACGCTGGTGCAGCTGTTTCTTCGAGTAGATCCAAAAGCTGGCACAGGATCGATTCCATTCCATAAACGAAATGAGAAGGTCGAGTCCTCGGCCTCATGCTGAAGCTGGACCATTGAACATCCCACGTCCAGCGACCTCAGCTTCCGGAAGAAACCATCGCCACCGGCATTGATCTTACTAACTGTCACCGTGGCCTTCATGCCATACAGCGCGAGATCACGGAGCTCCCTCAAACTGCTGAGTGACTTGAGATCATGCTCATCCGTGGTAACCACAGTCAGTTGACTCAGTTCCAACTTCCAAGGACGAGAGGTGGTGAAAACGTGAGGGGTTAACCCATGGCGGTAGCCTAGGGAACACAAGTCCTGTCAAACTCAAATGAGACAGATGTTGCGGGAGCATAGAGCCTGTGGTTTCCCACGTGGCTATATCCGCATCATAACCAAAGCCTGGTACCAGAGTTATCCGCTGGATCTTGTCGAGACTGCTCAGAGACTCCACCAAATATCTCTGTACGCTATCGTCCATAAAAGGAAAGGTAACCTGAAGCATCCTCAGTTCTCTCAGGCTGCCCAGCTCCTTGACAAACCTCCCGACGTTGAACATGTACTCGTCATTTCCGCTGATTACAGATCCAAGGATTACTGTCAGCTGCTCCAGGGACGTCAACTTTCCAATCCAGTCTCCATCTGGCAACATTTCGATACCACCACAGTTGAGGCAGACCAACTGCGTTAGCCGGACGATGCTTGCTGGCAGTTCACGTATCCAACTCCCACTGACATCAAATGTCTGCAAAAGCTTTAGATTCCCTATTTCTTCCGGGAGCTCAAAAACATTGGTAGTATGTCTTAACGAAAGATACCTCAAATGAAGTAAATCCCCAAGGCCCTCAAAATGCGAACCTTCCGTAAAAATGCAATCTTCTATGGCTAGCACACGTAGCAGTTTAAATCTCAAAAGCGGGACCCGCTGGTTAATACGACACGCAGTGGCAATATATGACCTAACCACCGGCATGTCCATACGATCAGCCTGAGGAGTTATAAGCTCCAAATCATATTTTTGGCAGGCTAACCTACGCACCTGCTTGTTTCGTGATAATATGACCTCAGCATTATTTTTATTTAATAAAGTAACAGAGTTTTCATGGTGTGTCAGGGTACGGATAAGATCGAGAACCATATCATGAACACGGCAACCTGCTTCGCCACTCAGCGGGGGCTCTGCCACTTGGATCATGCTTCTGTTTATGAGATCATTGAAGTACTGCTCTACAAGCTCAAACAACCCATTTCCTTGTTTTTCATAGACAAAACCTTCAGCTATCCACTTCCATATCAAAGGATCCTTTTCAATAAAATGATCTTCTGGATATACACTTAGATACAGTAAGCATGTCCTTAGATGTGAAGGCAAATCATAGTAACTAAAAGACAATATCCTCATAGTATTTTCCACATAAGTGTTATCCATATGTTGTCCAAAACCAATATCGCTATATAGCTCAGGCCAGACTTCCCTTGGTTTGCCGACCAACAAACTAGCCATGGTGATGATAGCTAATGGTATGCCATCACATTTTTTTAGAATTTTATCAGACACCTCATCTGATTGGACACCAGGACATTTTTCTTCACCACCAAATATCCTTGTATAAAATAACTTCCTGGAGTGGTCATGTGAAAGTGGCCGTAGCCTGTAAACCTCACCGGTTTCTTGGGCAACTTCGTAATTACGAGTTGTTGTGATTATTCTGCTTCCGCAGTTACCCTCGACAAAAATCAATTTGATTAATTCCCAAGATTGTTTGTCCCATATGTCATCAATGACAATGAAATACCTGTACCCACATGATGTGTAAGTGACATGTGAAAGTAAGAAGTGTCCCAGAAGTCAAGAACAACAGTCAAAGGCGTGCTGACAATAATACAAGAATACTGTTTTCCCCTACTTCTGAGTCTCTCTGACAAGCTGGCAAACAACCGTTTAGTTCCCAGAATTGTTCCTTTCCGTAACCCCTCCTAAATTCTTGAGACGAATCTAACAAATCTAAATATGTCATGATTATACAATGTGTTGCTAATGATATATTAATTATGTTTAATGTTTTTTTTCTCGTGGTTTCCCTTCATTCATGTAATTAGTCTACGTTTAAAACCTCTAATAGACCTTCAAAAGGGCTTCCAAATATTTTTGCTAAAAATTTTGCTGAACTAAATATGAAATGTGGACTTAAAAGGTGTTTTTTGGAAGCTTCTTGTGTTATTGGTACCTAAGTTTCAAGTGTATTGTTTATAACAGTTAAGTAAAAAACGTTCTAGCTTGCGCATGAAAGGTGGGCTTAAAAAGGTGTTTTGTAAGATGTTGACTAATATAAAAAATCAAATATGTATGTCTGCAAACAAAAAATAACTATTGCAAAAGAAACTAAGGAGAACATCAGTATATATTACTCTTACTTGGATGCAGTACTGTGAATGATATATAGGGCGGGTGAGGCAACATACCTCTTGTCCTTAAGGAAGTCTCGAATTTCATTGATGAGGTGCCTTGCTTCCAATATGGGCATATTGAGATCCTTGTAGTTTACCTTGTCAAGGTCTAAAAGAATATCCTTGAAGAGTACCCTCAAGTCAGGGTTCCGACCAACCGGAACAAAAGCTCCACAATCGAATTCGTTTTTTAGCTTTTCGTACACTGCTTTCACAAGAGTGGTTTTGCCTAATCCTCCGACTCCGACAACAGAAACTTTCTTTATACTGTTGTTGTAGCTAGCATCAGGCAGGTCATTATTATTCCCGCGCTGGTACGAGCAAGACAGCATGCACATGACCTGGCCCCTCGACTCGTCGATGCCGATGAGCTGACTCACTTCATGGTACATAGCTGCAAGGCGAGGATCGATGTCTGACGATGTCGGAGTGACTGGCTTGGCCAAGCTGTCGTCGATCCGGTACCTGGCACGCCTCTCGGCCACCTCTACGAGTTGCTTCTTGATGCCGTCGATGAGGACGGCGATGTCACGGCGAGGCTTGGCCTTGACGAACAGATCTGCAACCATCTTCAAGGCGCGGCTGAGCATGCCGCCGCCCTGGTCGCCGTCCTCGACGCGCGCGCGCGAGGAGGAAGCTGTCGATCGCATCCTCTATGCCGTAGGATGCCTCCCTGGCCTCGCGTGCCCAGACCTTGACCTGCTCGTCGAGGCGATCCCACGGGACGTCAGACACCTTGCGGATGAAAGCGTCGATATGCTCCAGCTCCTGCGAGAGGGAGCGGACCTCGTTGCTCAGGCCCGCCTGCAGGTTGTACTCTTGCTGGAGCAGATCGAGCAGCTTGGGCGCAAGGATGCCCATCGCCCCCGTCATTAGGTCCATTGGAGCAGCTAGCTACCTTGGCTCAGATCTGAGTGGAGGAGGGTAGGTGGTGTCGTTCTGCGTAGGAGTAAGTATTACCGATGCAGAGGGGAAGAGAGAAGAAAGCGGGCGCTCTCCTCGTCGTGCGCTGAAGCTTGGGCACGGTTCGCTGCCAGTGGGCCTGACAGTCCTGTGCAGCCAGCAGCTGGCGCTGAAGCAGACGCATGACCTCGCATGCAGTCGGCTGGCGGGCGGAGTTATAACACTTGCTCTAACAAGCTGCCTTTTAGTGGAGATGTTGTGAACACGATTACCTAGAGTGACACATCACTAAAAACATTTGAAACTATAATGAAACATCTCCCTCTCAATGCATAGTTTCATCTATTGTTGTTATCTAGGTTGCATATGAGACACAAGTTGTCTAGGTAACTGTGTAGAGAGTTTCATCCTCATGAAACTCATTTTACCCCTCTCTTCATTAATACACTGCCACTGTCGGTGCGGAAAGTAGTCCCGACACTGACTAGTAAGAGCGCTGAGATCTATCTCTTGATGGTCGGTGCTAAGCAACACGATGACACAGGTTCATCCTGGTTCCGGCCGTGGGCCGTACGTCCAGCAGGGGTGCGCTCGGGGCGCTGTATTGCATCGCACCGTGGTGCTTGCAGAGGGGAGCTACAAGCAAGGCGGGAGAGGAGGGGAAGCCACCGGGTCCCTGAGATTTGATTGAGGCGAAGTGCCAATATCGCGGATGTGGGCGGAAACGTGCAAGTCCCTACGTGAAAACCTCAAATAGGTCACACAACATTTGTAACGGACCCTTAACACCCGTTACATGCACCCATATCTGTAACGGTTGTTACTTGGCGCCCGTTACAAATAAACGCGGCAGGCCGATCCCGGAGCTGGCCTCCGCAACGCTCGTTACAAATGTGGACTTCTGGTAACAGTCTTCTTAAACGCCCGTTACATGAATTCTCTGTAACGAACGTTAAATAGAGCCCGTTACACAAGTTAAACCTATTGGTAACGAACTAGTAAAGTCCGTTACTGATCAATGCCCTATCGGTAACGGGTTGTTTAAGTTCGTTACTGATCACTCCGTATTGGTAACGTGCTATAAAGTCTGTTACCGATGAGCATTTGACGCCCGTTACTAGTTTGAGAGCCCAATAATTAAAGTCTAAGAGCATCCAACCACCGTGAAGCGGGAGTGTGACATTAGTGCACAAATGAGACGGAGGTTTGTTAATTATCGTCTCCTTTGAATTGTCCTCATTGACAGGTCAACTCGATCCATCTCTCATTGCTTCCATTTCGACATACAGGCACAATCAGCACACATATCTTCTGAGACAAAACAAACATCATAAGAGAGATAACTTGTCCACAAAGATGAAGATAACTTGCCCATAGGAATAAAGATAATTATTACAAAAGGTTAACTTGTCCATATATCAGGCTAGGACTTAACTAGTCCATCACATTATTTACTATGGTCGTGCACACATCAACAAAGGCACGCCCCTTGAACATCCACAAAAGTATGACTACTCACCCTGCACATCAAGAAGCTTGAACTAGATCATGCCCCATCAGGATTATTGGCTCTTTTTACAGCCTCTTCATAAGTGTGACAACCCGCCCAGGAAAATACCGTACTATCACCTAAACCAATCCACTTTGGTCATTAAGCGACAGTAAAGTATCATCCTGTCGTTAGTTGTCGGGTTAACGCCCGATAAAATCATTTACATAGCAACAAGGATCGACATATATGCATTAAAACTCACGCGAAGGCGAGTCCAGAGTACAAACATAATTTAAATCTAAATTAATACAAAACTTTATTCACGACATGAAGAAAAGGTTCAGAGTTTTAAAACAGCGGAAATAAATTGATCTAGCGCAACGGTAAACATCACAGGAGGCCATCTGTGATGTCCTCACAGGAGGCCATCATCCATCAACAAGATACTACGTTCTTGACATATTTTAATTAAGAAATAAGGTGAAAGAATATTTCAGAGAAATACTCTATGTTACCATTAAACAAGTTACATTTAATTAAAGAAATCACGATAAACATAATCATATTTTATTTATAACATTCGAGTAGAAGTTATGTCAAATTAACAATTACTTTAGAAAGATGAAGCAAGTATAAGATATCTAGGCGAGTAACTTTATGTCACGTGTTCAACTAAACATATTAATATTGAAAAGGCATTTATGATGTCATTAGGCATAATAACTTTATTATGAAAACCGATGTTTAACTAACATCTTTTATTTAGAAAAACTAGTTATGAATAGAGATTAACCAATTACATCATGATTAAAGAAAACTGGATTAAAACCTAATCACTTTTTTATTTATAAAAGCAATGGAATAAGAATTAGTCAAGATTAACATGCAGTTTTATTGTTAAAACAAGTAACAGGTGATACACACGCTAACATACAAGTTAAGGTGGAACGAACTAGAACGGTGGAAGTGAGCTATAACGCACACACAAACCTTAGTCTAGGGTTTAGGAGAACTAGTCTACAAAGAGAACTCGGATGAACAACTGACACACTAACCAAGGGTGAACTGATCTGACAGGTGAAGCAGATAATAGGGTAAGCTCTAAAGAAAGGTAACTACGATAGATTAGGTACAAGAACACAGCTGATTCATAAAGAGACAACCTAATTGAGATAGGATAGACATGAACTAGATATTGATGAATGAGATTCTACGAGAAACATGAAATAATCATGGTAGGATCACTTGATAAGGAAATGCAGAACGAAAACTCTTAAGATATCTACTAGGATCACCAAAGCACACAAACCGTGCTTAGAAGGGAAGGGTCTGATTAGCTGGACATGGTTTGAGCTTGAGCTGACACTAGAAAGATTTAGAGCTTCAGATAGACTTGATCAAAAGAGACACTGAGGTAAAGAACGTCTAACGAATTATTTGCATAAATAAGAGAACAAGGCTATGAGCTGGATTTATTTTAATTAACAAAATATATGTAAGGATATTTCATAAATAAAATACCCCATGTTGGAATTAAAGTAAATTAAACTTTATTTGCAAAACCGGTGTAAAGAACTAGTCAAGTTTTATTTATAAAGATTCATATATGAATTAATCAATTAAATATTTAATTTAGAAAAACTAATCTATAGGAACAATCTAAATGTAACTTTATGATTCGGGTAGATCATATTATTATTGAGAAGAGCATTACATTGGTATTAATCAAAATTAACATTTAATTATAAAGCCGGAGTAAAAGCCTAATCAACTTTTAATTATAAAAGTTAATTAATCATTAAGCCAATTAGAATTTGACTTATGGAAAACCGAGTAAAAGATCTAATTAGATTTTATTTATAAAAGCATGTGAGAGAAACATTAATCAAATTAAATTTGATTATGAAAAACGGTGTATAGATATATATATAGCTTTTATTTATAAAAGGCATGCATATCTAGGCATTAATCGAGATTAATATTAAATTTATTTTCATAAAACAATCATAATGAAAACTCACCACTAACGCGTGCTTTACACTATTGTGGACCTAACGCAACTTGAACGGATTAAAACGGAGTTAAAATGTGCAAGATATGGAGAAAACAAGATTGGAGGACCTATTCGTGAATAACTATAGATCTCAGGGGTTAGCAAACAAGAAACCCGAGACACATCAAACAGTGCTCGTGAAAAGATGAAAGAACAGGGTTAGATCTATAAAAGAGCCTTGGGTGGAGCTGATTATGAAGATCTAATAGATCTAGGGGGTCACTTGCAAGATTTACAAGACACAAAAGAAAACAAAGAATTACTGAAAAGGACAGGGTCCTAACTGCAAGATTGACATCTCATTCTTCCTCCTCTGGACTGCCATGGCGGCGAACAGGGGAGCTCCATCCCACGGCGGCGGCGGCGACCTAGGGCACGAGGGGCTCGGCGAGGTGGGGGAAAAGAGAGAGGAGGAGATGGGGAACACGGAGTAGGGCTTACCGCGGACGAGGGCGGACGGAGAGATGGCTGCCAGCGATTGGCTTGGCCGGCGGGCTCGGTCCCACGGCGAAGGTGGTGCTCCGGTGCTTCCCCGACCGTGGGAAGAGGCCGAGGAGGCGCGGCCGGACGTCGCGGAGCCGCCGGTGGCGTCGGTTAGCACCGGGTGGCGGTGACCGTGATGAATCGACATCGACGGCGCACCGGCCGGCCGGCGGCGCACGGGCGGTGCTCGGCTCCGGCGCGCGGAGCAAGGCGAGGAGAGGCGCGGGGCGCGCGGGGCCTCCGGCGGCGCGTTTTATAGGGGCGCGGTTTGCCGTGCTCGGCACGGAAGCCAAGGTGTGCGGGCGCCGGACTCCGGCGGATTGCGGCTAGGCCCGCATGGGCTGCGCGCGGCGGCGGGCCGGCCGGCACGGACACCGGGTCGGGCCTTCGGGCTCAGCCCAGTTAGATAGGATTGGTTTTCTTTTTTTAATTTTCTGAAATACATTTTCAGTACAAAAGAATTCCAGAGAAACTCCAGTAATTCATTTAAAGCACCAAAAATTCTAGGAAAATTCCTAGAGATAGATTAAGACATGAACAATCCAAATAAAGCATTTGGAGCTCATGTAAAAGATTTCAGAGCCTTCTAATAAAAAGAAATAGCTCAAGGAAAAAAATGAGAATAAATTCCAGAAAAATCCGGAAAATTCTCGGAAGGATTAACCTTTTGCACTCAAGAAGCACTGAGATGCATCGGCATGAATGCAACACTCTCAACTTTGTTTTAATTCGGAAAATCAACAAAGGATTTTTCCTATACTATATTTCCTGTAAAGAAAATAAATGTTGGAAAAATTTTAAAATTATGAGAAAATTGTTATTTAATTATTCTTTCTATTCACATCCTGAAATTGGAAATTTCAGGGTGTGACAATGGTCCCATCGCTTCCTCTGAGAAGCTACGGACAACATTGTGGCAACCACAAGTGGAGGAGGACGTCGAGGAGGCCCTGCCACGACACCCCCGGAGGAGAAGGAAGACATAGTCAGAAGTGTCACCATGATCAACGGCGCCATGCTTAGCACATTGATGGCATAAAACTTCTCATTTATCCATGAGGTTGTAAACGCTCTTGAGATGTAATCGCTACTCTTTATGGTTTCAATCTATCAAACTAGTGTTGAAGTGCTTTTATGTTTAAGGTTAGCTACCATGCTTTTCGGGAGTATAGATCTCACTTCTTTCTTAGAACCCTTCAATACGCCGTGATCGTCATAAGTCTAGTCATGAATACCTCCGCGTAGTGACAGTACGAGGGGAGGGAAAGGGCGAAACCGTGGTCACAACCCCCGGTAGATTAGATCGGTTTTGTATCTCTTAGCGGTTGCATGTACCCTATGGGCAAGTGTCTTTTATATCCTGTGAGTCTCATAACCCTCTCTAGTGTAGCGTAGCAGTTCTTTAGATTAGTCTTAGTTTAGGGTTTGGTTAGTTAACTAGGTAGTGCTAGATCAAACGCTTGTGATCCCTTGCTCCGCGGATTGACAAGAACCTGGGGACTCCCCGTGGTGAAAAAGGTGTAGGTCCATACGCTTGCGATTTTATCCGTCAACATGTCTACAAGATCGTATCGATTTTATTAGATATGCATCTAACGTGTCTACAAAATGTCTCTTTCTTTCACAACGACGTTTAAAGAATTCATCTCTACAAGGTTTGACGTGATACGTACGAAGAAGCTTCTAACACTTTATTAACACACAAATAAAGCATTACTATAATATGTAACTAGAACACGAAAGATATTTTGTACATGTGTCTACAAGATTGTATCAATTTTATTAGATATGCATCTAACGTGTCTGCAAAATGTCTCTTTCATAGCGACGTTTAAAGAATTCATCTCTACAATGTTTGACGCGGTACGTACAAAGAAGCTTCTAACACGCTTTATGAAAGCACGCCTACAGTGACATAAAGACGAAATAAAATGTGTCTAACTCTAATTCTAGCGTAAACGCTTTATGAAAGCATGCCTACAGTGACATAAAGACGAAATAAAATGTGTCTAACTCTAATTCTAGCGTAAAGGGGGGAGGAGGGGGGTGTTTCTTGAGAACCCGCGGTTGATGGTGTGCGGTGACAAGCTCGCCCTGGTTGCCTCGCTGATGTTAGACTACGACAACCTTGTCTACTTCTACCTTTGGGACCTTGATTCCCCGGAAGGACGACCGCCATGGTGGTCACCAGCAGCGGACTTGGATTGTGAGGTCTTCATCAGCGGCGCCCATGGAAGGCTGGTGTTCTACGATGGTCGGTATAGAAGGTCGGCGGGGTCCAGAGCCAACCCCGAGAGATGGGGAGGGAGGAGAGGCCTTGTGGCCTACGCCGCGCTCAGCGATGAGTTGTTTCCGTTCGATAGCAGGGTGGTGCTGCCAAGCTGGGTGACACCCGGTGTTCTCTCCTCAATGGTTAGGACTGCATCCTGTTGTGCATTTTGGTTCGTAATTGCTATTGCCATTTTGTTGGATCGATCGGCTTCGTTCTCAGTACCTGTACACTCAAGTTGGTGCTTTGGATAAAGACTTGTAGTGTTTGTTGTTGCATGGGATCCCTTCTTGCGTTGTTCTCTGCCAGGATTATGGATGCATTGCAAGTTATATGTTGCTACTTGATGCTGCACCTGCGAATCTGTTTTTATCCCCCTTTGAGGACTTGGTTTTCTTTCTTCTTGGACCCTTCTCACAAAGAAGAGCCGCGAGAATTATTCCATCATGCAAGGAAAGCTTATTTGCTACAGCTGTCGTCCTTATTTGCTCAGTCAGCGGCGGGCCAAGGTAACAGCAGGCAGCGGCGGGATCGGATCGGCGACGTTTTTTTGAAGACACAGGCCGGGATCGGCAACATGCCAACGTGCACCCGCCGCGGGGCCACGCTGAGGAGGATGCGGCCACGCCGCTACAGCTACAGCTCGCACGCACGCCTTTGAGATCCACCACGGGGTCACCATGGCCGTCGTCCAGTACCTCTCCTCCGACGGCGAGACGCCAAAGGCGTTCGAGCTCGACTGGTGGCTTCCCGCCGTGCACGCGCCTGACATGGCCACCGCCAAGATGTTGCTCTACAGCACGGTGGCCATGGCTGGCAAGTAGCCCCTGTTATAATCGCCTCATTGCTTGGAGTCGGCATGAACTTTGCACAGAAGCTGTTCGATGGAAAGTCACTTAAGGCGGAGCACCAGAAGAAGGATATCATCAATTAGCATGTTGCATGTAGGTTCCTCATGACAGAATTAATCATCTTTTGTTTCCACAGATGCAATCTTCGGAGGGATAATTTTTTAATATTAACCTTTTTTAAAAATTATTTTTAAAAATAACCCCTGGGCAACATTTTTTGCACCGGGTGACCCTTTTGGCCGCGCCTGGCGGCGCGGCGCGGCAAGCAGCCGCTGCCGCGCCACATCCCATGTGGGGACACTTCCCATGCTGCCGCGGCCGGCCAGCGTGGCAGGGCTGCCGCGCCACCGCATGTGGCGCGGCGGCGGCCGCGCGCCGCGCCACGCCACCAGGCGCGGCCAAAAGGGTCACCCAGTGCAAAAAAAGTTCCCCAGGAGTTATTTATAAAAATAATTTTAAAAAAGGTTAATATTAAAAAATTATCCTCTTCGGAGTACTAGCAGCAACCTTCCCACCTATATGAAGCATTAACTGGGTTCGTCCAAGTTGAGAAATGATAAATCAGCCTAGCTACCATCTGAAGACAATTGTAGGACTGCGAATGTAAGTGATATACATCTTTCTGTTATGTTGAAGCATCAAGCATGAACCTTATTTGTGTGGAAAGTTTTCATAGTGCAAAACTGCAAATGGCATATAGAGGTGGTGCGATTAATTTAATCTATAAACAGATTTGCAGGAAATGAGCATGAATATGTTCTGCTTGGTTCTGAGGACAGCATCTACTCTGCTCTCTGGTTTTGGGAGCTTATTTACATCTATCTACAGTGACAAATTATTATAAGTGTATGTTTCTCTTTGTATATATGCCACTAAAAAAAGTGGATGCCAGTATTACGCAGTCAGCAATTTACCTTTTTTTTCCAATTATATACTATGTCAATCCCGTTGATTCTATTTCTACTACTAATTAGCTATAATGTAATTTAATATGACGAGCTATTCTAACAGGCAGTTTCCCTAAAAAGCAGAAACTCTGTTGTCATTGGATTACTGCATTAAATTTGGAAAGTGTTGTTTTCTTGCACTCTCACGCAGAGTACATTTTCTCATCTCACCATTGGACTGCCTGTTCCTTTATCTTCCAATCCTACCTCTGGAGTGCTCATATATATGTTTGATCAGCATAGGCTTGCCAAGATGTACTATCAATCATAAATGTTGTATGAGAGCTGTGTTGGAATTTGGTCCATGTGGCCCATTTAGTAAATTCTAAAGCATGCACAATAATAGTCCCGTATTGCCAAGACAAGGAGAGGTTGCCTTGTTTAAATATGGGAGTCTCCTATCATAGCAAAATAGATGCATGTGAGAGAAAAGGAGACTGTTGATACACGCACGCGCAGCCCGCGCATTTTCGCGTAAATTATCGTGTGACCTGTGACTCGCGACGAGCGCGACGAATATGAAACGTTGGCTGGAGCCTATAAACACTAGGAGACGTCTTGGTGGCTGTGATACAGAGTAGACATACACTTAATCTCCCACGCGTTCGCTGTTCTGGCCGCTAGCTGCTGCGCTTCGTCGACCTTCGACCTCGGCGTGCACCGGGCTTGGAGGAAGCGGGATCTCCGAAACCACTACCGCAACATTCCTGCACGGGGCGGTAATCAGGTTTTTGGGCAGCGTCACACGCGACCGCTTGGTGGATCTGCAACTACTTCTTCGACGCGTTCGTCAACTCACTGCGCAAGAACTGTGAGTAATTTCTTAATATGTGGCTTGTTCATTTGTGTTGTGTGATTGCATCATTTTTAGTCAATATGCTTTTCCTCAACATTAAATCTGGATTATTCATAATTAGGCTGTTTTTTCCAACAAGCTATTGCTTTTAATGTTAGGGTTACGATTGGAATGGCAGCTTGCCAGCTTCCTCGCAGTGTTGCCTGGCATTTGTAACCATTCTAGTGCTTCAGACCAATCTGAGATGCTTACAAAATGTGGGTAACTAGATGAACTTAGTGTCATTTGTTTCGTGAAAGATTTGTTGGCCAAATTATCATTCTATCTTCTTTGTTTGTTTGTACATTTTACTTTTCCTTCCTAATGCCTAGGTTCATCCCTCCCTCGCTCAGTGTTTTGAAGTGAAATGGAAACTGTAGGATCATCTCTGAATTTTTTTTTGAACGAAAGGCACAAGATAGTGCCTATTTCATTGATAAAGAGGGGGTTACAACCGGCTAACCGGGAAGGCAAAAAGCCAAAAAAGAACTTTACAGCTGTGCACCTAAAGCCGCGAGGCAGCTAGCTCCCGCCGAGAGCCAGAGTGAGAACTCTTGTTTAACTTTACAGACAAGGTTACAAGGTTATGAACAGGGGATTCTTTTCGATTATCTCTGAAATTGAACCTTTCGGGTCCTTCCTATTCCTTTTTTCGAAAACACAGGAGAACTGCACTTCATTGTGTTAGAGAGAGAAAAAGAGTCGCCTATATCTCATATGAGGGACTAAATATGAGAGCAGATTACAACAAAAGGTAGGTTTAAGAACAGAACAAAGAAACAAAGGACCTGAGCATTCCTATTCCTTTTTTGTTTGCATATATGTTGCATCCTAGCTAGTAAACATTTCAGTATGAAATTCCATCGAAGCATAAGTTGCTCTAATGATTATTTCTTAAAACTAATGAGTCCGGTTCTTGCACAAATTTGAAACATATTTTAGGAATAATTGATGTGAGTTAGAAATCAAGACCATGTTTCTTGGGCTAAGACCCTAAGGAAGTGTGAGGATCTTTATTTTACTGCCATTGCAAAGCATGGACATATTTGCTAGTTGAATCTAGCATTAGCGCTGGGAACATGAGACCTCCACTTTTCTCATGTCTTCCACTACGAGGTTAGCTTCAGCAGTTCAGCTCAAATTAGTCTGTACAAATTAGCTAGCAGACTTCTGAAGGCCATTGGCAGAACGAACACCAACCTTGATGAGGAGCATCATGTAGCTCCACCCAATTGACACATATCTTTTCTTGACTTTGCGTTTACCAAATCCATGCGCGTTGTTTTGGAGTCATAAACAATTCACAGATATGACTAGACTAGCTTTGATACTTTTAACTACATTTTTTCCCTACAACGTGCATCATTTGCATCATTAAGGACAAAGGTGAGCAAGACCAAGTTACATATTACAATGACTAGGGCAAGGGTTTGCTGCCTACCTTTCCAAAAGCTAACAGCAACACTGCAGGTCCAGGAAGTAGTTGGTGCCGTCCTTGATTACCATCTTCTGATGGCGTGTAAAGTGCAGTGCTTCCAATTCTTAATTAGCTCCACCCACACCTCTTCACACCTTTAATTTCATTGGAGTGCTCTCTATCTACATCGTCGCGCACCTCCGACCATTGCTACTCCCTACTCTTCTCCCTGACACTTGCTTTCAGCCTCCTGGTTCTGGTAAGTCGCCAGCTGCTGAATACTTGATTAGTGCTAATTAATGGAGATTAGACTACCTCTCTACATCCTACATCGAGTTTCTGTGGATTCTGTATCCACAATAGTAACTATGCAGCTGGAGTTTATGCTTGTTGATTGAGAGTGATCATCGCTTTCTGAATTTTATAATCTTATATATCTGTTTCCATTTTTCTGAGTTTAGTGTTGTATTTCTTGGTAAAGGAGATTTATCAGGTATCATTCGAGCATCATCCCAGGAAGCAAGGTTCTTGTATTAGAAGATGGATCGTGATCAAGAAGACAGCCGCCTTGTCCTGGAGAAGGCGTTGCACAATGAAAGCGTAGAGCCAAGCCGTGTTGCTCTCTCACTTCTCGAGGACATCACAGGGAATTTCTCTGAGGATGCAAAGATTGGCCGTGGAGCATTTGCAACGGTATACAAGGTGTGTATTGTTTGTACCCAACGAATGGAATGTGTGACACCTTCTTGAGCTGCCTCTACTCCGAAATAAGCAACCAACGGCGTCATCGATCTGCAGGGGAGGCTTGCGAATGGAACGGTTGCAGTGAAGAGGCTAAAGAAGATTAAAAGGGAAGACTATCAGTTTCAAGATAACGAGCTTAGCTGTATGATAAAGGCCAAGCACAAAAATATTGTGAGACTCTTAGGATACTGTTGTGTGGCAGAAAAAGAATGGGTGCCCGGACAAGAAGGCTGCTTCTGGGAAGATGCAAATCGCCAATTGCTCCTCTGCTCTGAGTACCTGCCAAATGGTAGCCTTGACAAGTATATCAAAGGTAGGAGCAGCCATGTGCACGCAACTTTAAGTTTGGGTTTGTCCCAAACAAAATTTACTTCTTTGCAATTTTTCTTCTGCGAATTACTTGACATATGCTGCATATTCTCCGTAGACACGTCTTGCAGATTCCAATGGAGCACAAGATATCAAATAATAAAGGGACTTTGTGAGGGACTAGACTATCTTCACAAGCAAAGTGAGCCTATTATTCACAGGGATCTCAAGCCTGGGAATATACTACTAGATCATAACATGGTGCCCAAGATCGCGGACTTCGGCTTATCAAGGATCTTTAGCGAAGGACAAATCGACTCTTCTACTGTAAACTTCGCTGGAACTTGGTATGCTTCTGAGTGCTCTGTCAGAAACCCAACATTTCTTTTGGCTTCAACTACTAGGTTGCATAGATAGTCTTCATTATCCATTGAAACTACATGAATTATTTTGCAGTGGATACGTGGCACCAGAGGTGTGGAAATTTGGTGCCAACAACAGGGGTAGTGGATTTATCATCTCAAGAAAGGTGGACATATATAGTCTTGGTGTTATAATCATGGATCTTCTCGTGGGACACGATAAAAATAAATTTCTTTGGAATGAAGAAGGGGGACGCTACAAAGTCGATAAGGTATGACTGTTCCCAGTTACAGCATAACTGTCCTATAAAACGGAAAGTGTAGTAAGTGCAACTGACAGTATGTTATGGAAACAACAAGTCTTGTATCATTTGACTTCTTATTAACCCCTAAAAAAGGAAACATCAGCAAAATCATTCTCCTCTACATTGTTTATTTGATTGTTCATGGGGATCACCGCAAGTGGTTTGTACAAACATTATTCTGCTTACTTTCTGTATATTAAGAATGATGCTCAGCTCCCTTTCTAAAACGCATTGTGGATGTATTTGCAGGTACTTCAAATTTGGGAGGAAGCGTTTAAGACACTAGCAGAGGAGCACCGTACACTAGTGATACAGCAAGTAAAGTTATGTGCGGAGGTAGCCATGGAATGCATGGACATGGATCCACGTGATGAGGTAATTAAGAGAGAATGGTAGCCTTATCACTTCTTTTTATCACATTAGTATGTCTGACAAAATGCCTAGGGTGCTTTGTTTTGATGATGTCGTCTTTATTTTTTTTTAATGTTTGTCACAGACTATTGGCACCTCAGTTTCCAAAGAGAGGACCCCTGAGCAAAGGCCTACGGCGTCTGAAATCACCTGTAGGCTTGCTAAAATGGAACATTCAAACTGGCCAGCACTAGAGAAGGTATATATGTGTGTGTAAATGTGTAATCAAAGTAGTCACGGTACCAGAACTTCATTTGAATCAAGTGTTATGCAATACCTTTCTGGTGTCTTCTTTTTCATTTTTCAACTTTCTGCACATAGTTTTTTGTTTATGAAACATTCTGTACTGCCACAGTTAAGCCTTGTTGGACCAACCGAGAGTGAGGCAGTGGCAGCACTCGACGTCCACCCTCGCGTGCTCTGCTTTCAGTTCAAGGCTGGTGGGGAAAGGAGATGCTTGCTGAACATAACCAACAGATCGGACGGTCATCATGTTGGCTTTTGGATTGAAACTCCTCGGGCCATCTCTGCCGGTACTAAATTCGGAGGCATTGTGAGCCCACTGAATACTTGTGTTTTTGTTATGAGCTTAAAGGGATTGCCAAATGACCCACCACCTGTGGACACGGGCGTGGTCAAGATATGGACACTAACTATGAGCAAAATGCTGGTGGATGACCTGAGCAGTAAGGGGATCATCGATAATGAAGGGTTATTTGCTCCACAATCGCCTTCACAATTGCCTTTGCTGGAGTATATCAGCAAATCAGCTGAAGGCAAAAGGTTGCATGAGACGGTGCTGACTGCTGTCATTTGCCCATCATCAGTAGGCAAGGTATGTGCATGCCACATTACATCTTTTAAGTTAATTGAGGCAAGGCCACGGGGTGATTCTGGTGATCTCATCTAGCTTTTGGTTTTGACAGGTCCCAAGTGAACAATATGTTAAAATTCATTCCATGGATGTGCATCCGGACAAACCATGGTAAGCACATACCGCAATTAGTATGTAGGCTACAAATCCCTCTGTCCACAACCTAAATAACTATTAATGCATTGGCATAATTTAATACTAAACTTTGATGATCCAGCATTAGGTTGATATAATTTGGAGTTAAATACACTAGCGGCCCTTGAACTTGTCTCGATGTGATGTGCCACTTAGGTCCTCACCTCCTCAAAATCTGATGTGGCATTCCACATGGACGGACAGATGGGGAAAAAAGCACCTAGATTTTATCTTCTTCTATCTTCACACACCCTTCTCTCTCGCAGGCAGCAATGGCGGCCCGGACACTGATGCTGTCGCCGTCCAGAGGCGATGTGACCTCACCTCCACATACACACCACGCCCTGACATCCAAAACTCCTGGCCACCTTCTCTTATCATCCTCCCTTTCTCCGTTCTTGCCTCCATGAACGCCTAATTGCCGACGCTGCCGGCACTCCACCACTCCTCGATTCCCGACGCCCGAACCTCCTTCACACCCTACTCAACACCCCCCCCCCCCCCCCCCCCCCGCCTTCTTATCCATCAGAAGCCCCTAAATCAGCAGGGAGCTCACCATCGTTGTCTCTTGCCTCAACGTTGATGACTCACCTTCGATTTCCAAGAGGGTGTGCAAGCACATAGCTTGCCAGGAGGACAGCTCGCATGTCACTCGCCACTTGGGACCTGCCCAACTGATCGCAACACTTGCTACACCCGGCTGGCACGCGTGTGATTGGGCGACCTTGGTTGCGCGGTCGAGCCCAAGCAACACCACCCGAGTGGCGCGGAGGTTAGGCAACACCACCCAAGCATGCCACATCAGCAAAGAAAGGCCGACAACGTGATATAAACCTAAGAGGAACAACTTAACAAATTTAGGATGTCAAATTTCGATTTTGCAAGTACGTGGACATAGGTGGCACCTAGGTGGCACCTCGGGACAAGTTCAAGGCTAACTGTTCTATTTTAATCTATAATTGGTGAGTTGCTATATGACAAAAGAGGCTCAAACATTAGATTTATATTGTTATTTATAAACATGTTCAGACATTAATCATTGCCATTATTGTGTGTGTCTTGTAGCCTACAAATTATCCACACTATTAGGTTACGGCTTAGATTATATAATGTAAGGGACAATGGGAGTAGTGTTTTATGTCAAAGTGCCAAAAATGAGGTAGGCACATTTAGCTGTAGGCACTTGTGTGATCCATACAATTTGTTTCCCCCCTTAAAAACAGGATTTTGATCAATCACGGAGAGACCATTTCCATTTGGAACTACGAGAAGCAGGTAACAGTACATAACACCGACACAACTAGCTAACTCAACAACTTATTGTGTTTCCGTCTTTGCCATTTATTTATTTATTTATTATCCTATCATATATACGCGTGCATATGCATGCATCAGGCTAATGTGTTCACTAATCTCAGGAGCAAGAGAAAAGGTTTGAACCCGGTAAGGAAGGCACCTTCAAACGTGGCCGAGCTATGATTAAACTAGTCAAATTTATGCCAAGAGACAGCGAACAATGGGTCGTGACCGGGGATAGTTCCGGTGTCATCCGTGTGATCTCGTATGATAAACAGAAAGAAATGAAGACATTCCGACATGACACGGGCGCTGCCATTACTTCACTGGCGATTCACCCAGAAAAACCACTCTTGTTATCGGCGGATGCAGATGGTGTGATCTGGCTAGAGAACTGGCAAGACGGTAGGGTCATTATTAAGAACACCTACAATCAGACAACATTTCATAATAAGGGGGACAGCGTCAAGGTACCCAGGAGGACCCCTGTCAAATTTAACCCAAAGGACAACTACAACACCTTTGTTAGCACTGACGAGAATGACCTAATGAAGGTTTGTGTTTTGTGTTTTCTGTTGAGTGCACTACCTCCTTTCATCATATGTGTTTGGTAATCGGAACATACATCAGATTAACTTTAATTTGATCCTCTCTATCGAATTTATTTGCAGGTCTGGGAAGTTAAGGATTCCACCCAGCCACCTACCGCCGTGCTAAAAGAAGAAAAGTTGGGGAAAGATACCTGGTTCTCCACACCGCCATTTGACTATGTTTGCGCCGACGACAGTGATCAGCAGTATATGATTATATTGAAGAATCTGGCTGGAGGGGCGGCTATCGCATATGTATGGCACCCTCCTCTGAAGAGCACACACAGTACATCTGGTTCTTGTTTGCATCTTTTGTTAGTGATCTGTGCAACTAACACTTTTCATTTTGCTTCTGTTGAATCAGAAATGGGATTTGCAGGCAGAGAAAATGGCTCACACAATCCTTTTTCCAGGCCAGGTCATTACGGCCATGTCGTGCCACCCAACACTTCCAGTAATAGTTTTAGGAACCAGGTCGTTCCCCAGCGCTATTTCCTTGTGGAACTCCACTAATAATAGGTAAATCTCTCTTGTTTTAGTTCTTTGTATCTGTAGACATTCCTGATGTTTTGTTCTTCAATTTTTCTTACTCCTAACCTTTTTAACGAAAAACACAGCCTGATATAGATGTTTTCCAAACACCCATGACCCATAGAATTAGTTTCAATGATTCGATAGCTTATGCTGATTTTTCTGAGTTGGTAATGCATAATGGTGCAACTAATTTGTTTGGTGTGTGTACACTTCAAATCTTATGTTTACAGGGTCGAAAAAGTGATTGATGCCTGGTTCTTTCGTGAAATTAAAGAGTTTGGCTTTATAGGCTCAACAAGGTAACTGATCTTACTACTGCTTTTGTATTCTGTTAACATTAAATTGCATAGAAATAGTATGACAATTTCTCCAATACTTGAGGATTTTAGGAGCCGTCCATCGGTTCAGATCGGATAGTTTAGAAATAGGAGGAACCTGTTACAAGGAACCAAAATTGTGGACTGGAACCAAATATTTGTGGGCCCGGAACTAATTCTCTATGGGTTAGGAACTAAATATTAATGAGTTCCTTTTGGTTCCTTTGTGGAATCAACATAGGAACCACCGGTTCCTGCCGGTTCCCCTCAAGCACCATAAAAAACCTCAAATAGTATTGCTTAGAACCTAAGAGTAGAACAACATATTCTACTCCAAGGTTTACATTGAATATTTAGACTGTCACGTGGATCATATGAAATTACAAATATAGCCTAAGAGTAGTGAATCTATCAAACTTCAGACATACGGAAGGTTAAAAAAAATTATCGTGTAAACAATTGCCAAAGTTAGGAGTAATCATGTTTCACTGTCCTTATGATAGTATATTGTTCAATTATTTCAGTTTCTCCAACTCAATGTCCTTGCAACAACTTTAAGGTCCGTTCAATGTCCTTGCAACAACTTTAAGGTCCGTTCAATGTCCTTGCAATAAGTTCTATGTAATTGCAATTGGTTCATTCTCTTGTTGCAATTGTTTCGGTCTCTGAGTTGCAACTACAAGGTGGGCGCATTCTTAACGAATAATCCACCTTAATTGTGTTTGAGCATCGCCGCTGCATTTCGACCTTTTTATTTTTATCTCTATTTTTCATACATGTGACCTCTATCGTTCAAATCATGTAGGCTCGTCGTCAGATACAAAGGAGATGAATACGAAAGAATTAAAGATGAAATAAGAGTCCTGGAAATCGATATGACGACAATAGCATATCAGCAATAGCAACAACCATATATGTTGGGCTCCATATACTACCATCAGTCCATCACAAAATGATATGCCAGGACTCGATCGGCACCGTCGCTTAGAGCATCTCCAAGAGTTTGTCAAATTTTACTTGGCAAATCTTGTGTTTTGCCAACTTCTAAAAAGATATGCCAAGTAAAAAAATGAGTTCATCTCCAACAGTTTGGCATAATTCACTTGTCAAACTCAGATCTAACTTACATCAACTGAGAGAAATAAAATTATATTTATGTCCTTCCACCTCTTAAAAACTTACATCATGAATCATTCTCTATTCTTTATTTCTTTTTTCACCCTCCCATCTACAAGGAAACATGGGGAGGTGAGTTTTGTCAAATTTCTATTTTTGCCAAGTTGGTTTGCCAAAGTGTTGGAGACCAATTTTTCTCGTTTTGCCAAAATTAGTTGGATGCCAAGTTTGTTTGTCAAACTGTTGAAGTTGCTCTTAGAGAGTTACCTTACTTTAATCAATCTGATTTGAAAAAACAAAATTTGTAAGCGTGTGTGTTGACGTGAAAATAATGCAAATTAATTAATCTAGTCCATCAACCTGTGTATCTGCATGGACTAGTACTTTTAGATGGCAGATAATAAATATTATAAGTTATTATTTAGATTAGGGAGAACAATCAATGATTTGGTAGTGAGATCGATACATCAATGAGAATTGGCTAAAGATCTTATGACGATGGATTCTTTTATGATTTCGATATCGGAGAGAGATTAAGGGTAAGAGATTAGCTGCATCACACATAAGGTAGGGTTGGATAGTTAGATGATTTATTTTGTTTTATTTAAAACAAAGATATATTTATTATGTATGATGTGACTGATGCATCGTTTATATTTTATTAAGAGATTATTTTTAATTATTCATAATGACATAGGTGGGTAATTTTAGAAACAAAGTTGATTTAAGAATTTCTCGGATTTATCTTTTTTTAAGTGTCCACCTAGGATTTCTAGACGGTTTCATGTGAAGGCTTCTATGAATTTTCTCTATTTTTAGAACGTTCAGCTAAGACTCTTAGGTGGCTATATGTGGAGTCTTCAATTAGTAATAGTAAGATGACCAATGTGAAGAGAGAAAAAGATTGCATGCTCCAGTAATTAAGAAAAAACATTCAGACTAATCTAAAAAAGTGGCCCTCCTCGGCATGATGCGACAGCCTCCAACACCTGAGCGATCAACGTGGTGGCGTGACGTCCGACATCGAACACTACCGGTGTGCGTGCCCGATGTGCGGCGACGTCAAGCGAGCAACACGGGTACGGTGACGAGGCGCATTGAGAGGAACCGACTAAGTTAATCCCGTTTAATCGAGTCATCACCACTTATCAACTTAACTAAAAGAGAATAACCTAGGTAGTCTTTGAGATATGTCTTAGCATTGCCCCTGATTTATACACACCTCACAGAGCACAACTATGACATCACAACCAATAGCAATCCAACGTAATTCCTCACTTTACATAAATAGATTCAGTTAATTTACAATCGTTCAGAGAATTTACAGCTGAAATAATTTAGCATGTCACTCCACCTAAACAGCAAGTTAATACTATATGAAGATAGTGCCTTTCTTCAAGCTCTACCTTATGTGTGATGCAACTAACTCTTACTAAGGGGGTTTGAGTCTCGGTTCGTAACACCGACCTAGACTAAAAGGATGACTCTTTTGTCAAAGGAGGGTGTTGGTATTACCAACCGAGACTAAGGGTGTGTTTGTGAGGTTGGCCCAAGTCGGCCTTGCGCCCATGGGTTGCAGGCGCACCTGTTTGCGGCCTTGGCCCGAAGTCGCGCCCGGCCAGCCGCGACCAAAACCGACGCCGCGCGCCGGGCGGGGAGAAACGCGGCTAGGGTTCGTTTCTCCCGAGCTCGGCCGCGCGCGGCGCACCGGGGCGATTTCGGGGCGGCGGCGGGTGGCTCGCGCGGGCTCGCGCGGGGAGCGGGAAAACTCCAGCGCGCCCTTTCCTCCGCGCGGGAATGGAGACCCGCCGGCGAATCATGGCGGCTATAAAGTGCGGGTGGCTCCTCGTTTCGGTTCTTCTTCCTCTTGCTCTCTTCACCTTCCACTTCCCTCCTGAGAGATCAGCAGTGAGCGCGAGTGGGTGGCTGCGGCGGCGACCTCAGGCGTAGTTTTTGCCGCGTTCTTGCTCGTACTGCTGCTGGGACTCGGAGGCGACATCTGCTTCCTCTTCGTCTCCGTCTCTGTCTTGTTGGAGTTGAGGTAGATCTGCTTCCTCTTCCTCGAGATCTGCTTCCTCTACTTCCAGATCTGCTTCCTCGACTTCGAGATCTGCTTCCTCTCCTGATCGACGACCCCGAGCCGAAGGTGAAATGTACAACCCTTCCCCTCTCCCCCATCTTTCTGTTAGGGTTCGATAGGTGTAGATCTTGGTTCGATAGTGGATGATTTGCTGGTACCTGATGTTCCTGTTAGTTTTGATTGCGTTGTGATCTGGTACCTGATATTGGTCCTGATTCGTTGTGATTTGGTACTTGATATTGCTCTTGGTTCATTATGATATGCTACCAGATATTGCTCCTGCCTCGTTTGTTCTTAGGAGGGGTGGTGTAAGGGCTATGAGGTGGACAAACAACACCTCTAGGTTTGTTCTTAGGAGGATGGCTGCCCTGGTTACTGATGGCAGCCGGCCTGACAAGGTCTTCCAGGAAAAAGATGTCAACCATGTAGCCAAAGCTCTTAAGGATTGGTGTGGGGAGGTAGTGACCTCAACTCAAGTGTACAATCACTTGAGGAAATGGAGACAGAAGTGGGCTAAAGTGTCCAAACCGAAGGACCTCAGTGGTGCTCTATGGGATGACACCACAAATGCTATCATGCTAGAACATGACCACTACCTTGGCCACTGCAAGGTAGAAACCTCACCATCTATACCTACCATTTCTTGTACATGTATGTGTCTAAACCTCTCAGGAGACCCTTATTGTTGCTTACACCTATCTCCTAGACAACAAGGCCCAAGGAAGGGGTTTTGTGAACATGACTGATTCCCATAGGACCCTGTGGCTCCAAACCTTCTTAGCCAAGAACTACTTCATGTAGGTGTTGCACTGCATGGACAGGAGGGGTTGATTGTTGAGCTATACTCCACCCCCTCACCCACCTTCTCTTCTTTTGGGTACAGCTGGTTTCTCTTTGCTGTGAAGCTTTTGTGCAGGATGACTTTGGTTTAGTTTGACTAGGAGGGTGGCTACTAATAGTTAGGAAACATTTGAGCCATTGGATGTCGGGCTGGACAACTTGTTGTATAACCTTAGTGTGGCCTCTGTTGGCTACTTAAGCTTGAAACTTTGATGTTACTCATTTGCTGTTCTTTCTTGTATCTTTTCTGGTACCTGATATTTGTTGGATTTGTGGGGTATTGATGGCCGATGATGCAACAAAAAACATGAGGTGGATGCCCTTTTGTTGTATTACTCATATGTTATTGATTTTGTTGCATTTCTGTTCATGGTATGCTTGCTACTTATCTGTTCATGGTATGCTTGCTACTTATCTGTTTGTCTACCCTGCTTGGAACTCCTGTCTGTTGTCTGCTTTTTCTGTTGAGGGCATCCATCTGAGATTACATTCACTGTCTTTATGCAACAAAATGAAAAAGTTGAGGCCAATACCATCTTCTTTTAGCCCATGATGATACATTTGTTTGCTAATTAATTGATGAACTTCAACTTGTGAGGGACTGGAGCTGTGAAACTTCACTGGTTCTTTTTCTCATGTTTGTAATCAAACCGTCTGATTCATCCATTCCCAGGCTATAGTGTGAAGCCTGGGATGGATGAGTCCCACGGTTCCATTACTGCCATGATCTTATTTTTTAAACATATGCTCCTTATGCTGTAAGTTGAGGTTTATATGATATTGCAAACTAATCTGAGGCAAATTTGTTGTTGCCATGGTTGCCTATGATGATTCAATTTGTTCATCCATAGAGGGATGACCTTGATCTGTGTATTGTATCCTTCTCATGCCTCCCATCAAAACATCAAACTCATCCATGCCCAATGTTTTCTACAATGGGTTGGTTGTGTTTGATGTTTCCATGGTTGCCATATGTTGTATGCATTTTATCCTTGTTGTATGATCAAGGTCAGCCTCATGTGGAACATAAAAAAGTTTCTGAGGCAATGATGTAATGTTAATTATATTTTTTTCAATTAAACAATGATGTAAAATATATGATATTATTGATGTTAATGATGTTGTAACTGTAATGTACACTTCTCCCTCTATTGATTAAGATGTAACTTGTGTATGTTTATCTTGGGCCGGGCTCACCTAAGCCACCCTGCCAAACATGTTCTCGGCTCGGCAGTTGGTGGCGGTTGGCCCCTCGGCCGTGCTCAAGATCGGGTCGCAAACAAGAGCTCGGGCGAGCCTGCTGCCACCCGGTGCGTGGCGGGCAAACACCCCGAGGGTGGCCGCCCATGGCCAGGCCTGACAAGGCACGACCCGGTTAGGCTAGCCAGGCCAGCCGCGGCCACCCTCACAAACACGCCCTAAAGGGGTGAACAGTCGTGAATGGGCTTGTAGTCCAATGGTAGGACGGTCCAATGGACGTTACCCACCAGGGTTCAAATCCTGGTGCTCGCACCTTTTCCTGGATTTATTCTGGGATTTCCCAACGTTATGCGTTAAGTGGTAAGCGACGTTCCCGTCGACGACGAGGCGCCAGTGGTGACTTCGAGAATCCCCAGATCTGCCGGTGCTCAGTCCTTCGAAGGTGCTCATAGGGGTAGGGTTTGCGTACGTGTATTCATAGGGGTGAGTGTGTGCGTGTTGTGAGTGCGTGAGTTGTACTGTGTAATTCTAAAAAAGGGTAGAGTGGAACCAAACCAACACGATCTCTCAATGGTGGAAGATGATTACTGCAATCCCGGACGAAGCCTGGTACTCCTTGTCATGTGGGAGGTGTGGAAACAGCGTAATGCCAGAGTTTTTGATCACCACGAAATGACAGTCACATCGCTGATGGCTAAAATCCGGGAGGAGGCGTCGACTTGGATTGTCGCGGGGGCGAGAGATTTGAGCCTTTTGCTGGCGCATGAGTAGTCCCTTGTTGTTTCCCTGGAACTTTTTTTTTGTTGTTTGCGGTTAGCCGCCTCTTTGTACTCTCTGCTCTATCAATGAAATAGGCACTGTCTCGTGCCTGTTCGTTCAAAAAAAATGGGGGTGAACACTCCTAGTATTAATGGCCACGTCGACACAATTCCTTTGGTCACAGTTCCAAAACCGAACTGGGACTTAAAAAACCGTACCAAAGCCTCCTCCTTTGCCGGTGATCCCACTCCCGGCCTGTTCGTTTGGCTGGTGACTGATGGCTGGTTTGTTCTAAGAGAAAAGTACTGCTGGTTGGTTGATGGTGGCTGTTTTGTTCTGAGAGAAAAGTACTGCTGGTTGGTTGACGGTGACTGGTTTGTTCTGAGAGAAAAGTACTGCTAACTGTTGGCTGGTAAGCCAAGCGAACATGGAGAAGTTTAGTCGCATGAACATTCGACCCCTATTCTTGGTTAGTCGCGTCGCCGAGCTCGGACCCTGACAAACTTGTTTTCTTCTACGCTGAGGATCTTCTTGATGATTCGTCGCCGGAACCCCCACGGTGGTCGCCGGCGCCGGAATTGGACTGCGTGCGCGGCTTTCATTAGCGATGCCTCTGGAGACCATACGGACTTGGAGAGTTGGTATGGAAGGTCGGTGATGTCCAGTGCTGACCCGGAGAGATGAGAGCAAGAAGAGGCCATGTGGCCTTTGCCGGCCATGGCAACGAAGTGTTCCCGTTTGCTAGCGAGAGGTTGCTGCCCAGCTGGGGCCTGGGTGACGCCCAGCGTTCTCTGCCTGGATGGTTAGCAATAACCGCTGTGCTTTTTCGGTTCATTTGCTATATTTTTTTTGTCATTTGTTTGATCGGCTCCTCTGCTACAATTTGGTGCTTGGATGAAGACTTGTAATCGTCTCTGTCATGCCTGTTTATCAGTTCATGGATACTTTGCAAAATGCTGCTGTTCGTTTCAGTTTATGGATACTTTGCAAAATACTGTTGTTTATGCTTTCGATGTGTCACAATATCAGTGAACCCTTTCCCCCCGTAGAGGAGCAGATGCTTCGTTTACTTAATTTTCTTTATCCGGTAGGCTTCGATGTATCGCAAGACTACTGGAGTATGATGCAGGTTATACTGAAATTGGCATTGCCAAAGAACTTGGACATGCAAACTCTTGGAGCTCTGAACTGCCACTACTTGTTCGAACGTCGTCCTAGAACGAGGCGATACGGATTTATTCCATCATCATCAGGATTCACGAAGCTAAGGGAGCTTATTTGCTACAGCTATGATCCAGCCGGGGTGGAGAGCCTGAGACTAATTAACAAGCAAGCCTACACGGTCGTCGCCGGCGGCGCGCGTGGCGGGGTTTGTTGTTCACTTGGCGCCGCCGTGAGCGCTGGCCATGTCGACGGGGGGCCTCTCGACGTCCTCCATGTCCTCGCGGACGAACACCGCCTGGTCCAACACCGACGGCTCAGCAGGCTGCTCGTGCGGGCCGCCGTTGCCGCTGGCTGCGGCCTCCTCGGCGGGGACGAAGACGCCCGTCTCCTCGTCGGGCACCCAGGCGTCGGCGGCCTCCTCGGCGCCCACGCCGCCCAGCGCGTCGGCCGCCTCGTCCGGAAGCAGCGTCGCGGACCGGCCGTCCTCCTGCACCACCTCCACGTTCTTGCGGTTCAGCGACGCCTCCACCTGCGCCGCGGTCACCGCCGCCGCCGAGTCGTGACGGTCGCCGGCGACCTGGTCCTCCCGGCGCTGTTGGGCGCTGCTGTGCGACAGATCCCGAGATCCTCCGCGCCTGTCATAGTGTCATGTGAATGACCAAAAACGCAGACATGATGCACATCAAAATCCGGGGGGAAAAGAGATGAAATGATCTTGCAGATGCAGATCGAAATACACCCATCGTCAACTCTGGAACGAGCTCAGATGGTCACTCTGCTTGTTGTACGTTACCTGCACGAGGAGAGAACGGCGGCGAGCCCACTCTGCTCGGCCGCCCGGCGGCTGGTGACGGCGGCGGCGAGCGCTCTGGTGGCCATGGACATGGAACGGCGGAGAAACAGGTAGCTTGAGCAGAGACTGATCGGTGAAGGAACGGATCTAAACTATCGAAGGAGGAGGGTGAGACTCGAGAGAGTGTGCGAACCTATCCGTACGGTCCTTTTCCCCTGTTAACTGCTCCCAGATCGGGGAATAAAATGCGACGACGTGTGCGGAGCTCAGTGGAGCCGAGGAGGTTGTGGCGACACGATGCCATGGGGCCGGGCGTGGCAGTTTTATAGGGCCCGGCGATGGTCGGTGGGTAGGTGACGACGCCGCCACTCGCCGCGAGTGCGTGGCACCGGCACCGGCCAACGCCCTTGCGCAAATCACGTTAGCCTCGTATCAGTGTTTAGTGACGACTTGGGAAACCTGTGACTCATTTTAACCGTCTGATTCTGATCACGCTGATATTTACTGACGCTGATCTCCCAAGGCTTGAGAAATGAAAATCCAATAACAATTTCTTTCTCTGAACAGTACAACAGCTCATAAGCCAAGTCTGAACCTTGTTCCTTGCCTACCGACAAACTAGAGAAGCTCAGTCAAGACGCGAGATCTCCAAAGATGGGAGAGATGTACGCTAGCTGTTTTCTACCTGATATAAAATTTACAGCCGCGTCAACTACTGAAACTTGCAGTAGCTTCAGATAGAGAAGGGCATCTGGAAGCTGGGGTTTGAAACAGCTGCGCCCCCAAATCATCTTCTTTTTGCATCAGAGACAAGGCATATATTCCAGTCGCCCAGCGCGACACAGATCACGCGACACCATAGAGTGAGCAGACACAAAGTTGAGGCTACACGGCCATCCAAGATGACAAATGTCTAAAGCAAATATGCTTCTGAAGAGACAAGACCGCACTCGACGAAAGGTAGCACTGATTTATTCAGACCGAGTACTACTAATCGGCCGGGAGCACAGCACAGGCACCCTGTAGCTATTACAACCATCGGTACATCACCATGTCCAGTTTGGGCCATCACCACCTGAACCTGCAATTGAAAGTTCAGGTTCAGAACTTCAAATCCAACAGGGTGAGTAAAACAAGCCTCGCGAAAGGGCAATTGTTCAGGCAAGTGGCAGTGTGGCACGGCAGACTTCTCCCCAACCTGATCAAGGCTTGAGATCCTTGACGATGAAGTTCTGGCGGCTGATGGGGTTCATGACCACCGGCGGCCCTGCGGTGCGAGGCCAGGCCTGAAACTTCTTGTCCGTCGCCTCCCACCACTCCTTGTCCGACACCGTCCTTGGTGTTGTGCCTGATCACCATCCAGTACAAATTGTAACTAAAGAGCACAGATGTTTTGCAGTAGTAACTACTCGAGATCGGGCACCATTCCTTACCTCCAAAAACCTTCTTCTGTGCCACTATGACATCGGCAGCATATGCGATGGCGGCGGAGGCAGCAAGGCCAGCGATGATGTACTTGCCCGACATTGCTGGAACTACACAATTTAGCATAAAAGAAGTTAGCGATGAACGGAAGAGTGTGTTACGCAGTAGACGTGTAAACAAGAAGCATTGGCATACCATACACCGTGGAAGAAAGGAACCAAAAGTAAGTGCCATGCATGAGGCATGGCTTACAAGGAAACATTTAGTTGGGTCATTAATTTTCAGGGGGCTGAAAAATCAAAAATGTTTTGTATTGTATTCCCAGAGGAATTGCTTCTCTGCTTTGTGAGAACTCTTCTTTACTTTTGACTAATTTACAACCAGTAGGTGGGCAACCCTCCTGTTTGACTGTTTCAGCCCCACCCCCCCCCCCCCCCCCCCCCCCAAACAGAGACCAAGTGCTCCATTCTGAAGACTACAAGTATGCCATGCAGTTGGAAATGGAATCGCAGGAAGCCTGACCTTAAGCGATCTTTGGAAGTACAAGTCTACTACATGAAAAGAGGTCTTTTTCCGGTGCATTTATACTACCACTCGGTGGTATAGAGTATAGAAAAGATCTGACTAATAATTGTCAAGGATAATTTGGTAAATGTTACCTATGTATTAAGCATCTTTCAAAAACCTTTTTCGCCGGCGCCCAAACATGAATCGTCGCCGCCGCTGCAATACTGGAGGGGCGCATCCTCCCCACGGCGGCGCCGCTGCTGTACATCGGCTATGCCACACGCCACCACCATGACAGTTTGCCTGTGCCTCTCCACTTGCTGCCGCCGCCCACCACAGGACCAGAGGGAAGCCTCCTCCCCGGCTTGCCACCTGCACATGGGCACCTTCCCGCTGGTCCTTCAGGCCTCCAGCCTCTCCTCGTCAAGTCTGGGCGTGCCTCAGCCGTCGCATACACCGACTCCGGAGTCCGGCCGCCTCCCCATGCTCTCATGGTGTTCGACGAGATGCGGCACAAGAACCTCATCTCTGCAACGCCATTGTCGCCTGCTACGCCGGCCACGAGCTCTCACTCCACGCGTGGTCTCTCATCGCCTCCATGCGCAGGAGCAGCTACAGCCTCGCCAGGGACAAGTTCACCTTCAGCTCCCTGCTGCAGCCTCTACGCAGGCCTGATGACGAACAAGGTGCTCACTGGTCAGGCTAGCGGTGCTGATGCAAGGGAACGTGCTCACTGCTCAGGCTGGATCACCTCTCGGACGTGGTGTTCTATTTCCTTATGATGTCCAACACGTTCGCCGCTTCAGAATATCGGAATGAATCTTGCAAATGTCAGAAGGGTGCTTGGTTGTAGCTGGATAGAGATAGGTGGAACAACAGTTACGGATTGTACATTGTTTATGAATAAGTTCAGTCACAAGTTCAGGGTGTAAATATATTTGAACTGACATCATGCTTATTTACGTTGCGCTGATGAATGAATGAGCAATTCATGCACGGACCTATGAACTGATGCTTTGTTCATTGAGCAACACACGCACAGACTGATTAACTAAACGCTTTGTTCCTTGAGATATATGCTCCAGAAGGGTCTGCTTTTATGTGAATTTGGAGCAAAGGCTGCTGGTAGGGCGGCCGAGCGCGCCGCTGCCATGGCCGCCGTTGGGGGCGAGCTCGTTGTTGGAGCTGTGCGCCGAGAAAAGAGCATGCAGGGAAGGTGCTCCAGCCCACGTAGATGGCCTAGGTCTATACCCGTTCGTGTTTCAAACGCCATGCTGTCGGTGTAGCCGCGCCGTCGCCGTGTCCGCGTCGCCGCCGCCGCCTCAACCAGCCACTGTCTGTCGTCGTCCCACACCAATAGCACCCTAGAGGGTGCGTCGCGTCAATGTGGGTCGGTAACTGTGCTCGACGCCGCGGGAAGGTCCACCGGCGGCGAGTGTGCTGCTGTTCGACCCTGCCAAGCCATAGTCAAGGTCGGACCCTCTGTTTTGTGATGTTGAGGACTGCAGGCGTGAATTACAAGAAGGCTGGGGTTGTGACGTATTGATTTTTCCCATCATACCCTTATATCACTCTATACTACCCATCCATACCATCCATACCACCCTATACTACTGATGAGTTTTACGAAGTATGCAATTAATCTGAGCCGTCGGATGTCTGTATACTAGTCCTTTTTCAATAAAAGTATTGTTGGATATTTTGGTTTGACCTCGGTCAACCGACGAACTGAGGATATGGGGGAGCGGTCCACTTCCCCTTAGACTCGGATTCGGCCCAACATTAACAAAGCCCGTTTGCCGTGATCGGGTGGCAAACCCTAAGTCTAATCGGGCTCGGCCCTGGGTCTACAGCGCTGCCTATATAAGAAAAGGGGACCCCTCACGGTTCCCTAGAGGATAAACACGGGTTTCACGTGCATTCACACGTGAACCTTAACCCTAATCCACCCACCGATCACTAAGAGCGCTGGAAGGCCTGGAAGCTCGAGCTCCGCGTCCTGGGCAGTGTCGTTGGCGTCCTGAAGGCCACCGATACCCTCAGAAGACGCTCAAGGAACGTCTACGCTACAAGCCCGACGTCGCTCTCGCCGTCGACTCCGTCACCGCTGAATCGGCCAACACCAACGCGATGGAGAACACCGCCGCCGGGTATTCATAACCGAATCTACTATTTATTTCCGCATTAGATTAATGTGCTAGATGTGATCTACGGTGAACTAGTAGATCCCGATGTATCTTGTTTCTAAGTATTGTTAGTTTCATTTTAACTAACAATTGGTATCAGTCGCCTAGATCTAGATTCCCTAGATCCCTAGCACAAACCCTAAGTTTTTAGATCGGTTATGGTTCGGTTAGTGCCTTTTCAAAGGTGTTTTAATGTTCTAGTAATGCTTTTAGATAAGTTTTTTTAGTAGATCCGTAAGTTTATATGCTAGAACTTTTAGTTTGGATGTTTTTTTTAGATCTAAGTTTTTACGATTAGTACCCTTTAATGCTTAGATTAGATGGATCTATAAGGTTTTCATGCTTAGTTAAGTTCTTTATGTTTAGATTAAGCTCTTTTAAGTTTACATCAGTGAGTTAAGCAAGTTTTTTTTTAGCTCGGTATTAAGCCTCAGTTATCGAGTTAGGGTTTCGCGTGTACTAGATCTACACGTTTTCCTTTACATATCTTTTCATGCCATGTCGCACTTTACATACATCTCAGAAGCAATTAGAAGGAGGGGAATATTGCTACTCACACCGGCAAACATCCCGAAATCCTAACCCGATCTAAGTTTCGGCAATAAGCAAAGATGCAAATAAGTACATGCATAAGTAAAAAGAGGCCTTTGGCCTGGCGCGCGCCGCCATCATCTCGAACAAAAAAAAAAAAAAAAAAAAAGAAAAAGGGCCGTAGGGACGGCGCCGACCGGGGCATGAGTAGCCACCGCCGACGCCGCGCCGCCACCATGCCACCTCAACAAATCGGTGGCTCGCCATCGGGGAGACCGAAGGAGGACCTCGACGGGGCCGCGCGCATGAGTTGCACGCGGCACCGGCGAGGAGCCCCCTGGCCTCCGGCGTTCGCACATGGGGGGACGCGCGCGGTCGGCCACGCGGTGGAGCCCCCCGGCTCCCGCGAGCGGCCGGCCGACGCCCCCACTCCCTCTCGCTCCATTAGTTCTCCTATCACTAAGCTCTTGCGGTGGAGAAGAAAAAGGGAACGAGAGGGAGGCGCAGCGCCCGCCGGCCGCCGGCGGGCGCCGCCGCGCTCGGCATCGGTGCGTGGGGCTCGCGGCGGGCTCGCCGGCTCGGCCGGCCGCCGCGGCCTCCACCGCACCGCGCCGACGGCGCGCTCCGGCCGCCGCCCGGAAGCCATCGGTGAGGGGGGAGGGAGTGAAGAAATGAGCTAGGGTTTCACTCCCCACCCCCCGTGCGGCTTTTATACTTGCCCGCCCCGCCCTCACGCGCCGTCCGCCGTCGGATGCGCGGACGGCCGCGATGCGAGCGGGGGTGCGGGCGGCGGCTAGCCGGCCGTATTCGGTCGCCGGCCCGGCCCGTGAGTTTTTGGGCCTAAGGCCCATTTAAGTTTCGACCCGGCCCATAAGCAAACCGAGCCAAGCCAATCGAGCCGAGCCGAGCCGATAGAGCCGAGCCGAGCGCGCCTTCGGCTCGGCGAGCCGCTCCCCGCGTGGGCCGAGCCGGGCCGCGCGCTTGCGCGCCCGTAAGTGGGCCGCGCCGGGCCCTTTTAGGTCGCGCGGCTTGCGGGCCATAAGCGAGCCGTTTTGGGCCGAATTGATTTCGGGTTTTCAATTCGCTTTCGTATTTTCTTGCGAATTTTAGTTACTTTGCATTTAAGTTCGGTATTAATTACTGTTTTTTTTAAGTTTAATTACCGTTATAAGCTCGCTTATGAATCCGCATAAGTTATTTATTTTAAGATGTTGGTGTTGTGATTCATCACCGAAATTTAAGTTTAAATCCACCAATATACCTTGAGATGCCTCTAAATAAATGGAACCACCTAGGGAAGTTTGTTTAGAGTAAACTTATGATTATTTCTAACCACCGTTGTTTAATCATGAGTAATAAGATAAAGTTCGTTTGTTATCCCCACCGGTGATGCAAGTTGAATTTTATGCATGATTTTAATCGACCACCGTAGGGTTATTATCATCGTTTTTATTCGCATTTCATTGTATATAAGTACTAAGATAAGTTTTCTTTGTCTTTGATTTCGGTGACTCAAGTCAACGCCGTTGCCTCCTACCTCAACAACATTGAGCCGCTCAATGGAGCGAACTTCCCGATCGGAAGGGCAAGGTCATGACATGCTTGGCATGGAATGAGCTTGCCGTGGCGTTCAGGGAGGATAAGCCTGCTGCACCTACCGGAGGAGGTTCTTCGGCTGCTCTTGAGAAGTGGGAGAGGTCTAATCGCATGGCCATCATGATCATGACTCAGACTATCAGTGTTGGCATTAAGGGTGCTATTCCCACTAAGGATGCGACGGTAATGATCCGAGTGCTAAGGTGCTTTTGGCTAAGATTGAGGAGAACTTCAAGAGCTCATCTAAGACTTATGCTAGTACACCGATCATGAAATTAGTCTCCTCTCGGTATAATGGTCGAATGGCATAAGAGAGCACATCCTTAACATGTGTGACATGGCGAATAAGCTTAAGGAGATGCGGATGGAGATCTCTCGATGGTTTCCTTGTGCATTTCATCATGACCTCACTTCCCTCGCCACAAGATGTCTTGCTTTTAAGATAAACTACAACACCAACAAGACTGTTTGGAACATCAGTGATTTGATCAGCTACTGTGTTGAGGAAGAGGAGAGGCTTAAGATGGAGAAAATGAAGGATGTGGTCCACATGGTTGGCAATCTCTCTCTCAATGGCACGTCTAAGAATCAGCATGAGTCAGGCAGCAGTAAGCAGGGCAAGCGCAAGCATCCTAAGAAGAATGGGCACAAGTCAACTGGTCCCAGGAACGACTCTAAGTTCAAGCGTTCTGATCAGGAAAAGGGCGGTAAGATGCTGTGTTCTTTCTGCAAATCACCTCAGCACCTGCAGAAGGCTTGTCCAGGCTTTAAGGAGTGGTGCAAGACTAAAGGTACCATTCAGTATGATTTTGTCTCTTTTATTGATGAATTGTTCTTAGTTGATTATTCCCCTAATACCCGGTGGATTGACTCGGTGCCACCGTGCACATCTCTACTTCATTACGGGCATTCGGTACGATCCAAACTATAAGAAGGGGGGAGCGAAGCCTAAGAGTGGCTAATGGGAACGGAGTTGAAGTCGAAGGAGTTGGAAGTCTTCTCTTAGAGTTGCCGAGCGGCTTCCGGCTTAGTTTAGATGAAGTACTTTATGTTCCTAGTCTTAAGAGAAACTTGATTTCCGTTTCGGCTTTTAGCGATTCCGGACATGTTTGTTCGTTTTATAAAGACAAGTGTGTGATTCGGTTTAATAATATCGGTGTTGGCTTTGTTTGAAAGGCAAGGCAAGCTTTACATGCTCTCTCTTAGTGATAATACCGTAATGAATGTAACTAGTGTCTCAAATAAGCGTAAGCGGTTTAATGAGACTTCTTCGAAACTATGGCACTATCGTCTATGCCACATTTCGAGGGGGAGAATGGATCGTCTCATTAAAGATGAAATAATTGAGAACATAGATTTATCGGACTTAGAGCGAGGCATCGACCGCATTAAGGGGAAATACGCTAAGACAATTAAGAAAGGTGCTACTAGGAGTACGGACGTATTAAAAATAATTCACACGGATATCCGTGGTCCGCTCTCTGTCACATCGGTAGATGGTTATGACTCGTTTATAACATTTACCGATGATTATTCCCGTTATGGACACGTCTATCCTATCCGTAAGCGTTCAGATGCATTAGAAATCTTTAAGATATATAAGAAGGAAGTTGAAAAACAACACAACAAGCCTATTAAGATAGTAAGATCGGATAGGGGAGGTGAATACTATGGGAAACATGCGCAGTATGGTCAAGTTAAGGGACCATTTGCTCAATACTTAGAAGAGAATGGCATAAGAGCTCAGTACGCTATGCCAGGCGATCCACAGCAAAATGGAGTTGCTGAGCGACGCAACCGTACACTTATGGACATGGTACGTAGCATGCTCAGTCATTCCAATTTGCCTGTGGAACTGTGGATGGAAGCACTTAAGGCAATTTGCTCACATACTAAATCGGGTTCCATCTAAGTCGGTTCCCAAGACACCTTTTGAGTTGTGGAATGGAAGGAAACCGTCTTTAAATTATTTAAAGGTATGGGGCTGCCTGCGAGAGGCAAAGCCGTTTGATCCACAAGAAAAGAAATTAGACTCTAAAACGATAAGCCGTCACTTTATAGGTTACCCGAGATAAGTCTAAGGGGTACAAATTTTATTGTCCCGGTCGTCACACTAAGTTCGTTGAGACCGGACATGCCGTGTTCCTAGAGGACTCGGGTATTAGTGGAAGTTTTCCAAAGAGGGATATAAGTACGGAAGAACTACGGGTTGAGCTTCACGATCCGGAAATTCCGGATACAACGGAGGTATATCGGTTTGTACCACCAATCATTCCTCGGTTAAGCGATACCACGCAAGCGCCGCTCGTTCGGCGGGAACACGTGGAACCGGCACCTGTGATTCGGGCGCCGACCGCTGGGGCCGAGGCGCCACCGCTTCTGTTGAGACGGAAATAATTCCACAAGTGACTCATCGGGGAACCGATCCCGTAACCAGCCATTAGTAAGACCTCGACGAGTAAGAAAGGCCGCTATCGATACCTCAATTTATGAGACTTACTTAAGTGAAGACTTATATGATGTGGGGAAAATCGATGATCCCGCCAATTTTAAACGGGCGGTTGAATGTGAGCATTCCACTAAATGGATTGAGGCCATGGAAGAGGAATTAAAGTCTATGAGTTCTAATAAGGTCCGGGATTTAGTTGAAATTCCCGATGGAGTCAAACCAATAGGTCGTAAGTGGGTCTACAAGGTTAAGCGTGATTCCAAAGGGAAGGTCGATAAATTCAAGGCTAGACTCGTAGCAAAAGGATTTACACGGAGTAGAGGGAAAAGATTATAATGAGACTTTCTCTCTGTGTCGACAAAAGATTCATTTAGAATTGTCATGGCACTTGTAGCCTATTTTGATATGGAGCTACATCGGATGGACGTCAAGACCGCATTCCTCAATGGTGAATTAGATGAGACCATTTACATGGCACAACCGAAGGTTTCGCTATTAAAGGTAAAGAACATATGGGATGCGAGTTAAGAAAATCCATTTATGGACTTAAGCAAGCGTCCGGACGGTGGAACCTTAAATTCGACCAAGTCATTAAGAGGTTTGGATTTAGGGAGAATGAGGTAGATAGTTGTATCTACGTTAAGTTCAAGGGTGGAAAGTTAGTAATTCTAGTACCGTATGTTGATGACATACTATTAGCTAGCAATGATAAGAATATGTTGCATGAGACTAAGAACTTCTTATCATCTCATTTTGATATGAAGGATCTCGGTGAAGCCTCGTATGTACTAGGCATTGAGATACACCGAAACAGAGCCCAAAGAGTACTAGGATTATCTCAGAAAGCATATATTGAGAAAATGCTTATAAGATATAATATGGATAAGAGTAGCATATCACCCTGCCCCAATTCAAAAGGGTGATAAGTTTAGTGAGGAACAATGCCCTAAGAATGATTTTGAGAGAAGTAGGATGGAGAACGTTCCCTATGCATCAGCTGTTGGAAGCTTGATGTACGCTCAAGTCTGTACGCGTCCAGACTTGGCATTTGCAACCGGAGTATTTAGCGGATATCGAAAAAACCCGAGTTGGGCTCACTTTGGATTGGCGTTAAGAAATCAATGAGATATTGCCAAGGCACTAAGGATTACATGCTCACTTATAGGAGAACGGACAACCTTGTGGTTGAATGTTACACGATGCCGACTATCTTTGGTGATGAAGACGATAGAAAATCCACTTCCGGATATGTCTACATGCTAGCGGGGGGCTATTTCTTGGAGAAGTCATAAGCAAGGAGTAACTGCTCGCATCTACAATGCAAGCGAGAATTTGTGTCATGTTATGATGCCACGGGGCGGTGCGGTGTGGCTTAAGAATTTAATTCGGGATTTAGGATTGTTGATAGTATCTCGAGACCTATCAAAATGCCTTTGCGATAATCAAGCTGCCGGTCTTCTTTTGCGCTAACGATAAACTAACGGGTGCCTCCAAGCACATCGACCTTAAGTATCGTATCGTAAAAGAAAGAAACCGGACCGCACGCTCGGCATTGAGCATATAAGTACTAAGTTAAACATAGCGGATCCGCTCACCAAAGGTTTACCACCAACCCTTTATGAGAGACATGTCCTTAATATGGGTTTGGCAAATTCCTTTAATAAGGTTCCGGTTCGGGGCCATTAGTATCTCCCTAATAAGAATAAGTATCCCAACAAAGTTTTTCGGTTGAGACTATGGGTAATGTTGTCCCGGTGTGCCGAGGTGCTTTGCCGACGACGCATTGGTCCGGTACTTGCCGATTTACCAAGGAGGGATTTTAGTTTATAAATAAGTTTTAGTTTAAGTCGTATTGACTTTCGGTCAGGGGGAGAATGTTGGATATTTTGGTTTGACCTCGGTCAACCGACGAACTGAGGATATGGGGGAGCGGTCCACTTCCCCTTAGACTCGGATTCGGCCCAACATTAACAAAGCCCGTTTGCCGTGATCGGGTGGCAAACCCTAAGTCTAATCGGGCTCGGCCCTGGGTCTACAGCGCTGCCTATATAAGAAAAGGGGACCCCTCACGGTTCCCTAGAGGATAAACACGGGTTTCACGTGCATTCACACGTGAACCTTAACCCTAATCCACCCACCGATCACTAAGAGCGCTGGAAGGCCTGGAAGCTCGAGCTCCGCGTCCTGGGCGATGTCGTTGGCGTCCCGAAGGCCACCGATACCCTCGAAGACGCTCAAGGAACGTCTACGCTACAAGCCCGACGTCGCTCTCGCCGTCGACTCCGTCACCGCCGAATCGGCCAACACCAACGCGATGGAGAACACCGCCGCCGGTATTCATAACCGAATCTACTATTTATTTCCGCATTAGATTAATGTGCTAGATGTGATCTACGGTGAACTAGTAGATCCCGATGTATCTTGTTTCTAAGTATTGTTAGTTTCATTTTAACTAACAAGTATAACCTAGTATAAGGCACCGCAAAAGAGCTCGATGAAAATTGGGATGGTCTCTGGGGGCCCAATCGAAAATAATTGAGGGCCACATTGCATAAATTCAGCAAACAGGTTCATCCAACTTTGTGTTCCTAACATTCTTCTTACTCCACATCAAAGCTGTGTTTATAAGGAAGACCTAGATCAGCAAGGATATTACATGACCCTTAACAAACCCAACAGTAATGCCACTTGCAGGCACTACAGATTCAGATTTCAGAGTCAGGGCAAATGCAAGTTGCTAGGTTACAAATTACGACATTTTAGTGCATTAGTGCATTTTAGTGGATAGACCAAAACACAGGAGGAACAATAGCTCCTCCATGGAGACTGCAATTTTACAGCCATGCTGGTATACTCTTTGCTGATGCATCAGATCTGCCACTGATTGCGCTCAGTGCTCAGTGCTTGCTCACACATCGAAGCCCACCCAGAGCCCCGATACCCGAGCGAAGTTAAACTACGCTTGATAGCAGCACAATGCAAACAGGTTTGGACGGTGAATCCTCGTAATCCCTGCCACTTGCTGCAAGTGAATATACTACTATAACACAAGTGGCGATTTAAACTGCAAGCTTCGTACGCTTGCCCCCAGGAAAGGAAGAAAGAAAATCCTACCACGCGGAAAAGGCACAAATCCAGATTACTATAATCAAGACTAGCTGTCGCATCCTCAGATCTTTGCCGGAGGCCGTAACAGTAAAATTTCAGGCAGCCAAGAAAAGGGGTGGATTTCGATTCCTAATTTTATACCTCTGGGTCGTGGCTTTCCCCGCTCCGCTCTTGGTTGCTCCTACTACTCTTCAGTTCGCGTTCTTGCTGCTCCCTGTATCTGTTCCAATCTCTCTCTCTCTCTCTCGCTGCTGCCGATGCCGATGCGGGAGCGGAGGTTTCTGGAGAGAGCGAGTGATGAGGTGAGGTGACAGGTGAGGACGTGAGGTGAGGTGGGTTGGGTGGGGTTGGCCATGTGGGAGACGGAGACAGTGCGCTGTCGTCTCGTCGGACCACCAACGTACACGTGGTGAGGGACAGGAAGGACAAGACACAATTGCAAGGAGGAAATAAAATAACTGGGCTGAAAAGCTAGAAGACGAGCTCGGTCCAAACGTATGCGTAATTGTGACCAAGGTAATGGGCCGACACTAAATACGGCCCATATAGTCTATAGCATCGATACTCCTGCACTCCTGCCTGCTGGTGCGGAGGCTACCGACCGGATGGAGCGCGCAACTCCCCACACCCACGGCCGAGACGCGATGGCCGCCGGGCCGCCGCCGCTCGCCGGCGCCGGCGACCGGGGTTCCTTCTCCTCCTCCAACCACCATCACCAACCGCCTCCCCCGCCGCCGCCCAAGATCCTCCTCGCCAAGCCGCCGCTGCCGCACGCCTCGTCCTCCGGCGCCGACGACGACGGAGGCGCCGGGGCCCGCGCGCGCCAGGCGCCGCAGCCGGGATCGCTCAGCCTCGTCTCCGACGCGTGGGAGGTCCACACCGACAAGATCCTCCCGGTACGTGCCGGCCCCCTTTGCTGTCAGTTGTCTGCACAGTCAGTGCAGAAGGCTTCTTCACCTTCACTGGTTCCCGTAAATGTGAAGAACAGCCTATGTTAGGCATTTAGGGTGTACTGATCATCAATGGAAAACGATTATTGTTTATTGAGGGCTGCATCTAGTTTTAGTGCTCTGAAGTGTTTGCATTTGCGTTTTCGCTGTTACGTCGCATTGTTCGGTACTTCAGTCTAGGTTTACTTCAGTCCTTAGTGTAAGAAATACCTTTTAGGGGATTAGGGTGGATTCTTGTAGTTGTTTCTGTTCTTGCTTGGTGTGGATGTTCAAGTAAGGCTCCTCTATGCAGTCGGTTGTTTGATTTTTGCAAGTGGTTCATGGTTTTGTACATTCTTGTACAATGTGATTCTGCATTAAAGTGTGAATGCTGCTGTGTGTGTTCCTATGTTCTGCGCTAACCGTATCCTACTTACACGCTGTTGTTATTTGTTGCTGTGATTATTTGCATAGCATGGCAGTGCTACTGTTTGAACCTTAAACAGGACATGAGGTTTGGATAGTGTTAAAATTAGTGAAAGTATTTTTTTAGTTTGTTCCTGAAAGCTTACTGATGTGCTCCGGTTCTGTTCTGCAGTATTTGACAGAAAATAACGATTTCATGGTCATTGGGGTAATTGGTCCACCTGGTGTAGGCAAATCAACCATCATGAACGAGCTTTATGGATATGATGCAAGCTCGCCTGGTACAATACAACTTCACTTCTCTTATGTTCTTTTCATACATTATGAAAACATTCCAATTTGCATTAATCACCACGGTGGTATGGTATGCAGCTACAAACATTATTGCGTACACCTTATTTACAGTTAATGACAAGAACACTGTTCCTAATGTTTTCACCATATAAAATTTAACTGTTCACAGGCTTCTATCTTCCACAGTATAAGCATTATAAAAACCTCTTTTGTGTCCATAAGGCTGCCAAGCAATCTATCTATCTATCTATCTATCTATCTATCTATCTATATATATATGTGTGTGTGTGTGTGTGTGTGTATGTATATGTATATATATATGTATATATATATATATATATATTATTTATTTATTTATTTTTTTGGTCCGCGGTTTGTACTTTGTTCTGTATTAACACTTAGATCAGTCAAAACTCATATTGTTGTTGATCATTGTGTTTAGGTATGCTTCCTCCTTTCCCTACACAAACCGAGGAAGTGAAATTGATGGGGAAACACTGTACTACTGGTATTGACCTCAGGATTTCCAATGAGCGAGTTATACTCCTTGATGCTCAGGTAAGCTTAAATTATATTTGTTCTGTTTCTGCAATACAAACATGTTCTGAATATGTTGCTTGCCAATTTGTCAAATGAAATCCCTTTCCCCTGCAGCCAGTGTACAGTCCTTCTGTTCTAATTGAAATGATGAGGCCAGATGGTTCGTCCACAATTCCTGTCCTTAACGGCGACTCCTTATCAGCAGACCTAGCTCATGAGCTAATGGGTATCCAGGTAAAGATGATACTTCGATTTCTAAACTGTGTTGTGCTACTGCTAGTACTTTGGGCAATACCTAATAATTGATCAGCATTTTCTGTTGTTCTGCAAGGAATTGTTGTAGCTTGGTGTTTTCTTGGCATCTGTTTGCAATATATTACTGGTTGTGTCAGAAGGGATGAATGATTTGTCTATGTGGGACCTCATGCTTACAGTAAGTTATCTGCTACAATTCTTAACTTCTATTGTTCTTCTATCAGCCCATCTGGAAGAACAGAGAAAATTACATCTATAGAGGTTGAGGATCTGATCTTTCACCTAACTTCCAAGAAAATTGGGCCTGTATTTCTAGTGCTTTGATGCTTCTCCCGTCACAGTTTTCTGCTATATCCTAACTAGTTTACAATATGGTTTTCGGGAGTTGACAGTAATGCAGAAGGCTGAATGAATGTTCCAATACATTATTGCAGGTTGATTTACTGAAGCATAACATACCTGATCCATCCTTGTTGACCTCAGCAGCTTCCCAAGACAAGGAAAACAAAAATGATGACCAATCGGGCAGTGAAGACTACATTTCTGATCTCTGTTTTGTGCATGCTAGGTCAACAACTCTGCATTTCTCGCTGCTGTGATCCTCTTTTTGTTAATTAAGGGAAACTTATAGGCTCAATTTTGATGAACAATGATATCTATATTATTTTTTGTCTTCTGAAAAGCATTTATTGTTTCCTTTCAGAAAAGATTCATTTTGTTGTGTTATAAGAACATAGCACTTCCACACCTAAATCAGCTCTGCCCTTGTTTATTTAATCTAATACTCAAGAACCTTAATTGTTCTGGCTTTTTTATGGGACAGATTGCGAGATCAAGATTTTTCTCCTTCAAAACTCACACTTCTAAGAAAAGCTCTCGAAAAGCACTTCAACTCGTCCTCTTTCAGAATTGGTAGCTCCAGTGCGACAGGTCAAGTTTCTGATTCATCAGTTTCTTCAAGTCCAAAATTTGAAGACTTGTCCTCCAGCCGGCAGGACATATTTCTTCTTCCCCTGAGAGGACATGACAACTCAACAAAGTTTGAGTACGGAACACACTCATGCATGCTAGGGATGCTCCGTGATCAGGTATGGTTACTGCACATAGAAGTTTGCATGATGGAAAGGGATATTATAGGCTTGCATCTCATACAATTTTGCCAACCTAACTTATGAACCGAAAATGTCAGTTACATGAGAAAATAAGGATTCTGTTCAGGCGTAGCACAGCATTTTTCTATGTTACTTTTGCCCCAGTCCCACCATTAAAAAAATCTGAAAAGCCTTTCTTTCACAGCACTAC
Organism: Cenchrus americanus; assembly: GCA_947561735.1. Classification (NCBI taxonomy): domain Eukaryota; kingdom Viridiplantae; phylum Streptophyta; class Magnoliopsida; order Poales; family Poaceae; genus Cenchrus; species Cenchrus americanus. Next base: position 73,336,837 of record OX387240.1, read on the forward strand.
TCATCCAATCATCCTTTTGCACCCATAATCTAGGAAATCATGGGGGAGCATTACTCGGTTTGCTGCTTTTTAATTGACTTGATAAGTTAATTCGAGAAGCTAAGGTTACATCAGGATTTATCTCTTTGAACTCATTTCAGCAAGACCCTGTTTAGCACATTTCTTCTACACCTGGTCAAGTCTGTCTGGTGTGAATACTTGTTTGGTTGCAGATCCTGTCGTGGCCGGCAAGGTCATTCTCGAAGAATCTTTCAGAACGTGATTGGTTGAGAAGCTCAGCAAAGATCTGGGACATGGTGAAGAAATCCCCTGTCATCGCGGACTACTGCAAGGCGCTTCAGAGCTCGGGGTTGTTTAGGAAGTAGCCCTGTTCAAGCAACTATCTACCCGTAGGACCGTAGTCCCTCACTCGGGCTGGCTCGAAGGCAATCATACGAACTTGGTACTATGACGATGTGCGTCGGAACTTTGCACTATCAGTATTCTAGTGTATGCCTGCTATCATTCTGTTTATATGATTGTCAAGTTGCCCTTGCCTCTCTCATTCAGTAATCAGAATGAACTCGGAACTTCGAGGCTGAGTCTGCGGGACCATTTGTTTGTTGATGGTAATCGGATTGCTTTGTGGTGTGATAAGTTGAGTCAGCACATGGATGGATCGAAACCTGTCGTGATTCTTGGCCAGTTCCGTCTATCAAGTGTGAACTACTGAACTGGTTCAGTGGCCGTCAGCCCGTCACTACCCGTGTTGTCGCATGACCCTTTCTTAAAATGTTCATCTAGCCAAACTGCAAAAAAGTGCTCCTAAGATTGATCTTTTTTTTTTACGAAAAGTTGAAATAGAATTACATCCAAGACATAAGGTCTCTAGACGACATCTGGTAGACCCTGTTCTTGTACTTGGCAGCGCTACTGTTGGTCGTCGTTGCAGTTGTCGGCAGCTTCAACTGGGCATGCAGAATCAAAGGAGCCGGAGCGCAGTTGTCGGCAGCTTCAACTGGGCATCCATCCCCTTGCCTTTGGCTGAAGAGAGACCCGTGGAAGCAGAATCAAAGGAGCCGGAGCGCGTCATGCCGGGTCAATCTCCATCTGGGGTTGAGCCGTCAATTGCACGCTCCCAAAATCTTCCTCGATGCTCCTGCTCTGAGAGAGAGATTCAGCTCTGAATTGTCTGCAATCCGAATTCTGAACTGAGCACACCTGCAGTCGTGAACAACCACGGATTGTTTGGGATACCGTCGCCATGTTTGTTTTGCTTATCAGTCACCAACTAGTAGTAATTTTCTCTTACAACAAATCAGCCACCAAAGAATCGGTCGGGAGTATTTTTCTCTCGAACGAATCAGCAGACTAGCCATCATCCAGCAGCCAAACGAACGGGCTGACTGCTGACTGAAATTGACTCTCTCTGGCAATGGCCATCGCCTGGATTCGCCTTTCACCGCACTGACACCGGACACATGAGAAGTGCGAATCGGAAGAGGCTTGGGGTGGCCAGAAGGCGCCGCCGGAGAGGCCGCCCTTGGTTGAAGTGCGCCTGGCGTTGCGGCCCTCAAACTCTCAAAGACGACGGGGAGCATGTCGGCGCCGTCCGCCGCCGCCGCCTGGAGGGATGCTGTCCGCCGTCCACCCCAGCTAACAGGTAACAGCGCAAAATGCACCTCGGTCGGCGATAGCGGCGGTCGCCGGTGACGGGGGCGGCCACGCCGGCATCCAACAGTCGCCGGCGAGAAAAGTTTACAGAAAACCCCTAGATTCGATCGCGATGAATAGTCGCGATCCGATATTTTACATAAAAAACCCCTAATTTGGGTCGCGAATAATAATCGCGACCCGATATTTTACATTAACCCCCTATCATCCTGGAAATTTTTATAGATGAGCCCTCCTCCTCTAGACAGGCAGTCCTCTCGAAATCCGCATCCGCCGGCGTTCTTGGACTTTTGCGATGGATGAAGCTGAAGTCAGCAACTTGGGCATCCCAGGTCTGGAGAAGGACGAAACGGAACCCAACAAGAAGGAGCGCGGCTGTTAGCTGTCGCCGTCGCCGGCATCAACTCGCCATCTCCTCCTTGTCCTTGACTAGAGAACCCGTGGAAGTGGAATCAAGGAGGTGGCGGAGCGCCATGGCAGGCTCCGATCCCCTCCTCGCGCATCCAGGTCAGTAGGATCGTTCTTCTGTACGTGCTTATTGTCTCCTAGATTTCTTCGTTGAGGCAAGACCGCGTCTGCGATTGAGCCGCCAGTTGCAACCTTCCTCGATGCTCCTGCTAGTAAATTGGCGTATCGCAAGATATTCAGTTCTCAACTGCTGATGATTGCCGATAACGGTTGTTCGTCCACAGACGAGTTGCGATCTGAACTGAGCATACCTGCTGTAGCCTGTTGTGAACATCCAGGAGACCAAGAATTGGGATGCGTCCAGTAGTTTAGTGCTGCTGCCTGCTAGCATGAAGTGTTTGCTAACTGATTACTTTTGGGGAAAAATTCGGTTGCAGGATTAGCAATCGTGGTCATGGGAGTCAGCGGCTGCGGTAAATCGTAAGATCATTCCTCCTATCCAGTTACTTCTTCATGTCTTTTTTGCTACTTCTTCATGTCTTTTTTGCATCGATTCAGCTGTTTGGGGCTTGCCTGACAAACGCGATAATTGATAAGTGGAAATCATCGTGTCAGAAAAGAGACCGTCGAGATAGAGACATTATCAGTACATTATGACGATGCAGGATACGCCCCAACGTTTTGATGTTGATGGCTTGATGCCAACTTTGTTTTTTTTTGAAATTAGATGCCAACATTTCTTTTTCATTTTTTAGGAACATGAGAAAACAACTGCCGTTCAACGTTCATTTGTCTTCGCCTGAATTTTCTTGCCTTCCATTTTCTTGTCTTGGAAGGGTTGATTTGATGACGCTCTGCTCATTATAGTCCTTATGGGGAGTGAAACTTTTCTTTTCCTGTCAATTTGCAGGACCGTCGCGGCAATGCTCTCTGAAGCCTTGGGCAGCAGCTTCATCGAAGCAGATGACTACCATTCCCAGGCTAACAAAGGTACATCACCATTCGTCATGCTCCATGCATGATCTTTCTACAAAACCGTATCTTCCGCCACTTTCTTTGTCATCTCTGAACATCTTCTGAACTCCAATCAGCCTATTCTGAACTTTCTCTACTCCTGCCTGTCCATGGAAACAGCAAAGATGAGCAAGGGCATCCCTCTCTCCGATGCAGACCGCACGCCGTGGCTGGAGTCACTCCGGGACGCCATCGGCGACCGACTGGACCAAGGTGAGGACGTGGCCGTCAGCTGCTCGGCGCTGCAGCTCAAGTACAGGGAGGTCCTCCGGGCGGCCGACTGGAGCTACAAGCCGGGGGAGTACACTTCCTGCAGGGTGAAGTTCGTGTGCCTGAAGGCGTCGGCAGAGGTGATCACCGAGAGGATGCGGAGGCGGTCCAGCGAAGGCAAGCACTTCATGCCAGCGAGCCTCCTGCAAAGCCAACTCGACCTGCTCCAGATTGACGCCGCCGAGGGGATCACGGAGGTCGATGCGACGGTGCGGCCCTGTGACATTGTCAGGGACGCCATTGCTCAGTTCAGGGAGGAGCTGGCATCGACAGCTCCTTGTTTCTGAACACTGCGATTTCATTCAGTGTACACAGTAATGTTTGATATAGAACCTCCACATTTGCAAACAAGCTCGCTCAACGTTACCCAGTTCATTCAAAATCAAACATCCATGGTGATGGAACAGGCATGCCGCATGACAGTGCTCAATGAACAAGAGAAATGAAAGCTCTTGATCTAGCTAACAGTTCTGACTGCTATTGTTCTAACCTGCAACCCTATACAGACCCAGCATAGAAGCATAAAATTCTCAATCAGAGTTAACATTAAACATATTATCAATGTCACGGGAACTGTTGCCGATTGTAAGTGTCCTCATGGACAAACACGGGTTCACTGCTCTGCTGTGGGATCACAGGTTGGCCCATAGCGATGCCTTGGTTATGAGGGGTTGCCAATGTTGGTGGACTCTTTGATGATGTCAGGGCGACGTAGTAAACTATCGCAAGTGCCACGCTGGCTAGAGATAGCACTGCTCCCCCAGAGAAGACCCCTGGCTTCACCACGTAGCAGAAGCTCCCAAAGTACATGTTCTCCGCACCTCTCTGGTCATTCAGTGCAGCTCCAGTCAGCAGGAGAAGGAATGCGATTATGAAAGTGCACCTGCACAAAGTAAATAGGTCCATGATGCCACGAGGCGCTAACGATTAGAATAAAAAAGTTTGTGCGCTGGAAGAGTATCATATTTAAGAATCATTTCTTTGCACTTCTCAAGGTAACCACTGGGATAACCAACAAAAACCTATACAGATGTTAACCCTAGCTTATTATTAGAACGTATTAGCACACATATTGCCTATTACAAAAACCAACAAGTTAACCAGATGTTCCTTAGATAAGGTAGAATCGCACTGCCATGTAACTAGTACTTGGGATCCATGCAAAAGCTATTATAGAGAACGAGCATGTGGACTACTCATATGTGTTGTTTCCAAGGATTACAATAAACACAAACTACTTAACAATGTACCAGCTAGGATTACTAGGCCAGATCATGTATTTGGTAAAGGTTGCAGATTAAGGCCTCAATGCTACACTGTTTCTTTCAAAGTGTTTCCATAATGAAACATCAAGAATAATGAAATCATTCAAATACAGTCAAAATTTTGAGATGTATAAAATAATCCTGAGCATTGACCATTGCCATGAACAGAACAATTGAACTTGAAAGAAGCAACTAGAATGCAATGCATGTAAAGGCTAAGCCTGAGTGTTTGGCGTTCAGCATAACCAGTAATATTCAGAGTTCTAAAAATACTAAACTGAATTACAGAAAGTCTATGCTATCCATACAATGTGGAACAAAAATAGAACAGGTACTGGTAATCTTCTAGGGCAGAATGTATGGCATTTAACATATAACAAGGTAACATTCAAAATTCTATTACTGCTAAGCCGATTCATCAAAAGCTATGTAAATTTGCACGTCATAGGATCAGGGGGAAAAGATCATAAACATAGAACAGTTTACCAGGATATGATAAATGAGATCAGAGCTACACTCCAGTTAGTGTCCGACGGAACAGGATGCCTCTTACAACAGATGCAACCAGCAACCGTATTTATAGTAGACTGTGCAAGCATAAGGCAGACGGCAGATATTAACCCCAGCGCTAAGGCTGGGCTTCTTGGGTATATGCATTCACCAGGAGTAGTTGTTTGAACATCTGAAACCTGCATGAGTCACACAATGAACATTACATTTGGAAATGAGCACAAATATATGGCATAATTCATTAACACTAGAATGACTACCATTTCTAGAACCTCTCTTTATACCAAACTATGTGAAATAGTCAATTACTGATAAATTTGCCGATTCTAATATGGTAAGCTACCTTGAAGACAATAAATGCATTTTAACAGAGTAGAAGAATAGCGGGTGCCCTTACTCAAAGAACAAAAAATCTGTATACACCATGTTCCTTAGGATTTGTACAGAGGAGTGACACAGCAATTGCACCTGAAGCTAGTAATACCAAGCGTGCAATAAGAAACTTTAAAACCATTGTTCAATTAGGCAACAAATCCTAAGGACATGTGAATGCAAAGATGAACATTTCTAGCATAAAAGGCGAAATTCCAACAAAAAAATCCAGAACCTGACAAGCACAAAAAATCACTTGGGGTGATGAGTTTCAAACTAAGATAAAAGCAACCAAGCACAGAACCTGACACGTTCACACCCTACCGTCTCTATCACGAGGCCATTCGCTCAAAGATTTCACCTTTCATCATACACCCAAATGAAAAGCTCTATTGGAGTCCTGGTTTCGTCGCGGCAGCTAGCTACACGCACAATCACTACCATCCTCCCTCCAATGCCGAAGATCCAAAGCCCCCAAGATGTACACCATAATCTCTTTTTCCCCCTTCTTTTCCGGCGCTGCACGCTAGAAGAGACTCCTACCTACCTACTGCAGGCAACTCAGGTGCCCGTCACAAGGAGCCCAATCTTCCCCTGCCGCGAAAAGGAACCGAGATCTAAACACGGCGAAGCAAGGCCGCATCTACCCAAGTTCTCAAGAACAGGGGCAGCAAGCAAGGAGGCGCAGCGCGTCATCCATCCAAGAGGCCAAGAACTGGCCGCCGGCGCGGGAGCGGGAGAGGACCAGAGGGAGGAGGGAGGGGAGCAAAGCGAGGCGCACCTTGACGCGGGTGGCCTCCGCCGCGAAGCCGAGCGCCGCCGAGAGGACGCCGAGGAATCCGACCACCGCGCACACCGCCATCACCTTCCGCTCCATCTCCCCCACCGACCTGTCCTCTCCTCTTCACTCCACCAACCAACCACCGAACCTTCTTCAGCGCCTTCTTCCTCCGGTTGCTGCAGCAGCGACGGCAACTGCAAGCAAAGCAACGAGGGAGGAGAGAGGGACAGAATCTGGCGGTTTCGGCCCGACGGGGAGGAAAGGATTTCCCACCGATTTTTTTCTCGCGACGAGTGCGCGTGTATCCCGCGGGCGGGGCTGGGGCTCTGCTAGTCTGCTGCTACCAGCCAGCCGCCGTCACTTTTCGCGTCTCCTCGCTTTGGGTTTGGGAACCGGAGCACGCCACTGCGCGGTGGGGACCACGAATCCTCAGGGTCCCACGAGCCAGCGACTTTCACGTGGGACTGCCACGTCTGCCGGTTCGAGGCGTCGCAGACTCGCAGGGGGTGGGAGCGGGCGGTCCACGGTAGACCCGGACGAATGCGCCGACCCGTTGGGCCCCACCATGCGTGGTTACTCGGGCGGTGCGCCGTGGACGCGGTGCGGGAGCTTTGTTTTTTTGCTTTCGCTCACTCAGGGTGTCCTTTTGCTTTGGCGCTGGCTTTGCTTGAGGAATGGAATTTCCTCTCCGGAAATAAAAAGAGACAAGAAAATAAGATATGCTTAGGAGCACCAAAGAATGGAAGGCGAGCTAACTTGTGACCTTATTTTTCTTCCTCCCAAAATAGACCGACCAACCAAAGTGCCCAACAACACCAATAAGCATTTGCTTAGGGGTGTTTGATATCCCGGATTAAAGCTTAGCTCTGTCGCATCAGATGTTTGGATCCTAATTAGGAGTATTAAACATAAATTATTTATAAAAGCTAATTGCACAAACGGAGGTTAATTCCTGAGATAGATCTATTAAACCTAATTAGTCCATGATTTGACAATGTGGTGCTATAGTAAACATGTGCTAATGATAGATCAATTAAGCATCAATAGATCTGTCCTGATAATTAGCTTCCAAAGATGAGTCTGGCTCCCGCCGGCCGGCGCCCCGGCCACCCCGCCCCGCATCCTCCGCCGCAACCCATTCCAGCAGCCCCCTAGCCACCAGCCCCACCCTGTCCACTCACGATCTGCTGAGAGCTTCTTCTTGGACACCCCGCCACCGCCGCCTGCCAGCGGTCAGCCCCGCCGGGATGAGGTCGATTTCGTACCGGATTCGCCGGTGCCCTCACCGGATTCGCCGGATCCGCGGCCGTCCCCGGTGGATCTGCCACCATCCTACGCGGAGGTCGTCAGGCGGGGGCCATTTACTCCCCACCGGCCCCGCCACACGACCAGCGACCCGCAGCGGCGCCCCCCGGCAGGTAGATGCATTCATTTGGCAGATCCTCCTCGGCACGGCAGGCGCACGGTATGGATTCGCTGTACTGGGCCTGCGCTTGGGCGGAACGGTTCTCCTGCACGGCGCCGCGAGCATTCATCGCGCCATTGCGACGCCATAGCCCCGGGACGCGACGCCTCGCAAGAGGATGGGTGGACGCCAGCGGGGCGCCACAGGGCTAGAGGTGGCCGCCCCGACGGCTAGCTGTGTCGACACGACAGACGACGCGACCCGCCACCTAAGCGCAATGAAGGGCCGCATTCAAGACGGCCAACCTCGGAAGCACGCCGCGCCTTCCATCAAGCCACGGAGGGCAGGTGCTTCAAGTGCGTAGCGAGGGACCACCGCGATTCCTCCTGCCGCGACCCAATCCGTCCGCCTCCTCTCGGCTCCGCCGGGCACCGGCGCAACAGGAGTGACGAACTACACCACCGCCCCCGCCCCCGCCTCCACCCCCGCCTCCGCCACCGCCGCCACCTCCCATGGCGATTGGGGACCTGCACACGAGACCGGAGGAGGAGACGGTTTTCGTCCCCAACTTGTTCGCCATGGCACGTGACGCGCGGGATTGGGAGGCCTGCGCGCTGGTCACGTGGGCCATGCACTTGCCTCTGCATGCCAGGACATTGAGCACTTGTTCTCCGACGAGCTCAACCTCCATGCAGGGGACCTCCACGTCACCCTACATCAACCCGAGTCGTACCTGCTGCGCTTCGCCCACGCACATCATGCTGCGACGGCTAAGATCAAGGGCCGCTTCCAGGGGAGAGGCATCGACATCTGCCTGCGACATTGGCGGAGCCTCTCCCATGTGCTCGGCAAAAGGATGTTCTACAGGGTGAAGTTCTGCCTCGACGGAATCCCAACCTATGTGTGGACACCGGACATCATCGAGAGGGTGATCGGCCACCGATGCGCCCTACAGTACATCACCACCGACCTCGTCCAGCCGGCAGAAACGCGCCACATCGAGCTCTGGGCGTGGACGTTCGACCCGTGCAAGATCCCCAAGAAGGTATGGCTCTGCTTCACTCACCGGCCGATTAACGGGTCCTCGACTATGTTTGTCTCCATAGAGGAGCCACACGGACGTTTGGCACCAAGTCGTTCGCTTTGAGGTCTTCCTCCACATGCCCATCCTCGAGGACTTCACCGGGGTCAAGCAGGACCTTCAAGCAGCGATCAACAACCCTGTCGCCGTCGCGCCGGTGCGCCGCCGGTACGACTCCCCATCGGCCGCGCGCTTGCCGTGCCCGGCCAAGCTCTCGCGGCCGCCCCGGGGGTGGCCGGACCGCACCGACGCGGGCGGGGGCACCCGGGCGCCGGGACGGGAGGCGCGGGATGGACGTGTCGCCCAGGATCCCCGTGGCGGGGCGTGACGTCCGGGGAGGGACGTTCCATCATTCCTCGCGGGCGCCCGGACAAGACCGGTGAGGGCGGCCGTCGCGGTGAGCATGACAGGAGCAGCCACGATTCGTGTGGCGAGCGCGGCGAGAGCAACCACGGCCGCGACACACGACGCCCGGACGGCCGCGAACGTCCGAGCGGATGCGCCTCCTGCAAGGGCTTCTTCACCGAGCGTACACGCCGCCGCGGCAACGACAACGACAACTACGGCGGCGACAACGAGCGCCACGGCCTGGGCAACCTCACTGGGGCCTCCTTCTGAGGTTTCGACGAGGAGGGATCCGTTCGCAGGGAACGCACATGCTTGCCGCCGCGTCGGGACTACACGTACCGCGGCCACGACAACGCACCAGAAACCCTCTGCAGGCTCTTTGCGGAGGCGCTGCAGTGCAACTCGCCAGCAGCGGACGTTGAGCCGCACCGACCCGACGGCCTCGACTTCATCTCTAGGACCCAACGCTGCGTGGACCAGAATGTCTCAGAGAATGACGCCTGGTCCAGGACGGTGCCGCTCGTCCGTGTCTTCAACACGCTGCGAACCAGCCTGCACCAACCCTTGCCGGTGGCCGCCGACCAGACCCTTGGCAAGACGCAGGCTGCGCCGTCCGTGGAGGAGGTCGCCGCGACGCTCAGCGACCTGGAGCTCCACCTGGACTCCCTAGGAGCGGAGGGTGGCACCGTGGCCAGGAAGACACCTGTACAGGGGCAAGACCAGGCTGTGTCGCTGGGGGTGGACACCCTATTCAGCACCCGCCTGCGCCCCTCCTACAGCAGCCGACGGCGCGCAAAGCACGGCAGTGGCGCACGTTCGACATGACCAAGGTGCGTCGGAGCGCGCGCCTAGCGGCCAAGCCGTCTATCCCGGCGGTCCAGAAGGCACAGCGGAACCTGTGCCGCAAGCTCGACATCGGCAATGACAAACTCCAAACCATCGACGAGGTCCTACGTGAGTTTGTGGCCATGTTCCAGGGACCGCTGCCAGAACAGGTGGCGGCGGCCATGACAGCTATTTTCGGCCTCGACGACGACGGTGCTGAACTCCTTGATGAGGCGCTCCTTCACCACGCTGGACAAGCGTTCGCTGAGCTTCGCCATGATGACAATGTCGCCTAGCATGCTCCTGCAGCAATATCCAGCGCCCTTTTCGTTTTTAATGCGTTGTCTCTATTGTCATGCAACTTCGTTTAGCGACATTGTGGTACTTCGCCCTGCTGGCTTTGACCTTCGGGCTTTTCGGATGCTTCGCCCTGCTGACTACGACCTTTGGGCGCACTTCTATTGTTTCAGACGTCCTCTGCTTCTATGTATGTGCGCTCTCCGTCACCGTTGCACACTCTGCGACCATCAACCTTAGTTATTTTATGGCACTCAATAACATCCATTTGATCTCTTGGAACGTCAGAGGATTGAACGCGGCGGCTTGCTACCTGGCGGTGCATGAGACGATCGCGGCAACACCCTGTAACCTGGTGTGCCTCGAGGAAACCAAGCTTCAAACGATCGATCATTCTTTTGCGACTTTCCTGGGAGCCTACAAGTTGAACCGCTTTGCCTTCAAGCTGGCAACAGGCACCAAAGGCGGCATCCTGCTACTCTGTAACGACTCGGAAATCGAGCCGTCGAACATCTGTGAGGGATGCTTCTCCATCTTGGTGCAAGCTATGATACGCTCCTCTTTGACCGGCTTCACTATCACCGGGGTCGATGGCCCATCACTAAGAACAAATAAAATTGCCTTCCTTAGTCATCTGCGAAGCTTGAAACAGGATGTTGCAGATATCTGGCTTATCTTGGGAGATTTCAATGTCATTTACAGAGCTCGCGACAAAAACAACAAAAATCTCAACTTCAGCCTAATGCGACAGTTCAGGCGTACGTTAGAAAGTTGTGGCCTTAAAGAGCTGCATCTCCAAAACCGGAGTTTTACTTGGAGCAATGAGCGACGCCACCCGACCTTGGTCCGTCTAGACCGCTTCTTCTGCAACCAAAATTGGGACATGGCTTTTGAAGGCTGCACGCTCCATGCACTTTCCTCCGCCCACTCCAACCACTGCCCCTTGCTTTTGACAAACAACCACGACGTGCACGACCTTTCAAATTTTAGAACTTTTGGGCCCAGTTGCCTCGCTTCCAGGAAACGGTGGCTGAAGCGTGGAACGCGCCGACTAACCACATCGAGTCGTTTCACAGGCTAGGCCATAAACTACACCAAACGTCAAAGGCCCTAAAGAGTTGGGCTTCTTCATTTTTATTTCAGACCCGACAAAGGCTACACATGGCCCAAGAGGTCATCCTACGCCTAGATGAAGCGCAAGATTTCCGCCAACTTTTAGACGTCGAGTACACCCTGAGAGCAAAACATAAAAAGCGTATTCTGGGTTGGCTACTGGTAAAGAAAGCTAGAAAGAAGCAGAGCGCACATATTTCATACATCAGAGGAGGGGACACCAACACCCGCTTCTTCCATCTGAGAGCAAACGGTAGGCGCCGTAAGAACCACATTCATCACTTGCGCACCGGGGCGGGTTGGGTCGTTGGTCACAACGACAAGCAGAACATCGTTCAGGAACACTTTGAAAACATCATGGCAGACCCGCCATCACGCTCCTGCGACTTCAATTGGCCACTTTTGCAATTTGAAACACCAGACCTGTCCTCGTTGGACAGACCGTTCTTAGAGGACGAAATTTGGCAAGCCATTTGTCAGATGCCACGAGATAAGGCGCCAGGCCCAGATGGCTTCACTAGACTCTTCTTCCGTAAATGATGGCATCGTGTCTGCCATAAACTCGGTATATAACCTGCGATGCCATGACCTTAACTTGATCAACAAGGCCAACATCATCCTTCTGCCGAAAAAGGAAGGTGCAGAGGAAATCACTGACTACAGGCCCATCAGCCTCATCCACGCGGTTGCCAAAATTATTACAAAGATCCTTGCGCTCCGTCTCGCACCGTTAATACACTGCCTAATCTCCGCCTGCCAAAGCGCTTTCATAAAAACTCACGAGAACTACCTCTACGCCCGCAACCTCACGAGAAGATTCCATCGCACCAAAACTGCGTCACTTCTCCTCAAGCTCGACATTTCCAAGGCCTTCTACTCGGTACGCTGGGACTACCTCATCTCCTTGTTGGCGCACAAAGGGTTCCCAACGAGATGGATCAACTGGATCACGTCGCTTCTCTTCTCTCCTCCTCCACCTCAACGGTAATGCTTAACGGAGCTCCACTACAGCCGATCCAGCACGGCAGAGGACTACGACAGGGTGACCCCTTGTCCCCTCTCCTCTCCATCTTGGCCATTGACCCTCTCAGCCGTCTCCTACAAAAGGCAACAGATAGGGCTTGCTCAACAAGCTAAACGGCCGTGCGGCCAGATTCAGGATCTCCATGTACACGGATGACGCTGTCATTTTTCTCAAGCTGACGGTGAAGGATGTGTCGAACCTAAAACTTTTGCTCGAGAAATTCGTCCTAGTGACCAGACTGCAGACAAATCTACAAAAAACTTCAGTCTCCGCAATTAGTTGTTCCGACATTGATCTCGACGAGCTGCTAACCAGACTGCCGGTGGCCCGGGCACACTTCCTGATCAAATACCTTGGGCTACCACTCTCAACAAGAAGGCTGCGCAGGGTGGACTTCCAACCCCGGATCGACAAGGCTACATAACAGTTGTCCATGTGGTATGGCAGGAATCTGACGTAGGCAGGACGGGTTTGCCTCACCAAAGCGGTCCTCTCTTCACAACTGGTGTATCTTCTAACGGTTATCAAGCCGCCGAAGGATGTTCTTAACGAGGTGGACAAGATTCATAGGCGGTTACTATGGGTGGGGGACAAGGCGATTCCAGGGAGCAAGTGCAAGGTAAAATGGACAAAGACAACCTCACCTAAATAATATGGCGGCTTAAGCATCCTCGACCTCAATAAATTTGCAACGACTCTGAGGCTACGGTGGCTCTGGCATGAGTGGACCTCCCCTGACAAGCCATGGGTGGGTATGGAGACGCCCTGCACTGAAAGTGAGAAACTTCTCTTCGCACGTTGCACCACCATCTCCTTGGGCAACGGGAGGAAGGAAGATTTTTGGAACTCAGCGTGGCTGTTCGGCCAGCGCCCGAAGGACTTTGCCCCATTGCTCTACAACTTCACAAGGCGCAAAAAATGTTCGGTGGCGGAGGCCTTACGGGACAGTAGCTGGATTCGCGACCTAAACTACCGGACTGGTTTCACAACGTCTCCTCCTACAATTTGTGGTCCTTTGGAACCTTGTCGCGCCTATAGAGCTCAACGCACATCTGGAAGACACCATCTCTTGGAACCTAACACGCCATGGGGAGTACACGCATCATCCGCCTACGAGGCCCAGTTTGTAGGCCTCACAAAGACCCCAGAGTTGGCGTCATTTTGGACTACCCGGGCCCCTCCAAAGTGCTAGCTCTTCACGTGGCTAATTCTGCAAAATAGGATTTGGACATCAGATAGGCTGGCTAGAAGAAATTGGGACCACAACCCCAGTTGCCCGCTCTGCCGCAGGACCATGGAAACGACTCTTCATATGGTCTTCGAGTGTCGTTACACGCGACGAATTTGGGCCATGGCCGCCGTCTGGACCGGCCAGAGGCATCTACACCTGAACGAATGGCCGCAGAGCGAGACTGTGCTTCAATGGTGGTCCAATGTTACTGGGCCTCCTTTGGGAGGTTTGGTTAGAGAGGAATGATAGGGTCTTCAATTGCCGCGAGTCATTGATCCCAACCATTGTGGCCAAGATAAAAAGCGAGATCACGCCTTGGGTGGCCGCGGGTGCCAAGCATCTAGCGCTGTTAACAGCGTGCATGTAAGTTGTGCAATATTTTCCTGCCCGGATCCCGACTTGTAAATCTCTTCTATATCAATGAAATAGGCACACTCCGTGCCCGTTCGTTCAAAAAAAGATAATTAGCTTCCATCTATGCAATTAGTTTTAAAATCAGCTCATGTTTAATCCTTGTAGTTAGACTCCGAAGATTCGATGTGACATGGACGAAACTTCTCAGGAGTATATCCTATTACCGCTAAATACCAATAAGCAGCTTTTGATGCATCATTTCTTTTTAATTAACAAGCAGTAGTACAGCTGGTGTAACTGTAACATGACCACTACTCCCATGGAAGACAAAACAAAGGATCAGAATATGCTAGGGTAGTATACTGGAGACCACCAGATATGATCATGCAAAGCAAAACAAGGATCGGAGTTTTGACGAATATTTTTGCAGTTGGTTCTTGGTATCGCTGTCGGTCAAGTGAGCTCGATTGAAAGCGACAATCACACCAACACGCAACACTCCACCGGTCTGCGACTCTGTTCGCTTGGCTTATCAGCCACCAAATGGAAGATTTTCTCCCGTAACAAACCAATCTACTGAAGAACTCAACAAGTAGATCTTTCTCTCAAAACAAACCAAGACTACCATCGCCACCCATGACCAAACGAACAGGCTGTACGTGTGCAGCGCCGCAGGTGTTGCGCAGACACCATATATTCTTGAGAGCTAGAGAAGGGAGAAATAGGGCCGAAATATGTATGAAAGGTGTGCTAATAACTGAGTTTCCATTTTCTTCATGAGAACAAAAACAGAATCCAGAGAAAATCAAAGTTTTTCATGCCTCAACAATAGATTTTCCCAAATATTCACTAACTACCCATCACATCAACCTTCTTTCCACTAATTCTAATTCAGAGTATTAATGTAGATTAATGACAAAACTCATTCCACAACTAATTCCGAGTATTAAATGTAGATTAATGACAAAACTCATGCCACGACCCCTACCTTAATTTTCGAGATAAATCTAACGAGCCTAATTATGTCATGATTAGACCAATCTCTAATGATGGATTAATTAGACTTAATGGATTCGTCTCGCAATTTTCGGTCCATTCATATAATAATCTTTAGTAAATAATCTACGTTCAATACTCCTAATAAACCTTGAAATGGGACCCAAAAGTCTCACTCTGCGAACTAAACAGGTCTGGATTAATTTGTCAGGTGACACTGGCATACTAAATGCCTGAAGAGAGAGATGCTAAGGTTAAAGTACAAGTATGTAGATATAGTTAAATATTTCCTCCATATCGAAATACTTGTCGCTACAACTTTGACCATTCGTCTTATTGAAAAAATTACATTACAATTTATTTTGTTTGCTATATGCTTTACTATTGTATGTATTTTAAGCTCTGACTTATCGTTTTACATGTTTGCAATAATTTTTGAATAAAACAAATGGTCAAAGTTGCGAGAAAAGTCAACGGCGACAAATATTTTGACACGAGGGAGTATGAAGTTTGAAATAGATATGTATATCAACAGGCCTCTTCAGATGGCAACAGCGTAAGCGTTTGAAGATTTGACGTGATGGACTGGAACATGCCAGAGTAACATTCACCATCCATAGTCATGTTTTTCAAGTGAGATGAGGGGACTCTGAACAAAAAGTGGAAACTTTTGGAGCATTAATTTCTATCATATGTAGCCTTCTGCATATAGATACCCGCAAGATACTAAGCTGCTGCAGATGAGTAGGTATCTTCAAGAAAGTAATATCATGACAGTAAGAGACTTCCAACTTCTCCAAGGAAATTGTAAGGTTGAAAAAGCATCCCAATTCCTCCTCACTAATGTGAACAAAGTGACACACATTTTTCAAGTTTCTCAAGCAGCCAATCGTAGTCAGATGAAAAGCACAACATGAGAGCTAAAAAGACTGAAGTGAGCTTGCAACAGAAGATATAAGCAAACATGAAAAGTTGAACCCAAGACTCGAGGAAGGTCCAAAGAAAGTTCTGTGATTCCAGATTTAACCAGCAGCTTGAAGACAAAATATCAAGATGATTGACCGTGATCACATCACCACAAGGGCGAACTTAAAATTTAAGTGTCTTCACCCCAGTGCAAGAGTGGTTTTCAAGAATGCGATTGATTCCATTCACAAATTTCTTTGCTCTTTCATATAAGGGGCCCTTATCCAAATTCAACCCAAATGCTTCCCAATTGAGTGTAAAGGTTAGGGAAGCGTCTCCACGAATCTAAAAACTTACGGGACACACAAGCAGCACTGGCAGCATCTCATAGTGGCACAAGGGAAAGTATATGGTGCAAGACATCCTGCAAAAATAATAATTAAAGAATTAAACATTGCTATTTCAGGGGTGGAACACTAAAAATAGGTTAAACATAGGGATACAAATATATCTTGTCAGAACACGTGCTTTGCATGGGATGATAAATGCAGAATGTATTCTATTTTTGAAGCAAGAAGATGCTTTTTGAACACGTGCTCTGTTGTGGATTGTGGATCCCTTTTGACATGGGACATGTCATCAGTATATTCTATTGATTAATTATTGTGTAATCTAAAGTAATAAATGGTTAAGGATGTATTTTAGTACAAAATTCGTTGCCAGAGGCACAGGGCAGAAAGAATGAATGAGCCTAAGAATCGTGTGCAAAATACAAAAGAAAAAATCACTTCGATCACAAACACAAGTCTTCCCCACTGTTCAACAAATATAAACTGTTTACCACCCTTCTTACACATTTCAACCTATTTTGCACTAGGAAATTAGCCCTTTTACCATCATTTTCATGTCCCAAGAATGACACACTAGGGGTCAGTTATTAAAGACTTGCATGGCCATCTCCCATACATTCCCTTAATACCTGTGCCCAAATCTGGAAGGAATTACACTGACGTCTTGCCCAAAATAGTTTGATAAGAGATGAGTCACCACTAAATTTCTAAGGTTACATTTCAAGTGTCATCTGCTAATGACAATGCAAGTGCACTATTTCAGAATAATCAATTCATTTCATACCTCTGGAAATTTATCAAGCTTTATTACTGGCATAATGTTTTCGGAATCCTCTGAAACATCACCTTGTTGGTGAGACAGAACCTCTGCTGTAGCTAATGAAACCAGCAATTTATGTTGTTCTGCAGTGCAATGGTATCACATAAGTGAACAGATACCCAAGGTAGGAATTCACTTTGCTCGAGTGACCAAGTTACATATAAGAACTACTAAGCTTTTAGCATGAAACAAGATTTATTCAAAAATAATTTTGGAGGTAAACACGCAAGCAGTATAGGAAACAGAACTTTCATGTACTGGTACTGCTGTGGACATTTGTGGAACCTTTACCAGACAAACTAACTAGACATGAAGGCAAGAAAAAAAAGCCTACCGTATGAATCAAGATGTGCACCAGAACAATTTTTATGTCTAGAGGGAGGTTTAAAGCAGACAAGTACTCTGGCATTAAAAGGATTATTTATAATATACTTTTAAGGTGAGCACAAAGCAGCCTAGGAGACTGTAATATATTTTGAGGTTTTATGACATCAGCCGATCAAATAGATGAGATGTGCTATGGATTGTGGCATTTGACTGTTTGAGTAATCAGCAAATGGTAGGACCTTTAGTGTTCAAGCAATTTCATACATCCCAAAACTTTTTAGAGATCATAATAAACTTTAACTATTTTCACATATCAGTAAGAATGCAAGTTCAGTAAAAAATGACTTGGGACATCTGCACACATTTCATAGAGTGTAAACCAATCAAATGAAATCCATAAGTCGCATGTAATTTCACCATTTGCAGTATCATACTTAAATGGCCATAATGTTCTTGTATTTTACAGCATTCTTTGTTACAACATACAACAGCACACTGGCATCCTGAAGGATCTTCAAAATCAGATAAAAATTTAGGGTGCTGCCCTCAGTCAATATGGCCATCCACAAGAGAGCGGAGCATATCCACATTATCTTGATGCAACATAACGGTAGATACAAGATAGTGATACAAATTGCGAGTACAAATGCATCATATGATGTATCCAACTTTGAGCATTGCAAATGCGTGTCAGCCACCAATTACTACAACTTTCAAATAATCTCTTTCATCTGCTGTTCCACAACATAGTTTTGAGACATGGATTAGTTAACAAGTGCAAGTGATCCTCATTCACATTAGGTAACACCTTTAGAATTTGAGCAATTACATACCCATCACAGTTCAAAGATCAACACAAGCATTAGCAATGTTAACATATCATTTGAGATGAAAAGCACAGCAAAAAATGACAGACATACTTAATAAAAAAAGTATGAAACGAATAAATGCAGCCCATAATTTCCATGTTATTTCACCATTTGCAGCATCATATTTAAATGGCTGTAACATACCCTTACAATACAACATTCTTTTGAGTTACAACATACAACAACGCAGGCAGATCATCAAGCATCCTGAAGGATCTTCAAAACCAGATCAAAATTTAGGGGGACTGCCTACACCGACCCAACCAAACCCTCAATCAACATGATCATCTACTACAGCCTGGTTGCTTGAGAACAATGTGTCCCTTTTCTTGGGGAAACCAGGGGGCTCCATACCTGGGCCACGGTACTTCAGCTCTGGAGTACCCCCCCTAAGACCAGGTTCAGCCGAAGCAGGCCGGTATTGAATTCCAGATGTCCCTGCATACCTAGTAGGGGACACATACCTTCTTGGAGCGCTCCTCAACGCCCCGCCCCGCATATCCACAGCCCTAGTAGCATCAGCATAACCTCGGTCTGTGGATCTTGTATTGGTATCCACATAGCTTCTATCATTGGCTCTTGCCGTTCCATCTACATAGCCGCGATCACTAGTTCTTGCCGTGCTATCTGCAAAGGCTCTGTCACTAGTAGGATGATTCAGAAGGCTCCCTGTTGGAGCTGTTACAGAAGTGTTAAATGTCTCCTCCGGTGTCCACCCCAAGGAATCCTTCTTTTTCACATATACTTGCCAGATGCCAATCAAGAACAGGAGGAAAAGCAGCGCCGGACCACTCCACACTACAGCATTGCTCTCTGGCTTGTACACCGGGAAGTTGGACCGGTAGATGGCAATGTGGCCATCCCCGAGACCCAAGATCACCAGCTTCTCCCGGTCCGCTGCAATAACAGGCTTCCCAGCTGGTGCAGAGGGCAGCACACCACCAGAACCCGCAAACACAGATTTGATGTCCTTGATGGTTGTGGCAAACAATGGCCGTGGCGCACCAACCCTCCCATAATACTGAGATGAGGTGTTGTACACATGGATCCTATCATGGCTCGCCACCAAGAGATAACCCTTGACCGTCTGTATTGCAACTGGGTTGTCAATCTCAGCCTTCTTGACAGCACGAACCCGGCATTTGAGGCTGGAAACATCACCAAGCAGCAACACATGCACAAGGTCGCCAGCTTCAGTGAAGCCATAGGCCTTGAATCGCTCAGATGGGTCAAAAGAGTATGCCTTGACGCTGGTGCCATTGAGTGCTTCAGCAAGGCCCTCACAAGGCGTCTCCCGGACGGACATGGAGCGGAGGTCGAGGGAGGCAGCTCCAGCCTCGGTGAGGAACAGGAGGCGCTGCTTCACAAAGGCGAGAGGGGTCGATGAGGCGATTGCGGTGCCGTAGAGCGTACCGTTCTCGGTGAAGACGCGGATGCGGCCGCCGGCGTCGCAGGATAGCACGTAGCGCGCGCGGCCGGCGTGGTGGGCCTCGAGGTGGACGACGGGGGCGGCGTCGATGCCGCGGACCAGGAGGCGGGAGGACGCGGCGGCAAGTGTGAGCCAGTCGTCGCCGTGCGGGGACGACTCGATGAGGCGGTGCGCGGCGATGGAGCCGTCGGCGTGGCCGGTGAAGAGGAGGCAGTCGGTGCGGCGAGGGGAGAGGTAGGCGAGGAGCGCGGTGACCCGGGACTCGCCGGAGCTGGCGGCCTCGAGCTCGAGCAGCGCGTCCCCGGCGGCGGAGAAGACGAAGACGCGGCCGCGGGAGTCCCCCACGGCGAAGTACTTGGTGAGGCCCTCGGCGTCCTCGTAGGGCAGCGCGGCCGCCGCCGCGGCGTACGCGCCCTCCCCGAGCCGCGCGGCCGCCGCGAAGGTGAACCGCTCGGACCAGACGGGCCGGCGCTTGGTGACAGCCACCCCCTGCGGGGCGCGGCGGTCCCCGACGGCCGCGGCGCCCGGCGGCGGGGGGATCCGGGTCCGCGGATCTGGCGAGCGCGGACTCGAGCGCGCGGACGGACCTGTCGAGCGACTCCGCGAGCTCCTCCAGCCTCGCGAGCTGCGCCGCGTGCCGCTCCAGCAGCGCGGCCTCGGCCGCGGCCGCGGCCTCCGGCGCGGACGCCGGAGCGGCCGGCGCTTCCTCCGACGCGGCGGCGAGCGGGAGGAGCAGGAGGAGGGCAGCGACGCGGTGGGGCATGGCTGTCAGTGGCTGCGGGCGCGAGGCGGAGTAGGGTTTAGAGTAACTTTATGGTTCTCCTCGGGAGGCTGGGGATCGATCTGGGCCTCTGGGGGAAGGAATGGGGGGGAGCACGGGCTAGGGCGGTGCAGGTCCACTTGTCAGTGAGGCGGTGTGCAAGGTCGGCAATGCTTTGCTTGTTGGAAGAAAGGCGTTGAGCCGTTGACTGGTTGCCCCTGTGGGTGTGGGGCCAGCCGGCCAGAGTGTCACTGTGTCATGACCGGAGTTCACGGAATAGTACCACGGCAATTCAGCACCGGTCACATCACCAACGAATTATTAACGGTCAAGATAAATCAGCAGTCAGAGCAACTCTAGTAAACTCCAATAAGCATCTGAAGAATGAGGCCTCCGAAACTCAATGCGCCGCCGCTGCATGCAGCCTGTTCTTTTGGTTGGTGGATGATGGTTGATGTTAGTTTGTTCTCAGAGAAAAGGTTGGTGGCTGATGGTTGATGCTGGTTTGTTCTCAGAGAAAAGTATTGCTGGCTGGTTGCTGGTGGCTGATTTGTTGTGAGAGAAAAGAGATACTGGTTATCAGCCAAACGAACACGGTGATGTGCGCCGGCCGCGCCGGCAGACCCGCGCTAGGGCGCCACCGAAGCCGCACGTCCCCCGTTCACCACAGGAGCTCCAGGCCTCCACCCCGCCCGCCGGCGTCGAATCGCGCCTCGTGACTGGTGAGGACGCGTGCTAGCTCCAGAACAGAACAACGACCAGGGCAGGGCGACGGAGCTCCGGCCGCTGGCGCTCTCGTCGCAGCACACGCAGGCGTCCACCTCCCGGTGTTGTGCCCACCGTGCGCGTGCTCCGCCATGCCGAACGGTGCGCGCAATCGCAAGAGATTGCCTCACCGTGCCGGACACTGCGCGCCACTGAGGGAGACCTGGGCGGTCGTGCCTCTGGCCGCCGTGCGCCCCGCGGGAGGCCGGGGCCCGGAGAGCCCTACTCCTACAGCCGTCGCCGTACATGTGCCGCGGCAGGGTCCATGGCAGTCGCGTTGGTCCCCGCACGTGGAGGCGCGTCGGAGCAGAAGCGGGGGCACGCGCAGGGAGTTAGCCACAGTGCGGGGAGGTTGCAGGCGGGGACGACGACCATGTGTTGTTGCTTCCCATGTGCCGTCATCGAGCTCGTCATCCTCGCCGCGGTGCACGTGCTCGCCGTGCTCTTCCGCCGTGCCCTCCACTCATGGAGGCGGCAGCGCCATGCGACCTGCGCCGCGCAGGCCAAGAAGATGGAGCGGAGTAGACGAGATGCTGGCACCACGCCACGTGCACGAGGCAGGGGAGGGGATGCCGCATCTACGGGAGGAAGAGGGAGGGCAGAGAGGGAGTGAGGGAGGGGAGGAAGGCGGAGGCGACTCCCGCGGGCGCAAGGCTGGGAGGCGGGGGTGGCGGGGGTGCGAGCCGTGAGTCCGTGACACGGGAGGAGATTGGGGAAAAATCTCGTGTTTTGCCAACTTTTTTAAAAAACATGTCACGTTAAAAAAAAGTTCATTGTCAAATTCAGATCTAACTTACATTAGGAATTAGGAATCCTGAGAGAAACAAAATTATATTTAGAGTTAAATACACCATGGGTCCATAAACTTGCAGCGCTGTATCAAATAGGTCCATAAACTTGAAAACCATACATCTAGCCCATCGAACTTGCAAACCCGTTCATCTCAGGTCCAACCCGGTTTTGTACAGTGGTTTTGCATGGGTACTGCATCGTTGCTGATGTCAGCGGTGACATCAACACTCCTATTTAATTTGTGAAATTGATATCTTTTTATTCGGAGCTCCAAATATAGCAAATGATATATCAATTTCGATCGTCTCAATGAGTTCTTTGCAACGATGTACTTCATTTTGTTATTTGAGATAATTTTATTTCATATAAAATTAAATATTTTTATAAAACGAGTGATATTTTATTCTTACTTGCAACCAGATATATATGTGGTCATGATTAAGTCCTGGACTGAAATTGATTAAGATTTAAGATCTGGATATGCGCATTTTTATTGTCATGATTCAGAAATAAAAAAAGAAAGGTGTAACCAAAATTGATTAAGATTTAAGACCTGGATGCATGTAAAGCTAGGGTTTTATACCAACCAACCCGACCGTGTTATCATCCCATGTCACCATCCTAGGAATAAAGAAACGATGCGAAACAGAAATAGCTTGCTGCATCAGTTCTATTCTTGGTGATCGACATGTGGTATGTCGTCACCCAAACCTCCATGAGGACCGGAGGACATATACTTTTGCACATGTGCAATGCAATAGAGAGACGTACGCTGAATCGATTGATCCCTTCCTCTCCGGCGATGTTGGCCAAGAAATTGGCAAGGGGTTGGTTGGTAAAACCCTAGCTTTACACGCGTCCAGGTCTTAAATCTTAATCAATTTCAGTTGTATCTTTCTTTTTTTTCTGAATCATGACAATAAAACCGGTAATATATATCCATAACTTAATCATGACCACATATGTAATTGATTGCAAGTGAGAATAAGATATCACTCATTTTATAGAAATATTAAATTTTACAGGAAATAAAAATATCTCAAATAACAAAACAGATTACACCATTGCAAAGAGCTCGTCGAGATGATCGAATTGATATATTATTTGCTATATTTGGAGCTCTGAATAAAAAGATATTAATTTCACAAATTAAATAGGAGTGCTGATGTCATCACTGACAACAGCAACGCTACGATGCCCATTCAAAACCGCCATGCAAACCATGCAAAACCGGGTTGGACCTGGGGTGAACAGGTTTGCAAGTTCGAGGGGTTGGATGTCTGGTTTTCAAGTTCATGGACCTATTTGACACAGCGCTGCAAGTTCATGTACCTACGATATATTTAACTATTATATTTATACTCTTGCACCACTTGAAAACTTACATCAAAATCCTTCTCTATTCTTTATTTCTTTTTCACCCTCCCACCTACGGAAACGACGATGGCAACCGCGATCCGCGTGCGCATATATGCGCGTGGGGAGGTGAGTTTTGCCAAGTTTCTATTTGTGCCAAGTTGGTGTGCCAAACTGTTGAAGGTCAATTATTCTTGTTTTGTCAAAATTAGATGGATGTCAAGTTAGTTTGCCAAACTGTTAGAGTTGCTCTAAGGTAGGGGCTCGTCGCCGGAGTTTCCCTCTAGTTTCCCTCTGTGATTTTCTCTCGTCGCCAGAGTTAATCTCGCGCAGCGGACACAATGTGTTACACACTGTAAACAAGTTTAGTTCTCAAAAATTTCTACCAACCATCTGTGACATTAATCTCTGGACAGTAATTAGGAGTATTAAATGTAAAATAAAACACATTCCACGACCCCTACCTTATTTTCCGAGACGAATCTAACGAGCCTTGATTAGACAACGTCATGCTACAGTAAGCACTAACCAATCTCTAATGACGGATTAATTAGACTTAATGGATTCATCTCGCGATTTCCGGTCCATTCCGGTCCATTCGTGTAATTATTTTTAACTAGTCTACGTTTAACACTTTAATAGACCTCGAAAGAGGATCCAAAAGTTTGAAAGGACCTTGATGTCGCCTAGAGGGGGGGTGAATAGGCGTGACGACCAAATTAAACTTTTTCCCCAAAGCACTTGAGCCGACAAGTGCTCCACCCGGCCGACCGGTGGAGGTGACCGGCCGGTCGGGCCATCGCACCGGTCTTCACAGATTACACCGGCCGGACGGTGAGCCTCACCGGCCGACCGGTGTAGCACAGAGAACCCGCAAAAACAACTTCAAGCACCTCTTGGCTTCTAGCGTGATCCAAACTCGGGGTGTGGCTTTTGTAGATGATCACAAGCGAGTAATGAGCCCCCGCACACACAAGTAACACACCCAAGTAGATCGAAGCGGAAGCAAATGAAATATGCTAGAAAAACAACTTAGAGAGTAGAACCACACGAAGAAGCAAGGATTTGTTTCCCGAAGTTCACCACCCACTGAGGAATGGCTACGTCTCCGTTGAGGAGCTTGTAAGGGACGATTCCCACAACAAGCCGGGTCTCTTTCAACCACTTTCCTCCTTTCCACTAAGGTGATCTTTTCCACGAAGAGGCAAGATCGCAGCCCTTACAAACTTCCCGCCGCTCACCACAACCTTGGGAGCTAGCCGGCGACACCTAGCCGTCTAGGAGGCAAACCTCCAAGAGTAACAAATGCACCAAAGTTTGTAGACTCGAAACCAAAGTGCTCAAGCTACGGAACTCGCTCTTGTTAGCTCACAAAGTCACTCCTAGGCTCACTTCCTCAACCCAACACAAAGAAGATGGCTTGAATCCACAAATCTCACAAAGAGATGGTTGGGGAGAGCCACTAAGGCTTAGAGCTAGTTAGAAATGGCTTGGGATCTCAAAGAACAACACTAGAAGCAAGCAGCCCCTCACTTGAAGAGGGCTTGGGGTATTTATACCCCTCAAAGAAGAAAACTAGCCGTTAGACCCGGTGGCACCGGTCGGACGGTGCCCTACACCTGGTCGGCCTGTATGAAAAACTAGCCGTTGGGCTAGCGGCACCGGCCGGACCGGTGCCACCGACCGGTCGGACCGGGCCGTGCCCGAGTTGCCCCCAAAACCCCTTTAAAAGAAACTAGCACTTCACCACCAAGATGAAATGACCCAGGTTAGGTTAGGAGGGTTAGTTAGCACACTCAAGGGCTAGATCTCACTTAGGTCAACTAAAGAGCACTTTGACTTGGTCAACTTGCTAAGTTGCATCCCTCTTGATAGTACGGCATACCTATATTCAAGAAAAGAGTGAAAGAGCTTTGATGACCTCTTGATCTTGAACAACTTCAATTCTTGCCATACTTGATCGATAACCACTTGAGGGCTTTCAACATAGCCTTTGACTTGAGCATGTCCATACTTGAGCTAGTGACTTAGGATCTTTCCATATAGCATAAGAATGCACACTTGGATCCATGGCCACTCCATGTTGCCAATCTTAACGAGTTGATGACTTGCAAAGCTTCCCTCGGTTAAGGTTTGAATATGATACTTGAAGACCCCACGGATGCTAGACCTTCACCCTAGCAAAACACTTATGGCGGCTTAGCTACGGCCCCAAAGATTGCTTAGTCCCTCACCCTAGACATCTCGGTTGATCTCTTCATCACTTATCCAATCCACTTTGAGTTCCACTTTGCTTCACACACAATTAACCTTCATTTGAAAGTCCCGCTTCAAATGCTTGATCTTGATTGACAACGGATATGCAAGCTTCCAATTTTAGAACCATGAAATGTATACTCATCATCTTGTTCTTCTCTCAATAAACTCATGAAGTCTTGCACCATATACTTATCTTTGTAGATGTGAGCCATAAAATACATCCATATTTAAAATACTTCAAAAGTAGCTCATGAATATACAATGAAAACCTGCTCACGATCTTAGACAAAAACATTAGTCCTTTAATCGCCTTGTCATTCAATTCACCAAAATCCACTTAGGGGCCTAGATGCACTTTCAAAGTTTCACCTCACGAAATAAATGGAACCGTCAAAATGATGATCAAACTCCATGACCTCAACTGAACTGAATATTGGGAAGTGGCACAAATCATGTCCAAATTTCACAAATAACAACAAACTATCGCCCAAAAATAGACAGTGTCAAATTAGACACACATCTTCCTCATATATTATGGTTAGGATACATTAATATGCGTGGCCATTGCCCAACAGGCATCAACATAGAAGAGGACATATCCTGAACTTTTGCAGCAGATTATCGATGGTTCATGCAGAAATGTGGCTGCAAACTTGAACTTTTGCAGCAGAAATGGGCATGAAAATCCAGCTGCCAATTTAACAGAGATGCCATACAGTGATGAGCTGAGATAGCATCCATTTGTCTCCACAAGAGTTTTACAGACTTATAATTTATAAACGACGCTGAACATCAATGACGACGAACAGTTACATGTATAGATGCCATCATAAACCATCTGACAGATAACAGTCTCTTTATTTATATAACTATATAAGCAGCACTACGGATGATGGTGTTTTCATAGCCTAGGAAGTGGATGCAGCAGCCTCCTCCAGCAGCTGCTTCACCTTGGTGATGTAATCAGCCATGGCTTCATCCTTGGATTTCCCTGTTCAGACAAGAGTAGCATATGTGTAAGTGTCGATTGGAGGTTGGTCAGAGACAGACTTTGCATTCGAAACAAAGTCTCAACAAACCTTCGACAGCCTTCCAAGCATCCCATTTGGCTCTGTCTCTCATGTTGAAGATGCCAGGACGCCCTGACAGATGAAACAGGAAGGTTCAGTGTGACCATTTGATACAAGCCAAAAGTTGATTCAGAACACTTCAGAAAAAAAAGGGTATACAGTGCATCACTCATAGCCGTAGTATCTTTTTTTTACACGAAAAACAAAAGGTTAATCGCAATCTAAAGAACTGATCTTTACGAAGAAAGTAGATGAACTGCATGCAGTGCTTTTGAGGAAGCTCGTGAGAAAAGAGAGATGCAGAGCAGCTTGCAGACTAAGTCTCTTTACATTTTAGAATCATACATATCCCACATTAACAAAAAATCAAAAGGTTGCTTAGAACTTTAGCTACTCCGGCATTCATGAAAAATCAACTGCAATTTTGAAGTGCCAACTAATTGTCTACAACACACTTTATAAGTAACTATACGTAAATGTGTATGGCAGTCTCCATCTAAACTCACAAGGTGTTCAGTGATAATATCTATGGTCTTCATACACAAGCCTGAAATCCATTTAAAAATCAAGCACAACATAAGGCCAACAAGCCTTCTGCCACTAAAAAACAATATTTTTTAGTTATAATCGCCATGAAAGAACCCTGAACATCTATATTGCTAGATTAGGCAAGACAGCTCCTGACTGAACCTGAAAGCACATGAAAGCTTGTAACATCTGAGCAGGAATAGTTTCAGAAGATAAAAATCAATATTTACCGGTGTTGACATCACCAACGGTTGCCTGCTTGTAGAGCCCGTAGAGGATCAGCTTGTTGGCATTGGTGGTAGAGTCAGGCAAAGTCTTGGCCTTCTCGGCGTGCTCCTCAAACTCCTCCTGTCAAAGAAAACAGAGAGATTGATCAACCAAGCTTCCATCACCAAGTAAACACTACCGTGCTAGATTGCACGAGTCGGAAAAGGGGCGCAGTATACTTTGTGTGGAGAAAACGTAGATGCCTATGCTTTCAGATTTAATATGTACAGTCTCACAATCTTACACGCAATAAGCATGCGCAAACAGATAGAGACAGCAAAGGGGGTGTTTCAGTTTTGCAGCAACACACACTTGGTCAGATAATCCAGACTTCGGAAACAAAAAAAAAAATCCAGATTCTGATCTTCTCGCAGCCACAACTACTTGCAGATAATAACTCGCGTACAGCACAACTGCACAGGCATAGTAATAAGGCAATCGCAAATCTGGAAGGGAACCGAATCTACCGCAGCTCAGTCCGGTCAGCTCCAACAACCTCCGAACCTTACAAGCCTACTAGGCGGAGGATTTCGTACCTGCAGACCCATGTCGCCGACGCCGACGCTGCTCAGCTCTCGCTCGCCTCTCGGCTCGATTCTTTCGCGGACGATTACTTCGAGGGGGTGTGGGACGGTCGGGACGGGACGGGAGGTCTAAGGCTCGGGTGATGCGATTATATGCGCAAGTGTGGGAGGAGGGGGATGTTGGATTCTTTCTGAACAGGGCCGGGCCCACTCAACTTAATACAAACTGGTACCAGGCTAGTTGGGTCTTGGGCCGGATCGCTTCGGCCTTCAGGGCCCAAATGTTGCAGGTGCACGCACGGGGAAATCCTAGCCACCTATTATAACCCACCAGAAGCCCAATAACAACCCAACAACAGGAACCCTAACCCACCTCCCTCACTCTCTCCCACCTCCGGCGCTCCCACCTCCAGTGCGCCGCCTCCCCGCGTGCGCCAGCTGTGTCCCCTCGCCCCCCGCGTGCCGCCCATGGTTGCGGTCGGAGCTCCCGCTCGCCGCCGACCGGGGCCGGCGAGCTCCCGCCCGCGGCCGGCCATGGCGGCCACCGCCCGGGGCTAGGCGAGCTCCGCCGCGGCCGCCCATGGGGGTTGCTTCGCCGCGGGTCGCGCCGCCGCGACCGCCCTCCCCCGCCCCGGGCGCTCGCCGTCGAGCGGTCGGCGCCCGCGTCTTGCAGACGGACCGCATTTTTTTTCAAAAGAAGTTTCCAACATTTCAAAAAATGTTGCAACATTTTGCAAAATGTTGACACAAATAGTTAACGAAACTAACATTTCCTAAAAATGTTGTAACATTTATGAAAAATGTTGGAATAAGTCTAAAAAAGATTGAGAAAAAATGTAATCCAACATTTCTTAAAAACGTTGCAACATTTTGCAAAATGTTGACAAAAATAGTTGACGAAATCAACATTTTTAATGTTGACAAAAAAATGTTGGAACATTTCTGAAAAATGATGAAAGAAGCAAAAGGAAATGTTGATTAAAAAATGTTGGTCCCAACAAATGTTACAACAAAATGTTGACGAAAAATTACTAGAAATGTTGAAGATAAAAATATTCTAACATTTTTGAAAAATGTTGGAACATTTTTAATTTAATAGTCATGAAGTGGGTTGGTGGAAAAAATAAAAAACATCATCTTCCGGAAGCTATATAGGGTGCGTTTGCGAGGGTGGCTATGGTCAGCCTGGCCTGCTCGCACGACCCAGGCTATGTGTGGCCAGGCTCAAATGATGTAGTTCATCGTGTTTGCCTCTCCGTATTCCTTGGGCCAGGCTAAAACGAGATTGTGTTTGCGCAACAGCACCCAGTCGGGATGAGCACCAAAACACCAACTAACATGTCGCCTCGAAATTGCCCCAGCACGCCGCGTGTGACCTGGCTCGCGAGAAACGAACCCCAACGGCGTTTCCACAGAGCCTGACTGCGGCGTCGATTTTAGCTGCCGCGAGCCGAGCTCCGACGGGAACCAAGGCCGCAAACAAGGCCGCTGCGCCCCCGCGAGCGCAAGGCCCGGCTGAGCGAGGGTCGCAAACGCGCCCATTGGAGCCCCCCGGCACACATAGCGCATCACTGTTTCACAGTTGAACAGCAATTGCCATTCAGTTTTGTCAGTAGCACCAAAACACCAAAACAGTGATAACTTTCGATCTTTGGACTTCAATTAAACTATAAATCATCTTTTCAAAAATTAAACTATGAATCCCCTGATTCCTTTGATCAATAACTGATCCAAGAAGCTCAGTGAATATCCAAATTCATTTTTTTGTCCAAAGCGATCCAAAATTTTTATATAAAATGGTACATAAGTTTTTTTTACAAGAAAAATGGTACATAAGTTGAAGTGGGAGCTCCGTTTGAGAAGAACATCATCGACCAGACGACCACAACTCCTCTGTGTGCTGCCACGCCGCCGGCCTGCCGCCAAGCTCAGCTACCGCGTTCCCCGGCTATAAAACCAGTCGCGCCGCCGGTAAGTTCCTTGCGTCTCCCTTGAGATTCGATTTACCGCGCCTACAGCTTCTCCACAACCAAATCTCCACCCCAAAGATGATGGAGTGATCAGAATGTATAACACACAAAGGGGATGGTTCACGTAGTGGTGCAGCTAGAGCAAATTGGAGAAGGTGCGCTTGCCTTGTGGGTGCATAGAATCAAATTTTGGAAGGTACGTATATGGTGAGATTCTAAATCTAAACAACACTATCATTTTCATTTCTAACACTATCTACCTCCGCCACTTTACCGGCAGTATCAATCAACATGTATCTTATTCCAGTTTATTAAGCACACGTTCATGATCAGCTCTAGATTACATCCACGACACAGTAGTATTTCTCGTACTGTATCCTCACCATAATACTAAGAGTACTGTTAATTGTTTGGAGAGAGACTCGCCAAATCTTGTGAAGGCCCCCTGCGGGCATGGGCATTATCGGAGACAACTCAGACACAAGTGCCATCTGCGTGGAGGCCTTCACAAGAAGACACAAGCATGCATCATCAGAAATTCAGAAGAATTGAAATCGGAACCCATGCCCCCCCCAACCCATTACAGATAAACCTTTTAGATTAAAAAGCTTCAACACAGGTTTGGTATGATTATTGCATATTGGTCGGCCTCCCCTGATTAAAATTCATGGTTGCGCCAACGCGGCGGCCGCTGCTGGAGAGAACGAGAGATGCTCTTAGAGATGATAATGCTTTCGATTGTTCCATTTTTCAACCCACGCGTGTGTCAAGTTACATCTCAATCTTTTCTCTCTCTCTCACTATGAACGCTCCTCATCGACAGATGACCAAAGAGTTTGACGCTCCTCATCGATGATCAAAGAGTTTGTTCTTGGAAACTAATACAATGACACCTAAAAGCTAGTGACAAGTATATATTGATGATGTGCAACTACACGTTGGGGGTGATCGATTATGGTTCGCATTTCGTGTGGCGTACAACAACGTTATGCAAAAATGAGCAAGATCTAGACGCGTCCGTATCTACCCGCAGTCACCAACTTTGTGCGGCGGTTGCTTGTCTAGTAGCAAGCATGTGTTGCACTCAAGCAGGAAGCAGCCAACAAGCAGGGGCTTCTGCCTTCTTCGCCGAGACAACAGATGCATGCACAGTGATGGACACCATATGCCTAACACCCTTCTAATCCGTTTGGTCAGCTGGGTCGTGTCACTGAGGCTTCTTCGATGGGCTCATACGATGGGTTTGATTATTCGCGTCTCACTCAGGCAGTCAGGCTTAATGACCCGCCATATTCAATTTAATATCCACAGCGCACCATTCGGCAGGGCATGATCTGTCGGGAGTGTTTATATACATATTGTGTAATCTTAGAGAATAAAATGATTTTTCAGGATATCTAAAGGAAAATATGATATCCATTTAGAAGCACTGGAACTAAATGATTTTCTAGGATATCGTCTAAAGGGAATAGGATATTGTTTGCATATGATACATGTATATAGGATATCCTAGAAGAGATATTTGCATGTTTTGATGTTAATGAGATGAGCATCCAAGATGTTCATCGATCGGTATATCTAATTAATATTCTGGAATCTTTCGTTTGGACACGCATTGTTAATTCTGTATTGTTAATTCTGTAGTATGTAGCTAGCTGAGCAGCCCAGCCGACAGCACTATAAATAAATCCGCAACGCATGCACGGAGCAAATGAGCAATAGCTACTTTATTGGTTGGGGCGCTTGATCTGGCGTGGACGATGGCCTCCTCCGCGCTCGCCGCCGTGGTGCGCCTCTGCGCCGTTGCTGTGGCGGCGGCCTTCTTCACCATCGCCCACGCCAAGACTACTGTTCATGGCGACCTGGTGGCCAAGAGTTGCGCCGGCATGGTGAGGAGAAACGACTGGTGGTGGTGGTTCGACCACGACGCGAAGTTCTGCGAGTCGAGACTGCGGCTGGACAAGCGAAGCGCGGCGGCCAAGCACCCGCGTGACCTTGTCCTCATCGCCATGGACCTCGCCGAGCGCGCCGTGGCCGACGCGGACGCCAAGGTCGCCGGCGTGCTCCGCTACGGCGCCGGCGGCCACCACATCAACGACACGACGGCGCTTATCCTCCGGCACTGCCGCCTGGGCTATGCCTCCGTGGTCAGCACCATCCCCGTGTGCCGCGCCATCGTCAACGACTACAAGAACCCCGGCGTCGCTGCCAACCGAGGCCAGCAGCTGGCTCCCAACGACTACTTCGAGTGTGCTGGCCGGCTGAGGAGAGACACCCATAACTGCTTGTTCAGACTCTCCTTAGAAGATCAAGGAGATCAAGGAGGCGTCTAAGCGGACCGAGCTCGTGGAGGCCATGCTGGAACAGATGCTAGGCATCGTGATCGACGATCACATCCCAATAAAATGGATTTCTTTCATTTTCAAATGAGCATGTTGCAGATGAAGTAAAGAACATAGATATCTCAATTAGTAAAGATGCTAGTATTGTTCAATCATCTGTTATGCTTATGAAGAAAGTTGAAAAAGATAGATTTAAGCTTCCTCATTTCTGTTCAAACATGTCATGATAGCCATTTAGACTTAGATGAGTCAGATTGTGAAATTGACCATTTGGCTCTTGGCTACCTTTGTGGTGACTTAACTAAGGAGCTAATGGACGATAATAATCCGCTTTGGGATCTTTCTTCTAAACATATTAAGAAGTGTTCAGGTACTAAGAAAAGGTTGTAGACCGAAAGATGAAGATTAAAAATTTACAGCCACCCCGTTGTTTGGAGAGAAAAATAACAAGGATTCCCCTCTTTGAGAAAAAGAATGCGGGCGTGCCAGTGTACTAAATACACAGAAGAAAGAAGGAACATGTTTCTTTATTAATCTTTACAGAAAAATAAATACAAGTCCCGGTATGTGTATGCGCTCCATAGCCTGCCGACGGCGATCTGATCTCGGCGATGTGGCCTTCGGTTCCTAGGGCCTCGCAAGGCTCCTAGTTAATTATCTCCGCAAGTGTGTCTTGCTGGAGTACCTCCGATTCCGCCGCCGTGGTCGTCTTCTCGTCTTCGCTACCTGTTCTCCATGCATGTGTGGTGTAGGTGGGTGTGGCATCGGCGTCATTCATGGCCTCGTCGGTCCATGAGCCTAGCGTAGCCGGGACATCAGCTCCGCCCGCCCGTGTCATCCGTCCTCTTCGGCAACGAACGGCGCGTAGTCGTAGTAGTGGTTGATCACGGATGCATGGAGAACTGTAGCTAGAACTGAGAAGTTGTCTCGTCTGGCACTGGCGTGGAGGCAGCGAGACGACTTCCGAACCTTGATCTCTGGCTTGTGATCGACCGCCGACCGGCGTGGAGGCAGCGAGACGACTTCCGAACCTTGATCTCTGGCTTGTGATCGACCTCCCGTAGAGCAGGCGTCCGTGCATGGCCTCTAGGAACGCCTCTTCCTGCTAGCTTCCTTCTGGTACCTGTATGTGCGCTCATGAACACGCACAACTGCGCGAGAGGAGCACATCTTGCTTCTCGCACGCCGGCGAATGTCGCCGGCCGCTCTACGCACACGGGCGCAAGAGGAGATCCCCGCCGCTCGTACTCCGGATGGGAACAAGCTTCGCTCCCGCATGGTCGAGGTCTCGAGGACGCGAGCATGCACATGCATGCACACGTACATGCACGAGTACATGGCCGCATGGCCCCGTAGATGAGTTCCTTGCTTGCATCTTGAGCCTCGTCCGTCTATGTAGGTGTGGGTGTCTTGATGATCACCGGGCCGCATCTTGATGAGGACTTGAACGCCGAAGTCCCGGCTGCCCGCGCGAGGGAGAATCAACGCACCTCCGCCTTCGTGTCCCGGCGCGCCGGCCCCGTCCTTCAACTTCCTCGCTCCCCTCGCGACGCCGTTGGTCACGGCCGTCGCTATCGCCTTCACTATCTATCTTCTTGTCTTCCTCGCCTCGCTCTCCTCCCCGCCGTGACGCGAGTGGACGGTGTGCGAGACGAGCGGAGCCGCGTGTATGATGCATCCGTGACAAAGATATAGATGGAAACCGTAATCAACTGCAGCGTCGAAGACGAACAAAGAAGCCATGTCGCCTCGCTCCTCGACGCGCTTGCCG
The DNA here is from genome assembly GCA_947561735.1 of Cenchrus americanus. Lineage (NCBI taxonomy): Eukaryota > Viridiplantae > Streptophyta > Magnoliopsida > Poales > Poaceae > Cenchrus > Cenchrus americanus. The sequence goes on from OX387240.1 coordinate 73,370,889, forward strand.
ACTTCGTGGTACTCCGGGGAAGTCGACGGCCTTGACTCGGATGTGGAAGCTCCTCTCGAGGGTGTACCCGTAGGGCGGTGCTTCGGAGGACCTTCGGTTATTAGCCTTTCTCGTGGGAGGCGGTGGGTTTATATAAGCCGGGGCTAGGGGTGCGGCCGCCGCAGAGCTCGGCGCCACCAAAGTTTGTTGGCGTAAGGTGTGCGGGTTGTTAACTTGCTTAGGAACTAGGTTGATTAGTGCTTTATCCAAAACGAGACTTATCTCCGGACGCTAGCTGCCATGTGGAGCTGGCATCAAGGGTTACGAGTCCAAATACGTGCATGTGTTGTTGATCTCTTAATCTTGCACGAGTCTCATGCACATACATGTATACGTATTGTTACTTCTCCGGCCGGATATCCTCTCATGGGCCGAGGCAATTTGAACTCGTCCCGGCTTTCCACCGTGAAGGACCGTGCGCCCGGTTCGCCGGCTTGCGTACATACATGTGTACTCGGATACGGCCACGGCGAATACGTCGGACACCACGTCCCGGACGCCTCGTGTCACGGCGGTCCTAGCTCATCCCCGTTCGTATAGAGGGCCCTCACGTAAAGCTCCAACCGGCGGCTTGTGGTCACGTACAATGAATAGGACATGCGGCCTATTAGCTTCTTTCCCATTTCCTTGTTTTCTCTTTTCACCAAGTCTTGGCAATTAATGAGCTTGGTTGAAAATATTTAAACCAAAAACACGTCAAACAAATGCCCCCACCAAGCTAAGTTCGAATGCGGAGCAAATTCGGACTTGGCTTGGTGAAAAGTGAAATCTAATTGGTTTGGCGCATTTAGTTGAATTGCAGCCTCAATGAATAGGGGTTTAAGAACTCTCATTGTTGAGTCCCCGTAGAAACAAGACCTCACACGATGATGAGGCCGATATCCGCACCTTTGATTAAATCAACGGTTTATAGGCAAGTTATACATGCTCCATTTGAACGTGACTTAGCATCATTATTATTTTATATATTCATCTTACATCTTTACAATGCAGCGTGGCTTATTACCACAGCTTTTCACGATGTTCACTTTGCATAACGCTAATGTAGCACTTGACACGGCCATCGAGTTATACTCTGAGGGAGAGCAGAGGTAACGGGCTGCATGTCGGCACTGGCCGGGCACCTCCATGCCTGAAGAAGTCGTCGCCAATCTTTCTGCGAAGTCACCGGTGCCGCGTACATCGTGGCTGCAGTTTAGCTGCTACCCCCTGCGTGCACTGGAACATGGCCGTGCATAGCGACGTCTAGCTGGGCCACTGCTGAAGCAGCCGGAGCAGATGGGGTCACTATTTGATCATGCCGTGTTGCGTAGATCCTGCAAGGGTGAGTACTCCAACCCCAAAAGAGACCGAGAGGAAGAGACAAAGAAAAAAGGAAAAAAAAAGTGAGTAAAACCCAACACATAATTTAGAGAGTAGGAAGGGGACTTAGGGGATGATCGTGCCAATTTATGGGTGTGTATGTTGGGGCCGTATAGGCCGCGCTCGTATTGGCCAACATCACGTTTTGTCTCCCCGTTGGTGGTGAAGGGACGTATCGCTTGCCGTGAGGGATTTTATCAATCCAGTCGCGACCACCTTACTGTCGTGGTGCCAGCCGACTGAACTGAAGGGTTTCACAGCCTTGACGTCATCCCGCGTTGGTGCATCGCACTGCTCCCGTAGAAGTGAAGCGAAAGTCCTGCAACACTTAATAGAGAAAACTTTATCAACCCTATCGCGACCACTTGCCGTCGTGGTGCCACCGACCGAGCCGAAGGGTTTCACGCAACCTGACGCCATCCCGCGTTGGTGCACCGCATCGCTCCCATAGAAGTGAAGTGAAAGTCCCGCAACACTTGATAATAAAAGATGCCTCGCTTGCCCGTGTTAGTATAAAAGCAACCAAAGAAGAAGTAATAAACGTGTTTTTGTTGGTTTTGGAAAAAAAATGTTGGCTTTCCCACTGATGTTAGCTATATGAGCAACTTAAGATGGGATTGCTCAAAGACTGAACTGTCAGGATACCGCTGAAGAACCATAGCGGCGGCGGATGAACCTTGCCTCCTTAAGTGTAGGTGAGTGTGGACAACATGCTTCCACGACTCCATCAGGTAGCAACAGGAATTATCCTCCGAAACTCCTTTGCATTGAGTAACACCACAGCACCGCTTGCACTCCTCGTCGTGTAGACATTGGTATGGCTCGGTTGGTATGTGTGGTTTGGGATGACGGCTATGGAACTATGCCATTACTTTTGCCGAGGACGGCGAACAGCTACCCTCCACCTTCTTCTTGGAATTTGACTTGCTTGATACTTGAACTGGGTCATTTTTTGACCTTCTTGAACTTGAACTTGAGCTCTTATTCTTGATCATCTCTTTTATTTTACACTTTTTTGGAACTTGGATCTTGCTTCTTCTTGGAATTTGGAGGGCAGCCATTCACCTCTGTGTATCTAGGCGAATCCTCGCTGGCATTATCTTTTTTTGTCCCTTGTTTTCACCTCCCGGGAATGGCAAGTGGCTGCACACCGAATGAAACTTATGTCGCACCGGGTAGCCCTTTTCTTGCTCTTCTCCTATAGTCTTCCCCGGTTGTGTTGTCCCACGACAAGAAGCGCGAGGGGCATGGCCGCCTTGCCGCATAGAAGTCGGTAGTCTTCCCACCGCCCCTAGTGGAGTGCGCTTGGCACATGTGGTGCGCGGTGCTCGAAAGGGTGTCGGCCAAAAACTCCACCGGGCATTAATGCCCGATTCCTTCCGAGCACGCTCTTGAGGCAATCCTTCTCTTGCGCCGCGACCGAACATAACCTCGGGGAAAGCCGTTTTTTTCTAGGACTTGGGTGGTCCATAAGAAGCAAATGAAGAAAAAGGGGGCGGCCGCAGAGAGTGCAATGAAGAGTGCACACTAGCCACCCAAGAAGTGAATGAAAAACCGCTTTTTATGCAAAATATTTTTTTAAGAACCTCGCCATTGATCGGAGGCATCGGTCGCTCCCCTTGCCCATCGACTAGCCGTTAGGCACCTCCGTCGTAGACTTGCTCGATGATGTAAGGACCTTCCCACTTGGGCTCGAATTTTCCTTTCGTCTTGTGCGTGACGACGATGGGGCGCCGAAGCACGAGCACCAACTCGCCTCTCTTGAAGACCCGCCGCCCGACGAGCTTGTTGTAGGCCCTCGCCATGTTCCCGCGATATAGCTCCAAGTCCCGTACAAGCATGAAGGCAATTTTCTTCTAGGGTGTCGAGCTCCCGAAAACGAAGGAGAATCTCGTTCGTCTTGGGTGAGCCCGTCACGAAGCGCCACGCGTAATGATGGCGACTCGACTTCTTGTGGTAGGACGACTTCACACCCATAAACAAGAGAGTACGGGGTGGCTTGAGTAGGGGTACGAACCGTGACTCGGTACGCCCATAGAGCTTCAAAGAGACGTTCATGCCAATCCCTTCGATACCTGTGCACCGTCTTCTTGAGGATCTTGCTGAGCGTCTTGTTGAATGCCTCGATCGCCCCGTTCGCTTGGGGGTAGTAGCCGGTGGAGTAGTTCCACTTGATCTTGTACTTCTCCATGAACCTGTACATCTTGGTTGACTTGAAGGCCTTGGCGTTGTCAGAGGTGATGTGGTGAGGAACCCCGAAGCGGAAAATGATCTCGCCGCTCCAAAAACTTGATGGCATTTTCGCTCTTCACCTCACTTAGTGGTACGGCCTTCGCCCACTTGGAGAAGTAGTCCGTTGCAGCGAGGATGAAGTGATGGCCTGACGACGAAGGAGGGTCGATGGGGCCGATGACGTCGATTCCCCGAGCGTCGAATGACCATGAAGGAACCGTTGGGTGTAGCGGGACTGAAGGTAGATGCTTCAAGTTGCCATGGATCTAGCAACCGTGGCACGTCTTGGCCACCTCTAGGCAATACACCATGATGCCAGGAAAATAATGCCCTGCAAGACAAATGTTGTGATACATCTTTGGCCTACTTTGGTGCCCGCCGCAGACTCCATGATGCACCTCCTTCGATACTTGGTCAGCTTCTTGTCGATTGACGCAACGAAGAAGGACCTCCCCGTCCATGGGAACGCCCGTAAAGGACACCCGACTTGTAGACGTACGAAGGGAGTCGTCGTTGTAGTTGGCGCCACTTCACCGGTCATCGGGGGAGGGCGCCATGCTTAAAGTAGTCGAGGAAGGGTCGGCGCCGGTCATCCTCTTCAACGCCGTTCGTGGTAACGGTGTTGACTTCACACTCCTCCGGGACAAGCTCTAGAACTGCAGGGAGGAGCCACCTTTCTTCAATGCCGACTTGCACGGGCTCGCTTCGGAAGGACAAGTGCCGCGGCAAGCTTTGCCGTGGCGTCGGCCGACGCATTCCTACCTGCGAGGGACATGAAGGACTTCGATGTGCTTGAACTTCTCCATGAGTTTCCGGGCTGCTAAATAATATGGCATCAGCTCCGGCTTGCGCACCTCGTAGACCCCGTTGACTCGTCGAACAATGAGCCGCGAGTCTCCAAAGACTAGCAGAGAACATACCTCCATGGAGAGCGCCAGAGAAGACCGAATATGAGCGCTTCATACTCGCCTCGTTGTTGGAGCACTCTTCCTTGAGGAGGGAGAATGAATGGTACATCACTCCTCCTTGTGGGGTCTTGAACACCGGCCCCGCTCCGGCCTCTCCTCCCGGGGGTGCCATCGGGGTCGGCATCCATCCTTGAGGCTCCATCGAAGTAGAGCTCCCAAGGGGCTTCAAGCTCGGTGGAGAAGACCTCTTCGTCCGGCGGGTCGGTGATGAGAGGCGAGTCATCGGGCACGGGATGCGCCGCTAGGAACTCGCCAAGGCTTGACCTTTCACGGACTTCGCGGGACAAAGGTGATGTCAAATTCCATCATTAGCAAGTGCCCACTTTCCAAGTCGCCCGGTGAGCAAAGGCCGACTTAGCACATACTTTATGGGGTCCGCTCTTGCGACGAGTTGAAGTTGATGCGCCAACATGTAGTGCCTCAACTTCTTTAGAGCGAAGATCAATGCCAAGCACAACTTTTCTATGGGAGAGTAGTTGCGTTCGGCACCCACCATGGTGCGTCTCAAGTAGTAGCATGCTACCTCCGTGCCTTCGTCATTGTGTTGAGCAAGCAAAGCGCCTATAGAAGATGGTTGTGTTGCGATATAGAGGATTAGGGGGCGCCCTTTCACAGGAGCAGCCAAAACAGGAGGGTTAAGGAGATACCTCTTGATGCTGTCAAAGCAGTTTTGGCACTCCTCGTCCCATACAAATGGCACACCTTTCTTCATGAGCTTGGAGAAGGGCTGGACGCGTCTGGAGAGGTTGGAGATGAAGCGGCGAATGTACGCCAGCTTCCCTTGTAGCGCCCTTAGCTCCTTCAACCCTTGAGGCGCCGGCATGTCCCTAATCGCCTTAATCTTCTTTGGCTCGATCTCAATGCCTCGATGCCGGACGACGAAGCCCAAGAAGACACCTGAACGAACAGCAAAGGCACACTTAAGAGGGTTCATCTTGAGCTGGTGTCGACGAAGCCGCTCGAAGACCACCCGTAAGTCGTCTTGGTGATTCCTGCGGTCTTTCGTCTTCACCACCATGTCATCAACATAGCACTCCACCGAGTGGTGGATAAGGTCGTCGAGGATGTACGTCATAGCGCGCTGGTAGGTGGCACCGGCGTTCTTCAACCCGAACGGCATCACGGTGTAGTAGAAGTTGCCCTTGGGTGTCCTGAAAGCGGTGTCGAAAGCGTCCTCCGGTCCATTTTGATCCGGTTGTAGCTCGATGACCCATCCATGAAGGACAAGGCCTCAAACCCCGTTGTAGCATCGACCACCATCTCCGTGATAGGCAACGGGAAGTTGTCCTTAGGACGAGCTCAATTTAAGTTGCGAAAGTCAACGCGGACTTGAACCTTTCCATTCTTCTTCTCCACGGCACGATGCTAGAGAGCCACCGTGGGTATTGTATCTCCTAGATGAAGCCCGTCGTGATGAGCTTATTAACTTCGACGATGACTTGATCTTCGAACTCCGGCGTAGGCCGCCGTTTAGGCCGCTTGACGGGCGAACTCCGCGGGTCAATCGCCGCCTTGTGAGTGGCGACACAAGGGTCTAACCCCGACATCTCTTTGTAGCTCCAAGCAAAACGAGTCCCCGTACTCCATCAAGAAGCTTCAGTAGCTTTCTCGTTCTTCCTGCGTGAGAGTAGCACTTACAAAGGTGGGTCTTGGATCGTCATCAGACCCCAGGTTGATCTCGACGAGTTCGTCAATGGTGGGCTGTCCTCCATCTTCAAGCTCCTGAGGTGCTGGCATGGCCTCAATTTCTTCACTTGTATAAGCATCTTCAGCCTCTGCGGGTTGTTGTTGGTGCCGAGCATCATCCGAGCAACCTTCGCCGTCTGTCGAGGTAGCCGTTATGGTGAAGCAGTGAACCTGACCTGCATTAGGATTCTCACCCTCATCATCGGAAGCACCCTTGTTGTGGTAGCCGAGTCCAAACTTCGGTTGGACGTTGCGTCCTCCCTTGACGAAGGCCTCCGCTTGACTCCACCATTCTTCACATATGGAGGGTGGTGGCGGCATCCTGTAATTCCGTCGTAGAGTGATTCCTGCTTTCTCTAGCAGGCGAACCATCCGAGGTTCTGCCTTCATCGTCGTTAGTGCTTCTTCTGTATCAAAGACAGGTTTAGGCAATTCGATAATAGAATCGCACTCTTGCACTTGTGGAACTTTGTGGAGGATGGTTTGGGGTGCAGAACCAGAAGGGTCTGGGATGGCCCAGACTTCAAGTGGTGTTGCTACCGACACGTACAATGATGGGGGCTGCATGCATTGAGCGCCCTTTGCTGCTTCTTCAATCCCTTCCATCCTCTTCTTGACGACTCCACCTGGCGCTTGTGTGACTTCCTCATCGGAGCTCTTTTGCTCTTGGGGAGTCTTAGTTTGTGGCGCACTACTGCTGCCTTTCCGCACACCTGTATAGCTCCCAAGAGTTAAACAAAAGGGCTCTGAACGCTGGGTGCTTGTAGAGTTCTCCTTTGGCGAGGAGATGAGTGTTAGTAGAGGCTTCGCTGCGGACCTCAGCATGATTGGTGTAGATGTGGATGACCTCGCCTTGAGTAGCGAGGGGCGCGGTTGTCGGTGTAGAAGCACCGCCTATATCGCTTGAAGTAGAGGCGGTGGAGAGCCCGCGAGCCTCCCGACGATGAAGACCTCGAGTTCCAAGGGGGGGGGGGGTACGGGTGCATGCCCCGGCTTGCCACCCCTCGAGCTTGGTAAAGCGGCCTTCTTCATGGAGGGAGAGCATGGCGCACATAGCTTCTTGACCTCGAGGATTGATGATGCTCCGTGCTTCGACATTATGTCCGTCGGGGGCGCGACCCGACCAAGTTGGAGCTTGTTGTCTTCAACGGGGAAGTAGTACTTGGCGTCTGCATGGTGGGCCTCCTGCACAGTATAAGGGGAGAGGTTGCCGATGATGCGTCGCTGAGTGCCGCTCGCGTCGAGGAACTTCAAGCATTAGTGTAGCGTCGATGGCACCACACGATACTTGTGTATCCTGGCCTCCCTAGGAGCGCCGAGTACGAGGTGTTGGCTTCAATAACGAAGAAGCGCACCTTGAAGGTGAATGTCGACATCTGGATCTTGACGGTGATTGTCCCCAGAGTCGTCTTGCCGGTGTTGTCAAAGCCGCAGATGATCACATCCGTAGGCTCCAAGTCATCCACCGCGGAAACCAGCCCGAGTTAAACTCCGGACCGGCATGATGTTCACAACGGACACCGGGTCGATGAGGATCCATCGAAGGTGCGCCGTACCTACATTCCCCTCTATGTAGAGAGGACGATTGTGATCACCATCCTCCACGATGTTATCTTCCTCGTCGAAGGTGATCTCATTCACAAACAAAGGGTTTGTAAAGAGAAGATGCTTCGCCATGGCCACCTCGTAGCGTTCCGTCTCTAGGAGCGCTTGTACAAGCGCATCCCGAAGCTCGGGCACCGCATGAGAGCATCATAGACGCTCGGTAGTGCGGGGATCCTCTTGAGATGGACAAGGACATTTGAGGACCGGAGCGTCCCGGTGGTCGATGGATGACCGCTCCTTAGTGATGAGTGATTGACAACGGGTGTTGGACCGACTCTTGGCTTAGTGCGCGGTGTAGGCCGCGGCCTAGTTCGTGTTGTTGCGGGGTGAAGAACGGGCGCGAAAGGTCTTCGACCTTGAGGGGCCTCCGGGAGATGGAGAGACAAGTAGGCTCGGTTCGAGGGACCCGGTGGACAGCGGGACTGGGTGCGGGCCACATGGTGGCGACACAAGCAAGACGAAGTCATGGACAAGTGAGCCGGTGCACGGTGGCGGTCAAGTCAAGTGGTTTGGCGGGAGGCCGGACCGGGCACGCGGGGTTTGGTGGTTTGCCCACAAAACCATCGGCGGACGGTTTCTTGGTTTGGGCCTCAAAACCAAGTCCGAGGGCCCAACACGACGGAGACGGGATCCGGGCGTGTCGGGAAGCTTCGAGGCGGAGGACACGCGGCGGGATCGCATGGCTTGCGTCGGGAGGACGCGGGGTGCGGCAAAGGCGTGGCCGTTCGATGGGAAGACCCACAAACATTACCAAAATGCCCCTACGTGGGTTGTATCGCCAGTAGTGTAGTTAGGGGTAGTCGAGTCATTTACCACTCCGGCGGGACCTGATATATAAGCCATGAGTGTGTGTTGATGGCTCTCTCTCTCCGCGACTTAGGGTTTCATTTGCTCCCTCCTCTTTCTCATTTTCGTAGCCATTTTTCTTCCATTTTTCTCTAGGCTAGCATGAGAGCTTCATGAGAGATTTGTTGAGAGGGATGGATGCTAGGGAGGCATGCTAGACCTTGTGAATCTTTCCTGGTTTGTATAGAAGATTCGGGGTTGTTTTTCGTGCCTTTTTGTGCTTGTTTTCGTGCCTTTGTTCCCGGTGTGATTCCGCGGATTTGAGTGGGTTTCTCCCCGGATTTCTTTGAGGGAAACATGGATAGATGTCTTGTGCATCTTTGTGCTTGATCTTGTGCCCTCAAACGCCGGAAACCACTTCGATTCGTGAGTTTTCGTTCGGTGCTCTAGCTTTTGGTGGTGCTCAAAGGATTCGCGATTCCCGGTGATTTAGGGAGTTAGGAGGCAAGATTTTTGGGCTATAGCATCCTTGTGTGACGCTTTTCAAGTACCCAAACCCTTGTCTCCACAGCTTCAACCGTTTGGGAAATCCGATGATGATTTGGGGGAGTTGACTTTCGGGGTCGGGCTGTTTTCGGCTACGGTTCGCACTGCGAGACGGTCCGCGAGGACCCGGGCGGACGGTCCGCGCGGCTAGGGTTCGTCCCGTGTTCTTCGTGTTCTTGCTCGTCCTTCGTTTCGATCCGTCGCGATTTTGGTTTTTGGTTGGACGGAGTTTCGGACGGTCGCGGTGTCGGGCGGACGGTCCGCGGGTGCTTGGCGGACGGTCCGCGTGCTCCCCGCGGACGGTCCGTGGCTTGTAGGTGGCTTTGATCCGTTGCGTGTGAATTAACGGACGGTCCGCGCGCTAAGGCCGGACGGTCCGCGGCTCGGGTGCGGACGGTCCGCGGTACCCGCCGGACGGTCCGCGCGGCTCTTTGCGGACGGTCCGCCCCTCCCCGCGCGGACGGTCCGCCGCAGCCCGTGTGCTTTGCTTCTTGGTTCGATTCCTTCCCCCCTTCTTTCGTGCTTCCGCGTGTGCTTCAAGGAATCGTTCCTAGGACTAGAGGTTGATCCATAACCTCGTGGTCTTGGCGATTGGTGTGTGATTCGATCCATCGCTTGTGTGTGACCGGATTTGAGTAGGGCATAGGCCGGGTTCTTTGGGAAGAATTTTTACCGGCTCCTATTCACTCCCCCCCTCTCTAGTCGCCATCTGATCCTTCAATTGGTATCAGAGCTTGGTGCCGGATTCTTTGCGACTTTGACAAGTCCCGAATCCTAAGATGGCGTACGTTGAGCGGGGCGGTCCGCCGCACATCGATGGCAAGGGTTACCACAAGTGGGGCGGCTCGTATGATGATTTTTCTTCGAGGAAAGTTGTTGGATTTCATTGTGCTTGACAAGACCTATGCTATTCCGGTCAACATCCATACTCTTATGGTGACCGATGCCGATGCCAAGGCCAAGTATGAGGCTAATGCAAAAGCCGTTGATCACTTGTGCCGGAGCTTGTGTGATCCAGAGTTTGAGCGTGTTCGCCATTTGAATCTTGCTTGGCAAATTTGGGAAAAGTTGTTGGTTGCTCACGGTGGTGATAACCATGTGAAGGCTCGCCTCTTTGTCTCTTACCGGATGCAATATGAGAATTTCACTCCACTTCCCGGTGAGGACATTGATGCGATGTTTCAGAGGTTCACCGCCATCGTGAACAACATGAAGGCTAATGTTGAGGATTTTCCGTACTCCGATCATGATCGAGCTTTGAAGCTCTTGCATGTCTAGGACCCAAACGTTTGGGGTGCTAAGGTTGAGGCCATCAAGGAGTCTCGGGCATTACTTGACTATTGAGTTGGATGACCTCTTTTCTAAGCTCAAGTCGGCCGAGGTTGACGGGAAGTTGCTATCCAAGCATGAGGGCTCGACCGACCATAGTCTTGCTCTTGTGGGAGGATCAAAGGGCAAATCTAACCCTTCCCGTCGACGAGTTTTCTTTGTCCTCTCTTATGTCCATTCCGGATGAGGAGTTTGATGTGCCGGGCGAGGAGGAGCCGGCCTTGCTCTCAAGAAGGTTTGAACGACTACACGAGAGTCGGAGGAATGCAAGGCGGAGCTCAGGGACGTGCTACAAGTGTGGCAAGCGTGGCCACTTCATCGCCGAGTGCCCGAAGCGGAGGAGAACAAGTACAAGGTGAACGAGTACAAGGCGCACCCGAGGCGTGAAGACAAGTACTCCTCCAAGGGCAAGCACTTCAACAAGTCCAAGAGCAAGGACAAGGACAAGCGGCGACCGAGCAAGAGCGCCTACAAGAAGAACAAGGCAAGAGCGATGGTGGCCGGTGCGAGCGACGTCGACTCAAGCTCAAGCGAGGAGCGATCAAGCTCAAGCGGCGAAGATGAAGACGCCGGGAGGCGCGATGGCAAGAAGAGTGCAAGCGGAACCTCGGCGGGGCGAGCCGTGTGGCGCTCGAGGGCTTTTGTGGCATGGCCCATAGCTCAAGCGGCAAGAAGAGTGTGAAGGAAGACGGCGACTCCGACTCGGAGGATGAGGTAAACCGTGATCCCGACTCCTTGCTTGCCGAGATTGCTAGGTTGAATGGTTTGCTTGATAACCGTGATAGTGTCTTGAGAGATGCCAAAAAGATGAGGAAAGATCTTAGGGCTCGGCTTGAGAATGCTAGCGAGAAAGTAGGAGAGTTAGAGTCAAAATTGCTTGAATTGAAACTTGAGAATGACTCTTTGAAACTTGCTCCTACTACTCCCGATGATGTTGAATGTGTTGAATGTGATGCTTGGTTGAATGAGATCAAAATGCTTAATGAGAAGAATGCTTCTATTTTGGCTCAACTAGATGCTCTTACGACCGAACATGATGAGCTTAAGGCTAGACCTACTTTGCTTGGTGCTTGCAAATCATGTCCTACTATGCATGCTAAGCTTGTCGATGCCCGTTCTACCATTAGTTCTTTGGAAGCATCTTTGAAATCTCCCCGTTGCAAATGCATGTTCTAGCCGTGATGAAGTCACTTTGCGTAATCTTGAACTTACTTCCCGTTTGGATGTCATCTATGAGGAGAATGACTATTTGAGGAAGGTGTTGGGTTGGTTGTACGGGCGGGAACCTCAATTGAAAATCATGATTGAGGAGTTCAAGAGAGCTGATGGTCGTGGTTTGGGGTTTGAGAAGTTGGGTGAGAAAGTGGGAGAGAACAGTGGGGAGAGTGTGTACGAGAAGTGTGTTGAGTCTAACCCCGAGTTTGAGGTGATCAGAGAGATCCAAGTCCCACTCCCAAAAGCACCCAAGAACTCTTTCACACCAAAGCCCAACCACCTTTGCAACAAGCTTGACACAACCCAAGATCCACCCAAATTCCCACCTAAGACAAATGATTTCCAGAAACCAAGTGAAGTTTGTGGGTGAGAAGGGTGAGAAGCCTAGAGAGAAGCCGAGCCAAAACCAAAACCCATCCCCTTCGTGTGTGAGTATTGTGGCAAGGAGAGGCATCTTGCGGAGTTTTGCTACAAGAGGAAGAGGGATGAGAGGCTTGCTAGGGAGCGAGGCACACCGGGACGGTATCGCCGGTCTCGCGGTATTCCCGAGCCTAGAGTGCCACTTCCACGGGGTGTGGGAAGTGTGAGGAGTGTTGGCGGGTTCCCACGCAGAGGTGGTGGTGAGAGGTTTGTCAGGAGAGATGATGGTGTGCGTGCTGGTGAGAGGTTTGGTCGGGCTCGTGGTGGTTTTGCTTTGGACATCCTCCTACTCGTCCTCAGTACGGGTTTAGGGGAGATGATCGCAGCTTTGGGTTCCAAAGGAACTACGGACCACGTTTTCCCCCTCGTGGTACTCGTACTCCTCCCATGGGACATGGGAAGTTTGGTGGCAAGGGAGTGATGTTTGCTAACCCCTCTTTTGAGCAGATGGCTCGACACTCGGTTTAACTTTCTCCGTGCTAACCCCGGTGTCGAGTCGCTAGCTCACTCTCGTTCTTGTTTCCGACCGCAGTGGGAGGCTTGGAGAACATTTGGTTGATCGACTCCGGTGTTCTCGACACATGACCGGAGATAAGAAGTGGTTCTCCAGCCCTCACCCCGTTGAAGGAAAAGATGTACATCACATTTGGGGACAATGGACGAGGTAGGGTGCTTTCGGAGGGTGTTGTGCATGTGAGTGACAAGGTAACGCTCGAAGAGAGTGGCTCTTGTGAAGTCTTTGGGTTTCAATTTGCTTTCGGTTTCTCGGTTGCTTGATGAAGGTTTTGAGGTGCGTTTCAAGTCCGGCGAGTCTCGTTTGCTTGATTCTCGAGGTGATCTTGTCCGTATGATCATCCCCGAGGGTCGATTTTCGGGGCCGATTTCTCTCGTTCTTTGGGTCCCGCTCGCCGTTTGATGGCCGGTCCTTCTTCGATTTGTGGAAATGGCATAGGCGGTTGGGACACTTGAGCTTTGATTTGGTTTCCCGCTTGAGTGGTCTTGACCTTGTCCGAGGATTGCCGAAGTTGAAGTTTGAGAAGGATTTGGTTTGTGCTCCTTGTAGGCATGGTAAGATGGTAGCCACTCCCCATCCACCCCTGACCGATGTCATGACCGAGCGTCCAACCGTAGCCGTTGCATATGGACCTTGTTGGGCCAGCTCGAGTTCGCTCGGTGGGTGGGAAGTGGTATGTCCTTGTTGTGGTGGACGATTACTCTCGCTATTCCTGGGTGTTCTTCTTGGAGGATAAGAGTGAGACTTTTGGTTTTGTTCGAGATCTGATCGTGAGGTTGAAAAACGAGAGGCATGGGAATGCTATTCGAGCTATCCGCAAGGATAATGGCTCTGAGTTCAAGAACTCTCGTTTTGATGCCTTTTGTCGTGATCTAGGTCTTGAACATCAGTATTCGACCCCTTATGTGCCCCCTCAAAATGGAGTCGTGGAAAGGAAAAATCGGACTCTTTGTGAGATGGCTAGGACGATGCTCGATGAGCACAGGACTCCTAGGAGGTTTTGGGCTGAGGCGGTCAATACAGCTTGTCATGTTTCCAACCGGATTTTATTGAGAACTTTCAAGAAGAAGACCTGTTATGAGCTTATGCATGGTCGGACACCCAAAGTGAGTCATTTCCGAGTTTTTGGCTGCAAATGCTTTATTCTGAAAAAGGGAAAACTCGACAAGTTTGAGGCTAGGTCTAGTGATGGTATTTTCTTTGGATATGCTAACCATTCTAGAGCCTATAGGGTGCTTAACCTTGAGACTAACAAAATCATGGAGACTTGCGAGGTGACCTTCGACGAGACAATGCCATGTACCTCTCTTGGCTTTGAATGTGCGGGTGATGAAGAGATGGCCGAGGACCTCTTTGAAGAGGAGAAGGACGAAGCCGGAGATGATGATGGGGAGAACCATGCGCCCGAAGCCGAGCATGTACCCACTACTTCCCCTACAACCACTTTGGAGCATGGACCGTCTACGTCATGGACAACGACGGTACAACAAGAGGACCAAAGAGAGAAGCCGAAGTTGAGGGGGAGGTAGTCTCGAGGCGTGAGGCTCCCCGGCGGATTCAAGAAGTGCATCCCCTGTCGAAGATCATTGGGAACATTGATGAACGCACTACACGGTCGAGGTCCAGGAATTCCTCTCATTTTGCTCATGCTGCTTTTGTTGCTACTTTTGAGCCCAAGGACATTGGACATGCTTTATCTGATGCAAACTGGGTCAATTCTATGCATGAGGAGTTGGAAAATTTTGAGAGGAACCAGGTGGGAGTTAGTTGAACCACCTCCAAATTGCCATCCCATAGGAACCAAGTGGGTTTGGAAGAACAAAGAGGGAGAGAATGGGATGGTTGTGAGGAACAAGTCCAGACTTGTTGCTCAGGGGTTTAGTCAGAAAGAGGGGATCGACTATGAGGAGACCTTTGCTCCTGTGGCCCGTCTTGAGGCAATTCGGATCCTTCTAGCCTTTGCCATGGCTAAAGGGTTCAAGTTGTTTCAGATGGACGTGAAGAGTGCTTTTCCGAATGGGGTCATAGAGGAGGAGGTGTATGTGAAGCAGCCACCTGGGTTCGAGAGTGAGTTGTACCCACACAGGGTGTACAGGTTGAAAAGGGCTCTGTATGGGTTGAAACAAGCGCCCCGTGCTTGGTATGGGAGATTGAGAGGTTTTCTTTTGAGCAGAGGTTTTGTGGTGGGTACCGTGGATAGAACCTTGTTTCTCCTCAAGCATAGGAATGACTTGCTGATTGTGCAGATATACGTGGACGATATTGTCTTTGGTGGCTCGTCACATAACCTTGTTGCCAAGTTTGCAGATGAGATGAGCAGGGAGTTCGAGATGAGCATGATGGGCGAGTTGCAATATTTTCTCGGGGCGCCGTATCAAGCAAGTGAAGGACGGTACATTTGTGCACCAAACCAAGTACACGAAAGACATGTCGAGGAAGTTACGGATGCAAGATGTGAAGCCGATGTCGACTCCCATGGGGAGTACGACAACTTTGGATGCGGATGAGGACGGAGAACCAGTGGACCAGCGGGAGTACAGGAGCATGATCGGCTCCCTCCTCTACTTGACGGCGACGAGGCCGGACATACGGTTCGGGCGTGTGTCCCGCGCGCTCGTTTTCGAGCTTCGCCGAGGACATCACATCGACAGGCCGTCAAGAGAATTTTCAGGTATCTACAGTCTGCCCCTGGTCTTGGCCTTTGGTATTCTTCCTCCTCGACTCGTCTCTTCATGGTTTTTCCGATGCGGATTTTGCTTTGGTTGTCGAGTCGAGAGGAAGTCTACTTCTCGGTACTTGTCGGTTTCTTGGTTCTTCGTTGGTCTCATGGTCTTCCCGCAAGCGCCTAGTGTAGCTCGGTCTACCACGGAGGCGGAGTATGTTGTCGCCGCTAGTTGTTGCTCCCGCTTGTTGTGGATTTCATACACTTTGAGAGACTTTGGTGAGGAGTGCACCCGCATCCCACTTCTTTGTGATAGCACCGGTGCCATAAGTGTAGCCAAAAACCCGGTGCTTCACTCCAGAACCAAACATATAGAAGTGAGGTATCATTTCCCGAGGGACAATGTGGAGAAAGGAACCATTGTTTTGAGCCATGTCCCTACCCAAGATCGGCTAGCCGACATCTTTACAAAGCCTCTCGACCAAGCTACATTTGTGCGCTTGCGGGGGAACTTGGGGTTTGTTGCCCCTTCTAGTTGTTTCTTGGGGGATTTCTTTTTGTACCATATGTATCATACCATGTTTACTTTGATGTATATACATGCTTTGCTTGATGTATAAACCATGGTAGGATAGCCATCTTGTCATATATCTTGTTGCATTTGTGTCATATTGCATTTTAGGATGATGAGCTTCTTTTATATGCCATATGTGAGTCTCTTTGGCTATTTGTGAGATATTGGTTATATGTGTGGAGAAATGGTGATGTGAGGCTATGCTCTTGGAATATTTGAGATATATGTGTGGTGAGATAGCTCCTTTTGAAATAAATGCTAAACTTGACTAATTTTTGATGAAATACGCTCCACTCATGTGTAGTTGTGTATCCATGTCACAGTTTGGTCTAAATGTGCTTTTCATGCTTAGATTGTGCTTGGATGCCTTGTTCTTGCATTTGGGCCAAAGGCCGGATATCATTGTGAATGTTTAGCCTATGTTGCATTCATGGGGGAGCATAAGCTTCTTTTTGCCGCAAAGGCACTTCATGTACCATGAAATGAATTAATCTTGAAAAGACATGTGTAATGCTTGAAAAATGCTCCATCCATCATGTCTATGCTTAAAATGTCTTATCTTTCACATATGGGTGCAAAACATGTTGCATGATGTTCACCGCTGGAGAAGTCTCCCCGAAGTGGACACATGGCTCATGAGCTTTGACATGACATGCTTTGCTTTATGGGTGTTTGCCATGATCTTTTGCTGAGAATTTGATATCCTTGTATGATCTTTAAATGGTATGCATGTTTGTGGCTCAAGTGTGACATGGATAGGCCTTTACATGTGAAGCGAGCCTTCTTTTGGTAAAACTGCTTAAATCTGAAAATTTTGCTTTGTCACATGCTTGTATTTTCATATATTACTTGTGGCAATGCTTTGACTATGCTATGATTCATGGGTGTGATCTTTGTCTCATTTTTAGCCTTTGACACTAGATTTGGCCTATTTGAGAAGCTCATGTAGATGTTTATATGCTTTGCTTTGCATTTCTGCATTTTCACCTTGATTCATACATTGTCAACAAGGGGGAGAAAAGGTGAGCTTAATGAAAATTCAGAAAAAGGTGAGCTGAAATTTGGAAGTGTGCATCCACATGTTCAGGGGGAGGCATTTGTTCGGGGGGAGCTTTCTTCTTGTTTTCGGTGTGGATTTTGTGCTTTGCTTGGCTTGTGACCTTTCTTTGCCTTTCTTCGGTTTTGGTCATGAGTTGAGCTTCTTCGTTTTTCTTTCTTCTTTCTTTCTCTTTTCTCTCGAATTTCATTTCGCGTTGTGTGTTGTCAATGCACTCATCAAGGGGGAGATTGAGGACCAGGAGCGTCCCGAAGGTCGATGGATGACCGCTCCTTAGTGATGAGTGATTGACAACGGGTGTTGGACCGACTCTTGGCTTAGTGCGCGTGGTGTAGGCCGCGGCCTAGTTCGTGTTGTTGCGGGGTGAAGAACGGGCGCGAAAGGTCTTCGGCCTTGAGGGGCCTCCGGAGATGGAGAGACAAGTAGGCTCGGTTCGAGGGACCCGGTGGACAGCGGGGCGGGTGCGGGCCACATGGTGGCGACACAAGCAAGACGAAGTCATGGACAAGTGAGCCGGTGCACGGTGGCGGTCAAGTCAAGTGGTTTGGCGGGAGGCCGGGACCGGCACGCGGGGGTTTGGTGGTTTGCCCACAAAACCATCGGCGGACGGTTTCTTGGTTTGGGCCTCAAAACCAAGTCCGAGGGCCCAACACGACGGAGACGGGATCCGGCGTGTCGGGAAGCTTCGAGGCGGAGGACACGCGGCGGGATCGCATGGCTTGCGTCGGGAGGACGCGGGGGTGCGGCAAAGGCGTGGCCGTCCGATGGGAAGACCCACAAACATTACCAAAATGCTCCTACGTGGGTTGTATCACCGGTAGTGTAGTTAGGGGTAGTCGAGTCATTTACCACTCCGACGGGACCTGATATATAAGCCATGAGTGTGTGTTGATGGCTCTCTCTCTCCGCGACTTAGGGTTTCATTTGCTCCCTCCTCTTTCTCATTTTCGTAGCCATTTTTCTTCCATTTTTCTCTAGGCTAGCATGAGAGCTTCATGAGAGATTTGTTGAGAGGGATGGATGCTAGGGCGGCATGCTAGACCTTGTGAATCTTTCCTGGTTTGTATAGAAGATTCGGGGTTGTTTTTCGTGCCTTTTTGTGCTTGTTTTCGTGCCTTTGTTCCCGGTGTGATTCCGCGGATTTGAGTGGGTTTCTCCCCGGATTTCTTTGAGGGAAACATGGATAGATGTCTTG
Organism: Cenchrus americanus; assembly: GCA_947561735.1. Classification (NCBI taxonomy): domain Eukaryota; kingdom Viridiplantae; phylum Streptophyta; class Magnoliopsida; order Poales; family Poaceae; genus Cenchrus; species Cenchrus americanus. Next base: position 73,389,079 of record OX387240.1, read on the forward strand.
TGCATCTTTGTGCTTGATCTTGTGCCCTCAAACGCCGGAAACCACTTCGATTCGTGAGTTTTCGTTCGGTGCTCTAGCTTTTGGTGGTGCTCAAAGGATTCGCGATTCCCGGTGATTTAGGGAGTTAGGAGGCAAGATTTTTGGGCTATAGCATCCTTGTGTGACGCTTTTCAAGTACCCAAACCCTTGTCTCCACGGCTTCAACCGTTTGGGAAATCCGATGATGATTTGGGGGAGTTGACTTTCGGGGTCGGGGCCGTTTTCGGCTCTCGTCCGCACCGCGGACGGTCCCGCGAGGACCGGGCGGACGGTCCGCGCGGCTAGGGTTCGTCCCGTGTTCTTCGTGTTCTTGCTCGTCCTTCGTTTCGATCCGTCGCGATTTTGGTTTTTGGTTGGACGGAGTTTCGGACGGTCCGCGGTGTCGGGCGGACGGTCCGCGGGTGCTTGGCGTATGGTCCGCGTGCTCCCCGCGGACGGTCCGTGGCTTGTAGGTGGCTTTGGTCCGTTCTGTGTGAATTAACGGACGGTCCGCGGCTAAGGCCGGACGGTCCGCGGCTCGGGTGCGGACGGTCCGCGGTACCGGCCGGACGGTCCGCGCGGCTCTTTGCGGACGGTCCGCCCCTCCCCGCGCGGACGGTCCGCCGCAGCCCGTGTGCTTTGCTTCTTGGTTCGATTCCTTCCCCCCTTCTTTCGTGCTTCCGCGTGTGCTTCAAGGAATCGTTCCTAGGACTAGAGGTTGATCCATAACCTCGTGGTCTTGGCGATTGGTGTGTGATTCGATCCATCGCTTGTGTGTGACCGGGATTTGAGTAGGGCATAGGCCGGGTTCTTTGGGAAGAATTTTTACCGGCTCCTATTCACTCCCCCCCCTCTAGTCGCCATCTGATCCTTCAACATTGTAGTCTACATTTTGGGGCTTGTCGCCCTTCTTATTGGAGGCTCCGGGGTTGCTTCTTGTGGGTTAACCTCCACGGCCTTGTCACCTCTTGGGGGCTTCGGCTTCGGTAGGTCCGGTAGCACCTTCCCTCCTCGTAGGTTCATGTTGACTTCCACCGTCCACCTTTTTGGTCGCCATCGGCGAGGAGGTCTTCTTGTTCCTTGGTGGTGAACACCTCTTCGCAGTCGAACACCGCAAGACCATTATCCGCAAGGACGACGCATTACATGTCACCACATTGGAAGATGAGGCGGCACTTGCTTCTTCCCGCTCTCCCTCAGCCTTCGCCAATGGTGGCTGCCCCCATTCCTTAGGCAAGAACTACTCCAAGGTAGGTAGCACACGAGCATGACGAGGGAACGGTGCGTCCCCCTCCGACTTGGGGATGAAGCGTGGTTGTGGCCGCCGTCGACTTGGGTTGGGCCACCGTCTCGTCGAAGCCGGTGATGTGGCCTCTCGAGGACGCCATGTTGAAGGGGTGGTATGACGTGGTCGACGCTGCACCACAGTCCATGCCGCACCTTGATTAACTCGGTGCGTCACCATAGGAGTCACGGGCGTATCTCGACGCACCATGGCTTCCGGCTTGTGCTCCACTTGGGCGAATGGCACCCACACCCGTTCGTCTTCACTTCTACTTCTTGGTGGGGGAGCATGTCTTCACGGTCACCATGTTGACCGCGTGGTAGTCGGGGTTGACCGCATCGGCATCTAGGTTGATCCTCTTGTCGCCGATGGCCCGTTGGAGCCACTCCTTGAAGGCGACACAATCTTCGATGACGTGGCCGATGTACCTATGGTATGGGCGATATAGCGGTTATTGTTCATGTTTACCCGATCCGCCTCCGCGGTTCGGGGTAGGTTGAGCGCTTTATGTTCCATAAGCCGCTCGAACAAGTCCTTCACCAATTCCCGCTTGAAGATGTCTTGCTTCTTGAGGAGCTCTTGGTTGGTTGGGCGTGTCCCCGCCCCCCGCCGTCTCGCTTCGGTACCTAAAGTAGGCACCGGCCTTGAGGAATGTTGGAGAAGACTCGAGCCGCGTTCACCTCTCGCTTGCGCCTTTCCTTTGCCCCCGTTGCTGTCGGCTTCGCCGGTCGAGCCGAAGCGCTTGGCCGGGTCGAAGGCACTAGCATTCTTGTAGAGCTCCATGATGCGGGGGGACTTCTCGAACTCGATCTTGGTTGCTTTGCACGCCAAGCCGAGGTCACCGAATGTCTTTGGCTCTCGCCTAGACACTTCAAATGACCAATGCCGCAACGCATTCCGTTGATGCATATCTCGATGGCGTCTTCAATGTGCATCTCCCTAGCGAAACGCACGTAGCTGTTGCAGAAGCGAATGACGTAGTCGTCGATAGATTCATCACGCCGTTGCTTCACCTGTGATAGCTCGACAATGGAGAAGTCCTTCCCCATGGCGACGAAGTGTTTCCCCGAAGGCGTCCTTCATGGCTCCCCGAGTGTGCCGATCGACCCGACCGGTAAACGGCTATACCGGTGGAAGGCCGCTCCGGTCGGGGATCCGAGAACTCGGCGCAATAGTAGTGATGCGTTGTTAGTCGTGTCACCACATGCGCCTCGAAGTAGGCTAAGTGCTCCCTCGCGTCCCCGGTCCCATCGAACCGACGAAACTTAGGCGGGTGCCACCCTAAGGGGAAGGGCACAAGGTCATGCCATGCTTCATATGGCTTCTCGAGCTCGCTCTCCATCGATCGAGGGGCTTGCTCCATTGTCATCCTTCCGAACTTCTTGTTGACCATGCCCTCCACTAGGTCGTGATAGTCTTTCAACGTCGTTGGCACCGGCGGAGCATTGGGCGATGGTGCGGCGAAGTTTGATGGACGAGGACGATCGCTACCCGCACCATCAAAGTCTTCAAATTGCGAGTCTTCGCCGACCCGGTACGCACCACCTTGCGGTGCGGTGCCGGGCTAACGCCGCGACGATCTCGACTAGCCGGTCAAACTTGGCGGATAGTCGCTCCATCATCCGTCTTTGTTCTTGTACCGTTCTTCTAAAGTTATCGGTGGTGGGGGACGCCCGGGTGATTTCGCGCCACGCCTCCTCGCTATGCTCGGGTTGCCCATCGACCGCCATGTGTGCTTTGGTGCAATGTTGGCGACATCAAGATGTTCATCCCCATCGAGAGGGGATGAACGCGACGAGGTCATCATAGGGTGGAGGGTGCTCATGTATCTCCAATGATGAGGAGTCGGAGTCTGAGTCGCTCGCCGTCCGTCCATCCGGCGGGTATTCGGTCTTCCCGTCACCTTCAACTTGTAGCTTACGGGCGGCGATGGATTTGAGCCGTGTGTTAGCTCCTTCACGGTCCGCCATGTACCGAGGTCTTTAGGATGTTGGGGAAGCCGAGTCTCGATGCCGACGTAGCGTCACGGGGACGTGTCCGACGCCGGTGCCCCGTCGCCATCGAAAAGAGACCCTATACCCGCAAATGGGAAGGCAAGGTGCCGAATTCCTCGCTCCGATCTTGCATCGAGGCGTCACTCGAGGCTTGTGTCTCTCCAGCGCCCTTGAACCACGAGCGCACATGTCCTAGTCGGGGTAGAAGGCTTCTCTTGAAGTTGGCCTTCGGGTTTGGCATGATCTCCTCGTCGGACGGGTAGGCCGAACTCATGTGTCACCGTAGGAGGGACCCATTCCATCCCGGACTCGTCTCTTGAACGTGCTACCAAATTGGTGCACATGACGGTGTTCTTTTGGACCTCCTCCGTCTTCTCCTTCTCGCCTTGAAGAGAAGCTAGAGTGGTTGGCTCAACCCCGATGGGGCCAATAGTGGGTGCATGCGGGGTCGCTCCGGGGGTGGCGTCGGCCTTTGCTTGGGGAAGTGCCTTCCTCGTTCGACGGAGATGACGACTGCTCGACCCCCTCCATGGGTGTTGACGACGAAGATGGATCCTCTGAACTTCCAGAGGAAGTCACGCTTGGTGTAGCTTGTCTTTTTCCCTCCCCACGCTTGAGGATGACCGGCGGGCGTCCGTCGAAGGAGACCGCCTTCTTTTCTTCAGCGTCGCCGCGTCCCGGCTTGTCGTGGCTTCGAGGTTAACCTTGTTGAGGAGGTAGTTGTACCTCTCATCCGCTTCAAGGTTGGGGGAGATGCGGAGCCGGATGCGGTTGTTCTCTTGGTGGAGTTCCCCATCGGCTTGAATCCGAACCCGCGTGTGCCTAAGCACCAAGTCTTCGAGCTCACGCGTACGGCGCGTGGCGATTCCTCCGCATCTCTCCCACTTGCGCCGATTCTCGGTGGGCACACGCCGGGGTGGTGGAGCCTCGTTGAGTCGGCGCGGCTTGTTGTGCGGCGGAACGGGTGCGTCATTTTCACGTCGCCTCTGGTCTTGAACTTCCCGCCTTGGGGGAGATTGTACCTGGGGAAGCCTCCTCCCTTGTGAAGAGTCGTGAGGCCGCCATTGCTGCATCGGGCGAGGACGCGCAGTGTGGTCTTCACGTCTTGACCATTGGTTCCAACGTGGAGGCAAGGTGGTTTGCCTCCTTTGGCTGATGTGTGGCGGTGGGGATCGACGACGTGGCGCCAAGGTTGCGCGGTCGTGTTGTGGGTGATGGCTTGGGCCGGCCCGCTCCGCGTAGCTTCTCGCCCGAGCTCCCGAAGGGTATGACGCCTCTCGCTCTTGAAGTCTCCTCCCAAGCCGGGCCACCCGGTCTTGGAGTCGACGGAGCTCCTGTTGTACGCCTCCATCTTGGGCTGCACGTCGATCTCCATCGGCCCGCAAAACGAAAACCCGTTCGTGGTCGTTGCGGCGAGTCTCCCCGTTGCCGCCACGTGGAAGCACGACACCCATCCGGTTGGGCGGATCGGCACGTCATTGCCGAAGGAGGAGGTGGGTCCCGGAAGACGGGATCGCTTGCTCGAGCGCTTCCTCTTCGGTATTCGCGCATAATCGCGCGCCGCACCAAGTCCTTGACCTTGGCTGGCTCGCGCGCCCATTCATCGGGGAAGACGTCGTATGGCGCCTCCCGGTGTCCGGGGTAGGTGAACACCTTGTCGAGGAGTACACCTACAGTGTCGAGCGACCGGTCCTCTCCGAGGGACCGTGCTTTGCGCCATGCGGGAGGCGACTCGTTGGTGAAGCCGTTGCACCTTACGGTACTTCCTTCGATAGTTGCGAAGAGGGTGAGGGCTCGACACGTGATCGGCGTAGGACATGTGTCGTCGCAAGTTACTCGACACCGCCTCCGTGGCCTCCGGCCAGGCTCGACCTCCGTGCGCTCCACGGTTGGAGCGGCCACCTCTTCGACGTGCGGTGTCATTGGGGCACGGATTGTTGCAGCTCCCGTGCGTGTGTTGGTTGCCTTCATGCGTAGCCATTGCGCCACCCCGTACGTCCCCTTTGATGTCGGCCCACCACGGACTTCTTGAGGAGAGCCCGTGCTTCAAGCATTAAGCTACGACGCTCACGCTTGGCCTTGGCGCGCCTCGCTTCGAGCCTTCTTGGCCTCGCAGCCTTTTGGAACCGCGTTGGATCCCGTGTCAAGTGGACGTAGGTCTTGTTGCCGTGCTCGAAGATGGCCACCGGAACCGGCCAAAGTTGAGCAGACGGCGGAGCTTGGGTGTTGATGGCGACGAAGGCTCCTCCGGGCCGGAGGAAGCGCCGTCGCGACGGGGAGTTGCCCGGTTGAACGCGGGCGGAACCTAGGTGTTGGTGGCGAGTCCTCCAACCCGCACGGGGATCGACACCGCGCGTTCGTCCCAAACCGGATCATGCACGTTGTCGGGGTCTTGACAGCCTTCCGATGCTCCTCCCGCAAGAAGGGGGCGTCGGGTTAGGACGGCTCCACGTCGGGGACATCATGCGGCATGCCGTGTCTTGTTGGAGAACGGCGAATACGAATCCGACGACCATGGCATGGCGGATATGGGAGGAGAACCATGTCCCACCGGGCGTGCCAATTTGTTTGGAGAGAAAAATCACAAGGATTCCCCTCTTTGAGAAAAAGAATGCGGGCGTGCCGTGTAGTAAATACACGGAGAAGAAAGAAGGAACATATTTCTTTATTAATCTTTACGAAAAAATAAATACAAGTCCCCGTATGTGTATGCGCTCCATAGCCCGCCGACGGCGATCCGATCTCGGCGATGTGGTCTTCTCGGTTCCTAGGGCCTCGCAAGGCTCCTAGTTAATTATCTCCGCAAGTTTATCTTGCTGGAGCACCTCCGATTCCGCCGCCGTGGTCGTCTTCTCGTCTTCGCTACCTGTTCTCCATGCATGTATGGTGTAGGTGTGTGGCATCGGCGTCATCCATGGCCTCGTCAGTTCATGAGCCTAGCGTAGCCGGGACATCAGCTCCGCCCGCCCGTGTCATCCGTCCTCGTCGGCAACGAACGGCACGTAGTCGTAGTAGTGGTTGATCACGGATGCATGGATCACTATAGCCGGAACCGAGAAGTTGTCTCGTCCGGCACCGGCGTGGAGGCGGCGAGACGACTTTCAGACCTTGATCTCTGGCTTGTGGTCGACTTCACATAGAGCGGCGTCCGTGCATGACCTCTAGGAATGCCTCTTCGTGCTAGCTTCCTTCTCGGTACCCGTATGTGCGCTCATGAACATGCACAACCGCGCGAGAGGAGCACATCTTGCTTCTCGCACGCCGGCGAATGTCGCCGGCCGGCTCTACGCACACGGCGCAAGAGGAGATCCCCCGCCCCGTACTCCGGATGGGGACAAGCTTCGCTCTTGGTCGAGGTCTCGAGGACGCGAGCATGCACATGCATGCACACGTACATGCACGAGTACATGGCCGCATGGCCCCGTAGATGAGTTCCTTGCTTGCATCTTGAGCCCGTCCGTCTATGTAGGTGTGGGTGTCTTGATGATCACCGGGCCGCATCTTGATGAGGACTTGAACGCCGAAGTCCCGGCCGCCCGCGCGAGGGAGAATCAACGCACCTCCGCCTTCGTGTCCGGCGCCCGGCCAGCCCCCGTCCTTCAACTTCCTCGCTCCTCGCGACGCCGTTGGTCACGCCGTCGCTATCGCCTTCACTATCTATCTTCTTGTCTTCCTCGCTGCTCTCCTGGGTGACGCGAGTGGACGGTGTGCGAGACGAGCGGAGCCGCGTGTATGATGCATCCGTGACAAAGATATAGATGGAAACCGTAATCAACCCGCGGCGTCGAAGACGAACAAAGAAGCCATGTCGCCTCGCTCCTCGACGCGCTTGCCGACTTCGTGGTACTCCGGGGAAGTCGACGGCCTTGACTCGGATGTGGAAGCTCCTCTCGAGGGTGTACCCGTAGGGCAAGGTGCTTCGGAGGACCTTCGGTTATTAGCTTTTCTCGTGGGAGGCGGTGGGTTTATATAAGCGGGGCTAGGGTGCGGCCGCCGCAGAGCTCGGCGCCACCAAAGTTTGTTGGCGTAAGGTGTGCAGGTTGTTAACTTGCTTAGGAACTAGGTTGATTAGTGCTTTATCCAAAACCGTACTTATCTCCGACGCTAGCCGCCATGTGGAGCCGGCGTCAAGGGTTACGAGTCCAAATACGTGCATGTGTTGTTGATCTCTTAATCTTGCACGAGTCTCATGCACGTACATGTATACGTATTGTTACTTCTCCGGCCGGATATCCTCTCATGGGCCGAGGCAATTTGAACTCGTCCCGGCTTTCCACCGTGAAGGACCGTGCGCCCGGTTCGCCCGCTTGCGTACATACATGTGTACTCGGATACGGCCACGGCGAATACGTCGGACACCACGTCCCGGACGCCTCGTGTCACGGCGGTCCTAGCTCATCCCCGTTCGTATAGATGGCCCTCACGTAAAGCTCCAACCAGCGGCTTGTGGTCACGTACAATGAATAGGACATGCGACCTATTAGCTTCTTTCCCATTTCCTTGTTTTCTCTTTTCACCAAGTCTTGGCAATTAATGAGCTTGGTTTAAAATATTTAAAACCAAAAACACGTCAAACACCCGTAAAAGACATACAACCAAAAAACAAAATGTTCTAAGATGAAGGGTATTTTTTGGAATAGCAGAGGTCTTGGGACTTGGCTAAAATTAATTTTTTGCGTGACATAGCTATAGAAAAGGACCTTGATTTCATTGCCTTACTCGAAACCCACAAAAGAGATTTTACTGATTTTACTATGTTAGAAGACTATTGTGGGGGTAGAGAGTTTTTCTGGCATTGGATCCCGCCTAGAGGCAGATCAGGAGGTATTTTGCTTGGGGTTAACTTATTTGTTTTTGTTGTAGAGAACACTCAGGTGGGTGATTTTTTTTGTGAATTTCACTGTTAGAAACAAATGTGATGGCTTTCGTTGGGTTTTAATGGATGTATATGGTGCGGCTCAACCTGAATACAAAGATAGCTTTCTTGCAGAATTTGTTAGTAGTCAGACACTGCCACTTATTAGAAGTCCAGATGAAAAGAATAATGATCGTTTCGATAGTAGGTGGCTTTGCTATTTAATGCTTGCATTGAATCCTTGAATCTAATTAAGAGAGTTGGCACTTTCTGAGAGAAGATTCACATGGGCATGTTCAGCAGAGAAACCAACTTTTGAGAAACTTGATAGAATTTTAGTCATTACAGATTGGGAGCAAAACTTTCCTATTTCATTGGTTGAAGCTTTAACTAGAGAGCTCTCAGATCACACACCACTATTTCTTAACACAGGAGACGCAGCTCACAGGGGCAACACTCACAAATTTAAATTTGAATTAGGATGGTTGACTAGAGATGGTTTCCATGATATGGTAGCTAAGGTGTGGAAAGAGCATCTAGGGGAAATTCTCTCATGCAACGGTGGCAGGATAAGATTAGGGTTGTTAGAAGGTGGTTGGGGGTTGAGCGAAGAATTTGGTAGGAGAAAATAAAAGAAAGAAATCCTTCTTGCTACCCAATTAGATATTCTTGATAGAAAAGCAGAAGACAATGTGTTATCACTACAAGAGGCTTATTAGAAAAGTTATCTTCATGCTGAGCTAACCAAGTTGCTTAGAGAAGAGGAGTTATATTGGCTCCAAAGATCTAAAGCCACTAGGTTAGTGCATGGTGATGATAATACAACATATTTTCAGCTACTTGCAAATGGTAGATATCGCAAAACGAGAATTTACCAACTAGAGCAGGAGGAAGGTGTCATAGTGGGAGAGGAAAACTTAAAAGCTTACATTACAAATTATTATAAGGGTTTGTTTGGATCTCCTGAAAGTAATCATTTTACTTTAGATGAGGATCACATTGAGGATATTCCGCAGGTCTCTGATTTAGAAAATGAAATTCTTTCAGACGCTTTTAGTGAGAATGAGATTAAAGAGGCAATTTTTCAAATGGAACACAACAAGACACATGGGCCTGATGTCTTCCCAGCTGAATTTTATCAGCACTTTTGGGACATAATAAAGCCAAACCTATTGGCGTTGTTTAATGAGTTTCATCAAGAAACTTTACCACTGCACTGTCTCAATTTTGGTATAATTACTTTGTTACCCAAAAAACTGAAGCAACCATGATTCAACAATATAGGCCTATTTGTTTGTTGAATGTAAGTTTTTAAGATTTTCATGAAGGTTCTTACGAATAGAATTAATTTGGTAACTCAAAAGGTAATTAGGTCCTCCCAAACAACCTTCTTACCTGGTAGATACATTATGGAAGGAGTTGTTGTTCTTCATGAAACAATTCATGAGTTGCATAAGAGAAAGAAAAATGGAGTTATTCTTAAGTTGGACTTTGAAAAAGCCTATGACAAGGTAAAGTGGCCTTTTCTGCAACATGTGTTGTGCGTGAAGGGCATTTCACCTAGAGGTGGGCTTCTTGGATACAACAAGTTACGTCGAAAGGATCTGTAGGAACTAAGGTCAATGACAGTATAGGACATTACTTTCAAACGAAAAAGGTGTTAGGTAAGGCGATCCTTTATCATATATTCTTTTCAATACTGTGGTAGATGTCTTTGCTATCTTAATTGCACAAGCAAAGGATAACGGCCTGCTCAAAGGTCTAGTCCCAAACCTAGTATACGATGTTTTGTCAATTTTGTAGTACGCAGATGACACAATTCTCTTTATGTAAAATGATCTAGAAGAGGCTGAGAATATGAAGCTCTTGCTATGCTCTTTTGAGCAATTGTCGGGCCTAAAGATTAATTTCCATAAACATGAGATGTTCTATTATGGTAGCACTAGGGAGCTTGGGAGGGAGTATTCAAAAATCTTTGGATGTTATGGGTGTTCTTCCTTTTAAATACCCTGGTATACCAATGCATCATAGAAAACTCCAAAACTTAGATCGGAAAGAAGTGGAGGAAAGGTTTCAAAAAAAAAATTAAGTGGATGGAAAAGAAAGATGCTTTCTGTTGGTGGTCGGTTTGGTTCTTATTAACTCTGTCCTCAGTAATTTGTCAATGTTTATGCTTTCTTTCTTCGAGGTTCCTCGTGGTGTTCTTGAAAGACTAGATTACTACAAATCTAGATTTGTTTGGCAGAGCGATGGACATAAAAAAGTATAGGTTGACAAAATGGGGAGTGCTCTGCACACCTAAGGACTAAGGCGGGTTAGGAATCTTAGACCTAAACTTACAGAATAGATGCTTACTTAGTAGGGAACATATCAGGTGGAAACCAACCCCTTCGTGCAAACTATGGAAACTTCAATCTGAGCCACATGATGTTGATCCAAGGGAAGACTTATGGAAGGTGAGAGGGGTGATGTGCAAAACTCATGAGAGGTGGGAGGGATGATTTGCAAATCACCCCTCCCACCCCCATGAGCCCTCCTTTGGATCAACATCATGTGGCTCAGATTGAAGTTTCCATAGTTTGCACGAAGGGGTTGGTTTCCACTTGATACGTTCCCTAGTTAGTAAATGGTTGTTTAGACTCATCAATGAGGATGGTATTTGGCAACGACTCCTTATAAATGAATATTTAAGACATAAAACCATCACTGAGGTTGAATACATGCCGGGGGATTATCACTTTTGGTCGGGTCTTATGAAGATAAAATAATGACTTATTGAGGATGGGCAAATTCATAGTGGGTGATGGGTCACAAACACGTTTCTAGGAGGATGCTTGGCTGGATAACACCCCTTTCAAAAATCAATATTCATTCTTATATTACATTGTACGGAAGAAGAGTGCGATAGTGACAATAGTTTTAGATCGAATCCTTTGAATGTGGCCTTTAAGAGATCCTTAGTTGGCAACAATTTACAGGCCTGACACCATTTGGTAGCTAAAATTGTTAATGTCCAACTAACGGATCAGAGAGATACTTTTATGTGGTCTCCAAACCAAAATGTTTAGTTTACTATTTGATCTATGTATAATGCGCTTATTGCTCAGCTGCCCGCACAGCGGATAAATATGATATGGAAGTTAAAAATGCCCTTGAAAATAAAGATTCTTATCTGGTATTTACAAAAAGGGGTAGTTCTAACCAAAGATAATTTAGCTCGTCGATGATGGAAGGGAAGTTTGAAATGTTGTTTCTGTAATCTGGATGAAACCATTCAACACCTTTTCTTTGATTCTCAATTGGCTACAATTATGTGGAGGATTGTACAAGTTTCTTGTAATATAACACCACCTATGAACATTTTGCATATGTTTAATGGGTGGTTGTTGACAGATAAAACTCGTATCCACCTACGATCCGCAAGCGACGTACCTACACCTTTTCACCATGGGGATTCCCTAGGTTCTTATCAATCTGTGGAGCAAGGGGATTACAAGCGTTTGATCTAGCACTACCTAGTTAACTTATCCAAACCCTAAACTAATGTTAATCTAGAGAACTACAACGCTACACTAAATGGGGTTGTGAGACTCGCAAGATATATAAAAGACACTTGCCCAAGGGTCTACGATACTTGAACATGCAACCACTTAAAGATATGAAAACTGATCTAATCTACTGGGGGTTGTGACCATGGTTTCGCCCTTTCCCTCCCCCCGTACTGTCACTACATGGAGGTATTCATGACTAGACCTATGATGATCATAGTGTATTGAAGGATTCTAAGGGAGAAGTGAGATCTATACTCCCGACAAGGCATGGTAGCTAACCTTAAACATGAAAGCATCTTCAACACTAGATGATAGATTGAAACCATAGAAGTTGCAATTACATCTCAAGATTGTTTACAAGCCATGGACAAATGAGAAGATTACCCCATTAAGGTGCTAGGCATAGCACCGTTGATCATGGTGATGCTTACGACGGTGTCTTCCTTCTCCTTCGGGGGTGTCGTGGCAGGGCCTCGACGTCCTCCTCCACTTGCGGTTGCGGTCGTCGGAGTAATCACTCCCCCGTAGTTCTTCGGCTCAGGTGACTCCTCTTTGTAGTATTTCCTCTTCATGCCCCGGAGTCACTCCGATCTTCGGACGGGAGTTGAGACCTCCTCCTTGATATGGTGGCGAGATGCAATTGACTCGGTCGGGACATGCCTCCTGCAACTGATGCGGGCGGTCCTCTTGATCTCCATTGTAGGCTTGAGCTCGCATCGCTTCGCCTCCTCTGGCTTCAAAGGCTTTTCGGTGCCTAGCTTGATCTCTGCGCTCCTTGGGGATGTCATGGCTGCTACTTGGGGGTAAAAGGATGTGAATTGAGATGGATTCCCGAACTCCAATCTCGTTCCTTTAAATAGTCCGAGAAGGGATACCCTAGAACCCATCTTTTCTTTTTCTTGACTTCCCTAAAATTTTCTAACCAAACAAGGAAGTCGAAGACACTTGTCCCAGGTAAAAATGGGGGCGAACTGCTGCCCTGGGCCCCTGGGTCGATCGAACCAGGCCGGCCTGCCTGCCCTGGTTCGCAGGCCGGTTCGATCCGTTTTTTCGCATACTCCACTGTTTTTTAATTGTTAGTGTTGACGCAAAATCCGCACCCCGCGTCAAGCACACAAAAGCCGAACAAGCTAGCTTCACACACGAGCGTATTCCAAAGCGTGCCGATCAATTTTCCCCGAAAATTAACAAAAGACAAAGTAATTAAATACCAAAGCTTGGAACTTGCCGGTGGTACCGGACAGTTCCATATTTACGGCTAGAAAGCCATGTGAGATGACATATAGCTATGAGAAGCTATCCGCCAACAAATTAGAAACCATTCGGGAGCTTTAAAGCGTAAAAATAGAACATAGCCGAACGGATGACGCAAGCATGACGATAGATCGGTCTTTATTTGGGTAAAATTACACGCACACGGGACCATGACCGATCCTCGAGAATAAACAACAATAAACAATAAATGAAGCAAAGCATGATTACAAACATGTAATGAACAAGCGTGCATAGGCCCAAAGCACTAGTCTACCGCATGTCTAGATACTTCAAAACCCATCAAGCATGAAACCAAACAAGTTTATCCACCGCATGATACAACTTGTTTAAGATCACACCACCAACCATAAATAGATCTATCCACCGCATGATACAATCTAAATATGGAAAGCTAAAATCACACGTTGTTTAAAACATAACTTATAAACACGTTTTACTCGTGAAAGCATAACCGAATACGGCCGAATGACCGAATCGGGATCCATGTAGAAGGAACGAACATTGCCAAAGATGATAAACCTATCGGATTGAATTAAAAATCTAATCCACCGGATGATTAGCTCTAAGGCAATCCAAAAACCTATATCTACCGCATGATACCCGATTCTGTCAAGGTTTACACAAGATTAACAAGCTTGAACTCGCAACATGTAACAACCTAGATTGGTTCGGTTTACGCTACTTGGGAAACACGTGATCCACGTGCCTTATTGAGCCAAGATGTGAACGTGCAATGTAAAGATCACCAAACAAGATAAAGCCGATCCAAATCAATCTAAATTGGGCAAAAGAGTGTTACATGAATTCAAACATAAAGTAAAACTCAAAGTAACACGTGGTAACTTAATGAATCTATTGGATCTTGCCAAAATCCAATAGAGCCGATAACTAGCTCCAAGCTAGATCTTAGCCCACCGCATGGCTCATGATCTAACAAGAAACCCTCTTGAACCAAGCTTAAATCCACCGCATGATACTAAGCATGGTAACAAGACTACTTGCATCACGATCTAAATCCACCGCATGATACTAGACATAATACAAGGTTGCCGGTACTTACGGAGGTCGACGAATCGATGAACCCTCTCGAAGAACTCGAAGACACGACTAAAGGACTCGAGAGTTTGGCGTAAAGCCGGTTTGTTATGAGAATGTCTTCGATTACAATTACATACATCCAGGGTTCATATTTATACCCCCGTCGCGGCATGACTCCTAGTGGACTACGAGCACAATATTTGATACCTAATTTATCGCCCAAGTGCGAATGCTTATCCACCAACTCGTCCCTTCCGCTCGGCCACGTCACCACACAATCCTCGCGAAATCGCCGCAAACGTTCCTTTGCCGAACGGAAGCAACCGCCGACCGCAAGTTCCTTTGCCGAACCCTTTTGAAGAAACCTTCCTTCTCCGGACGGGATCTTTTACCAAGCCGGGCCCACAAATCAGACTCCCTTTTGTACCAAATTTTGGTGTTAACATATGCCCCTTCAATTACGGGATAAAAGTGATCTTATTCCGAAATTGACTCCAATCGCCAACGTCTTCAAGTTAAATCTGTTCAACACCTATTCTCTTCTCCTCGCAATCCATCGGAGCCTCCGTCCAGATCCAAACCCTAGATCATCCTTCCCCAAAGCTCGAATCTTCAATGGCGGCTCAAAATCAAGCTGCTCAAGTAAATTTTACCCCTGTAAGCTTCATTCGGCATTATCCCTTTTCGATTTTTACTTCGGATTTCTCCCCCCGCCTTTTCTTGACAGGAGCTTTCCACCGAGCTTTTGATTCGTACTGAGACCAATTCGACATCTTATTTCCTCGGTCCTGTGGGAACTTCCGATCCCCGCGGGTTCATTGCAGCTGAATCCCAAAGAATCCCTTTCGAGGCGGCTTTATCGGACCTCCCCCCGTGGCAAGATGCTTTCAAGAACTGTCCTTTGCCCCCAATTGCCGGTGGAGAAATTGGTATAAAAGGATACTTGCGGATAACGGCGCCAAGACCAACAGAATCGGGACAGCCTCCGCATCGCTCAATGCTTGGAGTTATCCTTGGCCGAGACCCCAAAGAAGGAAAATCTTTTGATAGCGGCTTGCCATTTTTGGTCAAACGGTGTCAATGCCTTTCCCTTTGGTCATGGCCCAATGTCCCCAACTCGGCCGATGTGTACATGATCACCGGTCTCGACATTTCGGGATCGGTGTACCCCCGGGAATTCAAAGGCTCCACAAGGCGGACAGGAGTGAAGTCGGGAAGTGGATACAAATCATATATCCGAATCACATGAAAGATGGCCCTCTCGAGTGAATTCGAATACGGGCGTTCTCGAACATGTGGTCGTGCGGGTTCATTTTTTGTGGTAAAGCCAATGAGCCAACTTTGAATCATATTGCAATGGCTACACGTTTGGTCGCCGGTAATCGCGTTCCTCTTGGAAAATACCTCCTGGGGAGTGTGTATCATATGCTCCATCAGACTATCTCTCAAATGCACACCGGCCAGAAGATACTATGTGTCAACGGCCCTTGGTGGTTTGTGCAGATGTGGCTGCAACTGTATATGCACCAGATTGTCAACATTGACCTCAACAACCGGCTTTTCCCTTCATCCGGCCTATAAAGAAGGGGAAGCTCAAATCACCGCAGGATGCCAAACCCATGGGGAAGCTACTTCAACTGTTTCCATTGATCAAAATGTCGATCGACCTTTTCGAGCTCTTCTTCGCAGGCTTCCCCGATCCTCTTTGGTTCCCTTACCCGAACAATGACAATTTAACTCTCCCCCGTGAATTCTCCTTTGAAACCGGATGCCGTGATGCAAGGTCTCGTAGAGATCTTCAATATCTTTATCCATCCATGTCCTTTGCCGCTAAATTTTGTGGAGGGAGGCTAAATCACAACACTTATGAATATTATCGCCAAATATGATGGCCCGACAACTTGGATGTGGCCAAATGCCCCCAAGATTATTCCTTCATGAGTTCCTCAAACCCAGAGAGGAAATCAAGGACAGCATACAAGCCAGAAGGGTTTTCGAGTATGAATGCAGCCCAACTCTTTATACCTGGCCTTTCACACCTATAACAATAGCTCATCCCACCTTCATCCCCTGGTGGCAAGAATTTCATGACCATATCTTCAGTGAGCCAGTGCACTCATTCTTGTTGGAGTTGATGCCTGATTTTCAGCCAACCTCAAAGGTAACACACTTGTCTTTTTCCTTTTAATCAGACATACCTTTCACCACTAACCATGATCTTGATCATTCCCTACAGAACACAGTGCCTGCCCCTCGAGCCAGGACAATGGCTTATAATATGGTATATCCAATTTCGGCTCTGGGATTTAAATCCCCAACTCTGGCTCAGCTGATGGCCAGGTATGCTACAATGGACCCAATTCTCTTCAGCTCTACTGCTGATAAGAGAAAAGGCCTATCCCTGATTGCACCTCCAGCTGCCAAGAGGAAAAGAACCACCAAAAAGGTCCCTGTGGAGGTAAGATTTCTTTTTTCTTGAACACAAGATTACTCCTATTCTGACAAATTTCATCTTGTGCAATTTCAGACTAGAACCCGGCAACCATCAGCTTCAGAACCTGCCAATGCTTCATCCATTGGTATGACCTTTGTTTCTTTCCTTTTCTCCAAAGATCACTATCCACACTGGCATTTACCCTTAATCTGGTATTCGCAGAAGAAATACTGGTGAATCACCCTGTGTAAACCTCTCCCCCTCAGCATGCAAGTTCACCAAGGGCTGAACCATCTTTTGCTCAAGTGGAGATTTTATCTTCATTAGGGACCCAGTCACCCCCTTCTCAAATAGAAGTGCCAGCTTCACCAGAGATGAACCCATTAATTCAACCAGAAGCCTCAAGCCATTTAAGGGTTCAATCCCCTCTTGGCCAGGCAGAAATCCCGCTCTTAACAGAGGTAAATCCACCTTCACCTCAGCCCGTAAGCCTCAAATTTGCCGGAGACTACACCGGCCTCCCCTCAAGTGGAAGCTTCGGCTTTACCGAGAGCTCTCCGGACTCCTCTTCCACCGGTGGCCCAAGAAACTCCCCCCCGAACCCGAACAAGTCCTTCCCCCGGTTCGGGGAATTAGGCATGAGGCAAGCACATGCACCCAACTCTCGTTACCTTCTTTTAACCAACCATTCCTAACCCGGCAATATTTCTTTTTCAGATCAAACTCCATCATCATCGAGCTCATTAGTGGTGAATGATCCAAATTTCGCCGAAACAGGAGATGGAGGGACTCAAAATCGGGCTTTACCGGAGGAAATTCGAGCAAGGCTCAAAGAAATCTTTGCCTGGCTGCAAAAGGATGCTCGAGATCAAATTAGAGATGTTGATCATTTCGAGGAAATGCTCGAACCCATCAGTCAAAAACTCCCTGAAGACGTCAAGGCTTCATTGGAGCCCATCTCTGGTCTGGATATTCATTACGTGGCAATAAGGCGAGCCTTGAAGAGTCAATCTACCCGACCAGCTGTTGAGCAACAGAAAGCCAAAGCTGAACAAGCTGCGAAGGGAGCACAAACCCAAACCGAGAGCCAAAAGGAAATGTTGACCAATCCGCAATCCGCTCGCGAATTGAAAATTGCCGGAAAGACTACACCGGAGAAAGAGTCGAAGAATTTGTCGGCGAAATAGAAGCCGACGACAAGAAGATAGCCGAGCTTCCGGACCGATAGAGAAAACCCAAGAGGAAGCATCATCGGCCATAACCGAAGTAAATCGGTGCGAGGTAGAGCTCACCGTCCCGTCCAACACTCGTAAAGATTATCGGAACGGATGAAGAACATTAATCGTACAATATCAAATGCCTCTAATGTAATTACAAAGTACTTGAACATTTAGTTGTACCGAGCAATGTGTAACCAAATTAACCGTCCTTGTAATATTTGCCTTCTATAAATCTTGTTTTCCTTCTCCGCCCGCATGATCTCAATTGCAACTCGAACGATCCATTCGATAACTAGCGGTCAAACAAGTACTACACTCGAACAACACTCCGACCGCAACTCGGCAGAGCCGCTTAACCGAATATGACTCGGCTTTGAATTCCAAACGACCCAACGGCGAATCGGTTAAGGAAACCTCTCCACCTTCCAAGTTTCTCGGGATATGCACCACGATCTAAGGCCACGATCCTTTTCACCGGTCCTATAAATAAAACCGTAGGTGCCCCCGCCTCTTTACCAAGCCTTTAGCCTTCGTAATCTTTGCCAACCTCCGGCTTTCTTTTCCAATCACCGCCGCAGCCCCAAGAACCATGGCGGTAGCAACAACAGCGCCGCGCCGCCGACGAGGCGGAAGGAAGCCGCGCCGCGCGCGTCGGAGGCGTGATCGCCAACTTCCTTCATGCCTTGTCTTAGATTTGCCTCTCGTTTCCGACGATCCCCTCTCGTTTTAGGCTCATTCACCGGAACCCGTCTCTCGCGCCGCCATGAATCGGCCTCTCGCCGGACGACTCCTCGGAGTCGAACCACTACTCCCCCGTGCCCTACGGGGAACTTGACGCCCTCCGCTTCAAGGCGGAGCTTGAAGTGGCCCAGCGCGAGCTGGAAGACGTCTCCAAGAAGGCCGGCATCGCCGAACTTGAGTGGGAGGACCAGCGCAAACAGTTGCTGGCAACCATCGACGGTACACTCCTTAGATTGCTCCTCAATCCAATCCGGCTTTTGATACCAATCATCCGGCCTCGTTCGTTTGGCCGGTGGCCGATGGCCGGTGCCGATTTACTCGAGAGAAAAGTACTTGTTGGCCGGTTGCCGGTGGCCGATTTGTTCCGAGAGAAAAGTACCGCCGGGCCGGTGGCCGATAAGCCAAGCGAACAAGCCGATCATCGCCTTGCATTTTGCAGCCCGCGACGCCGAGCTTGACCAGCTGAAAATGCTGGTGGAGCAATTGGCTGACAAGGTGAACGCCCGTGGAGACACGCCGGTGGAGCGCCTTGCCGCGGTGGAAGACCGCGTGGACGAGGTAGCTACTCATGGCATCCGCCTGGGCACCACCCTAGGCTTGGCTGCCATGGCGACGCATACCGGCGTCGACTACTCCATCCAGCCGCGCGGCTTCCAGGGCGGCGCACCAGAGGACATCGACGAGATCGAAGTCATCTTGGAGCGCTTCGATGGCCACGGCAACGCCATTGCCGAACTTACTCATCCCCAGTATGTGCTGAACAGGCTTTTCGATTAGATTGTACTAGAGATGTTTGATCTTCGGCAATAAATAAAGAATTTCAATTTCCATGCTTGTATTGTGATGATTCCTTCGCGTTTGCAACTGCAAGCCTTATTCTTCTTAAACGCATTCGGGAACTTTGCTTAAGCCGAACACGCGAAAATAGGTGCCCCTTGGCGCAAAACCCGCAGAAAATCCTCAATTCGGGAATCCATAAGCACCGTTCAATGAAAACCCCTCGCATTCGGGAGAAAAAACCCCGCCGCTTGGTATTCCAATAATGTACGCAACCAATCATCACTCCTAATGCGTTCTCTTAGTCAATAAAATAGCCCCCCGGGATGCCCCGCAAATCCACTCGCACACTCATCAATCACTTCACATCTTCTCCCTTGCTCCGGAAGAGAAAACCCCAAGGCCATGAACAAAGGCAAGCAACCCATCAAGGAGGACAAGACCCCCATCAAAGAAGCGCACCATTCGAGAGTGAGTTTTCTTTTAATCGCTTCTTGCTCTCGTATGCAATCTCATGTTTACCCCTACTTGTTTTCCTCCAGCCTTGATCCGCTTCCCGAAGAAATCTTTGGGACCGAAGAAACGCCCGAGTACATCTCCTCCGACTCCTCCCTTGGAAGCGAGAGGACGCCACGCCGAACGCAGGGTCATCCACCGGTTGCGCCATCGCGTTCGACATCCGGAGCATGATCTTCGAGACATCACCGCTCGCCGCCGGCCGAACGCGAACGTCGTATGACCTTGGAGGTGTTGGTAGGAGGTAAAACTTCCATCTTTATTTTGACTCCATGCTTGCGCTCAGATCTCTGTTTCTAACAACCTGTTCTTCCGTTTCGTATGTCTCCGACGAGTACGAGAACCCTCGAAAGTCGCTTGGGACGGCCTAATGGAGGCTGCGAGCCATGGTCACCCCCAAAGCTTCCAAGCCGCCATCACGGTGGTCCCGGAACAATTGAAGAGGGGGGAGCTGAAGAAGCAAAGAAAAAAGGATTGAAGCATACTTTCGCTTCTTACGCCAGGCCTTTTGCTTCCCACCCCCTTGTAATCCTGAGCATCTGGGTTGTTAAATAAAAAACCTGCAAGAAGCATCTGTAATGTCATGTAGTTTTGTGCTAAGGGCAATATATCTTAGTATTGGTCATTTCCTTTGTTTAGGATTTTTTGTTCTAAAGGCGGCTTCTTTCTCGAACGCCGGCTATTTCTGTGTCAAATGCCTGTAATCCCGATGCTTATGATCAACGATCAATTTCAATACTAGAATAATATTTCTTCAAATATCTTCCATTTATTGCAGCAAAAAATTCTTCTCCTAGTAAAGTTTTCAACATGTAAGCATTACCAGGCACGCATCCGACCACCCGAAAAGGTCCTTCCCAGTTTGGAGACCATTTGCCGAATGTACTGTATTTGGTTCCAATCGGCAGTAATGCCTTCCAAACCAGATCCCCTTCTGCAAATTTCCTGACCTTTACTTTCTTGTTGTAATATTTAGCAACTCGCAGCTTGTTCTTTTCGATGTTTTCCAGGGCTCTGAGACGGATCATATGCAAGTCTTCTAATTCATCCATCATTAAGCCACTATAATCTTTGGAGCTTAAGTCTTTTTGTAAAACCACTCTCCTAGAATCTGATTGCATTTCCCAAGGCAAAACAGCATGGTGCCCATAAACCGATTCATAAGATGAAGTCTTCGTAGCCCCATGAGGAGCCATTCGGTAAGCCCATAAGGCTTCGTTGAGCACCGAATGCCACCTCTTTGGCTTCTGGTCGATCTTCTTTTGTATAAGTTTGATCATGATCTCGTTAGAAGCTTCTGCCTGACCATTAGCCTGGGCATAATAGGGAGAAGAATTAAACAATTTGATCCCCATGCTTTCGGCAAACTCCCTGAACTCCAAGGACACAAACTGGGCTCCTTGATCAGTTGTGATTGTTTGAGGAATTCCAAACCTATAGATGATGTGTTTCTTAACAAACTCAACCATGTTCTATGATGTTACTTTCTTCGGTGGAATCGCCTCAACCCATTTGGTGAAGTAATCCTGTTGCTAAAAGCACAAATTTATGCCCCTTGCTAGATGGTGGGTTAATCGGCCAATCAAGTCTATACCCCACCTCTCGAATGGCCATGGCTTGATAATGGGATTCAAGATCGACGCCGGAACCCTTTGAATATTTCCAAACTTCTGACAGTATTGACATCCCTTGTAATACTCAAAGCAATCCTCCAACATCGCTGGCCAAAAACATCCAGCTTGTCTAATAACCCATTTCATATGATAAGCCGATTGATGTGCTCCACAAATCCCATCATGCACCTCACTCATCATCTTCTTTGCTTCTTCTGGACCCAGGCATCGCAGCAACACCCCATCCAATGATTTGTAGAATAGAATTCCATCCAGAAGAACAAATTTTATGGCTTTGTACTTGAGCTTCCTAGAAACTTTTCGGGATAGATCTTCCAGATAATCGACAATTTCCTTTCTCCAATCATCCGCTGCGAGATCCCTTCCGAAAGCACACACCTCCATGGCAAACGCTTCTTGATTTTCTCTATAGCTCGAAGCACTTTGAGCCAACCCGTTTGCCTCTTCACCGTGTTCTCTAGGAATATTCGTAGAATTACTAACCGAAAATTCTTTAAGATTTCCCCGCATTCCTCGTAGTAATTCCTCGGGGAATCACTTTTGCACTCATATTGGCCGTTCAACTTGTTTTATAACCAGCTACGAATCTCCATAAATCTCAATCGAAACAGCCCGGCCTCTTTCAAATATTGAAGCCCCCTAAGTAATGCCTCATACTCGCCTTGATTGTTTGTAACGAGTGGGCCGAATAGGGATAGCAAATTCAAACATCTCGCCCCCGGGTGAATTAATAGAATCCCTACTCCACCACCTTTTACCACATGATGATCCATCAAAGAACAAAGCCCAAGGAGTAATTTCAAGCAAATCAATCGATGGATCACGATGCTCAGTTATAAAATCGGCAATAATCTGACCTTTTATAGCTTTTGCCGATTCGAACTTCAACTCAAACTCAGATAAAGCTAAGATCCACTTGCCAATCCTTCCATTCAAAATTGGCATAGATAACATATGTTTTATTACATCAAACTTGGAGTATACAACGCATTCGGCATTCAACAAGTAGTGCCGAAACTTTGTACATGAGTAGTACACACATAAGCACAACTTTTCTGTAGCCGAATACCTGGTCTCGGGATCAAGTAATTTTCGGCTAAGGTACGCTACTACTCGCTCCTTTCCTTCAAATTCTTGTATAAGGGCCGATCCAATGGTTTGGGTATCGGCCGCCACGTACAACTTGAAAGGCTTGTTCAATTGCGGAGGGACCAGCACCGGTGGCTCCTTCATATATTGCTTGATTTCATCAAAAGCCTTTTGTTGTTCGTCGCCCCATATGAACTTCTGATCCCTCTTGAGCTTCAACAACGGAGAAAAGGGCGAAACCTTTTGCGATAGTGTCGGGGACAGACCCTAGGGGTCCCCTTAAACAACCGGGGAATCCCCACTTAAAACCCGCACAAGCCAAAGCCAAATGCGCCTCGCTTAACTACACAGGGCATGGCCCACGCCACGGTGGCCCTGACGGCCCACTGAAGCGGCCCACTTAAAGATCCCCTCGAGCAAGCCCTGCCTCGCTTGAGGGCACACGCCTCCCTCGGGCGGGCTCCGCCTCGCTCGAGGGAGAACGCTTCCCTCGACCGGGCTCCGCCTCGCTCGAGGGTCCGCGCCGCCCTCGAGCAGGCTCCGCCTCACTCGAGGGCGTTCCGCGCGCGCACGCCCGATCCCGTACGCGGGTACGGGCATTTAATGCTCGACCATAGCGGGGGCGGCGCCATCACGCGCCCGGGGCTCGCACCCCGGCCCCCGTCGCACCAACTCCCTAGGAGGGAACCCATCCCCGCCACCGTGGGGGACCGTGCGGCGTGGCCGGTGCCGCCCCCGTGACGCCGCGCCGCCTACTCCGGTACGGTTAACGCGCCGAGCCCTCGAAGGGGGCCGGCCGCACCCTCGATTTGCTTTCCCGTGACCTTGCGGGGGTTAGGTTGCGGCGTTAGGCCGGTGGGGAGCCATCCCCGCCACTTGTTAACGGCGTGGTGGCCGCCCCCGCGCGTACAACCCCACGCCGGCGCCGTAGCGCGCGGCTCCGCATTGTGAAGCATGCGGGAACGGGACGCCGCCTTACCCGCCACCGTGCCCCGTAGGGACCGACGTCGGCCCGCCTCCCTCGAGCCCGCCTGAAGACATCACGGCCGTCCGCCGCGCTCCAACCCTCGAAGCCGTCCCCGTCCGGTACAAGATACGCCATGATGGCCAGATCGCGGCGAGGACCGTCAAGACAGCCGCCTACTCTACGGCATAGCACACCGCACTTCCCCACGTAGCTAAATAGCGCGGTATACATGTGATTCGCTCTCTCCTTGGCCTATAAAAGGAGGACGAACTCCCCCGCCCGCGGGGGACAAGACGGAAGACAAGTCGGGACACAACACAAGGCGAGCAACATCCGACTCCACGCACTTGTTCTCCAATTCTCCCACAATATCTTCAGCCATTTCACGAGGGACTTGGAAGCCACGCTTCCTCTCCCGCCTTGCTTGTAGCCGCCCCACTACGGCACCCCCGCGCCGAGCAATATAGTGCCTCGAGCACACCACCTGCCGGACGTACGGCCCCTCGGCGGGAACCGGGATAAACCTCGTGTCATTAGTTGCTTAGCATCGACCATTGAGGGAGAGACATCGGCGCTCACTACCGGTTAGTGTCGGGACCATATTCCGCACCGACGGTTGGCGCCCACCTTGGGGCAATCGAGCGCCTAAGGTCAATCCATCGCCAACTCCCTCCATGGTGATCCGCACCGAGTACCGCGGTACGCGCTACTCCATGGGCAGCTCGGACCCCCTCCCGGCCGGTTTTGAAATCCGGTTTGGGGGCCCGAACTTTCAGGCCACGGGGAACGACTACCTGATGCGCCTCACCAACCGTGAGGAGCTCCGCACGCGGCGCCGGGCCGGGTCCACCTGCGGTTCCCGCCGCGTGCGCCGCCACAACACGGACGCCCGCCGGCACGGATGCCGCGGCCCGTCAACGCCGCGACGCCGCCATCGCTCGGCCGGCGTTCGCGCCGGGCGCGGTCCGAGCGACGACAAGCCGAACGTGCCGCCTCCCAACACGGCGCGCCCGTCGGCCACGGCAACCACCGCCCCGATGGGGGCGGCCCGCACGGTCTCCGGACCGCGCTTCCCCATCGGTCTGCGCGGTGCCACGACGGCCTACAACGCCAACGTCAACACCACGATGCGCAGGGTTCCCCCTGGCCGGCGCGTCTTCGTCGCCAGGGACCCTGACGCCTCCGCGGGTGACGAGTCGTCCCCGGGATCCCTTGACGCGTTGCCGCCCGCCAACCTCCACGGATACGCGGAATGGGACTTCTCCCGCGTGCCGGACCCCGATCATGTTCGGGGCGTTTTCTTGACGCCACGGACTACGGTTCGGCCGCTTCGACGACTCCCGGCACGGAAGCTACGACCCCGCGCGCGAATGCCGCATCGTCATCGCCAACGACCCGGCAAAACACCACCGGCGCGGTGGGCGGCGGTGACGGGGAGGTCACGCCCGCCCCGTGCATCGCACCGCGCCAGGGCCGCAGCCGAGCACCCCTCGCCGGGGCCGACGCCGACGCACAGTTGGCCCAAGCTCGTGAGCTCGAGGCCAAGCTGGCGGAGGAGTATCGAACGGTGCGATTGCTCCGCGCCTCAATGGCTGGGGAAGCCTCTACGCGCGGAGAATGCGAGCGGGAGCTGGGCAAACAGGCCCGCGACCGCATCAACGCTGACTTCAACATCGACAACCCGGACACGCCTCCGCGGGCGAGCTAGAAACTTATCGCCGCCGCAACGCTGTTGCGGGCCATGCCAGCCCCCTCGACCCCAGAGGCGCGGAACCTGCACCGCAAGGTGCAGGCCCTCATCGAGCAGACGGCCGTCCAACAGGCCGAAAGCTCGGCGTCACGCATTCGCCAACAAGGGGACGCGCGAGGCGACGGAGCCGCATAGGGAGGCGAACCCTCGGTCCATGCGGGTGAAGCGGCGGGGCGACCCGCCAACCCGGGACGCACGCCGGCCAAGGAGTGGCTCCTCGACACGCGCGGGCGCCGGACGGCGACGCCCGCAACGTCATTAACACTCGGCGTACGAGCAAGGCGGATGCGCGAGCGGCAGCGAGCTACCACCCTCGACAGGGTGGACGCTACGACGGCGATGAGGATCGCTCCCCGACACCGGAGCCCCCGGGGACCCGCGTGTTCTCCCGCAGGGAGATCCGCGCGTCGGCCTTCCCCCAACGCTTCCGCCGCCCCACGACCATCGTTAAATACAACGGGGAGACGGATCCCCGCGTGTGGCTCAACGATTACCGCCTAGCGTGCCGGTCGGGTGGGGCCACCGGCCGACGAGGTCATCATCCGCAACCCGCCCTCGCACCTCGGCGATTCGGCCGCGACGTGGCTCGAGCACCGCCCGCCGACCCGCATCCACAGCTCGGGACGATCCGGTCCGCACGTTCGTGGGCAACTTCCGGGGCACGTACGTGCGCCCGGGAAAATCCCGGGATCCGCGCTCCCCGCACCCGAAGCCCGACGAGTCGCTCCGGGACTTCATACGGCGCTTCTCCAAGCGCTGTACAGAGCTCCCCAGCGTGGCGCAATCCGAAATTGTGCACGCCTTCCTCGAGGGCACCACATGCCGGGACCTCGTGCGAGAGCTGGGACGCAGCCCGCCCGCGGACTCCAACGAGCTGTTCGACATCGCCACCAGCTTCGCCTCAGGAGAAGAGGCCGTGGGGGCGATCTTTGACGGCAAGAAGGGCAAGCGCTCGGACGACGCGCCCGCGGAGGGCAGCAAGTCCAGGGAGCCCCACCGGAAGGACAAGCGGGGCAAGAAAGGGAAGAAGCCGCGCCGCGAGGCGCATGAGCGAGGACGCGACGACGATGATGCCGAGGCCCTTGCGCCGTTGACCCGGCTCGACGAGGCCCTCGACCGGCCCCTCGAGATCCGGGGGTGTTTGACGACATGCCGAAGAAGCCATGTCCATACCACAAGACCCCGGTAGAACCACACACTTGAGCAATGCGCATGCTCAAGAAGTTCTACGGTCGCGCCGCCGCGAAGGACGCGGAGGCCAAGAAGGACGGAGGAGATGGCGACGCCGGCGGCTTCCCCGCCGTGGAGAACGTGTTCCTCATCTTCGGGGGGACCCACCGTCGACATGTCGACCCGCCGGCCGCAAGCGGGAGCGGCACGAGGTCCTCACCGCGAGAGGGCGCCTCCCTCCTTCCTCGACCGGTGGAAGGACGCCATCACCTTCGGCCGTGAAGACCACCCGAACCGCACCCCCAACCCGGGCCGGTACCCCCCGGTGGTCGACCCGATCATTGGGAACGCGCGGTTCTCGAAGGTCCCGATGGACGGGGGCGGCAGCCTCAACATCCTCTACGTGCATACGCTGCGCCTGTTGGGGATCGGGTTGGACCGAGTGCGGCCCGGGCACGACGCCGTTCCATGGCGTCGCGCCCGCAAGCGCGTCCAGCCCCTCGGGCAGATCGACCTGCCGGTCTGGTTCGGCACTTCGAAGAATTTCCGCAAGGAAACGCTCACCTTCGAGGTGGTGGGGTTCCGGGGCGCCTATCACGCCATACTTGGGCGGCCCTGCTACGCCAAGTTCATGGCGGTCCCCAACTACACCTACCTCAAGATGAAGATGCGTGGACCAAACGGCGTCATCACCGTAGGCTCGTCCATCGAGCACGCGTTCGACTGCGACGTCGAGTGCGTAGAGCACGCGGAAGCGCTGGCACTGGATGAAGCGCTGGTGACCACCTTGGAGAAGATGGTCAACGAGGACCTCGACTCCACCGCCAAGCACGCCGGCAATTTCGAGGCCGCGGAGCAGACCAAGGAGGTACCCCTCGACCCTGCTGCCCCCGAGGGCAAGGCGTTGAGGGTCAGCTCCACCCTCGACCCAAAATAGGAAGTGGTGCTCGTCGACTTCCTCCGCGCCAACGCCGACATCTTCGCGTGGAGCCCCTCGGATATGCCAGGCATCCCGAGGGAGGTCGCCGAGCACTCCCTTGACATCCTGCCTCATGCCCGTGCCGTGCAACAACGGCTCCGCCGTTTCGACGAAGAGCGGCGGCGGGCGATCGGAGCGGAGCTGCGGAAGCTCCTCGAGGCCGGGTTCATCAAGGAAGTGTTCCACCCTACGTGGCTAGCAAACCCTGTACTTGTAAAGAAAAAGAACGGGAAATGGCGGATGTGTATAGACTACACTAGTCTTAATAAAGCATGTCCTAAAGTTCCTTTTCCTTTGCCACGCATTGATCAAATCGTTGATTCAACGGTACCGGGTGTGAGCTGCTTTGCTTCCTTGATGCCTACTCCGGTATCATCGGATAAAGATGAAGGAGTCCGACCGGCTCGCGACTTCGTTCATCACGCCGTTCGGGATGTTCTGTTACGTCACGATGCCGTTCGGCCTTCGAAACGCGGGCGCAACATATCAGCGCTGCATGCAACACGTTTTCGGAGATCACATCGGGCGAACGGTCAAAGCGTACGTAGACGACATCGTCGTGAAGACCAGGAAGGCGGACGACCTGGTTGGCGATCTTAGCATCGCGTTCGGCTGCCTACGGGCCAATGGGGTCAAACTAAACCCCGAAAAATGTGTCTTTGGAGTGCCGCGAGGCATGCTCCTAGGATACATCGTCTCCCAACGAGGCATCGAGGCCAACCCGGAGAAGGTTGCAGCCCTCGAGCGAATGGGCCCAATCCGGGACCTCAAAGGGGTACAAAAGGTGCTGGGGTGCCTTGCCGCCTTGAGCCGCTTCATCTCGCGGCTCGGCGAGAAGGGCCTGCCCCTCTACCGCCTCCTCAAGAAACACGAGCGCTTCTCCTGGACCGCCGAGGCCCAGGACGCGCTCGACAAGCTGAAGGCCTCCTTGACCCGCGCCCCGATCCTCACGCCGCCGCGGGACGGCGAACCCCTCCGCGGCTCTACGTGGCCGCGACCACCCGGGTGGTCGGCGCCGTAATCGTGGTGGAGCACACGGAGGAAGGGCACGCCCTGCCGGTCCAGCGGCCGGTCTATTACATCAGCGAAGTCTTGTCCGACACCAAGACGCGCTACCCTCAAGTCCAAAAGCTGATGTATGCGGTGGTCCTCGCGCGGCGCAAGCTCCGCCACTACTTCGAGGCCCACCCCGTCACGGTGGTCTCCTCCTTCCCCGCCGGGGGAGATCATCCGCAATCCGGACGCGGCGGGCGGGATCGCGAAGTGGTCGCAGAGCCGATGGGCGAGACGCCAGCCTACGCCCCGCGCAAGGCCATCAAGTCCCGCATCCCCGGCGGATTTCGTCGGCCGAGTGGACGGATACGCGGCCTACCGCCGCCGCGGATCCAAGCGAGTGTTGGACTCGTATTTCGATGGTTCGGTGATGAAAACGGGGGCGGGCGCGGGCCTGCTCTTTGTGTCATCCCTCGGGGAGCACATGCGGTACGCGGTGCGCCTCCACTTCCCCGCGTCAAACAACATGGGCGAGTACGAGGCCCTCCTTTGCGGCCTCAAGATTGCCATCGAGATAGACGTCAAGCGCCTCGACGTGCGGGGGGATTCACGGCTCGTAATCGACCAAGTCATGAAGAATGCGAGCGCCACAACGACAAGATGGAGGCGTGCGCAAGGCCGTGCGAGCCCTCGAGGACAAGTTCTACGGCATCGAGCTCAATCACGTGCCCCACCGGTACAATGAGGAGGCGGACGAGCCGGCCAAGATCGCGTCCGGGCGGATCACCGTCCCCCCCGAACGTTTTTGCCCGTGATATTGCCCGGCCCTCCGTCGTCTTCGAGCCTCAACCCTCGAGCCGCGCGGAATCCTCGGGGGGCTCCCTCGAATCCGGCGGGCGCGGAGCCCATGGACGAGGACCCCTCGAACGAGGCGTACGTGCTCTCCCTCCTTGAGGGGTATGGCGCTTACGAGGCCGATGTGATGGATATCGAGCGAGCTCCTATCAAGGCCGATTGGTGCGACAAATATGTCGCCCGGATGGCTCGAGGGGAGCTCCCCCTCGGACCGGCCGAGGCCGGGCGCATCGCCGGGATGGCCAAGTCCTTCGTCCTCGTCGACGGCGAGCCGTACAAGCGCGCGCCGCGGCATCTGCCGGCGGTGTATCCCCATCCCCGAGGGGCGCGAGCTCCTGCGAGACATCCACGTGGGGATCTGCGGCCATCACGCCGCGCCCCGCACCCTCGTTGGCAACGCATTCCGCCAAGGCTTCTACTGGCCTACTGCGGTTGCGGATGCCAGCGAGATCGTGCGCACCTGCGAAGGGTGCCAGTTCTACGCCCGCAAGTCCAACCTTCCCGCTCATGTCCTGCAGACCATCCCCATAACATGGCCGTTCGCCGTGTGGGGGCTGGACATCGTCGGGCCCCTGCGGAAGGCGCCCGGGGGCTTCACCCACCTGCTGGTTGCGATCGACAAGTTTTCCAAGTGGGTAGAAGTGCGCCCCATTACGAATCTCAGGGCAGAGCAAGCGGTGACGTTCTTCACCGATATCATCCATCGCTTCGGAGTGCCAAACTCCATCATCACCGACAACGGGTCCCAGTTCACGGGCAGGAAATTCCTGGAGTTCTGCGACAAGTTCCACATCCGTGTGGATTGGGCAGCTGTGGCACATCCACAGACCAACGGCCAAGTAGAGCGTGCCAACGGCATGATCCTACAAGGCCTTAAGCCCAGAATTTTCGACCAGCTGAATAAGTCTGGTCGGAAATGGCTCCAGGAGTTACCGGCGGTCGTGTGGAGCCTAAGGACCACCCCAAGCAGAGCCACCGGGTTCACCCCGTTTTTTCTAGTCCATGGCGCAGAGGCCGTCCTCCCCACGGACTTAGAGTACGGGTCACCCAGGGTTCGAGGCTACGACGAGGACGCAAACCAGCGAGCCCGCGAGGACTCACTGGACCCACTTGGATGAAGCACGCCTCGTGGCCTTGATGCACTCCGCAAGGTACCAACGGTCCCTCAGGCGCTACCAGGCACGGAAAATACACCGACGGGACTTCAGCGAAGGGGATCTGGTCCTAAGGCTACGCCAAGACAACCGAGGACGCCACAAGCTATCACCTCCGTGGGAGGGACCCTACGTCGTGGTGAAGGTGCTCAAGCCGAGCACGTACAAGGCGGCCAACGAGGACGGCGAAGAACTCACCAACGCTTGGAACATCCAACGCCTACGTCGCTTCTATCCCTAGCCTAGGATTTCCAAGTATTTTGTTGCAAAATCACGTAACCAGACCCCGGTTGGTGACAACCGTGTAAATATCATCGGTTTAATAAAAAGGGCAACTCGGCTTTCCCCCGAAACCCAAGTTACCCTCGGGGGCTACTACGGGGGCATCCCCCCCCCCCCCCCCCCAAAATGGCCCCATTTTTTCAAAAAAAGAAACAACTTGTGCGCGCTAAGTATGTTTCCACTTCGTCCCCGAGCAAAGATTCGAACGGGGCGCGGTGGCCTAGCGGAAGGAGCGCGCAAGGTAGAGATAGCCTACGCCTCCGCGAGGATATGGCCCTTCTCTCTTGCCTCCAACCCAGCGAGGCCACCCGCGAAAATCGAACTCCCCTAACTAGAATTTACTCAGGAAGAAGGAGAAACAAAAAAGCGCAATAAGCAAAAGACATCATTTCACTTCGTCAAATGTTCATAGCAAAGTAACCTGTTTATTTACAAGGCTACACGGCCAGCATACTGATACATAAACAAAAAGGGCCTAGCGCCCGGCTGCCATCAGGCTGGAGGAGCGGCGGCGTCAGCGGCGTCTGGGAAGAGGAACTCCTCGAAGGCCTCGGCAAGCGTCCCGGCGGCGTCGGCGGCTAGCGCGTCCACACGCTCCATCGCCACTTCGTCCTCGACACCCTCAGGGACGATGTAGCCCTCCGCGCCGCCTCGAAGTTAACCTCGTAGTGGGATCACACCACCCCGAGGGGCCTTCTCGGACGCCGAGATGCGGCGCCGGCGCACGCGCCGGTGACGTGGCCGCCGAGGGCACGCAGCGGCCGGCCGGGCCGAGCTCCCGGCCGCGCCTCGCCCTCCTCCACGGCCGGCAGGTCTCGAGGGCCGCAGTGCGCAACTCCGGCGGCTCCTGCTCGGAGGAGTTGTAGGAGGTGCGGCGCCTCGGCCCGCTCGGCCGCGTGCCCCGGCGTGGTGCGCAAGCCTAATGTTGGCCGACAAGAAAGAAGTCGAAAAGGGTACGAACCCCCAACAAAAAACCGGCAAAACAGGAGTCAAACAACGACTTACCTTCGACTTGCTTCCTCTCCACCTCGAGGGCGCGCGCCCGGCCTCAACCGCCCTTGCTCAAGGCCCTTGATGGTCTCGCCTTGCTCCCCGGTGGGCCGGCCCCCGGCTCGTGCCGTTGATACCGAGCACCATCGGCTCGCCCTCGAGCTTGGAGAACTCGGTGTTCCGGTCCTCCCGGCGACATCGCGCGCGCCTCGCGAGCGACGCGCTCTGCTCCCGGCGCCGACCGGGCGTCGGCAAGGGCGGCTTCGCTCTCGCCGGAGCCGCCCCTCGGCCCCCGGCGGGCGGTGCACGCTCCCCCCGGAGCCGGTCCTCGGCGACGGCGAGCGCCGCGACCTTGGCGTCGAGGGCGGCCTTCGGATCGTCGGCCTCCTTGGCCCTCTTCTCGAGCGCGCTCGCCCGCTCCCTCGGCCCCCGGCCCCGTTGAACTCGCGCCCCCGGAGCGACGAGCGGAGCCCCCGGTTGTCGTTGCGGACGACGGCCACCTCCGCCCCCCGCCTGGCCGCCGAGGTGCGCATCTTCTCCCGTGTCCGCCCACGCCGCCGCAGCACCTCATCCCGATCGATGAGGGCCGTGCGGACCCGCTCGAGGGTAGAGGGGTGCACGGGTCTCCGCCTTGCGCTCTCATGGAGTTGATCACGCGGGGCCATGGCCCGTACGACGACCGAGCCGTCCGGGGTCCTCAGGGCATCGGCGAGCGCGTCGAAGGCGTCGCACCGCTCCCGGAGCTGGCGGAGCTCGGCGCTCACCGGGTCAAAGGCGCGCGTACTTGTCGCGGGCGCGGAGCTCGAGCTCCCCGTCACCAACAAGTCGAACACCGTAAGCATCATGACGCAAGGATCGCGCACAGAAACGAGAGAAAGAAAGAAGCGAGCAACAATGCCCCACCTGGAAAACGCGCCACGCGGGGGCCGCCATGGACCCTCGGCGCCTCGTTCAACGCTCGGTCGAGCGTGGCGCCGTGGCCGCGGAGCTCCCCCCCCCATAGCTCTCGCTCTCCCCGAGCGTCGGCGAACGCGGGCGGGTCGCCGGCGAACCCCTCTCTGCGGGCGGAGTGGCGGCGCGGGAAGACGAGGCCTCGGCACCATGCCCTCGGCCTCCTCGCCACCATGTGGCCCTCACGCCGCCTCACGAGGGCCCCCTCCCGGGACTCGGGGAAAGCGTGGGGAAACTCACCCACCGGGTCCCACTCCGGCGGCGGGGGAGTCGTCGTCCGGGATCTCCACCACCACCGCCGGGGGCCGCCGGGGCGGTGCCGCCCTCGCGCCGCCTCCGTCGACGCCTCCGCCCGCGCCTCCGTAGCCATGGGCTCCGCCGCGCGCCGCGGCCACCGCTTCCGGCCGCGCCCCCGCGACCACTAGTGCCCGATCGCCCTCCTCGGCCGCCGCCGCCGGCCGCGCCTCCATTGCGACCGGCGCCGCGGACCGCGCCTCCGCCACAACCGGTGCCGCGGTCGCGCGCTCCACCACGGCCGCCGCCGCGCAGTCGCGCCTCCACCACGGCCGCCGCGCCTCCACCACGGCCGCCGCCGCGGCTGCACCTCCGCCGCGACCGGAGCCCGCCACTCCTCGACGGCCGCCGGCCACGGCGCGGCGGGCGATCCGCCGGCCGTGGCCTCGGGGCCTCGGCCGCGCCCTGCGAGCTCTCGCCCGCCGCGGCCGCCGCACTCGCCCCCGCCCGCGCGCGCCCGCCCTTGGACGAGCTCCGCCGGTGGGGAACGGATGCGTCCGCCCTCAACACCTTGTCCGGTGCGAGGGGAGGCACGGTCGGCACCACCCCGCGAAAACACAAACAACTAATCGGTATTCTTGGTTGTCATAAACGCAACCTCGCAAAGGAGCAAGCCCCTTACCTCGAAGAGGAGAAGGCGCGCTTCCTCTTCCTCGAGGCCTCGGTGGATGACGGCGGCGCGGCCGGCGCGACCGCCGCCGCGCCCCCCGCCCTCTCTCCGCGCGCGCGCGGCCCCGCCCCGCGCGTGGGTGCGCTTGCCGCGCGTGCCTGCGGCGCGCGCCCGGCGCCCTCCGCGGCCCGCGCCGCTCCTCGTCGTCGATTGCCGGCGGCGGGTGCCTCCGCACCCGCCCCGGGCGATGCGCTCTTGCCGCCGGAGGGCGGCTCCGGCGCGCGGGCGCCGGTGGTGGAGGAAGGCGAGGACGGTTGCCGCGGTCGGCCTTCACGCCGCCGGGTTCCTCGGCGCGGCCGGGGAGCGAGTCCGGCCCGCCTCCGATGCTGGACCATGGACACCCCGTAGCTCCAGGAGTCGGGCCTCTCCCGGAGCACCGGGCCGGTGTAATGGGGGAGGCCGGGCTCGGCGTTGCGAAGATAGAACCACCCCCGCTCCCAACCGGCGTTGTTGGTCGTCATGGTACAAGGGATGTAGTCGTCCTTGTACTACGCCCGCAAAGCGAGCGACATGCCGCCGGCGCGCACCGCGCGGCGGGTCCTCTGCTCCGTCGTCGGCTGCGTGAACGACTCCGTGCGGAAGAGGTGTACCCGCGAGATCCCAATTCACCGGGATCCCTAGATACCCTTCGCGGACGCCCACGAACGTGGCCGCTCGCGAAATCGCGTTCGGCGCGAAATTGTGCAACTCCACGCCGTAGCGGTGGCGGCAGCGCCCGCATGAAGCGGCTCGCCGGCGGCGCGAAGCCGCGTTCGTGGAAGCGGATGAAGCTCACCACGTAGCCGTCCCGCGGGTTGGGCGTGCGGTCCCCTATCGGCGGCACGATCCATTCCGCCGGCCGGCCCTCTTCGTTCGCCGCCGGTGGCCGGCGGACACAAGGTCGCCGAGGGCCGGCCGCGTCACCGATGAGCGCTCCCACGCGTACGGATCAACGATCGTGAGGGGGAAGAAGGGGCGCCATGAGGAAAAGCAAAGGGGGCCGAGAGCGGAGGACTAGAAGAAGGAGAAGAACTCCAAACGACGAAAGAGCGCGGCGGTGCGAGCGGACGAGCGGGGAGCGCAAGGGGTGAGGATGGCAAAACGCTAAGGTAAAAACCGCCGTTTTCCCTCCCTCGGATTTGTAAGCCGCGGGCGTGCTCTCCGAGCGAGCGTCTCGCGCGCATTAACCGCAGGGGAATCTTCTTCTCGGCCGACGGCGGGTCCCACCACGACCGCGGCGGCCACGCCACCGCGGGCGAGCCATCATCACGACGTAGAACCGGGAGGGCGGTGGTAGGCGGTCACGTCCGCCCGCCCACGCCGCCCACTACGCGCGCGCGCGGCGCGGTGCCTAAAAAGGCGCGCCCGTGACGCGAAACCGCGGCCTCGACCGTGGAGCATTAAATGGCCCGGCCCCTTACCAAGTAAGGAGGACCCTCGAGCGGCACAAGCTCTCGGCTCGGGGAAAGATCAACCCTCGAATGGACGCGGGTGTCGACGGTCACCTCGGGGCCCGTTTGAGATAAAACGAGGCACCACGAGCACCGACCCCGCACCATTTTACGATCGCCGCCTCGGGGCCGAGCGGCTCGCCCGTACCCCTCGAGGATTCGCGGATGCCGGGCCGGGAGCGCTTAGCCGCCACCCCACACCATTTTGCGATCGGCGCCTCGAGGGCCGGCTCGCCCGGACCCCTCGAGGATTCGCGATGCCGTGCCGAGAGCGCTTAGCCGCCACCCCCGCACCATTTTACGAACCGGCGCCTCGAGGGCCGGCTCACCCCGAGCCCCACGAGGATTCGTAGATGCCGGGCCGGGAGCGCTTAGCCGCCGCCCCGCACGGCCCTGCGATCGAGGTTCGAAGCCCGACCCTCGACGGGTTCGAACAAGCGCCCCAGA
Organism: Cenchrus americanus; assembly: GCA_947561735.1. Taxonomy (NCBI): domain Eukaryota; kingdom Viridiplantae; phylum Streptophyta; class Magnoliopsida; order Poales; family Poaceae; genus Cenchrus; species Cenchrus americanus. The sequence continues at coordinate 73,424,438 of OX387240.1, forward strand.
TCACCAGAGTCAGGGACGACGAGGGCACGCGCATTCGAGCCGTTCCTCGAGCCCGCCAGCTCGAGGGTGCCCCACATGTCGTGTTCGAGAGCTAGCGAGGGCGGGGATCCCACCGAGGGAGAGCTTCCGCGCCCTCGGTCCCTAGCGAACGGGGCCGAGCCCCACCTAGCAAACCCACGCAAGCGCTTTAATGGACATGTCTCCGGACCACGCGACCTACCCTTATCGAACGAGGCATGGGCGTCCACTCGAACCACCCACTAACGGCTCAACGAGGAATGCGCAATCCGCGACCCGCTCGATGGGGGTTGAGGAAACCTCACCCTCCGTCCCGCGGAGGGACGGCGAGGGCGCGATAAAAAACAAGTCGTAGAGCTCTACCCGATCTCCTCAAATGGGCCCAGGCTCGGGGGCTCGGCGCACGGCTACACCTCTTGGATTGCACCGGCCGCAAGAAGTGCCAGCAGCGCGTGCGTCACCGAAGCCGGCTGAAACATTGCCGACGCCGGTTGAAACATGTACCACGCCCTCTGACCAAATCTCGTGGTAAACCCCTGCAGGAGCACTCACGCTCCTACAGGGCTTCGGGGGCTAGACTCGCGGGTCAGCTGACGCGGCCCCACGGAAAGCGTTCGCAAGACCAGGAGGGAAGAAAGTCCTATCAGTAGGCTCCAGCATCTGCGGGAGCCTTGACGGCGAACCCGCAGATGCTCGGGGGCTACTGTCGGGGACAGCCCTAGGGGTCCCCTTAAACAACTGGGGAATCCCCACTTAAAACTCGCAACAAGCCAAAGCCAAACGCGCCTCGCTTAAGTACACAGGGCATGGCCCACGCCACGGTGGCCCTGACGGCCCACCGAAGCGGCCCACTTAAAGATCCCCTCGAGCAGGCTCCGCCTCGCTCGAGGGCACACGCCTCCCTCGGGCGGGCTCCGCCCCGTTCGAGGGAGAACGCTTCCTTCGAGCGGGCTCCGCCTCGCTCGAGGGTCCGCGCCGCCCTCGAGCGGGCTCCGCCTCGCTCGAGGGCGTTCCGCGCGCGCACACCTGATCCCGTACGCGGGTACGGGCATTTAATGCTCTGACCATAGCAGGGCGGCGCCATCATGCGCCTGGGGCTCGCACCCCGGTCCTGTCGCACCAACTCCCTAGGAGGGAACTCATCCCCGCCACCGTGGGGGACTGTGCGGCGTGGCCGGTGCCAGCCCTGTGACGCCGCGCCTCCAACTCCAGTACGGCTAACGCGCCGAGCCCTCAAAGGGGGCCCGCCGCACCCTCGATTTGCTTTCCCGTGACCTTGCGGGGGTTAGGTTGCGGCGTTAGGCCGGTGGGGAGCCATCCCCGCCACCGCTAACGGCGTGGTGGCCGCCCCCGCGCGTACAACCCCACGCCGGCGCCGTAGCAACAGCTCCCGAGACCGTGAAGCATGCGGGAACGGACGCCGCCTTACCCGCCACCGTGCCCCGTACGGACCGACGTCGCCAGCCTCCCTCGAGCCCGCCCGAAGACATCACGGCCGTCCGCCGCGCTCCAACCCTCGAAGCCGTCCCCCGTTCGGGTACAAGATACGCCATGATGGCCGGATCGCGGCGAGGACCGTCAAGGCGGCCGCCTACTCTACGGCATAGCACACCGCACTTCCCCACGTAGCTAAATAGCGCGGCATACATGTGATTCGCTCTCTCCTTGGCCTATAAAAGGAAGACGAACTCCCCCCCCCCGTAGGGGACAAGACGAGAAGACAAGTCGGGACACAACACAAGGCGAGCAACGTCTAACTCCACGCACTTGTTCTCCAATTCTCCCACAATATCTTCGGCCATTTCACAAGGGACTTGGAAGCCACGCTTCCTCTCCCGCCTTGCTTGTAGCCGCCCCACTACGGGCACCCCGGAGTGCCGAGCAATATAGTGCCTCGAGCACACCACCGCTGGGGGACGTACGGCCCCTCGGCGGAACCGGGATAAACCTCGTGTCATTAGTTGCTTAGCATCGACCATTGAGGGAGAGACCTCGGTGCTCACTAGTGGTTAGTGTCGGGACCATATTCCGCACCGACGGATAGATTTGAAATGAACCTTCTCACAAAATTGATCTTGCCAAGCGGCGATTGCAATTCCCTAAGATTGGTTGGAGGGACAACTTCATCGATAGCTTTCATGCTTTTCTTGCCAACCTCAATCCCCCCTTCGTGTACCAGAAATCCCAAGAATTCTCCAGCTGATACTCCAAAAGCACACTTGTTTGGATTCATCTTCAACCCATGCTTTCGGGTGCATTCCAGGGTTCTCTTTACATCCTCCAAGTGTGAGTCATGATTCAAAGATTTGATCACGACATCATCAATGTAAATTTCAACAATTTTGCCGATCAACTCATGAAAGATATAATTCATGGCTCGTTGATAAGTTGCGCGGCGTTTTTCAACCCAAATGTCATGACTATCCACTCGAACAGGCCTATGTGACCAGGACATCCGAAGGTCGTCTTCGATATATCCTCTATTGCCATGAAAATTTGGTTGTACCTTGCATTACCATCCATGAAGCTGATAACTTTATGTCCGGCGCCAGCATCAACCAATAAATCAGCAACAAGCATTGGGTATCCATCCATAGGAGTAGCTCTGTTTAAATCTCTCGAAATCTATACAAACCCTCATCTTCCCATTTTTCTTATAGACGGGGACGATGTTAGAGATCCACTCCGCATACCTGCATGGCCGAATGAAGTTCGCATCAAGTAATCTCTCAACTTCCTTCTTTACATCGGCCAATACTTCGTTCTTGTAGATTTTCCGGGGAGGTTGCTTATAAGGTCTAAAACCAAGCTTGATTGGCAACCGATGCTCAACAATGGAACGATCCAAACCAGGCATCTCCGAATAATCCCAAGCGAATCAATCCTTATAATCTTTTAACAGCTTAATTAACTATTTTCTGAAACCTGACTCCAAGTTAGCACTGATAAATGTCGGCCTTGGCTTGTCACCGTTTCCAATATCAACTTCCTCCAATTTGTCAGCCGACATGAATCCTCGCCCCAACTTTCCATCGGTTCCATCAACAGGATTGTCCATTAAAAATTACTATAAGAGCCGACTGCTTGAATCGGCTGTTGATCACTGCTGACAGGTTCAACAGGACCTTCACCCCAGTCTTTACTTGAGAAACAATCAATGCCTTGATATTCCCAGAAAGCTTGTTCAACGTTTGCAACGCTTATTGAATCATCTGCTTGGACTACTTCGATATCGTCATCTACCCACTGAACGAGCTGTTGATGCATGGTAGATGGGATGCGGCAGATTGGCATGGATCCGGTCCTCGCCCAAGCAGCCAAGCTATAGGCTCCTTTGCCCTCGATGACAAAGAAGGTCGTGAGCAATGTTTTGGACCCAATCATCAAGTCCACGTGCACGCGACCCTTGGTATCGAAGGATTTCCGGTGAAATCATTCGGAATTATGCTCGTTGGCGTCAAATCCCCGGTCCCATGCCAAGCTTCCCGAAGGTAGTGTACGGCATCACATTGACCGCGACCACTCGCCATCAACAAACATCTTGGTCAATGGCTTGCCATTGACGTATCCCTTCAAGTATAACGGCCTCATATGTCGATTCTTGGCCGGTTTGTCGAAGGTGGCCCCGCTTGGCTAATACCCGGTTGCGCCATCAATCCCCAAGCCGTTCACCTTCATTGATATCCAGGGACGTTTCCTCCCCGCACAACTTGGTTAGCGGGAGCCATGAATTCGTTCGGCAAAAAGTATACCATGCACGCTCGGAGCCGTGTCGGGGACCGCCCTAAGGGTCCCCTCAAACAATGGGGGAACCCCTATCCAAATTCCCGCATCAACATAAGCTAAGCCTAACCATGCGGAAACTAACCATGCGGATACGGCCCATGCAAAGCAAGACTTCGGAGGCCCACCAAGGCGGCCCGCCTAGGAAGACCCCCTCGAGCGAGGCTCCGCCTCGCCCGAGGGCATGCTCCCTCCTCGAACGGGCTCCGCCCCGTTCGAGGGGCAACTCCCTCCTCGAACAGTTCCGCCCCGCTCGAGGGGCGGCCCCTTCCCTCGAGCGGTCCCGCCCCGCCCGAGGGCGCGCTCCCCCCTCGAGCGAGTCCCGCCTCGCTCGAGGGTCCGCTCCGCCCTCGGCCGGGCCCGCCACGATCACGGCGCCCCCGCACGCGTGCGCCGGCCCCGTACTTGGGCATTTAACGCCCCGACGCCGCGGGGACGGCGCCATCATGCGCCCGGGGCTCACGCCCCGGTGCCGCCGCACCAACTCCCCAGGGAAGGAGCCCATCCCCGCCACTGTGGGATGGACCGTGCGGTACGGCCGGTGTCAGTCCCGTGACACCGTGCGCACGCCGCTGTACGGCTAACGCGCCCGACCCTCGAAAGGGGGCCGGGCGCACCCTCGATTCCACTTTCCCGTGACCTTGCAGGTTAGGTAAGGGGCGCTAGGCCGGTGGACGGCCATCCCGGCCACTGTAACGGCGCGGCCGCCGTACCCACGCATGCGGGCGCACGCCTGACTCCGCGGCGCACGCCCAAGCACCTGCAAAGAACCACTCCGCCACCGCAGCTCATTGGGAAGGAACGCCGTCTCGCCCGCTCCCCCGTACCCCGTACCGGTCATCATCGGCACCTCCCTCGAAGCCTACCGAGAGAACGCCATCACCGTCCGCCGCCTCCTACCCTCGAACCGCCACTGTTCGGGAACGAAGTAGGCCATCATGGCCGGATCGCAGCATGGATCGTTCGGACGATCGCCCGCTCTACACCGTAGCACGACGTGCTCCTACACGTAGCTAGGTAGCGCGGCGTGCATGTAACTCGCCGCCCCCTTGGCCTATAAAAGGGGAAGCGAGCCCCCAGCCGCGGGGGGACGAACCCAGAGGAACACAGCGCATTGTGCACTCACTCTCTTATTCTCCCATAACATCTCCAGCCACCCACCAGGGGACACCGGAAGCCACGCTTCTTCTCCCACCTTGCTTGTACTTGCCCCACTACAAGCACCCCCGTGCCGAGCAATATAGTGCCACGAGCACGCCACCGCCGGACGTACGGCCCCCTCGGCGGGACCAGGATAAACCTTGTGTCATTTGTTGCTTAGCATCGACCATAGAGGGATAGACTTAGGCGTCATCTACTGGTTAGTGTCGGGACCATATTCCGCACCGACGCTGGCGCCCACCGTGGGGCTAACGAGCGCCTAAGGTCATTTCGCTAACTCCCTCCATGGTGATTCGCACTGAGTACCGTAGCACCCGCTACGACATGGGTAGCTCAGACCCCCTTCCGGCCGGGCTCGAGATCCGCTTCGGGGGACTTGAACTTCCGTGCCACGGGGGAATGGCTATCTCATGCGCCTCACCAACCGTGAGGAGCTACGCGCGCGCGGCGGGAGGCCGTGTCCGCTCGGTCTCCGCCGCGCGCACGACACCGCGCGCGGGCACCTGCGTGTGCACGGATGCGCGGGTCCGTCGACGCCGCGACGCCGCCGCCGCTCCGGCTACGCTCGCGCCGGCGCGGTCCGAGCGGCGGCAGGCCGAGCGCGCCGCCGCCCGGCGCGGTGCGCCCAACGTCACGACGGCCGCCACCACCCCCGGCGGGACCGCGTGCGGTCTCAGGACCGCGCGTCCCCATCGGGCTGCGTGGCGTCACTACGGCCTACAACGCCAACGTCAACACGACAATGCGCAGGGTGCCGCCTGGTCGGCACGTCTTCGTCGCCAGGGATCCCGGCACTTCAGCAGCGGACGAGTCGTCCCTGGGCTCCGTCGACACGATGCCACCCGCCAACCGTCATGGGTACGCGGAGTGGGACTTTTCCGGTGTGCCGGACCCAGGCCGCGTTCGGGCGCTTCCTCGACGCCACGGACTGCGGGTTCGGTCGCTCCGACGACTCCAAAGATCGGGAGCTACGACCCCACGCGGGAATGCTTGCGCCGTCATCACCAACGACCCGCCAACGCCGCCGGTGCGGCGGGCGCCGGGAGATGGGGAAGTCACGCCGGCCCCGGGGGGGTTGCCACGCGCCCGGCCGCGGGGCCAAGCGCACCCGCCGGGGCCGACGTCGACGCGCAGTGGCCCAAGCTCGCGAGCTCGAGGCCAAGCCGGCGAGGAGTACCCGGACCGTGCGGCTACTCCGCGCCTCGATGGCGGGGGGGCCTCCGCGCGCGGCGAACGCGCACGGGAGTTAGGCCGACAAGTCCGCGACCGCCTCAACCCCGTCCCCAACGTCGACAACGCGGATACTCCACCGCGAGCGAGCCAAAAGCTCATCGCCGCCGCGACACCGCCGCGCGCCATGCCGACACCCTCGACCCCCGAGGCTCGAGACATGCACCGCGAGGTGCGGACCCTCCTTGAGCAAGCGGCGGTCCGGCGGGCCGAAAGCTCGGCCTCACGCATCCGCCAACGGGGGGACGCGCGGGGTGATGATCCGGCACCGGGGGGGCGAACCCTCGGTGCATGCGGGTCGACCTGCTGACCAGGGACGCACGCCGGCCAAGGAACGGCTCCTCGACACACGCAGGGCGCTGGATGGCGACGCCCGCAACGTCATCAACGCCCGGCGCACCAGCAAGGCGGACGCGCGAGCGGCCAGGGGCTACCACCCTCGAAGGGGTGGGCGCTATGACAGCGGTGAGGATCGCTCCCCGACGCCGGAGCCCCCGGGCACCCGTGTGTTCAGCAGGGAGATCCGCACGGCGGCGTTCCCCCAGCGCTTCCGTCAACCCACGACGATCATCAAGTACAACGGGGAGACAGACCCTCGTGTTTGGCTCAACGATTACCGCCTAGCCTGTCAGCTGGGCGGGGCCACCAACGACGAAGTAATCATCCGCAACTTGCCCCTGCATCTGGGTGATGCGGCCCGGACATGGCTCGAGCACTTGCCCGCCACCAGATCCACAACTGGGACGATCTAGTCCACACTTTCGTGGGCAACTTCCAGGGCACATACGTGCGCCCCGGGAACTCCTGGGATCTGCGCTCCTGCACGCAGAAGCCAGGCGAGTCGCTGCGGGACTTCATACGGCGCTTCTCCAAGCGCTGCACAGAGCTCCCCAGCGTGGCACAGTCAGAGATCGTGCACGCGTTCCTCGAGGGCACCACGTGCGGGACCTTGTGCGCGAGCCGGGACGTAGCCCGCCCACGGACTCGAACGAGCCGTTCGACATTGCCACCGCCTTCGCCTCCGGAGAGGAGGCCGTGGGGGCGATCTTCGACGGCAAGAAGGGCAAGCGCTCCGAGGACACGCCCGCGGAGGGCGGCGGGTCCAAGGAGCCACGCCGCAACGACAAGCGGGGCAAGAAGGGGGAAGAAGCCGCGCCGCGAGGCGCGCGAGCGGGGCGCAACGGCGGCAATGCCGAGGCCCTCGCCGTTGACCCGGCCCGACGGGGCCCTCGACCGGCTCCTCGAGGCCCGGGGTGTTCGATGACATGATGAAGAAGCCATGCCCCTACCACGAGACCCCCGTGAACCACACTCTTGAGCAATGGCGACATGCTCAAGAAGTTCTACGGCCGTGCCGCCGCGAAGGAGGCAGAGGCCAAGAAGGATGGGGGCGATGGCGACGCGGGCGGTTTCCCCGCCGTCGAAAATGTGTTCCTCATTTTTGGAGGACCTACCGTTGACATGTCAACCCGGCGGCGCAAGAAGGAGCGGCACGAAGTCCTCGCCGCGAGAGGGGGCACCTCCGGCCTTTCTCAACGGTCGAAGGATGCCATCACCTTTAGCCGGGATGATCACCCAAATCGCATCCCGAACCCGGCCAAGACCCCCCGGTGGTCGATCCCATCATTGGGAACGCCCGGTTTTCGAAGGTCCTTATGGACGGAGGCAGTAGCCTCAATATCCTCTTCGCGCATACGTTGCGCCCGATGGGGATTGGGCCGGACCAACCTGCGGCCCGGCCAAAGCCGTTTCACGGCATCGCGCCCGGAAAGGTGGTTCAACCCCTCGGGCGATCGATCCGCCCGTCCGGTTTGGGACCCCCAAGAATTTCCGCAAGGAAACCCTCACATTCGAAGTGGTGGGATTCAAAGGGGCCTACCACGCCATCCTCGGCGACCGTGCTATGCCAAGTTCATGGCGGTCCCCAACTACACGTACCTCGAAGATGAAGATGCCGGGTCCAAACGGCGTCATCACCGTCGGGTCGTCGATCGAGCATGCATTCGACTGCGACGTCGAGTGCGTGGAGCATGCGGAAGCACTAGCGCCGGGACGAAGCGCCGGTGAACACACTGGAGAAGATGGTCAACGACGACCTCAACTCCGCCACCAAGCACGTCGGCACGTTCGAGGCCGCCGAGCAAGCCAAAGGGGTCCCCCTCGACCCATCGGCCCCCGAGGGCAAGGCTTTGAGGGTCAGCTCGACCCTCGATCCTAAATAGGAAGCAGTGCTCGTCGACTTCCTCCGCGCCAACGCCGACGTTTTTGCGTGGAGCCCCTCGGACATGCCAGGCATCCCGAGGGAGGTCGCCGAGCACTCCCTTGATATCCTGCCTAACGCACGCGCTGTTCAGCAGCGGCTGCGCCGCTACGACGAGGAACGGCGACGGGCGATCGGAGTGGAGCTGCGGAAGCTCCTCGAGGCCGGATTCATCAAGGAAGTGTTCCACCCGACATGGTTAGCTAATCTCGTGCTTGTAAAAAAGAAAAATGGGAAGTGGAGGATGTGTATCGACTACACCAGTCTCAATAAAGCATGTCCAAAAGTTCCCTTTCCTTTACCACGCATAGATCGGATCATTGATTCCACCGCCGGGTGTGAACTACTCGTTTCCTTGATGCCTATTCGGGATATCATCAAATAAAAATGAAAGAGTCCGACCAGCTCGCGACTTCGTTCATCACACCGTTCGGGACGTTCGTTACGTCACGATGCCTTTTGGCCTCGAAACGCGGCGCAACATACCGCGCGCATGCGGCACGTTTTTGGGGACCATATCGGGCGGACGGTCGAGGCTTACGTAGACAACATCGTCGTCAAAACCAGGGAAGGCGGACGACTCCGGTCGGCGATCTTGGCATCGCATTCGGTTGCTGCGGGCCAACGGGGTCAAGCTCAACCCCGAAAAATGTGTCTTTGGAGTGCCGCGGGGCATGCTCCTAGGATACATCGTCTCCCGCCGGGGAATCGAGGCCAACCCCGAAAAGGTCGCGGCCCTCGAGCGAATGGGTCCAATTCGGGACCTCAAAGGGGTGCGAAGGTGTTGGGATGCCTTGCCGCCCGAGCCGCTTCGTCTCGAGGCTCGGTGAGAAGGGCCTCGCCCTCTACCGGCCGCTCAAGAAGCACGAGCGCTTCTCTTGGACCGCCGAGGCCCGAGAAGCGCTCGACAAGCCGAAGGCATCTCTGACGCACGCCCCAATCCTTACGCCGCCGCGAGACGGCGAGCCCCTCCAACTCTACGTGGCCGCAACCACCCAGGTGGTCAGCGCCGTGATCGTCGTGGAGCGCACGGAGGAAGGGCATGCCCTGCCCGTGCAGAGGCCGGTCTACTACATCAGCGAAGTCCTATCGGACACGAAGACGCGCTACCCCCAGGTCCAGAAGCTGTTGTACGCGATAGTCCTCGCGCGGCGCAAGCTCCGCCACTACTTCGAGGCCCACCCAGCATTACGGTGGTCTCTTCCTTCCCATTAGGAGAGATCATTCGCAACCCCGACGCGGCAGGCAGAATTGCCAAGTGGTCCGTGGAGTTGATGGGCGAGACGCTCGCCTACGCCCCGCGCAAGGCCATCAAATCGCAAATCCTAGCCGACTTCATCGCTGAATGGACGGACACACAGCTGCCGCCCCAAATTCAAGCAGAGTGCTGGACTCTGTTCTTCGACGGCTCGGTGATGAAGACAGGAGCGGGCGCGGGCCTGCTCTTTGTGTCACCCCTCGGGGAACACATGCGCTACGCGGTGCGCCTCCACTTCCCCGCGTCTAACAATATGGCGGAATACGAGGCCCCTCCTCTCGCGGCCTCAAGATCGCCATTGAGTCGGCATCAAGCGCCTCGATGTGCGAGGGGATTCGCAGCTCGTGATCGACCAAGTCATGAAGAACGCGAGCGCCACGACGACAAGATGGAGGCCTACCGCAAGGCCGTGCGGGCCCTCGAAGACAAGTTCTACGGCATCGAGCTCAATCATGTACCCCGCCGGTACAACGAGGAGGCGATGAACTTGCCAAGATCGCGTCCGGCGGATCACCGTTCCCCCCGAACGTTTTCGCGCGCGACATCGCACGCCCATCGGTCACCTTCGAGCCCTACCCCTCGAGCGACGCGCGGACCCTCGGGGGCTCCCCTCGAATCCGGCGGGTGCGGAACCCATGGAAGAGGACCCCTCGAACGAGGCGTACGTGCTCTCCCTTCTCGAGGGGTACGGCTCCTACGAGGCTGTCGCAATGGACATCGAGCCGGCTCCCCGCCCGGGCGGACGGCGGGAGAAGTACATCGCCCGGATTGCTCGAGGGGAGCTCCCCGCGACCGGGGCCGCGCCCGGGCGCATCGCCAGGATGGCCAAATCATTCACTCTCGTCGACGGCGAGCTGTACAAGCGCGCCGCGTCGGGCATCCTCCGGCCGGTGTATACCCATTCCCGAAGGGCGCGAGCTCCTACGGGACATCCACGCGGGGATCCGTGGCCACCACGCCGCGCCGCGCACCCCTCGTCGGCAACGCGTTCCGCCAAGGCTTCTATTGGCCTACCGCGGTCGCGGACGCCAACGAAATCGTGCGCACTTGCGAAGGGTGCCGGTTCTACGCTCGCAGGGACCAACTTGCCGCCTCACGCTCGCAAACAATCCCCGTAACATGGCCGTTCGCCGTGTGGGGGTTGGACATCGTCGGGCCCCTCGCGGAAGGCGCCGGGGGCTTCACCCACCGCCGGTTGCAATTGACAAGTTCTCCAAGTGGGTGGAGGTGCGCCCCATTACGAATCCGAGGGCCGAGCGGCGGTCACGTTCTTCACGGACATCGTCTACCGCTTTGGAGTGCCAAACTCCATCATCACAGACAACGGGTCCCAGTTCACGGGCCGGAAGTTCTTGGAATTCTGCGACAAGTTCCACATCCGCGTGGATTGGGCAGCTGTGGCACACCCACAGACCAACGGCCAAGTAGAACGTGCCAACGGCATGATCCTACAGGGCCTCAAACCCAGGATTTTCGACCAGCTCAACAAATCTGGCCGGAAATGGCTCCAAGAACTGCCAGCAGTCGTGTGGAGCCTAAGGACTACCCCAAGCGAGCCACCGGTTCACCCCCGTTTTTCCTAGTCCACGGCGCGGAGGCCGTCCTCCCCACGGATCTGGAATACGGGTCGCCCAAAGTTCGAGGCTACAACGAGGATGCTAACCGGCCGAGCCCGCGAGGACTCGCACCGGACGAAGTACGCCTCGTGGCGTTGATGCACTCCGCAAGATATCAACGGTCCCTACGGCGCTACCAAGCGCGCAAGATACGTCGGAGGGATTTCGCCGAGGGGGATTTGGTCCTAAGGCTACGCCAAGACAACCGAGGGCGCCACAAGCTATCGCCCCCATGGGAGGGACCCTACGTCGTGGTGAAGGTGCTCAAACCAGGCACGTACAAGCTTGCCAACGAGGACGGCGAAGAACTCACCAACGCTTGGAACATCCAACGCCTACGTCGCTTCTACCCTTAGCTAGGATTTCCAAATATTTTCTCGTTGTACAAATACACGGCCAACGCCCCAGTTGGTGTCACCTATGTAAATACTCCAAGTATAATAAAAGGGCAACTCGGCTTTCCCCTGAAACCCAAGTTACCCTCGGGGGCTACTGCGGGGGGCACCCCCCCCCAAATGGTCCCATTTTTTTCGCGCAAAAAACGTAATAACACGCGCTAAGTTTGTTCCCCACTTCAACCTCGAGCCATGATTCGAACAGGGCGTAGGCGGCACAGCGGAAGGAGCGCGCGAGCCAGAGACAGCCTACGCCGCGCGGCTATGGCCCGTCTCTCTCGCCCCCAACCCAGCGGGCCCCTGCGAAAGGCGGACTCCCCTAACTAGAATCTACTCAGGAAGAAGAAGAAGCAAAAAGCGCAATAAGCAAGCGATTTCATTTATAAACTGACCATGTTCACGAAACTACTTGTTTGTTTACAAGAGGCCACGAGGCCGCAGTTCGACACACATAAACAAAAAATGGGCCTAGCGCCCGTGTGCTTTCGGGCGGGTGGAGCGGCGACATCGGGCGGCGTCCGGAAGAGGAACTCTTCGAAGGCCTCGGCGAGCGACTCGGCGGCGTCGGCGGCAAGCGCGTCCGCACGCTCCATGGCCACCTCGTCCTCGACGCCCTCGGGCACGATGTAGCCTTCCGCTACCGCCTCGAGGTTGACCTCGTAGTGGGATCGCACCACTCCGAGGGCCTTCTCGCACGCCCGTGTGCAACGCCCGACGCACCCGCCCCGTGACGTGGCCGCCGAGGGCGCGTAGGCGGCCGGCCGGCCGAGCCGCCGGCCGGGCATCGCCTTCCTCGACGACGCGACAGGTCTCGAGGGCCGCGTCCCGCGCCTCCCCGCAGCTCCCGCTCGGAGGAGTTGTAGGAGGCTTGCGGGCCTCGGCCCGCCGGCCAGCCGTGTCCCGTGCGTGCGCAAGCCTCGGGAGCGACGAGACGACAAGAAATCGAAAAGGGGAAACGAACCCTCTAAAGCCAAAACTAACGAGCGAGGGTCGGACAATAGCTTACCTTCGATTTGTCTCCTCCCCGCATCGAGGTCGCGGCGCGCGGACTCGCGCGCCGCCTCGAGGCTCGGGACGGTCTCGCCTTGCTCGACGAGGGCCATCTCTTGGGCGGCATTGCGATGCCGAGCGTCAACGCCTCATCCTCAACCTCGGAGAATGCGGCGTTCCGCTCCTCCGGCCGACTTCTCCGCCGCCTCGCGAGCAACACGCTCCCGCTCCGGCCGCCGGTCCGGCGTCGCCAAGGGCGGCCCTCGCTCCCCGCCGGAGCCGCCCCCTCGGCCCCCCGGCGGGCGATGCGCTCTTGCCGGAGCCGCCCCTCGGCCGGCGACGAGAGCCGCGGCCTTGACGTCGAGGGCGGCCTTCGGGTCGTCGGCCTCCTTGGCGCGCCCGCTCCCGCCCGCGCGCCCGCTCCCTCGCCCGGCGCTGCCGCGCCGCGCCCCCTCGAGCGACGTGCGGAGCTCCCGGGCCTCGGCGCGAGCGGTGGCCACCTCCGCCTCCCGTGGTGGCGGCCGCCGTCCGCGTCTTGTCCGTGTCCTCGCGCGCATTCCACGGCGCCTCGTCACGATCGACGAGGGCTGCGCGGATCCGCCCGAGACTCGAGTCACGCGCCGCGTCCCGCCCCCGAGCTCTCGGGAAGCACGTCGCACCACGCCATCGCCGGTAGACCGGCCCCCTGTCCGGCGTCCTAAGAGCTTCCGCAAGCGCGTCGAAAGCGCCGCATCGCTCCCGGAGGGCGGCGGGCCTCGGCATTCACCCGGTCGAACGCGCTATACTTTTCACGAGCGCGGCGCTCGAGCTCCCCGGCATCCACACATCGAATCTCGCAAGTGTCAAGGCTTGAATGCGGCACGCGAAAACGAAATAAGGAAGGGAGACGAGCAACCGTGGCTCACCCGGAAGACGATCCCGGGCCGGGCCGCCGTGGACCCGCGGCGCTTCGTTCAACGCGCGGTTGAGCGTGGCGCCGTGGCTCAGGAGCTCGCCCCAGAGCTCCTGCTCCCTCTGGGCGTCAGCGAACGCCGGGGGATCCTCCACGGCCCCTCCCACCTGGGCGGGGCGACCGGCATGGGAGGATGAGGCCTCGGCGTCGTGCCCTCGGCCCCCCACTATCATGTGACCCTCGTGTCGCCTCACGAGGGCCCTCTCCTGGGGCTCAGGAGAGTTCGTGGGCCAGCTGGCCCACTGGTTCCACCCAGGCGGCGAGGAGTCATCCGAGAGCTCCACCACCTCCGCCTGGGGACCGCCGGCAGGCGGAGCCGCCCCTCGCTCCGCCTCCGCCGGCGCCTCCACCGCGCCTCCGCGGCCGCGGGCGCCCGTTGTGGCGCCGTTGCCGCCACCTCCGTCCGCGCCGCCACGTCCGCGGGCGCTCCCGCAGCTGCGCCCGCTCCGCCTCCTCCGCGGGGCCGCCACCGCGGGTGGCACCCCCCACCGTAGCCGCCGTTGCGGCCCGCGCCTCCATGGCGACCGCGCCGGCCGCCCCCGGCGACCTCCCCGGCTGCGCCGCGGCGGGTTGATCCACCGGCCGGGACCTCGAAGCCCCGGCCGGGCCTTGCGCGCTCGTGCCCGCCGCCGCGCGCCCGTTCCCCGGGCGCGACCCCCTCGACGAACGCCGCCGGGTGGGGATCGACGCGTCCGTCCTCAGCACCTTGGCCGGTGCAAGAGGAGGGACGGTTGGCACCGCCCGCGGAAACACGAACGGAGGATTAGAGCGTCTAATAACCAGCAAATTAAGGCAAAGCAAAGGAAGAACGGGTTCCTTACCTTGCGGAGGAAAAGGCCCGCTTCCTTTTCCTCGAGGCCTCCGACGAGGCCGGCGCGGGGGGCCGCGCCCGCCGCGGCACCTCCCCGACGGCGCCGCCGCACGCGCGGGCACGCCCACCTCACGCGTGGGCGCGTCCGACGCCGCCACCACGCGCGGGGGCACGCTAGCCCCGCGCGCGGGCGCGCCCACCGACGCGCCCCTCGACGAGGACGCCGCGCGCGCGGACGCGCTCCCGCCACGCGCGGGCACGCTTGACGCGCGCGCGCGCACGTCCGCCGCGCGCGCCCCTCCGTGGCGCGCGCCGGCACCTCGCGGCGCGTGCCGCCCCCGACGACGACCGCCCGGCGGCGGACGCCGACGCGCCCGCCCCGTGCAAAGCCACCCCCGACGCCGCGCGAGATCCGGCGACGGGGGCGCGGGCCGCCACCCGTCCGAGGGGCCCTCCCCCTCGGACTCTTCCTCCTCGTCCCGGTCCGAGGACGAGGGCTCCTCGATGTCCCGGGGAGGAGAGCCCCGGCTCCTCCCCGCCGCCGATATTCCGCGGACCGTGCGTCGCGGCGCGCTTGGCGCCGCCTTGCGTGTTCCCCGTCCGCGCGCCGCCCGCTCCCCGTCGCTTCTCCCCGCCGCGCCGCCCCGCCGAGCGCACGGGAGTCGGGGGTGGGTGGAACGGACTTGGCGGCATTGAACCGCACCGGTCGCGCGCAAGAGTAACAATGGCGCGTCGAAATCAAAAACAAGACCAAGGATGGAAGTGAAATCGGGAACTCTACTCACCGGGCGGCCCGTGGGGAGCATCTCGATATCCCACGGGGGTCCGAGCCCGCGGTGGCGGCGTCCTCGGTGTCGACGGCACTCCGCGCCGGGTGAGCGCGTACGGCCGCTCCCGGCGGCGTCGGGAGCATCCGCGACCTCGCCGGTCGACGGGGTTGGCCGCCTCCGTCATCTCGAAGATGCGAGGGGCCTCTCCATCAACGGCACGACTCGCCGGTGATGAAGAAAGGCGAGGACGCCCATCGCGTTGAGCCCTTCCCTCGCCCGGCCGCCGCAAGGCGGCGAGGACGGACCCCCGGCGCGCCCCGATGGTTGGCCGTGGGCAACCCGTAGCCCCGGCGGTCCGGCCTCTTCTTGAACACCCGCCGGTGTAGGGAGGAAGGCCGGGCTCGGCGTTGCACGGATAAAACCATCCCCGCTCCCGGCCCGGCGTTGTTCGTCGTCATGGTGCGGGGGATGTAGAACTCCTTGAGCCGCCCCCGCACGGCGAGCGACATCCGCCGGCGCGCACCGCGCGGCGGGTCCCTCGGCTCCGACGTGGGCTGCGTGATGAGCTCCGCGCGGAAGAGGTGTACCCAGAGCTCCCAATTGACTGGGATCCCCAGGTACCCTTCGCAGACGCCCACGAACGTGGCCGCTCGCGAGATAGCGTTGGGGGCGAAGTTGTGCAGCTCCACTCCATAGTGGTAGCACAATGCCCGCATGAATGTGCTCGGCCGGCGCGTTGAAGCCGCGCTCGTGGTAGCGGAGGAAGCTCACCACGTAGCCCTCCGGCGGATTGGGCTCAAGGTGTGACGATGGCGGCACGATCCACTCCGCCGGGCGCCCTTCTTCGTTGGCCGAGAGCTGGCCGGCGGCGGCCGGCTCGCCCGTGGCGAGCCGGGTCACGGTCGACTTCTCCCATGCGTATGGCTCCAGGACCCTAATCGGAAGCTGAGGCGGCGCCATAAGGAAGGACGAACGAGGTGCGAGGGCGGAGGACAAGGAAGCGAGAAAAAAGCTCTAAGCAGCGAAACCGCGCGGTGGCGAGAGCAGTACGAAGGCGAAGGGACGGAGGACTGAAAACGGTGAGGAGCCAAGGTAAAAAAAAAACCACCGTCCCTTCCTCACCGCAGTTTTATAGGCAACCGGCGAGTTCTCCGAGCGCACGCCTCGCCAACGATGGCTGCAGGAATCTTTCCATCGCGTCGACGGGCGGGCCCCACCGCGACTGCAGCGACTCTAACACTGCAGGCGGGTCATCATTACGGCGAGACCGGCGGCGACCGAGGCGAAACCGTCACGTCCGCCGGCCACGTCGCCCACTACGCGCGCGCGCGCGGCCGCGCGCGCCTAAAAAGGCGCGCCCGCGCCGCAAAACCCGCGGCCACGCCGCCGGGGCGGGCAATTAAATGCCGGGCCCCTTGCCAAGCAAGGAGAGCCCTCGAGCGAGGCGAATCCTCGGCTCGAGACAAAGGTGACCCTCGATGGATGACGGCGTGAGAAGGTCGCCCGGGACCCGCTCGGTGTAGAGCAGGCAGCCGCGGGCACCCATGCCACGTGAAGCCCTCGAGCGGCATGACCCTCAACTCGAAACAAGGCGACCCTCGATGGGATATCGCCGTGAGAAGGTCGCCCGGACTCGCTCGATGTAGAACGGACCACCGCGGGCACCCATGCCACGTAGGACCCTCGAGCGGCATGACCCCCAACTCGAGACGATGTCAACCCTCTGAAAGAAGGCATGCGCGTGAGAGGATCGCCCGTGTCACGCTTGAAATAGAGCGACACCGAAAGCACTCATACCGCGCCACGCCGCCAACAAGCACCTCGAGGGCCGGTACGCCCAGACCCCTCGACGGCCGCAAACGTGAAAAGACGGGGCTGGCCAAGGCACGGCCCCGCACGGCCTTGCCGATCGGGGGTTCGAAGCCCGACCCTCGACGGGTTCGAACGGCGCCCCGCATCTCGCAGTTAGGGACGACGAGGGCACGCGCATTCGAGCCATACCCCGAGCCCGTCGGCTCGAGGGTGCCCCACATGTCGTGTTCGAGAGCCGGCCGAGGGCCCCTAGCCGGGGGATCCCACCGAGGGAGAGCTTCCGCGCCCTCGGTCCCTAGCGAACGGGACCGAGCCCCACCTAGCAAACCCACGCAAGCGCTTCCATGGACGTGTCTCCGGACCGCGCGGCCTACCCTTATCGAACGGGGCATGGACGTCCACTTGAACCACCCGCTAGCGCTCGAAGAGGAATCCGCGATTCGCGACCCGCTCGATGGGAGTCGTGGAAACCTCACCTCCCGACCCGCGGAGGGACGGCGAGGGCGCGATAAAAAACAAGTCGTCGGGCTCGACCCGATCGCCTCGAACGAAGCCAAGGCTCGGGGGCTTGGCGCACGGCTACACCTCCTTGGAATTGCACCCGCCGGGAGACAAGCGGTGACGGGGAGCGTGCACCCCCGATGCCGCCGAAATACCGCCGATGCCGGTTGGCATATGTGCCACGCCTTTCGACCGAATTGCTCGCGGTTAACCCCTGCGCAGAGAGAGCCCACACTCTCGCAGGGGCTTCGAGGGGCTAGACCCGCGGGTCCGCTGACGCGGCCCCACGGATAGCGTTCGCAAACAAGGAGGGAAGAACGTCCTATCAGTAGGTTCCAGCATCTGCGGGAGCCTCAATGGCGAACCCGCAGATGCTCGGGGGCTACTGTCGGGGACCGCCCTAAGGGTCCCCTCAAACAATGGGGGAACCCCTATCCAAATTCCTGCATCAACATAAGCTAAGCCTAACCATGCAGGAAACTAACCATGCAGGATACGGCCCATGCAGCAAGACTTCGGAGGCCCACCAAGGCGGCCCGCCTAGGAAGACCCCTCGAGCGAGGCTCCGCCTCGCCCGAGGGCATGCTCCCTCCTCGAACGGGCTCCGCCCCGTTCGAGGGGCAACTCCCTCCTCGAACGGGTTCCGCCCCGCTCGAGGGGTGGCCCTTCCCTCGAGCGGTCCCGCCCCGCCCGAGGGCGCGCTCCCCCTCGAGCGAGTCCCGCCCTCGCTCGAGGGTCCGCTCCGCCCTCGGCGGGGGCCCGCCACGATCACGGGCGCCCCGCACGCGTGCGCCGGCCCCGTACTTGGGCATTTAACGCCACGACGCCGCGGGACGGCGCCATCATGCGCCCGGGCTCACGCCCCGGTGCCGCCGCACCAACTCCCCGGGGAAGGAGCCCATCCCCGCCCGCGTGGGATGGACCGGTGCGGTACGGCCGGTGTCGGTCCCGTGACACCGTGCGCACGCCGCCGTACGGCTAACGCGCCCGACCCTCGAAAGGGGGCCGGGCGCACCCTCGATTCCACTTTCCCGTGACCTTGCGGGTTAGGTAAGGGGCGCTAGGCCGGTGGACGGCCATCCCGGCCACGCGTAACGGCGCGGCCGCCGTACCCACGCATGCGGGCGCACGCCCTGACTCCGCGGCGCACGCCCAAGCACCGCGAGCAACCACTCCGCCACCGCGAGCTCATTGGGAAGGAACGCCGTACGCCCGCTCCCCGTACCCCGTACCGGTCATCATCGCACCTCCCTCGAAGCCTACCGAGAACGCCATCACCGTCCGCCGCCTCCTACCCTCGAACCGCCACCTGTTCGGGAACGAAGTAGGCCATCATGGCCGGATCGCAGCATGGATCGTTCGGACGATCGCCCGCTCTACACCGTAGCACGACGTGCTCCTACACGTAGCTAGGTAGCGCGGCGTGCATGTAACTCGCCGCCCCCTTGGCCTATAAAAGGGGAAGCGAGCCCCCAGCCGCGGGGGGACGAACCCAGAGGAACACAGCGCATTGTGCACTCACTCTCTTATTCTCCCATAACATCTCCAGCCACCCACCGGGGACCCGGAAGCCACGCTTCTTCTCCCACCTTGCTTGTACTTGCCCCACTACAAGCACCCCGGTGCCGAGCAATATAGTGCCACGAGCACGCCACCGCTGGGACGTACGGCCCCCTCGGCGGAACCGGGATAAACCTTGTGTCATTTGTTGCTTAGCATCGACCATAGAGGGATAGACTTAGGCGTCATCTACTTGGTTAGTGTCGGGACCATATTCCGCACCGACAAGCCGAACGACCCGATCCTTCAAGCTTGTCTTTTGGGCGCCATACTTGTTTTCTCTGGATCCCCGCCTCTGCAATTCTCGGTTCCTCAAGCGCCGAACCCTTCTCTTTTGGCTTTTCCTCAAGCCGGGCGGGCAACACTATCCCTCTAGCCGGATGTACTCGTGTTCTTCTTCTTCTTGATCGGCTCATCTCGATCGGCTTGCCTCTTCCCCGGGGTGATCAATGAACTCAATTATTTTTTGACGCCGATCGTCATTAGGATGTATCATTCCAATTCTCTCATGGACGGATCGGCGATTGACAGTCTCCTGCCTATATTCAAAGTACTTGTCACTGCACTCAGGGCAGTTCCTCAATGTGGGAACCTTTAAACCCTCATTCCAGCAGTGTCTGAAGAAAGCGCACCCCCAATGCGCACGCTCTTGTTCCCGCGTGTACTGCTCCAGTTCCTTCTTGCGCACTTCTTCCTCAAACCTGCGCCTTTCCTCCTCGTGTCTTTGCTTCTGGTAGCGTTCCTTCTCTTGCTGACGCTGCCATTTGTTGAGGAGGATGCGTGTGGTTACCCCGAGCTTGGTTCTCGGATGATCCCCCAACTTCAACATGGCTCTTGAGGACACGAGGGGCTTCTCCGTGGACTTGTTCCAACGTCACTTGCCGTCTTTGGATCCTTTGCTCCACCTTGTTTTGCTCTAGGCGATGTTAGGACCTTGACCTTTCCCTTCTCCTCGGCAGTCACCATATTGACGGAAAAGCCAATCATATTTTGAGGGAAAGGATGGTCATCTAGTTTCATCTTATTGTCAAACTTCGGATGTCCCTCCCGGATAGCCCTCTCGGATCCTCATCCCGAAGACCTTGCGGCCATTGATGGAGTGAGAATTTCTATCATGGAAGCCACGGTAACGTTTCTCTTTAACCCCATCGGGCCGAAGCATAGAATGCCCTTCGGACGAGTTTGATTCGGCCTTCTTTTACCAAGAACTCAAAAAGCTTATCGGCTTTGGTGACGTCGAAGTCATATGTGCCCTTGGTTTGCTTGACCCACCGCCGGTTCACGGTCAAAGGCTCCTTGCCCCACATAATTTCAACGGCGACCACTTCCTCATCATCATCGAATCTTCCATCCGGGCGGCCTTCTCGAGGAACCGATTATAGATGTCGGCTATGTCGTGATGCTTGTTGAATCTCGGTGTCCTTCTTGAAACCATAGGACTCGGTTGCTCATCGGTGACAACTTTTGTTGACCTAGGTTGTCAAATTCCATACCAAACAACTTCTCCCGTACGGCCGGCAACATTCTCGCAATGGCCATATCGACCAACCGATCATCCGGTAGAGTCAAAGAGAAGCACATGCCCTTGACTTCCCCCGAGTCTTCGAGGAACTCCGGAGGCGTCTCATTGTGCCTCTGTTTTAAAGTAGTCAGATCGATCAGTTTCTTCTCTGTGCTACCACTGAAGTAATGGGCGTGGAACTTTTGCTCTAGCTCCCTCCATGTGCCAACTGACTGGGGAGGCAAAGAAGTAAACCACCGGAACGCCGACCCCGTCAATGACAGGGAAATATCTAACCCTGAACGCCTCATCGGTGAGGCCTCTCCAAGCTGCATCAAATAATGAGCAATGTGCTCCACCGTGCTTGTATCGTCCTGCCCGAGAGAACTTTGTAAACTCCGTAGGAGGCTTCACCCTTGGCGGCAGGATCACTCGTAGTACCATTCTGGGAAGGGAGGCGTATAAGCTGGTCCTTGCATTTTAGGCTTAAGGCCAAATTGATTTTGCATCAGATCGGCCATCTTCTGAACCAGAATATCATCTTCCTACACTCCTGCCGTTGTGCCGTACCCAGGATTCGGGAGAGCGTCAATAGCGCCATAATCCATGACCTCGTGGTAACCCCCACCGTACATGTTCCTCTGCAACCTGTTACTGGCTGGAGCTATCTTGTAAGTGGAATTGGGCGGTACTCCGGGCAAGCGAACGGCATTTCCCCATACGTAGGTTGATATGGGTTTGGGTTGTTGAACTGGTTGACTCGCATTGCCTTGTAGAGGTGGGCGGACCGGTCGTCCCCCCGCGACTCGTAGAGGAGGTTGCATTGGCTGACTTCCAGTGCTTTGTGGAGGAGGCTGGATTGGCTGGCTCCCAACGCTTTGTGGAGGAGGCTGGACTGGCTGGCTCTGCAATGGTGGTTGAGCTCCTGTTGGTTGAGCGAACTGGTTTCCCCGACTTCGGCGGAATACGCGTGAGGATATACTCGACTAAACACTGTTCCATGCCCGGGCAAAACACGCCCACCATCATTTGCTTGAACATGCTCGGGAAAGCCTTATGATGCCTACCCAACACGGCTTACGCGGCATCCCGAAATGCACGTAGAGCCTCTTCCTTCTCTTGAAGAGATGTGGCGTCGGTCTCCCCGACAGCGAGAACCCCCGGGCATTTCGTTTTAAGATATGGAACGCCATTTCTATTCTTCTTGAACGACATCAAGCACTTCATCCGGAATTGGTCCGTAGCGTCTTTCGGTCGTTGCGGTTGCTCGGAGAAAGGTCATCAACGGTGACGTCCATCACTTCGCCGATCTCAGGCATCTTGATTTAGCTAAAGGGTCCCACCGAGCGTGCCAAAAAGTGTGTTGACGCAAAATCCGCACCCCGCGTCAAGCACACAGCAAGCCGAACAGGCTAGCTTCACACATGAGCAGATTCCAAAGCGTTCCATTCAATTTTCCCTGAAAATTAACAAGAGACAAAGTAGTTAAATACCGAAGCTTGGAACTTGCCGGGTGGTACCAGACAGTTCCATATTTACGGCTAGAAAGCCATGTAATATGACATATAGCTATGAGAAGCTATCTGCCAGCAAATTAGAAACCATTCGGGATCTTTAAAGTGTAAAATAGAACATAGCCGAACAGATGACGCAAGCATGATGATAGATCGGTCTTTATTTGGACAGAATTACACGCGCACAGAACCCTGACCGATCCTCGAGAATAAACAACAATAAACAATAAATGAAGCAAAGCATGATTACTAACATGTAATGAATAAGCATGCATAGGCCCAAAGCACTAGTCTACCGCATGTCTAGGTACTTCAAAACCCGTCAAGCATAAAACCATACAAGTTTATCCACCGCATGATACAACTTGTTTAAGATCACACCACCAACCATAAATAGATCTATCCACCGCATGATACAATCTAAATATGGAAAGCTAAAAGCACACGTTGTTTAAAACATAACTTATAAACACGTTTTACTCGTGAAAGCATAACCGAATACGGTCGAACAGTAGAATCGGGATCCATGTAGAAGGAACGAACATTGCCAAAGATGATAAACCTATCGGATTGAATTAAAAATCTAATCCACCGGATGATTAGCTCCAAGGCAATCCAAAAACTCGTATCTACCGCATGATACCCGATTCTCGTCAAGGTTTACACAAGATTAACAAGCTTGAACCCGCAACATGTAACAACCTAGATTGGTTTGGTTTCGGCTACTTGGGAAACACGTGATCCACGTGCCTTATTGAGCCAAGATGTGAACGTGCAATGTAAAGATCACCAAACAAGATAAAGCCGATCCAAATCAATCTAAATTGGGCAAAATAGTGTTATATGAATTTAAACATAAAGAAAAAATTCGAAGCAACACGTGGTAACTTAATGAATCTATTGGATCTTGCCAAAATCCAATAGAGCCGATAACTAGCTCCAAGCTAGATCTTAGCCCACCGCATGGCTCATGATCTAACAAGAAACCCTCTTGAACCAAGCTTAAATCCACCGCATGATACTAAGCATGGTAACAAGACTACTTGCATCACGATCTAAATCCACCGCATGATACTAGACATGATACAAGGTTGCCGGTACTTACGGAGGTCGACGGATCGATGAACCCTCTCGAAGAACTCGACGACACGACTAAAGGACTCGAGAGTTTGGCGTAAAGCCGGTTTGTTATGAGAATGTCTTCGATTACAATTACATACATCTAGGGTTCATATTTATACCCCCGTCGCGGCATGACTCCCGGTGGACTACGAGCACAATATTTGATACCTAATTTATCGCCCAAGTGCGAATGCTTATCCATCAACTCGTCCCTTCCGCTTGGGCCACGTCACCACGCAATCCCGCGAAATCGGCGCAAACGGTCCCTTTGCCGAACGGAAGCAAGCGCCGACCGCAAGTTCCTCTGCCGAACCCTTTTGAAGAAACCTTCCTTCTCTGGACGGGATCTTTTACCAAGCTGGGCCCACAAATCGGACTCCCTCCCGTATCAAATTTTTGTGTTAACGAGTTAGCCCATGTATAAAGGTTGGCTTGGTAAAACTTCACGAGGAACTCTAGAAAAATAAAATAAGAGCTATTTACAAAATGCCCACCTTGTTTTACATCCTAGGCTTGACGTTCGGGCTCATCCTCCATGATGAAAATATCAATATGGTGAAGAGGCACGACATCCAGTTCGAAGATACACCTTAAGTCGTTGACCATTCACCATGAATTGATCTCGTTTCATATCCATGATGGTAACCACTCCATTGGAGAGCACCGAATGAACAATGTAAGGTCCATCCCACTTGCTTTGAAATTTCCCATTTCCGAAAGTTTTGAATCTCGAATTATAGAGGAGGACTTTATCTCCTTCCTTAAACTCCTTCTTAGGCTGCGTTTGGATGTTGACATTGAGAAGGTTGGCATTGAATTGATATCAATATCAAATCTACCATGGTATTGTATTGGACCACAATTCGAATTCTACTGTTTGGATGAATATGCATTGCCTTTTGGAATTTTTGTAATTAATCCATTTCCATTTCCTGTTTGGATGCCAGAAGGGATAAAAATTGAATTTTATTGATGCACATGCACCCATCCCCATCCACTCCGAGGGTCCATTAGCTCAACACCTAGATCTGTTGCCTAGCCATGGAGGTGCGGCGAGCTTTTCTGTGGAGGGAGGCCAGGAGGGGTGCTGCGAGCTCGTCTGTGGAGGGAGGCCAGGAGAAGCGGCGTGCTCACCGACGGAGAGGAAGCCCAGGAGGGGCGGCACGCTCACCGGCGGATAGGAAGCTCAGATGGTACAGCCTGCTCGCAGGCGGAGAGGGAGCTGGGGAGGGGCGGCGCACCACCGGTGGAGGAGCCTCGGGACAGGTGCCCCGCTCGCCGGCGGAGAGGGAGCCCAGAAGGGGCGGAGCGCCACTGGCGGAGGAGCTCGGCAGGGTGGCTCGCTTGCCGGTGGAGGGAGCCCGGGAGGGTGGTGTGCTCACCCGACTGGGGAAGGGTTCGGATGGCTCGTGCGGTGGTGAAGAAGACGCGATGCGGGTGAGGGAGAGATGCGGGGGAAGGGAAGGGCGCGATTCTAGCCAATACAGAGCGTCTGGGCTCCGTATTGCTTTGCGCTCGCGCTAGGTGGAGCGAATGCCGCGCGGAAACGTCGTCTGTTTCCGGACTTCAATACCATGACCATCAAAACACATGGAATTCGAGAATGCTAATTCCAATTCCAATGCTATGGCCTCAATACATACATCCAAACACAGCCTTAAGTCTTTTGTCGTACCATCTTTTGATTCACTCTTTGTAGATGCTTGTATTTTCATAAGCCTTCAACCTCATCTCCTCTAGCTCGCTAATTTGGATCCTTGATTTTATTCCCACGACGTCTAGATCGAGGTTCATCTCTTTTATTGCCCAATATGCCTTGTGTTCTAGCTCAACCGGAAGGTGACAAGCCTTGCCATAAACAAATTGATATGGGGTCATACCTATCTGTGTCTTGAACACCGTTCGATATGCCCACAAAGCTCCATCCAACTTCTTTGACCAATCTTTGCCTCCCTTCTCTATGGTCTTGTTTAGGATGCTCTTTAGTTGCCGATTCGATGTTTCCGCTTGTCCATTGGTTTGTGGGTGATAAGCCATAGACACTCTATGTTCAATTCCCAACTTGGACAAGCACTTCTTAAAGTTATTCCCAGTGAAGTGAGTTCCTCCACCGCTTATCAAGATTCTCAGGGTACCGAAGCGAGGGAAAATCACACTCTTAATCATTGCAATGGATTCTTCCGTGGAAGCTTTACGACATGGAATAACCTCTACCCACTTGGATACATAATCAACCATAACTAGGATGTGCTCAAATCCATGTAAGTTTTTGAAAGGCCCCATGAAGTCAATTCCCCAAACATCGAATAAATCAATTTGCATATTGTAATTCAAGGGCACAACATTCCTTTGAGAAATGTTTCCGGTCCTTTGGCATTCGGGGCATGATGCAACATATCTTTTAGTATCTTCATGCATCTCCGGCCAAAAGAATCCACTAGACCACACTTTTGCTTGGGTTCGAAAATGACTATAGTGTCCACCGTATTCCGCCGAATGAAACTTTCTCAAAATTCTTGCCTCTCTTCTCTTGGTACATATCTTCTCATTACTCCATCATTCCCAAGCTTAAAGAGGTAAGGTGAATCCCAAAAATATTTCCGGCTTTCAGAGATTATCCTTCTTTGAGTGTTTTTATCTAGGTGATCAAGAGGCATTCTTCAAATTGTTCGAATGATATCTATCATCCAAGTATCCTTGTCGAGTATTCGGTAAGGTGGTCATCTCTTATGTTATCCTCTATGGGCTCTTTGTCATCTTGTCCACGGTTCATCCTAGACAAATGATCGGCCACAACTTTTTACACCCCTTTTTTATCACGTATTTCCACATCGAACTCTTAGAGAAGAAGGACCTAACGAATCAATCTTGGTTTAGTGTCCTCCTTAGCCAAAAGATACTTGATTGTCGCGTGATCAGTGTAAACAATGACCTTCGAGTTCATGATATAAGATCTGAATTTTTCGAAGCAAACACCACCACTAGCGACTCCTTCATAGTGGCATAATTTAATTGTGCCTCACTGAGAGTTTTACTAGCGTAGTATACGGCGTTAACTCGGCCTTCCTTTCTTTTCCCTAAAGCCGCCCCTACGACATAGTCAATTGCATCACACATGATCTCAAAAGGTTGGCTCCAATCCGGAGGTTGAATGATGGGAGCACTTACTAAAGAGTTCTTCAAGGTCCGGAATGCCGCTAAGCACTTCTCGTCAAAGTCAAAAGCCACATCTTTTTGAAGAAGTTGTGTCAAAGGCTTAGTGATCTTTGAGAAGTCCTTAATGAATCTTCTATAGAATCTGGCATGGCCTAGAAAGCTCCTAAAAGATTTAACATCTGTTGGAGGTGGGAGTTGCTCAACCGTCTCCACTTTGGCTTTGTCCACTTTAATCCCTCTCTCTGATATAACATGTCCGAGCACTATGCCTTGTTTTACCATGAAGTGGCACTTTTCCCAATTTAGCACTAGATCGACCTCCGCACACCTCGTGAGAACCTTGTCTAGGTTTGCCAAGCAATCCACGAATGTCTTCCCATAAATGGACAAATCATCCATGAATACTTCGATAACTTCCTCGATAAATTCTGAGAACACCGCCATCATGCAACGTTGAAAAGAGGATGGAGCATTACATAAACTGAAGGGCATCATTCTATACGCAAACGTTCCATAAGGGCAAGCAAATGTTGTCTTGTGTTGATCATCCGGGTGAATAGGAATTTGCATGAACCCCGAGTATCCATCGAGAAAGCAAAAGTATGAGTGGTTTGCTAACCTGTCGAGCATCTCGTCAATGAACGGTAGGGGGAAATGATCTTTCTTCATTGCTTTGTTTACCTTTTGATAATTGATACACATCTGCCATCCGGTCATGGTTCTTTGCGGTATTAATTCGTTCTTCTCATTCTTCACCATGGTCAAACCTCCTTTCTTCGACACACAATGTACGAGGCTCACCCACTCGCTATGCGGCACCAGGTAGATGATTCTGGCATTAAGTAACTTGATAACCTCCTTCTTTACTACCTCTCGCATGGCATGGGTTAACCTCCTTTGATGGTCCACTACGGGCTTACATTGGTCTTCCATTGGTATACGATGAGTGCAAAAGGCTGGACTAAGTCCCTTGAGATCATTGATTGAATATCCGACCACCTTCTTGTGCTTTTCCAATAAATTCAGCAACTTCTCATTTTCTTTGGGACTCAACTCGTCGCTCACAATGACTGGATAAGTCTTGTCTAGGCCCAAAAATTCATACTTTAATCCTTTGGGCAAAGGTTTGAGATCCACCTCGGGCACTTGTGGTTCTTCGGGTTTAGTGTCTCCTATGTCTTCGATATTTTCTTCCTCCACACTTCCATCTTGTGGTTCTAATCCTTTTGTTGCTTCCTCTAGTTCCTCGTCTTGTTGATCATTGGATTGGTTCTCCATCGCTCTTTGCAGTGGGTCTCTAAGGTTTCAACAAAACAAAGACTACCTACCTCCTCTTCTTCTTCATCCTCAGGAGGAAAAGGTGAAGCATGACTAGAAGCGCGAAGAAAACTATATGTGTACTTATCTCCATTAAGATTTATTGTTACTTTGCCTTCTTTGGCATCCAACACGAAATCAACCAACTTAAGTAAAGGCCTACCTAAGATTATATGATCATGATTATCATAATAGTCATCTATAACAAAGAAATCGGTTGGTATGCACTTTCCAGAGATGATTACATTAATATTGCAAGCAATACCTAGAGGTTTAATAGTTCTACCATCTCCCATAATTAATTTTGTTGAAGTTGGAGCTAAGTCTAGGTTATGGTCTTGAACTTTATCGTAAATCATGGAGGATAGGACACTTACTTGAGCTCTGATGTCACATAAAGCCTTGCATTGAATTCCATTAAGCTCGCAACTCAAGTGTGGGGTCGTCTTCTCCTCTTTATCGGATCTTATTGAATAAACTTCAACGAGGCGAGTGTATGGCAATGCTTCGGGCTTGATCCCCATGATTCTCTTCACCTCGGCTATATGATCCGGATCCACTTCATCATCACTAAAGAGCTTTCGAAAGATTTGATCGGTGGTTTCAAGACCGTACGAATTTTTCGCTTGCTTTTCCGGTGGGAAGTCCACTTCCAATGCTCTTGCCGTCCCCTTTTGGTTAGGGAACGATCTTCTCTTGTCGAATACTTCTCCGTAATCAATTGGAACCCAATCCATTTGCTTGAACTCCCTTAATTAATGGCTTCGCGTTTGACATACTCCTTTTGTTTGTTTCATTTGACTTGGCGAAGTCAACGCTTGGGGTAGTTTTGTCTTGGTGTGTACTTCTTCAAGCTTTTCCGGGATTGGCTCCTCTTCCTTGTCTCCTGGGGCTGCCTTTTTGGAAATTTCAGTACATGTCTTGGTACTTGAATCATGTTCCGGCCCTCCCGAAAGTTGTGTTTCCCAATCTCTTCGCATGACCGCTGCTTTGCTAATCTTTTGTAAAAGTTGAGCAGCTTCCGTGAGTGTTTTCTCCATGAGACCCCACCTGCACACATTTGAACATGTTCCATGCAACTAGCAGTTAGGGAAAACAAAAATGTATGCAAAAGTATGTCACCGGAGAAGCTGAGTCTTGGTCCTTGCTCAATCAACTCATTAAACCTATTCCAAGCTTGGTCTATCCCTTCATCTTCTCCTTGCGTGAAGGTGATCACTTGCCTCCTTAGATGTTGAACTTTGCTTATTGGAAAAAACTTCTCACAAAATTTCTTTGTCAACTTGTTCCAACTCCCTTTAACTTCAAATGACGCAAACGAGTATCACGTCTTTGATTCGCCAGCAAATGATTAGGGAAAGAGATTCCACTTGAACCATTCATCGGGAACTCCTTCTTGATGCACTATGTTGCATAGCATCGTGAAATGCTTTATGTGCCTATACGGGTTCTCCATCTCCCTCCCTCTAAATGGGGTTGTCGCCGCCATCTCGATGATCCTAGCCTTGATTTCATACTTGGTCGCTTCGAGCTTCGAATCCGACTCTTGTACTTTAATGTCTTCACATTGAGGACTAGTGTAATCCCGTAACGATTTCTTCGGTTCTTCCATAGGGTGGCTGGCGAATGCCATCTAGACAACAAAATAGAAAAAACAAAAACAAAATAAAGTGGTTTTCTAGGCAATAGGGGTTAGATGTTAGCAAAATCTAAAACAAAATTAGATGCAAAACCAAACGATGTAAACTGGCTTGCTCCCCGGCAACGGCGCCAGAAAAAGGGGCTTGTTGACAGATAAAACTCATATCCACCTACGATCCGCAAGAGTATGGACCTACACACATTTTTCACCATGGGGATTCCCTAGGTTCTTGTCAATCCGCGGAGAAAGGGGATTACAAGTGTTTGATCTAGCACTACCTAGTTAACTTATCCAAACCCTAAACTATGGTTAATCTACAGAACTACTATGCTACACTAGAGAGGGTTGTGAGACTCACAAGGTATATAAAAGACACTTGCACAAGGGTCTACGATACTTGAACATGCAACCGCTTAAAGATATGAAAACCGATCTAATCTACCGAGGGTTGTGACCATGATTTTGCCCTTTCCCTCCCCTCGTATTGTCACTACGTGGAGGTACTCGTGAATAGACCTATGATGATCATGGTGTATTGAAGGATTCTAAGGGAGAAGTGAGATCTATACTACCGACAAGGCATAGTAGCTAACCTTAAACATGAAAGCATCTTCAACACTAGATGATAGATTGAAACCATAAAAGTTGCCATTACATCTCAAGATCGTTTACAACCCATGGAAAAATGAGAAGATTACCCCATCAAGGTGCTAGACATAGCACCGTTGATCATGGTGACGCTTCCGACGGTGTCTTCCTTCTTCTCCGGGGGTGTCGTGGCAGGGCCTCGACGTCCTCCACCACTTGTGGTTGCTTCATTCGAGTCGAGCAATCCTTCTCGCGAATGACCTCTCTCCTCTCTTTCCTCTCTAGCTTGTGGACAACCTCTCGGACGAATGGCTCTCTCTGCGAATGGCGGTGCCCACACCGACTTAGAGTTGCATCATCTTCACGCTCAAGAAATGGGGGACCGAACCGACGCCGGGATGGGCCAGGACGGCCGGTCTGGGCCGACCAGCCCAAGCCCATTTTGGCCCGGTTCGGCCGCCCTTTCGCACACGTGGGTCCTCTTTCCATTTTGCACTTTGCCCCCTTCACTTGCATCATTTTGGCGACGTCATCCTCGCGTCCAAGATAGAGGGTTTTCTCGCATGAAATTCAGTCTTTTACGCTTCAATCCTCAGGGATGTTCCTTTGTAACACTTCGGTCCTTGCCACCCTTGGGAGTGATTTCATCATGCACTTCAACACGAACGGGACTCCTCATTTTCTCCTTTGAACTTGTGACTCCGTCCTTTTTGTCCATGTTTTCCTGCAAAAACATAACACTTCCAAATGCAGATACAAAGATGAACTTGTTATATCATTACTGTACCTAGTGGCGGGTTAGTTCCGTAATCAAGCTCAAACCAAAGTGTAATGAACATGTTTGGTGTACCAAAATACACCGTCAACAGTGGCTGAATGAGATTCAAAAGAAGCTTAAGTACAAAATCTTGGTTGGAGCATCTGCTTTATGTTGGGCAATTTGGTTAAGTAGAAACGACATGGTTTTTAACAACACTCGACCTGTTATTCCTATGCAGGTTATCTTCTGAGCAACT
Organism: Cenchrus americanus; assembly: GCA_947561735.1. Classification (NCBI taxonomy): domain Eukaryota; kingdom Viridiplantae; phylum Streptophyta; class Magnoliopsida; order Poales; family Poaceae; genus Cenchrus; species Cenchrus americanus. The sequence continues at coordinate 73,455,411 of OX387240.1, forward strand.
CATTGGATCCGTTTTTTGGGGTTATTGCAAAAGGAGGACGAGCGACCTCATGTTATTCAGGGTTGTCGTGTGCTTGAGACCACGTCGATGGAGATCTTTGCCACCAATGGATGGTCGTTTAGTTACAAAGTTGGTGTTGGATAATTTTGAGTTTGTTCCAGAGAATGTGATTTTCCCCTTTCCATTAGTGGTACTCTTGTGTGTAATAAAAAACAACTATATGCATAGTTTTATGCAGAGGTTGGAATATTGAAATATATTCCTTTTATAAAAAAATTAGGTTGATTTAATCGAGATCAACATCATGTACTAGCAGTTGTGTTTAACTTTTGAGTAACTATTTTACTTGCATTAATTGGGATACAAGTTTAATTATATGTGGACCAAATTAAAACTTGTTAGGTTATTATTAATTAAAAATTTAAAAAGATGCAAAAGTACTAGTGCTCTCGGCATGACCATCAGTCGATCTGGTTTCCACTCCGCATCTCTAAGTGTAACACCACTAGCTACTAGCTTCTCATTTGCCATAGCAAAAGGATGGCCACAACTGAAAAATTAAACTTGAGGCCAGTCTCAGTGGGGTTTCATGAGAGAATTTCATTTTCATCACATTTAATTATTGTACACATCAGCAATTTGCTGACTTGGCATGGTATTCAATGATGAAAGAGAAAACGTTAGTGTCGTCACCATGACACCGCGTCGGCTCAACTACCTAGTCCCGTGAAACGGGCTGAAATCCGCATTGAGAAGCTCTGGAGTTTTGTCGCCAGATCTGCTGTAGTCCGGCGTGGGCGCGCTGCTTGCCTCCTGCCAGCGAAGGGTGTCCCAGACTCGTGCGAAGTAGCACGGCCGGCCCTCGGCGTAACGGGTGGAGGCAACCAGCTCGGGGCTGAGACACGAAGAGGGAGGGAGCTCAAGCAGCGGAGGGCGACGTGGGAGCTCGCCGTGGTCGTGGCCGACTTAGGGCGTGGGTGGTGAGGCCAGTGGGGGAGCTCGCCGTTGCCATGAACGCGCCACACACAGGTGCGAGGCCGGCGGGGAGCTTGTCGCGGCCATGGCCGGCCTCCAGTTGCAGGTGGCAAGGCTAGTGGGGGAGCTCGATGGCGCTGTGGCCATCCTCGGGTCGCGGGGTGGGGAGCCCAATGGGGGAGCTCACCGCCGTCGTGAATCCCTCCCCAGTTCCATGTGCGTGCAAATCCTCGAGAGATTTCTAAATTTGACACTATGTTCGCAAGCCTCACGTGAGATGACCCTAAGTTCGCAGGCCTTTCGAAGTTTAACCCCAAGGCACGAGAACTCTTCGATTCGGGGTTTTTTCACTCTTGTTCATGATTTCGTGATTTTCTTTTACATTTTGCTTCTCCAAACCAACTAAATAGATGATTTTGCCCCTGGCTTCATCCCAATGACATGTGGGGACCACTTCCAGGTAATCTTCCACCTCCCGAAGGAGTCCCAACCGGTGCCTCCTCAGATTCCCATGGCCGGCCGGCGCTCTACCCGTTGCCGGTTGCCGCTACTCATCCCCATACCTGATCTCCCGATGGCTGGCTCGCGCTCCAGGTGATCGACGACGGCGACAAGGAAGGGGGCTCGAGCAGCCGACGAGGCCACCAATGGAGCTCGGGAAGATGATGGCGGACGGCGGAGCTCCTGCGGCTCCTCTCATGGGCGGTCTTCGGCGGACGCGGTGGAGCTCCTGCGGCTCCTCCCGTGGGCGCCATGGCCACCGCTCTGGGCGTCGTGCAAGGAGGGTGCCATGGCTAGGATACAGCGAGCTCAGGGCAGCGACGCCCTTGGGGAATAGACGCTCGATCCAGATCGTGCCTGGCCAAAGGGGTAGAGGGCGGCGAAGGGGCGGGCCGCGCTGGAGGAGCATGAGGCCGGCACTCACGGTCGACGTCGAGGGCGAGGGCGTCGGTGCCGGTGGCGGATTGGAGGCGAGGAGGCTGACGGCGCCCCTCTCGGCTGCCGCGCCATGGGGCCGGCGGAGCCCAAGATGGAGACAGAGAAGAGATGGAGAAGAAGGGTAGGACGAGAGACGCGGTGGAGTTAGGAGGTTGAAGAAGACTCGATTGTGGGCCCCACACGTTAGTGGTTGAGGGAGGGGATAAGAGCGAGGCAAAACGGTCCGTTCACTTGAGCTGGAGAGGGGAAATGAGAGGAAAAATCCTGAAATGTCAGAAAATGTACCCATGAATCGAAAAGTCCGCGTGTCTCAGGGTTAAATTTTGAAAGGCTTGCGAACTCGATGTCATCTCAAGTGAGGCGTGCAAACTTAGGGTTATTTTTCAAAATTTCTCACAAATCCTCTGCTCCCCCTCCAAATCATGCGCCATAACCTCCTGCTCACCTTTGAATCACGGAGAAGCCGAAGGTGAGCTGGTTCCCTGTCTCCCTGTCCTGCTGTGCTCAGCAAGGCCTTGTTTAGATGTTAGAAAAATTTGCCTTTTTAACACTCCGTAGCAAAAGGTAAGTTTCGCCTTTTTTGGTAAATATTGTCCTACCATGTCCTAACTAGGCTCAAATGATTCGTGTCGCAAAGGCCATCAAAATTGTGTAAATAGTTTTTGATTTCATTTAGTATTCCGAACATATATCTTTTGGTGATATTTAATGTGGTGGAGAGAGAGTCAAAAAGAGGAAAACTAGCCGACTAAACAAGGCCCAAGGATGAATCGCTAGGGCAAATCCGTTCCCCAGCTTGCTAGCCTGGTAAAGGCGGTGGCGGCAGCAGCCAGACAAGGTGCGGCGATGGCGGTCAGGAAACAAATGGCGGCAGCAGCGGCTGCGTCGGAGGCACATCGGATTCCCCAACAGGTCGAAGTCCTTCGCCGGCAGCTGCAGCCCGTGCCCCCAATTGCAGACGCATATCCTCTTTCTCTTGTGCATCTTTTTCTTTCCAGCCGCACATGTTCTATTGCATCTATGTTTCGTGTGTCTCTCTTTTCATGTCACACAATATATTCTGTGCTGCATAGATCCATTCTCTGCTACATACAAGATAAATTAGTAAATTATGTACTTCTATTTTGTTTTTATTTTGTGCGTATTTTGAGATATTCAATCTCATATGTTGTAAACATCGTAGTATTTGAATGAGCACGAGGTGCGAAGTCACTAGCTAATTAATGTGCATGGTGCTGTAGCCATTATAAATATCTTTGCGAGATCTTAGAAAATTTAATTACTAGGAGATTCCCCGTGCGTTGCTGCGGGATTTGGGAGAGGTTACCTACAAACTATGAATCACTATCAAATCTGGTTAATACAAAACAAAAAACATCCATCGTTAAATCCAACATTGTGACAAATCAAGATTAGATAAAAGAAGATCGGTAAAAAAAACTGATCATGGGATATCACTTAGTTTACTATTATTGTTCGTACCTGCATGCAGATCGGCTGCCTCATCAGGCCGTCCGTGTTGGATTAATTGGGCCTTGGGCCATTTAGTCTCAATTAATCTTAAGAATTAAAAGGTACACAAAATAAATGCTAGGGATTTAATCCCGCATTGAAAGCCAATGAGAATCTTAACTAACTTAAAGGGTGGACCAATGGTGCACCACTTGTGAAGTTGGTAAAAGGAGAAGGGCGTGCCACGCGCGCGCGCGCTTGCTCGCCGCGCCGCGCCGGCGTGTCGAGTCGAGTCGAGTCGAGTCGAGACGTGACCGTGATGCAACCGTCGTTTAATGCGGAATTATGGTGGTCGAAGCGTCCGGGTTCACTCCCTCCTCCTCTCCTCCGGCACGGATACGGACTCTCACACTCGGGTACTCTCCCGCTTAGTAGACCTCTCTCTTCTCCCTCCGTGATTCTTGCTCTCTGCCATTCCCAACGCAAGCTTTGCGCGCACACTGTTTGCGTGAGCAGTTGCCTCCGAACCTCGTCCACCTAGCGATCCTGCTCGGGATAGGCGGGCGATAAGGTTTTTGGGGAGCGTACCCGTACGCGCCTGCTCGCTCTTCTGCACGTCTTCGTCCCTGTCCGCGAGAACGACTACTTCCAGTACGTCTACGTCCTCCGCGAGAACGACTACATCGGCGTGAACGACTACTTCCGGAGGCCGTTCGTGGGACTTCACTGCAACGACTCGCCACTGCATCACCTCTGTACGACTACACCGAACAAGGTCCCTCCACGAGTAGCATGTCTATTCCAGGGGATAACGGCGCACCGGTTGACTCCGTCAACCGTCCCGCCTTTGGGTACATACTAAACCCCTTATGTGTAGTTTTGTTCGAGTTTTATTTGAGATTTAACTTGAACACATGCACATGCTTTGTTCTCACGGGATCACTTATATTCGTCATGAATTTGTTAATAATTTCTGGAATTAAAATGTACCGAAAATTGCCTAGTTATCTAACAATCCAAAAACCTTATATTGTTGATAGGCTTTCGGTAACTAGTTTCGCTGCAACGCTCAAACCAAATGTTTTCGATGGTTCAAATTACAAGCGTTGGAAGCAAAGGGTTACGTATTGGTTGACGGCGATGAGCATCATGCATGTCATACGGGGGAAGCTCGAACAGTTTTCTCCAGGAGGAGGAGAAGGCTTTCGAGGCAGCCGATAACCCGTTTTCGCGGTGCCATCTTGAGTGTTCTCGCCGAAAACCTTGTGGACACGTACCTTCTGCGCCAAGTGGCAAAGATATTTGGGATGCGCTTGAGGCTAAGTTTGGGGTTTCGATGCTTGGTGGTGAGTCGTATGTCATGGAACGGCTCTATGACTACAAAATGGTTGAAGACCGTTACGTGGTAGAGCAAGCCCATGAGATTCGGCACTAGCTAGAGATCTTGAGAATTATAGCAAGGATGCACCATGTAAGTTGCCCGACAAGTTTGTGGCCGGAGGTATTATCTCCAAGTTACCACCTTCTTGGAAGGACTTTGGAACCTCTCTAAAACACAAGAGGCAAGAGTTTGCAGTTGTCGATCTTATCGGCACTCTTGATGTTGAAGAGAAGGCGAGAGCAAAGGACAAAACACATGGTAAAGGGATTGTTGGGTCTTCTAGTGCTAATTTGGTGCGAGAAGAAGAACAACAATGCATTCAAAAAGAAGAACAAGCCGCATCAAAATCAACCAAAGGCTAAGCGGACGGCTCGGTTCAAGCGAGAAAAAGCCGCCAACCGGAAAATGCTACTTGTCGTGGTAGCACGGAACACTTTGCTTTGCAAAGTGTCCGGATCGCAAGGATAAGAAAGATGGCAAAAGTGCCAACATGGTTATTAGTGAAACTGGTGGAACGTCGGGGTACGGTAATCTATTACCTACGGTTCTTTCGAGTATGTCGATCCACCGGATTGGTGGATTGATACGGGTGCTAATATTCATGTTTGTGCGACATCTCCTTGTTTTCCTCTTATCGGGCGGGCGGAATTTCCTCCTTGTTGATGGGAAACGGATCACATGCGCGTGTTCTTGGTGTTGGTTCGGTCGATCCGAAGCTTACTTCGGGAAAGATCGTTCGATTGAAGAACGTGCGGCATGTCCCTACTATCAAGAAGAACTTAGTCGGCGGGTCTCTCTTGTGTAGAGACGGTTTTAAATTAGTCTTTGAATCCAATAAATGTGTAATTTCTAAATTTGGAAGTTTTATTGGAAAAGGTTATGATAGCGGAGGCACTGTTCCGCTTTTCTTTGTCATATGATTGTAATAAAGTTGTGAACCATGTCTCGAATGTTAATGATGAGTCAAATGTTTGGCATTCGCGACTTTGTCATGTTAATTTTGGTTGTATGATGCGTCTTGCAAACTTGAGTTTAATTCCGAAATTTACCTTAGTCAAGAATTCTAAGTGCCATGTGTGCGTCGAATCAAAACAACCTCGCAAGCCTCATTTTTCGGCTGAGGCGAGAGACTTGGCACCTCTAGAACTAATTCATTCTGACTTATGCGAGATGAATGGTGTGTTGACAAAAGGTGGTAAAAAGTTTTTCATGACTCTAATAGACGATTGTACTAGATTTTGCTATATCTATTTGTTGAAGTCTAAAGATGAAGCATTACAATACTTTAAAATCTATAAAGCTGAAGTAGAAAACCAACTTGAGAGAAAGATCAAAAGAATTAGGTCTGATCGTGGTGGAGAGTATTTTTCTAATGTTTTCACTGCGTTCTGTGAGGAACACGGAATAATTCATGAGAGGACGCCTCCCTATTCACCTCAATCAAACGGGGTAGCCGAAAGAAAGAACCGCACTCTAACTGATTTGGTCAACGCCATGTTAGACACAGCGGGACTTTCCAAGGAATGGTGGGGTGAGGCTATATTGACTGCATGTCATGTCCTGAATCGTGTTCCTGTAAAGAACAAAGAGATAACACCATTCGAGGAATGGGAAAAGAAAAGGCTAACACTTTCATACTTACGGACTTGGGGATGCTTGGTCAAAGTGAATGCGCCTATAACCAAGAAACGTAAACTAGGACCTAAAACTGTCGATTGTATCTTTCTTGGTTATGCTCTACACGAAGTGTGGGTTATAGGTTTTTAATATTAAAATCTGAGTACCCGATATGCATGTTGGCACCATCATGGAATCCAGAGATGCTACATTTTTTGAGGACATTTTTCCTATGAAAGAGATAGATAGCACATGTAGTCATGAATTGTCTATTAATAATGAACTCAAAGAACCTGCTGTTTTGATAGAACACAATGAACAACCACATGAGGAAAATCTTGCGGAGGATGGCAATGAAGCTCTTAGAAAGAGCAAGAGACAGAGGATTGCAAAGTCCTTTGGTGATGATTTCATTGTGTACCTCGTGGATGACACTCCTAGAACCATTGAAGAGGCATATTCCTCTCCCGATGCTGACTATTGGAAGGAAGCAGTTCGGAGTGAGATGGACTCTATTATGTCTAATGGTACTTGGGAGGTTGTGGAGCGTCCCTATGGGTGCAAACCTGTAGGATGCAAGTGGGTGTTCAAGAAAAAGCTTAGGCCTGATGGTACTATTGATAAGTACAAGGCAAGGCCGGTGGCTAAAGGCTATACTCGAAAGAAGGAGAAGACTTTTTTCGATACTTACTCACCGGTTGCCCGATTGACCACTATTCGAGTACTACTTTCCTTGGCGACTTCCCATGGTCTTATCGTTCACCGGATGGACGTTAAGACGGCTTTCCTAAATGGAGAGTTGGAGGAGGAGATCTATATGGATCAGCCAGATGGATTCGTAGTAAAAGGTCAAGAAGGGATGGTGTGTAAATTGGTAAAATCTTTGTATGGTCTTAAGCAAGCTCCTAAGCAATGGCATGAGAAGTTTGACAAAACTTTAACGTCGATTGGCTTTGTTGTGAACGAAGGCGACAAATGTGTGTACTATCGCTATGGTGGGGGCGAAGGAGTGATCCTATGTTTGTATGTAGATGACATACGATATTTGGGACAAGCCTTAATGCGATTAAGGAAGTGAAAGAATTCTTGTCTCAAAGCTTCGAGATGAAAGATTTGGGGGAGGGTGATGTAATTCTAAACATTAAACTAGTGAGAGAAGGTGATGGTGGGGTTGTCCTTACACAATCTCATTATGTGGAGAAAATCTTGAGTCGTTTTGGTTACAACGACTGCAAGCCAGCTCCAACACCTTATGATGCTAGTAAAATGTTAAGGAAAAACATAAGAATAATGAGAGATCAGCTAAGATACTCCCAAATCATTGGTTCACTAATGTACCTAGCTAGCGCTACTAGACCCGATATCGCATATGCTGTGAGCAAACTGAGTCGATTCGTGTCTAACCCAGGAGATGCTCATTGGGAAGCTCTTGAACGGGTAATACGCTATCCGAAAGGAACAATGAACTACGCGATTCACTATCTTGGGTATCCTAGGGTACTAGAGGGTTATAGTGATTCGAATTGGATCTCTCGATGCGGATGAGATTAAAGCCACAAGTGGATATGTGTTTACACTTGGAGGTGGCGCCGTCTCTGGAAGTCTTGCAAGCGAGACCATCTTAACGAGGTCAACTATGGAGGCGAGAACTCAACTCACCGCACCGGACACCGCCACGCTTGAGGCCGAATGGCTTCGTGAACTCCTTATGGATTTACCGGTAGTTGAAAAACCGATACCGGCGATCCTCATGAACCGTGATAATCAAACGGTGATTGTCAAGGTGAATAGTTCAAAGGATAACATGAAGTCATCTAGGCATGTAAAGAGGCGGCTGAAATCTGTCGGGAAAATGAGAAACTCGGAGTGATAGCCTTGGACTACATCCAAACGGCTAAGAATGCGCGCATCAATTCACAAAGGGTCTTTCACGTAATGTGATAGACAATGCATCCGGGGAATTGGGCTTGAGACCCGTCGGCGTTATTCGGTAGCGGTAACTCGTTCCTATGTGATCGGAGATCCCGTGAATTAGGATAGTGCAACAAACTACTTGTTTAACGAGAGAGAAGAGAACCTTTGTAAAGAGCTCATTCCGAGTAGAGATGCATTTCTCTTCTAAAATCTGTATGGCGGGTTGGTGAAAAACCTTAATGTGATCTCGAGTGGCTCAAAGAGGAGCAAAGATGTTGGCCTACGAGAACATCTTAAAGGATTGCACCTATATGGGTCCGATTGCTAGTCACAATCTATGAGATAGGGTGATCTCTAGATACCCATGAAAGGCACGGAGTATGACTTATACGCTCCAACCCGAGGGGATGCTTATAGCAGCCTAGTGCGGGACGGGGACTCTAGTCAAACTTGTTTGCACGAAACCGCCAATTCAAGGCATAGTCCATTGGTCGGTTGTGAATGAGTGTAGCTTTTGTCTCGGTGGATGTTCAACTTAACGGTCTCCACCATAAAGTCGGTATATCAAAACAAGAGTTGAGAAGAGGATTTTTCTTTGTGTACCTTGAAATTCTTGGTGGGGATTGTTGGATTAATTGGGCCTTGGGCCATTTAGTCTCAATTAATCTTAAGAATTAAAAGGTCCACAAAATAAATGCTAGGGATTTAATCCCGCATTGAAAGCCAATGAGAATCTTAACTAACTTAAAGGGTGGACCAATGGTGGACCACTTGTGAAGTTGGTAAAAGGAGAAGGGCGTGCCACACGCGCGCGAGCGCTCGCTCGCCGTGCGCGCGCGCCGCGCCGGCCGTGGGCGTGGGCGTGGGCGTGGCGTGGCGTGGCGTGTCGTGTCGTGTCGTGTCGAGTCGAGTCGAGACGTGACGTGACGTGACCGTGACCGTGACCGTGATGCGTATGCACAGTTTTTGTCATTCATGTCGGTCATTCATGTCAGCCATAATCCTTTGTATTAAAACGACCGTTACTGGTAACTGATGACGTTGAATACGGCGATTCTGATAACCGTCGTTTAATGCGAATTATGGTGGTCGAAGCGTCCGGGTTCACTCCCTCCTCCTCTCCTCTCGGCACGGATACGGACTCTCACACTCGGGTACTCCCCTTAGTAGACCTCTCTCTTCTCCCTCCGTGATTCTTTGCTCTCTCGCCATTCCCAACGCAAGCTTTGCGCGCACACCGTTTGCGTGAGCGATTGCCTCCGAACCTCGTCCACCTAGCGATCTCCGCTCGGGATAGGCGGGCGATAAGGTTTTTGGGGAGCGTACCCGTGCGCGCGCCCGCTCGCTCTTACGCACGTCTTCGTCCCCGTCCGCGAGAACGACTACTTCCGATGCGTCTACGTCCTCCGCGAGAACGACTACTTCCCGCACGACTACGTCCTCCGCGAGAACGACCGCTTCCCAAGGCGTACCTCCGGATCCGGTGAGCCGCACGGACTGCGGTCGAGCCCGCACCGCGGCAAGCGGAACAAGCTCGACGGACCCATGGCCGGCATCGGCGACGGGGGCGAGCTCGGGCGGCCGGCGCGCGCGGGCTCCGTGCCGGCGGCCGGCGGGGACGAGGTCGAGCTCCTCCGCCGGCGAGCCAAGGCGGCCCCTCCTCCAGCGGGAGGCACGAGCAGGTGCCGCGGAGGCCGAGCCACCACCGGATCTACAGGTCACGGCCTCTGGTGCACTGCAGCCGCCCGCGGTCAGCTGGTTGGCGACTCGCTTTGCTCGGCCAACCAATAGGCAGTTGTGTGCCTATGCACTCCCCTGCTCCTCAGCTCGCCGCCGTGCGCCGGCCAGCCGACAGGCCACCGGATGTGCGCCCGTCACCGACATAGGTCCTTCTCCGAGCTTCAATTTGAAGGTTAATGGCACCGGATTCGCCAAGGCTGCTAGCTGTAGCCGCACTGATGTCGAGCTCTCCGCCGGCAAGCCTAGCCGGCCCCTCCTCCGACGGGAGGCCAGAGCAGGCGCGGCGGAGGCCGGGCCACTACCGGATCTACGACCCGCGGGCCGCGGCTTGGTGCGTTGCAGCCACACGCGCACCAGTGCACCACCGACGAGGCGGAGGAACCATGGCCGACGACGGGGATGAGCTTGGGCGGCCGACCGGAGCAGTTGGAGGAGTCAGGCGGGGAGAGACCGAGAGGGTGAGGGATGGGAGCTCGGCCGTGGAGCCAGCTCGCCGCGGCCCGCGCCCGACGGGGGAGCTCGGCCAAGGAGCCAGCTCGTCGTGGCCCGCGCCCGGCGGGGAAGCTCGGCGGCGGTTGGAGAAGGATCTAGGGAGTTCAGCTGGGAGCGCCCGGGCAGGAGCTCGCGGCGTCTGCGTCCACGCGACTGCGGCTTGCCCGTGGAGAAGATATGCACAGAAGATCCTGAGACTAGATTGAGGAATAATGCAGATGATTGGTCAATTTTTTGTCTGAATCTTGGTAGAAATTTTAGCATTGGGAAGAAGTAGTTTCTTGGTGATGTATCCTATACTATAGAAACTAAGTGATTTCTAGCATTGGGACTGCCCTGAGGTCATCAGCTTTGCTACCTCGGGGCTCTCGCAGAGGGGCTGGGACGTTGACGTGTGAAGGGCTTGCAGTTTGCTCTGCACCTAGTATGGCGGAATGACGATTGCGGCGAGAGGCTACAGGATTGGATATTTGGACTGCACGGAGGCTCTTCAACTACCACCATTCATGATCCTGTTGAGATGCCAAAGCCGGTTGAGTTGCTAAGAGCTGTCGTGCTAGGTAATAAAGAAGCTAGCCGGTTGAGCTGTTGTGCACGCTTGGCCGGTTGAGCTGCTGTGCGCCGGTGGGTGGATGGTTGGCCGGGGGAGTAAATTACCGTGAGTCTGTGACGTTATGTACATGATGTGGCACTATAAGATTTGAGAGAATTTTTTAGTGGGGACTATCTTCCTCAAGCCACACATGATGATGTGCCACGTAGAATGTCGCAGCTCGCTGCAAGTTTGAGCAGCATCTTGAACTCCACCATGAGACCATCTTCCTCAAGCCACACACACGATCATCGACCCTCCTGTCCCAGTGAAGCTTGAGCATAAAGCTCCTGTCGTAGAATCGATGAAACCATTGATCCTGGCCACTCCGCGTGCCTCTCACACCTCTCCGCAAGGACTCAGATATCTGAAGCTGAAATGAAAGCAACACCTCCACCCAGTCGTCACCGGAGTCACCACCGCACCATGCGCGCCAACGCAAGACATCTAGCACCCATGGACCCTCTGCACTTTCCCACCAACATAGATCAAGCACACCTCATCTGGCGCCGCACGCAAGCGACACAACCATCCAACCACCACCACTACTCGTCCAAATGCGGTGCCTCCAAGAAGGGCATGACGCTAATGGCACCACTGTCACACGTCCATAAATGGACAGAGCTTACACCCTTGAGAAACTTGTGCCGTAGGACACGATGCATCGCAGTGGTGCCCCTCAACAGGGAGAACGATGCCACAAGGGCGCTGCCACCATTGCCATCGACAAAAGTCGTCAGCGAAGGCTTTCACCCGATTCAGCACCATGCACGACATGCAAACTTGGACAGGTCAGTAAACCACCCCTCCTCTCCTCCGCGACACCTCTACCGGCCGAAGAACCACCACGACGCCACCAGCAAGCACCAGACACCCCAGCCCCACCACCAAGGCGACGCCAGACCAATATCGCCATCAAAGGAGAGGATGGGAACACCACCTTCTCACCTGTCGCCCGCGCAGCATACCCCCGGCTCACATGGCCAAGATCCGGTAGAGTCGGGGCTCCCAGGTCCCAACTGCGGCCACCGCCGGTTGCTAGCCACTGGCCGGCCACGGCCAACGCTCAACCCCGACCAGCAAGCCAGCCACGACCTCAACTGGCTAGCCACGGGCGGCCATGACCAAGGCCAGCTAGCCATGGCCTGAAGTAGCCACGACTACTGCGTCTTCCCTGTGTCGGCCACGACCGTCGGCGCCGTTTCTCAACATTGACCGTCGGCCCCCAACGCATCTCCATGTGCCTTTGTCACATCACCACCGGACCTAGTGGCCCCCCACCATCGCCTCCGCGCAGCCGCCCGCCGCCGGCGAAGGGAGTCCCGGGGGAGCCGGGACAGCCATGCTGGCCCCCAGCCGCCAGAGGCAGGAAAAGCCCCACCGCCGCCAAGGTTTACTTTACCGGTAAGGAAAAACCATAGGTTAGTTAGAAACGTGTTTATCGGATTTCTCGAAAAAAATTCAGATTTGTCATTTTCCTTTCGGATAAAATTTAGAGAAAATATCTTCAATTTGTACACAAAACAACCTAGATTGTTTCTAAACAACCTAACATGAAAGTAATGCATAGAAATGAGATAAGGTTTAGAGTTATGGAAAGTCGGGAGGTAGTATTAATTGGTTTGAGTGATTTTTCGGTGATAAAATAAAAAACCGCTCTCAACTAAGAAATGTGATTTTTGGATTTTTCATTTTTTTGCATCGAGAAAATAAACCCTGGCCGCCGCTTTCACCATGGGCCGCACGAGTTGTCAGCGACATGCTCGGGTGGCGGCCCGGCAGGAGGGGGCGAGTTGAAGGGGCGGTAGCGCAGCCTGTTCGCTCGGCTTATCAGCCACCAGCCAGCAGTACTTTTCTCTCAGAACAAACCAGCCACCAGCAACCAGCCAGCAGTACTCTTCTCTCAGAACAAACCAGCACCAGCCATCAGCCAACCGAACAGGCTGCCTCGGTTGGGGCACTAGTCAAAATCAACTATATATCATCTACTCTCTTATTAAATTGTTCTGTCGCATCAATAAGAAATACTAAGGTAGCATCCTCTTCCACAACTACTACTGTTTTTTATTCTAAAACCAGTTATGAATGTGCATGAATCCTCCCGTTGGTGGTGGATCTCGTTTTGATATAATTATAATATGAAGATATTAACGTTCGTGAATTCTCTGGCACCGATTCGCCAATATATGGGCGTGTTTGACTTGGGCCAAAAATCAGTCAGCCAGGCTCCCTAGGTGCAGGCCCCGTGTTTGATTTCCTGAGCCCACTTGCAAGCCAGGCTCACGGGATGCAAAAATCACTCTCTCTCCTGGCTCCCGTCCGACGCCCCCTCTCTCTCGTTTTTCCAGAGCCAGGCCCGTTCTGACGCTTGTGTTGGTCTTCGGTTACCTCCTCCACACTCACCTCCATCTTTCCTTCCTCCACCTCCGCGGGCGGTGGTGGGCGCCGCGCTGCTGGTGGTGATGTACGCGCGGCTGGTGAGCCGGGTGTTCCGCGCGGCGCGCGCGGCGGTGGTGCGGGCGCCGGGCGCGCCTCCTCATGCTCCCCGGCGGCGGCGGCGGCGGGGGCGACTCCTTCGCGTCCTTCACCACCTACGACAACTACTACCACACCTTCTCCCCGTGCGCGGCCTCGACGAGTCCGCCATCAAGTCGCTCCCCTCGGCGCGGTACCTCGCCGCCGTCGCCGCGGCGCGGGACTCGGGGGCCTCCCGCGAGTGTGCCGGTGTGCTGCTCGAGTTTGCCGACGGCGACGAGCTCCGCGCGCCGCCGTTGTGCGCGCACGCGTTCCACGTCGGCCGCATCGACGTGCGGCTCCGCGCGCGCACGCGTCTCGCCCGCTCGCCGCGCCGCCGTCGCGCGCTCCCGCCGCCCGTGCCGTCCCCGCTCCACCGCGGGGCGCGGCGGGTCCGGCCCGGCCTCGACGACCTCCTCTTCTTCCACCCGGTCCGGCCGCTCCCTCCCCCGACGGCGGAGCGACCGGCGCCGCGGGCACCGCCCATGAGATCGCACCGGCAAGCCCGGACCGAGCGGCGGCTCGGCGCCGGCGCCGGGGACTTCCTGCTCAAGCGCTCCTACTCCTTCGGCTTCGAGCGCAGCCTCGCCGTGGAGGCCGCGTCCACGGCGTCCCCGCCCGGCGCTTCCGCATCTCCGCCGCGGGCGCCACCCGGGATGTGGGGAGAGTGGGGTCGGCGTCGGATCCGGGCGCCGTCGAGGCCGCCACAGCGCGGTGGCCGGGGGCGGAGCCGGGGAGGGTGGCGGCTTCGCGCCGCGGCGCGGTGGCCGGACGAGACATGTGTGAGGAGCAGCAGCCATGGTGCGAGGAGGAGGAGCAACAGCCATGGGCCATGGTGCGCAGGGTGCTTGATGAAATGCCAAAGAGAAAGGAGAAGGGTAAGGTCACCATAATACAGATGCAAGGTCATCCTATTCAAGCATGACTCAAATCAAACACAATCCTTATGTGACTTGGCTCATTAGAGCCATGCGAATCAAACAAGAGGTGTTGCCCAAGAGAACACGGCCAAGGCTGGCCACAGCCAGGCCCGCCGGCCGAGCCGCCCTGGGGCAAGAAATCAAACACGCCCTATGTCGCTTCGGACATGTTCGACAGAATTAAAGAGCTCGGGAAATGATGCTTTTGCCCTTCCTATTGTTTTATCCCCCATGTTTTAGCATTGCCGCTCCTTCCGACGCAACCGCTCTACTGCACCCGCAAGGCTCCCGATAGCACAACGAGACACAGGAGGTAGGCATGGCAGCAGGCCAGCGCAGGTGGGCAGAGGCCCCAAAAGGTAAAGATGGAAAACATGATGATGACTGAACTGTAGCGTCATATATTAAAGAGCATTTCATTTTTGAACCACAATGTCATATAATATGGGACGGATGGAGTACTCCATCTGTAACAACAGCATCACTACCTAAGCAACCCAGCGGTTTGGCAAACCAACTTAACATCCATTAAATTTTGGCAAAACAAGAAAAATTAGTCCCTAACAGTTTGACAAATCAACTTGGTAAAAATAAAAACTTGGCAAAACTCACCTCCCTACGCGCATATATGTGCGCACGGATCGTGGTTTGCATCGGCGTTTCCCTGTAGGTGGGAGGGTGAAAAGAAATAAAAAATAGAGAAGGATTCCTGATGTAAGTTTTCAAGAGGTAGAAGGTCATATATATATAATTTTGTTTCTCTCAGGATTCCTGATGTAAGTTAGATCTGAGTTTGGCAAGTGAATTATACCAAGATTTGCCAAGCAAACTCTTAGAGATGCCAGAGCATCTCCAAGAGTTTGCCAAACTTTACTTGGCAAATTTTGTGTTTTGCCAACTTCTAAAAAGATATGTCAAGTAAAAAAAGAGTTCATCTCCAACAATTTGGCATAATTCACTTGCCAAACCCAAATCTATTTTACATCAGGAACCCTGAGAGAAACGAAATTATGTTTATGCTTGTTGACGGTGAATTTTGGTGCTCCAAACATATTCGTTACACTTTGGTTTGAATCTATTATGAACTAACCCACCACTAGTCACACTGATGATATAACAAGTTCAACTCTGTATGTGTATTTAGAAGTGTTTTGTTTTTGCAGGAAAACATGGACAAAAGTGACGGAGTTAGGCCTGTTTGTGATGGCTCCAACTCTAGATGGAGTTGCTCTACTCCAAAACTCTAGGTGGAGTCGGCTCTGAGTGGAGTTGGAGCTGTTCAAAGTAAGTGTCTGGCTACCAGCTCTAAAAATAAAATGCGATATAGTCCAATGATGTGGGTCCGATCTGTCAGCCTCACAACTTTCCTTCCTCTCTCTACATCTCTCACACAACAAAGCAAGACGAACTGAAGAGTTGTTTATGGGATCCGCGGGGGCTGTGTTGACGGTTAATTGTCGTATCAAAGTTCGTTTGGACTTGCAAGAGGACAAGTCCTCCGTCGTAGTCAAGGGACCCTTCTTCCCTAAGTGTGAACCCGAGGTATCGAATCCGTGGAACAATGTGTAACGCAAGATCCAATCTAATCAGCGGAAAACACTTTGATCTTGAGAGGTTTGATTTTGCATCTAATCTACGAAAGAGCCATGAAAGCACATCTAATCTACTAAACACCGGAGGTAGCAAGAGAAAGAGAGATAAAACCAATCTAGAGATTGGATTGGGTCTTTTGTTGAAGTTCCAAAACAAAGAGGAATAAAGCAAACTAATGTCATTACTAGCCTCTTTAAATCATGGCTTCCGTTCCAACTCCGAAGACGCCTGCCTTTTGGAGCCATTGTCCTGTCACAACGCACTCCTATTCCTGCGGGTTAGCCTAGGGCGAGTCCAAGAAGAACAAGTTGAAAAACGCTCGGTAGATCGGGATGCACCTATAGCCACCATGACTACAAGAGCACCCTAAGCAATCTAGCTATAGACTAGATTGGGGAAGAAGCAAACCCAAGCGGAAACAAAGTTGTAGAGAAAGCACTTGATCGCTAGAAATCAGATTCGATCTTGCAAATTCAACTCGAGAGTATAATACATGGACAAGATCACCACCGAGATCCTACCTTGATCTTGATCCTAGCTCCGGGAACTCCGACGTGGTCTTTCATGCAAGGTTCCCACGTCGACTAGGGAAACCCTAGTCAACCATCTCGACCCTCTCCTCTCTGGAACGGTGTCCCTCTATTCTGTGCTCCTCGGCGGCGGTTGACGAATGAATTGATGCGTGGCTCTTGGCGAGAGGGCTATAAATAGTACGAATGGCGGCTAGGTCAAAAGGGGCGTCGAACTGGGCCCGGAATGGGCTGGGTCAGATGACCTAGGCCGACCGACCTGGGCTCATTTCAGCCCAGTTCGGCCCCGGTTTCCTCCCCGGTTGCTTCTCGCGCGCAGGGTTAACTGAACCGTGGGTGGACCGGTTCCCACGGTTCAAAAATATCGACCGGTAAACCGGTCAAACCGGCCGGTTTACCGAGAGGTAAAAATTATAGGCACGGTTTAGAGGTAGGAACCGGACCGGTTCATGTACCGGGCCGGACCGGTTCCCACCGGTTTTGCGAACCCTGCTCGCGCGATTCCTCATTTGCGTGCACTTGCATGTGGGCCTTTGACGTCGTTTCCTTCGCGGTTAAGGCTTGAATGCTTGCCATCCAAGCTTTGCTGTTTTCTGGTTGAGTCCTTGAAGATTTGCACGTTGACGCTTCGGTCCTCGGGTCATTTGGAGTCATGTTCATCACGTGTCTTGACTCTTGTCGGGCTTCATGATCTTCTTCCAAAGTGCTTGATGAACTTATCCCGAAAGTCTCCTCTTTAGCGTAGATTTCCTGCGTAAACAATAAACTCCAAAATCGACATGCAAGAGTGAACTTGTTATATTCAGGCGGTTAGTTCCGGTGGTTAGAATAATAAGTCAATGCCAACATTAAAGGTAAACTCATGCCTAGGTTGACGGAAATTCACCGTCAACAAGCTGGTGCACGACCACGAGGTCCGGCGAGAGGTCGCGGGAGCCGCGGGGCTAGTATTCGCAGCGCTTGATAGCGGGGGTCGGGGAGTGGCCACGGGAGCCGCGCATCACGTGTCTTGACTCTTGTCGGGCTTCATGATCTTCTTCCAAAGTGCTTGATGAACTTATCCCGAAAGTCTCCTCTTTAGCGTAGATTTCCCGCGTAAACAATAAACTCTAAAATCGACATGTAAGAGTGAACTTGTTATATTCAGGCGGTTAGTTCCGGTGGTTAGAATAATAAGTCAATGCCAACATTAAAGGTAAACTCATGCCTAGGTTGACGGAAATTCACCGTCAACAAGCTGGTGCACGACCACGAGGTCCGGCGAGAGGTCGCGGGAGCCGCGGGGCTAGTATTCGCAGCGCTTGATAGCGGGGTCAGGCGAGTGGCCACGGGAGCCGCGGGGCTAGCAGTTGCGGCGCTTGGTGGCGGGGTCCAGTGAGCGGTTGCAGGAGCCGTGGGGGCCGGCGGTCGCGACGAGCGGCTGCGGGATCAGCGGACGACCGCGAGAGCCAACGGTCACAGCGCAAACGACGGGGTTTGGCGAGCGGCCGTCGTAGTCGTGGGGCCGGGAGTCCTGACGCACAGTGTCAGGGGTAGGCAAGAGGCCGCGGGAGCTGCGAGACCAGCAGTTGTGGCGCTTGGTAGTTGGGTTTAGCGAGCGGCCACAGGAGTCGCGGGGGCCAGCGGTCGCAACGAACGGCCGCAGGGTCGGCGGACAGCCGCGGGAGCCGGCGGTCACGATGCAAACGGCGGGGTTCGGCGAGCAGCTGTTGGAGTCGTAGGGCCGGCAGCCCTGACGCACGGTGTTGGGATCAGGCAAGAGGTCGTGGGAGCCGCGGGGCCAGCAGTTGCGACGTTTGGTGGCGGGGTCCAGCGAGCGGCCGCAGGAGCCGCAGGGGCCGGCAGTCGCGACGAGCGGTCGCAGGGTCGGTGGATGACCGCAGGAGCCGGCGGTCACGACGTAGACGGGGGGTATGATGGTTAGCAGTGCGGGATGCCACGACAGCGAGATTCTAGAGGGGTGCGATCGGGGGGAAAGGACGTCGCGAGAGGGGGAAATAATAGAAACGAAACGATTTTTCCACTTACCAGTGGCATTGGTGGGTAATTAACTATCAACTCCACGAGTAGGTTCATAAAGGATGGTTTTGGAGTAGCAAAATAGGTGCTCCAAAACTCCATCAACATTTGCACTAGAGCTCCATGGAGTTTTGGAGTTGGGGTGTTTGGCAAATAAAATTGGTTGGAGTTGCTGAAGTTCAGCTCTGGAGCCATGCTAAACACCCCCTTACAATGAGTCTAAAGGAGCAAATAAGGAGTTCCGTTCGTGTTCAAGTGCAAGGCGAAATCACTTCCAAAGGTGGACCAAGATGCTACGATAGATCATCTCGAGGACTAAGACGTAAATATTGGACTTCGTGCGAGAAGACCCCCTATCTTGATCGCGGGGATGACAACGCCAAAATGACACAAATGAGGGGGCATAAATCCAAAATGTCAAGATGACAGTGGGGAAGAAGATGGCCCGAACCGAGATGAAAAGGGCATGGGCCGACCGGCCGAGCCCATTTCGGCGTTGGTCCGGCCTCTCATTTGACCTAGCCCCTCCTTAGTCTATTTGTAGCCCTGACTCTAACGACTGGTGCATACAATCATTCTATCAACACTCATTCACAGAAAGTTGTCATCGCAAGATGAGGGAGGGACTTGGAAGAGTTCGTCGCAAGGATCAACGTCGGCGGAGGGAAGGAAGCAAGAGGAGGACTCCAAGCCGTTGACCTAGGAGTATTCCCAAGCTTCATCACCGCCATCTTCATCGATGACATTCTCCGGAGGTTCCATCACCCCTATGTGCTTCAATCTCTGTAATATGATGGTGTAACGCCTCTGATCATCCCTAGGGTTAGATGGATACATGATATGTAATCTCCACATGAATCTTATGCAGTTATGCGTGTCAATGCTTCATGGTCTATATCTTTACGAATGCTTTATTTACATATGTGTGTACAACATGTGGTCTTAGTAGGGTTTGTAATAATCATGGTGATTAGCTTAATCCTAT
Source organism: Cenchrus americanus (assembly GCA_947561735.1). Lineage (NCBI taxonomy): Eukaryota > Viridiplantae > Streptophyta > Magnoliopsida > Poales > Poaceae > Cenchrus > Cenchrus americanus. The sequence goes on from OX387240.1 coordinate 73,475,074, forward strand.
GGTTGCTTAGATATAGATGCGGTTATACATGAAAGTGGTTTATTACCTTGCATAGTGACAATACAATTTAGAGAAAAGGCTTAGCAGCCACATAACCGCCATGAAGCTAGTGAATGCAACAGCTCTTTCATGTAGTAGATGCATGTTCATAAGATCCTAGACCCTAGGGAGGGAACACTTATCTACCTTAATCTCTCTTGTAGCCATTTAGTTTAATCTTCGATTCAATCTTAGATTAACATAGGTTAGATTGTCTTTACTTTGGATTAATCTCTCTTTTAAAGGTTTTCCAATCAACTAGACTAGTACTTGATTAAGTGCTGGCAATCTCCTGCTTCGCGGATTGACAAGAACCTTGGGGATCGCCATGTGGTGAAAAAGGCTATAGGTGGTCCGTACGCTTGAGGATCGAAGTTCGTTACAAGTTTCAACCATCAACAATGCTCCTCCACCTCTTGAAAACTTGCATCAGGAACCCTTCTTTGTTATTTATTTCTTTTTCATCCTCCCACCTGTATAGAAACAACGATGCCAACCGCGAGCCGCATGTGTATATTTATGCGCTGGAGGCTGATTTTTTCCAAGTTGCCAAAAATTGTCAACTCTTTTGTCAAACTGTTTGTCGGGGACAGCCATAAGGGTCCCCTAATAACCAGGGAAAACCCTTTTCACGAAAAATAATAAAACGCAAATGAACGCACCACGGACCCTAAAAAACGCGCTCCATGTGGCCGCGGTCCAAAGTGGAGAGGCCCACGACCCAAAGAAACCACAACGGCCTGTCAACTGATCGACCGCGGTCCCCCTCGGGTAATTCTCCGCCTCGCTCGAGGGCCTAGCGCCCCCTCGGGCGGTTCTCTGCCTCGCTCGAGGGCTTGGCACCCCCTTGGGCAATTCTCCACCTCGCTCGAGGGCCTAGCGCCCCAGGCCCGTGACACCGCGCCCACTCCTCCGACCATGTTGACGGTTAATAGTTGTATCAAAGTTCGTTTATGACTTGCAAGCGGACAAGTCTCCCGTCGTAGTCAAGGGACCCTTCTTCCCTCGAGTGGTGAACCCAAGGTATCGAATCCGTGGAACAATGTGCAACGCAAGGATTCAATCTAGTAAAGCAAGGTAAAGCTATCTAATGAAGATAAGTTGCATCTAATCTACTAACTCATAAAGAAAACGAATCTAATCTAATCTACTAAAAAGGTAGCAAGAGAAAGCAAGAGATAACCAATCTAGAGAATCTAGATCATGCTTATGTTGTAGCTCCAAACAAGATAGATGAAGATAGCAAAGCGAATCTCATTAAAAGCATCTTTAAATCGTGGCCTTCCCATCCGACTCCGAAAACATCCGCCTTTCGAGACCCCCGTTCTGTCACAACGTATCCCTATTCATGCGGGGAGCTTAGGGCGAGTTCGATAGAACAAGTTGAAATCACTTGGCCGGTCCGTATGCACCTCTAGCCACCGCGGCTACAAGAGCACCCTATGTAATCTATCTTAAGTATAGATCGTAGAAGAAGCAAAACCAAGAAGAAAACAAAATCATCGAGAAGGCACTTGATCGCTAGAAATCGAATTCACTTACAAACTTCACCATGAATGATTACATGAACAAGATCACCACCGGGGCCCTCCCTCGATCTTGATCCTCGCTCCGGAGCTCCGACGTGGTCTTCCATGCAAGGTTCCCACGTCGGCCGGGAAACCCTAGACAACTAGCACGACCCTCATCTTCAAGTTGGTGTCCCTCAAGCTTCTCTCGCTCCTCGGCGGCGGATTACGACTTCCTCTCTCGCGTGGCTCTCGGTCGGGGGGCTATTTATAGCCCGAGAAGCAATTAGGTCAAAGGAGAGGCCGATTGGGCCCCGAATGGGGTGGGCCGGCCGGCCTGGGCCGACCGGCACCGGGCCCAATTCGGCCCATCTCGTGGCTCGCTTCGCCGGTGTTGCTTCCCACGTCTTCTAGATGTTCTCCCCTTTTGCATGTGGGCCCTTGACGTCGGTTTCTCTCCGAATTGGACTCAACTCCTTGTCTTGCAAGATTCAAGACTTTTCTCGGTTCGGTCCTCGGAGTTTATCATCTTCTCGGGCTTGGTCCTTGGGCTCTTGGAGTCATGTTCACTTCATTGCTTGACTTGTATCGGGCTTCAAGGTCTTGTCATGAGGTGCTTAATGAACTTATCCCGAAGTCTTGCTTTCAACGTTAAAACCCCGCGTAAACACATAACTCCAAAACCGACATGCACAAGTGAACTTGTTATACCACGGGGGTTAGTACCAATGAATAAGATACAAAAGTTATGCCAACATAGAAGGTAAACTCATGGCTAGGTTGACGGATTTTCACCGTCAACATCTCCCCCATGCTTAAACCTTGCTCGTCCTCGAGTAAGCCTTCGATGGATATCATCGTTGCCAAACAATGTTTAAACCTTGCACTTGATCATACATGAAAAAAAACATAATGCTCTCAAAAGTTTAATTCGTTAAAGTTCCATAAAGTACTAGCCTTCACCTCCACGGAGGGTAGATTCTTATTAAGCTTATCCCACAAGTATTAACATGCTCACAAAGTTTAAATAGACCTCAGAATTTTTGAAATAAAGAACGAGATAAAGAAAAGAGCTAAACCAAGTTCACAAATTTAAATCACCTTGCATGTTGCTCATAAACTCTCATCTCACTTGTCTCTCAAGCCTATATATTCTACTCCTTTCCCTCTCATAACATATATGTGTGGTAGGCTTTATATGGAGCTTTGGGAAAGTTTAGTCCTAACAAGATTTTATAAATGAGGTGTTGTCAAAACAAGACAAGCTTCTCATGGTCTTACCGAGACTCGTCAAAAAGGTCATTGGAAAATAATGTTAAATCAAGGAGGGGAAAGAGAAAAATACACACACTTTTAGATGAGTGGACATGTGCAAATGGCAAAGAGTGATCCCGAGGCACAAAGGAAGTCCTCGTTATCGGATTGCACATGGTTGGAAGATGAGAATGGATCTTTTTAACTTGAAGCCTTGAATGCACTTTTAGAGAGCCGGGGAGTTCACTTTACGCACATATATTTTTTTCTCTTTCTCATATTTCTCATTCTTTTCTTTCTTCCATTCATTCATTTTTTCTTGTCATATATTCAGTCCATGACTTTCACAACGAAGTTTTGATTTTTTATACCTTGAAAGTCATGAATATCACTGGATTTTTTTTACCCAACCCTATACATCTCTTTCATCATTTTTTTTTAAAAATACTCCCTTTTGAACTCTAAAACTGCACCGTACCTACCTCCTCCCCCATGCTTAGACGTTGCTCGTCCTCGAGCAAAGAGGCGAAAAATAAGGTAGGTACCGGAGATATTTTTCCTTGGAGAGATACTTGAAATCTTCAACGTTGGCACCGTCTTGCGATCTTCCTTGAATTGATGATCCATCCTCAATGATAGGTTGTGGTCAAGGAGGTAATCACAAAAAGATGATATTTGGTTTAAGGGTGGATATCCGGCGAAGTTTGTGAGATCTCCGATGCGGGGATACACAATGCACGGATAAGAGGCTAGCAAAAAGATAGATACGCAAAAGTGGAATGACCAGCTTCTTAGTCTCGGGCCAGAGAAATCATGGCCTGCAATAACTCACTCAAAAATAAATCTTGTACACTAAGGTTTATGCACTCAAATATATATATAAGGCTTTGGATAGGTTGAGCAACACACAAGTGATAATTGTGACAAGGTTAGCAATATTTTTGAGCATAAAAGACATCTTTAATCTATTCATAACTTGAGAGCACATAAAACACTATGGGTCTTTATTTTAATCATAACCTCCGCTGAAGATTGAGCTAGCATTTAGATAATTTCAGATTTGTATTTTTAAGAGAGCACTAGTTCAAACATGCATAAATCAATTACAAAGATAAACAAAGCGGCAATTATAATCATATATCATCATGGCACAAACTTTGTAACTTTACCAAAGGTAAAAACTTGGTGGTGACATTATTCATGATGAAAATAAAAACTAAGACACATGCTGAAAAATACTAACACACTTTCTGAAATTTAAATAAAAAAAAACTGAAAACACTACGCATACATAGGCGCAAACAAGCTGAAAATTAAAGAAAAGGGGGTAAAGGAAAGATAACTAAAGCTCCTCCTCTCTCTAATCTTCCGCCGGTGGTTGATATTGATAGTCTTGGTTGTTGTACCCTTACTTGTAATAGGAATGCGCCTCTCCTCCTATGAATTGTCCGACGGTGCTAGGTGAAGGTGTCCAAGCATATAAGTGACGTTTGCATTTCCTTCACCCATTTGGTTGGCATTGGTTTGGATGGCTGCAATAATTTGCATGTTCCTTACAGCGTATCCTCCAATGGTGGCTCCATTTTGTTGTGGTTGAGGAAGGTGTGCAAATGGCTCCGCAAAGGCTACGTTGGGCACCGCAAAAATGGTGGGGGTATGGCTGCACCACTCCCCCATGCTTGCATTGGTACACCACCGTAGTAACTCGGCGGCGCCGGGGTTCCTCCCAATGGTGGGACATAATTTTCGTTGTGCACCTCCTTCTTGGGTCGTGGAAGATCCTTCTCCTATGATCCTTCTCTATTATTTTTTTTTTCTCTTCGCCGGCACAAGAAGTCCTTCCTCTAACCGATCTTCTTCCCCTCAAGAAAAGTCTTAATCTTCAATCCGATAGGGGCAAATTTACTTTGGCCACTTTGAAGCCTCCTCTCTTATCTTCACTCTTATATTTTCCTTTCTTCATATATTCCTGGGGAAGTCCCGGGTAGGAGATGATTTGGGTTCCTTGTAATACCCGGTTTTAAAGAGATAGTCAACATGGAGAGGTAACACCCCGAACCAATATCTTCTGAACCCGATGTTGCTCACAACACCACCGGTTGATCATAGGTGAGTAGGGTTGATTGGCTGCGAGTAAATCCAATTCAACTCCGTGTTGGTTATCTATGTCTCTCTTATTCTCCCCAAAAATCCACTTGCACAAAAGTGACACACTTGGATGATGGGGTTCCGGATAGTATTTCTTCGTTGATGGTCTCTTCCCGTGATCATACTCCAAAAGCCTTCCCATGTGCCTTTATGCACATACTTGTTCCGAGCTCCCTTTTTGAAAATAGGGGACACTCGCCCATGGGTCTACGATACTAGAACATGCAATCGTTTCGAACATGAAAACCAATCTAATCTATCGGGGATTGTGTTGAATGGATCCAAGGAAGCATTGAGGCCCTACTCCCTTTATGGCATGGTTGCTAGCCTTAAGCATTAAAGTATTTTCAGCACAAGATGATAGATAGATAATCCAACAAAGTGTGATTACATCTCAAGATCGATTGCAACCCATGGTTGAAAGGAGATTACCCCATCAAGGTGCTAGAAATAGCATCGTTGATCAAGGTTACCCTTCCGACGGTGTCTTCCTTCGTCTCCACTTGTGGGCGCCCTCCAACGGAATGAGAGACTCAAGCACTCCTTCATCAAGGTTATGCGCCATGGTCATGAAAATTTCCTAGGCGAATTTCTTGTGGGTGTTTGCCGACACTCCGCTAGAGAATTGCACCGGTGTCCCGTGTGAAACCCAATATGTGGAGAGCTTGGTCGATGTCGGCGTTCGCTACAAGCCTCTACTTAAGGTGAGCGAGCTTCTTCTCCTCCTCCGTCATGATGGCATACCCCTCGGAATACCGCGAGCATATGGAGGTGGAGCGGATGATCGTGTCAAGTGGCGAGGTTGGACGAGCGGCTCCTCCATATGTTATTGAAGTTTGGTAAACCTCATAAACGAGTTTCGTGTAGCCCTCATGCCACCAAGGAAAAGAGTGCGATTCCTCCTTGGCGGTGCCGTGTCCTCCTCCATACCCCGAGGAAACTCGGAAACGAGTGCCTCCTCGAAAAGGTTGTCGATGATGGCTTAGACGACGATGATCCCTTCTTCTTCGGTGCAAAGGCTTGTAGTTTTCTTCCATGATTGCAGCACTCTCCCTCACAAATAAATATCCGGGGTTTTCACCCGGTAACAAGGTACACAAATATTATTTTGGAGTCTGGACTTTGAGTGGGTTAAGGATGTGATTTGTTGCACGAAACAAACGCGGTGGATGGCTAAGTCTAAGGTGATTCCGGCCTACAAACTAGAGCACACGAACAAAGAGTTGGATGAAAGACTTACCTCTCTCCTCCTCTTGGCTCGGTTCTTCTCTAGTGCATGCATGTTGCTTCGTGATCGCGTACACCTTCCAAACGTTCCCGTCCACTCCTTCGCTTGCACTATTGCTCCTTCCACTTGATGTTTTCGCTTTGACTCACTTCCATACTCCCTTGCCTCACATGCATCCATGATATTCCTACAAAACAAAGCCTTGGCTGCCCCCCATGCTTGTACTTTGCATGTGGTTTAAATGTGTTGGAGGGGCATCCCGTGATGTATCATGGTGCATGCATGGTTAGGTTAACTAGATTGCCTCCCTTTAAGGCTAAGCACTCCTCTAATTTCGAAATTTAAAAATATTTTTCAGAGCCATGCAAGAGCTCGAACATAATTTTAGAGAAGTTTTTAAACCATTAAAAACAAATGCAAGTCGAAAATATTTTTTTATTACGTCGATTTCGGTCTCACCGGTATAGTTTGCCTTCATTGGTTGAGAGCAAGCTTTTCCCGGCTTGATCATGGGGGCATAGGTTTAGGTCCTAATTTCGATTAGATGAGAGAGATTTTGAATGAAATAAAATTAAGTGAGGCTTAGAAAAATTCTAATCTTAGAGAAACCGAGGATATGGATTTTTAAACCAACCAAAAATCAAGTTTCTAGGTTCACGCGAGTCCTACCACATGCTGAAATTTAAATAACATCTAGATACAAGTCGTGGCTCTACTCGAGTGTTTTTAGCATGAAAAACAAGTCAACCACAGCACCATAAAGAGGATGATAGGTTGAGTTAGGTTCTGAAATTTTTTTGGTTTTGGTTGTGGTTTCTCGAAAAAGAAGCAAACAATCACATAGGATGGTTCATGTAAAGGGTTTATGATCAAGCAAAATATTCAACCAAGAATTATGTCTCTAAGTTCAACCATTCTAAGTCTAATGTTTTGCGAAGTAAAATTCAGAACTGAATTAAATTTAAAAAGACTTGAAAAACCTGGAATCGGGTTGTCCTCCCGTAGCTTATTCTTGACTCGACGAAACGGGTTGCCTCCCGCCTAGCGCTTCGTTTATAGTCCATGGCTAGACTTCTTCACTTGATTACTCCGGATCAACGCTCTTTGCGGGCGTTGCAATCTTGGGTACCCACTTTGGCTTAGTCAATTTTTTTTGGTCTTCACAGGCTGGCTTTGTCCTTTGGTCTTGACGAATGCAACAACTTCCTTGTGGCTCGGTATCTCGAACTCCGGTCTTCGGTTGTGATCTTCATGGTGATCCTTCATCTCTCCCGAGTGAGCTTGAGTAGCCTTCGCCGTCTTGGGACCTTGGAGTTGTCTCGAATATTCTTCTTTGTTGCCCATCGGGCGCCCGGCAAGTTGTCCCACTTGCGTCTCTAGCATCTTCATCATGATGAACACTTCGCATGTGGATCTTGCCTTGGCAGCCTTTAGGTGTTGAGCTTCTTTCTCTATCTCCATCTTCTCCATCCTCCTCTTAAGTGAACCGGTATGCCACTCAAGGAATCCGGTTCGTATGCATTCAGCTCTCGCAATCGTCATGCGGATAGTTGAGACCTTGATCTTGAACGGCCTCCCGGCGTCTTGAAGGTTTATGATAGGTAGATCAACGATGTCCGGGGTGCGTAGCGCTCCGGTGGTTGAGGTTGATCTTCCTTTGGACTTGGAGGTGGTAATTCCCTTGGAGATTTTGATGGTCCTTCGAGCTTGTGTTGCACGTCACCTTTGCCTGTAAAGTTTTCCTGGATCATCCACAAAAAAGTTTTGGGTTTCTTGGAGAGGTAGCCAACCATCTCCGGTTAGGGTTAGTAATAAAACAAAAATCTAAACATAAAAACTAGGGTTAATCAAAACTAGATTAGATTGACTCCTTTTTTTTTCTTTTGAGGATGATCAAACATAAGAGATGCAAAAGAAAATCAAAAGAAAAACTGAAAGATAAGCGATACTAGATCGGATCTTGATTGCTTGTTCCCCGGCAACGGCGCCAGAAAAAGGGGCTTGTTGACGGTTAATAGTTGTATCAAAGTTCGTTTATGACTTGCAAGCGGACAAGTCTCCCGTCGTAGTCAAGGGACCCTTCTTCCCTCGAGTGGTGAACCCAAGGTATCGAATCCGTGGAACAATGTGCAACGCAAGGATTCAATCTAGTAAAGCAAGGTAAAGCTATCTAATGAAGGTAAGTTGCATCTAATCTACTAACTCATAAAGAAAACGAATCTAATCTAATCTACTAAAAAGGTAGCAAGAGAAAGCAAGAGATAACCAATCTAGAGAATCTAGATCATGCTTATGTTGTAGCTCCAAACAAGATAGATGAAGATAGCAAAGCGAATCTCATTAAAAGCATCTTTAAATCATGGCCTTCCCATCCGACTCCGAAAACATCCGCCTTTCGAGACCCCCGTTCGTCACAACGTATCCCTATTCATGCGGGGAGCTTAGGGCGAGTTCGATGGAACAAGTTGAAATCACTTGGCCGGTCCGGTATGCACCTCTAGCCACCGCGGCTACAAGAGCACCCTATGTAATCTATCTTAAGTATAGATCGTAGAAGAAGCAAAACCAAGAAGAAAACAAAATCATCGAGAAGGCACTTGATCGCTAGAAATCGAATTCACTTACAAACTTCACCATGAATGATTACATGAACAAGATCACCACCGGGCCCTCCCTCGATCTTGATCCTCGCTCCGGAGCTCCGACGTGGTCTTCCATGCAAGGTTCCCACGTCGGCCGGGGAAACCCTAGACAACTAGCACGACCCTCATCTTCAAGTTGGTGTCCCTCAAGCTTCTCTTGCTCCTCGGCGGCGGATTACGACTTCCTCTCTCGCGTGGCTCTCGGTCGGGGGGCTATTTATAGCCCGAGAAGCAATTAGGTCAAAGGAGAGGCCGATTGGGCCCCGAATTGGGGCCGGGCCGGCCGGCCCGGGCCGACCGGCTCGGGCCCAATTCGGCCCATCTCGTGGCCTGCTTCGCCGGTGTTGCTTCCCACGTCTTCTAGATGTTCTCCCCTTTTGCATGTGGGCCCTTGACGTCGGTTTCTCTCCGAATTGGACTCAACTCCTTGTCTTGCAAGATTCAAGCACTTTTCTCGGTTCGGTCCTCGGAGTTTATCATCTTCTCGGGCTTGGTCCTTGGGCTCTTGGAGTCATGTTCACTTCATTGCTTGACTTGTATCGGGCTTCAAGGTCTTGTCATGAGGTGCTTAATGAACTTATCCCGAAGTCTTGCTTTCAACGTTAAAACCCCGCGTAAACACATAACTCCAAAACCGACATGCACAAGTGAACTTGTTATACCACGGGGGTTAGTACCAATGAATAAGATACAAAAGTTATGCCAACATAGAAGGTAAACTCATGGCTAGGTTGACGGATTTTCACCGTCAACGGACCGCAGCATTAAATGCTCTGGCATAACACAGGCACCCGGGTCAAAAGGCGAATCCCCGCCGCACCGGCCCTCTGACACCGCCTGGGAATCATATCTCGGCGTTGTTCCGCCAACCCGCCCTGTGCGGCCATCCCTGGCATTGTGCAGGAGCTGTGCGGGAAGGCCGGTGTCAACTCCATGACACTGTACCGCCCACTCCTGTACGACCTCCACGTCGCACCCCTCGAAAGAGGACAGTGGAACCCTCGAAAGAGGTACGGACGTCAACCCTGCACCCGCGCGGGATGGTGCCGTGACGTCGGACCAGTGGAGCGCGTCCCCTCCGTCACCTTCGGCCCTGTGCGGTCATCCCCGCCGCTGTGCCACCATCCCGGGCACTGCAGCACCATCCCCGGCGCTGTGGGAGCCCGGGACGACAAGACATCAGCACACCCGCTGTTGTGCATCCTCCGGCCTTCCGTCAGCTACACGCTCGAGTCAGCGTACGACCGATGACCAAACGTGAAGCCCCCACACAGCCACCCTCGAAGCCGCTCCTAGGTGGGTATAGGACTCGCCACGATGCCCGACGAGAACAAGATTCGTCAGGACGGCCATCAACTCCACGGCACTGTGTGCCATGCCGCCATATGTAGCGCTTAGAACTGTGCGGCACGATTGTAAACCGCCTCCCCTTGGCCTATAAAAGGAGGAGGCGGTTCCCTAGCCGCGGGGGGACGACGGATAGCCGCTCACCTGCACGTTTCCGCCTTCACCACGATATTGGCACTTCGCCTCAATCAAACCTCAGGGACCTGGAGGCTTCTCCTCCTCTCCCACCTCGCTTGTAGCTCCCCTCTGCAAGCACTACGGTGCAATGCAATACAACGCCTCGAGCGCACCCCTGCTGAACGTACGGCCCACGGCCGGAACCAGGATAAACCCGTGTCATTGTGTTGATTAGCACCGGCCATCGAGAGATAGATCTCAACCCTCTTACTAGTTAGTGTCAGGACTACTTTCCGCGACGATAGTTGGCGTGCTAGGTAGGGGATACTACGCTGAAGATCCGCTCCTCACCAGCCATCTCGATGGTGATCCGCACTGAGTACAGGTCCCAGAGATACTCCATGGGCAGCTCGGAGCCCCTCCCAGCCGGATTCGAAATCCGGTTCAGGAGCCTGAACTTTCAGGCCACGGGGAATGGCTACCTCATGCGCATCACCAACTGCGACGAGCTCCACCCGTGGTGGTCGATTGGGCCATGCCCAATTCCCGCCACGCCCGCTACTGACGCTCCGACACCCGCTCAGGCGGATGCTACGGGCACTTCGGCACCCCGATGCCGATGGCGTTCTGGCTAGCGCTCGCACCAGGCACGAATGGAGCGACGTCGGGACGCGCGCACCGCGGCGCGAGGCGACGCGCCCACCAGCGAGATGACGGCCCCCACGGGGGAGCGCGCGGTTGCCGAGCCGTAGTTTCTCTACGGGATACACAACATCGCGGCGGAGTACGCTTCATCCGCCAGCACCGATGTGGCGGCGTACAAGGACCTTCCTGGCCACCACCTGCTGACAGTCTGAAACCTCATCGCCACCACCAACAACGAGTCGTATCACGGCTCGGCCAGTGAACTACCCCCCCCCCCCCCCCGTGACTTCACACGGGTGTGCTGAGTGGGATTTCTCTGGCGTGCCGGACCTAGTGATGTTCCAGCAGTTCCTCGATGCCGCGGACTACTGGTTCAGCTGCTCTGATGACTCCAGCATCGGAAGCTACAACCCAACACATGAGTGCTTCGTGGTGGTTGTCGACGACCGTGCCGACGACACAAACGCGACAGGGGTTGGCGACAGAGATTCTCCCCAAAACCCGAGGACGAGCGCACCTCGGAACCCGGGGCCAATCGCGCCTCCCACCTCGCCAACGGGAAGCATGAGCATCAATGCACAACTGGCTCAAGCGCGCGAGCTCGAGGCTAAGCTCGTAGAAGAGTACCGCGCGGTGCGACTACTGCGCGCCTCAATTGCCGGAGAAGCCTCGCCGCGCGGTGAACGCGTGCGCGAGCTGGGCAGACAGGCTCGCGAGCGCATCAATGCCGACTTCAATGTCGATGACCCAAACACGCCACCGCGTGCGAGTCAAAAGCTTATCGCAGCGGTGACGCTGCTCCGGGCCATGCCTGCGCCCTCGACACCCGAGGTGCAAAACCTGCACCACGAGGCGCAGGCTCTCATCGAGCAGGCGGTCGTACAACAGGCCGAAAAGCTTGGCATCCCGCATACGCCAGCAAGGCAGTGCGCGGGACGACGACGACACGCAAGGCCAAGAGGCATCCGTCCATGCGGGCGGCGCGCGGGGGGGGGACTTGCCAACCGGGGGGGCGAACGTTAGTCGTGGGAGCAGCAACCTTGATACGCGCGGCGGTGCCCGGGACGGTGACGCCCGCAACGTCATCAACACCCACCAAAAGGGCGACGCGGAGGTACGGGCGGTGGCGGGCTACCATCCTCGGTGGGGCGGTTGCTACGACAGCCGTGAGGTTCGCTCACCGACGCCGGGAACCCGTGTGTTCAGCCGGGAGATCCGCACGGTGAGCTTCCCTCAGTGCTTCCGCTAGCCCATCTCGATCGACAAGTACACGGGGGAGACGGACCCCTGTGTGTGGCTCAATGACTACCACTTGGCCTGCCAGCTGGGCGACGCCACCACCGACGAAGTGATCATCCGCAACATGCCGCTGCACCTCGCAGACTCAGCCCGGATGTGGCTCGAACACCTGCCGCCCAGTCAGATCCACGACTGGGATTACTTGGTCCGCACGTTCATGGGAAACTTCCAGGGAACTTACATGCGGCCCGGCAACTCATGGGACCTGCAGGTGTGCACCCAGAAGCCCGGTGAATCGCTCCGGGACTTCATTCGGTGCTTCTCCAAGCGCCACACTGAGCTCTTAGCGTGGCTCAGTCCGAGATTGTGCACGCCTTCCTCGAGGGCACGACCTGCAGGGACCTCATGCGCGAGCTCGGGCGGAGCCCACCGGTCGACTCCAATGAGCTGTTCGACATCGCCACCAGCTTCGCTTCCGGCGAGGAGGCAATAGGGGCCATCTTCGACAGCAAGAAAGGCAAACATGTGGATGACACGCCCGCGGAGGGCACCAAGTCCAAGGAGCCCCAACAGAAGCACAAGCGGGGAAAGAAGGGGAAGAGACCCCGCCGCGATGAACGCGCGCAGGGGCGCGATGAGACGGGGACGAGGCCCTCGCCGTCGACCCGACCTGCAAGGGCACTTGAGCGCCCCCTCAAGGCCCTGACGTGTCCGACGACATGCTGAAGAAGCCATGCCCATACCACAAGACCCCAGTCAACCACACCCTCGAGCAGTGCGACATGCTCAAGAAGTACTACAACCGCACCTTCGTGAAGGAAGGCGAGGCTAAGAAGGATGGTGGAGACGGGGACACTGACGGTTTGCCAGCGGTGGAGAACGTCTTCCTCATCTTCAGGGGGCCAACTGTGGACATGTCCAATAGCCAGCGCAAGCGGGAGAGGCACGAGGTCCTCGCTGCGGAGAAGGCTCACCCTTCCTTCTCGACTAGTTGGAGGACGCCATCACTTTCAGCCACGAGGATCACCCGAACTGCATCCCCAACCTAGGCCAGTACCTGCTGGTTGTGGATCCAGTCATCGACAAATCGCGGTTCTCCAAGATGGTGATGGACGGAGGCAGCAGCCTCAACATCTTGTACGTGCACACCCTGCAACTGATGGGGGTCGGGTTGGACCAGCTGCGCCCAGCACGACGTCGTTCCATGGTGTCGCGCCGGGCAAGTGCGTCCAGCCCCTCGGGCAGATCGATCTGCCGGTCTGGTTTGGCACAGCGGACAACTTCCGCGAGGAAACCCTCACCGTCGAGGTGGTGGGGTTCAGGGGCGCGTACCATGCCATCCTTGGGCGTCTGTGTTACGCCAAGTTCATGGCGGTCCCGAACTACACTTACCTCAAGATGAAGATGTCGGGGCCAAAGGGCGTCATCATCGGGGCTCGTCGATCGAGCACGCGTTCGACTGCGACGTCGAGTGCGTGGAGCACGCCGAGGCTCTGGCGCTCGACGAGGCGCTTGTCGCGAACCTGGAGAAACTACTCAACAAGGACCTCGACTCCTCCGCCAAGCATGTGGGCAACTTCGAGGCTATCGAGCAAACAAAGGAGGTACCCCTCGACTCTGCTGCCCCCAAGGGCAAGACATTGAGGGTCAGTTCCACCCTCAACCCGAAATAGAAAGTGGTGCTCGTCGACTTCCTCTGCGCCAACGCCGACATCTTTGTGTGGAGCCCCTCGGACATGCCAGGCATCCCGAGGTAGGTCGCCGAGCACTCCCTTGATATCCTACCTCACTCCCGAGCCGTGCAACAATGGCTGCGGCGCTTCGACGAAGAACGACACCGGGCGATCGGAGTGGAGCTGCGGAAGCTCCTCGAGGCCGGATTCATCAAGGAAGTCTTTCACCCTACATGGCTAGCCAATCCTGTATTAGTTAAGAAAAAGAATGGGAAGTGGAGGATGTGTGTAGACTACACCAGTTTCAATAAAGCATGTCCCAAAGTTCCTTTTCCTTTGCCACGAATTGATCAGATGGGAAGTGGAGGATGTGTGTTTTCTTGATGCCTATTGTGAGTACCACCAAATAAAGATGAAGGAGTCCGATCAACTCGCGACTTCCTTCATCACTGAAGGACCGAAACGACGAACTAGAGAGGGGGAGTGAATGGGAGCCGATAAAAATTCTATTCAAGAATTTGGCCTATGAACCCGATTTCACTCGTGCACCTCCGCAAGCTTCTCTTGCCAAGTTCACGTAGCCACTGAAGTGCTACTGAACCTAGGAGCAAGACCCAACCAACAGCCACAGCACACACGCAACGGAAACACACACGACACGACTGCTGGCAGCCCAAAACCGGTCAGGCCGGTTTCTGAAACCGGTCATACCGCTTCTGTTGGACTTAGCCTCACACAGGCAGGGAAAACCGGTCAGACCGGGTTGGCAAACCGGTCAGACCGATTTTGTCCAGAAACTCCCCAAAGACCCAAAACACCTCAAGAGTCTTTCCACATCTGAACAAAAGAAGCCATGGCACAACACAGACTTCCTTGCTAAAAAACACTTCTCGACAGCCCACAGGGCGAAACCGGTCAGATCGGTTTGGGAAACCGGTCAGGCCGGTTTTTGCCTGGACAGTCGGGAAGAACACAGCCCGCTGGAAAAACTCAACACTCCCTCCAATCGATCTCCTGATTCGTTCCACGGATCAAAGTGAGACTTTGGGGATAGTTGGGGTACCTCGTGGGCTACCCTTGGCTAGAAGCTCGGTCCCCAAAACCTACTCAATCAAGAGGAATCGAAACTCAACCCTCAAGAGCACGTCCAACCCTAGAACTCCGAAACCACCAAAATCGAGCCCCTTAACTCACGGATTTGGGAGGGGAATCACAGCCCAAAGAACCACGAAGGGTTCCCACAAATTTCCCCTATCAAATCCCCAAGAGCAAGGTCCCGAAAACACCCCGAGAAAATCACCAATAGAGGGCACCGAAAATCACCACCAAGAACAACCGGGAACAACACATCCAAACCTTGAGGAACCACGCCGAATCATCTATACATGCCACAAAGGTTCATACAAGGTCTAGCTTGCCGCCCGATCATCCAACCCTCTCAACAAGATCTCACCATGAAGCTCTCAAGCTAGTCCTATGGAAATCCTAAGAAAATAGGAAGGGAAAAATAGGAAAGCAAATGAACTAGGGTTCCAAGAGATGGCTGCCATCCTCTCACCCCTTGGGTTATATGGAGGCAAGACGAAAGACTAAAATGCCCCTAAATCCTAAACTAAGATACACGCCCACCAAGGGCACTTTGGGAATTTGTCTTCATAGCACCATCGGACGGATGCCCGCGACCGCACTTCGCGTAGCCTCGACGCAAGCCTTGCGATCCCGACGCGTGTCCTCCGCCTCGAAGCTTCCGCGCCTTGCGACCCCAAACCGGTCGGGACCGGTTCTCCAAACCGGTCGGGCCGGCTTTGGCCGCACAACCACGCCCGGTCTTTGGCCTCGGCTTTGTGGCTCAGCTGAGTAACCCAGTGATTTTCTGGTGAACCACCGCAAACCCCGCGAACTTGATGTAGCCTCCGCCAATCACCACTCATGGCTTGGCTCCCACGAACTTCCGGCTCGACCTTGGTTTTGTGGCTCAACCAAGAAACCGTCCACCGACTTCATCTTGCTGTTCTTGCCACCATGCGGCCCGCACCTTACCCCGCTGGCCACCGGGTCCCTCGAACGAAGCCTACTTGCCTTCTCCACACCTGGAGGCCTCACCGGCAACGACCTTTCACTCTTGTTCTTCACCTGCACCAACACGAGTCAAGCCGCAACCTGCACCTGCAATACTTAGCCAAGAATCAGTCCAAACAACGTTGTCAATCACTCATCACACAAGGAAGCGACCATCCACCAGTCCTCGAACCACACATGGTGCTCAATCTCCCCCTTGACGAGTGCATTGACAACACACACATTTGGTAAACAAAAAGAAAAGGAAACGGAAAAGAAACAAAAAGGAAAACTCCAACAAGCGATCGAAAGCTGAGAAAGGCAAAGAACGAGATCACTTGAAGAAGACAAGTCTCGGACCCCTTAGGCAAGGGCAACGGCTCGACACATCCGAGACAAAACCATGCTCAAGCAAAGAACACAAAACACCAAAGCACACAAGAGCTCCCCTGCACATATGCATGCTCCCCCTGGACAAGTGCCAACCCTGGGCACAAACCGGTCAGGCCGGTTTCCAAAACCGGTCAGACCGGTTTCACACAGCAGACCACACCCCCAAAAGCCAAAAAATCAAAAGAAATGCACAACCTCCCCCTTGACTCTTGGAATAGGTTCCAGGGATGCAATGCAACTTTTCTCCACCTTCCTTTCCCCCCTTGTTGCCAATGCATGAATCAAAGCACAAATTTGAAAAATGCAACCTAGAGCTTCTCAAGTATACAAAATTCATCACAAGATGCTCCACATGTCCAAATGAGTAAGTTAGACACTCTACAGGTTCGTAATGACCTCAACTACATGATCACCAAGTTTCACAACCATTGGACAAGGCTAACAAGGATCTGAGCAATTTTGTGAAAATTTACCCTCTCATGAGCAAAAACCTAAACATGAGCAAAACATGTCAAAATGGCAAAGCCACACAAACTTCATGCTAGGACAACCATTCTAATCATAAGGCCATCACAAACGCCCACAAGTACCTCATGTTATGTCAAAGCCACCGAGCCATGTGCCTACTTCTATGTATGAGACTTCTCATTCGTAGGCATCATGCAACGGTTTAGCACCCAAAGCAAATTAAATTCAGCACATATGACATGGGAGCACATTTTCCAAGCATTTTACATTTCATTTTCAGATTCATAATTGGTACATGAAATGTCTTTGCGACAAAAAGGAACTTATGCCCCTCCACAAGATAAAGCAAGAGGGCTAAACATTCATGACGGCAAATGAGCCTTTTGGCCCCATATGATCAATAAAATAGCTATCCAACCACAAATTAAGCATAGCAAAGCCACTAAAACATGTCAAGATCATGTAAAGGCATTTACACATGAGAGAGCATATATGTGACATTTTTCAAAAACATAGCCATCGACCATGGATTATTCACCAAGATCATCATGAGCTAAGCCAAACTAACCATAGCATACCAAACAAGCTCACAAAGACATAAATAGCATTCCATGGTGAACAATATATATGAGAGAAGCTTTTCCTAACCAATGCATATGATACAAATTGCATGCAATCTAAGATACAAGGATGCCTATACATTATGCAAGAAATGCACAAAGGAAAGCTATACATATGCTACAAAAGAGCTCCCACACACCCAACTCAAGAAATCAAACACACACCAAGTCCCCCCTCGCAAACGAGTGAAAGTTGCTTGATCTAGGGGTTTGGTGAAAATATCGGCTAGCTGATCATGTGTGGGTACATGGATCAAAGCTATCTTTCCTTTCTCTACGTTGTCTCTCAGAAAATGATACCTCACTTCTATGTGCTTGGTTTTGGAATAGAGCACTGGGTTCTTTGCAACGCTTATGGCACTGGTGCTATCACATTGAAGTGGAACATGGGTATACTCCTCACCAAAGTCACTCATGGTGTATGAAATCCAAAGGAGCTGAGAGCAACAATTAGCGAGCGGCAACGTACTCGCCTCGGTAGTGGATTGAGCAACACTCGACTGTTTGCGGGAAGACCAAGACACCAAAGAAGACCCCAAAAACTGGCAAGTCCCAGAAGTGGACTTCCTATCCAATCGACACCCGGCAAAATCCGCGTCTGAAAAACCATGAAGCGCCAAAGAAGAGGATGCGGAGTACCAAAGGCCGAAATCGGGAGTGTGACGCAAGTACCTAAAAATTCTCTTCACCGCTTGCCGATGCGAAGTCCTCAGAGACGCTTGAAAACGAGCGCACAGACATACCTGGCCTCGTCTGGATGTCTGGCCTCGTCGCCGTCAAGTAGAGGAGTGACCCGATCATGCTCCGGTACTCCTTCTGGTCCACGTGTTCACCTTCCTCGTCCGCATCAAGAGCTGTAGTCGTACTCATGGGCGTCGTCATTGCCTTGGACTCCTCCATCTTGAACTTCCGCACAATGTCCTTGGTGTACTTCGCTTGGTGCACAAATGTTCCTTCCTTTGATTGTTTGATTTGTAGCCCGAGGAAGAACTGCAACTCGCCCATCATGCTCATCTCAAATTCCCTGCTCATATCCTCTGCAAACCTTGCAACAAGAGAGTTAGACGAGCCACCAAAGACAATATCATCCACGTACACCTACACAATCGGATATCTCCGCCCCCGCCTCGTAAAAACAAGGTCTGATCGACCTTCCCCATCTCAAAACCTCTCTCAAACAAGAACCCCCTCAACCTGCCATACCAAGCTCTAGGCGCCTGTTTCAACCCATACAGCGCCTTCCTCAACTTGTACACCCGGTGGGGTACTTCTCACTCTCAAACCCCGGTGGTTGCCTCACATACACTTCTTCCTCCAACACACCATTCAAGAAGGCACTCTTCACATCCATTTGGTGCAACTTGAACCCTTTAGCCACGGAAAAGGCTAGAAGAATCCTTATTGCCTCCAAACGGGCTACGGGAGCAAAGGTCTCCTCGTAGTCGATCCCCTCCTTCTGACTGAACCCCTGAGCAACAAGCCTCGACTTGTTTCTCACCACTTCACCTTTCTCTCCCTCTTTGTTCTTCCACACCCACTTTGTACCAATCGGCTTACACCCTAGGGGAGGATCAACCAACTCCCAAACCTGATTCCTCTCAATATTCTCCAACTCCTCATGCATCGAATTAACCCAATTGTGATCAGATAGTGCGTGTCCAATGTCTTTGGGCTCAAAAGTAGCAACAAATGCAGCATGAGCGAAATGAGAATTGTTTCAAACCCTCGACCGTGTAGTCCGTTCATTTATGTCGCCGATGATCCTTGAAGCTGGGTGATCCACTTGTACTCACCGGGGAGGTTCTCACCTCGATGCTACCTCCCCCTCAACTGTAGCTTCTCCTTGATCTTGATTTGTCGTCGTAGGTGTAGGAGAGGGTCCGTCCACCACCGTAGTCGAAGTAGTGGGTACATGTTCAGCTGGGGGCACCACACCGCCATCTTCATCGTCTCCATGTTCATGCTCCTCCTCCAGAAAGATCTCCTCGCCAAGCTCATCATCACCTGCACACTCAAAGACAAGCTGACTACATGGTTGTGTCTCGTCGAAGGTTACCTCGCAAGTCTCCAGGATTTGGTTAGTTTCAAGATTGAGCACACGATATGCTCTAGAATGAGATGCATAACCAAAGAAAATACCATCGACCGACCTAGCCTCAAACTTATCCAACTTCTTCCCTTTCTTAAGAATGAAGCACTTGCAACCAAAGACATGGAAGTGACTCACCTTGGGTGTGCGACTGTGCATCAACTCGTAGCAAGTTTTCTTCTTATGCATCCTGAGGTAGATCCTGTTCAACACATAGCACGCGGTATTCACCGCCTCAGCCCAATACCTTCTTGGAGTCCTATGCCCATCAAGCATCGTCCGAACCATCTCGCACAAGGTCCTGTTCTTCCTTTCCACGACTCCATTCTGGGGAGGCGTATACGGACTTGAAAACTGGTGCTCAAGACCGAAGTCATGGCAAAAGGTTTCAAAATGAGAGTTTCTGAATTCCGAGCCATTGTCACTGCGGATTGCTCGTATGGCATCTCCGTGCCTCTCGTTCCTCAACCTCAAGACTAGATCTCGAACAAAACCAAACGTCTTCCCCTTATCCTCGAGAAAGAACACCCACTCATACCGAGAGTAGTCGTCCACCACAACAAGGACATACCACTTCCCACCCGCAGATCGCACATGAGCTGGGCCAACAAGGTCCATATGGAGCAGCTCGCATGGACGCTCAGTCATCACATCAGTGAGAGGCGAGTGAGAAGAGGCTACCATCTTGGCATGCCTACACGGCGCAAAAACCAACTCTTTCTCAAGCCTCAACTGTGGCAATCCTCGGACCAAATTGAGTTTACTCAAGTGAGACAAAAGGTCAAAACTCAAGTGACCCAACTTCCTATGCCACTTCCACAACTCACTCGAATAACCAGCCAAGAAGCAACGCTCCACACCCGAAGACTGAGAAAAATCAGCACGAAACACCTGACCCTCGGGAACGACCATACAGACAAGGTCCCCTCGAGAGTCCAAAATCCGAGAACCACCGGCCGAAACAACACCTCAAAACCCTCGTCCAACAACTAGGACACGAAAGCGCATTGTACCCCGATTGAACAAGAGCAACACGCCTCGCAGTGATCTTGTCACTCACCTTAACCTCACCTTCCGAAAGCACACGCCCACACCCATTGTCCCAAAAGTGATGTACCTCTTTGTCACCACCAGGACGAGACTTGAGAACCACCCCTTGTCTCCGGTCATATGCCTCGAGCAACCGGAGTCAATCAACCAAATGTTCTTCAAATCTCCCACTCGAAATTCAAAAACGAGCACATGAGCGAAGAAACGACTCAACACCGGGGTTAGTACCAAAAGAGTAAAACCGATGCCGAGCCATTTGCTCGATTGTGGGGTTAGCACACACCAAACCATCTTTCCTACCAAAACTACCACCACGAACACCACCTCGGTAACCACTCTGAGGAAACCACCCTTCTCTACCTGGAGGAGGACCAAAACCATGAAAGGAGAACCGTGCATCGTCTCTCCTCTGCATCTCAAAGCTACGACTCCTTCCATTCCCGTATTGGACACGAGAGGAAGAACGCCTAGCAACCGACCACCCGCCGACTCTCCGCGACCAACCACCAGAACCACGACCACCTGAGACAAACCGAGACTCCTCACGAGCACGAAAACTAAACTTGCCACTCTGTAGACCCCAAACCGGTCTGACCGGTTCCAAAACCGGTCTGACGGGTTTCACTCCTCCAGCAACACCTCCTGCACTCTTTCGCTCTCCCCAAGCCGGAACTATCCTCACACTTGCCTTGGCCCTGGGCATCTACACACGAGGCTCAAGTACGGCCACGCCGGTCTTCGGCCTCGGCTTTGTGGCTCGCCCGAGTAACCCGGATTTTCTCGGTGAACCACCGCAAACCCCGCGAACTTGATGTAGCCTCCGCCAATCACCACTCATTACTTGGCTCCCACGAAGTTCCGACTCGACCTTGGTTTTGTGGCTCAACCAGGAAACCGTCCACCAACTTCATATTGCTGTTCTTGCCACCATGCGGCCCGCACCTGACCCCGCTGGCCACCGGGTCCCTCGAATGAAGCCTACTTGTCTTCTCCACACTTGGAGGCCTCACCGGCAACGACCTTTCGCTCTTGTTCTTCACCTGCACCAACACGAGTCAAGCCGCAACCTGCACCTACAATACTTAGCCAACAATCAGTCCACACAATGTTGTCAATCACTCATCACACAAGGAAGCGACCATCCACCGGTCCTCGAACCACACATGGTCCTCAACGACGAAAAGATGGAGGCATACTACAACACCGTGCGTGCCCTTGAGGACAAATGTTATGGCATCAATCTCAACCACGTCCCTCACAAGTGCAATGAGGAGGCGGATGAACTCGCGAAGATTGCGTCGGAGGGAATCACCGTTCCCCCGAATGTTCTCACGCGAGTTGTTGCGAAGCCGTCCGTCGACCTAGGATCACCACCCTCGAACCAGGAGGAACCCTCGGGGGCTCCCTCGAATCCAGTGGGTGCGGAACCCATGGACGAGGACCCCACGAACAAGGCGTTCATGTTCTCCTTGCTCGAGGGCTATGGCGTGGACGAAGCGGAGGCCATGGAGATAGAGCCACCCCCACGCAGAGGATTGGCGGGCCAAATACCTCGCTTGAATTGATCGAGGGGAACTTCCCCCGGATCGGTCCGAAGCCAGACGCATCGCCAAGATGGCCAAATCGTTCACTACAATCAGCGGCAAGCTGTACAAGCGTGCCGTGTCTGGCGTCCTGCAGCAGTGCATCCCCACCCCCACGGTCTCGAACTTATTCGAGACATCCATGCGGGTGTGTGTGGCCACCACGCGGCGCCGCGCACTCTTGTGGGAAACGCGTTCCGCCAAGGCTTTTATTGGCCCACTGCGGTCGCTGACGCTAACGAGGTCGTGCCCACATGCTAAGGGTGCCAATTCTACGCCCGCAAGGCCAATCTCCCGGCTCACACCCTGCAAATCATACCCGTCACGTGGCCGTTCGCCGTGTGGGGGCTGGACATTGTCGGGCCCTTGCGAAAGGCATCCGGGGGCTACACCCACCTGCTGGTCGCTGTGGACAAATTCTCCAAGTGGACCGAGGCACGCCTAATCACGAACCTCAGGGCAGAGCAGGCCGTGTCCTTCTTCACCGACATCATCCATCGGTTCGGAGTGCCGAACTCCATCATCACCGACAATGGCTCCAAATTTACCGGCAGGAAATTCCTAGAATTTTGCGACTAACACCACATCCGCGTGGACTGGGCAGCCGTCGCACATCCACAGACCAATGATCAAGTGGAGCATGCCAAAGGCATGATCCTACAAGGTCTTAAGCCCAGGATTTTCGACAGGCTGAACGAGTTTGGCCAGAAATGGCTCCAGGAGTTGTCGTCGGTCATTTGGAGCATCAGGACCACTCCGAGCAGAGCCACGGGATTCACTCCGTTCTTCCAAGTCTATGGTGCAAAGGTCGTTCTCCCCACAGACTTGGAATACGGGTCGCCCAAAGTTAAAGGCTACAATGAAAACACCAATCAGCGAGCCCGCGAGGACTCACTGGATCAGTTAGGCGAAGCCCGCACTGTGGCCTTGATGCATTCGGCAAGATACCAGCAGGCACTAAGGCGGTACCAAGCCCAGAAGATCTGGCGCCAAGACTTCGACGAGGGTGACCTAGTCCTAATGCTACGCTAAGACAATTGAGGTCGCCACAAGCTATCTCCTCCATGGGAGGGACCCTACATCGTCGTCAAAGTGCTCAAGCCCGACACCTACAAGCTGGCGAATGAGGATTGCGAGGAGCTCACCAACGCTTGGAATATCCAACAGCTACGTCGCTTCTACCCTTAGAAAGGATTTCCAAGTCTTTCGCATATCTGATGCCCCAGTCGGTCGTACAAATGTAATTTTTTCTTTGAATAAAGTCAAAGGGCGACTCGGCTTTCTCCCCGAAAACCAAGTCCCCTCGGGGGCTACTGCGGGGGGTATTCCCCCCAAAAAATGTTCCCATTTTTTCGCAAAAAACTGCATTGCAAACGTGCTAAGTACGTCTCGACCCGAACTTAGGGCGAATTCACGCGGGACGTGAGTGGCCAAAAGGTGAAGACGCGCAAGTCAGGGATAGCCCACGCCTCCAACAGGATACGGCCCTTCCCCCTTGCCACTTTGCCTACAAGCTACTCGCGAAGACGAACCTTCCCAGCCAAAATTCGCTCAAGGAAAGGGAGAGAGATGGAACAACACAACCATTGAAATAAAAACAAGCATTAAAACTTACAAACATTCAAATGTTCCGAATAAAGTGTACTTATTTGCATGAGCCACACGGCCCAAGTTCTAACAAAAGTCTAAAGGGATTGAACGCCCAACTACTCCCAGGGCTCGAGGGGGCCAGCCGGAGGAGCGCCCAGGAACAGGATCTCCATGAAATCTTCGGCGAGGACACTGGCGGTAGGGGCGGTGAGCGCATCCATGCGGTTAATCTCGACCTCAACACCCTCGTCGTCAAGGCCCTCGGGGATAACGTAGCCTGTGGAGATCGCTCCGAGATTGACTTGGTAGTGCGACGCTACCACGCTAAGGGCCTTCTAGACCCCCAGGTGGAGTGCACGACGCACACACCGGGTGACATGCCCGCCCAAGGCGCGGAGGCAGCTCGCCATGGAGCTCCCAGCCTGCACTCCGCCCTCTTCCACGTCCTGGCACACCTCGAGGGCCGCGGCCCGCAGCTCCTCCAACTCCTGCTGGGAGGAGTTGTAGGCCGTCTGGATCGCCTAGGCATGGGTCACCGATGTCCCAAGAGTTGTCCGCAACCCTGAAAGCAAAAGCATGGATTAAGTTGGGAGCGGATCCCAGCGAACTCAACCAACAAGCAAAAAGTGGGAAGAACAACTCACCCTCGACCTGCTTCCTCTCCGACTCGAGGGTGGCGCGCATAGTGGTGCTTGCCTGCTGCAGCTCGAGGATGGCAACGTCCTTCTCCTCACTGGCCTTCCGCAGGTCCTCGTAGGACACGCCCTCCTGGACCAGCTCCCTGGTGAGCCGCATGATCTCCGCGTCCCGGAGCTTGAGGGTGGCCCGCGCCTCCTCCAGCGCGGCATGCTCCCGCTAGAGTTGGCCCTGCGCCTCCTCCCGGGCCGAGCGCTCACGCTCGAGGGTAGCTTGGGCCTCCTTGAGGGTGGGTTGCTCCTGTTGGAGCCGAGTCTCCGCCTGCTGACGCGCGCTTTGCTCCTGGCGAAGCTGCTCCCCCACCGCAGCAAGTGAGGCGACCTTATCAGCCAGGTCAGCCCTCAACCGCTCGGCCTCCTTGGCTTTCTCCTTAGCCTGGGTCTGCCAAGACCGTGCCCCCTCGAGGGTGGCGCGGTCTTGCTGGAGTTGAGCTTGCGCCGTGGTGAGGGCCGTCTCTCTCTTCACGGCTGCGGTCTGCACCTCAGCCAGGGCCGCACACGCCTTCTGCAGCGCCTCGTCTCGCTCCAGGAGTGCGGCCCTCAGCATGTCAACCGCAGAAGCTCCCTCTGTGGTCTGGGCGCCCTGGTCCAGGAGCGCATCCCGCACGACCCGCAACCGGTACTCCAGGCAGCCATTATCTGTCCGCAGGGCCTCCACGAGGGCGTCGAGGGTGTCGTACTGGTCCCGATACCAGTCAAGCTCTGTGCTCAACTGGGCGAGGTGGCTGTACCTTGCCTGAGCCCGACCCTCCAGCTCCTGCGAATAGCAGTCAAGGACACGGAGGAAATGCCCAAGCACAAAAAAGATGAGGAGCAAGCCTCGAGTCTGACGAAAGACACTTACCTCAAAGAGCCGAATCGAAGGACCCCCGTGGATCCGCAGCACCTCGGTCAGCGCGTTGTTGATTGAGACGCCGTGGTCGCGAAACTCTTGCCATAGCACCTGTTCGGCCTGGGCCTCGTTGAAGTGGACTGGTGGTGCGTCGGCACGGCGCAGCCTCTGCTCCGGGTGCGCGACGCCGACGTCAGGGGCGGGCGGTGCAGCATGGGATGTCGAGGCCTCGGCGTTATGCGCCAAGTGCTGCGACATCACTCAGTCATCCTCCTGCATCACCAGCACCTTTGGTGCGCGCTCGGGGGCTGACCCGAGTCGCCCCCTCAATTGGCCCCACCCGGGGGAGCATCGTCATCGGCAGCGACCTCCGCCGCCCCGTGGTCCCCAGCGGCCCGGCTCTCCGGACGAGCTCCGCCCACACCCTTGGGAAGGGACGCGGGGGACCAATGCTCGTGACGACACCGCCGCCACCTCTTCTTGCTGCAACCCCCGCGGCCGCGGCCGCAACGCGCGACGGCTCACCCATCGCCGCCGCGCTCGCCGCTGTCCGCGGCGCCCTCTCCGAACGTCGCCTTGTCATTGCAGGCGTCCCCAACTTGAGCGCCTTGGCAGGTGCGAGGGCGGGGATGATCGGTGTCACCCTGACAGCAAAAAAGCAAAAAAGTGAATGACCACCCCTTGAAATCGTAGGCACGCGAGGGGAGATGCTGCTCACCTCAAATTGGATAATCCCCGCTTCCTCTTTCTTGAGGGCTGGGGGTACCTCCGTCGCGCCTGCTGGCACCTCCACCGATGGCCCGACGGCGGGCGCTTTCGCGCCCGCCACGGGTACCAACTCCACGGTCGCCTCCTCGGCTCGTGGCGACGGGGGCGGGGGATTCCACCTATCGGAGGTGGCCTGACCCCCATCACTCTCCTCCTCCTCATCCAACGATGAGTTCACCGGTGCCAGCGGAGGGGAGAGTCCCTACTGCTCGCGTAGCCGGTACTCCTTGTTGTACTTCTCCAAGCGCTCCCGCCGCCTGAGCCTCTTCTCCTTTGCGCACGCCGCCCGCTCCTGCTCTCGTCGTTGCGCAACGCGGCTGGCCGCCCGAGGCGTTGGCGGGTCCGACCGCGCAGCGTTCACGGTCACCCTCTGCTGACAAGAATCATCAGGACCAACACGAATACGACACAAGAACCCAAAGAGAGAGAAGAAGCGCACTCACCGCTGGGACGTCAGAGAGCATCACGAACGACCAGAGGTCATCGTCGCTGTGCGGCACCGACCTGAGGCTAATCGTGCACCTTGCCCTCATGGCCGCGTACTCCAGGAAGAGGTGTTCTTGCAGTAGCCGCGAGCGCGCCAGCGACATGGGGTTGGCCGCGTCGCTTATCTCAAAGATGTGGAGCTCCCTCTCCATGAGGGGGACAACCTGCCAATGGTGGAAGTTGGCAATGATCGAGGCCACTCCTAGTCTGGCGTCCGCCAGGCGCCGCAACGCGGTGGTGAGCGACTCCAACCTCTGCTGGCGCGAGGAAGGTGACACGCCGTGGTGCCAAGCGTCGGTCTTCACTATCAGCACCTTGCCAGTGTAGGGGGAGGTCGGCGCCATCGTTGCACTGGTAGACCCACCCCTTCTCCCAATCCGCATTGTTCGAAGTCATCGTGCACAGTGGGTACAGTTCCTTACGCGAATCCCGAAGTGCGAACGTCAAGCCGCTGCCGCGGACCGCCCTGTGCACCCGCGTCTCGACCGTGGCGAGGGTGTGGAGCTCCGCGTGGAACAGGTGCACCCAGAGGTCCCAGTTCGCTGGGATCCCCAAGAACCCCTCGCAGACGGCGACAAAAATGGCCGCCTGCGATATGGAGTTGGGGGCGAAGTTGTGGAGCTCCACCTCGTAGTGGTACCTCAACCCCCGCATGAAGTGGCTCGTCCGGGTGGTGAAGCTGCGCTCGTGCAGCCGGATGAAGCTGTCGACGTAGCCATACAGCAGCTTGGGCTCCCTGTCTGACGCCGGCAGGACCATCCACGCCGGGTACGCCCCCTCACCGGCCGGAGCCAGCAGCCCGCTGTTCACCAGCTCGTTTAGTGCGAATGACGTCACCGTCGACTGGGTCTAGGGGAGAGGCTCTAGCACTACGATCGGCTGAGGTGGGGCCATTGCAGGCGAGAGCGGAAAGCTGGGAAGGCAGCGGATCGGGAGCGAAGCGAGCAAGACCAAGATAGGCGGAGCGCGCAGCCAGGGAGAAGGCCGGCAACAGGAGCGATGGATGCTAAGTGCCGAGGTAAGGGATTCACCCTTCCCCTTCCCGCGATTTATAGATCTAGGGGAGTCACGCCCCCGAAAATCTCGCGCCCCGCACCCATTAAATGCAGGCAACGCCGTCCGCCGCTGACCGGCGAGCCCCACCCTGCCGAAACGGCCGTGTACACGCGCGTGTGCGATCATTACGGCACGGCAACCGAAGGTCGCGGTGCCCCGTCACGTCCGCCCCCACATCACCCACTTGTAAGGCCCCCATTTTTAGCTCCTAATAAACCACTTACTAAATCATACGTTTTTTAAATCCTTCCGCTGAGCTCGATCGTCTCCTCAGAATCCTGATCATCTTTCCCCTCTCTCGTTTCCTCGGCGCACGTGCCGCGAATCTCGCCGGCACCGCCCGCTATCGCTCAGGCCACCGCCGCTCACCGCGTGCCGCCCCAGCGCCACTATCGGCCACCTTGTAGGGAATCCCGGACTTGCCGCGGCCCCACCGGCCGGCCCACCTCGCCATCAGCGCTGTCCCGGAAATCGCGCCGGCACCCGAAAACCCAGAAAATTTCACCAAAATCTCTTTTCCCCTTTTCCCTAATTTTTCCTAGTTTTTCCCAAAATTTTCCTACTCCTTTTCCTTCTCTCTTTTTCCTTTTATTTTCCCTTTTCTCTTTTTCTTTTTCTCTCTTTTCTTTTTTCCCTTCTACCTTTCTTCCTCACGGACTCAAGCGTGGCTCCTGTTCCACGACGCGGAACGCCCGTGGCCTGCTCGGCACGCCGCACGGCCCCCGCCCCACGCCGTACGCCCCGACCCCCTCCTCCCCCGCACGCCGCACGCACCGGCCGGCGACCGGACCTCACCCCGCCGCTCGACGACATGGCCGCCATTAATTCAACTCCGCCCGAGCCGTCATCTCTCGAGCTCCACACCTGCCGCAAGCCGGCGGCCACCTCGCGACACCACTGCGCCGCCGGCCCTCGCCGGCCACCGCGTCGGCGCCGCCGACGAATCGCATCCACGGCATCGGCCGCCGCTCACGTCTCGTCGGTCGCCATTGCGCAAGGCCGGCCGGGACCGCCATTCTTCGGCGGTAAGCACGAGCTTCGCGTGCTCGACCCAAGCCAAGCACCGCCTTCCCGCGCCTATAAAATGGACTCGCGCCGCCCCTGCCTCACCCCCAAGCCGCACCAGCCTTCTTTTCTCCCTCCCGAGCCTCCAACCGCCACCGCCTGTGGCGTCTCGGTTGCAGACCACCCGCCTCCGTCGATCTCCCTCCACAGTCCATCCCCGACCAAGGTGAGGAGTGGAATGAGTTGCCCTCGACCTCCTCTCTGTTTTGCCCCACCTCCTGGCTGTCTCCATGGCCTGGGTCGCCGGCACCCCTTCCCCCTCCACCAGCCGGCCTCCCTGTCGACTCCCTTCTCTGTTCGGTTCAGAGGAGGAAGAAGGCCATATTCCCCATAACCCCCTCCTCTATTTTCATTGCATGCTTGCTTGTGTGAGCGCTTTAGCCGACGGAGTGAACGAGGAAGAGTACCACGAGCCGGAGCTTGGAGCCGAGTACTGTGAGCAGGAGACCGGAGTCGAGAACCGTGAGCAGGAAGTTCCCGAGGACTTCGAAGACGGCAAGTTCAATCTCATCCTTTGATGCATGCTTTGGTCCTAGTTTTATAAACACAACCCTATACTCGTTTTATAAATTGCATATTGTTTTACTGCAAAAACATGGTAGGATAGCCACCCTTGATTGCTATGAATGAACCTTGTTTGGCCAAAATGATTTCTTTAAAATGGTGTGAGTGCTTTGAAAATGTGAATGGGATATTTTTAGAAAATGAGTAAAGAACTGGGTAGACGTGATGGATGTGTGTGTCAGGAGAATGGGTGAGCTTGTACCTGTGGTTGAGCATGTTGGAGTTGTCCATCTTGTCGTTAAGGACCGGGTTGCGTGACATCTCACCTGGCCCAATTTATTGTACTACCACTCGACCGTTGTATGTGGCCACAACTTAGCATAAATCCCACTAGTTAATCTACTTGCCATCTGGTGTGCGGGTGAGCAGCGGAAGATCAAGGAGTAGGGGTACGATCTGTGTGAGGTACGCCCTGGTTATGTGAGATAACCCTTTGGTTGCTTCCTTGGTGGCTCGTAGGGTTAGCTAAGGTGGGTAATGGCTTTGATAGGATCCGCGCCGACACTAAGGTGTTCGTGTGGCGGTACCCTACTTGTGGTTAAAGATGTACAACCTCTACAGAGTATAAAACCTATTCGAATAGCCGTGTCCACGGTATTGGACGAGTCACGGTGTGGTCACAAAACTAGTGTTTGGGTTTGGGATGTTTTCATGGCGTGAGTTGTTTTCTGAGAAAGGGTGTGGTTGTGTGCCTGGGCTACTGCGGACGGGGAGTCCGGTAGTCCCCATTTGGGTTTCACAAAACAACAGAGTTCTTGAGTTATAAAATTGTTTGCGAAAACCTTTTCGGAAATGAACCCCTGCATGAGTAAATGTGTTTGCAAATAAACCTTAAATTGATCATTGATATATCCTGTGCATGATCTGCTTATAAGCCCCTCCATGGGTGGGGTTGAACTTGTTGAGTACGTATGTACTCACCCTTGCTTAATTAACTGTTTTTCAGAGGAGGATCCCGACTTCGTCCCCGAAGACGTCGAGTAGGTCGCTGCCCGACACCCAACCGTGCCTGTGGATTCCGGGTCTTCACAGAGAGCTTCCATGGCGTGTTACTTTGATGAGACATTAGAAGCCTTCGCTATCCTAGTTTGGTCCTTAGCTTTTGTGCTGTTCCTTGTGGCAGTGGCGCTCCCGTGCCCACTATGCCGTCGTGATGTAAGAGACTGAACCACCTATTGTAATAAATGTGTTACCAGCCTCCTGGGACTAGTATTTGTGTCATATTTAGTCACCTCTGATGAGGGGACGCTTCAGGTGGTATCAGAGCCATAGGTTGGCCGTAGGACGCGACCCCTAGGACCGGAGACCTTTTCCTGGCCTTTCTCTAATTCTTTTCCCTGTTGAGCTCACCTTTCCACAAATTCCTTACCTTGATCCTTGCCTGGTTCCAGATGGCTAACCTGGGATGGAACGGAGGAGTCTGCCCCGCAGAACCTGGTCTCCCTAACTTGCTTCTACTCAGCCTAGAGCGCGTCGGAGTGAGGGACCCACCGGAGTTCGTCTATCGGGAATACGAGCGCTATAGCACCCTTCGGTGTAAAGTGCTAATCTTCATGGGTAGAAGCACACTCTATCCCGACATAGAACCCTGGTTCATCTCCACCACTGGGTTTTATTTTCAAGACACCTACTCGAAGGCTGCCCGGAAGGCCCTGCGACGTCTACGAGTGGTTTATAGGCAGCATCTCAGAAGGACTCCAATGGGATTTTTCCCACCCTCAAGAGGCAGAGGACACTCATGGATTGACCGCATGAGGGGACTGGAAAGAGAAGAAGACCTAGAAGATGCAGTTTCCCACCTGTTCATCTACGTCAATGGCCTAGACCACCTCTACCATGAACAAGCCCAGCAGCTGAAACACCAGATCGACAGGGCAGAAAGAGCGGAGCAAAGGATAGAATTGGAAAGGGTGAAGACAACAATGGCGGAAGTTGCCCTAGCCAACATGGAGTAAGATTACCTTAGGGAGCAGGAATGCTCTAAAAAATTCCACAAAAACCTATGGGATGAGCTCCACAAGAAACGTAGGAGGAGAGAAGAAGCTGGATTGGAGGAAGATGAACCGGAAGAAACTCATTGGGACAAAGGGACCCAGACCGAGGACGTGATACTGGCGCAAGACCTCCCACCAAAAGAAGCGTCGTATTCAGACGGAGGAAAAGTCCCCATGAGGATAGACTGGAGTGCTTAGGCTGGAGCTGTGTTCTAGTAATAATAAATGTACCTTGAGGAGTGTACCCCAACCTTGTTGCTAAATAAAACTATCTATCTTTTGTACCCTACACAACTTGTTCAACTCTACCCTTGTTTTCAGATGGCTGAAGATGGATGGACCCAAGGCGTGTGCCAGGAGGAGCCTGGTTTTGCTCGCCTCCTTGTCAACTCCCTGGAGCGCCTTGGTATCACTGAGCGCCCGAGGTACTACAGCAGAGAGTACGAGCAACTCGACACTCTTCGCTGTAGGGTGGTCCTCTCCATCGCCAGAAGCAACCGCTAACCCAACATCGAGCCGTGGCGCGTGACCGCCACAGGGTTTCGACACCGAGACACCTACCCCTTGGCCCTCAGAAAAGCCCCCCGCTACCTGTGTCGGATCTACGAGGAACACCTTGTCCCCACACCGATGAGGTATTTCCCCCCCGCCATCGAACCCCGTCCGGTAGGCCCGCATGAGAAACCTGGAACGGCGCTGCCATGAAGAAGACCTGTTGTACCATATAGATGCCTACCTCGTCTCGCTGGACAAACTCTTTGATGACCAGGCCAAGCTCTTGAGGGAGCAAATCAGTCGGGCCGAACAAGCAGAAGTCACAGTGAGGATGCACCAAGTCCGAGTGGCACAAGCTAAAGCAAGGACTGCAGCCGCCATAAGTAGTGAAGCTGTTGCCCATGAAAGCCTCAGGTTGATCCAAGACCAGCGCCTGCAGGAGTGGACTAATAGAGGAACACCCGTTCCGACCATTGGAGAAGCGCAAGTCCTGCTCGGGACACCCCTTGTAGGATGGGGAGGAACTATTGAAACCCCGCATGCACCACCGGCGGTCACCGAACAACTAACAGAGACCGCAGTGAAGAAACTGCGGTACAGATCCAAGAGAATGGGAACCTCGAGGGCGAGGATGATGATGGGTTGCTCATTCCACTGGAGGTGCACTCTGCCCCGGAAGATGGCTCGCCTCACGAGTAGCATGCCTCAGTTAACTTGCCCAGGGAATGAAGTCGCGATGGTCTGACCTTAGAGTCGCACCCTTAGCTTTTGTCATAGTACCAAGTCGTGTAGTGTGTCCGCGTTGTATTAGTGGAGTAGTTCGTGATGTATCCTCCTCCCTTGTTTGCAATAAAGTTTGTTTGTGCTTGTTTGCTTGCTATGTTCTCGTTGTGTGCTTGCCGGCAGGAGTAGATCCTGTCTTTTCAAAAAAGAAATCCGTCTTAATCAACTTAAACATCACATAAAACCTAGATCTCTTAGAAACCCCGCTCCTCTACAGATGGTTTCAAGGCGCCCTACTAGGACCCTCCAAGGCTCTGGTCGTATGTACGCGGAAGGATCTCAAGCCGATCGAAAGGAGCGCCTTAATGATCAGGAAGTGAACCAAGGCGAAGATGGAGGAGAAAACGTTGTCCTGCCACTGCCACCCCCTCCCGAAGACCTGTCGCAAGTATTGGCCAACCAGACTCTCCTGTTGGAAGCCATAGCCAATGCCATCAACCGTCCAAGGCCCCGTGTTCTGGGCATGAATGAGAAGCTGATAGAATTTCTCCGGACAAAGCCACCTACTTTTTTGCGGGTCCGTGAATCCTTTGGATGCTGATGACTAGCTGAGGGCCATCCTAAGGGACCTGGAGCCATTCAACTGTGAAGACCGAGACAAGGTTCTCCTGGCCACCCACCAGCTCACTGGGACAACTTTAACATGGTGGGAAAACTACTGTGCAGCAGCTAAGGATCCCTCCGCCATTACTTGGAATGAGTTTGTAGAAGAGTTTCACCGCTACCACATCCCAGAAGCCACACTGAAGCGCAAGGCGGATGAGTTCCGTGAACTCCGCCAAGGCAACAAGTCCGTGGAGGAATACACTTACCAGTTCATAGAGCTGGCTCGATATGCCCCAGAAGAAGTGGACAAGGACTCCAAGAAGCAGGAGATGTTCAAGAAGGGCTTGACTCCGGAGCTGAGGACTCTACTTACCCCTCAGATCTACCCAGATTTCAACACCCTCATGAACATGGCCATCCTCACAGAGAGAGCCAGGGCGGAAGAGAAGAAAGAAAACAAGCGCAAGTTCATGGAGCACAAGGCTCAACAACAAGAGCGCTTCCAGAGGCAGAGAAGCTTCAGACACACCATGTCCAGGTTCCAAGCCCCCATGCAGTACAGAACCCAGTCGCAAGCCACGGGCTCTCAATGCCCCAGAACCCAGTTCAAACCATACAACAACTAGAACACCATGAAGCCCCCACAAAGCAACACTAGCCAGGTCACTGCCAACAACAACAACAACAACTCTAGGGTGTGTTTCAACTGCCGTGAGACCGGACACTTCATTGCCAACTGCCCGTATGCCAAAAAAGCCAACAGCCTCAGCCTTCTCCAACTCAGTGAATGGGCCAAGACCGCTTGTATCTGGAGCCAACTGCGTGTCAGTTCGCAGCAATAACAACTTTGGCAACAACAACAACCAGCAGATGAGGCAGCCCCAGCAGTCTTATGGACGAGCCCGCGTCAACCACATCAACGCACAGGAGGCTCTAGAAGCACAAGGCGTAGTGCTCGGTGAGTTCCTGGTCAGCTCAGTCTTGGCAACCATATTATTTGATTCGGGAGCATCACATCCGTTCATATCCTCAAGTTTTGTGGAAAAACATAACATACCTACAGTACTACTAAAAGCACCCCTATTAACTCGAACGCCCGGAGGTGACATCAAGTGTCAACTGGGATGCTCCCGGGTAAGAATCATTTTAAGTGGGGTAGAGTTCCTAGCGGACCTAGTAGTGCTGAAGTCCAAGGGAATAGATGTGATCCTTGAGATGGATTGGTTAGACCAACACCATGGTCTTATAAGCTACGCCGATAAGCTAGTGCACCTAACCAACCCAGAAGGAGTACAAGTGACCTGCCACACCCAAGGACACAGACCAGACATAATGGTTTTCAGCATGGAAGCAAAATCCATAGAGGATGTCCCAGTAGTGCGGGAGTATCCAGATGTGTTCCCTGAAGAACTCCCCAGAATGCCACCAGATAGGGATATAGAGTTCGTCATTGACCTTATCCCCGGAACCTCTCCCATAGCCAAGAGACCTTATAGGATGGCAGCCCCTGAGTTGGCAGAGTTAAAGAAGCAGCTAAGAGAACTTCAGCGAAGTGGATTTATCAGACCAAGCTCATCACCATGGGGAGCCCCAGTGCTCTTCGTAGAAAAGAAGGATAAAAGCCTGAGGATTTGCGTGGACTACCACTCGCTGAACGAAGTTACTATCAAGAACAAATATCCTCTCCCCAGAATAGATGATTTATTTGACCAACTCAAAAGAGCCAAGTATTTTTCAAAGGTAGATTTAAGGTCAGGATACCACCAACTCAAGATTAGGGAAAGCGACATCCCAAAGACCGCCTTTGTCACTCGTTACGGGCAGTATGAGTTCACAGTGATGTCCTTTGGACTCACCAACGCACCAGCGTATTTTATGAACCTCATGAATAAGGTGTTTATGGAAGAGCTAGACAAGTTTCTCATAGTATTCATCGACGACATACTAAGGACCAGTAGCGTCCCAGTGGTCGATGGATGACCGCTCCTCAGTGATGAGTGATTGACAACGGGTGTTGGACTGACTCTTGGCTTAGTGCTCAGGTGTAGGCTGCGGCCTAGTCCGTGTTGTTGCAGGTGAAAAACAGGTGCGAAAGGTCTTCAGCCTTGAGGGGCCTCCGGGAGATGGAGAGACAAGTAGGCTCGGTTCGAGGGACCGGTGGGCGGCGGGACTAGGTGCGGGCCACATGGTGGCGATACGAGTGTTGACGGTGAAAATCCGTCAACCTAGCCATGAGTTTACCTTCGGTGTTGGCATAAGTTTTATACCTTATCCATTGGTACTAACCCCGTGGTATAACAAGTTCACGTGTGCATGTCGGTTATGGAGTTTAATGTTTATGCAGGGTTTTAGCGTTGAATGCAAGACTTTTGGGATAAGTTCATCAAGCACCTCATGACAAGACCTTGAAGTCTTGAACAAGTCATGCAATGAAGCAAACTTAACTCCAAGAAGCGGGGGACTTGATCCGAGAAGACGACGGACTCCGGGGGACACGACCGGAAAAGTCTTGAATCTTACAAGACAAGGAGTTGAGTCCAATTCGGAGAGAAACCGACGACATGGACCTACATGCGAAGGGGGAAACATCCGGGAAGCAAGGGAACCGACGTCGGGCAAAGGAGCCCACGGGGCCGGGCCTAAATGGGCCCGGGCGGCGGGCCCGATCCGGTCGGCCCGGCCCATTTTGGGCCCAAATCCGTCCTCCTTTGCCCTAGCCGCCAATCGGGCTATTTATAGTCCCCCGACCGAGAGCCACGCGGGGAAGATTTCGTCTTCGGCCGCCGAGGAGCGAGAGAAGAGAGGGACACCATGTCGGAGAGGAGAGGGTCGAGCTAGTTGACTAGGGTTTCCCTAGCCGACGTGGGAACCTTGCATGGAAGACCACGTCGGAGTTCCCGGAGCTAGAAGCAAGATCAAGGAAGGATCTGGTGGTGATCTTGTGTATGTATCATTGTCATAGTTGAATTATCAAGTTGAATCTTTTCTTAGCG
Source organism: Cenchrus americanus (assembly GCA_947561735.1). Taxonomy (NCBI): domain Eukaryota; kingdom Viridiplantae; phylum Streptophyta; class Magnoliopsida; order Poales; family Poaceae; genus Cenchrus; species Cenchrus americanus. Next base: position 73,511,042 of record OX387240.1, read on the forward strand.
ATCAAGTGTTTCCTCGAAGATTTCGTTTTTCGATCGGCTTTGCTTATTCCAATTCTATTCGTACGATAGATTACATAGGGTGTTCTTGTAGCCGCGGTGGCTAGAGGTACACGCGGATCTTCCGAAAGAATCTCGACTTGTCTTTTGACTCGCCCTAAGCTCCCCGCATGAATAGGGATACATTGTGACGAACGGGGGTCTCGAAAGGCGGATGTTTTCGGATTTGGACGGGAAACCACGATTTAAAGATGCTTCTATTAAGATTCGATTTGCTACTTCTTCTCTTGCTTGGAACTTCAACAAAGGCTTAACCCGATCCCTCTAGATCGGTTTATCTACCCAATCTTACTTTGTTTTTCTCACGGTCTTTAGTAGATTAGATTTGTTTCATGTCTTTTACTTAGATGCATTAGGTCTTTTATCGAATATTGAAGTTACTTGGCTTTAATAGATTAAGTCTTGCGTCACACATTTGTTCCACGGATTCGATACCTTGGGTTCACCACTCGAGGGAAGAAGGGTCCCTTGACTACGACGGGAGACTTGTACGCTTGCGAGTCACAAACGAACTTTGATACAATTATTAACCGTCAACAACGAGCAAGACGAAGTCATGGACAATCGAGCCAGTGCACGGTGGCGGTCGAGTCAAGTGGTTTGGCGGGAAGCCGGACCGGGCACGCGGGGTTTGGTGGTTTGCCCACAAAACCATCGGCGGACGGTTTCTTGGTTTGGGCCTCAAAACCAAGTCTGAGGGCCTAACACGATGGAGACGGGATCGGGCGTGTCGGGGAAGCTCGAAGCGGAGGACACACGGCGGGATCGCATGGCTTGCGTCGGGAGGACGCGGGGCGGCAAAGGCGTGGCCGTCCGATGGCAAGACCCACAAACATTACCTAAATGCCCCTATGTGGGTTGTATCGTCGGTAGTTAAGTTAGGGGTAGTCGAGTCATTTACCACTCCGACGGGACCTGATATATAAGCCATGAGTGTGTGTGGATGGCTCTCTCTCTCCGCGACTTAGGGTTTCATTTCCTCCCTCCCATTTCTCATTTTCGTAGCTACTTTCTTCTCCATTTTCTCTAGGCTAGCATGAGAGCTTTATGTGAGATTTGTTGAGAGGGATGGATGCTAGGGCGGCATGCTAGACCTTGTGAATCTTTCCTGGTTTGTATAGAAGATTCGAGTTGTGTTTTTCGTGGTCTTTTTGTGCTTGTTTTCGTGCCTTTGTTCTCGGTGTGATTCCGCGGATTTGAGTTGGTTTCTCCCCGGATTTCTTAGAGGGAAACATGGATGGATGTCTCGTGCATCTTTGTGATTGATCTTGTGCCCTCAAACGCCGGGAAACCACTTCGATTCGAGGATTTTCGTTCGGTGCTCTAGCTTTTGGTGGTGCTCAAAGGATTCGCGATTCCCGGTGTTTTGGTGGGTTTGGAGACGAAATTTTTGCGGTATAATCTCACCTAGGGGTGCTTAACATCTCCTCCAAATTTCGTCTCAAGACTCCAAGTGGTTTGGGAGATCCGTCGATCGAAAGTTTGGGGCTGTTTCGCGGTGATTTTTAGGGGGGGGCGTGCGCAACACCGTGCGAGTAGTACCGATGACCTGATTTTCAGCTACTAGAGAGTCCTTATTGGTAGTACCGACACAAGGTCGGTAGTACCGATAGTCGAAAGTACCGACCCGATGCCGTAGTACCGATAACCCTCGGTTTTTAGGTGCCGATGGCCCATATCGGTAGTACGGAACTGGGGCCGGTAGTACCAGACAATTTCGCTGGCAGGTTGCCTCGCGCTAGCTTTTTCTCTCGGTTCGTTTGGCGCTTGCTTCCGCTTTGTTCTTAGGCTTGATCTAACTTGTTCCTAGGGTCGGTGGTCCGTTGTGACTTCGTGATCTTGGCAAGTGTGTGCGAGATTCTTCGGAAGTGATTTGGGGGCATAGGCCAAGTTCATGAGAAGAATTTTATCGGCTCCCATTCACTCCCCCCTCTCTCGGTCGCCTAATCGGTCCTTCAATTGGTATCAGAGCTTGGTGCTGGATTCTTTGCGACTTTGACAAGTCTTGAATCCTAAGATGGCGTACGTTGAGCGGGGCGGTCCGCCGCACTTCGATGGCAAGGGTTACCACAAGTGGGCGGCTCGTATGATGATCTTTCTTCGTGGCAAGTTGTTGGATTTCATTGTGCTTGACAAGACCTATGCTATTCCGGTCAACATCCATACTCTTATGGTGACCGATGCTGGTGCTAAGGCCAAGTATGAGGCAAATGCAAAAGTCGTTGATCACTTGGTCGAGGCTTGTGTGATCCCGAGTTTGAGCGTGTTCGCCATTTGAATCTTGCTTAGCAAATTTGGGAGAAGTTGTTGGTTGCTCACGGTGGTGACAACCATGTGAAGGCTCGCCTCTTTGTTTCTTACCGGATGCAATATGAGAACTTCACTCAACTTCCCTAGTGAGGATATTGATGCGATGTTTCGAGAGGTTCACCGCCATCGTGAACAACATGAAGGCTAATGTTGAGGATTTTCCTTACACCGAGCATGATCGGGCTTTGAAGCTCTTGCATGTCCTGGATCCAAATGTTTGGGGTGCTAAGGTTGAGGCCATCAAGGGAGCGGCAGGCATTTGGCTATTGAGTTGGATGACCTCTTTTCTAAGCTCAAGTCGGGCCGAGGTTGACGGGAAGTTGCAATCCAAGCATGAGGGCTCGACCGACCATAGTCTTGCTCTTGTGGGTGGATCAAAGGGCAAATCTAACCCTTCCCGTCGACGAGTTTTCCTTGTCTTCTCTTATGTCTATTCCGGATGAGGAGTTTGATGTCTTCGGGCGAGGAGGAGCTCGGCCTTTCTCTCAAGAAGGTTTGATCGACTACACGAGAGTCTGAGGAATGCAAGGCGGAGCTCAGGGACGTGCTACAAGTGTGGCAAGCGTGGCCACTTCATCGCCGAGTGCCCGAAGCGGAGGAGAACAAGTACAAGATGAACGAGTACAAGGCGCACCCGAGGCGTGAAGACAAGTACTCCTCCAAGGGCAAGCACTTCGGCAAGTCCAAGAGCAAGGACAAGGACAAGCGGCGACCGAGCAAGGGCGGCTACAAGAAGGACAAGGCAAGAGCTATGGTGGCCGGTGCAAGCGACGTCGACTCAAGCTCAAGCGACGTGCGCTCAAGCTCAAGCGGTGAAGATGAAGATGCCGGGAGGCGCAAGGGCAAGAAGAGTGCAAGCCGAGACCTCGGTGGATTGAGTTGTGTGGCACTTGAAGGCTTTTGTGGCATGGCCCATAGCTCGAGCAGCAAGAAGAGCGACAAGGAAGACAGCGACTCCGACTCGGAGGATGAGGTAAATCGTGACCTCGACTCTTTGCTTGCTGAGATCACTAGGTTGAATGGCTTGATTGACAACCGTGATAGTGTGTTGAGAGATGCTAAGAAGATGAGGAAAGATCTTAGGGCTCAACTTGAGAATGCTAGTGAGAAAGTAGTAGAGTTAGAGTCCAAATCGCTTGAATTGAAACTTGAGAATGACTCTTTGAAACTTGCTCCTACTACTCCTAATGATGTTGAGTGTCTTGAGTGTGATGCATGGTTGAATGAGATCAAGTTGCTTAATGTCGGGGACAGCCCTAGGGGTCCCCTTAAACAATGGGGAAAACCTCACTTAAAACCCGCAACGAAACCAAAACACGTTAAGCCTAACCATGCGGGTGCCTAACCATGCGGGGACACGGCCCACGCCGCGGGGACCCCGACGGCCCACCAAGGCGGCCCTCTTAGAGAACCCCCCGAGTAGGCTCCGCCTCGCTCGAGGACACGCGCCCCCCTCGGGCGGGCTTCTCCCCGTTCGAGGGCGGCACTTCCCCTCGAGCGGGTTCCACCTCGCTCGAGGGCTCGCTCCCCCTCGAGCGGGTTCCGCCTCGCTCGAGGGCGCGTCCCGCCCTCGGCCGGGGTCGCCCACGCTCGAGGGTGCCCCTCGCGCGTGCGCCGGCCCCGTACACGGGCATTTAACGCCCGACACCGGCGGGACGGCGCCATCATGCGCCGGGGCTCGCGCCCGGTGCCGCCGCACCAACTCCCCGAGGGAGGAGCCCATCCCCGCCCCCGTGGGGAGGGAGCGTGCGCGCGGCGGTGTCGGTCCGTGACACCGTGCGCTGCTCCCCGATGCGGCTAACGCGCCGGAGCCCTCGAAAGGGGGCCGGCGCACCCTCGATTCACTTTCTTGTGACCCTACGGGGTTAGGTGGAGGTGCTAGGCCGGTGGACCGCCATCCTTGGCCCGGCCCCCGCCAACGCGGTGGCCGCCCGTGCCGCGCGTGCGGGCGCACGCCGTGCCACGTAGCAACAACCTCCCGGCCCGTGAAGCGCGTCGGGGAAGGAACGCCGTTTCGGGAAGCCTAGAGTGCCACTTCCACTGGGTGTGGGAAGTGTGAAGAGTGTTGGTAGCTGGAGCTCGTGGTGGTAGGTTCTCACAGAGAGGTGGTGGTGAGAGGTTTGTTAGGGAGAGATGATGGTGTGCGTGCCGGCAGAGGTTTGGCTCTGCCCGTGGTGGTTTTGCCGGACGTCCCCCCTACTCGTCCTCAATACGGGTTTAGGGGAGATGATCGCAGCTTTGGCTTCCCGAGAGGAACTACGGACCACGTTTTCTTCCCCTCGTGGTGCTCGTACTCCTTCCATGGGACATGGGAAGTTTGGTGGCAAGGGAATGATGTTTGCTAACCCCCTTGAGCAACGTATGGCTCGACACCGGTTTAACTTTCTTTGTGCTAACCCCGCTGTCGAGTCGCTAGCTCATTCTCATTCTTGTTTCTCGACTTCGCTGCAGAGGCTTGGAGAACATTTTGGTTGATCGACTCTCCGGATATTCCCGACACATGACCTGAGATAAGTGTGCTGTTCTCCAAATTTCACCCTGAAGGAAAAGATGTACATCACATTTGGGGACAATGGACGAGGAAGGGTGATTTCGAGGGTGTTGTGCATGGGAGTGACAAGGTAACGTTGAAGAGAGTTGCCTTTGTGAAGTCTTTGGTTTCAATTTCCTGCTTTGATTTCTCAGCTTGCTTGATGAGGGTTTTGAGGTGCGTTTCAAGTCCTGGCGAGTCTCGTTTGCCGGATTCTCGAGGTGGTCTTGTCCGTTTGATCATCCCGAGGGTCGCATTTTCGTGGCTGATTTCTCTTGTTCTTTGGGTCCGCTCGCCGTTTGATGGCCCTGGCCTCTTCTTCCGATTTGTGGAAATGGCATAAAGGCTGGGACACTTGAGCTTTGATTTGGTTTCACGCTTGAGTGGGTCTTGGCCTCGTCCGAGGATTGCCGAGGTTGAAGCTTGAGAAGGATTTGGTTTGTGCTCCGTGTAGGCATGGCAAGATGGTAGCCACTCCCCATCCACCCTCGACCGGAGCAGTCATGACCGAGCGTCCGACATAGTCGTTGCATATGGACCTTGTTGGGCCGCCGAGTTCGCTCGGTGGGTGGGAAGTGGTATGTCCTTGTTGTGGTGGATGATTACTCTCTACTATGCTTGGGTGTTTTTCTTGGAAGATAAGAGGGAGACATTTGGTTTTGTTCGAGATCCGATCGTGAGGTTGAAAAACGAGAGGCATGGGAATGCTATTCGAGCTATCCGCAAGGATAACGGCTCTCGCAGTTCAAGAACTCCTTGTTTGATGCCTTTTGTCGTGATCTAGGTCTTGAACATCGCATTCAACCCTTATGTGCCCCCTAAAAAATGGAGTTGTGGAAAGGAAAAATCGTAATTTTCAGGAGATGGCTAGTACGATGCTCGATGAGCACAAGACTCTAGGAGGTATTGGGCTGAGGCGGTCATTACGCTTGTCATGTTTCCAACAGGATTTTATTGCGAATCTTCAAGAAGAAAACCCGGGCAGAGCTTATGCATGGTCGGGCACCGAAGGTGAGTCATTTCCGAGTTTTTGGTCAGCAAGTGCTTTATTCTAAGAAGGGAAAACTCGACAAGTTTGGGGCTAGGTCTAGTGATGGTATTTTCTTTGGATATGCTAACCACTCTAGAGCCTATAGGGTGCTTAACCTTGAGACTAACAAAATCATGGAGACTTGCGAGGTAACCTTCGACGAGACAATGCCATGTACCTCTCTTGGCTTTGAATGTGCAGGTGATGAGGAGATGGCCGAGGACCTCTTTGAAGAGGAGAAGGATGAAGCTGGAGATGATGATGGAGAGAACCACACGCCCGAAGCTGAGTGTGTACCCACTACTTCCCTACGACCACTACGAGAGCGTGGACCGTCTACTTCATGGACAACGGTCCCGCGCGACAAGTGACCAGTGCGAGAGAAGCCGAGGTTGAGGGGGAGGTAGTCTCGAGGCGTGAGTTCTCGCCGGATTCAAGAAGTGCATCCACCGTCGAAGATCATTGGGGACATCGACGAACGTACTACACAGTCAAGGTCCGTGAATTCCTCTCATTTTGCTCATGCTGCTTTTGTTGCCACCTTTGAGCCCAAGGACATTGGACACGCTTTATCTTATGCAAACTGGGTCAATTCTAGGCATGAGGAGTTGGAAAACTTTGAGAGGAACTAGGTGTGTGAGTTAGTTGAACCACCTCCAAATTGCCATCCTATATGAACCAAGTGGGTTTGGAAGAACAAAGAGGGAGAGAATGGGATGGTTGTGAGGAAAAGTCCGTACTTGTTGCTCGTGGGTTTAGTCGAAGTAGGGGATCGGATTATGAGGAGACTCTTGCTCCCGTGGCCCGTCTTGAGGCAATTCGGATCCTTCTAGAGCCTTTGCCGTGGCTAAAGGGTTCAAGTTGTTTCGATGGCCGTGAAGAGTGCTTTTCGAATGGGGTCATAGAGGACGAAGTGTATGGGGGAAGCAATGCACTGGTTTGGAGAGCGAGTTGTACCCACACAAATGCAGAACAAAGTTGAAAAGGGCTCGTATGGGTTGAAACGATCATCCATCTCTCTCTACAAGATCTCTCCGTGAAGCTCTCTTGCTAGTCCTAAGGAAAACCTAGAGAAAATAGGTGGAAAATAGGAAAACTAATGAGCTAGGGTTCCAAGAGTTGGCTGCCAACCTCTCACCTCTTGGGTTATATAGGCGGCAACCGAATGTCTAAAATGCCCCTCTCTACTAACTAGGGATACATGCCCCTCAAGGGCGGATTCGGAATTCTTGATGTCTTCACCATCGGACGGATGCCCGGCGACCGCACCCCGCGTAGCCTCGACGCAAGCGATGCGATCCCGACGCGTGTCCTCCGCTTCGAAGATTCCGGACCGCGTCGCCGCACACCGGGCCGACCGGTGCTCCTCACCGGCCGACCGGCCCCCACCGGTCGACCGGCCGGGGACCCACCGGTCGGGGACCGGTCCGTGCCGCCGCACCTCCGTCTTCGGTTCTCCGGTCTTGGCTTTGTGGATCAACCAAGGAACCCGGTGGTTTTCTCGGGTGAACCACCGGAAACCCCGCGAACTCGGTGTAGCCTCCGCCAATCTCCACTCATGACTTGGCTCCCACGTAGTCCCGGCTCGACCTTGGTTTTTAGGCTCAACCAAGAAACCGTCCACGACTTCATCTTGCTGTTCATGCCACCATGCGGCCCGCACTTGACCCCCGCCGGCCACCGGTCCCTCGAACAAAGCCTACTTGTCTTCTCCACACCCGGAGGCCTCACCGGCGACGACCTTTCGTGCTTGTTCTTCACCCGCACCAACACGAGTCAAGCCGCAACCTCGCACTCGCAATACTTAGCCAAGAATCAGTCCACACAACGTTGTCAATCACTCATCACACAAGGAAGCGACCATCCACCGGTCCTCGAACCACACATGGTCCTCGGAGGTATCATTTCTTGAGGGACAATGTGGAAAAAGGGACCATTGTGTTGAGCCATGTCCCTACCCAAGATTAGCTTGCGGACATTTTCACAAAGCCTCTCGACCAAGCTATATTTGTGCGCTTGCGGGGGAACTTGGGGTTTGTTGCCCTTTATAGTTGATTCTTGGGGGTTTTTCTTGTACCATATGTATCATACCATGTTTTACTTTGATGTATATACATGTTTTGCTTGATGTACAAACCATGGTAGGATAGCCATCTTGTCATATATCATGTTGCATTTGTATCATATTGCATTTTAGGATGATGAGCTTCTTTCATATGCCTTATTTGAGTTTCTTTGGCTATTTGTGAGATATTGGTCATATGTGTGGAGAAATGGTGATGTGAGGCTATGCTCTTGAAATATTTGAGATATATGTGTGGTGAGATAGCCCCTTTTGAAATAAATGCTAATTTTGACTAATTTTTGGTGAAATGTGCTCCACTCATGTGTAGTAGTGTATACATGTCACGCTTTGGTCTAAATGTGCTTTCTATGCTTAGATTGTGCTTGGATGCCTTTTTCTTGCACTTGGGCCAAAGGCCGAATATCATTGTGAATGTTTAGCCTATGTTGCATTCATGGGGGAGCATAAGCTTCTTTTTGCCGCAAAGGCACTTCATGTACCATGAAATGAATTAATCTTGAAAAGAAGTGTGTAATGCTTGAAAAATGCTCCATCCATCATGTCTATGCTTAAGATGTCTTATCTTTCACATATGGGTGCAAAACATGTTGCATGATGTTCACCAGTGGAGAAGTCCCCCCGAAGTGGACACATGGCTCATGAGCTTTGACATGACATGCTTTGCTTTATGGGTGTTTGCCATGATCTTTTGCTGAGAATTTGATATCCTTGTATGATCTTTGAATGGTATGCATGTTTGTGGCTCAAGTGTGACATGGATAGGCTTTTACATGTGAAGCGAGCCTTCTTTTGGTAAAATTGCTTAAATCTGAAAATTTTGCTTTGTCACATGCTTGTATTTTCATATATTCCTTGTGGCAATGCTTTGACTATGCTATGATTCATATGTGTGATCTTTGTCTCATTTTTAGCCTTTGACACTAGATTTGGCCTATTTGAGAAGCTCATGTAGATGTTTCTATGCTTTGTTTTGCATTTCTGCATTTTCACCTTGATTCATACATTGTCAACAAGGGGGAGAAGAGGTGAGCTTAATGAAAATTCGAAGAGGTGAGCTAAAATTTGGAAGATTGCATCCACATGTTCGGGGGGAGCTTGCATTTGTTCGGGGGGAGCTTTCTTGCCGTTTTCGGTGTGGAGTTTGTGCTTTGCTCGGCTTGTGACCTTTCGTTGCCTTTCTTTGGTTTTGGTCATGAGTTGCGCTTCTTTGTTTTTCTTTCTTCTTTCTTTCTTTCTCTGAATTTCATTCCGCGTTGTGTGTTGTCAATGCACTCATCAAGGGGGAGATTGAGGACCCGTAGCGTCCCAATGGTCGATGGATGACCGCTCCTCAGTGATGAGTGATTGACAACGGGTGTTGGACTGACTCTTGGCTTAGTGCGCAGGTGTAGGCTGCGGCCTAGTTCGTGTTGTTGCAGGAGAAGAACAGGCGCGAAAGGTCTTCAGCCTTGAGGGGCCTCCGGGAGATGGAGAGACAAGTAGGCTCGGTTCGAGGGACCCGGTGGGCAGCGGGACTAGGTGCAGGCCACATGGTGGCGATACGAGCAAGACGAAGTCATGGACAATCGAGCCGGTGCACGGTGGCGGTCGAGTCAAGTGGTTTGGCGGGAGGCCGGACCGAGCACGCGGGGTTTGGTGGTTTGCCCACAAAACCATCGGAGGACAGTTTCTTGGTTTGGGCCTCAAAACCAAGTCCGAGGGCCCAACACGACGGAGACGGGATCCGGGTGTGTCGGGAAGCTTCGAAGCGAAGGACACGCGGCGGGATCGCATGGCTTGCGTCGGGAGGACACGGGGTGTGGCAAAGGCGTGGCCGTCCGATGGCAAGACCCACAAACATTACCTAAATGCCCCTACGTGGGTTGTATCGCCAGTAGTTAAGTTAGGGGTAGTCGAGTCATTTACCACTCCGGCGGGACCTGATATATAAGCCATGAGTGTGTGTGGATGGCTCTCTCTCTCCGCGACTTAGGGTTTCATTTCCTCCCTCCCATTTCTCATTTTCGTAGCTACTTTCTTCTCCATTTTCTCTAGGCTAGCATGAGAGCTTTATGTGAGATTTGTTGAGAGGGATGGATGCTAGGGCGGCATGCTAGACCTTGTGAATCTTTCCTGGTTTGTATAGAAGATTCGGAGTTGTGTTTTTCATGGTCTTTTTGTGCTTGTTTTCGTGCCTTTGTTCTCGGTGTGATTCCGCAGATTTGAGTTGGTTTCTCCCCAGATTTCTTTGAGGGAAACATGGATGGATGTCTCGTGCATCTTTGTGATTGATCTTGTGCCCTCAAACACCAGGAAACCACTTCGATTCGAGGATTTTCGTTCGGTGCTCTAGCTTTTCGTGGTGCTCAAAGGATTCGCGATTCCCGGTGTTTTGGTGGGTTTGGAGACGAACTTTTTGGGGTATAATCTCACCTAGGGGTGCTTAACATCTCCTCCAAATTTCGTCTCAAGACTCCAAGTGGTTTGGGAGATCCGTCGATCGAAAGTTTGGGGCCGTTTCGCGGGCCGATTTTTAGGGGGCGGTACTACCGACACCGGTGCGGAGTAGTACCGATGACCCGATTTTCACTGCCGGAGAGTCCTTATCGGTAGTACCGACACAAGGTCGGTAGTACCGATAGTCGGAAGTACCGACCCAGTGCCGGTAGTACCGATAACCCGGTTTTTAGGTGCCAAGAAGCCCATATCGGTAGTACCGACCGGGGCCGTAGTACCGACAATTTCTCCGCAGCTTGCCTCGCGCTAGCTTTTTCTCTCGGTTCGTTTGGCGCTTGCTTCCGCTTTGTTCTTAGGCTTGATCTAACTTGTTCCTAGGGTCAGTAGGTCCGTTGTGACTTCGTGATCTTGGCAAGTGTGTGCGAGATTCTTCGGAAGTGATTTGGGGCATAGGCCAAGTTCTTGAGAATTTTTATCAGCTCCCATTCACTCCCCCCCTCTCTGGTCGCCTAATCGGTCCTTCACATACTTGTTTACTCCAAGATTGTGGAGGAACATGAGCGGCATCTTCGAGTGGTACTGGGGAAACTAAGGGCACACAAGTTGTACGCTAAGTTCAGCAAGTGTGAATTCTGGCTGGAGAAAATATCCTTCCTTGGGCATATTCTGACGGCAGAAGGAGTAGCAGTAGACCCCGGGAAAGTCGAAACAGTCTCCAACTGGCAACAACCGACCAATGTGAGCGAGATCAGAAGCTTTCTTGGTTTAGCAGGATACTACCGGAGGTTTATTGAAGGATTTTCGAAGATTGCCCGACCCATGACAGAGTTGCTCAAGAAAGAGAAGAAGTTCAACTGGATTGAGTCTTGTGAGAAAAGCTTTCAGGAGTTGAAAAGGAGATTGACAACAGCCCCAGTGTTGACCTTGCCAGACATTCAATGGGGTTTTGTCGTCTATTGCGATGCTTCCCAAGGGTTAGGATGTGTCCTTATGCAAGATGGGAAAGTAGTGGCGTATGCCTCCCACCAGCTCAAACCCCACGAGCAGAATTATCCTACCAATGACTTGGAGTTTGCAGCCATGGTGCATGCCCTTAAGATTTGGAGACATTACCTGATTGGAATAAGTGCGAAATCTATACAGACCACAAAAGCTTAAAGTACATCTTCACTCAGCCTGACCTGAACCTAAGGCAAAAGTGGTGGCTAGAATTAGTCAAAGATTATAACCTAGAAATCCATTACCACCCAGGAAAAGCCAATGTGGTGGCGGATGCCTTACGTAGAAAATCCTACGAGAAGGCAGTGCCTAAAAGTGCCCAGTTGCATGAGGAAATGGCACGACTCAACGTGCACATAGTTCCCCAAGGCTACGTCCGCCAATTAAGTGTTCAACCTACCTTGGAGGAAAAGATCAGAAAGGCCCAAGAGACCAATGAGAATCTAATGAAAATCCGCAAGCACACAGGAGAGAATAAGGCCCAGACTTTAGAGTGGATGATCAAGGCACACTGTGGTATAAGAATAGGATATGCGTGCGAAGACGGAAATTTCCGACAGACCATCATGGATGAAGCCCACAACTCGGCATATTCCATCCACCCGGGATCCACTAAAATGTATATGGATTTAAAGCAGAAGTACTGGTGGAACGGAATGAAAGCGGACATTGCCTGGTTCGTCGCCCACTATGATACGTGTCAAAGGATTAAAGCTGAACACCAGAAACCCGCAGGGCTGTTGCAGCCTTTACCCATTCCGGTGTGGAAATGGGATGAGATAGGTATGGACTTTGTAGTGGGTTTGCCCAAGACTTAGAAGGGACATGATTCCATATGGGTAATAGTGGACCGACTCACTAAGGTCGCTCACTTTTTACCTGTACGAACCACTTATGGTGGAGAGAAGTTAGCGAAGCTCTACATAAAGAACATAGTGAAATTGCATGGAGTACCTAGCAGGATAGTCTCAGATAGAGGGACCCAGTTTACCTCTAGGTTTTGGAAAAGTTTGCATAAAGCCATGGGTACCAAGCTGGATTTTAGTTCGGCCTATGACCCACAGACAGATGGACAGACCGAGAGGGTGAACCAAATTATGGAAGACATGTTGAGAGCATGTGTCCTCACCTATGGCAAAGACTGGGAACAAAGTCTGCCGTATGCAGAGTTCTCCTACAATAACGGCTATCAGGCGAACCTAGGAATGTCGCCGTTTGAAGCCTTATATGGGAGGTAATGCAGGACACCCTTAATGTGGTCAGAGTAAGGAGAATGTGCCCTGGTTGGGCCCGCGTTTATAAAAGAAGCTAAGGAGCGAGTAGCCGAGATCCGAGAAATATTGAAGGCCGCCCAATCCCGACAAAAGAGCTATGCAGATAAGAAGAGGCGAGAAGCGAGCTTCAATCCTGGAGATTTCGCTTACCTCAAGGTTTCACCTATCCGAGGAACTCGAAGATTTCAGGTGCATGGGAAGTTAGCCCCTCGGTACATTGGATCGTACAAAGTGTTGAAGAGAGTTGGAGCAGTACCAGAGGAAATGTCAGATATACATCCGGTGTTTCATGTCTCCCAATTACGAAGGTGTTTGAAAGTACTCGAAGAGAAACGAGTGCCAGTAGAGACAATTGATTCAGCCAGATCTTAGGTACCAGGAGGTGCCCGTCAAGATTTTGGACATAGTGGTCAAAAAGACAAGGACATCAGAAGTACGGGTGTGCAGAGTCCAATGGAGCAAACATGGAGTAGAAGAAGCCACGTGGGAACGAGAGGGCGCATTGAGGAAAGAGTATCCCCACCTGTTCAGAAACTAGTCGAATCTCGAGGACGAGATTCATTTTAAGTGGGGTAGGTTTGTAACGCCCCCGTTTTTAGCTCCTAATAAACCACTTACTAAATCACGCGTTTTTTAAATCCTTCCGTTGAGCTCAATCGTCTCCTCAGAATCCCGATCATCTTTCCCCTCTCTCGTTTCCTCGGCGTGCGTGTCGTGAATCCCGTCGGCACTGCCCGCCATCGCTCGGGCCACCACCGCTCACCGTGTGCCGCCCCAGCGCCGCTGTCGGCCACCTTGCAGGGAATCCAGGACTTGCCACGGTCCCACCGGCCGACCCGCCTCGCCATCACCGTTGTCCCGGAAATCGCGCCGGCACGCAAAAACCCGGAAAATTCCACCAAAATCTCTTTTCCCCTTTTCCCTATTTTTTCCTAGTTTTTCCCAAAATTTTCCCAATTTTTCCTACTCCTTTTCCTTCTCGCTTTTTTCCTTTTATTTTCCCTTTTTCCTTTTTCTTTTTCTCTCTTTTCTTTTTCCATTCTACCTTTCTTCCTCACAGACTCAACCGTGGCTCTTGTTCCACGATGCGGAACGCCCGTGGCCTGCTCGGCACGCCGCACAGCGCCGCCCCACGCCGTACGCCCGACCCCCTCCTCCCTTGCACGCCGCACGCACCAGCCCGCGACAAGACCTCACCCTGTCGCTTGACGACACAACTGCCATTAATTCAGCCAGCCCGAGCCGTCATCTCCGAGCTCCACACTACCGCAAGCCGCCGGCCACCTCGCGACACCACTTGCGCCTGCCAGCTCGCCGGCCACCGCGTCGCTGCCTGACGAGTCGCATCCGCAGCATCGTTGCCGCTCACGTCCTGTCGGCCGCCATTACTGCAAGCTGGCCGGACCGCCATTGCTGCAGGTAAGCACGAGCTTCGCGTGCTCGACCCAAGACAAGCACCACCTTCCCGCGTCAATAAAACGGACTCGCGCCGCCCCTGCCTCACCCCCAAGCCGCACCATCCTTCCTCTCTCCCTCCTGAGCCTCCAACTACCACCGCCTGTGGCGTCTCGGTTGCAGACCGCCCGCCGCCGTCGATCTCCCTCCACAATCCATCCGCAACCAAAGTGAGGAGCGGAATGAGTTGCCCTCGACCTCCTCTCCGTTTTGCCCCACCTCCCGGTGGTCCCCATGGCCTAGGTCGCCGGCGCCCCTTCCCCCTCCACCGGTCGGCCTCCCTGTCGACTCCCTTCTCTGTTCGGTTCAGAGGAGGAAGAAGGTCATCTTCCCCATGACCCCCTCCTCTATTTTCTTTTCTACCCAAATCCCTCCTACTTTCTCTCTCTCACACAGTTTCATTAAGAGCCCCTGGATTTCTTAAGTTCTTTACAAATAGGTCCTTAGCCCTTTGAACTCTCCCTAAACACATCTTTAACCCGTCATTTCATGCACAAATTTACTCCAAATTAATTCCAAACTTCACCATACCTTTCCCGGGATTATTCCCTCCGAACCATTCACCAATTCCTCATAAATCATATATATTTCTCCTTTTTCCATTTATTCCCTCCTCGAGCTCAGCTGATAAATTTGTGTGCTTGTATTGATTGCATGCTTGCTTGTGTGTGCGCTTTAGCCGACAGAGTGAACGAGGAAGAGTACCACGAGCCGGAGCTTGGAGCTGAGTACTGTGAGCAGGAGACCGGAGTCGAGAACCATGAGCAGGAAGTTCCCGAGGACTTCGAAGACGGCAAGTTCAATCTCATCCTTTGATGCATGCTTTGGTCCTAGTTTTATAAACACAACCCTATACTCGTTTTATAAATTGCATATTGTTTTACTGCAAAAACATGGTAGGATAGCCACCCTTGATTGCTATGAATGAACCTTGTTTGGCCAAAATGATTTCTTTAAAATGGTGTGAGTGCTTTGAAAATGGGAATGGAATATTTTTAGAAAATGAGTAAAGAACTGGGTAGACGGGATGGACGTGTGTGTCAGGAGAAGGGTGAGCTTGTACCTGTGTGGTTGAGCATGTTGGAGTTGTCCATCTTGTCGTTAAGGACCGGGTTGCGTGACATCTCACCTGGCCCAATTTATTATACTACCACTCGACCGTTGTATGTGGCCACAGCTTAGCATAAATCCCACTAGTTAATCTACTTGCCATCTGGTGTGCGGGTGAGCAGCGGAAGATCAAGGAGTAGGGGTACGATCTGTGTGAGGTACGCCCTGGTTATGTGAGATAACCCTTTGGTTGCTTCCGTGGTGGCTCGTAGGGTTAGCTAAGGTGGGTAATGGCTTTGATAGGATCCGCGCCGACACTAAGGTGTTCGTGTGGTGGTACCCTACTTGTGGGTAAAGATGTACAACCTCTACAGAGTGTAAAACCTATTCGAATAGTCGTGTCCACGGTATTGGACGAGTCACGGTGTGGTCACAAAACTAGTGTTTGGGTTTGGGATGTTTACATGGCGTGAGTTGTTTTCTGAGAAAGGGTGTGGCTGTGTACCTGGGCTACTGCGGACGGGGAGTCCGGTAGTCCCCATTTGGTTTTCACAAAACAACAGAGTTCTTGAGTTATAAAATTGTTTGCAAAAACCTTTTCGGAAATGAACCCCTGCATGAGTAAATGTGTTTGCAAATAAACCTTAACTTGATCCTTGATATATCCTGTGCATGATCTGCTTATAAGCCCCTCCATGGGTGGGGTTGAACTTGTTGAGTACGTATGTACTCACCCTTGCTTAATTAACTGTTTTTCAGAGAAGGATCCCGACTTCGTCCCCGAAGACGTCGAGTAGGTCGCTGCCCTACACCCAACCGTGCCTGTGGATTCAGGGTCTCCACAGAGAGCTTCCATGGCGTGGTACTCTGATGAGGCATTAGAAGCCTTCGCTATCGTAGTTTGGTCCTTAGCTTTTGTGTTGTTCCTTGTGGCAGTGGCGCTCCCGTGCCCACTATGCCGCCGTGATGTAAGAGACTGAACCACTTGTTGTAATAAATGTGTTACCAACCTCCTGGGACTGGTATTTGTGTCACATTTAGTCACCTTTGATGAGGGGACGCTTCAACGCCCGCGCGGCGCCGCCTGAAAAGGCGCGCCCGCTACGCACGACCGCTGCCACGACCGCGGTCATTTAATGGTCGGGTCCCTTATCAGGTAAGGGTAACCCCCCCCCCCACGCGATCCGAGCCGAAGGCTCGAAGAAACCAACCCTCTTAGGGTGCGATCGACGCCCCGATCTAAAAACAGGCAAAGCCAACCCTCATCCGAGGGAATCGAGAGTCGGCCCCTCAAACGACGCGATTACCGACCAGTGGTCTTAAGTCCCACCTGTCGAGGGTGGGCACCACAGATGCCCTCGACCCAGTGGGTTACTGATCAGTAGCTCGAGGGTCGATTCAGCCACGACCCCGCGAGTTCTACATATGCAACCGAGCCGGGGGCACCTCATTGCCACCCCGCAACGGCCCTACTAATCGGGGGGTCCGGTGCCGGCCCTCGAAGGGTTTGAATAGGCGCCCCAGATTGACAGAGTCAGGGACGACCAGGGCGTGCGCATTCAAGCCTGACCTCGAGTTCACCAGCTCGAGGGCGCCCTGCACATTGTATTCAAGAGTCAACGAGGGCAGCTAGTCGAGGGATCCCATCGAGGGAGAGCTTCCGCGCCCTCGGTCCCCATGCTTTGCCTAGCACACCCGCGTGAGTGCTTCTATAGACGTGTATCCAGACCACGAGCCGACCCTTATCGAACGGGGGCACAGACGTCCACTTGAATCACCCATTAACAGCTCAACGAGGGATCCGCGATTCGTGACCCGCTCGATAGGAGTCGTGGACACCTCACCCCTCCGCCCTGCGGAAGGACGGCGAAGGGACGTACAAACAAGTCAGAGAGCTCACCCCGATCGCCTCGAGTGGGCCCAGGCTCAGGGGCATGACACACGGCTACACCTCTTGGGTATGCACCGAACGTAGGCGAATGTCGATACATGTGTATGGCACCGCCGAGGCCGACTGAAACACTGCCGATGCCGGCTGAAACTAACACCTCGCACGTTGATAAGACGCTATGAGAAAACCCTACAGGAGCACCCACGCTCCTGCAAGGCTTCAGGGGCTACATCCGCGGGTGCGCTAGCGCGCTCCTATGGAATAGCACAACAACCAGGAGGGAAGAAAGTCCCATTAGCAAGCGCCAGCCTCTGCGGGTTCCTACGGATACCACTGCAGAGGCTCGGGGGCTACTGTCGGGGACAGCCATAAGGGTCCCCTAATAACCAGAGGAAAACCCTATTCACGAAAAATAATAAAACGCAAATGAACGCACCACAGACCTAAAAACACGCTTCATGTGGCTGCGGTCCAAAGTGGAGAGGCCCACGGCCCAAAGAAACCACAACGGCCCATCAACCGACCGGCCATGGTCCCCCTCGGGCAATTCTCCGCCTCGCTCGAGGGCCTGGCGCCCCCTCGGGCGATTCTCCGCCTCGCTCGAGGGCCTGGCACCCCCTCGGGCGATTCTCTGTCTCGCTCGAGGGCGTAGCGCCCCCTCGGACGATTCTCCGCCTTGCTCGAGGGCCTAGCGCCCCAGGCTCGTGACGCCGTGCCCACTCCTCCGACCAGAGCATTAAATGCTCTAGCATACCGCGGGCGCTCAGGTCAAAAGGCGAATCCCCGCCGGGCCGGCCCTCTAACACCGCCTGGGAATCATATCCCGGTGCTGTTCCGCCAACCCGCCCTGTGCGGCCATCCCTGGTGATGTGCGGGAGCTGTGTGGGAACGTCGGTGTCAACTCCGTGACACTGTACTGCCCACTCCTGTACAGACTCCACGTTGCACCCCTCGAAAGAGGATGGTGGAACCCTCGAAAGAGGTACGGACGTCAACCCTGCACCCACGCGGGATGGCGTCGTGACGTCGGACCAGTGGAGCGCGTCCCCTCCGTCACCTCCGGCCGTGTTTAATGACACACACTTAAGTAGCTAACGACTTATTGAGTGAATGAGCATGTATAAAATTTTTGTGGCATCAAAGTGCAGTTCATTGTGTCGGTGTTTTAGACCAGCAACCTACCAAGGGGAGTACCTGAGGTAGATGAATATAGCCTCACCGAGATCGGTAACTTGAAGGAAGAGACACGTGGCACACAATTTAGACAGGTTCGGGCCGTGAGGTGCGTAATACCCTACGTCCTGTATGCTGTGTAGCTCTGGATTGATTGGGTGTGATTACAAGATGATGCGTATGAGAGAGAAGGGTCCCTGCCTCGCCTTATATAGCCCAGGAGGCGGTGGTTGCGGTGTCGGTTCGTGGAGAGAGTACTAGTCGTGTACGTCTAGGAGTTCTCTACACAGTACAGGACATGTATAGCTTCCTATCTGAGTACTTCTCCACCGTAGTCCTTGCGCCTCACACCAACAAGTGTCGTGTGGCACAAGCCGGGTAGTCCCAGGGGCCCACCGAGTAGTCGGTCCTGGTACCCACCGAGGTAGTGGGCCCAGGGAGGTCCATACGACAAGCCCCCGAGTACTTTGTAGTCGAGCAAGATAGTTTCGAGTAGTCTTGATGGTCTTGACGAGAAGTCCTCAAGCGTCCCTGAGTACTACAAGCCGAAAGTCCTCAAGAGTACTTGAAGCGTCCCGAGGCTGGAAGGTACTCCAGCTGATCCTTGAGTAGTCTTGAAGTCTTCTCGAGTAGTTCCCAAGCGTCCTCGAGTTCCGCTCTTGAAGGTCTTCAACAATACTCGTGTTGTCTTGAAGCCGAAATTTATATGGAAGTGCGATTGCAAAATCGCACTCCATATGGAGTAGCCCCCGAGCCTTAGGTTGAGTCGTAGACTCTGGCTGAGGGTCAATCTGAAGTTCTGGCAAGATTATCCCGCAAAATCCAGAGAAAAAACTGAAGGACACGTGGCACGGAGCCCCCGAGCCTTGAGTCGAGTACTTCCTCTCGAATTGAAGGGTCATCTTGAATGTAGAATGTGTCCTGAGTTGCTCTGGAATCTTGTCGCCACCCAGGGAGTTGAGTAGATGTAGCCGAGCCCCCGAGATAAGGCACATCGACTATTGGAAGTTGAAAGGTCAGGCGGTCGCTGCTGAGTCAGCTATTTTGAAACATATCCACCCGGCCGTTGAGGAGCCACTGGTTGACTTATAAATAAAAGCCAAAACCCTTAGGGTTTTTCATCCCCCACATTCACAGTCACTCAAAGCAGATCGACCCAAGAATCCGCAGCCAGTACACACTACCACCACGCCGTAGACCGTAGATCCACGCGTGCCGCCGCTGCTTGCCTCCGCGCACAGCCCCCGAGCGAATGCGAGTGAAGATCCGCTGCCTTTGGAGAGTGAAGCCTTCCCCGTCAAAGAGCATGAAGACCGCCGCCGGAAAAAAGAGATCCCGCGAAGAGGCTGCTGGATCTGCTAGAGGGTCAATGCCGCCTGCATCTCCCCCGCGCCCGAATCCAAACAAAGAGTGGAAGAAATCCAAGGCGAAGACTGAGGACCTGTTGGCATTGGTGAACAGCGGGTTCCTCCGGGAGAAGGAAGTCGACATGTGGCGTGCCGCCGTGGAAGATCCGTACTGATGGAGAAAAACCCCGACGAGATCCCGATGTTCGCGCGATTCGTGGAGCGCGGGTTGGCTCTCCCAGCGAGCGACTTCTTCAAGGGTCTTCTCGATTATTACGGTGTTGAGTACCTCAACTTGAACCCCAATGGCATCTTCCATGTATCTGTCTTCGTCCACTTCTGCGAAGCATTCCTGGGGATGAAGCCCCACTGGGTACTTTTTAGAAAGTTCTTCTGCGTGAAGCCCCAGCCAAGCGCCAACGACCCAAGAGTAGTCGGAGGGGTCGGGATCCAGATGCGCGAAGATGCCGCCGAGCAGTACTTGGCGTACAAGTTGATCGACTCCAACCAGGACTGGAAGTCAAAATGGTTCTACATAACCAACCACCACCCGGAGCTGCCGAAGCCAAGCGGGAAGTAGCCGAAGCACCGGCCCTGATGGAATACAGAGCCGACAATGCAGGAGGGTATCCAGCTACCCGAACTGCTGCTGAAGATCAAGGCTTTGAGAGAAGCCGGGCTGAGGGCCGAACATGTGGCCTTCAGCTTCATGAAGAGGAGGGTACAACCACTGATGGCTCGCGACACCCTCGGCTACCAGTACACTGGCGAGGACGACACGTCGCGGATGCCCGGCGATGAAATCGATGATGACGACATCGTCGAGAGGCTGGGCAGGATCTTCAAGGACATGCCAGCGTACATGCCCTGTCCGGTCCCCGAGTACTCCGCCGCTCATCCCCAAACGAGGTCAGTAGCCGCACTCAATTTCCGAGTACTGATTATGTGGTAGTAGTCGTGCTCACCCAATGTACTTGTTGCAGGATGACATTGTAAAGTTTGTCTCTGAGCCGGCTTCGCCTCCTCGACTAGTGAATATCCCAGAGGAGGGGAAAGGCAAGGCCAAGGAGTGTCGCGAAGTCGACGAAGGTGACGACACCGTTATCGTCGAAGACACGTCCAACGAGGAAGACGAGGAGACGCTTTAGGAGCGGTTCCAGCTGCGGTCCAGGTTTAGCCGCCCTAGACTGCCCAACGTGCCCCTCATCAACAATCCTCCGACCAGTTTGGAGGCTAGTCTGCCTGCGCCGCCGAGAAGGCTGCGCAACGTGGCACGCAAGCACGTCACCAAGAAGTTGAAGGTCACTGAGACTACGTCTCAAGAGGTAAACTCCTCAAGTAGTGTAGTTGAGTACTTGTCTTGCAATGTTGTGTATGCTGACAACTGAATTCCGAGTGCTTGCAGGAGATTCCGCCTTCCGACCCCGTAGACCAAGGGGATGAAGGCGACTGGGAGACGGTGGGAGGGCCGGCTTCAGGAAACCGCAGCCCAGCCCCCACCGTGGAAGAGCTCGTGTCGCAATTGACACAGCGGTCGACTACAGTAGTCAAGCCGCAAGCGCTGGTCGTTGCAAACAGGACAGAACCGACCGCAACCATTTCTGTTGAAGAACCAGCAGCACCTCAAGCCGAAGAAGAGGCGCCCGCCGAAGTCGGTCTTGCGACATCACCAGCATACTTGGCGCGCCGACCGGGACTGTTGTCCGATCGAGCTTGTAAGTGAAGATCTTTCCCGAGTATTACGTGTAGCCAGGTAGTCTTACTTGGTTGACCACCAGTGATGTACTTTGTAGGAAATCGACATACTTGTCCTGGGAGGGAGATGAACCCAGCGCGGCAGCAGCTGAAGAAGATTCCGCACCTGCTGCTGAGGAGTCCGCTCCCCTCCCCCAAACTGAGGTCGTGGCGCCGGCCGTAGAGGCTACGCTGCCGGAGGCCAGCATAGTAGAAGGTAAGTATACTGCACAGACGCAGCCTTCCTCGAGCAGTAGTCGTAGCCCCCGGGAAACTAATCCCGCGTGTCCTCTGTTGACAGGGGCCAAAGTCGAGGGAAGCACCATCCCCGAGGCTGTGCCTGTTGAAGGCGTGATGCCGGAGACCCAAGAAGCCGCTGGAGCAGCAACCGAGCCAGCGGAGATAACCAGCGGGGGAGCCCCTGGGGTAGCCGTAGAGGTGCGCGATGATGTTCTGCCGGAGTCAAGCCTGGAGGTAGTCGTTCGTTCGCCAGAGATCCAAGATGCAGAGCCGATCCGTTCGGCACCAATGTCCGAGGCTCTGGTGGACGTAGTCGCGGGTGGACTAGCCGCCAACTGTACTGATGAACAATACACGGAGCTCCTGGAGCAGATGGCGCCAATAGCTGAACAAGTCGCCAAGAAGCTAAACCTCCAGTAGTCCTGTAGGGTTAGCTTGTAGCAATAGTTGTATATAAACAAAGTTGTAATGAACTTGTTTGAATATGAATGAGAAAACTTCCATAAATGAGTACTCGTTGTCGCGAGATATGTATGCGGAGTGCCCATGTTGTGGAGTTGTGCGAGTAGTAGTACCCGGCGATAGACTCCTTGAGTGAGACACAGTAAATGAGTTGATTGATAATCAAACTTTATTACTGAAAATGTACACCTGGATGGCCAGGGCCATTTACAAGTGTAGTTGCCAGGACCCGGAGGCCGCCTACGGCTAAGTAGTGCTAGGGCGTATGGCTGCTTACAGCTGAAGATCCGTTAGTAGCCGTGTAAGCTGGATCTAAAAGTACATTTTCTCTTGATAGACCGCTGCTAGAGTCCTTTGACGCTCTGAGCAGCCCGAGATCCGTTAGTAGCCGTTAACGCTGGATCTTGGAGTATAGTAGTCCGGAGACTAGTGCCTGGACCCGGAGGCTGCTCACAGCGAAGGGGTCTTGGAGTAGTCGTGTAGACTTGAGCTCCCAGAGTAGTCGGGAGACTACGAGTAGAACCGACAGAGCTGGTCGACGTTCCACGAGTTGCTGATGTCTTCACCTTCAAGTGTCTGGAAGCGGTAGGAGCCTGGGCCGGTCACCTTTGCAACTGTGAATGGACCTTCCCATGGCGAGCTGAGCTTGTGTAGTCCTTCCGTGTTCTAGATGCGGCGGAGGACAAGATCACCAACATTGAAGGAGTGTTCCTTGACGTTGCGATCATGGTAGCGTCGGATACCCTCAAGGTACCTAGAATATTAGATGAGGGCGGCACAGCGAGCTTCTTCGAGTCCGTCGATATCAACTCGCCTGCTATCTTCAGATATGCCTTCGTCGTATTGCTCTACCGCCGGCGAATCCCACATGATGTCGGCAGGTAGAATAGCTTCGGAGCCGTAGAACAGGAAGTATGGCGACTGTCCCGTCGGCTTGGAGGGTTGAGTACGTAGTTGTCAGTGTTTTAACCCGGCAAACCTACCCAGGGGGTACCCAAGGTAGTAGATTGTGCGGTGAGGATCGTGATCGGGAGACCGAGAACCCGAAGGTATGCGCAAGGACACGGGACACAATATTTATACAGGTTCGGGCCGCCAAGGTGGCGAGCCCTACGTCCTGTTTGGGGGATCAAGTATGGCGCCCTGCGCTTGGTGTTGGTTGACATCAGGTGCCCGGCTAGGTGCCCAGCCCTCCTTTATATAGTCCAGGGGGCAGATTCCTAGTCGGTTACAAGGCAGGAGTCCTAGTAGGATTACATGGAACGAGTCCTAGTAGGATTATAGGGGAATTCTAGTAGGAGTCTGTCTTCATCTATCCTTGCATGGGTACCCGGGGAGTATGCCCGACAAGCCCCCGAGCACACTGTAGTCGAGTGTAGTAGTCCAAGTAGTCTTGAAGCCTCTTCAAGTAGTTCTTGAGCGTCCTCGAGTACTGCTTGGAGAAGTCTTCAATAGTACTTGAACTGCCACGAGGCTGGAAGGTAGTCCAGCTCATCAGTCTTGAAGTCGAGATTATATGGAAGTGCGGTTGCAAAATCGCACTCCATATGGAGTATCCCCCGAGCCTTAGGTTGAGTTGCAGACTCTAACTAAGGGTCAATCTTGATTCTGAATCTTCCGTCTTGAAAAATTTGAATGATGGGTGTAACATAGCAGCCCCCGAGCCTTGAAATGATTAGGTAATCAATCCAAGGATCTTCAGTGTTTGCGAAAGCCATCATCCGAGTACTCTTGCAGCGTGTAAGCCCCGAGATAAGAGAGTTGTATGAGCCACGTCGAGTAGTTATTAGTGCGGAGCCCCCGAGCTTGAGAGCGAGCGAAGCATGTTGAAGTTATCCTCGAGTAGTATGTTGAGTGCAGCCCCCGAGCTGGAGAGATTCCGAGTAGTAATTTGGCATCGAGCCATGGAGCTTGAGAAGCAGTCGTGCCGTCAGAGCGGACTTTAGGTGCGACCAAAGTCAACTTTAGATGCCAGCAGTGCAGACTTTAGAATGCGACTTAAAAACCGAAGTCGACTTTGTGCCACGCGGAGCGGACTTTAAGATGCGACTTGAAAACTGAAGTCGACTTTAGGATGCCGCGTGGAGCAGACTTTGAGTTGCGACTAAAGAAGTCGACTTTAGATTGCCGTGTAAAACAGACTTTAGATGCGACTGCAGTAGTCGACTTTGTGCCGGGCGGGGTGGACTTAAGATGTAAAAAATGAAAAGCACTTTCCGGAAAGCAAAAGCAAAAAAATCAGAGAAAACGAGTAGTTTTGCCGCCGGAGCGGGCTTAAGATTGCGACCAAAGTCGGCTTGTGCCACCGGAGTGGGCTTGGATGCGACCGTTAGCGTCGACTTGTGCCACCGGAGTGGGCTTGGGTGCGACCGTTAGCGTCGACTTGTGCCACCGGAGTGGGCTTGGGTGCGACCGTTAGCGTCGACTTGTGCCACCGGAGTGGGCTTGAGTACCTGAGCCATGGATTTCAGACCCAAGGTACGATTGCCGCCAGAGCGGGCTTGAAGGTGCGACCGGAGTCGACTTGTGTACCTGGGCCATGGATTTCAGACCCAAGGTACGGAGCGTGAGTACTTAGGGTACTTGGACCCATGGTACAGAGCGTGAAGGCCACGTGCAGCTAGGTTCCATCATCGCCAAGACCCGAGGGCCACTTACAGCTAGGTTCCATCGAAGCTTACACACGTAGTATGCCACCGAAGCACGCGAAGATGCGACCGGAGTCGACTTTAAGTTGCCGCACGGAGTGGACTTTAGAATGCGACTTTAGAAGTTGACTTTAGATTGCCGCGTGTAGCGGACTTTAGAAGCTGCCTCCTAGGGATAGCCCCCAAGTTGATGAAGTAGACTCATGGTGACTTGATTGATATACCCCAAGAGTAGTCAGCAGAGTGTAGCTCCCATGAAAACCCGCTGAGAAGCGTACACAAATGAGTAGTCAGCAAGTAGTCCTACATGATGAGGAGAACAAGCCAAGAAAAAGAAAAACAGTAATCATTTAAATAAATGACTTCGCCGTTGCTGCCTGGGCAGACTGTTGATGAAGCTGTGGTGGTCGGCGATGGAGCCGGGACGGTTGTTGCTGAAGTTCACTAGTCAGAGTTGATTCCGACTAGTTGTTGGGGGCGTGACTGTCGTTCTCGACTAGTTTGGAAAACTAGTCGAGATGAATGGTCGACGTGAT
Source organism: Cenchrus americanus (assembly GCA_947561735.1). NCBI lineage: Eukaryota > Viridiplantae > Streptophyta > Magnoliopsida > Poales > Poaceae > Cenchrus > Cenchrus americanus. The sequence continues at coordinate 73,536,299 of OX387240.1, forward strand.
GCAACCAGAAGACGACGTCGCGGCGGCGCGTGGCATACTCGAAGTAGAGCCAGTGTTGCCGCGAGACAAGTAGTCGCGACGCACGGCGTGGCTGAAGTAGAGCCAGTGTGGCCGCAAGAGGAAGTCACGGCGCCCAGAGTAGTCGACGACGAGCCGCGTGACGAGCCGCGCGACGTGCCGAGACACCCAGACGCGCGCGAAGGCGAAGTAGTCGACGACGAGCGGCGCAACGAACCGCACGACGAGCCGCGCGGCGTAGGCGAAGTAGTCGACGACAAGCGATGAGCCGCGCGATGTGCCAAGGCACCCAGACGCGCGGCGTAGGCGAAGTAGTCGACGACGAGCCCCACGACGTTCCGCGTGACGAGCCGCGCGACATGCCGAGGCACCCGGACACGCGTCGTAGTGGAAGTAGTCGACGACGAGCTGCGTGACGAGCCGCACGACGTGCCGAGGCACCCGGACACGCGGCGTAGTGGAAGTAGTCGACGACGAGCCGCATGACGAACCGCGCGACGTGCTGAGGCACCCGGACACGCGGCGAAGGCGAAGTAGTCGACGATGAGCCTGCGCGAGGCAAAGTAGTCGACGACGAGCGGCGCGACGAGCCGCGTGACGAACCGTGCGACGTGCCGAGGCACCCGGACGCGCGGCGGAGGCAAAGTAGTCGATGACAAGCCTGCGCGAGGCAGAGTTGTCGACGACGAGCGGCGCGACGAGCCGTGCGACGTGCCGCGTGAAGTGCCAAAGCAACCGGACGCGTGACGTAGGTGAAGTAGTCGACGAAGAGCCTCCGCGAGGCGAAGTAGTCCACGACGAGCGGCTCGACGAGCCGCGTGACGAGACGCGCGATGTGCCGAGGCACCCGGACGCACGGCGAGGCGAAGTAGTCGACGACGAGCCCGCGCGATGCGGAGTAGTCGACAACGAGCGGCGCGACGAGCCGCGTGACGAGCCGCGCGACGTGCCGAGGCACCCCGGACGCGCGGCGGAGGCGAAGTAGTCGACGACGAGCGCGCGCGAGGCGAAGTAGTCGACGACGAGCTCGCGCGAGGCGGAGTAGTCGACGACGAGCGGCGCGACAAGCCGCGTGAGGAGCCGAGCGACGTGCCGAGGCACCCGGACGCGCGGCGTAGGCGAAGTAGTCGACGACGAGCCTACACGAGGGACGAGTAGTCGACGACAAGTGGCGCAACGAGCCGCGTGACGAGCCGCGTGACGTGCCAAGGCACCGGACGCGCGGCGGAGGCGAAGTAGTCGATGACGAGCGGCGCGATGAGCCGTGTGACAAACCACGTGACGTGCCAAGGCACTCGGACGCGCGGCGGAGGTGAAGTAGTCGACGACGAGCCTACGCGAGGTGGAGTAGTCGGTGACGAGCGGTGCGACGAGCCGCGTGACGAGCCGCACGACGTGCGCAGGCACCAGACGCGCGGCGAAGACGAAGTAGTCGACGACAAGCCTCGCGCGAGGCGGAGTAGTCGACGACGAGCCCGCGCGACGCAGTAGTCGACGACGAGCGGCGCGCGACGTGCCGATGCACCCCGAGGCGCGCGGCGGAGGCGAAGTAGTCGACGACGAGCCTGCGCGAGGCGGAGTAGTCGACGACGAGCGGCGCGACGAGCCGCATGACGAGCCGCGCGACGTGCCGAGGCACCCGGACGCGCGGTGGAGGCGAAGTAGATCCATTGCGGCCATGAGACTCGTAGTCACGACGCACAATGGAATGATCGGGCACACGGCGAGAGCCAGTGCGACCGACTGACGAGAAGCCGAGCGTCGAGACGGAGCGTTCGCATGCACGACATAGGCGCAGTAGAGCTGTCAATCCGAACGACAAGTAGTCACACCGCAAGATGCAGTGACCAGACTCACGGCGAGAGCCAGTGCGGCCGACCGACGAGAAGTCGAGCGGCGAGACGGCGTTTCTGGATGCACGGCATAGGCGCAGTAGAGACGGTGCAATCCGGACGACGAGTAGTCGCAGCGTATGGCGTAGTTGGCCGCTTCGACGATGTAGTTGTACTCGTGTACATCTTGTGTGTGAGCCAAGCCAAAAATCTTGGACTCTTGTGGGAGCTTCCTGGTAGCTTATTTGTGTGCACTAAGAGAATTGCACATATTTGATTTTTTTGCAGTACATACCTGAAGAGAGAGGGCGGATGCTCTGTCCCCTGCATGTCTATGACGCTCTTGCCTACTAGTCACATGGAATACGTTGCTTGATTTGATGTGGACAGCAAGTGGAGTCGTGGAGACACGATTCGGATCTGTCTGCTAGCTTTGATGCTTTTTATCCAGTGGATGGCAGGAGCATGGTCTGACGGGCCATGCAGCAGATCAATCGTGCGTGCTCACAGGAACACTCGACCAGGTCGTCTAGGTCTTATATTCGAGTAAAATTCCATGTAAAGACTTGCTGCGCGCCGCCTTGATCGCTGTGGACTGTGACAATTGAACTGCTTTTTTTTTGGACTTGAGGCCAACCCAAAATTGTTTCATGTCAATCTTGGATTTTGTTTCGGAGGATCTCGCCGAGTCACCAAGTTGGTGGAGACGAGAAAACGTCGACTCTGCTTCGGAACAGAGTGCCTATCTCACACTCGCATAGAACGATGTTGATGATCTGATGGCCGTGTGTAGATTAATTTTGCTGGTGAAGGTCCTTCGATTTCGCCCGGTGGTGATGATCACCCCTACCCGGCGCGCCAGCTGTCGGTGTATTAACCCGGCAAACCTACCCAGGGGGTACCAAGGTAGTAGATTGTGCGGTGAGGATCGTGATCGGGAGACCGAGAACTCGAAGGTATGCGCAAGGACACGGGACACAAGATTTATACAGGTTCGGGCCGCCAAGGTGGCGAACCCTACGTATGTTTGGGGGATCAAGTATGGCGCCCGCGCTTGGTGTTGGTTGAGATCAGGTGCCTGGCTAGGTACCCAGCCCTCCTTTATATAGTCCAAGGGGCAAGTTCCTACTCGGTTACAAGGCAGAGTCCTAGTAGGATTACATGGAACGAGTCCTAGTAGGATTATAGGGTAATTCTAGTAGCAGTCCGTCTTAATCCTTCCTTGCATGGGTACCCGGGGAGTATGCCCGACAACAGCCCCCAGAGTGTGTTGGGTAGTTCCTTGATCCACTTGCCTCTTTTTGTGTTAGCAGCATCGTGCAGTCGCTTCTTGAGAGCGTCGAGTACCATCCCGTTGGCACGCTCGACTTGTCCATTGGCCCGTGGATGGGTGACTGAGACGTATCAGATGTCGATCCTGTTGTTCTCGCAGTACTCCCAGAACTGGTGATTGTTGAAGTTAGAGCCCAGGTCTGTGATGATGCGATGGGGTAGTCCGTAGCGATGCACGAGTTCATCCAAGAAGTCGAGTACTCTAGCGGCTTGACTTCGATCCACTTCGTGAACTTGTCGATGGCCACCAAGACTCTGTTGAATCCTCCTGGCGCAGTCGGGAGAGGCCCAATCATGTCGAGCCCCCAGCAGGCGAAGGGCCAGGTTGGTGGTATGGTAACTAGCTTGTAGGCGGGACGTGTTCTTCGCTTAGCAAAGTATTGGCACCCTTGGCACCTTCTGAAGAGTTCTTCGGCATCGCCCAGAGCTGTGGGCCAATATAAAGCTTGTCGGAAAGCCTTGCTGGCCAGTGTGTGTGAAGACGCGTGGTTGCCGCAGACGTCTTTATGGATCTCCTCCAAGATGCCCTTGCCTTCTTCTCGGGGGACGCACTTCATGAGTACTCCAGAAGATGCACCCCTCCTGTAGAGCTTGTCTCCGACTAGGACGTAGGACTTGGCGCGGCAGATGAGCTGCTCGGCCAAGTTTTTGTCCGTGGGAACCTTCTGCTCGCAGATGTAGTTAATGAAGGGTTGTCGCTAGTCCATGTCTATCATCATGACCTCCTGACTACCTGGGGGAGGTGCTGGGTCAGTGGTCGTTGGCGCAGGCTTTGGGATGGATGGCGTGTGAAGCTCGTGGACGAAGACACCAGCCGATACTTGAGCGCGAGTAGAACCAAGCTTCGACAGGACGTCCACTGCAACATTGTTGTCGCGGACAACGTGATGGAACTCGAGACCGTAGAACTTGTTCTCGAGCTTGCAGACTTCTAGGTAGTAGGTGTCCATGTTCTCCTTGTTGCGGTCCCAGGACTTGTTGACTTGGTTGATGACCACTGCGGAGTTGCCGTAGACTAGTAGCCGCTTGATGCCCAGTGAAACTGCGAGGCGGAGCCCGTGTAGTAGAGCTTCATACTCAGCTTCGTTGTTTGAGACCTTCCAGAAGATCTGCAGGACGTACTTGAGTTGTTCGCCCGTCGGGGAAATCAAGAGTACCCCTGCACCTGCGCCTTCGAACTTGAGCGAGTCGTCGAAGTACATCACCCAGTGCTCTAGGCGCTCGGTTGGAGTTGGTAGTTGATTTTCCCGCCACTCTGCCATGAAGTCGACTAGAGCCTGCGACTTGATGGTTGTTCGGGCTTGAAGTCGATGTTGAGGGCGCCGAGTTCAACTGCCCACTTGGAGATCCTTCCAGTAGCATCTTGGTTCCGCAGGATGTCGCCGAGCGGGTAGTCGGTGACAACGGAGATCGAGTACTCTTGGAAGTAATGTCACAGCTTCCGCGAGGTAAAGAGCACTGCATACAGTAGCTTCTGTACTGGTTGATAGCGTGCCTTTGATTCCGACAGGACCTCATTGACGAAGTAGACTGGTCGCTGGACTGGGTAGGTGTGGCCGTCTTCCTGCCGCTCGACAACGATGGCAGTACTGACCACGTGAGTAGTCGCAGCGAGGTAGAGCAGTAGCTGCTCACTTTTGCGAGGAGCCATGAGGACCGGTGGCTTGGATAAGAAGTCCTTGAGCTGAGCAAGGGCTTCGTCTGCCTCTGGAGTCCACGCGAACTTCTCTTGGTGCTTAAGTAACTTGAAGAAGGGGAGCCCCCGTTCTCCAAGCTTCGAGATGAATCTGTTTAGGGCCGCCATGCATCCAGTGAGCTTCTGCACGTCTTTGATGCACGTGGGAGCTTGATGTTGGTGATGGCAGAGATCTTCTCGGGATTGGCTTCGATGCCGCGATGGCTGATGATGAAGCCGAGTAGTTTTCCCGATAGTACGTCGAAGACGCACTTGTTCGGGTTGAGCTTCCAGCGGTACTCTCGCAAGGATGCGAAAGTCTCTTCAAGATCGGTGATGAGCGTGTCGGAGTTTCTGGTCTTGACGACCACGTCATCCACATAGGCTTCGACGTTCTTGTTGAGCTGTCTCTTGAAACAGGCCTGGATAGCTCGCTGGTAAGTAGCGCCGGCGTTCTTCAATCCGAAAGACATGGTCGTGTAGCAGTACGCGCCAAACGGGGTGATGAACGTGGACTTCTCCTGGTCTTCTTCCTTGATGGCGATCTGGTGGTACCCGGAGTAGCAGTCGAGGAAGCGAGAGCGAGTCGCGCCCCCACCGTGGAGTCGATGACTTGGTCTATCCACGGCAACCCGAAGGGGTCCTTGGGGCAGTGCTTGTTGAGATCGGTGTAGTCGACGCACATCCTCCACTCGTTCGAGTTCTTCTTGCGGACGAGGACGGGGTTAGCGAGCCACTCAGGATGGAAGACTTCTCTGATGAAGCCAACCGCGAGTAGTTTTGCGAGTTCCTTCTTGATGGCATCCCGTCGGTCGTCGGCGAAATGGCGGAGGTGTTGTCGCTTCGGGGTAGCTTTAGGATCGACGTTGAGTGAGTGCTCGATCAGGTTCCTGGGCACCCCTGGCATGTCCGCTGGTTTCAACGCGAAGATGTCTCGGTTAGCCCGGAGGAAGCTGACGAGCGCGTCTTCCTATTTCGGGTCAAGGCCCGCCCCGATGGTGGTGGTCTTGCTGATGTCGTCTGTCCCGAGGTCAATCGTCTTGACTTGAACCTCCTCGGCTGGCTGAGGCTTGTTGGCATTGTCCGACTTCTCTGGGATGTCGAGTTCACTTGGGGCAAACTTCTTAGATGCAGCTTTGATCTTCATCATTGTGTTGGGTACTTGATTCGTGGTTGCGAGTTCCACAGCTTCTGTGTCGCAGTCGAAGGATATCTTCAAGTCCCCTTGCAGCGAGAGTACACCGGTCGTACTTGGCATCTTGAGTACCAAGTATGTGTAGTGAGGTACCGCCATGAACTTGGCGATAGCTGATCTGCCGAGGATGGCATGATAGGAAGTCTCGAAGTCCGCGACTTTGAACTTGATGTACTCGGTGCGGTAGTTTTCCCTTGTCTCCCCAAAGGCAACTGGTAGGACCACTGAGCCCAGTGGTATAGCCGCGTTCCCGAGGACGATGCCGTAGAAAGGCGAAGTGCTCTTGGTGAGCATGTGGGTGATGTCGAGCTTCATCTTCTTCAAGGTCTTAGTGAAAAGGACGTTGGGCCCACTTCCACCGTCGATGAGGACCTTGTTGAGTCTGGAGCCCGTGACTACCGGCTTCAGGACGAGTGGAAACCGCCCTGGTTCAGAGAAGCTTGTCCATTGATCCGCGCGGGAGAAGGTAATGGGTACCTCTGACCACCGGAGAGGGGTCGGGACCGCTGGTTCAATGCTTAGGACTTCTTGTTGGGTGGCCTTCTGAGCCCGTCGGTTGGGTAGTCCGCCGAAGAGAACGTTCACCGTCTTGTCGGGTTCTTGGAAGTCGCTGTTGCCTTCGTCGGCCTTTTTCTTGCCTTTCTTGTCATGAGGGTGTTGTGGTTCTGGAGTGTCCTTGAGTGCCCGCCGGAGTTGGTAGCACTGTTCGGTAGTGTGGTTGCCATCCAGATGCCACAGACACTTCTCTTTCAGCAAGTCTTTGAAGCCGCCGGAGGTCTTCTTCGAGTTGTTTTTCGCAGGGCGCTGGATAGCCGGGACTGTGTTATTTGGCTTGTGCTTGCGATTACGACCCGAGTAGTTGCTGCTGCGACCGCCTTGATCCCTATTGTTGTTGTTATTGCCGCCCGTGTTCTGCTTGCTCTTGCCACGAATGGCGTCGTACTTGGCGTTAGCCTTGTCTTCTTCATCAGCCCAGGAGGTGATCATGTCCTTAAGGTGGGTGATGGAGCTCGAGCGGTGTCGACCGAAGTCTTCAAAGGTGCGACGATGGTAGAGACCATCTTGGAAGAGGTCGATGACCTCCTTGTCGGTGACGTCGACTACGGTGGCGCGCTTGTCGAAGAAGCGACGCATGTACTTGCGTAGGGTCTCGCCCTGTTCCTGCTTCACCATTGCCAGGTCCATGCGAGTACCCGAGCGACCCATCGCGCCCGCGAAGTTGCTAGTGAATTGGTCCTTGAGCTGGTCCCACTTGTCGATCGAGTACTTCTCGAGTGACTCGAGCCATGTAAGCAGAGCTTGATCCAGGAAGAAGGGAAAGTAGAGGCACTTTGTGTCATTATTGCCACCAGCGTTTTCGATGGAGAGGGCGTAGCATCTGAGCCACTGTACTGGATCTTGCTTCACATTGTACTTGGTGATTCCTAGTGGTTTGAATTTCTCCAGGAGAAGTAGATTGCGAAGCCGTGCAGAGAAGGCGGGGAAGCCGTCGTTCTCGCCTGCGGATTTGTTGTGCCGAATTTCCTTGATTCTGTGACGAGCATCGTAGCCGCCGCCCGAGACACCGGTGACGTGGCTGTTTGCGTGGCCTCAGCCGCCGCGATCGCCCCCGCCACCGGCTCTCCTTCCAACTCCGTGTGAGGAGCTCCCGCCGCCGCTGCCTCCACCGCTAGGATCGCGATGAGGGACGATATCGCGAGCCGGCCGCCGCACCGCCGCGCCGTTGCCACCCTGGGAAGGTCCACCGGCTGATGCCTGAGTACGGTTGGGGTTAGCCGGTAGCTCTCCTCGAGTACGGTTGCGACCGTTGTCAGCTGGACTGCGACTTCTGGTTTCGTTGTCGGGTTGGCAATTCCTGACGTGGGGCACTTGAGCAACTCTGTTGTCAACTCTCATGAAGTAGGCATCCTCTGCGAGCTTGGCGATGACCTCCCCCGCGCGCATCCCCTAAGCCTGATGTGCTATCGTGGTGATAGACATGAGGCATTGCTCTGGGGTAGTGTGCACCCGGTTTTCGACTTGGTCGAGAGCCTCTGCGAGATTCCGGATGGGTAGGGACTCATGGAGACGTCGGCGTCGTTCGTTCCGCCTTCCGTTGCGTTCACGTCAGGCGTTCTTGTTGGCGTCGGTTTCGTCTGCGGGTGCATTGGTAGACAATTCGTCTGCTGAGATATCCTCGAGATATCGGTCAGGTTGTGTCCCTGAGGGTCCCGGCGTCTCGTTGGTAGTCATGAAGACTTGTCGATCAGGAGAGCCGAGGCTGGAGTCGCTAGTCGCCACCTCTGTTGGGGTGTGCTCCTCAGCTGGAGCTAGTGGTGTTCCCTCCTAGAAGGGAAGTGAGTCGAGGTAGGCGACGCAGCGTGAGTTCCTGTCTCCGTCGGTCCGCAGGCTTGCGGTCCGGCCGCAGGACGAATCCGCCGGTGGGTGTATATGTTATAACCGGGCCGAGGGCCGGTCCCCGACGACGGTTGCTCAGTCGTGTGGTTCTCGGACTCGGGCTCGTCAGGGTCCGCCCCGAAGTCGAACTCGTAGGAAGAGTACAAGTAGTAGCCGGAGATGGGGTTGGAGTCGGAGTTGTAGCTGGAGACGGGGTTGGAGTCTGAGTTGTACTCGGAGACAATCTCTTTCCCAGCCCGGCGCGTAGAAAGAGCCTCTGCGTGGGCCCTACTGGCGTTGCAGAGGCCGCATGGGAAGTGCTCATGGAGTGGGGAGTCCGCACATGATGGCTCAATAGCCGGCTCGCATGCGATGGCCCACGGAGACGTCGAGTTCGAGTTGGAGGCGGATCCAAGCTCGTAGTCGGCGTGTTGGTTATAGAGTGAAATTTCGCCGAATTTTCTGGCGAGATCACCCGTGACTACTTCGGGAAGCGTCACGGGCCCGGTCTTCGGGTTGGGCGGCATGGTGAGGCGGCGCTGGAAGGATCCGGCGCCGTCAGCAGTGCAGACCTAGAAGCCGAAGACGAAGGTGTCGCCGCGGTTGAAGGCGACGGTTGGCTTGATGAAGATTGAAGCCGTCAAGTTCGCCATGAGATCTTCGGCGAGAGCCCCTACCTGGCGCGCCAGCTGTCGGTGTTTTAGACCGGCAACCTACCAAGGAGAGTACCCGAGGTAGATGAATGTGGCCTCGCCGAGATCGGTAACTCGAAGGAAGAGACACGTGGCACACAATTTAGACAGGTTCGGGCCACGAAGTGCGTAATACCCTACGTCATGTATGCTGCGTAGCTCTGGATTGATTGGGTGTGATTACAAGATGATGCGTATGAGAGAGAAGGGTCCCTGCCTCGCCTTATATAGCCCGGAAGACAGGGTTACAGATCGGTTCAGGGAGAGAGTACTAGTCATGTACGTCTAGGAGTTCTCTACACAGTACAGGACATGTATAGCTTCCTATCCGAGTACTTCTCCACCGTAGTCCTTGCGCCTCACGCCATCAGGTGCCGTGTGGCACAAGTTGGGTAGTCCCAGGGGACCACCGAGTAGTCGGTCCTGGTACCAACCGAGGTAGTGGGCCCAGGGAGGTCCATACGACACATTGACTATGCAGAAAAGAAGTGATGCTACAAAGGGTTCCTAAGAAGGCTTATTTATTTTATATTTTTGAATTTGAGTCCTAGGAACGTCGTACTATAAAGAGGGACAGGAAATGCGTCTTCCAAGAGTCGAACAGGTGCTCTAGTTGTTAAATCAAAACCTATGAGAGACACCTTTGCACCAGCACGTTCACGGGGAACTTTTCTTTGGTGCAAACCTTGGGAGGCCGGAGTATCCGGGTTTACCTCGGAATATCCGAACTTCCCGGAGTTTCCGGGTTTACCCCGGATATTCCGGGCCTTAAAGTTGTAACAGCTATATTCTGTGTGAGGGGGTATAAAAGCCCCCTCCACCCCTTCTTTTAACCCTCTCTCTTGCCATTTCAACCTGCAATGTTACAGAACTCATTCACTCCCTCCTTTACTCCCCTTGGCTCTAGTTTGGTGAGATTTGGTGGGGATTTAAGAGGGATTGAGAGCAAGAGCTTGTAGAGTGCTAGTGAGCTGATTTCCCATCTCTAGAGCACCTCGTTCTTCACTTGGTTGGCACACTTCGTATTTGTTACTCTTGGAGCTTTGAGCTCCTAGCCGGCTAGGCGTTGCCTTGGAGCATCTAAAGGTTGTGGCTGCCCAAGGAAGTTTGTATTACCCCAAATTTGAGTAAGTAACTCTAGCTTGATCTTTGTGGTCGCTAGAGGGAGGAAAGTGACCTAGGTGTAAAGGTCCACCCTTTGTGGGTACCTCTACAGAGACGTAGACCTCAAGGTGTGAGGTTGAACTCTGGTAACAAATCCTTGTGTCTCTTGTGCTTGTTCTTCTTGTTGCATGCTTGTTCCTATCTTGAGCACATATCTAGGATTTGGTGCCGATCTACTTTGTGTTGAGGTTTCTGCAAGATTGGAGTGGATAAACAGGCTTGTCTCATCCTAGTGCATAACCTATTTTCACATATTTACATTTGAGCAAATTTAATTTCTGTCGAATTTGATTCCCCCCTGATAGGCCGGAATATCCTGACATTTTCCCGGATTCTCCGGATTTCCCGGAGTATCCAGAAAAATATCCTGAAACTCCGGACCTGGTTTAACAGCTGCGAAAAAGTTGTGATTTTTCATGTTTGACTATTCACCTCCCCCCCCTCTAGTTGACATCTTGATCCTTTCAATTGGTATCAGAGCAAGGTTCTCCGTATTTGAAGCTTAACCACTTGGAGTTAAGAGGATGTTGAATCCAAGTGATAAAGCCCCACCTCTCGCCGAAGGTGATCCCGTCAACAACGTTGTTGGCACACCTCCCGTCCTACCTCAAGGAGGTAACACCCTTGGCGCAAGCACAAGCCATCAAGCGCATGGACATGGTGATGGTTCCTCCGATAGTGAGGATGAAGAGTTTGATGATGCAAGGTCCAACCGCTCCGCTCGACGACCATCATCAAGGGACTATACTCGAACCTCTTTCGATTACTCTCGTTTATCCTTTAACCATCCATCGGGTTCTAGCCACATTGGGAAGATACCCCAATTTGATGGAACCGGCTATTCCAAGTGGAAGAACTCGATGGAGGATTATTTGATGGCGGTGAATCCCGCACTTTGGACTATTGTGAACAAGGGTATTAGTTTCCCTAGTGGTGATGCAATGCTAACACAAGATCAAGCAAGTGAGATACAAAGGAACTATCAAGCCATACGCATCATCAAGAGTTCACTCACGTCCGAAGAGTATGACAAGGTGGATGGGTTGAAGTCCGCCAAGGAAGTGTGGGACACATTGTTCATCAACCATGAAGGGACAAAGCAAGTAAGAGAAGGAAGAATTCGAGCTTTGGAAAGTGAGCTCAATCGGTTTGTTATCAAGGATGATGAGTCTCCACAAGACATGTACAACCGCTTGAACAAGATCATCAACAAAATCAAGTCACTTGGAAGCACAAGATGGGGAAGAAGAGAAGTGGTTGACAAGATCCTCTCCGCATACATGGCAAGGGATGTTCAACTCCCAACAATCATAAGAGAAAAGAGAGGATTCAACAAGTTCACTCCGGCGGATGTGATTGGAAGAATGGAAGAACACCTTATCACCGTCAAGGAGTCAAAGCTTTCACAAGAAATGTCAAAGATGCATGAACAACTTGACAAGAACAAGGGAGTGGCTCTCAAGGCATTTAACAAGGAGAAGAAGTCTAGCTCATCAACTTCAAAGACCGTGGTCGAGGAGGATAGTGATGAAGATAGTGACATGAACATGACTCTCGAGCAAATGGCACTTTTTGTGAGAAAGTTCAACAAGATGTTCAAGAAGAGTGGCTTCCTCAACAAGAGCAAAAACAAGGACAAGATCAAGACAAAGAGGACTTCCAAGAGACCGTGTTTTGGATGTGGCAAGGAGGGTCACTTCATTGCGGAATGCCCCAACATAAGAGTGAGGAGAAGAGACACCAACAAGGATGACAAGAACAAGAAGAAGAAAGTTGGTGAAGCTCACTTGGGTGAAGAATGGGATTCAAATGATGATAGCTCTGACTCCGATGATGAAGTGGGTCTTGCCACTATATCCATTGGGGAACCAATCAATAAGTCTTCACTCTTTGAAGATCTCACCGATGATGAAGATGACTTCACCCACACATGCCTCATGGCTAGGGGCTCCAAGGTAGACACTCCCACCCCGCCCCTAGATGATGATAGTGAAAATGATCTTGACTTTGAAAAGATGATCACTAGTTTTGGTAAAATGCAACTAAGAAAATCATACTTTTAATGAAAGAAATAGAGAATAGAGATGGGACTCTAGAGGTGCAAGAAGAACTCTTTAGACTTGACGGGAGAAAACCATTGCCCTTGAGGATGTCCTTGTAATTGAAAAGAAGGGTTTAAAGGTACAAGAGGACTTGCTCAAAGAGAAGGAGATTGAAATTCTTAGCCTCAAGAAATCCCTAGCTAAAGATGAGTTGATAGTAGATGAATTAACTAGGGAATCTTTCCTAGCTAAGGATACTTGCAAGAAACTTGAGGGTGAAAAGCTTGAACTTCAAAAGAGCTTCGAAAGCTCAAAGACTAGTCACATAGCATTAGAAGTTCAACTTGACAACCTCAAGAATAATGCTACAACTACATCTAATGATGCTTTCTCTAACTCTCAAACATCAACAAGCAATGTTTGTTCTAGATGTTATAAAATTGATGTAAATGTTTGTGCTACTAACATTGCCGAGATGAATACTATGAAGAAAGAATTGCTAGGTTGTCAAACTCTCTTATTGATGAAAAGAAGAAAGAACCCAAGAGAGGTGAGTTTGAGAACCACGCCAAAGGCTTTGGGTCAAGCTACATGAAGAAGTTTGGGTTTGCGGATGGGAAGGGGTTTGGTAAGCAAGAACAAGGAACAAAAGACCCCATCCTATTCATCAAGAACTACCACACCAAGGGAGTGGGAACAAGAAATGTGGTACATGGCATGAAGCAATTGGGTGTCAAGAACTTTGACAACCAAGATAGATACAACACACCTATCAAGTTCAAGAGCACCCAAGTTGCAACAAGTGCACCACAACCTAAGGCAATCACCAAGCCAAACAAGTTGAGCAAGAAGCCCAAGCCACATGCCTCACAAGATAGCTTCTATGTCGATTATGTGTTGACTTGGAACCACAAGGTTAAGGTGGTTGCCAAGTATGTGGGACCCCGCACAAAAGGAACATTGATCAAAAGGAATGTGTGGGTGCCCAAGGTTCTTGTGATTAACACTCTAGGACCCAAATCCACTTGGGTATCTAAAACACAAGCATAATTTGTTTTGTAGGCATACTCCTCCGGTGGAACAAAATGGGTGATTGATAGTGGATGTACAAATCATATGACTGGGGAGAATAAAATGTTTACATCTTGTGATATGATTGAAAATCCTACGGAAAGAGTTGCCTTTGGAGACAATGGTGGAGGAACAATTGTTGGTCTTGGTAAAATTGATATCTCAATCAATCATTCAATTTCCGATGTTTATTTGGTTGAATCTTTGGACTACAATTTGTTGTCCGTCTCACAACTTTGTGAGATGGGTTACAATTGTTTGTTCACCAATGAGGGTGTGACCGTCTTTAGAAGGGGCGATGACTCTGTTGCCTTTAAGGGTGAACTCAAGGGAAGGCTTTACTTGGTGGATTTTTCATCGGATAAAGCCCAACTTGATACATGTTTATTGGCAAAGTCTAGCTTGAGTTGGCTTTGGCATTGCCGACTAGCTCATGTTGGGATGAATAATCTCAATAAGCTTCTAAAGGGGGAACACATCCTAGGACTAACAAACGTTCATTTTGAGAAGAATAGAATTTGTAGTGCTTGTCAAGCTGGAAAGCAAGTTGGTGCCCCTCACCCCGCCAAGAATGTGCTCACCACTACAAGACCATTGGAACTACTTCACATGGATAATTTTGGTCTGGTGGCTTATGTTAGAATTGGAGGGAACAAATATGGATTTGTCATTGTTGATGACTACTCTCGGTACACTTGGGTATTCTTTATGAAGGACAAGAGCAAAGTTCATGAAATATTCAAGAAATTTGCCACAAGAGACCAAAATGAATTTGATGTGAAGATCAAGAGAGTGAGAAGTGACAATGGCACCGAGTTCAAGAACACCAACATTGACGAGTATCTTGATGAAGACGGAATTGGACATGAACTCTCCGTCTCATACACTCCACAACAAAATGGGATAGTGGAGAGGAAGAATAGAACTCACATTGAAGCCGCAAGAACCATGCTTGATGAGTACAAGACTTTGGATAATTTTTGGGCAGAAGCAATCAACACGGCTTGCCATGCTATCAATTGTTTGTATCTTCACAAGCTTCGCCACATAAACGCCTATGAACTCCTAACCGGTAAAAAGCCTAACGTGTCTTACTTTAGAGTTTTTGGTTGTAAGTGCTTCATTCTTAACAAGAAGCCCAAAAGCTCTAAGTTTGTATCTAAAGTTGATGAAGGTATCTTTCTTGGTTACGCCTCAAATGCTCATGGCTATCGTGTCCTCAACAAAACCACCGGTTGTGTTGAAGTCACGTGTGACTTGACGTTTGATGAATCTAATGGCTCTCAAGTGGAGCAAGTTGATGAATTGTGTGTAGGCAAGGATGTACCAGCTGAAAAGGCTATAAGAAAGATGGCCATTGAAGAATTCAAGCCTCAAGAAGAGGATGATGAGGACTGCGAAATAGAAGAAACAACAATTCTACCTCCCGCTGCGAACCTTGGAGTATCCGGAGAAAAATCCGGAGATTCTGGGTTTCCCAAAAACTCCGGAGAAAAATCTAGAGAATCCGGACCTGCTGCTGACACTTCCCAAGGCAGTCAAGAAATTGAGGACTTGATTAAGAGGTTTCTGATCCACATCCACGAGTTCGGCAAAGTGTTCAACGAGATCATCCTGTTACGTTCTTGGAAGCATCCGTAGAGGGGTAACAACCCGTTCAAGATTAGCAAACTTTTGTGAACATTACTCATTTGTTTCTATGTTGGAACCTCTTAGGGTTGAGGATGCTCTTGGAGATGTCGATTGGGTGATGGCCATGCAAGAAGAGATCAACAACTTCACTAGGAATGAAGTCTGGTCCTTAGTGGAACACCCCAAGCAAAATGTGATTGGAACTAAGTGGGTGTTTCGCAACAAGCAAGATGAAGATGGCGTGGTGACCAAGAACAAAGCAAGATTGGTGGCTAAAGGGTACACTCAAGTAGAAGGCTTGGACTTTGGAGAAACTATGCACCGGTGGCAAGGCTTGAAGCAATTCGCATACTCTTAGCCTTCGCCACTCATCACAACTTCAAATTACATCAAATGGATGTCAAGAGTGACTTCTTGAATGGTCCAATCTCCGAAGAAGTCTATGTTGAACAACCATCGGGCTTTGAAGATCCTCAATTTCCCAACCACGTCTACAAGCTCCATAAGGCACTCTATGGGCTCAAGCAAGCCCTAAGAGCATGGTAAGAATGCCTTAAGGAATTTCTCTTAAAGAAAGGCTTTGAAATAGGCAAAGCCGATCCTACTCTCTTCACTCGTAAACAAGGTAATGATTTATTTGTGCGCCAAATATATGTTGATGACATCATATTTGGATCTACTAACCAAGCTTGGGTTGATGAGTTTAGTAGGATTATGACCAAAAGGTTTGAGATGTCTATGATGGGCGAGTTGAAGTTCTTTCTCGGATTTCAAATCAAGCAACTCAAGGATGGCACATTCATAAGTCAAACCAAGTACACTAATGATATGCTCAATAAGTTTGACATGAACAGTGCCAAGCCCATCAAAACACCTATGCCATCAAATGGAATCTTGATCTAAATGAGGAAGGAAAAAGCATTGACCAAAAGGTATATCGCTCCATGATTGGATCTTTACTTTACCTTTGTGCATCTAGGCCCGATATTATGCTTAGTGTGTGCATGTGTGCATGTGTGCAAGATTTCAAGCTAATCCTAAGGAGTGTCATCTAATGGCTGTTAAGAGAATCTTCAGTTACTTGGTGCATACTCCTAACCTTGGTTTATGGTATCCTAAGGGCTCCACTTTCGATCTACTTGGCTACTCCGATTCGGACTATGCCGGTTGCAAAGTAGATAGGAAGAGTACATCCGGGACTTGTCAATTCCTTGGAAGGTCCTTGGTGTCTTGGAGTTCCAAGAAAAAAAAACTCTGTTGCCCTTTCCACTGCCGAGGCCGAGTATGTTGCAGCCGGCGCTTGTTGTGCTAAACTACTTTGGATGAGTTTCACCTTGAGAGACTTTGGTTGCAAGTTTAGCAAGGTGCCACTCTTGTGTGACAACGAGAGTGCCATCAAGCTAGCTAACAACCCCGTAAACCACTCAAGAACAAAGCATATAGACATAAGACACCATTTCTTGAGAGACCACGAAGCCAAAGGAGATATCGCATTGAGTCATGTGAGCACCGATAAGCAACTAGCCGATATCTTCACAAAGCCTCTTGATGAACTAAGGTTTTGTGCTTTGAGGAGTGAGCTAAATATCTTGGATTCTCGTAACTTGGCTTGAGATCATGCACATGTTTGAGTGACCTAGAATAAGATTTTGAGAGCAAAATATTTGTGAAAACTAGTGTTGAATTTTTTTTGAAAATTTTGGATCTTTATGGTACAACACTTGGACTACTCAGGCTCACATACATTGCATACATAGTCTTCCAAATCTATCCAAAATCTAATTCCTTGCAAATCTAGTCGCTGGACTTAGGGGGAGCAGAAACTTCGGAAAATTTCTCGGAGATTCCGGGTTTCCCGGAAACTCCGGACCTGGCCCAGATTATCCGGACTTTTAGGTATAAATACCCTTTCACCGCGGTCAACTCGTTTTACTGCTCTTTTCACTTTTGACCGCCGCCCCTTTCACCCTCCCGTCGCCTCCCTCTCTCCCTCATCTCACCCTAGGCGATTTTTCAATTTCCCATCCAAATCTCGAGTGTGAGTGAGGGTTTGAGTGCTCCAAGGAGTGGAGATCAAAGATCTTCATCGATTTTGAAGGATTGAAGGCCTTCTCCCTCTCTCCCAAGGTATCCCTAGATGGACTCCTCTCGATCTACTTCCCTAGGATTATTCTTGTTGTATCCTCTTAGGGAATAGGTAGAAGATACTCTATAGACTCTAGATCTACAATATCTCACAGTTTGGTTGGTTGATTTGAGCAGCATTGAGAGTTAGGGTTTCGGGTATGAAACCCGGAAACTCTGGGTTTGAAAACCCGGACTTTCCGGAGTGTCCGGACTTTTTCCCGAAGTCTCCGAGGTTCAAACTGTAAACCCTAAATCCCAGTGTCGTGCATTTCATCGCTTGATCTTCTCTCATTTCCATATCTTTTCACCTATACAGATGGTGCGAGTGAAGGTCAGACGCGAGACCGAGGAGCCCTCCACTCAAAGGAGGACTAAGGCTAGGCACGACCCTGCCACCTTGCGGGCCATGCAAGAAGCCTTGGGTCAAGAAGGATCTCAGCGCAGCTCTAGGCCAAGAAGGGGTGACCCTCCTCCCTCCTATGCCGAGGGAAGTGAAGAAGAAATAGTGGAGGAGGAGGAGGAAAGGACAGAAAGTGATGGTGAAGAGGAGGATGACACCTATGAGCAGTCACCCGAGCCTCCTCGCCGCCATGGGAAGGGGCCAGCTAAAGAGAAAACTCGGTACAAGCCTCATCCCAAGAAAAGCCACCAATCCTCCTATGTACATCAAAGCCGTGTCGTACTCGCATTCCTCCCAAACACAAGCAAGGAGTAGCAGCCCACATTTGCCCCAAAACACCTCCTAGACTCATCCCTACCCTTCCACCAAACGTCTGGGTGGTCAACACTCCTATCAATCTTAGGGAGCCCAAATCCGTACTTGGTTTCGTCGAGCACATGATTAGGGACTATTCAAAGAATGCTCTAGCCGTGAGAGAGCAAAGGGAGGAGTATGTTTATCGGTATCTCAAGGGAGAAGGGCTTGTGGCAAGATTTTGGTGTGACTTTCATAGGGACTTCTATCAAACTGTCATCCGGAATCCGAAGTTGGTTGCAAAGAACATGGTGCCTATTGTGAAGATGAGGTACATTGATTGGAAGTATTATGAAGACCTCAACAACACCGTATTCAACTCTGTGATTGAGAAGTGCAAGGAAGTTGGCCTATATGATATCATGGGGTTTAGGTACAATTGGAACATAGAGATTCTCACTCAATTCCATTGCTCCTATTACTATAACCCTTATGACAACACCATCACTTGGACAACTCAAGGAAACAAGTGCACCATAGATTACATGACCTTTTCTAGGCTCTTGGGACTTGGATCCAAGGATGAAGATCGCACTCCCATTCACAATGAGAACAAGTACAAGCCTAGGGAGCTCACCTTCATGTTTCCTAGTCGTGACTTGGATATTGAGGGCAAGGCAGATCAACTCAATCCATACTACTATTACCTCAACCAATTCTTTCGTACCACAATCGATCCCAAGCAAGGAGATGCCACAGCCTTAACGTACTATGCTCCTAATCTCCTTGATTGGATGGCACTGGCTGAAGAAGGTTTTTGCATATTTGACTTCATTTGGAATGAGTTGAGGAGGGCAATGAATGACCCCATGAAGTACCTCCCCTATGTCCCATATCTCATGTACATGACTGAGAGAGTCACCAACGTCCGCTACCCTAAGGATGTTGTTCATGAGCCATTCCGTCATCTTCGTGATCGAGCCAAGAAAGCACCAAAGGCTCGCAAGTATGTTGGCTCCTCTAGTGCAGCTCCTCACCATGATGACATGTCCGCTGCACCTTCTCCACCTAGACCTCTCCATCGGCATCGTGGCTCATTGATCAAGCGAGTCCTCAAGAGCATCTTTAGCATGTGCAAGACATTGGCCACCAAGACAAATGAGAACCGCCGGGACATCATTGAGATCAAGTCTCATCTTGGACTTCCTACCGATCCCTACCTTGAGCTCCCCGCTTTGATGATCCATTTGCGGAATGGGACGCTCAAGATGAAGAAGAAGGACAAGAGGAAGAAGAGGAGGAGGAGGACGGCGACTCCGAGTGATCCAGCTGCTCCACACTTCCTTTTTGGCGCTTGATGCCAAAGAGGGAGTGAGACATTTATCTATCTATCTATCTATCTATCTATGTGTGGAACAATGAACTTTATGTATTTGGATTTGGAACCTTGGCTTGTAATAACTCTCTATTCGTATGTGTGTAAGACTATGTGAGCTTGAGACCTTTGATTGTGTGCTTGTGGTGATTTATTCTGTTTTTACTCTCTAAGGATGTTATATGCTAGATTGAAAATCTTTGATGAATGTTGTTTTTCACTGGTGTTCTGAAAGCCCGGAGGGTCCGGAAATATTCCCCGAGTATCCGGATTTCCCAGACATTCCAGACTTGCCCCGGACAGTCCCGACTTTCTCGCATCAGATTTCTTTTTTCATTCTTGTTGAGTGCATAATCTGTCATGAGCATCTCACTATTATCTGTTGCACGTCACAAGCACCCCACTAGTGTAATACTCTCATGCTTTTCTCTTTGTGAAAAATTTGGCCCTAAAAGGACCATTGATGTTCAAAATTAATATGCACATATTAAGGGGGAGTATTACAAAAGCTATTTAATATCATTGTTGATTTATTGTAAGACTTAAATGTGTTGTCATCAAACACCAAAAAGGGGGAGATTGAAGAGTATCTTGGCCCCCTAAGTAGGTTTTGGTGGTTTAATGACACACACTTAAGTAGCTAACGACTTATCGAGTGTATCAGCAGGTATTACAATTTTTGTGGCATCAAAGTGCAGTTCATTGACTATGCAAAAGGAAGTGATGCTACAAAGGGTTTCTAAGAAGGCTTATTTATTTTTTTTATTTTTGAATTTGAGTCCTAGGAACGCCGT
The DNA here is from genome assembly GCA_947561735.1 of Cenchrus americanus. Lineage (NCBI taxonomy): Eukaryota > Viridiplantae > Streptophyta > Magnoliopsida > Poales > Poaceae > Cenchrus > Cenchrus americanus. The sequence goes on from OX387240.1 coordinate 73,556,318, forward strand.
ACTATAAAGAGGGACATGAAATGTGTCTTCCAAGAGTCGAACCGGTGCTCTAGTTGCTAAATCAAAACCTATGAGAGACACCTTTGCACCAGCACGTTCACGGGGAACTTTTCTTGGGTGCTAACCTTGGGAGGCCGGAGTATCCGGGTTTACCCCGGAATCTCCGGACTTCCCGGAGTTTCCGGGTTTACCACGGATATTCCGGGTCTTAAAGCTGTAATGGCTATATTCTGTGTGACGGGGTATAAAGCCCCATCTACCCCTTCCTTTAACCCTCTCTCTTGCCATTTCGACCTGCAAAGTTACAGAACTCAATCACTCCCTCCTTTACTCTCCTTGGCTCTAGTTTGGTGAGATTTGGTGGGGATTTAAGAGGGATTGAGAGAAAGAGCTTGGAGAGTGCTAGTGAGCTAATTTTCCATCTCTAGAGCACCTCGTTCTTCGCTTGGTTGGCATACTTCGTGTTTGTTACTCTTGGAGCTTTGAGCTCCTAGCCGGCTAGGCGTTGCCTTGGAGCATCCAAAGGTTGTGGCTGCCCAAGGAAGTTTGTATTACCCCGAATTTGAGTAACTCTAGCTTGATCTTTGTGATCGCTAGAGGGAGGAAAGTGACCTAGGTGTAAAGTCCACCCTTTGTGGGTACCTCAACAGAGACGTAGACCTCAAGGTGTGAGGTTGAACTCCGGTAACAAATCCTTGTGTCTCTTGTGCTTGTTCTTCTTGTTGCATGCTTGTTTCTATCTTGAGCACATATCTAGGGTTTGGTGCCGATCTACTTTGTGTTGAGGTTTCTGCAAGATTGGAGTGGATAAACAGGCTTGTCTCATCCCAGTGCATAACCTATTTTCACATATTTACATTTGAGCAAGTTTAATTTCTGTCGAATTTGATTCCCCCCTGACAGGCCGGAATATCCGGACATTTTCCCGGTTCGACTATTTACCCCCCCCCCTCTAGTCGACATCTTGATCCTTTCACTTGTGCGGCCATCCCCGTTGTTGTGCCACCATCTCGGGCACTGCAGCACCATCCCCGGCGCTGTGGGAGCCCGGGTCGACAAGACATCACCACACCCGTTGTTGTGCATCCTCCGGCCTTCCGTCAGCTGCACCCTCGAGTCAGCGTACGGCCGGCGACCCTACGGGAAGCCCCCACACAGCCACCCTCGAAGCCGCTCCTGGGCGGGTACAGGACTCGCCACGACGCCCGACAGGAGTAAGATTCGTCAGGACGGCCATCAACTCCACGGCACTGTGCGCCATGCCGCCATATGTAGCGCTTAGAACTATGCGGCACGATTGTAAACCGCCTCCCCTTGGCCTATAAAAGGAGGAGGCGGTCCCCTGGCCGCGGGGGGAGGGGGGACGACGGATAGCCGCTCACCTGCACGTTTCCGCCTTCACCACAATATTGGCACTTCGCCTCAATCAAATCCCAGGGACCTGGAGGCTTCTCCTCTCCCGCCTTGCTTGTAACTCCCCTATGCAAGCACTACGGTGCAACGCAATACAGCGCCCCGAGCGCACCCCTGCTGGACGTACGGCCCACGACCGGAACCAGGATAAACCCGTGTCATTGTGTTGATTAGCACCGGCCATCGAGAGATAGATCTCAGCGCTCTTACTAGTTAGTGTCGGGACTACTTTCTGCACCGACACTGTTGGAGGAGTATTTTTAACGTTTTTGCCAAAACTCAAAGATGACAACTCGAATTGACAAAAGCAGTTTGCCAAATCGAGTTGTCATCTTTGATTTTTGGCAAAAAGTTAAAAATGCTATTCCAATATTTTGGCAAAAGACTTGACAATTTTTGGCAACTTAGGAAAAATCAACCTCTAGCGTGTAAACATACGTGCCCGGCGTGCGTTTGACATCGTCGTTTCTAGACAGGTGGGAGGATGAAAAAAGAAATTAAATAACGGAAAATGGTCCCGGATGTAAGTTTTCGAGAGGTGAAAATAAATAAACATAATTTTTTCACTCAGGGATTCTGATGTAAGCTTGATCTGTGTTTGACAGGTAAATTATGTCAAAATGTTGGAGATGAATTTTTTTACTTAGCATATATGTTTAGATGTTGACAAAATAAAAGATTTATCAAGTAAAAGTCTAGCCAATTCTTGAAGATGGCAAATATGGGCGGCGGCAACAACCACCTCCTCCGCGGTGGCGCTCGTCCTCTACGCGGCGGCCTTACTCGCCGCCGCCACTCATGCATGCAGTTGACGCTGCCGAACATCAACAAGGTACGTAAGCCACAGCGTAAATTGCGCTTTGTTCGTTTGGCTTATCAGCCACCACCATACAACGATCTTTCTCTCGTAACAAACCAGCCATCAAGAATCGCCCAATAAGATTTTTCTCTCGGAACAAACCAGCACCAGTCATCAACCACCAGCCAAACGAAAGGTGAGCAGGTCTGCATGTTCTTCAGCACCATGTTGCGTCCCGATCCGCATCAGTTCATCACCAATCGCAATTGCAATTCCTACCGTACAATGCAGACAAAGACAGCCTAGTATAGACATAAATGGTTTTGCTTCTTCCCAAATCTCGATCTCTAAGCCCACACAGCAAGCACTCTCTGGCTTCTGATGCAAGCATGTTGTATTTATGTTGAATTTGTTGACCTGCACAATACATGCACAGATACCAGACACGAATGTATTCGATGATTGATGCATGGAGCAAATATTTTCTTTACTACACCCTCTTCATATCAAGTCTAAGTGTTTTAATATATGAAACTAAAATTCTCTTGCTAGATTTTTTAAACGTGTATGGCGCACGTGCATCTCTTCTCTGCTAGTGTAAACAAATGAAACACACATTTAGAAGACACTCTGACCAAACTAGACATTATACTTTAATATATAAAGACTTTAAGAGTAAGATAAAAGATCACTAAAACAACACAGGCAGTGAAACGTCACTGTTCTTCCATCTCATGTCACGTACAGTTGAATCATTGAACCAATGATGATTCAAGCCGTAGTAAACCTAGCACGGATCTGAGGAAAGATGCGGCCAGTGAGCTCAACTTGATGGCCATGGCGGCGATCTTGCTCCTCTCCGTCTCCGAGACAGGAGCACCGTTGTCGTTATCGTCCTCGTTGAACCATGGGCACCGGAGCGCGGCGGTCGCCGTCAACCGCTTCTCGGGGTCACACGTCAGGAGCCCTTTGAGCACCTGGAATCCGTCCCTTGACAGCATCTCCTCCGGGAACATCTGGCGCAGCCGGTTGCGGTGCCGCGCTCGCAGCTGCCGAGCCCGCCACACCAGCACCTCATCGTCGTACGCCTGGGGCTTCATGGCCTGCCACGCCCTCTTGCACGGCACGCCGATCACGTCGAAGATCCTGAAGAGCTGGTGGGTCTCGTCCTTCCCCGTGAACGGCGGCTTGCCGGAGAGGAGCTCCGCCATGACGCAGCCGAGGGACCACGCGTCCACGAGCGCGCCGTGGTCGGCGTTCTTCGCCAGCACCTCCGGCGCCATGTACTCCAGCGTCCCGGCGAAGCGGCACGGCGTGTCCTTCTCGGCCATAGACTTGGCGGCCCCGTAGTTGCAGATCTTGGCGGCGCCACCGCCGCCGACGAGGATGTTTTCGGGCTTGATGTCCCGGTGCACGATGCTGTGCCCGTGCATCACCTTGGCGCCGGCCAGCAGCCGCCGCATGACGCGGCGAACCTCGGACTCCGGGAACGGCCGGTCGCCGCCGCGGTCTGCCATGACGGCCCTGAGGCTCGGCCCGGCGCAGTCCGTGACGATGCAGTAGTCCGTGGTCCCGGGACTGCGCGCGACGGTGCGGAACGCGGCAAGCGAGGGGTGGCCGCCGCCGGCCGCCGTGAAACATGCCTCACGCAGGACGTCGCCGGCGTGGCTCCGGCCGCTCCTGCGGTGGAGGGACTTCATGGCGACGACCTGGCCCGTGGCGCGGTGGCGCGCCCTGACGACGACGCCGTGGTCGACCTGGATGAGCCTGCGCCCTTCCTGCTTGTACCCGCGGGCGCTGGCCATTCGGCGCTTCCGCCTCAGGGCCCTCGGCCTCCCCTCGGCGGCGGTGGCCGCGACGTCGTCGATCATCGCGGAGATGACGGCGGCTCGCCTGGCGCTGATCGTTGTCCCGGTGCAGCGGTGCTCCTGGATCATGTCGCAGATGGCCGCGACCCGCGTGGCGACCGCGGTCATCTGCGCTGACTCGGCGCGCTCGCAGTCAGCCATGTAGCTTCGTCGGACGGTGTCAAGTTCTAGTTTGCAACTGCGTGCTTGGGAACTGGAGGAGAAGCTTTTGGGCGGTGATCATTGGAGGAAGATTCTCGGGGGGATTATATGGAGGCGCCCCTGCTGCTGCCGATCGGTTAGTGATCCGATTCGGATCAAAGCCAGGCACATGAACTCCGAGTCTTTGCCGATCGTATCGGAGTCGGAAAGCCGTGCCGTGGCGGCGTGGCGCTGATGTCGGACTTTTTTTGTTTTTTGGCCCTTTTTGCGAAAGAAGTTCACAATTAGACCCCTTCTGGAAAGAATTCGGAAAATGGACCCTCAGCTCGGCGCCGTGCCTCGCGGCGCCGAGGTAACACGTCTCGGCGCCGTGGATCTTGGCGCCTAGGTGGGAGGCTGCGCTGCCCTCGTGGCACGACGTGGCGGCGGACGTGGCGCCGGTGCTCGGCGCCCGATCCGTGGCGCCGAGGGTCGGCGACCCGATCCACGCGCGCCTACCCTCGGCGCCCCGATCCGTGGCGCCGAGGTGGCTTCCACCGGGCCCATCCTTTCTCCCATCGCCGCGACGCCCATTCGAACCGCCCTCCATCCGCCTCCCCGGCCGCGTGCCCCCGCCGCCGGCGCCGCCGCCGCCACGGCCGCCGGCGGCCGCCCGCGCCGTGCCGCCCCGGCCCCGCCCCCGCCCGCCGCCGCCCGCCCCGTCCGCCGCCCCCCCCGCCCGCCCGCGCCGTCCGCCGCGCCCGACCCGGCCGCCGCCCGCGCCGTCCGCCGCCCCCGACCCGACCGCCGCCCGCGCCGTCCGGCGCCCCCCGCCCCGCCCCGCTCCACCCCCCGACCCGGCCGCCCGAGCCGCCCCGCCCCCCCCCCGGCCGCCGAGCCGCCCCGCCCCCGCCCGCCGCTCCTTGGCGCGAGGGGCGCGTCCCGCGGCCCGGCGCGGGCTCCTCTCGCGGCCCGGCGCGCGGCGCCTATGCGGCGCGGCGGCTCGGGCGGCCTCCCGCGGCGCGACCCGCCGCCCCTCTCCTCCGATAGCAAGGTAAACTCTAAAATTTTAATATTTTCCATATGTATTTAGGTATTTATCTTAGTTACATAATTCATAGACTTAGGAAATAGAAAAATTACTTAGGCATATAAGTTGTCTATATAGACATAGAGAGATACATTTGTAGAATTAGAGATGTATGTATTTATAGACTTAGGGTAATTAGTCACGGACAAAAGAAATTTACTTCCAACTTACTTTTGTGAATTTTTGGTTGCAATTATAGACGAACAACCTAGTAACCATATATCATGGAGGTAGTGTGGAAAGAGACCGTTATGGAAATGTTGAGTTTCTTGAGATGCAATGTGTGCCTATGCTATTCAATGATAGACCAAGTTTGAATGAGGTGATTTCAAGGGCTCGTGAGGAGTTACATTGTCCTAGACGTGATGTTGACATTGTAGTGGAGGGTGTAATTCACTTAGGTGCTCCACCTAATAATCTGAGGCGGATCATCCCAATTGGGTCTGAGAATCAATGGGATAATTATGTGAGATCGGCACTGAAGAGCCAGTTGCAATGTTTGGATGTGGTAGTGCGCCCTTTGCTTAATGCAAACAGCAAACTGCCACGCACTGTCTCTCGTGTTGGTAATGAGACTGTGCGAAGTTTGGTTGATGCTGAATCAGCACCAAAAGAGGTGAATATTTGTAAGGCACCGAGACATGATGGTGGGGCTGCTCCGCCCGAAGAGATTCCTTTGACACAGAATTATCCAAGTAAGTATTGGGAGCTCAAATTTCTTTGAATCTTAGGGTTTTCTCATCAATCATTTCTCTCATTTAGTATTTGTGTTTTGTGGTTTGCCATGTGTTGTAGGAAATGTTGCTGAAAAAGCACGTGCACCTCCCATTCCCCCAAGTGAGCATCTTGATGATGGATTTCGCGCTTCGAATAGTGTCTAAGTTGAACCTCAAACTATGAACGCAGATGAGGCTCATGACATGGATGATGATGAGCCTTATTACATGAATGAGGAGGAGCCTTATGACATTGCTAGGGCCAGTGATTCTGATGATGACCGCCCAGTTCAAGAGCTTACAGAGAGTGATGTTGAGCTCATGAAGCGTGCTCTCCCTGGTGTTGACATTAGGGTACACGAATTTAGCAATCTTGAATTATCCGGTATGGCAATTGCAGAAGGACGGGATGCTGACCTTCTAGATGCTCCTGAGGCCAGTCACGGCATGGTTATTGAGAAAGGCATAGTTTTCAATGACCTTCCTGCTTTGAAGAGGTGGTTGCAGCATTATGCAGTGATACGAAAGAGGCCATACAAGGTCTTACATTCGTATGCGGAGCGGCGATACACAGTTGTGTGCGACAAGGAAGGTTGTAATTGGAGGGTTTGTGGAAGGAAGCAAATGCTCACCGGTAAGTGGAAGATCACAAAGGTTGTTGGCCCACACACATGTGTTGAACTTGAGCTTAGAAGAAGGCACCGCCAGTTAACCTCCACACTGATTGCCAAGCGCATGTTGGAGATCTTGAAGGGACAACCCAATATGAAGGTGTCGACAATTATTAGCACGGTTAAGCGGCATTTATGATGGTTATCGGATTACCTATGGTAAGGCTTGGAGGGCGAAGCAAGGCGGCATGGAAAATGATTTATGGGGATTGGGAGACCACGTATGAGAGGTTGCCTCGAAGTTTTGAATGCAATCAAAGCGGTTAATCCCGGCATGCATTATGAGTACATGGCAAATCCAAACAAGACTAAGGGTGGGCGGCAAATTTTCTTTCGTGCATTTTGGTGCTTCCCTCAGTGTGTCGAGGCATTTAAGTATTGTCGTCCAGTGTTTTCGATCGACGACACATTTCTTACAGGCAAGTACCTAGGCACACTGCTTATAGCCATATCATGTGATGCAAACAATATGTTGGTTCCTTTGGCTTTTGCTCTTGTTGAAAAGGAGAACAATGACAGTCGGGGGGTGGTTCTTGAGGCTTGTCCGGATACATGTGGTTGGGCCTGGTAGGGAGGTGGGTGTCATATCCGGATAGGCACGGGGGCATACTTAATGTTGTGCGTGAGCAAATGGAGGGATATCCACCTATACACCATCGGCGGTGTAATCGCCACCTTGCGGAGAATCTACTTCGAAAGGACGGTGTTAAGGATAATTTTGATCGCTTTATGATAGCATGCTGGCAACTTGAGGATAAGCACTTTCTTGAGATTTTGGAAAAAGTCGAACAAAGCATCAAATGCAGAAGGTAGACAGTGGTTGTCCGGATTGATGAAAGATGTGCACAAATGGACTAGGGCTCATGACAAGGGTGGTTGGAGGTACGAGTTTCAATGCAAGAACATGGCCGAGTCATTCAATAAATTGTTGTTGGGGATACGTGCTATGCCCGTGAATGCTATTGTAATCTTCGGCTTCTACAAGCTTAATGAGTTTTTCAATGCTAGACATAAAGCCGCACCGGCGGAGCAGAGGCCGGACATAGATGGGGTTGGAAGTCTAGAGACCATATCGAAAAAGCAAGAGAAAGAGCAAACACACATGAAGTTACATGTTTCGATCATGAACGAGGTTCCTACGAGGTAGTACAAAGGGGTGGCACAACGTCGATGGTGAGGTCCGAGAGTCGAGGCGACATGTTGTGGTCATCGAGGATTTTTCATGCACTTGTGGTGGACCAAGGCAATACCACTTTCCATGTTCTCATATGGTGGCAGCGTGCAACCATCGCAACTTTAGTTGCGCAGCTTGATACCTCCCGAGTTTAGTGTTGAGAACCTAATTCGTACTTGGAGTCCTAGATTTGTGCCATTTCGTGATTCCGGAGAGTGGCCTCCATATGACGGTCTTAGGTACATTGCCGATGAAGATTATAAATGGCGAAGCGCGGCTCAAGGAAGAGGTCGAGACACAAGATGGTCATGGATCCGGTTTCGGAAGATCTAGGCGGGGGAGAGCAACTCCTTTTCTTACTGACCCCGAGCTATATGAATGCGGGAAGTGTGGTAGATTGGGCCACAATTCACGCACTTGTCGTTGGCAAATTGCCCAGGTGCAATTACATTAAATTCACAAAGTTTTCTTTGCACACCTCTACTTTGATGTTCGTTTCAAATTTTGTTTTATTTTCATTCAGGTACTCATGTTCATTTCAAATTTTTTGCAGGATGGCGCAGCTCCATCCGCCGGATCGAGTGTACGACCAGCACCACCGAGGACGTCTAGTGGCGGAGGGGCAGGTATGGGTCACTTTTTTCAATTATTTTCTATTTCCACATGTTGTAGGTATGATGAAATTACTCCATTCTAATTTGTAACTGTTACACAGGTCCCTCCCGTCCTTCGTCCTAGAACCCACCATGGGTTCTTGGAGATGCAGTACGACGAGCGTTACACTCCCCTCCTTCAGAGAGCAGGCCTGGATGTGATCTCTTACTCGGTTCGACGTGGTTTGCCTATGTTAAACCCACCCGCTCTCACCGCACCGATTGATAGGTACATATTTATCACTACATGTCACACTTATTTAAATAACATTAATTTCTTTTCCATAACACTCGACTAACTCTACTTTCCCAATCTTGCGAGATGGCGACCCGAGACACACACGTTTCATCTACCGTTTGGGGAGATGACAAGTTACACTTGAGGATTGCCGTAAGATACTTGGCTTGCCGGGACACGGGATGGCCGTGACGGGGCCTTGTAGGTCCGATGGTTGGAGAGACCGAGTACGTGCCTTCCTTGGGCGCGACCTACCTCCCCGCCGAGGAAGGGTCTCGTACGAGTGTGGTGCAAATCACTTGGCTACGTCAAGCTTTCGGACACCGCCAGACAAATGCGGACTTGGAGACGGTTGTGTACTATTGCGGGCATGGATTCTTCACCGTTTGGTTGCATTCTCTTCCCCGACGCGACGGGTGATGCGGCCTCATGGATGTACATCCACCGCCTCACCGAGCGGGATCGGGGCCGGACGAGATAGTTGGGGCTGCGGTGTGTTGGCTTTCCTCTACCGACAGTTGTGTGAGGCGTGTAGGCGCACTTCGACCACTGCCTCACTTGGTGGTTGCACGTACCTACTGCAGCTTTGGATGTGGTCTCGTGTCCCGGTTGGTCGTCCACAGGTTTTCCCTCGTCGCCCTTGGTTCCCCAATGTCGACCCTCGACGTCGCCCCACCCTCGAGCGTATGTTGAGTACTCAAACGAGATGGATTCTCTCACCACCAGGCGGTGTACGTGATTTATTTTGAACTTGTTACCTTGCTTTGATGTTCATTTCAACTTGTTACATTTTTTTCCGTAGTACTTACAATTCCTCTTTTTGTGCGGTGTTAATTGGGAGCCGTACGAGGGTCGGCAAGGTACTTCCTTTGCGTTGAGCACTATGTGTGTCATGGACGAGGACATGTACGGGATGATTTGCCCTCTCGATATGATTTATCTATCATTCTATGTATGAAATACGGGGGAGATGCTTGCCAAAATTTTCTCATACAACAAACGAAGTTGCAAGTTTCACAACTTAACGCATGAGACTTACATTAAACAACCAGACAATATTGCAATGGCATGTACGACGCTTCTACTACCCTAACCATGTGCCTTACCTAGTCATAACATGTCTTAGGGAATTTAGAAATTTGATTACAACATTCCTAATTAATCTAGTACGAGAACTGCCCCGACAACATAGAGCCTCCGGACCAATCTTTAGTTGGTGAGTTGATCTTGTTGTGGCATTCACAAGTGCGGGTGGAACATTTGCAACACCGATCGTCTCCTCGCGGTAGACGATGGATCCGGGAGAAGCCAGTGCCTCCGACAGCTCCCACTTCAAGTTGTAGATGACGACGTCCTCCAAGTAGTCGATGTACTGTTGATAGGGATCAATAGCTGGTGGATCCACCCATTGCGAGAAGCCGCAATTCTCTGGTTGGGTGGAGTACTGCAAAAGGTAAGAAAACATTAGCGAACCAAAGAAACATGAGAACAAATTTGTCTACATTGCTTACCCACGCATATGGACAGTGCCAGAAGCGGCGACCAGAGTTGTTCCATCCCTCGTAGACTTGCATCACGCATAACTCACCGTGTGAACACCTAGGCCACAACACAGATTGCTTGGGTGCGTAACTTCTAACTTCACGCATGGAAGTGAAGTCACTCTTTCCTTTTAGTGGAAAATTGGCTACGAAATATGGAGATTGCTCGTTGCCACAACTCGGAGACCGAAACCGTTTTCATCCCCACTCCCGGAAGTCATTGTTGAATGATGTGAGAAGGAAATGAGTGAAGGGTGGTACATATAGGTCGAAGTAGAATTTTGCCTGGGTGGTGGGCCATTCGATCCGTGGGAAGGGAAACACAGCAATGACTCAGTGAAAACACACCCTACTACTAGGGCACTATTGCGGTGAAAACACACTCTACTACTAGGGTATTGCTGCGTTGTGGGCCAGTCGATCTGTGGGAGGGGAACGCGTCAGTGACTCAAAGGAAAGCAATCTAACGAAGCACAAAAGACGCAGAAAACACACTCTAATACAGTTCGATTAAATGTCTAAAGGTTACATAACATGCAATCTAGAATTATTTGATACACTCGGACTCCAGAATTAATAATACTCTAGGTCTACTGAGTACAATGGGGGTATTTCCCCTTCCTGATGGCATCCGGCCCAGCTACCTTGGCCCGACGAGCCCTCTCCCCCTTCCTCTCTCTATCGGTTTCACGAGCTTGGGCCGCTTCACGTTCTCTCATCTCCCGACGCCGGCGCATTTCCTTCGCTCCTCCTTCTTTTTCTCCTCTCTATTTTCGCACTCAACCATGCGTAACCACCTTTCCCTTGCATCACGGGCTTCTCCCTCGACGTAGCTCTTGTCGAAGTCGGACCGCTCGCATCTAGACACCGCAAATCACAAAGAGGAGGTGGGGTCTTTTTCCAAAGACATGTCAGCAAATATTAAATCATAAATTACCAATGAATAATTGAGAAATGAACGTAAGTCCTTACTTTTGCTCTAAGGTTGCGGTCGAATGGCTGGATCGGATCGTGCACATAGTTTGCGCACATGAAGAACCTCATCCCGTACGCGTACCCCAGAACCTTGCACCTAACAACCTTGCAACTGTCACCGCAGAAGCACATAGGAGTGTGGATCCCGTTTGGCACCTCTACATTGACCTTCGTTTTGGTGAGGAGTTCTAAGTCCAACTCAGGACCTGAGGTACCCATTGCAGCCGCAAAACAAGATGATAATTAATTCTAAAAAAATAAGTTTTTGATTTTAGTTAGTTTCTGATTTTAGTTTCACATTTTAGTTAATCACTTTAGTTTTACATTTTCCAAATATAAACTACACAAATTTTCACTCTTAATAATCTTAGTGAACATACTTTTTCAAATTTCAAGGTGATGTTTCAAATTTCAAGATGATATTTCAAATTTTAATGTGTTGATTCAAATATTTCAACAATTTACATTGCCAATAAGTTTCATACAACTCATATTTCACCAAATCACATTTCCAACAAAAGAGATAATACAACTCATAGCAAACTTATATTTCTTCAAACCCTAACTAACAAAGTGAATGTATATGACCTAATACAACTTATAAACAACAAATCAATGAGTTAAAATTGATGAGGAAGGAGTAAATACCGCCTTGTCACAATCTACGGATCAAATCGAAGTTTTTATGGTCAAATCTTAGGAATCGAAATGTGGAGACGTAGGAGGGGAGGAACACGAGGTAGAGAAAAACCGAGGAAGGTTCGCCCGGGAAGGAGACGGGGTAGATTAGGGCGCCGAGGGTCGGCGCCATAGATCACGGCGCGAGGGTCGGCGCCCGATCCACGGCGCCGACCCCCCGGCCACGTCGGACGCCACGTTCGCACATGCGAGCCGGGAACTCGGCGCCGTGATCCGTGGCGCCGAGACGTGTACGCTCGGCGCCGCGGTCCATGGCGCCGAGGTCAGGGTCCATTTTTTGAAATCTTTCCGAAGGGGCGCATTTGTGAGATTCTTTTCAAAAAATGGCCAAAAAAAACGAAAAAGTCGGCGCTGATGTTACCATTACGCTCTTGGAAGAATCTGAAGCTAGTGCTGGTACGATTTTTTAGTTGTGTACACTAATTTAAACCTTTTGATAAAGTCTTCAGAATTTATTTCAACGAGCATTTGGTGAGCAACAGCTGTTTGAACACAGCAAGAGAATCAACCAAAAATCTGAGAAATGGTGTGGGAAATAAACTGAGAGATGTCCCTTACCAAATGGGTACATTCTCACAGGTCATCGATCACCACCGAAAAAGAGCATGTCGATGACAGTGACGACAAAATTATCTAGGGATTGCACTGAGAGCAGTATTAAAAAAATCAAAGGTTCAGAACACACCGGTCAGTCTTCCTTTGTAACTCGCATCCCACAAGCAACAGTGAGCAAAAGAAATTACTCCCACCTCTACCCTGATCCTAGTTACAAAAATTTAGCCAACCTGTGCAGTACTGAGGGCGGATCATGTATGCAACATCAGCAGACCAATATGCGCATGCAAGCTCTGAAGACTGACATCCACGAAGATTGATTGCATTCTCTGGTGATCTGCGCTGCAGGTCTGTGCCCATATTTGCGTCTCAAACTCTCAATTCAGCTACACAAGGACCCAGATGCACCTCAGTTATCAACTGCCTTGTCATGCCTCCACAGAACTGCTGCTGGCGACTTCATGGTCACCTTGCCTCTTGCGGAGTGCGAGATGTAGCTCTATTCTGGCTATTCGCCTGAGCTAACTGTTGTTTCTTTAGAATCCTTTTCATGGGATGCCCATCTCTTTCTGCGGCCCGCTGGACGGCTTTTGTGAGCCTTGATTCAACAACTTCCCAGGACACAAGCTTCTCTAGAACTGCAGCAACATAATCAGCCGTTCGGTCCTGCAAGGATGTAAAGAAGGACAAACAAGTCAGATATAAAATGTCTTATTTAATTGCCGACGAAACTTTAAGCATCATTAACCATCTAACCTCATAATCCAGGTAGTATGCATGCTGTTCCCAGAAGTGATTAGAATTGTTAGTAAAGATGTATTTTTAGAGAAAAACTAAGAAGCAAGGGAAAGGAACATATATTGCAACATCCATACCTCCCAAACATCAATCGCGAGGAGTGGCTGCCAAAGCAATGGATCATGAGACTAATAGATATGGTCATGATGATGTAAGGAAAGAAAAGTTGCAGACTTGAAGATACTCACAGAATGGCCCCAAACAAGAGGGTTGATGGCATTTGGAGTCTTTGAGATGACCAGCCTACCATAATTGTCAGATGGGACTGGACTTGTTGACTTCACGTAAGGCAACTTGCTTTCTTTGTCTACATGTAGTTATTCGAAAAGAGTTAACTTCATCACACCAAAATGTGCAAGCTAAATCATAGAACAGTGAAGGCAAGAGACAACAGATAAGGTCGTTAGCATCACTTACAAGAAAGCCAAACCCATCCAGAACCAAACTGAGTCAGTGCAGCATCCATGAATTGTTGGATCATGTGCTCATAGGAGCCGAAGTCTCTGTTAATAAACTTCAGAAGCCGTTCGGATGGTTTTCCCCCACCACCAGGTTTCATGGATCGCCAATAAAAATCATGGTTCCATACCTAAAGACATGGCCAACAATTAGGCACTTGAAGTATACACAAGCGGACAATGATGCATTGTATGCAATGGTACCTGGGCAGCATGGAAGAAGGGAGGATGGGGCTGCTCCCTGCCCTCGTTGAAAGAGGAAAGCATCATCTGCCCCAGTGACATGCCTTCCCACTCGCTGCCACCGATCATGCCGTTGAGCCTATCCACATGCATCTGCTGATGAACTCCCCAGTGCTGCTCAACCGTCTCCTTGCTTATGTATGGCTCCAGTGCATCCTACATTACCACCCCCATCGATGATTCCGTTCACTACTTACTATTTTAGCAAATGGACACTGTGAGTACTTACCAAAGCATAAGGAAGTGGCTGCTGCTTTATCCATTCAACATCCTCAGGCAACGAAGACTCCAGTTCGTCTTCGGAATCACCATCAGCATCAGGGTCAGCTTCAAGGTCTGTTTCATCATCAGTAGCATCAGCATCCAAAGTGTCATCCTCAGTCGCCACATTTGCCTCATTGGCACAATGAACTATCGGGGAACTCTGTCTCCTCGTCCTCTCTCCCTGATGCAGAACATTTACTTTATCACATCAAATCAAATATGTAATATAGTTGGGGAGGCCTCCTTGACCTTGCACAGAAGAACACAAGAACAATTTCCCAGTCCCGACAAGACCCTAGTACCTCCCAAGTCTAGATACAACTGGTGAATGACAGGACGAGAAAAGGGGGACGGGGGAAGAAACACACTCACCCAGGCACCTCCTCTGTGTAGGAGGACGAGGCGGCGGCCGTGCCGTCGGGAGCCGCCACCGGCGCGCCTGTAGAAGGATGCGGCGGTGGAGCTGCAGCTGGAGGCGGCGGCGAGGCGGAGAGAGAGGCCTCCCCCCACACCCACCAGCGCGGTGGACGCCATGGAACGCAGCAACGCTCCGCTTGGGAAGGTAAAATGTTCGAGTTCACACTTCCGGACGCCGAGATGTGGTGGAGGAGATAAGGCTACGCTAAATGAACCTGTGAAGGTGCGGGGCCCACACGTCAGGAGGGAGTAGAGGTGCTCGAGCTGCGGCCTCATCCTCGCGCCTGCTGCCCAGCCACCGTCGGGGGGAGCGCCGCCGCCGCCTCCTCGCCGCCCCCCTCCTCCTCATCCTCCGTGGTTCCCTGCTCCGTAGGCAGGCGGGTGGCTGCTCCATGGCTCGAGAGGCAGCTCGGCGGCGGTGGCAAGAGGGCGCGTCGGGGAGGCGGAGGCAGGAGATCGCGGCCGGGACGCGGATGTCCGGGCGGCGGCGGGGGCAGGAGACCGCGGTGGAGACGCGGAGCTCCGGCTCGGCGGTGGGGCAGGAGGCCGCGACGGGGAGGCAGAGGCGGCCTGGGGACTACAGGTGCGGGGCCCGCCTCGACCGTCAGAGAGCGGCGACCGCACTCATCAATGAGTCATCATCCTCTGTTCAAAAAAAAAAATCATCCTCTAATTCCTCTTTTATACAACTAGTAAAGTGCGCGTGCCTATTATTTTTAGTAACTAAAACAAGTTTGGTTGTATATTTTCAATCAAGCACGGAACAAGCATATTGATATGCTACATTTTTTTGTTTGAATGATGTTACAAGTGTAGAATAAAACATTTAAAATTGACTTCCACTCTATCTATTTCACTGTTTTGTGTTTTCTCTTGCATCCTTGCTGAGCTTCTAGACTGGGTCTAGTGTCGACTTAGATCAACACAGATAGCAAATAGCATATTCTTGATTTCTGTATCTCTTCGACTTACGAAATTGTTGTACTTGCCAGCCAAGTTGTGGATATCATTTATTGCCTCACACGCCCAATCTTGTATGCTCTGGCACCATTTGCCAAGTGAACAAGCTCTGCTTTGATTGCCTTTTGTATTTCCGTGAAATATTTGCTTGGTTCTATGATATTGAAACCATATTTCTCTGTCATGAATCCAATTGCACTTTTTGTCGCTGTTGAGATGGCTTCGCGCTTGTCTGAATGAATTTTGCTCTCAAAGTTTTTTTTACGGGACGCCGAGTGCTGCAGCTCAACTCTACTCTCCTATGTAAGACCCTTCTTTAATTTCCTCAGCCTTTACAACCGGTAAAACCAGCTGTTAGTGCACTAATTACTTTATTTGCTCCCACCTGCCAACATTTTTTTGTTAATGTAATTTTTTTAGCATACACAACTTGCCACCAATATAAATATATTTAATGATTTTACTTACCTTGAAGTGTAATTCATTATACTCAACATATGACCTTTGTATTTGGTTCCTTGCCGTGTGTTGTAGCATTTTCGTGATTCTATCTTGGTTGTCCAACTGCTTCCTTGCTCTTGTGCTTATTTCTCTTAGTTCCTTTGCAAAATCTCTTAGAACAGTAGCTATGTGTTCCTGGGCAGTGTTCTTCTTATAGGCATTGTCTTCTTCGTTGGCTTTGTTAATGAAAATCTCTGAAGCGAACGCTATTCCTTCTACCACCATTGTACCCTGGAATGTATGAAATCGTAAATGTATTTGTTCTCTTTGAATTTGTCCACCAGATCAGCACATTTCTCTCGTATTTGTGCACCCTTAGTCCAGTTGTAATATCCAACGTTAATGCCATGTTCGCGTTGGAGCAACTCTAAAGCATCTCGTGCAATTTCTTCACATGCATCCTCCTTGGTAGTTTCTTCTGGCATCATCCCACATATTGCAACTTCCGCCATTCCATCTACACCGACTTTAGATGGAATGTAGGGCGCCGCTATGGTGCACGCCCGGGGAGGGGAGGTGGCGCGCCGCCGCATCAAGGGAGGGCCAGTGCAAGGGAGAGAGTGAGGGAGGCACTCGAGGAGAGGGGCCGTCGTAGGGGAGGGAGCAGGAGCACCCGTGCCACCGCCGACCCGAGCCGACCATGGACACAACAACCTCTTCTGGCGCAGCTTCTGTCACAGTCACGGCCCCGCCTTGCTCACTCCACCTCACACTTCGTCTATGATGGTCGGGAGCACTGTCTTGTTACACGCCGCTTACCTGGGCACCACTGGCCTAGAGAGGAGGGAGCAGGGGAGGGGCGACGCGGGAACAGAGGAAGACCGACAGAGGAATTGAGGATGGAGAGAGTGGGAGAGGCCGATGAGTAGGCGGGGTGTGATTAAATAATTTTTTTAGACATGTGAATAATTCTGACAAGTTGGCCTCATGGTGAGTAGTGACGAGTGTGGAAGATTAATAGATTTTATATGTTTGATAAATGCAGTCTACTCAACACGAGGAAATCAACACAGAAAGCAATGTTGAAGAAACAGAATTGCTACAGGAAGAAGAGGAGGATGATACATACCAAGAAAAAGATGGGGACAGTCAATGGAATCCAAACGACGAGGAGGAAGAAGACGAAGAATATGAATATGAATCGGAGGATGAGGAAACTGAGCAAGAATACGAGGACGAAGAAGAGGAAAGTGAATCGGACTTAAAAGATGGGAATGACTCTGAAGACGACGATTGCTACGAGGAAGAAGACGACGAATGCTACGAGGAAAAAGACGACTATAAGGATGACGAAGATGACGACATGGAGAATATCAACTCAAGCACAGATGACGAGGAGTACTCTGAAAACCCAAAAAAGAGGCAAAAACTAGCAAAAGGGAGCGACAACAAGGTACAAAGGAATTATTAAAACTCATCCAGCAAAGGTAGCAGCGGCCACGAGGATAGTTGATCATCAACATTTTTACCACATACTATACAATAGGAGTACTGATTTATATATTAGAATTTAATGTATTATCTAAGACATATTTCTTTTTTTTGGGGGGGGTATGCAATTGAAATACAAGAAAGCATGATAAGAGTGGTACTATTTTCGTTAAATTATAAGCTTATTCGTTACAATTACAAGTAAAACATTAAAAACGCATTATAGAACATATGGAATAAAATAAAAAGATGGCTAAAGTGTGCAAACAAAAATAATAATTATTATTATCTTAGTAAAAAAATTAAGTACAACTCAAAATATCTATGTGATAGCTTATCAATTATTGCAGAGGCCAGAAACATGTGATGTGCACATTCAAACGACCGAAATTTTAAAGGCGGTTGTTCAAGAAATAGGAGGATCAGAACCAATTTACAAAGACGGGAGAAGAGATCGTTTGAGATAGATGGCGTAAGGATACAAACATACTCGAGTAATAGTGGCAAACCCTCTCGACTTGAGTATTCCGTGCAAGGAGGCACCTCTTTCCGTGTGGAGCGCAGTCGAGTGGTCTCGCCAAAACGCATGAGCCCTGGGCTTGACTTACATCTTGTCACACCCCGAAATTTCCAATTTCGGGATGTGAATAGAAAGAATAATTAAATAACCATTTTCTCATAATTTTATAATTTTTTCTACATTTATTTTTCTTTACGGGGAATATAGTATAGAAAAAATCCTTTGTTTGATTTTCTAAATTAAATAAAAGTTATGTGTGTTGCATTCATGCTGATGCATCTAGTGGTTCTTGAGTGCAAAAGGTTTCAAAAATGCTTCTCCAAACTCTCCCGAGAATTTTCCGGATTTTTCCGGAATTTATTCTCATTTTTCTTAAGCTTTTTATATTTATTAGAAGGCTCTAAAATCTTTTTCATGAGCCCAAAATGCTTTATTTGGATTGTTCATGTCTTAATCTATCTCTAGGAATTTTTCTGAATTTTTTGTGATTTTTCGAGTATTTTTGGTGCCTTGCAAACATTTACTAGAGTTTCTCGTAATTATTTTTGCACCGGAAATGGTTTCAGAAAATAAAAAAAAGGAAAACCTATCCTATCTAACCGGGCCGAGCCCGAAGGCCCGACCCGGTCTCCCTCCGCCCGCCGCCGCCGGCCGGCCGCGGCCCGCGCGGGGCCCATCCGGGCCCTCATCGCGCCGCCGGCCGGGCGAGGCCGCCGCCGCCTCTACGCGAGCGTGCCCCGCACGCCGGGCCTCGGCCCGCGCCTATAAAGGCGGCGCCCGAGCCCCTCGCGCGCCCCCGCCCTTGCCGCGCCGCCTCGCTCGCACGGCCGCGCGTCGCCGTCTCTCGATCCGAGCCGCGAAGCTCCACCGCGCGGTGCCGTTGACTTCAAATCCGGCTTGAATCCCTACATCTCCGCCGGCGGTGAGCACACCATCGCGATCCTCTCGATCTCCTCTCTCCATTTTGCATCTTCCCCAAACCCCTAGCTGCCGGAAGCCCGCGGATTGGATGCGCCCGGAGTCAAGTTCGTGTGCGTGGAGTTCGGTTGAAGAAGATAAGGTCACTTTGCACTTAGGCCCCTAGACTTTCCATGTAATATTTAGATCTATTTTGTGCCTTAACCAATCTATAGATAACCCCCTAGAAAGATCCCACTTTCACACATAAATCCCACCCGAGAGTTTTATAGATCTAACCCTGTGCTTTGTTCTTTTCGCGAGCACTATTCTTTGTGTCTTGCAGATTTCCTTTGCTACTCCCTGAAATCTATAGTTAATCACGACTAGGTCTTTTCAATCTTGTTTTGCTCATATCTTTTTCATTTTAGCTCCGATTTCGTCCGTTCAAGTTGCGTTAGATTCATAATAATGTAAAGCACGCGTTAGTGGTGTGTTTTCACCATGTTTTGTTCTCTGAAAATAAAATTAATATTAATTTTGATTAATGACTAGCTATGCAAGTCTTTTATAAATAAAAGCAATATAGATCTATATAACGTTTTTCATAAACAAATTTGACTCGATTAATGATTACTTTACATGCTTTTATGAATAAAATCTAATTAGATCTTTTACTCGGTTTTCCATAAGTCAAATATTAATTTGCTTAATGATTAATTAACTTTTATAATTAAAAGTTGATTAGGCTTTTACTCCGCTTTATAAATAAATGTTAACCTTGATTAATACCAATTTAATGCTGTTTTTGATAATAATATGATGAACTCGAATTACAAAGTTTTGTTTAGATTGTTCATATAGTTTAGTTTTTCAAAATTAAATGTTTAATCGGTTTAATCAATATATGAATTTTATTAATAAAACTTGACTAGTTCTTTACACCGATTTGGTAAATAAAGTTTAATATTGCATTAATGTCAACATAGGGTATTTTATTTCGAAATATCCTTTATATTTGTTTTGTTTATCATAGCCTTGTTCTATCATATATGCAAAACGTTCGTTAGACGTTTTTTTCTCAGCTCAATCTAAGTGTGATCTTTCCGGTCCTTGCTCAATCTTCCACAACCATCTTTTTAAAGCAAACAAAGCTTTTCCCTTCCAAGCACCCTTTGTGTTCTTTAGTGATCCATCTAATCAAGCCTATCCTTTAGTGCGTTCTTTTAAAGCTTTCTTATGATTGGTGTTTTGTTCTTAGTATGTCTGTTTGTTTGTCTGCTTTGTATGTTTGTGCCCGATGATTGATGCGCTTAGAGTGAACGCCGTTCGAGAAGCTTTGAAGAGCGAGAGGTTGAAGATATTCTGAGCAACGACATTACTTTGGTTAAAGGAAAGTGTGTCCTTAATCTTTTGTCCTAAGAACTATATTAATCACTCATTGCTTTGCTTGCATTAATTTTGATGGGTTCCTATTAAGGATTACCTAGTCTTTATGATCATTCCTTGTTAACCTGGGTTTACATTTATGTTGGGTAGCTATGCTTAGTTGCTATACCTGGGTTATGGTGGTTTTAATGAATAATAATAATGAATCATGTTATACATTATGTTATATCTTTGGATGCTTAATACAAGATCATATGATTAATCGGAACATGGAGCGACCACCCGGGACAACGGTGCAACCACAAGGACTATATGGCTCGGTCTTGGCCGATTAATTAGGGAAGTCTTTGTGTGGTTATTACTCGCATAGTAGGTTGGGGACGGAGGAATGCTTTTATGGCTCTTCTATTCGGTGCGGTGTTGGAACGGAAGACTCTATGGCCGACCGTCCGTAATAGAAGTGTGGTACGAAAGGTAGCCTCTATGACATACTACTATGGACTAATACGCACGGGAGGACTCTTTGTAAAGGCCTCGTAGCGTCCCTATGCAATAACACCTCGGTATTGTGGTATGATGCTTAGCCGGCATCGCATGGTTGGGTTTAAAGTTCTTCGGGACTTTTATGCGACTTGTGGGTAAAGATGTACAACCTCTGCAGAGTCTAAAACTAATCGATTAGCCGTGCCCACGATCACGGGCGGCCGGACCCTCACATGATAATTGAACTTGAAGATGGACTTAAATCGTTCTCTCCGGTTTTGCTTGCTATGTGCTTATGGCGTATCTCTTATCTTATGCTTAATGTGGGTTGGTATATACTTATACTTTATTAGCAATCGGTGCTAATAAAACTTGACCAACTAAAATTGCTTAAATGCTTATAGCCCGATCCACTATAAAGCCTTTGCATTAATTCTTTTTCCCCACACTTGCCGAGTACGACAAGTGCTCACCCTTGCTATAACCATTGTTGCTCGGAAAGAGGATGCTACTTTGAAGTCTTGTGAAGATGTTGCCGGTGCTAGGCGTACGCAACCCCCGATCGACCGCCCGTGATGTTTGGAGCCTTCGTTTCCGGGATAAAGCGTAAATCTCTCGATAATCCTTATTTTTCTTACGTGATATCTTTTCGTATACACTTTTATGTCCCTATATGCATGAAACTTGATCCGGCATGCATATAGGTTTGCACTTGGTTTTCTTCGAAAAGTCGGGTGTGACACATCTTCTCGAGACAAGCCCACATAGATCTTCGTCTCATTTCTTTTTAAGGATCCGTTTAGTTTCATAGGTGAAACTTTTTTTTCCTTCTTTCGAGATCTATTAGAAGTTTTGAATGAAGAGCAGTTAAAAAATAATTACATAAATGGATTATTGTGAGATGAATCCATCATCCCTAATTAATCCGTCATTAAAGATTAGTTAATGTAGCACAATGTTGTCTAATCATGACATAGCTCGTTAGATTCGTCTCGAAAATTAAAGTATGAGTTATGAAATCAGTTTTGCCATTAGGGCGGTCTCAATGGAGGAAACTGACTCGGTTTCCATAGCATAAGAAATAATCTATAGAAACTATACTTCACAGTGGTAGTGTTTTCACGTGATAATTATTTTCTCTCCCTCAATTTGACCAATGGGGAGTGTTGCATTAATATCATAGAAACTAGTGATTTCTTCTCAATGACAAATCAAGGTATCTTGTGCATCGGGTCAAGAGTAGACATGGTTTCTCCATGAGGAAACCATTTCTATGATTTGTGCTCCAGAGCTGCTAGCGCCCGGACGTCCGATCCGGGCGCTAGCATCGGACATGTCCTTGGCCGCACGATTCAGATGAGGGAGCGTATCAGCCGTCGATCGCGTTGCAGGCGTAGCAAATGTTGCGAACAACTTTTGAAATGTTGCGAAGAACTTTTCCCATGTTGCAAACCGTCATGCTCGCAACATTCAACGAGGGATGTTGAGATCAATGTTGCGAGTTTGTGTGTGGCATGTTGCGAGCAGCAGAGTGTGCAACATCCAACATCAGAAGTATTCCTCCCCCTCCTCCCCCCATGTTGCGACTATATTGTGACCATGTTGCGACTCGTGTCGCGTGCAACATCCAAACATCAGGAGCCCTCCTCCCCTCCTCCTCCTTGACACAACACCCAACATTACATGTCTGCAACATCGAAACTCAACATCCGCAACATTGCTAAATCACTGTGAGCGTGAGAGCACCCTAAACCCTCACCCCGTGAGGGTGAGCACCATTTGAGTGGTAAATCCAGTGGGTTGCATTGCAACAACGTCAGATCCACGGAGCAACATCTGAAAAACAGCTTGCAACATACACGAAAAATAGCTGAAACCTTGCAACATTCAGAAGAAAGTCTCGCAACATACACCAATAATAGCTGAAACAATTGACACTAGAAAACACGCTTGCCGCCACAGCACATGTAAGCTGCAACACCCACATAAATATGTAGAGAACACTAATGCAACAAAGATTAACATTGATTACACCATAGGAGTATATGAGAATATGACCAAGAATATTGATGCAACATCTACAGACAACAATTGAAACATCTCTCGAAAATGATTGCAACATGACCAAGAATATTCATTCAACATTTGCAGACAACCATTGCAACATCTCTAAAACACTGATTTCAACATAAAAAACCCCTTCAAAATCAAAACAACGGGGAGTGTAAAAGGGGACATCTCCCCTGAGGCAGTGGTCGTGTGGCGCTCCTGGCCACACGCCAGCCCGCTGGCCACGGTAGATCGACGGCGCGGCTCAACGTCCCCCTGCAGGGAGCTCCGCTCCTAGCATAGGAGGCTGCGCGCCCGGCCGTGTCGCGCCGCTTGGCCGGGGGCGGCTCGCCGGCCGGGATGGAGCTCCACCGACGCCGGGCCACGTCGGTGGCTCCGTGGGAGGCGGCGGACGCCTCCGGGGAGCTCCACCCCCGTTGGTCCGGGATGCGACCGCCCATCGGGGGGAGCTCCACCTCGCCGGCCGGGGGTAGCAGTTGCGCCGCCGGGGGAGCTCCACCCCCGCCGGTTCACATGCGCGGCTCACCCCTGGGTGCAGCGGGAGCGGAGGAGCTCCTCCCGGCAGGGCGTGGGCCTGCATTGATTTTGCCAGATGTTCAATGGAGTAGGTGGAGCAAATGGAGCACAACGAAGTGAGAGGGAGGGCAAGGATGCAGAAGTGAACGAGTGGTGGGGGTGCGGGGAGAGGTCAGAGGGGTAAGGCTGAAGTGGGCCCCGCCTCCGCGTCTGATTTTTTTTGATCCACGTCGCACACAACGTTGCCATCTGGAACGCGGACGCGCGTCCGAGATTTTCGCCCCGTCCGGACGCCCGGACGGAAGCATTACCGTTTGTGCTCTCTTTCCTCATTAATTAGGCTGTCACATCACCATTTTGGTTAGTTTTCAAAATAATTAATAGACATAGAAACCATCCTAAATCTTCCATTGTGACTGCCCTTAATTCATATTTAATATCTTCCATTGTGACTGCCCTTAATTCATATTTAATACTCCAATTAATGTCTGCAGATTGATGTGATTGACTTTTTTTTAAGGGACCACTCTGAGTGCACCGCTACGTGAAGGCGTAATTGAAAAGTTACGCGTCGCCTACGCCTTGGCGTAAACCAAAATTCTGAAGGGCTAATCTAAAGTCGGAACCCTGAAGCGAAGAAGTACCTGCGCATATGGTGTTGTATATCTCCGGATCCTTCCATCGAATATTTCATCTCTAGACCCAATCACAAGCCGCTATTTTCGAATATGATATCTTTGTGTTTGTCCGGAATTAATCACACACTGACGATCACACTAATCTGAAGTCTGAACCTGCAATGGACACCTAGGACACTGTCAAAGCTCTGAAATTAACAAACAAAGCTTGCAGTTGGGCACACCGGCGACATCAGCTGGGGATTTAAAGAAATGCGATCACTGAGGTCAGACGATGGATGCGGTCGCCGTCGGGGATACGCGTCGTGCCGGCGGCAGAATCCGTCGCCGGGGGCCTGTGCCGCCAGGTGCGGCTTGCGGCAATGGACAACAGCTATGGGGCTATGAGCACAGCCTGCAAAGATTGCAAAGTACAGCTTGTGTAGAATAAGTACTTGTTTTAGGTTCTTACTGTAGAATACTTGCTCTATGATCGTAGCTGACGCTGACATGCCACCTAATCCGGGGTTTTTTTTTTTTTGAGAAATGAAATGACCAGGGATGTATCTGGACAGTCAAGAGATATCTTGGTTGATTGTCCTGGTCAAACCTCATGGAGCCTTTGTTTCTCTAAATGGAAATTCAATAGGGAAGAGTAGAGTCACTGTCAGTGAAAATCATATGCACATCTGTGTGAATTGATCTATGCTCCTGCAATCGATTCAAGGGATATAGAAAACACAGCTCTCTGCTGTTACCTGATAGCAGTAAAATGGTCCTTTGACTCAGGCATCTAAAACAGCATGTGAACTTTTTTATTTGTCTCTTTTTGGTTCCTCCAAAATTTGCAGATAAAGATTTACAGCTCTGTGTTTTAGTTACAGAAGGAAATTAACTGGAGCAGTGCCAGCATCAGCATATGCTTCCAAAGCAATGCTTTTTTGCCCTTGAAATATCAACAATTAATCATGACGCGAGGAATCAGTATACCTGACCAGTAACAGAAGAAATGATCTGGTTAGAAGTTCATGTCAGGGAGGCTCCAAACCGGCACTTTTGAGCCTTACGTCAGTATTATCATTCAATTATGTCGTTGTAATGCCGTGTAGGCCTATGAGAACTTAGAGTGGTAGACTGGCCATGCACTTCCTCCAAATGCTGCATTATATAATGTTAGCATGCATATCATTGATGCTATCACCATCTTACACCAAGCTGCCACAAATTAATCCTTCGACTAGAACTCTCAGTGTGTAAAACAAAAAAGATGATCAAACCTTTCATATTTCGGACAAGTGAAATCTAGAGCAGCTGCAGAAAGATTTGTCTGATCTTTAACTTGTGTTGCATTTTTTCAGACCAAGTACAGAAGCTGTCAGCATATCAATACAATTTCAAGCAATGCACAGCTCCTCTGCTCATACATACCTGGTATAGACTGTATTTACTCATTGGTGCAAAAGCAGCCAAATTCTTCGAAGGCCAAATTTTCCACTGATGAGACAAAATTAGGACATAGGAATCTTTGCCTCCACTGAAGAGGAAGATACCTGCCACCAGCTTTGTTTCCTTCCAGCTAGTGCAACACTCAACTATTACATGTGTTCTGTGATTGAACTCTTCTGTCAAGTTCCATTTTTAGTTTTATAAGTGCTTTAGGTGGGATTCTATTTTATATTATCTCATTTGTTTCTTACTTCTGTTGCTTGAATTTCAAGTGATCGTCCTTAGTGACCCTACTAGCGCTGTACTACTAAAGACAGCTTTTCAGGACTCCTATTATCAATCTGGTCAAGTGTTTCTTCAGGAGAGGGAGGTTGAACTGAGAGGGGGTTCATGAAGATGGAGGGCAGGGGCCTGTCTGACTTGTTCAGGAACACCAGCGAGGAGATCTTCCTCAAGGCGATGATGGAGAACTCTATGGGTGTGGCAGCAGTGCCAAGTCTGGAGATGTTGGGGTTCAGGAACACGTCACAAAGTTTCAGAGAAGACAGCGAAGAGTTATTCAACAGCTGGCTTACGAATGGAGAGGCAAGAATTTTGAAACTTACCTGCCATTCTTTTCTGTGCTTCAAAGGTGAAATAGTCCATGCTTCAGAAGATAGGGCCCCTTTTGCTGGGGATTACTCACTTCTTGCACCATCTCTGGAAGTACATAACAAGTATATTAGTAAGCTATATGAACATGAATAGTGGAGTACTACTTACTACACTGGCTAATCTTTCACTCGAAATCTATCACCTAAAATTGCTGACTGTTTATTTGCAGATCCCAGGATTTGGTTCAGTTAACAATCGCCCTCGACAGCCCTCTAGGTAACATATCGGTATGCGAAATTAATTAAATTCGTTTGATCTTGTAAATATGAACTGATTAATGAAATAGTGTATTTGGATGGAGTCAGCACCTTATGATAATGATCAGTGATTGAATTGAAACTAATATCAGAAAAGGCTATCTGAACTTCATATGCTTCAAGATACCAAATAGATCATATATTACACATCTGAAGGTCGGAAATCATGAAGTAGCAACTCCTACTGTAATCACAAATTTCCAGGAAATCTCTTTCTGTGCTGAATCTATAGTTTATTGACTGTAGATGGTGCTGAACATTTTCTTTCGAGGAAATAGTACTGAACTTTTACACTGCCAAATGAAGTTAACACATAAATTTTCATAAACTTGAGCTATTATCATGGATGCTATATTTTATGGTTAGGTGCAATTAATAACTCATAAGGTGTCGTGTAAAACTATGCAGGTTGTCATCAGAAGCCGCAGGCCTTCCGAATCAACAGCATGACCTTACACAACAAACTTTTGTCACTGACAACTTGGTTCAACAGAATTCAGCAATTCCTTCTGTTGAATATCCAAAGGATCACAACCAGCAATCACTCAAGTGCATACTTTGCACACCAGCATCATCATCTATTATAAGATGTATGCAGTTAATGTAATGTTAATCTTGTCATTTTCCATACAACAGGAATGCTGCTGAGAAAGGAATGCAGGCTAGTGACATACTTGTGGCAAAGGTTAGCCAATATCACTATCCATTTGTGTTCAAATAAATAATAATAATAATCTCTGTTTACATCTACCTAGACAAGATTATCAAGCAAGTAAAGGCTTTTTTATTTCTCAATTCTCATTTTCCTGATTTGTTCATGTGTAGGCTTGGTTCCATAGCACTCAACCAATGACTAGAAGCCGTTCTTCAGAACTAAGGCAGGAGTTTCAGATTTCATATGTGCTACTACCTTCCCAGATGATATATATGGTGCTTGATTTGGTAATTTTTGCAGGAGGAGATATGCTGCAATGCAAACTCATGTGGCACCAATAACTACAGGATGCATTGAACCAACTAACCAATTAAAACAAGATTTTACAAACACAACAAACAGTACTCTGGTGAGCAACACACCTGCTCAGACTCCAAAATTTGTATCTCCTTCAAGTTCATCAACATCCCCTCTGGATCATATGGTGGCACAAGATGCTGTTACCTCAGTGGTGAGTATGCTCAAGGACACGCTGGAGCGCAAGAAGCTTGGTAGCCATGCTAACAGAGATACCTCAGTAGGCAATTCTTTTGGATTCTATGACGCTCACCAGTTTCAGCAAAACATTCATGGAGGAACAGATATATTTTCCGTGGTGACAACTGCACAAGTTCAAGATTCCCCAATGCTTCCCAAAGCTGAGAGGCCCATGGAACCAAATAATGGTAACTTCGTTGCTACTGCAAACCAGGTTTGGTTCGGTGCAGCATCTAGAGAGCCTTCGCACAGCGGCTCATCTACTGCTATGACTGCTCATTCAGCTGGATTTGAAGTGTGTGATGAGTTACTTTATATGGGACAAGCAATGTCTGTTTGTGAGAGCACTAAAAAAAATGTTGCAAGTGGAACAAGTGACTGCAGATCAAAAGACAAAGGTATACTTCCATTGATATATTCCCTGAGTTGTAGCAAAACATACTTGGCTTCATGCCAACACTGATTAGTTGATACAGTATGGATGTGAGAATGTTTGATCTGTTGACTTATACTGATGCCATTTTTATCATGCCATGGGAGAGTAATATAGCTTTTTTTTCTGTTTAAATGCACAGGATACAGGGAGAGGGTACTAAAGGATAATGTGAAAGATGACAAAAAGGTGAGATCTGATTATTCCGGAGCATCCAAAGTTTTGTCTGGTAGAATATTCTAATATGATAGTTTTATACATTGGCAGAAAGCAGCATTAACTCGAATGGGATCCATTTCATCAGAAAAAGCAGGTATCTCCAGAAGTCGATTTTTTATATAAGCACCAAATATGTGTTACCTATCAAAATAATTACTCACTAGTACATACATATATACTGGGGAAACATTAAATATATGAATTATGATACACTTGCAACAAATGAGAACACTCGACTAAAACGACGTGACATATGCTTCGACTTGTATACGGTTTTCTTAATCACCAAACGACCTAATTAATGAGCTTGTGCAGCTGATAATGGAGATCCTACCAAGAAGCGCAGGGTTGAGCGCTCACGCAAGTATGTGATCCCCCCTCTTAGAAAAATGGTATTGAACAATATTTCCAATGGGCATGCAGTATATGATGTTGGATTGCATTTTTCTGGTTCAGAATGGCAGAAGCAAAGGAAAGAAGTTCCACACCAGTAATTCCATCCGACATGCAAGCCGTACTAAAGCATTGTGAAACCCTAGAGAAGGAAGTCCGGTCACTGAAGCTTAACCTATCCTTCATGAACAGGTGAGTCCACTGCCTCAAGGACACATGCTTCTAAGGAAAATTCTTGTCCAGTAATCATAAGCCTTTTTTTCTGAAGACAGTCACTCAAATATTTCAATCAATTACAGGAAAGATTCAGAACAGACCAAACAGATAGAGGAGCTTCAGAAGCAAAACGAGGAGTTGACAGAAGAGAAGGAGCAGCTATTAGAGGAGATCGAAAGAATCGTCTCTGACTCCAACACATGATCACCCAATCCTTTTTTACCCGTTTCTTTATACTAATATAACTAGACTTGAAAAGTCCTAGATACAAATAGATGCAAAATCCAGAAGGGCAGGCAAGAATCAGGGGCGGACCCAAAGAGGCACGAGTGAGGGCACAGACCCTCACTTGATTTCTAATTTTCAATTATATGGTCAATTGTTCACCATTGGTGCCCTCCGTAAATTTAAATTAGTGCCCCCGCTGGCCCAATTCAGCCTCTCTTTATAAGTGTGCCTCTCTTCATTTTTTCTAGGTCCACCCTTGGCAAGAATTACAGTACAGCCCTAAATGTACCATTATTTCCACATTGTTACCTCAAGTTTACCATATGAGTAGTCCAGTACGA
The DNA here is from genome assembly GCA_947561735.1 of Cenchrus americanus. NCBI lineage: Eukaryota > Viridiplantae > Streptophyta > Magnoliopsida > Poales > Poaceae > Cenchrus > Cenchrus americanus. The sequence goes on from OX387240.1 coordinate 73,585,773, forward strand.
ACAACCAAACAGATCAGGAATACATTTTACTTCCTATGGCATGTTCATGAAACTAATTATAGCATGAAAATGAACAAAAAAGAAAAACAGCATGCTCCCACACATCAGAACAGGAACTGCATTGTTTCAACTTTATTTCAGAGACAAGCATACCCAAATATTGGGATCCACATTTTCCTTAGATTTTATATGAGACAATCATTTAATGATACATACAGAAGACAACACTACACAAAACCAGTAAATGCAACATGTTCAGACATTAGCCAGCATCGACAACTTGCAACATTACTTCAGAAACAAAAGCAAACAAAAGCACTACATTTCATCGTAGCTTTAACAAATCAAAAGATGGTAAATGATTCCCATTTTCTCAAGATGTGATTATCATCATAGCTTATATTCAGAAATCAAGACAGAATATGTTATTACAGGGTTAATCCAGAGATAAACATCCATTCCATTTCATCATCATTCCAACATCCAACACTAACCACACAATCACACATTACATTTCCAAGACTACCATCCAACAAAATTGGGGGAAAGACCTAACAGATCAGGAACTAGATACCATTACTTCCTAGGCATGTGCATTAAACTAAATTACAGCATCAAAGTGAACAGCAAAAGAACTGATGACAGTCAACACCATGAGAACAGGAACTGCATTTTTTTCAATGCTATTTCAGACATAAACATGCCCATATGATTTATCCAATTGGTCCGATGATTAGGTTCCGTACTTCAAATGCAACATTGTTGAGATAGCAAGAACGACTTCACCATTTCAGTAAGGTCAATAGCAACACATACATCATTGCTTTGAAAAATAAAATGACAGTAACTCATTTCCATTTTCTCAAGCTGCGACAAATTCAGAGCATACTGCAAGATGAGACCGCAATAAGCAGAGCACAAAAATGCAACATGTTGGGAAATCAAGGCAGACTATGTATTCCAGGATTAATCTAGAGATAATCATCCATTCCATCTCATCATTCCAACAACCAAAGGCTTTTAATATAAGGAATTGCTTTCCGACATCCAAATTCCAACACTAGCCACGGACACAATCACACATTGCTTTTCCACGACTACCAACCTACAAGATCGGCAAGACCTAACAGATCAGGAACCAGAGTAGCACATACAGTGGCCACTGCTCAGTGATTGTTCCTCGGCGAGGTCCTCCTTGCGCCAGCCACCGGTGCGGACGCGGCAGCCTTCCTTTTTGGCGATGCCCTCGCCGGCGCCCCGGCAGCTGGTGCGGATGCCTTCCTCTTCGGCGACGTCCTCGCCGGCGCCTTTGTCGCTGGTGCAGAAGCCTGCCTCCTCGGGGACGTCCTCGCCGGCGCCGCGGCCGACGCCTTCTGCTTCTTCTCCAGCTGCTGCTGCGCGGCGATGCGGTCAAACTCATCGCTGAGCTTCCTGGCGCGCTTCTTGGCAGCCGTGGCGATGTTCGCGAGGGGCTCGTCGTCGCCCTCCTCCTCCTCAACCTCTTCCTCCTCCGACTGGTCGGACCCGTCGGAGTCCTCGTCGTCGTCGACGAGCGCCCGCTTCAGGTTCCGCTCCAGCACCGCGGCCTCCTCCTCGTCGGAATCCCCGTCGCTGGCGTCGTCATCGGAGCCGAGCGCGGCGAGCGGCGCGGGCTTGTGGCCGGCGGCGCGGGCCTTGGCCCTGGCGTCGCGGCGAACGCGGCGGCGGAGCTTGTCGATGGACCCCTCGATCCGGCCCTGAAGACGGAGGCGCTTGACGCCGAGGCCGCCCATGGACCAGTGCGCCTCCTGCGCCCAGGCGAGGAGCGGCTCGGTGACGGCCGTCGGCGGGTCGACGCGGTCGCCGGGGAAGAAGCGCGGCCGCGGGAGGCTGCTGCCGTAGAACCGGCCGGGCCCCAGCGCCACCACCATGGTGATTGCCTGAGTGCTGATCTCCCTCTCTGTAGATCTGTCCCTCTCACTAGATCCCTGCAAGCGTGTCGCGGTGTGAGGAAGGGAGATGAATTTGGGGGGAGTTTATAGGAGGAGGGAGCGCGTGGCGGGAACGGCGAGGCGAGTTTGGCGCCAACAAAATGGCGGTAAAAGGATGGAGCGGCGGGTTCGTGCGCGGGAAGCCGCCGCCGCCGCGGCCTTCGGAATGGGAAATGGCGGGCGGAGAGGCCCTCTCGCGGCGCTGCAACTGGGCCCACAGTACCCAGTAAGGCCCAGCTAACGTACTTTACTTACCGGCCCAGACTATGAAACTTTCAAATTTGGGCCTGGACAGCCGAAAACGATCGCTAGCCTAGGTCTCGGCCCGGGCCCACCCCGGGTTTCTGAGTGGAGCGCTGGCCTCGCGTCCCTCGCTCGCGAGAGAGAGAGAGAGCGCCGGCGGCTGCTAGTTAATAGAGAGAGCGGAAGGGCGGCGGCGGCGGCGGCGGACGGACGGAGAGGCGAGCAGATCCACCGGCCGTGGACACGGGATTGCGATGGGGCGGCGGATCCTGAACGACGCACTGCGCAAGATGGTCAACGCGGACCGCCGGGGGAACGCGACGGCGCTGCTCCAGCCCATCTCCGGCGTCATGGTCTCCTTCCTCAACATCATGAAGCACCGAGGTATGGAGAGTGTCCCGCTCCTTACTTGTTGCCTTACCTCCTGCTTCCTTTCTAGTACGTACTGAGCACGCAGCCTCGCCTCGTACCGACGTTCGGTGGATCCAAACCATTTAGCACCTAGGGTTATCATCGATGCCGAATGCTCAAAAACTCGATCCCAATTTCTAGTATGATGAGTGCATGTATTGGGCGATCTGCGAGTGTCATGCTGCTAGGAAGGTTGAGCTGACAAGCCAAGTAGGTCATGACATCGAAGTTGGCTTCTTCAGTACCATGTCGACTTACATTGATAAAATGCGCTGACGCTAATGTCTCGGACCCAATGTTAATGCCTATCCAACGTCTGGGTTAGCAAATGTCATTACGGAGATGGAGAGGAGCGTGCATTCAAATTCACCAGATTTTAACAAGCCTATTACCATTATCTTCCACCAAGCTCTCTTTTGACTTTCGAGGAAGTGTTTGGTCGTACTTCATTTGTTAGAACTTGAGAGAGTTGAGACTTGAAAGCCGTGCTGTACTGTAGTGGCATGCATACACCCACTTTCACTTATATTACTGTCATTTTGAGAACTTTGCCCCCGTTAGAGTTTTCAGCTCCAGGAACTCTTCAGCTTATTTTTTATGGATAACATAGCTCAATTGAACACAAAGTGACATGGAATAGTGGTGAGCTTTTCCCTTTTTGTTTTAGCCGCTTAATCATCTGGATTGTAAACTGATTTTCAGAGATTTTGTGTCTTGATAGTATTCCTTTTACTGTAGTCTTTGTTGTTATGAAGATTTGTTCCAATGATTTGTTTGTTGATTCACAGGGTATATCAAAAACTTTGAGGTTGTTGATCCGCATAGAGTTGGGAAAATTAATGTGGAGCTTCATGGACGTATCAAAGATTGCAAAGCTCTTACTTATAGACAAGACCTCAGAGCTAAGGAGATAGAACAATACAGAGTTCGGATGCTCCCAACACGTCAGGTATTTTATCTGCATATCAATGGAATCATGTCATGTTAGTTCCTTAGATTTTGTTGTATTAGCTTTCTCCAAAAACTACTGCAATCTAAGTTTCTGTTTTGACATGGAAATTGGGAAAAAGCACATACTATGATGACAATTATATCAGGTGGTGTATGTGTGTGGTTTTTGGGTATTCCATTATGATTCCACTCACTTGTACAAGTGACATCCCTTCTAGGGTTCAGGACAGGTCCACGGAAAAAACTCATTGGTGTCACACTGTGTCACTGTCACCTCTATACAATCATGGTGCCAGCTCACATAATTTTATATAGAACTGCAAATTCCATTGCTCCACCCATAATTGTCTTTGCAGTTTAGCTTCACATGTGGAGTGTGCTTTTCATTTGTAGCTTAGCATGGTATCACTAATGGCCTTTCCTGTTTATTTTCTGCCGTTTGGTTCGCAGTGGGGCTATGTTGTGATTACTACTCCGAATGGTGTTTTGGATCATGAGGAAGCAATCAGGCAGAACGTGGGTGGGCAGGTCCTTGGTTATTTCCATTGACAAGGAGCACCCTTCTCTCGCCGTGAATGGCATTATTACAGTGTTGTTACTGAACCCATTTTGTTTCGGTTTTGAGCATGTTTGCTTTCCTTCATCTCCTATAACATGTCCGGCTCACAGACACTAGGAAATGCTAGTTGTTGAACAAGAAGACTGTAATTTTTCATTTGAACTGATATATCTTGTACATCTACTGTGTCTCCTTGAGATTCCATGATCCTCTAGGAATGGTAGCTCGTTTCCAGTGGCGAATCTAAAGATTGAGTGGTGGTGGTGGGGGGGTGGGGGGGGGCTCTCCTTCCCCTTTTTCTTCCTCAAAATTTCCATGGGAAACTCGAGGACTAGTATAGTACCCGTGCTAATGATACGGCTATACTTCATAACTCAAATCAACCCGAAAGGTGACATTTCCAAAACTTCAAATGAAATGGAGTTAGCAAGGTCATTGATTTTAGCAATTCCATGAACAGTCATGGGTCACAGCTCATTTGACCATCACGAGATTTTAACATGTTGGCTGCTTCATCAGGTCATGGTGAATCACATTCATGGAATGCATGTACTGCAATGCATGAACCTGCAAACAGAAAGACAATTGCCATTGTTCATGATTTCCATAAAAAAGTGCTAATGCTATATCACTGGGTCACATGCCACATGGGCCACAGGCAGATTTGTACAACAGGCAGATTTCCTATTTGTACAAGGAATGGTAAGAGGCTTACAAAATGTCGCATGATAAATTGATAGTGCAAGCAAAATCTAATTTTGTAATCACACAAAGTGCCTACCTGAGCATGTGTTGATGAAAAATCTGTTGTTTTTTATCATCTGAGAGTATTGTGTGGTAATCTAAACCCACCCAAAGGAAAGGAACAGCTCCCAGTGATGTACTGCAAGTTAAGCCAAGAAATGCTAAAAAGACCTACAATTGTGAACCTCGGAACGCTAAAAAGACCTGCAATGATTATTATTTATATAAACAAGTTCCCTAATTCATACTCCCTCCATTCCAAATTGTGAACCTCAAAATGCTAAAAAGAACTACTGTTTGGAATGGAGGAAGTAGATAGCAGTTTATTTTGTGCCAAGAAAAAGACCGGGAGGTAGCAGGAAATATAATTGTGTCCTCTTGCGTCTCCAATGGGTGACATTCACCATCTGCAAGTATTGCACCTGCCACAACTGCAGTTAAGCACACTTTCTGGAGTGCTGATTTTTCTATAGTTCCATAGCTCTACAAGTTCTAGGATATGTCTACCAGCACTGGCAAATATCCTACAGTGAGATTAATTTTCGTACTAAGCTCACTTGGAATTAGAGTCATTTTAATCTAATCAGATATATGAAATGCAAAACATTCCAGTGAGATCAATTTTCGTACTAAGCTCACTTGGCATTAGAGTCATTTTAATATAATCAAAGGGGCAAATGAAAAACACTGAAAACTGAAAAAGCTTAAATAGGCACTATGTATAGAAAAGAATATAATCAACAGGAACAAAATAATTGTCATTGCAAATTGGTTAAACACCAGACTCTAGCGGTTTTACTTGTTTGTTACTGTCGGCAACCGGAGCGGCGGCTTGCTGTCGATGGCCGGACGTCCCATCTCGCTGCGCCGTCGCCTCGCCAGGAAGCAGCCTGCACGCCCCGCTGCTGCACCCTGGGAGCTCCTGCCGCCGTGCCCCTGGAGATCTCACCGTCATCTACAGTTATGCACACACACATAGAAAATATGTTCAGAGAGTAGCACACTAATGCTCGCCCCAGGAAGGCAACACAGCTACAGGGAGTTCAATATTATTCTGTTCAACCAGCATTGATTTAGAAGACAAAATGCTTTCTAATCCCTTTTTGCTTCAACTACACCCATGTGTTGGAAAACCAAAATAATATATAATCACGTACTGCAGCCTGTTCGTTTGGCTGGTGGTTGCTGGCTGGTTGCTGATGGCTGGTTTGTTCTGCTGGCTGGTGGCTGATAAGCCAAACGAACAGGACGATGAGCTATGGGTTCAAACTCTATTAGCTCCCAATTAAATTTATACAGCCCTCGTTATGTGTTGCAAATCAGGACATTGACATGGGCGGCAGTGGCAGTCATTGCTCTATAGCAGGAGAAAACGAGAAAAACTATCAACTGCTATTTGGTCCACAGGAAAACATTTGAACTATAATTTACTCAGAGTTGTAGGAAAAATTAATCAGAGCTAACGAACTGACTCAGATTTGGTTCGCTGCACACTTACTTAAAAAAATTAATCAGAGCTAATGAACTGTGTCCTTCAGCTTGTGTTGCTTTCTTGTATTCACAGACCTTGTAAATATATCTATCCACACAGATGCAGTTTACATATGAGAACCAAAAAAATGTAGTCATCCTTATAGTTGTTTGGGAAAACGAACTGTGTGCCATAGAGAACAAGGATGCAAATCGAAATAGAAACAATATTGCATTCTGATCAAAAATATAACACAAGGTTCATAAAGCAACTTACATGTTCAAATTTGAAAATAATATATACTTTCAATTATTATTATACCATCTCACTTGTGAAAATCTTCATTGGCTGCATCCCAACTTGATGTCCTGACATAAAAGCACCATGGTTGGACTTGGAAGGACAGAAAAGTGAAAGAACCTCCACTCCAAGTTCCTGTCAATTCATAAAAGATGAGAGCAGGTTTATATGATTTAACCTTGTTCCATCCAATATAATTTTTGAGCTCTTTACCACCAAAACGAAAAGATTCTCAAATCTATGGTCCAACACACCACCCATGCACAAATAATATTTTCACCGTGCAAATGATTGCAATATATACCACTCTTTGATCCATCTTTACTTTTCACTGTGCTTCCTAAATTATAGTTAACTAAAAAAGAATAAAAAGTTATTGAGCGAAGAACAATTATCTATACTACCGGGCAGGTAGGTACTGGACTGCGTAAATGTTGGATGCAAAGTGCTAAGCATCCGGCCCAATGGAAGCCCATTATACAAATAACGGTTCTATTATCCCCCACAAGTCTCAGGCTCCCAGCAGCCTCGTCTTCCTCATGTCAATCGAGTTTCTCACGGTTGTTTGGCAGCCAGCCATGGCGGATGCCGCCAGATGGGAACGGATGGCCAGCGATTAGTAGGGGGCAAGGTGGAGGTCCTTCCGGCATTCCGCCGGCAGGTGGGGCAGCTGCCCCACCCTGCCGTATGGGGAGCTCCGCCTATGCAGGGGAGAGATGGGGAGGACGGAAGGAAGCAGGGAAGGAAGAGAAGGAAGGAAAGCTCGAGTGGCGGCATCCCGGCCCCGCCCACACCTACAGCTGGATCCGGCCGCCCACCAGAGGGAGAGGGTCAGGAAGAGCTCGTCAGGAAGATTGGGGTCAGGAAGAGCTCGTCAGAATCGGGATTGAGTCAGCGAACCGGAAGGGTGGGACGAGAAGTGAGGGATCGGCGGGCACTTGCCGACGGAGTGGCGGGCGACGAAGAGTTGAGGTTGGCGACTACGCTGTCGTGGTCACGTAGCGGCGGCGTGGAGCAGAAGAAGGCCTCCGCCGCCTCCTCGCTCCAGCACACAGCGGCCTCCGCCGCCTCCTCGCTCCGCGCGCAGCGGCCTCCGCTTGCGCCGTGATGCTTGGATCCACGGCCATGGCTTCAGTATGATGTCTTGTGATCTGCGTGTGGTGCGATGAGGGAGGGGACGGGGCGGCTTGTGGAGGGATGAGGGAGGGGGCGGACGGCTGGATCGCCCATAACTCCTTGTCGCCGCCCGCATATCCTCGTCTCGCGCGCAGCGCGGGTTTCCTTGAGTTCCTCGAGTGTGGGGAGGGCGGGCTGAGGTTTGATGTGGGAGACATAAGCCTTTGGATGTGAGTGAGTAAGAGAAAACATATGTGCAAGTGCAATCAAGCCCCTAAGTGGGTTTTGGTGATGTTGACCACTTAATTAAAGGACTAATGAGCTTTTGAGTATGTGTGACAGGTTTAAACTTAAAGAAAGGAGAAAAGGAAAGAAAGGTGACCCCTCATTGTTTGAAGTGGCTTCCTAGAGCTCAAGACAAGCTTTAATTTCATTTTCTATTTTGAATTTGAGTATAGGACAAGCCGTACTATTAAGAGGGATACTAATAGTGGCATGGATGATACCAAGTACTTAAAAGTTTACTGTAAAACCAAAATTATCCCAGCCACAAATGACCCATTAGCTAGCTGACTTAGTCTTGAAAACTCCTTTCCCGGAACCTCTGAGCTTTTCCGGAAGTTACGGGTCGTTCCCAAGTCGGCCGCTGAAGTCACCGATTCCGGAGGTTCCGGGATCCAGCCCGGAGGTTCCGGGATTTCGAAAGTAACCGTTGTTGTTCCAGATTTGAGGGTATTTATACCACCTCATCTCCCAACGGTTATCTTCTTCTCTCCTCCGCCAAACAGTAGCTTTCGCTCCCCTTCTCTTCCAAGCATTGACTCCCACCAACTTGAATCCAAATCTAACCCTAGAATTCAAGTGTAGAGTGATTCCTTGTGAGAAAAAGCAAATCCAAGCCCCTTCTTGTGTTCTTGAGCACTTGGTGGACCCCTAGCTCCTTGGTGGATCTTTTACTCTTGGAGTCTTGCTCCTAGACGGCTAGAGGTTGCTTGGAAGCTCTCCAATCGATTGTGGAAGCTCCAAGAAGTTTGTATTACCCTCACTTACTTAGTGGAAACCCTCCATCTATTACTTTGGTGATAGGTGTGAGAGAGGAGTGGATCTAGAGAGATTCCATAGCCTTTGTGGCTAACCTCAACAACGTGGATGTAGGACAACCTTTGTGGTGAGCTGAACCACGGGATAAATTGTTGTCCCTTGTGTTTAATCTTTTATTGTTGTTGTTGGTTGATCTCTTTAGGTTGCTTGCTCACTAGATCTATTAGGGTTTTCTTTGTTTCTTGATATATCTCTAACCCTAAGGTTGCTAGTGTGCTTAGTATCTTTCCTTAAGCTCTTGTAACCAATTTTCGGCTATATTGTTGCTCTCTAATCTTGTTTCCCACAGCAAATCGTCAGAGGAAAGAATTCCCTAAAGCTCCTGGAAAATACACTGAAGTGCATTTTCTCGGAGGTTCCAGGGAAAAGCCCGGAGGTTCCGGGGTCTGGGCAAAAGTTGGTAGAAATTGGTCGAGTTTGTTTTGCAGGCCTATTCACCCCCCTCTAGGCCACTTGCATTGATCCTTTCAATTGGTATCAGAGTGGGTTATCCTCGTAAACACCTAACCGTGTGAGGATATGGCAAGTGATGATGGCAAGCAAGAAGAAGAGGAGTTTGAGGACATGCCTGTCGGTGTTTTAGACCGGCAAACCTACCAAGGGGTACCCGAGGTAGTAGATTGTGCGGTGAGGATCGTGATCGGTTGACCGAGAACTCGAAGGTATGCGCAAGGACACGGGACAGAAGATTTATATAGGTTCGGGCTGCCAAGGTGGCGAGCCCTACGTCCTGTTTGGGGTATCAAGTATGGCGCCCTGCGCTTGGTGTTGGGTTGAGATCAGGTTGTCTGGCCAGGTACCCGGCCCTCCTTTATATAGTCCAGGGGGTGGGTTCCTAGTCGGTTACAAGGCAGGAGTCCTAGTAGGATTACACAGAACGAGTCCTAGTAGGATTATAGGGGAATTCTAATAGAGTCCGTCTTCATCCTTCCTTGCATGTGTGCCCGGGGAGTATGCCCGACAATACCAAGCGAGGTTGAAGGTGATGCCTCGGAAGTGGGCAACACATCAGCCCAAGAGAAGTTCGAGAAGCTCAAAAAGGCTGTGAAGGAAAGCTCCAAGGAAGGAAGCAAGAAAAGCAAGAAAGAGAACAAGAAGAAAGAAGAAGAAGAGGAAAAGAAGAAAGAAGACAGCAAGCAAGAAAAGAAGAAGAAGAGAAAGAAGGAGGAAAAGAAAAGAAGAAAGAGAACACCTTCACCATCTCCACCACCATCTTCATCATCCTCATCGTCGTCCTCATCTAGTGAGAATGGAGATGATGATGATGAGTACTACGACACAAGAATTCCCAAGTGAACAATCAAGCCTAAGCCGAAGCACAAAGCAAAGAATGACTACAAAAGCGTATCCTTTAACTATGACTCCTTAGATGTCAAATCCAAGGATGATTTGACTATTCCCGTTGGCAAATTACCCCAATTTGATGGGACTAACTTTGCCAAATGGAAGCATCTGATGAAAGCTTATCTAATCGGCTTAAGTTTGGAATTGTGGAATATTGTGTGTGTAGGTTTCGATGATCCCGAAGATTTTAGAAACCTCACTCCAAGTGACTGTCGCAACATTAGGAGGAATGCTCAAGCTACAAGCATACTCCTTAGTGCCTTGAATGCCCAAGAGTACAGCCGTGTTAGTGGACTTGAGATTGCCAAAGAGATTTGGGACATTCTCCACATTGCACATGAGGGTGTTGACAAGGTCAAGAAATCCAAGATCAACATATTGATGGGCGAACTCAATAGGTTTACTATCTTTGATGGAGAAGGGCCACAAGAGATGTTTGATAGGTTGATGGTCAGTATTGGAAAGATAAGGGGTCTAGGTGGTGATGAGCTAGATGACCACTTTGTTGTGAAAGTGATGTTGGAGGCCTTTGCTCCAAGAAATCCCACTCTAGTCACCTTGATTAGAGAGAAGAAAAGGTTTGAGGAGTTGTCGGTGTTTTAGACCGGCAACCTACTACTACGGGGAGTACCCGAAGTAGATGAATGTGACTCGCCGAGATCGGTAACTCGAAGGAAGAGACACGTGGCACACAATTTAGACGAGGTTCGGGCCGCGAGGTGCGTAATACCCTACGTCCTGTCATGCTGCGTAGCTACGGATTGATAGGGCACAATTACAAGATGGTGCAATGGTGCGCCGTGAGTTGTATGAGAGGAGATTGGATGAAGGGATCGGTCCCCGCCTCGCCTTATATAGTCGGGAGGCGGGGTTACAAGTCGGAGTAGGGAGAGAGTACTAGTCGAGTACGTCTAGGAGTCCCTCGTACGGTGCGGAACATGTACAGCTCCCTAACCGAGTACTACTCCTGTGTAGTCCTTGTGCTCCACGCCTTCAGATGCCGTGTAGCGCAAGCCGGGTAGTCCCAGGGGCCCACCGAGTAGTCAGTCCTGGTACCCACCGAGGTAGTGGGCCCAGGGAGGTCCATACGACAAGCCCCCGAGTACTTTGTAGTCGAGAAGGATAGCTTCAAGTAGTCTTGACGGCCTTAACGAGCAGTCCTCAAGCGTCCCCGAGTGCTGCAAGCCAAAGTCCTCAAGAATAGTCGAAGCATCCCGAGGCTGGAATGTACTCCAGCTGATGTTTGAGCAATCTTGAAGTCTTCTCGAGTAGTCCCAAGCGTCCTTGAAATCTGCCTTCGAAGGTCTTCAAGAAATGCCGATCTTGTCTTGAAGCCGGAGCGCGTCATGGAGGTGCGATTTGCGAACCGCACTCCACATGGAGTAGCCCCCGAGCCTCGAGCCGCGGGCTGCGGCTTAGGGTCCATCGAAATCTTGGCAAGATAATCCCGAAAAATCCGGAGAGAAAAACCGAAGGACACGTGGCACGGAGCCCCCCGAGCCTTGAGTCGAGTACTTCCTCTCGAATTGAAGGGTCTTCTTGGAGAATGTGTCCTGAGATGCTCTTGAGACTAATCGCGTCCCAGGTAGTCGAGTAGAAGTAGCCGAGCCCCCGAGGTGAGGCGCGTCGACTAGTAGAATACGAAGAGTCACGCGCAGCCGCTGAGTCAGCCGCACGTGGACTTATCCGGCCTTTGTTGCGGAGGCGATTTGGCTTATAAATAGAAGCCAAAACCCTTAGGGTTTTTCACCCAAGTGAGCCGCGAGTCATTTCCATTTGAATCTTGAAGCAAATCCACTCCCGGTAGCTCTTGCCGCCGCGGTAGATCCGAGCGCATCGCCACCCGAAGCCTTTAGGGTAGCCCCCGAGCGGATGCGAGTGAAAACTCCTTGCACTTGGAGAATGAAGCGGTCGCCGTCGAAGACGTCCAAGGCCGGCGGGGAAGAAGAGGAGCCGTGCGAGAGGCCGCCGCGGCCGCCAGCGGTGCGGCGCCGCCCCGCGTCTCCACCGCGCGCCGATCCAAGCCGCGAGTGGAAAAAATCTAAGGTCAAGACGGAGGACCGCCGGCCCCGCTCGAACGGCGGGTTCATCGGGGAGAAGGAAGTCGACATGTGGAGATCCGCCGCGGGGAGATCCTTATCCGATGGAGAAGGCCGAAGACGAGATCCCGATGTTCTCGCGCTTCGTGGAGCGCGGTCTTGCGCTCCCGGCCAAGCGACTTCTTCAAGGGGCTGCTCGGGTACTACGGCATCGAGTACCTCAACCCGAACCCGAACGGCATCTTCCACACGTCGGTCTTCGTCCACTTCGCGAGGCCTTCCTCGGAATCAAGCCGCACCGGGTGCTCTTCCGAAGTTCTTCCGCGTCAAGCCGCGGCCCGGTGCCTCCAACCCCGAGTAGTCGGAGGATCCGGGATCCAGCGCGAGGGAAGACGCCGCGGATCGGGCACCGGCGTACAAGCTCGTGGACTCCAACACGGACCGGAAGACGAGGTGGTTCTACATCACGAACCACCACCCCGTCCCGCCGAAGCCGAGCGGACGGCGGCCCGGGCATCGTGAGTGGTGGAACACAGAGCCCACCATGCAAGAGGGGATCCGGCTCCCCGAGCCGCTAGCACGCATTCGAGTGCTCGGAGAAGCTGGGACCGAGGGCCGAGCACGTGGCCTTCGGTTTCATGAAGCGCGAGGATCCGGCCGGCGCCGATGGCGCGGGATACGGCCGGGCTTCTAGTACACCGGCGACGACGACTCGTCGCGGATGCGGGGGGCGAGTTGGACGACAACGACATCGTCGAACGGTTGTCGCGTATCTTCAAGGACATGCCGCCGTACACGGCGTGCCGGCCGAGGAGTACTCCGCCGCGCACCCGCCCAACGAGGTGAGTAACCGTACCCCCCTCGTCGAGTAGTGAGTGCTTGTAGTAGAGTTGTTGACGCCTTGTGTCTTTGCGCAGGATGATGTGAAGCGGTTCGTCTCCGAGCCGCAGCCGCCACCGAGCGGGATCGAGATCCCGGCGGAGGGGAAGGTGAAGGAGCGCCGCGAAGTCGGTGAAGGCGACGACACCGTCATCGTGGAGGATACCTCCGATGACGACGACGAAGACGAAGAGACTCTTCAGGACCGCTTCCAACTGCGGTCGAGGTTTAGCCGTCCGGGCTTGCCTCATGTTCCACTTGTTCAAGACCCTCCGCTAGCACGGAGACTAGCCTTGCCGCGCCGCCTCGGAAGCCGCGCAACCCCCGCCAAGAAGCGGGTGGCGAAGAAGATGAAGGTCTCAGAGACCACGCCTCCGGAGGTAAGTTATCTTGAGCGAGTAGTCGAGTACCCGCCGTTCGAGTACATTGCCGACGAGTAGTCTTCCTTTATGTGCGGGGGAGGTGCCGCCGGCGGAGCCCGTCGAAGAGGGCGACGAGGGCATGTGGGACACGGTGGGGGAACCGGCCGGAAGCCGAAGTCCGGCCCCCCCGCGTCGAGGAACTCCGGCGCAGGTGGAGCGCCGCCCCCTCGCTCCGGCGAGAGAGCGAGAGGAGCCGTGGCCGCCACCGTTGGAAAGGTGGTGACCTCTGGAGCGGAAGGTGAAGGTGCGCCGGCCGCCGCCGCCGTGGAGGAGGCAGTAGCCGAAGAGGCGGAGGAGGAGGCGCCCGCCAAGGGTGGACTGGTTGATATTGCCGGCATCCTCGGTGCTCCGCCGTGACCATCGTCCGGTCGAGCTTGTAAGTACCATGTCCTTACGAGTAGTAATAGCCGCGGTAGTCGATGATTGCCGACGATCTTCGTGAACACTCCGCGAGAAAATCCACAGATCTAAGCTGGGATGGAGACGAGCCCTCATCAGCAGAGGCGGAGGAAACTGCGCCGCCCGTCGAGGAGGCCGCTCCCGGAGCCCAAGCTACGACCGAGCCCCCGGCTGCCGAAGCGCCGCTGCCAGAGGCGGTCGTAGTCGAAGGTGAGTACCCTTCTTGAAGCCGTAGGACTCCAGGACGAGTAGTCGTAGGCACTGATGCACGTGTCGTTTGTTGGCAGGCGCTGAAGGAGGTGACATCCCTGCAGGGGTGCCCATGCGGGAGTTGACACCGAGAGGCCCCGCAGGCCGCGAGAAGGAGCCCCCGAGCCGGTGGGGGAAGTCGTAGAGAAGTCCACCGGGGGGGGAGGCGGTCACCACGTCGCCGGGGGGTTTCCCCGGAGGTGGCTATCCGCTCCCCCGAGATCCAAGACGCGGAGCCCATCCGGTCTGCGCCGATGGCGGAGGCTACGTCAGGTAGCCGCGGCGGGATTGAACTTCTGGCCGACGATCTCGTCGAGCCGGCAACGGTGGCCCGGAAGACCGGAGGCGATCCGGCGAGCCGAACAGTGGATGAAGGTACGTAGCCGTAGCCTCCCGAGTAGTCAATCCTTTGCCGTTGAGTACTCTTCTTGACTTGAGCTTGTCTTGTGCAGGACGTCGCGGAGCGATCCCGCGAGAAGTCGAACCTCGCCGCAAGGTTACGGCGACACCGTGCTCCGAGCCGAGGCCTTGGAGGAGCGACTCGTGAAGTCGCGGAAGCACGCGGCCGCCATGCGATCAAAACTCGACGCCGCCTTCGCCAAGTACCACAACGACGTGATGGAGTTGCGGGCGAAGGGCGACGAGTTGGTGCGGAAGAACAAAGGCCTCCGCAACAAGAATAAAGGTATGCCCCTTGACTTGTCGGGTACTTGTTGGAAGTCGTCAAGCCTCCGACCCATTGTTGTGTTTCCATGTTGCGAACTCGAAGGCCGGGTGGAGCGGTGAAGGCCTCGGAGGTCAACATGAAGAACCTCTTCTACCGGGAGCAAGAAGCCCGCCGGTACTTGAGCTCGACTACAAGGAGCTCGCCTTCGAGTGCGAGAAGCACATGGAGCCGCGGATTGCCTCCGACAGAGATCTCGTCAATCGCTACAAATCTTTGCGAAGTTGAATGAAGATTGCGAGGCGCTCCGGCCCGGTCGAAGGACCTTGAAGAAGCCGCTCTCTCCCGATCGCGAGGCTCCCGGTGCCGCACCGGGCGGCCCCAAGATCGCTCCTCCGGCGGATCGTCTTCGTGAAGCACCAAGCCGGCCGGCCGCCTACGTCAAGCACATGGCCAAGTCGATCCCGAAGCAAGTCCCGGCCTTCATGAAGTCGTACTTCCCGAAGGCTCCGGTGGAGGTGGTCGGCGGCGGGGTAGCCGCCAATTGCTCGGATGAGCGAGGCGCGAGCTGTCTGGAGCGAGATGGCTCCCCATCGCGGAGCGGTAGCCGAGAAGGCCGAACCTCCAATAGCCCCGCATAGGTAGCTAGTAGCCATAGTTGTACGAGAAACACTTGTAATGAATTATTCATGTATCAATGAAATGAGATTTTCCGACAATGAGTACTCGTGGTCGCGATCTTAGAGTGCGGAGTGCCCATCGTGGAGTAGGTGCGAGTAGTGGTACTCGACCTCGGTAGTCCCGTTGTAGGGAGCAAGACAAGAAACAAGTTGATGAACAATCAAGCTTTATTAGCGAAGAAGTACACACGGGTGGCCGGGCCGTAGTTACAAGTAGTCGCCCGGACCGGAGGCCGCTTACAGCTAAGTGGCGCTGGAGCGGGTAGCCGCTTGCAGCTGGTGATCCGTAGGTAGCCGTGTAGGCCGGATCGCGCATCCGTAGGTAGCCGCGCGGGGCTGGATCTTGGAGTGTGGTCTCTTGGTAGACCGCTGCTAGAGTCCTTGACGCTCGTCGCAGCCCAGGGTCCGTAGGTAGCCGCGCGGGCTGGATCCTGGAGGAGAGTAGTCCGGAGACTTGAAGCCAGGACCCGGGGGGTCGCTTGCGGCGAGGGGTGCTGATGTAGTCGTGTAGACTTGAACCCCGGAGTAGTCGTGTGGACTAGGCGTAGAATCGACAGAGTTGGTCGACGTTCCACGAGTTGTTGACGTCTTCGCCTTCAAGTGTTTGGAGGCGGTAGGAGCCCGGCCCGGTCACCTTAGCCACGGTGAAGGGGCCTTCCGCGGGAGGGGAGCCGAGCTTGTGGAGTCCTTCCGTGTTACGGATACGGCGGAGGACAAGATCTCCAACGTTGAAGGAGCGTTCCTTGACGTTGCGATCATGGTAGCGTCGGATACCCTCCGGGTACCTTGCTGATTGGACGAGGGCGGCGCAGCGAGCTTCTTCGAGGCTGTCGATATCAACTCGTCGCTTGTCTTCCGAGACGCCTTCGTCGTAGTGCTCCACCGCCGGCGAGTTCCATATGACGTCGGCGGGGAGGATGGCTTCGAGCCGTAGACCGGGGAAGTAGGGGGGATTGCCCCGTTGGCTTGGATGGTTGAGTCCGCGGCCCCCGAGTGCGTTGGGCGGTTCATTGATCCACTTGCCCCCTTTGGAGTTAGCGAGCGTCGTGTAGCCGCTTCTTGAGGGCGTCGAGCAACATCCCATTGGCGCGCTCGACTTGTCCGTTGGCCCGTGGATGGGCGACCGAGACGTATCCGACGTCGATCCCGCCGTTCTCGCAATATTCCCGAGGCGGTGGTTGTTGAAGTTGGACCCCGGTGTCCGTGATGATGCGGTGGGGTAGCCCGTAGCGGTGTACGAGTTCATCCAGAAGTCGAGTACCCTGTCGGCCTTGGGGCGTGTAACCGGCTTGACCTCGATCCACTTGGTGAACTTGTCGATAGCCACCGGTACCCCGTTGAATCCTCCCGGCGCGGTTGGCGGTGGCCCAATCATATCGAGCCCCCGGCGGGCGAAGGGCCGGGTTGGTGGTATGGTGACTAGCTTGTAGGCCGGGACGTGTTGTCGCTTGGCGAAGAACGCGGCATCCTTGGCACCTTCGACGAGTTCTTCGGCATCGCCCGTGGCCGTGGGCCGGTAGAAAGCTCGTCGGAAGGCCTTGCCGACCGGCGTGCGTGAGGACGCGTGGTTGCCGCGAGACGCCCTTGTGGATCTCCTCCAAGATGTCCTTGCCTTCTTCACGAGGGACGCACTTCATGACAGGTGGCGTAGCCGAAAAATAAACTACCCGGGGCAAACGTCGGAGCCGCCGCGCGCCGCCCGTGTGTCGCTCCCGCCGCTTCCGGAGCGACGGCGCCGGATATGCCTTGTTGATTTAGAGATGGACGGTGAGCGCAATGGGCCTTTGAGGCTTTGGACTGCTCGCTAGATTAGAGGCAAGTTGAAACGTTATCATCTACCATGGACGGGACAACCGGCAGCCGGACGGCCCGCCATGGCTCCATCTAGGGTGTCGTTGAAGCCGCCGGAACTCGAAAATGTCACCGAAGAAGAAAGGAGGTACTTGAGCACGCTTAGATCTAGGCCGGGGCGGCTGCCCCGGCTCGCCCCAATGTAGCTCCGCCCCCGCTTCATGAGTACTCCCGAGAAGATGCGCCCCGCTTGTAAAGCTTGTCACCGACGAGGACGTAAGATTTGGCGCGGCGGACGAGTTGTTCGGGGCTGCGTTCTTGTCGGAGGGGGACCTTCGCTCGCCGAGGTAGTCGATGAAGGGTTGCCTCCGGTCCACGTCGATCATCATGACCTCCTGCCCGTGGTGGATGAGCTCGTACGGTGGTCGGTGGCACCGGCTCCGGGATGGATGGCGCGTGAAGCTCATGGACGAAGACGCCCACTGGTACTTGGGCGCGGGTGGATCTAAGCTTCGAGAGGACGTCCGCTGCAACGTTGTTGTCGCGGACGATGTGATGGAACTCGAGACCATAGAATTTGTTCTCGAGCTTGCGGACTTCTAGGCAGTAGGCGTCCATGTTCTCCTTGTTGCGGTCCCAGGACTTGTTGACTTGGTTGATGACCACCGCGGAGTCGCCGTAGACTAGTAGCCGCTTGATGCCCGGTGAAGCCGCGAGGCGGAGCCCGTGTAGGAGAGCTTCGTACTCGGCTTCATTGTTTGAGACCTTCCGAGAAGATGCGCAGGACGTACTTGAGTTGTTCACCCGTTGGAGAGATCGGGAGTACCCCCGCGCCCGCGCCCTCGAGGTTGAGTGAGCCATCAAAGTACATCACCCAATGCTGCGGTCGCACCGGTGGGAGTAGGTAGCCGGTTCTCCCGCCACTCGCCATGAAGTCGACTAGCGCTTGCGACTTGATGGCCGTGCGTGGCTTGAAGTCGATGGTGAGAGCGCCGAGCTCGACGGCCCACTTGGAGATTCTTCGGTGGCGTCTTGGTTCCTCAGGATGTCGCCGAGCGGGTAGTCGGTGACGACGGAGACCGAGTACTCCTGGAAGTAGTGTCGTAGCTTCCGCGAGGTGATGAGTAGAGCGTACAAGAGCTTTTGCACGGGCTGGTAGCGAGCCTTGGACTCTGATAGAACCTCGCTGACGAAGTAGACTGGGCGCTGGACCGGATAGGCGTGGCCGTCTTCCTGCCGCTCGACAACGATGGCAAGATGCGACCACGTGGGTAGTCGCGGCTAGGTAGAGCAAGATGGGCGCTCGCCCTTGTGAGGAGCCGTGAGGATTGGCGGCTTTGACGAGGAAGTCCTTGAGCCGGGCAAGAGCTTGATCCGCCTGCGGAGTCCACACGAACTTCTCGTGATGCTTGAGTAGTTTGAAGAAGGGGAGGCCCCGTTCTCCTAGCCTCGAGATGAATCTGTTCAACGCCGCCATGCACCCCTGTCGCCTTCTCGGACGTCCTTGATGCTCGTGGGAGCTTTCATGCTCGGTGATGGCGGAGATCTTCTCGGGGGTTGGCTTCGATGCCGCGCCGGGCCGATGATGAAGCCGAGTAGTTTGCCCGAAGGGACGCCGAAGACGCACTTGTTCGGGTTGAGCTTCCGGCGGTACTCGCGTAGCGATGCGAAGGTCTCTTCAAGGTCGTCGATGAGGGTACCGGAGTCCCCGGTTTTGACAACCACGTCATCCACGTAGGCCTCGACGTTCTTGTTGAGTTGCCGCTTGAAGCGAGCCCGGATGGCCCGTTGATAGGTAGCGCCGGCGTTCTTCAACCCGAATGACATGGTCGTGTAGCAAGACGTGCCAAACGGGGTGATGAACGCGGTCTTTTCCGGTCTTCCTCCTTGATTGCGATCCGGTGGTACCCGGAGTAGCGGTCGAGGAAGCAGAGAGCGGTCGCGGCCCGCCGTGGAGTCGATGACTTGATCAATCCGCGGCAACCCGAAGGGGTCCTTGGGGGCGTGCTTGTTGAGGTCGGTGTAGTCGACGCACATCCTCCACTCGTTCGAGTTCTTTTTGCGGATGAGGACGGGGTTGGCGAGCCACTCGAGATGGAAGACTTCTCGGATGAAGCCGGTGCGAGTAGCTTGGTGAGCTCCTTCTTGATGGCGTCCCGTCCGTCGTCGGCAAAACGTCGGAGGTGTTGTCGCTTGGGGGTGGCCTTTGGATCGACGTTGAGGCGGTGCTCAATCGGCTCCCCGGGCACTCCCGGCATGTCCGTCGGCTTCCACGCGAAGATGTCGCGGTTAGCCCGAAGGAAGCCGATGAGCGCGTCTTCCTATTTGGGGTCGAGGCCGGCCCCGATGGTGGTGGTCTTGCTTTGGGGTCGCTGTTCCAAGGTCGACCGTCCCGACGAGTACCTCCTCGGGTGGCCGAGGCTTGTTGGTCGTTGTCGGACTTCTGCGGGATGTCGAGTTCGCTCGTGACGAGCTTCTTCGACGCGGCGTAGACCTCCATCATTGCGTTGGGTACTTGGTTTGTGGAGGCGATCACCACGGCCTCTCGTATCGCGATCGTGGGAGATCTTCAAGTCCCCTTGGAGGGAGAGTACGCCGGCCGGACTTGGCATCTTGAGTACCAAGTAGGTGTAGTGGGGCACCGCCATGAACTTGGCGATGGCCGGTCCGCCGAGGATGGCGTGGTAAGAAGTCTCGAAATCCGCGACCTCGAACTTGATGTACTCGGTGCGGTAGTTATCCCGAGACGCCCCGAAGGTAACTGGCGTACCACTGAGCCCAGTGGGATAGCCGCGTTGCCTGGGACGATGCCGTAGAAGGGCGCGCTGCTCTTGGTGAGCATGGGGGTGACATCGAGGTTCATCTTCTTCAAGGTTTTGGTGAAGAGGACGTTGAGCCCGCTTCCACCGTCGATGAGCACCTTGTTGAGCTTGGAACCCGCCACATCGTTGGCTTCGGGACGAGGGGGGAACCGTCCCGGTTCGGAGAAGTTGGTCCATTGGTCCGCGCGGAGAAGGTGATGGGTACCTCCGACCACCCGAGAGGGGTCGGGACCGCCGGTTCAATGGACATCACTTCACGACGGGTAGCCTTCGCTCCCGCTGGCCGGGGCGTCCGCCGAAGAGGACGTTGACGGTCTTCTCGGGTTCTTGGAAGTCGTTGTCGTCGCCGTCCTTCTTCTTGCCCTTTTGGTCGTGAGGGTGCGGTGGCTCCGGCGTATCCTTGAGTGCGTGCCTGAGCTGGTAGCACTGCTCGGTAGTGTGGTTGCCGTTTGGATGCCACGGGCACTTCTCCTTCAGCAGGTCCTTGAACCCGCCAGAATTCTTCTTCGAGTTCCCTTTCGAAGGGCGCCGGATAGCCGCGACGATGTTGTCCCGGCTTGCGCTTGCGGTTGGAACCCGAGTAGTTGTTGTTGTTGTTGTTGTTGTTGTTGCGGCCGCCTTGGTTTGCATTGCTGCCGCCGCCGCCGCCCGGTTCTCGCTTGGACTTGCCGCGGATGGCGTCGTACTTGGCGTTGGCCTTGTCCTCTTCATCCGCCCGGGACGTGATCATGTCCTTGAGGTGGGGAATGGACTCGGGGCGGCGACGACCGAAGTCCTCGAAGGTGCGGCGATGGTAGAGGCCGTCCCGGAAGAGGTCGATGACCTCCTTGTCGGTGACGTCGACGACGGTAGCGCGCTTGTCGAAGAAGCGGCGCATGTACTTGCGGAGGGTCTCGCCTTGTTCTCGCTTGATCATGGCAAGGTCCATGCGAGTACCCGAACGGCCCATGGCGCCCGCGAAGTTGCTCGTGAATCGCTCCTTCAGTCGGTCCCACTTGTCGATCGAGTGCTTGTCCGGCCGACTCGAGCCATGTGAGTGGAGCTTGGTCCAGACAGAAGGGGAAGTAGAGGCATTTGGTGTCGCTGTTGCCGCCAGCGTTCTCGATGGAGAGGGCGTAGCATCAGAGCCACTGGATGGGATCCTGCTTCGCGTCGTACTTGGTGATCCCCAAAGGCTTGAACTTGTCGGGGAGGAGCAGGTTGCGAAGCCGGGGTGAGAAGGCGGGGAAGCCGTCGCCTTCAGCAGCGGTGGTCGACTTCTTCCGCCGCAGCTCCTCGATCTTCTGGCGAGCATCGTACCCGCCATGAGAGGCACGGGGAGGCGTGGGCGTTCGCGTGGCCTTGGCCGCCGCGGCCGCCGCCGCCCCGGCCCTCCTGTTTGCCCCGTGGTTGGAGGCGCCGCCGCCGCCGCCGCCGCCGTCGTGTCGTTGCCGCCGCCACCGGCCGAGCGCGGTGGGGAACGACTTCTCGGTTGCCTTGGTCTTGTCGTGAAGGTCCGCCGGCGTTGGAGCGGCGGCGGTTTGGATCGGCCGGGAGGTCGGCTCGAGTACGGTTGGGGCCGGGGTCGGCCGCCGCGACTAGTAGCTTCATTGTCGCGGGGGTTTAGCCGGGGAGAGGTTGGTTGACTCCGTTGTCGACCCGCATGAAGTAGGCTTCTTCGGCCGAGCTTGGCGATGACCTCTCCGGCGCGTATGCCCCGAGCTCCGACGTGCGATCGTTGTGATCGACATGAGGCATTGCTCGGGGGTGGTGTGTACTCGCTCTCGACCGCCTCGAGAGCTTCCGCAAGGTTGCGGATGGGGAGGTTGTCTCCGAGCCGCCGGCGTCGTTCGGCCGCGCTTCCTGTTGCGTTCGCGTCGAGCGTCCCCGTTGGCGGTGGTTTCGTCCGCGAGTGCGTTGGCGGACGGCTCGTCCGCGCGGAGATGTCCTCCGTGTACCTGTCTTCAGCCGTGCCTGAGGGTCCGGGGTTTCGCCGGCAGCCATGAAGACTTGGCGATCGGGGGTACCCAAGCCGAACTCGAGGGTGCCACCTCGGTTGGTGTGTTTGAGTCGGCCGGGCGGTGGTGTTCCCTCCTGGAACGGTAGTGAGTCGATGTAGGCGACGTAGCGTGAGTCCTCCTTTGCCGTGTCGGCGAGGCTTGGGGTCCGGCCGCAGACGTATCTTCCGGCGGCGTCGATCTTATAACCGGACCCGCAGGCCGGCCCCCGACAAGGGAAGCTCGGTGGAGTCATCTTCGGACTCGGGCTCCTCGTGTCCGGACCCGAAGTCGAACTCGTAATCCGGGTTCGAGTAGAACTCGGAGAGAGGGCCGGAGTCCGAAACGTGGTCGGGGGACGGCGTCGGAGTCCGAGTTGTACTCGGTTATGGGCTCCTTGCCGGCCCGGCGTGGAGTAGGAGCCCCCCCGTGCGGGCCCGCCGAGGACGCGGGGGCCACGCGCGGAGCGCCGACGTGGTGAAGGGGCCGCCTGCGATGGCCGAGCGGCCCGGCTCGCATGCGATGGCCCATGGCGACGTCGGGTTCGAGTTGGAGACGGACTCGAGCTCGAAGTCGCCGTGGTGGTTGAAGAGCGAAACTTCGCCGAACTTGCCGGCGAGTTCGCCCGTGACGACCTCGGGAAGCGTCGCGAGGCCTCGTCCTCGAGTTGGGCCGCATGGTCGCGCGGCGGAAGGAGCCCGCGCCATCGCGGTGCGGACCCGGTGCGCCGAAGACGAAGGTGTCGCCGCGGTTGAAGGCGACGGTTGGCTCGATGTGAACGGAAGCCGTCGAGTTCGCCATGTGATCTCGAGCGAGAGCCCCTACCCGGCGTGCCGGTGTCGGTGTTTTAGACCGGCAACCTACTACGGGGAGTACCCGAAGTAGATGAATGTGACTCGCCGAGATCGGTAACTCGAAGGAAGAGACACGTGGCACACAATTTAGACAGGGTTCGGCCGCGAGGTGCGTAATACCCTACGTCCCGTATGCTGCGTAGCTCTGGATTGATAGGGCACAATTACAAGATGGTGCAATGGTGCGCCGTGAGTTGTATGAGACGCGATTGGATGAAGGGATCGGTCCCTGCCTCGCCTTATATAGTCCGGGAGGCAGGGTTACAAGTCGGAGTAGGGAAAGAGTACTACTCGAGTACGTCTAGGAGTCCTCCGTACAGTGCGGAACATGTACGCCTTCCTAACCGAGTACTACTCCTGTGCGGTCCTTGTGCTCCACGCCTTCGGATGCCGTGTAGCGCAAGCCGGTAGTCCCTGGGGCCCACCGAGTAGTCGGTCCCGGTACCCACCGAGGTAGTGGGCCCGGGGAGGTCCATACGACAGAGTTCTCTCCAAATGATGTTCTTGGGAGAATTCTTACACATGAGCTCATGGACAAGGAAATCCAACATAGAAAGAAGATTGGGGAGTTGGAAGCTAAGTTAAACAACTTGAAGGTCAAAGAGGTTGCTCTACATTCCCACAAGTCAAGCAAGCCCTCCTCTTCATCCAAGAACACTACTCCTTCCAAGCCTTTCAAGTCAAAATCCAAAAGGGTGGAAGTAGAGAGCTCTACAAGTGATTCGAGCGAAGATGAAGATGAAGGCTCCCATGTTGAGATTGGGGATATGGCCTTGTTCATGAAAACATACAAGAGAGGATTGAAGAAGCAAGGCTACAAGTTTGCTAAGAGGAAATTTCCTAACAAGAAAAAAAGAACTTGCTATAATTGTGGAAGCACCGATCACTTCATTGCGGATTGCCCTAATGAGAAGAAAGAAAGCAAGTATGATAAGGGCAAGGGAGGTCACAAGAAAGATCAAAAAACATATCACAAGAGAAGGAACTATGGTGGAGAAGCTCACATTGGTCATGAATGGAATTCCGGTGATGAAAGCTCTAGTGAAGAAGAAGGGAAGAAGGTTGCAGCCGTGGCTATCAAGAAACTTCCCTCCACATCAAGGTTGTTCAACAACTTGACCGATGATGAAGAGAGATCATCATCCGTTGCTTCATGGCCAAGGGTGAGAAGGTAAAAATTACTTCTCCTCCTCTTAGAGATGAGTCGGAAATGGACTCTAGTGATGAATCTAGTGATGAGGAAGCAAACCAACTAGTTAGTGACATGGATAAACAATCTAAAGATGTTATGGCTAGGTTGATAGTAGAACTAGAGAAGTGTCAAGACAATCTTAGATCCGAGAGAAGTGAGCTTGAGACTTTGCGTTTGGAAGTGGACCAAGCGGAGAGTGTCATAGCTACTCTCAAGGAAGACCTTGTTGCTTCTCAAGCTCAATGTAATTCTCTCAAGTTGAGGAATGAAGAGCTTGAGGAGCAATATAGTCTCCTTTGGAGTAGCACCTCACATCCTTCGGAGGATAAGGTTTATCCTAGTGCTTCTACTAGCAAGGGCTGTGATAAATGTTATAACATTGATCTTGAATCTTATGCCACTAACCTTGCTAACATGGAAGCTTTGAAGAAAGAAATTGCTAGGTTGAACTCAATCATAGCTAGTGGATGCATGAGTGAAGGTAACAAGAGAAGAAGGTTCACCAAGAAAGAAAAGTTGGATAAAAGTCATAAGCCAGGTTTTGGATATGTTGAAGGGGGCAAGACAAATGGAAGGAAAATTATCAAAGAAAAGAAATGCCTTGAATTCAAGAGCACAAGGTTTCTGTTTGCCCAGACCCCGGAGGTTCCGAGCTCGAGGCCCGGAGGTTCTGGAGTCTGGAAGCCTCGAACCTCACAGACAGGAGAACCCAGAGGTTCCAAGAAAATTCCCGGAGGTTCCGGGGTCTGTAAGGACAGAACCAAGAAGAAAGGCAAGGTTCAGCACCAACATGTGTCCAAGACCCCTAATACTCGTCTGCAGGTCCAAAGCCATCCAATCATGCCTAGGAGGAACTTGTGTCCCAACAAGAACAAGGCTCATGCATCAAACAACATACCCCCTAGTTATGTATTGAGACGAAACAACCATGGTAAAGTTGTTGCCATGTATGTTGAAAATGAGTCCAACATATATGTGAAAAGATCTCTATGGGTTCCCAAGGTCTTAGTTGCTAACGTGGAAGGCCCCAAGTCAAATTGGGGACCTAAAAGAAGGAACTAAATTGTTTTGTAGGCATACTCCTCCGGTGGATCAAGTTGGGTGCTTGATAGCGGATGTACACATCATATGACCGGAGAAAAGAGTATGTTCTCATCCTACCTCCATTTGGAAGGACCAAAAGAAACTATTGCCTATGGAGGAGATACAAAAGGAGAAGTCATCGGTATAGGTGATATTTCTATTTCTCAAAACTATTCAATTACAAATGTCCTTCATGTTAATCCGTTAGGTTACAATCTATTATCGGTTTCACAACTTAGTGAGATTGGTTTTGATTGTCACTTCTCGGATAAGGGTGTGTCCATCATAAGAAGTGAGGATTCCTCTTATGGGTCATTTGAGGGGGAAGCTTTACCTAGTTGATCTCAACAAAAGTAAAGTTTTTCCCAAGACTTGCTTAGTGGCAAAATCTAGCATGGGTTGGCTATGGCATCGCCGACTAGCTCATGTTGGCATGAGGAACTTGGCCAAACTTTTGAAAGATGAACACATCCTTGGACTAACAAATGTACATTTTGAGAAAGATAGGATATGCAAAGCATGCCAAGCCGGAAAGCAAGTAGGAGCACCTCACCCACCAAATAGCATCCTCACTACATCAAGCCCGTTGGAGCTCATTCACATGGATCTATTTGGACCGGTGGCCTACATAAGCATTGGTGGTAACAAATATGGTTTGGTTATTGTTGATGACTATTCTCGCTTCACGTGGGTGTTCTTTGTGTTTGATAAAAGTGAGGTACAAGGGAAGGTGAAGACCTTCATAAGAAGAGCACAAAGGGAGTTTGAGCTACCTATCAAGAAAGTAAGAAGTGACAATGGCTCGGAGTTTCGGAACACCAACGTTGAAGAATTTCTTGATGAAGAGGGCATCAAGCATGAATTTTCAGCCCCTTATACCCATCAACAAAATGGGGTGGTTGAGAGGAAGAATCGAACTCTTATTGAGATGGCAAGAACCATGTTGGACGAGTACAAGACTCAAGACATCTTTTGGGCCGAAGCTATCAACATGGCTTGCCATGCCATCAACCGCCTCTATCTTCACAAGTTTCACAAGAAGACTTCCTATGAGCTTATCACCGGTAAAAAGCCTAAGGTGTCATACTTTAGAGTGTTTGGGTGCAAATGTTTCATTCTCAACAAGAGGCCCCGAACATCTAAGTTTGCACCAAAGGTTGACGAAGGTTTTCTTCTTGGCTATGGTCCTAATGAGCACGCATATCGAGTCTTCAATCTAACCACCGGAAGGATTGAAGTCACGGTAGATTTGATCTTTGATGAATCTAATCGCTCTCAAGTGGAGCAAGTTGATCTAAATGTTGTAGGTAATGAGAAGCCATCTTGTGAAGCAATCAAGCAATTGGCCATAGGTGATGTTAGACCAGTTGAAGCACAAGAGGAAGATGAAGAACAACATCAAGCTTCAACACCACTCGAAGGGCCAAAGGTCACTGGTTCTGCAGAAGAGCAGACCCCGGAGGTTCCGAGGAATTCCCCGGAGGTTCCGGGAAATGCTGCTGGAAGCCAACCTCCGGGAAACACTCCGGAGGTTCCGGGGTATGGGAGTTCAGCACCTCAAGACACTGAGAACCAGCAAGAAGATCAGCAAAGAGATGCTAGAGCAAGTTCACCCGAACCTCAAGCTGATGAAAATGATGAAGACCAACCTCTACACCAACCTCTTGGATCATCTCACCCCCGTGTACATCAAGTTATACAACGGGATCACCCTGTTGACAATATCCTTGGGAGCATAAGGAGAGGGGTAACAACACGATCTCGTCTTAAGAATTTTTGTGCATTTTACTCGTTTGTTTCCTCTCTTGAACCCATCAAGGTAGAACAAGCTCTTGAGGATTCGGATTGGGTGATGGCCATGCAAGAGGAGTTGAAGAACTTTGAAAGAAATCAAGTGTGGGAATTGGTGGAAAGACCAAAGACAAACATAATTGGCATCAAATGGGTCTTTCGAAACAAGCAAGATGAGTTTGGAGTTGTAATTAGGAACAAAGCAAGATTGGTTGCTCAAGGGTTCACTCAAGTTGAAGGACTAGACTTTGGAGAAACTTATGCACCCGTAGCTAGACTTGAAGCAATTCGGTTCTTACTCGCTTTTGCTGCCCATCATGATTTCAAGCTATATCAAATGGATGTAAAGAGTGCATTTCTCAATGGACCACTCTCTGAAGAAGTTTATGTTGAGCAACCACTGGGTTTTGAAGATCCCAAGCATCCTAATCATGTGTATAAACTCCGTAAGGCGATCTATGGTCTCAAGCAAGCACCAAGAGCATGGTATGAATGCCTTAAGGATTTCTTGCTCAAGCAAGGCTTTGAGATAGGCAAAGCCGATGCTACTCTCTTTACTAGAAAAGTTGATGGTCATGTCTTTGTGTGCCAAATATATGTCGATGACATAATATTTGGTAGTACTAATGAAACTTTTTGTGAAGAGTTTAGTAGGGTGATGACAAAGAGGTTTGAAATGTCCATGATGGGTGAGCTCAAGTTCTTTCTCGGATTTCAAATTAAACAAGCAAAGGAAGGGATGTTCATATGTCAAACCAAGTACACAAGGGATATGCTTAAGAAGTTTGATATGGACAAGGCAAAGCCCATCAAGACTCCAATGCCTACCAATGGACATTTGGACCTAAATGAAGAAGGGAAGTCTGTGGACCAAAAGGTATATCGCTCCATGATTGGCTCTCTTCTTTACTTATGTGCATCTAGGCCGGATATTATGCTTAGTGTGTGCATGTGTGCTAGATTTCAAGCTAACCCGAAAGAGTGCCATCTAATGGTCGTAAAGAGAATCTTGAGATAGCTAGTGCATACCCCTAACCTTGGCTTGTGGTATCCTAAGGGCTCCACTTTCGATTTTCTTGGTTATTCGGATTCCGATTATGCCAGTTGCAAGGTAGATAGAAAGAGTACATCGGGGACTTGCCAATTCCTTGGTAGGTCTCTTGTGTCTTGGAGTTCTAAAAAGCAAAACTCAGTAGCCCTTTCCACCGCCGAGGCCAAGTATGTTGCAGTCGGCGCTTGTTGTGCTCAACTACTTTGGATGAAGCAAACCTTAAAAGATTACGGATGTCATTTTACCCATATCCCACTTTTGTGTGACAATGAAAGTGCCATAAAGTTTGCAAACAACCCTGTTAGTCACTCTCGTACAAAACATATAGACATTCGTCATCACTTCTTGAGAGACCACGAAACCAAAGGAGATATCGTACTAAGTCATGTGAGCACCGATAAACAACTAGTCGATATCTTCACTAAGCCTCTTGATGAGTCAAGGTTTTTGTAGTTTAAGGAATGAGCTAAATATTCTTGATTCTCGTTGCATGGTTTGAAAATTAGCACATGTTGTTTGGTTATTGCTTTGCTGAAAATCTTTTGAAAATTTTAATATATGTGTTTCAAAATGATTTTTCCCCAACTTGTTCCAAAGGTTATAGCTGTGTGTTGATTGTTGTTTTCTAGCCAATTGGAAAAAGGAGTCCAAGACCTAAGTGTCAAAATCTAGTAAGAGTACCTAAATTCTTGAAGAACAACAAGCTCTCTGTCCTCTGGCATCAGCATTCGGAGGTTCCGGATCCTTATCCGTTCGACCGTCGGGTTCCAAAGCATCGGTGAAGACGGTGCAGGAGGTTCCAGTCTTTATCCGGAGGTTCCGGACTTGAGACAATTAACAGGCAAATCAAGAGAGAAGAGAGGATCTCAAAGGAATATTCCTCAGATCTTTTTACCTCCTTAGGGTAACTCCCCCGGCCAACCCTATCTCTTTCACCGCAGTAGATCTAGATTCATCGCCCCTTTCCTCTCGTCTCTCTCGCTCGCGCCGCCTCCATCCTCCGTTCCTGCCTTCGGCTGCCGGATTCCTCGGGGGGGGGGGGGGGGTGCGACCCACCTCTCTCGTGCGGGGTGAAGACCTAAGGGGAGGCGCTCGGGTGGCTGTACGAAACCGTTCTTCCTCACCACCGACCACCAGAAGCAATACAAGAAGGAACTGTCGTCGCGCGCTCTCATCTTCCACTTCTCTTCATCGAGCCATCTCTATCTTGAAGGATTTGGTGTCTGAGGCAGGAGCTCAAGCCATTGCACGCCAGACCTGATCTGGCAGGCTGACTCCAGCACCACTAGGCCACATTGTGACCTAGAGAGGGCCTCTGGGCTACGTCCTCAGTGTGAAAAGCCTCTAGAGCATCTCCTTCCTCTCCTTCTTCAAATTTCAATTTCAAGGTAAACCCTAACCCTAGATCTATCGGTTGACCTTTCATTACTTTGTTCTAGGATTCAAATCTTGTAGAGAATCTTTTCTAGTTGTGTCTCTTATGCCCTAGGCTTAGATACAGTGTGATAGTACTCAATTGAAAGTTGAATCAGACTTCACAGCTCTGAAACTGTGTGCAGTCCGGAGGCTCCGGGGTTTCCCCAGAGGTTCCGGGTTCTGCAGCAACAGATGCTCTGAAACTGTGTGCAGTCCGGAGGTTCCGGGACTTTCCCAGAGGTTCCAGGCTCTGCAACATCAGTTACTGTGATGCTGATTCAAAATTCAAATGAGTAATACCACAGTGCTAACTAAGCCATTTTCTCTGCATCTCACAATCATTCCAATCCTCTCAACCCTCTGAGCCTTATTCAATCCATCTCCTATGTTCAAATGTCTGGAGACTCATCCAGGAGAAGGGACAAGAGGCCTGTCCCCTTTGAGGACATAGAGGGTGAGGAAGCCTTTAACATTGTTGTCAGGAAGATTGCTCCCAAAAAGGCTACACCCAAAAGAGGAAGAGGAGCAGGCAACATTTCTGGGGGTAGAGGGTCCTTGACAAGGCAGCATGTTGATGACAATGGTGGTCAAGAGGGGAAGACAATTCCAATTGAAGTCAACACAACAGTGAGACTTGGTGAGATAGATTCTTCCTACCTAGTGCACTACCCTCTTTTTCCCAAAAAGAGGCCACCCACCAAGTATGACAGTTCTCTGCAATTGGAGTATCAAAGTTATGAAGGCACTTATGTTCAGGTTAAGCTTGCAAGGGAAGAAAACACATACTCTCAGCCCAAGCATGTTGGAATAGACAAGATGTTCTGGTCCCTGTTTCACTATTCTTTTTACTCATCTGTGTGTTTGAGCAAGCCTAGGATCAGAAAGATGCAGTGGGTTGACTAGCAGCACTTTGAAAACTTTGACAAGCCTGAGGTGGAAGAGGTTCTTGAGATAGTTGAGAAGTTTCAGATGAAGGATTTGATGAGTTTTAAGTATGAATGGAATGCTGAAATAATTGCACAGTTTCATGCCACCTTTTTTCTTTGACACCTACACAAATCACATTCATTGGATGACAGAGGGTGTTCACTACAAGATCAGCTTTGTGACCTTTGCTAGATTGCTGGGCTTTGGGAAGACAGATAGGGAGAGGGACACAATCAACTTTGAGAACCATCTGAAGAACAATCAAATAGCAGATGCTTATTTCTTGGATGAGATGGCTCAAGGGACTACTTTGGGGCTCAAACCTGTTTATTATGTGCTGAATAATCTACTGAGGCAGACCATATACCCCAAGGGAGGCAGTGACTCCACTTCTCTTAGAGGCCTTGCACCAAATCTGATTGCTAGAATGCTTCCTGGTGTTGCTCCTTTTTCAGTCAGCAAATTCATTTGGCATGATCTGATCACAAGCATGGACAATGGTGTGGACAATTTTCCCTATGCACCTTATGTTATGTATGTTATTGAGCTTGTGACTGGGTTCATCTTCAAGAAGGACTGTGAGCAATGCTCCTATCAGGTTAAACAGTGGCAGCACCAAAAGACTGAGGCAGCTGTACAAGCCTGTGTTGATTCAGCCAAAAAGTCAGCCAAGAAGCCTGCTGTTCATGAGGAGGAAGCTGGCCCAAGTAGGCCCAAGAAGAAGGAGTCCACTCTCAAAAAGATGAAGGAAATCATCAGACACTCCCTCTCCATGTGCACCTACTCAGCCACTCAGGCTTATGAGGCTAGGAAAGACATCAACAGGCTGTTGTCTCACCATGGCTTAACCACTCAGTCTATCTCTCCTCCTCCTATCTTCTTTGATGATTCCTCTAGTGAAGAAGAGGCTCCAGCAACCCCACAACACATATCCAGTGAAGATGAGGAGCCCCTCAGTGCTAAGCTTCACAAAATGAAGGGCCAGGCCAAGCCCACACCTAGAGGCATCAGAAGGGGTGTTAAGGGGACTGCTGGCCGTGGCAAGCGCCCTCCATCAGATGAAGATGAAGATCTTGGCTCTGAGGATTCTAGTGAAGATTGGAGTGGATCAAGCTGATCATGTCCAGATGCCCTGTTTCCTCTCTTCTTCGTCCCTTTTTGTTAACATGTTGACAAAGGGGGAGAAGGAAGATTGAGATGTATTTGCTTAGGGGCTTAGCTTTTGTGAGCTGAGAGAAGCTGCTGCCTTGCTTTAAATTCTATCAGTTGAACTCATTTTCTCTGATCTGTAATATTTCTGGTACTCTGTTGGTGGTTGCCTATGTTGGTAATTTGGACCTGGTTATGGACAAGTAGGGGACCTTAAAACTTTAAAACTTTGTGATGCTGTAATAGGACTAGATGTGCTTGCTATGATATCTTATGTCTAGTTGCTATTTATGTTGTGTTATATCTTACCTGTGTTGATTGTTAAGGCTGGTTGCTGCCAGAGTCCGGAGGTTCTAGGATTTTCCCGGAGGTTCCGAGGTCTGGACCAGAACCTGGAGGTTCCGGACTTGTTCCCGGAGGTTCCGTGGTCTGGGCACAACCAGTCTCTTGCTTGATTCTGTTATAACATATGCATCACGTTTACATGCTACACCTTTCTTTGCACCCCACGATGAGTTGAATACACTGCAGTCACTACACATGCTCATAATGTATGCCTATATATCTTAGAAGGATTCTTACTCTTTATTCAAAGGAGAAAGGCATACATTAAGGGGGAGCTTTGTATTCAAGTCATCAAAAGCTCAATTTTTTTAATTAAATGTAAGCTTTAATTAGGTTGTTGACATTTAACAAAAAGGGGGAGATTGTAAGTGCAATCAAGCCCCTAAGTGGGTTTTGGTGATGTTGACCACTTAATTAAAGGACTAATGAGCTTTTGAGTATGTGTGACAGGTTTCAACTTAAAGAAAGGAGAAAAGGAAAGAAAGGTGATCCCTCATTGTTTGAAGTGGCTTCCTAGAGCTCAAGACAAGCTTTAATTTCATTTTCTATTTTAAATTTGAGTATAGGACAAGCCATACTATTAAGAGGGATACTAATAGTGGCATGGATGATACCAAGTGCTTAAAAGTTTACTCTAAAACCAAAATTATCCCAGCCACAAATGACCCATCAGCTAGCTGACTTAGTCTTGAAAACTCCTTTCCCGGAACCTCTGAGCTTTTCCCGGAAGTTCCGGGCTGTTCCCAAGTCAGCCTGTTGAAGTCACCAGTTCCCGGAGGTTCCGGGATCCAGCCCGGAGGTTCCGGGTTACGAAAGTAATCGTTGTCGTTCCGGATCCGAGGGTATTTATACCACCTCATCTCCCAACGGTTATCTTCTTCTCTCCGCGCCAAACAAGAGATTTTGCTTCCCTTCTCTCCCAAGCATTGACTCCCACCAACTTGAATCCAAATCTAACCCTAGCATTCAAGTGTGGAGTGATTCCTTGTGAGAAAAAGCAAATCAAAGCCCCTTCTTGTGTTCTTGAGCACTTGGTGGACCCCTAGCTCCTTGGTGTTTACTCTTGGAGCCTTGCTCCTAGACGGCTAGAGGTTGCTTGGAAGCTCTCCAATCGATTGTGGAAGCTCCAAGAAGTTTGTATTACCCTCACTTACTTAGTGGAAACCCTCCATCTATTACTTTGGTGATAGGTGTGAGAGAGGAGTGGATCTAAAGAGATTCCATAGCCTTTGTGGCTAACCTCAACAACGTGGATGTAGGCCAACCTTTGTGGTGAGCTGAACCACGGGATAAATTGTTGTCCCTTGTGCTTAATCTTTTATTATTGTTGTTGGTTGATCTCTTTAGGTTGCTTGCTCACTAGATCTATTAGGGTTTGCTTTGTTTCTTGCTATATCTCTAACCCTAAGGTTGCTAGTGTGCTTAGTATCTTTCCTTAAGCTCTTGTAACCAATTTTCTGCTATATTGTTGCTCTCTAATCTTGTTTCCCACAGCAAATTGTCAGAGGAAAGAATTCCCTGAAGCTCCTGGAAAATACACCGAAGTGCATTTTCCCGGAGGTTCCAGTGAAAAGCCCGGAGGTTCCGGGGTCTGGGCAGAAATTGGTCGAGTTTGTTTTGCGGGCCTATTCACCCCCTCTAGGCCACTTGCATTGATCCTTTCAATATGTTTGTAGCAATTTGGACCGTTGGATGTGAGTGAGAACGGGAAAATGGATGTTTGCTGGATGTAATTAGTTAGTGTACTTAGTTTGATAATAACTGTTGGGAAGATTTGTTTGTGTGGCTTTAGAAAAGAATAAACTAGTGCATTTTATAGTGGTAGTGATTACCATAGGATCCAGGGTGGTAGGGGGGCGAAGCCCCCCCCCCCCCCCGCCCCGCTGGATATATCCAACCTTAGCTTCTAATTCTAACCCTGCAACGCAAGATGCAGAGTACTTAGACTGAGTGCTCACCGAATCAACAATTTAGGAAACCCAACCAAACCAACCGAGAAGGTTTGTTTGTTTGAAATGCTAGGCGAAATAGCATTTCCCCAACGCCACCCTCACCGCTCTTGAAGGAGGATTAGGTTTGGAATAATACTCACTTAGATTAGTTTAGTGACAATACAAAGTGCATACATATAGTCCTCAAGGGGAGCCACGATCGGCGGGGCCCATGGGCTTTGGGTTTACGAGCCTAACACACCCCCGCGATCGGAACCGCGAGCACCGCGAACATTAAGACCGGACCTAAACTCGTAAACACCGACGTCGGAAGCCCTTTGGTGAAGATGTCCGCATACCGAGAAGTGGTAGGCACATGCAGAACACGAACTTCTCCAAGAGCAACGCGTTCCCGAACAAAGTGAAGGTCAATCTCCACATGCTTTGTGCGTTGGTGCCGAATTGGATTGGTGGATAGATAAACCGCACCGATGTTGTCACAATAAACAATGGTGGTACGGCGAAGAGGGCTGCGAAGCTCACCAAGAAGCCGGCGTAACCGGCAAGCTTCGCCGACGCCATTCGCCACGGCACGATATTCCGCCTCTGCGCTCGAGCGGGACACCGTTGTTTGTCGCTTGGAAGACCAAGAAACCAGGTTGTCCCCAAGAAACACGGCATATCCGGAAGTAGAGCGACGGGTGTCTGGACACCCCGCCCAATCAGCATCAGAGTAGACCGTGAGGTCCAACGGTGCACTCGGGAAGAGATGGAGGCCGAGATCATGGCTGCCCTGTAAGTATCGGAGGATCCGCTTCATAGCTGTGAGGTGGTGCTCTCGAGGATCATGCATAAAGAGGCAAACTTGCTGAACTGCGAAAGCGATATCTGGGAGAGTGAAGGTGAGATACTGCAGAGCTCCAGCAATACTGCGGTAGTGAGAAGGGTCGGTCACAGGCGTACCATCAGCAGACAACTTGGAGTGAGTATCCACCGGAGTGCTGCATGGCTTGCAGTCACGCATACCTGCTCGGTCCAGAATATCCAACAAGTACTGACGCTGAGAGAGGAATAAACCATCTGCACGGCGCTCAACAGAAATCCCCAAAAAGTGATGAAGAGGACCCATGTCAGTCATAGAGAATTCCCGTCGAAGAGCTGAGATAATCTGCTGAAGGAAACTCTGAGACGAAGCAGTGAGCACTATGTCATCAACATAAAGCAAGAGATAAGCCACCTCTGTGCCATGGTGATAGATAAAAAGTGAGGCATCGGACTTGGCTTCCATAAAACCAAGTGAAGTGATATAGGAAGCAAACCGAGTACGCCATGCGCGAGGGGCCTGCTTCAAACCATATAGTGAGCGGTTGAGCTTGCAGACATGATCCGGCCGCGAAGAATCAACAAACCCAGTCGGCTGAGCACAATACACTGTCTCTGTCAGAGTGCCATGAAGGAATGCATTTTTAACATCAAGCTGATGCATCGGCCAAGACTTGGAGAGAGCCAAACTGAGAACCACACGGATGGTGGCGGGCTTCACAACGGGACTAAAAGTTTCATCATAATCAATCCCAGGACGCTGAGTGAAGCCACGAAGAACCCAACGAGCTTTGTATCTATCAAGAGTACCATCGGACAGGAACTTGTGTCGAAAAACCCATTTACCGGTGACAATGTTGACACCAGCGGGACGAGGTACCAAGGTCCAGGTGTTGTTGGACTGGAGAGCGTCGAATTCGGATTGCATGGCAGCACGCCACGCTGGGTCGGCAAGAGCCGATCGACACGACGTCGGCAGCGGGGACAGCATGGTTGTGCTCAAGTTGAGTCGATCAACCGGCTGTATGAAGCCGGACTTAGCTCGAGTACGCATGCTGTGGGCGTTGGTGATCGGCTCGATGGCGACGGGGGCCGTGTTCACGGTGCGCCGGGTGCCGCTGGCAGCAACCTGCGAGGCAGGGGCAGCGGCACGGGACGCGGCCGAACAACGGCGCGCGCCGTGTACCACCGGCGGCGGCCGCGGAGCGAGGGGCGGCGGTACGAGACGGGGCCGGTGCGCCGTGGCGGCAGCCCGGGACGAGTGGTCACCAGGGGCAGCGGCACCCGACCCCTCGCCGACGAGAGGCACCTCGAGGTGCGGCGAGACGCCCCCATGTTGGGGCGGCGAAGGGGGGGGATCCCTCGGCGGGTCGAAGCGACCTGCACGAACAGCTCCATGCCCCAAAGGCAAAGTAGTAGAGTCATCGTCGCTCAAAAAAAGCAAAGTGTTAGGATCAAGTGGTGTGGTGGACATGTCCGCAAAGGGAAATGTGGACTCGTCGAACACGACATGATGAGAAATAATGATCCGATTGGAGCGAAGATCAAGACATCGATAGCCTTTATGATCCGCGGAGTAACCGAGGAAAACACAAAGAGAGGAGCGAGGAGAGAGTTTGTGGGGAGCGGTGGAAGATAGGTTCGGATAGCAAGCACATCCAAAAACCCGAAGATGATCATAGGTTGGATGTGTGCCATGGAGAGTAAAGAAAGGAGTGCGGCCGTCTAGAGTCTTAGTGGGATGGCGATTGACAAGGTAGGTTGCGGTGTGCAAAGTGTCAGCCCAATAAGCGGGCGGTAGACTAGCCTGAAAAAGGAGTGAGCGAACAATGTTGTTGATGGTGCGAAGAATACGTTCGGCACGACCGTTTTGTTGAGAAGTGTAGGGACATGACATGCGAAGAATGGCGCCATGGGAAAGGAGGAAAGTGCGGGCCGAGGAGTGATCAAACTCACGGCCATTGTCGCACTGGACGGCCTTAATGGAGGCGCCAAATTGCGTGTGAGCGTAGGCAAAAAAATTGGACAACGTCGCGAACGTCTCAGATTTGAGACGAAGGGGAAAAGTCCAAGCAAAATGAGTGCAATCATCAAGAATTACAAGATAATATTTATAACCCGATGCACTAACAATAGGTGACGTCCAAAGATCACAGTGAATTAAATCGAAAGGTTTCGACGCACGACTAACAGACATGCTGAAAGGAAGGCGTACATGGCGACCTAACTGACAAGCATGACATAAAGGTTCAGTTGTACTCTTATGACACGGAATAGCTTTGGAGGCGACAAGCTTGGAGAGGGCATCATGTCCAAGATGACCGAGACGCCGGTGCCAAAGAGTGGTGGAGACAGCAGTAGCCGTGAGAGCAGTGGTGCTGGTGGCCGGACGGAAGAACGGGTAAAGATCACCCGAACTATTGCACCTGGCGATCACGCTCCGAGTTTGAAGATCCTTCACAGAAAGACCGAAAGGGTCAAACTCGATGGAACAATTGTTATCTGTTGTAAAGCGACGTACGGAAATCAAATTCTTAATAATGCCGGGACTAACTAAGACATTAGAAAGAGTAAGAGGCCGACTTTGTGTGGAAAAAGAAGAGGAACCAGTGGAGGTAACGGGAAGGAGAGCGCCATTACCAACGATAATAGAAGAGGGACAAGAAGATGAGGGAGGTTGAGAGAAAGAGAGTATACCAGCATTGTTGACCATGTGTGAGCCAGCCCCCGAGTCGACGTACCACTCGGCCGGAGCGGGGGGCTGAGCAATGGACATGGTGCTGAAGTTGTCGATGAGTGACTGCTGATTCCAGGAGCTGCCATTCAGCGGTGTCCACGCAGATTGCTGCGGGGAAGGTGCAGCAGCAAAGGACGCCGCGGGCGCGCGCGCCACCGTATGCGAAGCCGGGAGGAGCGCCGTAGGCCCCATGGTGTGGTGACGGCGCGAAGTAGGGCTGCATGTTGAGGGCCGCCGGTGGCTGAAACGGCGATGGGCGGACTGCAGACCGGCATTGTAAGGATGCGGCCACAGCTGCATGGTGCCCGTCCAAGGATTCGGGATCGGAGCAAGCGGTGGTGGAGGGCCGACCCGGAGGCCGTTCGTCCGCCGGGCGCACCTTGACCACCGAAAGCACCTGGACCACCGGAGCCACTCGGATGATGAGTGGAGTTCTTGCCGTTGCGACCACGACGGCGGTTGTTGGAACGCCGACCACCGCCGCCGGGATGCGCACCGGAAGGTGCGGAATGGCCGCCGCTGCGGTTATTACCGGAGGAGCCGCCGGGAGGACGGCGCGACGTAGAGGGGCGGCGGGGCGTCGTCGGCGGCGGTGTCATTGATGTCGAGCTCCTCGAGAAGAAGATGAGTTCGGGCTTGGTCAAACGTCGGGGAAGGGACGCCGCATCTTGATGCCGGAAACAAGAGGCTTGAATTTGCCATTGAGACCACGAAGCATCGTCAACACCAGGCTGTGGTCACCCACGGGGTCACCGAACTCGGCAAGGGCACTCGCCATGGTCTCCAGACGCCGACAATAGTCGGTGATGGAGAGCGCACCCTGCTTGAACGTGCGGAATTCCGCGGAGAGGAGAAGCGCGCGCGACTCCCGCTGGCCGAGAAATTCATCGTCGAGGACGGACCAGGCGACGCGTGCCGAGGCTTCCCGGAGCATGACCCGCCGGCGCAGATCAGCGGAGATGGTGCCGTAAATCCAGGTAAGGACTGTGCAGTCCATTTGCACCCACGCCGAGCGCTCCGGGTACGCGTCGTCGGAGAGGACATGGTCGGCGAGGGCGTACTTCCCAAGGACGACGAGGAACGGCTTGCGCCGGCCGATCATAATTGTTGGCGGCGCGGTCGAGGGTGATGGGAATCAGCACCTTGATGTTGACGACCGCGATGGCTTGCGCGTGGACGGCGGCGTGCTTGGCCTCGTGCTTTGGGTTTACGAGTCTAACGGCCTCTGAATTGCAAGAGATGCTTGCTAAACTAGGACGTTTTTCGTGCAGTTTTAGGATTATTTTGTTTTTTGTCCCCTTGGCCTCTTCATCTAACCTTGAGCTTTAAGAACCGATATACTTAGATAGTATATCATCTTATCACATTCTATTAATTCTTAAAGAATATTCTTAAAAAGAGATTTCTTGAACACCACAGCTGAAACCCAGCCCAATCGGATGGCGAGGTGAAAACAGGAGGAAACTTAAGTTTTATTTTCTTCTTCTTCTTCGAAAGAAAAAACAAAAGGGAAACAACGAATTTTTTTGACAGCCCACCCGGCCGACCTCCCTCCCCTCCTTCCTCCACACCACACCTTGCTCAGCCCGGCCTCCCCCCCCCCTCCTATGCTCGGTACTCACACTCGCTCACCGTCGGTGAGTAACGCCAATGTCTTTACCTCTGTTCTTACTATAATCTCTATGTCTCCCTTCCCCTGCTTCTTCCACTCCACTTTGCTGCACGCCGACGTCCTCCGACGTTGGCGGCAACCTGGTGGCAGGGGCGGACCCAAGTAGAGCTGAGGGAGGACACATGCTCCCACTCAGATTTCGGAAGCAAAGGTTAATTGCAAATTTTCACACGTAAAAACTTGATAAATCTATATTTTCTTAAGTGCCCTCTCTAAAATTTTGCTTTGGGTCCGCCCCTGCCTGGTGGACACATCTGGAGCTGCACCGCCGCATCATGATCACCACCCAGCCGCCGCGCGGTCCTCCGGCTTCTTCCACGTCGACCCTGCTTCAACACCGCTGCCGCCGCACTCGCCGGGGCACCACCAGGTGGGCGGACCCAAAACAAAATTTATAGTTATAGAGGATGATGAGAATAAACTAAAATATACTTTATTAAGTCTTATTGATCTCAGTGTTGTGCAGCGTGTGCTGTCGTTTCCTTGCGGCAACATGCTCAGGAACTTATATTAACTGCCGTGAATAGATAAAGAGGATCAATTAAGTTACTGCTCGAATAATGAAATGAGCGCGTACATGCATGTACATCCATAAAAAGAATCACTCCACTCTATTATGAAGTGCAGACTGCAGACAAGCCTTCTCCCTAAGGCCTAAGCCACATGATCAACAAAATAGTATGAGGTAGCATGTAAATTAATATGGATTTATAAAAAACTGCCTTGCTTGGGCATTTCAATTTCTACATCTTAGACTTTGATACAAAATATTGGGTAAAACCAAAGTGCCCGACCCTGCCCTCCATGAGTCCTCCCTACAGGCATTTGAGTTTACAATCCCCATATGCAACTAACTCATTCCCTTTGTAAAAAAAACTTTTTTTTTTCATTCAGTGCCCTTTGTAAATATTTTACATAGCCGTATGGCGACAAGGAAACAGGGGAACCGAATGAATTTGAGACAGAGCTCGATCGCTAGCTAATTATTCGCTTCATTCAGATCGGATCATCTTGACAAATACACAGGATAGGGCTTATAGATAGCTAGCGGCTATTTTCACGAAAGCCGATCATGACCTCTATCATGGTTTTGACGAGTACGGCCCGTTGGAAGACCTCGCCGACCCCCTCTGACACCACCTTGGCCAACTCGTCGGCGGCCATGACGTAAGCCCAGCGGTTGCCGGCGGCGTCCCCCAGCCTGGCGACGCAGTCGTAGTAGTCGTAGTCGGCGTTGGGATCGCCGTGGACGGGCTTGTACTTTTGGAACATGGCGCGGCACACGGGGACGGTGCGCGCCACGGCGGCGTGATCAAGCCGGCAGTACTGGACGGCGAACGCCGTGCTCTTGCTGTGGCGGTGACCAGATGATGAGCCGGCGGAGTGATGGCTGAGCACGCCGTCGACCTTGGCGGCGGAGCTCCGGAGGAGGTCCATGGCGATGAGGGCGAGGTCGCCCTCTAGAAAGTTCTCACTGGCTTCATCGACCAACCGTGTGTTTGGTTGGAGAGCCGCGGGAGCGGAGCGGAGCCGACCCTCGTTTTGGGGACGGCTCCGACCCTTCTCATGTTTGGTTGCAAATGTTGGGTTGGAGTGGCTCCGACCTCTTTTCTTGTTTGGTTGGAGGATTGAAATTGGGAATGGATGACAATTTTCACTCCGTTAGTGGGTCCCACATGTCATAGGATTTAGGGTCTAGTGGGCCCCACATGTCATATACATCATCTTCATCCTCAAACCCGCGAGCAACTCCACCGCCGGCCGCGCCCCCACCTCCCCGCGGCCGCCGCCTCCCGGCTCCGCCGCCGCGGGCCGCACGCTCCGCCGGCCGCCGGCTCCCGGCTCCGCCGGCCGCGGCCGCGCGCTCCCGCCGGCGCGCGGCTCCGGCTCCGCCGGCCGCGGGCGCGCGCGCTCCGCCCGGCGCGGGCACGAGCTCGCCGGCCGCGGCGCGCACCGTGCCGGCCGGCGGGCCGCGCGCTCCGCCGGCCGCGCCGGCTCGCCGCCGCCGCCACCCTTCACGGCCGGGCGACCTCCGCCGGGCGCGACCTCCGCCGTGCGCCACCCTCACGGATGCGAGAGAGAGAGGAGAAACGGGAGGGAAACGGGAAGGAGACGGAGAGGAGAAACAGGAGCGGAGCCGCTCCGTCCCTCAAAATTCAACGGACGGAGCCGACCCGCATCTTGGGAGTATATTCCTCCTGGAGCCGCTCCACTCCCACCGCTCCCCATCCAAACAGCCGCGGGAGCGGATCGGCTCCGCTCGCTCCCGCGGCTCTCCAACCAAACACACGGCAAGTAAATACCCTTCGTAAAAACTACTCTTTTGTAAAATCAAAACAACACATCTAGAAATCATTAAAAATTATGAAGCATAAGTTATTGCATAAGTAATCATAAGTAATCCATTTTGCTTAGATTTGGCATCATAGTTATTGCAAATTTCAAAATAAAAATCTTCCTAGTACGATACTTTTGAGATTTCGAGTAGATTGTTTGGCAACAAGATGATGTCTAAAAATCCGAAAGAAAATACCTAAATTCATATTTAGAAATATATTATGATAAAAATCTAAGTTCCTTCACAAGGTAAATGAAAAAGGTAAGTTTTTAATTTAATTTCAGATATAAGGATAAACCGAGTGAACTCAATCAAGTGCAATGATGCTAGAGATGATACACATTTATGCTCCATGACAAGATTAATTATTTTGGGTTGTTACAACTTCAATGGAGTGCACGGGGGTAGGGGGCTCTAGTCCCCAGCCCCCAGGCAAGAAACAATTGAAGCCCCCACCTCCTTCCTTGATTGAAATTGCTTAATGAGAAAGGTTGTAACCTTGAGATGGGTCTCGCGAGCATTTTAGGAAATCCGACCCAACACAACCGAATTCAATTGTGTGAGGCATTATTATACAACTGGTGCCAGATCAATTGGCACCACAATTAGAGGCGGTTTCATCTAAGTTACCAGTCACATCTCTATTGGTTCTGTCTTTGTTCATCTTCATCGGTTGATTAAGTAACCTAAATACATGTACAATCCAAAAATACCAAGACAAAGAAAACATGCAGAATGTGATTGACAATGAAGGTTGGCATACGTATTGATTTGCAGGGAATATGGAGGTTCCTTCGCTGGGAGTTTTTTCCCCAACTATCCTAACCTCTCTTATCCATCACTAATTGCATGGGAATTCTTAGATAAGATTTTTTAAACAGAAACAACCAATCTTTTTGACAGCCCACCCGGACCAACAGCTTCCCGTCGAGCCTATAAGAAAGCCACCACCTTTTCTTCCTCCACACCTCGCTAAACTCGGTTGTTGCCTCCCCTCCACACTACTCTGCTCAGTGCTCTGTTGTTTGCTCGCTCTCTCGTTGTCGCCGCCTCTGTCGGTGAGCAGTGCCTCCATCATTATCTCTGCTCATACTATAACCTCTTTCACACTAACGCTTCGCCCTTCCCCTCTCTTGCAGGCATGGCCGGGAAGCACCACGCCACAACGACGTTCGCCGTCGTCGCCCTGATGATGCTGCTACTGCTTTCTTCCGCCCTCCACACAACCATCGTCGCGCCACCCTTCGATGTCCGAGTGGACACTACTGGAGCTGCACCACCGCTGCCACTACACTTGTCGGGGCACCACCAGGTGGCCGACATGACTGTCGTCTGTAATTGCATGTGCAACCGCCCCCGCAGAATGCAAGAAGAAGATCGTCAAGCAGGTTTGCCTTGGTGTGTGTGCGCTTTTGGCAATGATGCCCTGATCACCCGCGCAACATCTTGTACAGTCAATGGCAGATCTAGCAAGGGGGAGGGGGGCTCAAGCCCCCCTACTGCTGGAAATGCTGTGAAGCCCCCTGATCCCCCTCCCCCCACATATTTTGATCAATGGAACGAAGGAAGATGGAGCCAAAGGTGGAAGAAGCACATAAGAGCCCCTTGGGGCTCGAACATGACTTCGCCACTATGAGGTGTGAAGTCGGTCGTCCAACCGCGCGAAGGGGATGTGGGGATGTCCAAGGGGATGTGGTCGTAACTGGTAGTAGATCACAAAGCGTTTCCCAGTGATGCCCGTGCAGGTCGCCTTCCATTGATGCAATGCACTCATGCTCGTGGTGATCCTATGGATGAGCTGCAACAGCAGACACAAATTCTGCACACCAATGTCCTAGATGCCTAGACCGCCCTGATCCACTGACAGTGCCCCATGCAATTAGGCATCTTTGCTCTACTAGTGGTGTCCCAGGCAATTAGGCAGTTCTACCGTCGTGAGAGTTCACCTCATTCAGTTCGACGCCGCGTGCGCGTGGACGAACTCGTTGTTGGAGTCTCCCTCACGCACAGTGCACGACACGCTCGCGGATAGCCAGCGCCAGCCGCCATACGTTCATGGTAGAGACTAGTGCGCGTGTCCAATTTTGGAGTAGACAAACATCGTGACTCCTCCACAGTGTCAAAGAGCATAACGAGGGATTTGCAGGTACCCGAGCAAGCATTACAGTGGGCTGCAAGTTAGCTAAATGATGATGTGGAGGAGAGAAGAGAGTAGAGAACATGAGAGGTTGGTTGTGAACTTACAACCAGCTTGAGCACAAGAACCAAAGATCTATGTGAGAGAGATAAATGAGTCACATCTTAAATGTGAAGGGCTAAACCATTATAATTGTTGGTTGAGAGGTGGGCTATAAGAGATCATGCAGCCAACAACTGGGTAAATTATTAAACTTGCTCTTAGGGATTTCGTTTGGTGGTGGTGGTGGTAGTCTTGATTTGTTACGAGAGAAAATCTTCTTTGGTACATTCTTGGTGGCTGATTTGTTACGAGAGAAAACTACTACCGGCCCAGAATCGATAAGCCAAACGAACAGGGTGCATGGCGGCTGGCGTATAGACATTGGTGGTGGTGGTGGTGTTGTGTGTGGAAGCTGTTGATGCGAGAACAATGGTGACCGTGTACGCACGTTCCAATAAAGCACACAACAGCATTTGAAAGCACTTCATGCATGTTTTTCTTGTCCGAATTCCTGTTGATCCCTCCCGGCCGGCAGCCGCACTGTACAGAAATTCAATTATCCCCTTCTTGAATTTGGATTACACACGCCAACACTCCGGTCTTCGTTGCTGCTCATCTGTTTCACGACGCTTGGGTTTGGATCCCTTGTCATTCCCATCAGATATCCTTCCTGCTCATATTTTTCGCACAAAGGCTGCTGCACTGCAGCCAATTCCACCTTGGCCACAAACCTGGAAAATCTTTTCGTGATGCCTGCCTCCCCTTCCCGTAAGTTAGCAAGGGTCACAAATCAAACCCCCAACTGTTTCACGAAATCTGCTGACGAATTCCCCTTCTACCTCTGAAAGGAAAGGGAATCGGATCGTCAAACTCAAAGCTGATGAAAGCTCACAAACAGAGGGGACCGAAACGTGAGACCACGCGCCACGTCATCGAGAGCGGTCTCCCTTTAGGATTTGCGTTTCTGAAAATCAAAGTGTGACTACCATGATCTGAACTGTCCATGAAAATGCCTGTGTGCAGCGCAGACCGAACCAAAAAAAAATATATTATAGGGAAATGCAGGAAAGATGAC
Organism: Cenchrus americanus; assembly: GCA_947561735.1. NCBI lineage: Eukaryota > Viridiplantae > Streptophyta > Magnoliopsida > Poales > Poaceae > Cenchrus > Cenchrus americanus. The sequence continues at coordinate 73,630,466 of OX387240.1, forward strand.
ACATTGCTGACTGTAAAGCATATCAAACTAATCATGCAGCCTAAACTACAGATCAATCGTATCTGGACCACTATTGATAATAATGCTGCCATCCGCAGCCCATGGATTACCTCGCATTCATCGACTACACTCCTGTAAGGGGAGTTCCCGAGAGCAAACATAAGGACATGTTACTAGAGTTATTACCGATAAAAACATGATATATGTTTACGTTCTTTCATATTTTACATTTCTTTAAAAAAATGTAACTATGATAAAAAAACCAGAGAGATTCAGAGAGGAGCCCAAACAAAAGAAAACAAATATTTTTGTCCTATGTTAAAATCAATATACTCACATCCAAATACTCGGAAAAATAATGTTGAATTTTGAGGCGATCATCAGGTCACCATTAAACAATAACAACATCTGATTAGTTACAATTACGGGTGAAACTGGAGAGACGATGGAATAAGATGATGAGTAAAAAATGAAAAATGATGTGCAGCATTAGAATCAATATATTCGCGTTCAAATGCTCAAAATTTATAGAGGGGTTGGCTGGTTCTCGTGAGAAAAAAAACGCTATCAATGATATGATACATGAGTTCTAGAGGTATTGAAATGTAAAAAACTCGTGCCGCTTTAGACTGATATAAGTTCAGTTACGGATAAAATCAGAGGGATAACAAAGAAATGATTAACAATTCTGTAAACAACTCCAATATCGCGTTCGAAACTTCAATACTCGGGAGCGCGTTGAACACGGGCATGTGGTCGGCTGGCCAACGTGGCTAGAAACCGCGGCGTGGTGGGTTTTGCGATACACGAGTCGTGCAGGGACCGAAACGCAAAAAACGCGCTCCACGTTGGACGGACGGACAGATAAATTAAACGCGAGGGCGGCAGAAAAATCCCCGAAGCAACCCGTCCCCTTTGCCCACCCCGTCCGTCGTCCACCCCACCACCTCCCCGGCTGCTCCCTGCCTCCCCTCCACACCGCGCGCGGCGGTGTTGACCCACCCACCCGTCCCTCCCCCACCCCATCAGCGCTGGAGGCGGCGGCGGTCAAGTCCCCTGGACCCTTCGGCGGCGGCGGCGGCGCGCGGTTATGCCGAGAGGCTCTCAGGTGCGTCCAATTCGAGCTCGGTTCGGTCGAATTTTGTTTTGGGGGGGGGGGGGGGGGGGAGCGTCGAAGGTCTGGTGGCCGTAGCTGGGTGGGAATTTGGTGAGGTCGATCGATCGGAGCGCGTGGGGATCGTGCCGTGGTTGACCGATCGGCGCGGTGCGTGTGAGATCCGGGGAGAGGGGATGATGAGTGCGTTTCGTGCGATCGGATCCGTGCGAGATTCGTGAGCTCGGGGGGCTGTTTCTGGTTCGAATTTCGTGGGAAGTTGATAGGGGTGTGGAGAATTTTTGTGCCTGGGGAACATTTGGGTGCTTGATTTGTGAAATTAAATTGGCCACGATTAGCTATGTTGTCGTTGCTTTGATTTGCTTAGGGTTTCGTCCCCATTCTGGTAATCATGCTCAATTACGGAACAGTGGATGATCATACCGATTTATGCTCAAATTGTAGATTACTGCTGGTGTGATACCTAATTGGTGATTGTGCTCTACGCTTGTATTCATAGATTCTGGGCTGCCTGTAATTGCTCCCAGTTCCTATGCCTTTGTCGATTCAGAAGTATATCTGCTAATTGGGACTCTGATGCGAAGACATTCAACATGAGAGATAGGAGAACATCAATTAAGTCGAATTGTTGAGGCCTAGTTCCATCGATACATACAACTTTTTAAATTGTAGAAGAATCTCTTGGTACAAACTGTTGATTGCATGCTTGTGCTCTGTTCATTCTATCTTAGTGCCCCTCTCTGATCTGCGTGGTCTATTTTGTTGGGTTTTGTTGTGCCGTGTTACTTCTTTTTCACATGTTCATAGCACTGCTAAATTGTTGCTTAATTACCACTTTCTACACTTGTATGCAGGTTTCATTACCGTGCTCTGCTGGAGTTATAGCATTTTCAGCAAGGATATGGAGTACACCCCTTACACAGCAAGTTCCTCTGTATCCCACATCTCGCTGCTTGAGGAAGTTCTTGGCTGGAGGTTTTGTCTTTACGGAGACTTCCTTGTCATCTCTTTTGTCAACTGCACCTGAGGATCACACCGCTCTTAGCGACTGCCTTGCCTGGTCCCATGCTGTCAGACATTAGAGTCACCGAGTGATTACAGTGCATCTGTAGCACACTTATTTGAGCATGGTGGATCTGTTTCTCAGGCAACATTTCAGTAATATTTGTCTTGGCACTGATCAGCCAGCAAAAGATACCGTCAGGACATCTTTGGACACTTGGATCTAAGCACTTGGAGCTTTCTCGTCACATATAAGCTCTAGGTATGCTTTCATTGGAGAAGCTACTAGTATATATCCTGTATTTTCCTATTCTCACACATCTTTTTTTCTTTCCTTGACAGGTTCTGGTTTTCTTTGTTTCTGCTCGCTTTCTTCTACCCTATCACCGTAACTTTTCAGTTGGATCAGGCTAAAGTTTGGTGTGTTTCGGTTACGCTTCATCAGGCTTGCTTGGGATGGCATAACCTTAGGTATGTGTGAGTCCTAATGTAGATAGACATGGTCATCATTCTTCTATTCTGCAAAATTAAAAACACAATTGTTTTCCTTTTCCAATACCCTGACCCGTTATGTGCTAATTTCAGAGAAGAGTTGTTCAAGATTTTTGTTGTTGCAAAGCATGGGTATTGCCTACAGAGATTTCAGAAGAGTCTCCAGTGCCTTTGGTGTTCTAACATCCAAAGACACTGCCGTCATACATATATGAGTCTTGTTTGTGACTATACAACTGTTCTAGAATAAGGGCAGTTTTGTGCACCACCAGCTAATAAAATGGAGAGGTAAATATCCTCCATCATCAGATGATTACTTAGAATCCTTGATTAGCTTTCTTGGGTGTCTGCTTACCTTAATTTTTGTATTGAGTTCCAGATATACGATTATCAAGGAGGTTGGTGATGGAACATTTGGGAGTGTTTGGCGCGCAATCAATAAAGAAAGTGGTGAAGTGGTATGTCATTCGTCTCCCTGTGTTGTTTTGCTTTAGTCACACCTCTACTTTTTTCAGTAGCTACACAGTTTGGTTCCTCATTTTGTTACCTACCTTAAATCTCTTTAACACACCTGCGTTGCTAGGTTGCTATCAAGAAAATGAAGAAAAAATACTATTCTTGGGAAGAGTGCATAAACCTCCGTGAAGTGAAGGTGATTGTTGCCTAAAACCTGTCTAGTATTTATCAGGTGTTATGTGGCATTCTCTTGAGTTACTTTTTTTTATCAGTCCCTGCGGAGGATGAACCATCCAAACATCGTGAAGCTCAAAGAAGTCATAAGAGAGAACGATATGCTGTTCTTTGTTTTTGAGTACATGGTATGGACAATTTTGTAACTCTTGTTCGGGCATTGTTTCTGTGCTTGTAGTATGTAAAATGACTATACTTGTGCTCTTTCGTTCTTCTTAGGAATGCAATCTCTATCAGCTGATGAAGAACAGAGGGAAGGCCTTCTCAGAGACTGAAGTCCGAAATTGGTGCTTTCAAATATTTCAAGCTCTGAGTCACATGCACCAACGTGGATATTTTCACCGTGACCTTAAGCCTGGTATATTGTGATTTTGCACTGGAGTTTTACATTTAATATTACAATGGTTGAGCTCTATGTCCTTGTTGCAAAACGGTGTTTACTCGTGATCTCAAGAACAGTTGTCTTATAAACTTGCTATGTGATCTGCATCTTTTTAGTGCATGTGAGTCTGTTAAGTTCAAGAATCCTTGCATGAATTCCAGCTTAAAATTGCTGTAGATGTTGTGGTTGCCATTTGGCGATTTTCAGATTCTGTTAGTAGTGTACCTGTCATTTACCATTTGATGATGTAGTTGCATAGAGATTCATAGAACCAGGTAATGCATCATGTGCGGGCAATGGATACTAGGACCTGTGTGTATATAAGAGCAAACAGATTAAAAAGGTTGAAGTAAAAAATGCTGGGAATAGATGCTTATTCAATGTACATGTAATCCAATTGGGATGTGTTCAGTGTAATGAAACACCTGTGTCTATATAAGATCAAAATATATAAAATGTAGAAATAGCAAAATGCTGGGTACTGGCCCTTATATTAGTACGTGTAATGTGTTCTCATCTGGAATGTGTTCGGTGTTATCAAACATCAACCTTCATTATTGATCTTGTAAGTTATGCAATTTCAGAAAATTTGCTGGTTACAAAGGACCTCATCAAGATAGCAGATTTTGGGCTTGCTCGGGAGATTTCTTCTGAACCTCCGTATACAGAATACGTGTCCACTCGTTGGTAGGCTATTTTTCAAGTCTTACGTTGCTTGAAGTGCACCAAATAATAGGATAAATGTGCTAATATTTACTTTTAACTAGGTATCGTGCCCCTGAGGTTCTTCTTCAAGCTACTGTTTATAATGCAGCAGTTGGTAAGTGGAGAATATTTATGACTTTACCACACAAATCAAGTAAATCGGTACCATTTTATTAATATGTTTACTCTCATTGCATGTTTAGACATGTGGGCAATGGGTGCCATAATTGCGGAGCTCTTTTCGTTACGACCTCTTTTTCCCGGATCAAGGTACTCATGTCTTTCCAATCAATTTAACATATGCATTCACTCCGTATTGAACTGGGGCTGGTTGGTGGTTGCTAGGAAAAAGTGTGCCGCATATATTAAAAGTTAATGCTAGCCATTTTACTTAAAAGATAACAGAATATATGGCTGCCCTATTTTGTAAATATTTGGAGTAAAAAATTGTAAATACTTGCCAGCATAGCTTTTGTCAGGTATTCAATTAGTAATTGCTTTACAGAAACTAATTATGATCTGCCTAAGTTATTATTCCGTAGTTGAGGCCTGAGAGGCGGTGGTTTACCCTGTGGTGGATGCCAGCGGTTCGAGTCTATTCATAACTCCATATTTTATCTCCTCCAGTGAAGCAGATGAACTTTACAAAATCTGTAGCATTCTTGGCACTCCAAATCAGCGTACTTGGCCTGAAGGTCTGCAGCTTGCAGCATCTATTGGTTTTCAGTTTCCTCAGGTATAGAGATGAAGCTCCCTTCCTCCTTCATTCTGGGTTAGGACTTATATTAGTGATCGTTAATGTTACTTAAATATGTTACGCCATATTTGTACAGTGTGAAAGCATACATCTTTCAGAAGTGATTCCCTCGGCAAGTGAAGATGCAATCAACCTTATTTCGGTAAATGTCAATATTCAATACTCTCTTCTCTATCTGCTCAAAGTGTATCTATCTTTTTGTTATAGTGGAGTGCCCGATGTAAATGATGGGTTACAAATTATCTCTCACAGTGGCTTTGCTCATGGGATCCTCGTAGAAGGCCAACAGCAGTGGAGGTTTTGCAGCATCCCTTCTTCCAGGTCATTTATCTGACAGATTTCCATACTAGATGAATTCATTTACTTCATGACCTTACCATCATCATGTGTTTGCAGCCATGCTTCTATGTCCCTCCTTCACTTCGCTTCAAATCAACTGGATATGCATCAACACCACCATCAGGTATCTCAATGTCCTTTAGATTTGCACACTCATGTTCTTTTTCATTAGTACATCATTTTTTAACAAGTTAAAATAATGGACTGTACAGTTGGGGCTAAAGGAGCTGTGGATCAGAAGAATGGTAGGAGATACTCCATGGGTACTGTACCCAATGGGAGGCCCACAGTTAATTACTCATACCTGAGCAATAACGTTCCAGTAAGAGCAGGTAATAATACATTCAGGCTGGGTGGCTGGCATTCAGTTTCCCTGTGAAGAATTTGCGGATTTGCTTCTGCCTTCTGGAGTTCATAACTTTTTCTGACTTGTCAATGTTGCAGCTGGTGTGCAAAGGAAATTGGAGTTGGATCATCAGGTGAATACTATTTCACTATCCGTATAAATAGTTCCTATATTTTCAGCAACTTGATATTAAAGTATTATCTTCTCTGCAGCCGCAGGAGGCTAACCATAAAGTGACAAAGGCGATCACCATGAATCAGTCTTGGTCCAGAGCAGCAGCAGTAAGGAGCAACGGTGAGTACTGTTTCTGAACACTCTCCTCTGTTTGCATACCTTGGAATGAGTCTAGTTGCTGTGGACTAACATTGCAAATTGTGATCTTTAGGCAATTACCTCGCGAAGGACCAGAGCCCCCGTGCATCTGACCTTGCTGAGAAGCTATCTCAGCTATCAATGGGCCCCAACAGGGTGTCTGGTCTGGGTCCCGAGAGGTTCACAGACCTGAAGCCTAGAACCCACGGCAGCACCATCAAGCGCCCCTTGCCCGTGGGATCCAGGGCGTGGCATGGCCCAGCCGACCCCTTCCGGCGCCCGTATGAGATGCCAGGTGATAGGACTCTCCTTCCAAGGAAGCTCGTGAGCTGAAGCTCCAAGAAGCAAGATCTTCGACGCGCTGCCGCCACCCAAGTGTCACAACTACACTTCGCCACCAATAAACCACCAAGCTCATTTGCAGCCATGGATGTTGCCCAGTACTAGTGTCTATTACTGTGCTTGTTCGCGATTTGAATAAGAGGCGTACCGGCTCGCGTATCATCCCATAAACCCAGGAGGTTCTCCAGGGTTGGGACATGCGAGCAAGGCAGTCAGTGCCTCCATGGGACATTGTGTTTGTTCTTTGTGTTTTTTTTTTGCTATAACATTGTGCCTGTTTGTGAGGCTGTGACTCGTGACGCTGGTTCAGTTATTTCTACATGGTTGCTTGTTCATGATGAGAATAACAGGCGTTCCGGTTTGTGCAACGTCAGGAAGGGTCTCCATGGTACATTGTGTTTCATATATGCTTTTGTGTTGTTGCGTTGCTGGTTCAGTGGGTGAGTCTTGTATGGAGTGTGACGGACATGCGTCTCGTACAAACGTTGGAATTTGCTTTGTTCGGTCGTTGGCTTGCATGGCCTGTTTCTTTTCTCTGCTATACCTGTAAAATACTCCTGATATGCTACTAGTATGATGCCATGTTGATTGCTGGCACTGGCAGAGGGCAGAAGCAATGCATTGGTTTCTGAGCAACAAACAAATGCAATGCAGGTGCCGCCGGACGGCCGGAGAACACTAGAGGCATGGCCGCCGCTGCTCTGCGGCTTTGTTGCACGACGTGACGTCGTTGTGAGTACCGATGCTGGTGGTGGCTCTGGGCATTATGGTCGGCGTGTGATTGATTTCCTGCTTCCTCTGGGCATCGCGTTTGACTATGCCCCCGCGCCTTTTAGACGGAGGCGACACCTGCCAATGACTCGCCAACACCGGCGGCATGCAGGCGCAACAGCCTTTTTCCCTTCCTGGCCGGCCACCCAACCCAGCTGAGCTGCCTCTGCCTGTGCCTGCCCTGCGTGGTGCAAAACAATATCAAAAGCTGCTGCCAACTTCGGAGGAGCCATTCCGCCCTTTTCAGCTGCGCACGAGAGAGACACCAGTCTCACGTGCAGCGCTGCAGCCTGCTGTGCTGCTGCTTTTTTTTCTTGTCCTTTAAAAAAAAGGGAGAAGATAATGAAACGCATCAGAACGTCACGTCCATGTTGAATGCGTACGAGGAGATAAATATATACATTAAATAAATAAACAAAAGTGGCTTCTCTCTAGCCTATCTGTACTGTATCTGCTATCGCGAATACGGAAGCAGCATCAGATTTGCATACATCTATCATCAGCCAACTGGATTGGGGGCACCAGATGCTGCAAATCAGATCGCACAAGCTGCTGGAAAAAGCACACAACAATCACTTGCATCATCATCATCATCATCATTCTAGTGCAACGACAACAGAACGGTGTTTCTGGGTTCTTGGGGGTACAGTACAAAGCGTGGTACAACCTTGAAAACAGGATGGGAGTTCTATGCCTCCCAAGTGACGATCCATAAGGGGTCCTGCTGGCTCTTACAAATAGTTCTTAGTGGGATACAGTGATGGAGGGAGGGAGGGGGCAGGCGGCACCATGGCTCATCAATCTCTCCGTAGAAAACTTGCTTACTTACGGCGAGTAGTACAATGCTGATGCTCGTCGCGCTTTCCCCCCATCTAGCAGCTGCAAGCTTCTCAATCGCCTGCAAGAAATAAAAACAAAACATTGAGATCGCCATGCTCAGTCCACATCTGATGTGATTCAGAGCAGCAAACAGCAAAAAGAAAACTGAGATACGCCAAACCGAAAGGAAACTCACATCGGGGCATCGGGATGGAGATTGATAGCTGAGTTGTCGAGAAGGAGGTCCTATTGGACCTCGCATCGTCCATCTCCGACCATGAATCCCGCGTCCCAGGCCACTCGTCGAAGAAGGGCCTCAGCGGCTGGTTCTCCTGCTTCACATTTCCCAGCAAACCCCCAGCTCCGCTGCTGAACGAGTGGCGCTCCTGCTCTTGGGACAGGGAGGCAATGGTGACCTGTCCAAGCTCCTGCGGTGTCTCGAGTTGGGAATAGGAGTAGGTACCGGGCAGGAGACCGGAATCTCTACCCTTCGACATTGTAAATGGGGGGACATTGGACGGCAGTGAGTTCCATGAGTTATCTGTTGGGGAATCAATAGTGAAGCCCCTGGAGTTTCCTGATGCTCCAGAGAAGAAGCTCAGTTCGCCAGCATCAGCTTTAGCTCCAAGAGGGTACCTGAACAATCAATTAGTTAAGGATACATGACAGTTACAAGTCGCTACAAATATTTATCAACTGATAGAAAATTTGTCAGGCCAGTAGTACTGCTACGGCTATATGATGATTATTCAAGCTACAGCAACCAGCTAAATATGGATTTGCTTCGAATGAAATGAAATGAAATGGGTCTAGTTTCAGAAAATATGGTTGATAAGTTGGACATCAAGCTCAGAAAGCACCTCAAATTCGGACATCACTACTATCTAGTTTCAGAAAAAGGAAAAAAAGAGTCAAGAGCAGCATGATAAGTTGATAATCTCAAGTTACTGCAACTGCAGATCCCCACATCCTCACAAACTTAAAACTATGAAAAAACAATGTGTGAAAAAGAAAAATGGGGGCCCGAAAAGGTATTTTGTCTAGAAGGCAGGACTATGTTGTAGACTGTTGAGGGCATGGACATGGCAGCTGCCATCCATAGTTCTTCAGAACATAAAAAAATTTATAGACATCTATAAGGTGGCAGAACCAGCCAGGACCAAGGCATAGCAGGTAAGGCAGTTGACCTTACAACAAAACTACAAAAAGATTAATATATGAATAATATAAGGGCTGAAACTGCAAGAAGGGTCGTTGGTGTGATTTGCAACAAGTGTAAAGACAGCCAAGGGAAATCATGGCATTATAAAAAATTTGGCCTAGCTAGAGATATGTTAGTAACAAAAACCCCCCAACCAATCATGCAAGGAAACCTAGTGTATCAGCTGTATAGTTTGCAACCAAACCAGGCAATGTTGGCAGACCTGACAATGAGCAGTTTGATAGTGGCAATGAGAGTCAAAAGGGGATGTGGGGTGTAACCATACTTGCTGCCGTAGCGATAGTGAGCATTCGAAGCATCGACGTGAAGCTGCGATGAGCCAGCCCCACCGAGAGACAAGCCATGACTTTTACCCCCTGCTGTGAGGGAGTCAAGGGGTGCGGTCTCACGGGTCGTCGTCGTCACGGTGGGCAACTGGGGCTGCGACGGATGTGCAGGCGAGGCGGTCTTGGATTCCACAGGCTTTCTTGAACGGTTGCGGCCACGGTGCATGTGGCGCTCGCAGTACTTGGAGTCGGGGTGCGCCTCCTTGGAGCACCGCCACTTCTTGCCGTCAGTGCGGCGGCACCGCCACGGCTCCGGGTCCAGCTTCTTACCGTAGTAGGCGTAGTAACTCACTGCAGGAACCACAGATGAGGGGCACATCAAACCAACCCACGCAACCGTCGCCGACCATTCAATAATATTGAAATGAAAGTGTACTGAAGTTAGATCAAAAGCAAATAAACATTTGACCAACCCGATGCAAAGATGCTTTGCTTTGTTTAAAAGTTTGAATAAAGAATCACACTGCTTGTGCAAACAGAAAAGAAAACACCCAAAGATCCATATAAGCAGACAAATGCTAGTATATGCTTGAGCACCCATAAATCGGCACACTATATGATACCAGATCAATCCCAATAAGCGGGCAAAAGATCTATGTGTTCTCTCCTGAGTGAAAAGGATGAAAAGAAAATCTAAAAGAATCCATTTATTGCGCCCCTATCCCAGCAAGCACGCATACATTTCAGCGAGATTCCTACTGATATATGATAGAAGGAGGAGACGACCATAATACAGTATGCTATTAAGAACAGAGCAGAGCAGAGCAGAGAAGAGCAGAGCAGAAGAAGCGAGGGTGAGCTCACGGGACGGGTGGTGGTGGTAGAAGGGCGACGTGGCGGCGGGGCCGGCGAAGGAGAAGGCAGCGGCGGCGGAGTGGGGGCTGGGGCGGACGGGGAGGAGGAGATCGGGCGGGACGGGGACGCCGGCCATGAGGTACTTGTATATAAGCGCCTGCTGCTCGAGCTCCGCCCACTGCGCGGCGGTGAAGACCGCCGCCGCCCCACGCTGCGGCGGCGGGTACCCTCCACCACCCACCCCCACCCCCATCCCCATCCCCGCCGCCGCCCCCGCCGAGGACGCCGAGCTCAGCATCGGATGGCCTGGCCCCCACCACCTCACCCTTTCCCTTCCTCCTTTAGGCCGACCAGCACCAAGAAGGAGCGTGCAGACAGGGGGGGCGCGGTGGGAAACGGACGTCGGAGGAGGAGGCGGGCGGGAGGGGCAGGTCAGGTCGGGGTTGGATGGTTCTTGGTGGCGGCCATTAATGGATGGGGAGGAAGGGGAGTCGGTGGAGGTGGTGGGGGGATCTGCAGATAGAAAGGAGGGAGTCGCCGCTTTGGGTTGGATTTGCTTTGCTTGCGATTGCGATGGTGTTCACCTTCACCTCCTCCGCTCCGCTGTCTGCTGCTGCTGTCTTCTTGTACTGCCCTGGGGGCGGCTGCCCTGCCCCCCTACAGGGGCACCCTCGGGTTTTCACCTCTCTGTATTTTCAACTTCCTCCCTCGTGTTTTTACTGTATAGGAGTAATATGCATACAGAGCTGCTCACTTTTCTGCAATTGTTACATGTTTTTTTTTACGAAAAGCATTTTTCTATATATATTAAGCAGCCATATTACAAACGATCCTTCGAAGAAGGTCGTATTACAAGGAGGTCCTTGGACCAGAGCAACAACAACACCGAGACGCGGGCGAGGAAGAACACGCCGGCGGTGAGTTGAGGTATCGCCGGAGACGAGAACAGCAGGGTGGAAGAACCGCGCCTTGCGTTGGTTGAAGAGGGGGCGACCGAGTAGCTAAGGACCACACCGGACGACCGACTGATCTGGAGGCTTCTCGTCGCTGGCGGTAAAAGGAGCTCGAAGTCGAATTCCCGGTGGAGGCAGGTTCTTCGGGCCTGCTCCCGGTGGGTATGAACTCAGGCAGCCTTGGATCTGCACTAGTAGAGGTTGCTTGGACGGGGTGGCGGAGAGGAGCGACGGAGATGGCGAGTCGAAGACGAGCAGATCTCGGGGTCGAGGCGGAAGGAGCGGTGGTGGTGAAGTGGAGGCGAGGACGAGATCTGCCGGGGGAGTGATATTATTTAGACTCACCTCGAAAGAGTCGGCGACGACGACGAAGAGGCCGCGGCAGAGCACAGCAACGACGGCGAAGGCGACAACGAACTTCGGGGAGGACGCCATATGGCTTATACTACAAAGAGATATACTACTACGAGCTAGATGTAAGCTACTGGAGGTCGGAGGGCCCCGCTCCCTACCTGCTGCGGCGAGGCGAGCTCACCGAAGCCGGGAGGGAGGGGACCGAGAGGAGGCGGAAGAGAGAGCTCTGCTCGGAGCCTTCAAGGCGAAGGAATGAGAGACACCCACGTGCAAGTCCCCGCAATGTTACATGTTGGGGTTTGATTGCTTTTTGCAAGGAGGTACGAGTATTTGGGATGTTGGGAAGGGTTGACCGCGAAATCCTTGTGTAATTTGTACAAGTAGTGTGTGATTGTCACGATGATATTGAAGACGAGTGTGAACATTATTCAAATTGCGAAAGAAGAGGACCGAACCTAGCTCGGTTGGTAAGCCATCGGTGTGTGAGTTGTTGGACCCAGGTTCGATTCCTAGGATCAACATTTGCGTTCATGGCGGGGGATTTATCCCTCAGCAGACGCAGACGCACGAATGTGTGGTGGTAGAGCAGTCGTTGTGGCCCTCTCAGGAGTCAGGAGTCTGTGGTTGTAAAAAAGTTCTCTCGTTTGCCCCGCACCAAAGTACAGGTATATGGTCAGCCTAATCTCATGTGTGTTGCAATGCTGTTGTGGCACAGGTCTAAAGCCAGCCTAATCTCACGTGTGTTGCAATACCGCTGTGTATCGGTGGGACAGGGACCTATCTGAGAAGGTCTTGGGCAAGGTCGGAGTATACCGAAAAAGGTTAAGAGTAACAGAGTGGATGAGGGGATAACGGGAGGTGGTTTGAGCAGCATGTCTAGGCTAGAATTGCCGGACGTTGAATACACCGAAAATCGAATACACCGAAAAGCTTTTTCTTCAACCAGGACATGCTGCCATGGATAAACGTACTCTACTTGAGGTCAATTAATAGCGAGATTCGTTTAAAAATTACTGTACTTTATCATGTTTGAAAGAAATAGATCTTAGGTTTTGCGAGACGTCAATTCCTAATGTATCGAGCCGCTATTCGCCGTCGGCTAGAGGGAGAAGAAAATCGACTTGTGTAGATAGCTCCCCGGGTTGAACACGGCAAGTGTCTTGGCGGCCACCATGGCAGCGCCTTACCTCTCACCGCCGCCCAACCTCGGGCCCGAAGATGCCGGTGCGGCAACTCCGCTCCTCCGGTGCAGAGAGAGAAACAGAGATAGAGGAAGGGTAGATGTGAGTTTTTTTTTTGACAGATACAACTCAATTTGAAGGCGGTAGCCCAACATCTACAACTTGACGCCTCACCTAAAACTTTTGGAGTGAAGCAGCTTCAGCCAAACTTATATTTTGTTTTCGAAAGAAAAACAAAAGCCTCATTGATGGCTAGTCTTTGGTTCGTTACGAGAGAAAATCTTCTTGGTACGGTTCTTTGGTGGGTAGTTCGTTTCGAGAGAAAAAAATCTTCTTGGTGGTGATAAGCCAACGAACAGGGCGAAACTTATAGTTACAGCGCTCGACGTTGTTTGTGCAGTTGTTAGATCAACTTCCGCCGCCTTCCAAAGTACTTCGAACTCGTCGTCGGGTGATCATCGTCGTGAGGGAGGGGGAAAAGTGCCATAGCTTTTTTATCAAGTCAGCACGGTTAGCCGAACGTGCACGCGCACCAGAAACGTCGGGTGTGCTTCCCAAACCGTCAGCAGGAGGAGACATCAACAACCAAAACCCAACCCGGCGGTCGTGGCACCACCACCAGTCCAAAACATCATCACCCATGGCAACCAAAAAGCCAACACAAATTCACCAGAGAGTCACGAGGCACATGCACAAAGCCAAGCCAACGCGAGAGAGGCAGGCCCCCCAGCGAAAGTTTTGTACACCAGACCAGAGAGAGCGAGCCCCAGAGGCCCAGCAGTGTACCGTACGTACGTCCGTGAGCAGTATGTGTAGCGCATGAAAAAGCATACGTACACCCCCGTACGTACACGCACAGAGAGAGAGAGAGCAACTGTTGCGTACAATAAAGGCCAAATGTACTGCATCGTCAACCAGAACAACAACCTCAGAGGCGTTGCAGAAATCCCCCACGCTTTTACTTGTCGCCCGTACATGGGTTGAATGGGCGCGCGGCGCTACAGCGGCCGAGATTTTCACTGACCCCAGTAAAAATCTCTGTACCGCCGCGTAAACAAGGGATGGATGGATGGAGAAGGGAGACGCAGAGCATTCAAGATACTGAAATCCGGTACGCCCAGGTTGTCACAGTTTTAATATCTGATGACTGATCACCCTAGCTTGAAAAAAAAAGAGATGACTGAATACCTGTGGTGTGGATGGATGAACCTATTCTACTACCAGATCCGAGAAAGAAATCGCTCCACAGTCTAGTATTCTGGTTTCTCTCTCTCTCTCCTCTCAGTATATGTAAGAAAGATTGATATGGCAGTCTGCATGCAGGGTTGCCCCTCCCTCCCTCCCTCTCTCCATACAAAAGCAATACTAGAAAACCTAGATAGGGTAGGGCAATGCTAGGATGGATGAGGATGAGGAGATACAAAAAAAAAACTGAAAGGGAGAAAGCAAAGCATGCAGCATAGTTGCTGCCCCCAAGCTGCAGCAACAGCTGAGGCAGGCAGAGGCACTATAAATAGGGGCAAAAGGACAGGCCAAGGCTAGAGTGAATTTACCTCTTACAAAATGTGGCCGTGGGCGTGGGGGGCACACCACACCCCCGATATCCTTACATCACCAGCTGCACGTACATGCATACCCCAGGTAACCAGCAGCATATGCATCCATGGCTTTGCTTTGGCCTTTGGGACCATCTGGTCAAATATCAGCCAATGCAATGGGAGATCAGAGGAGAGACCAAGGAGCCCAGCACCACAAGCAACTGATTGACCTTCTTCAGCTCCAAACAAACCCCTTGTGGATCAGATCAACCAGCAGCAATCATCAGATAAACTCCCAGGTTGATAACCAGCAGATGAGCTTGTGTCATGGACTGACTGACAGCATCAGGACACCTGCAAAAAGAAAATAGCAATGCAATTTCCAGCTGCATGTTGTAGGGTTTGTCAGGTGGCATGTTAGCAGGTCAAGGAACACCAAGACAACGCAGCATTGAAACCAAAAGGACGGAAAAACTGTCGTGAAAATGTTAGTACAATGGCATGCCACTTCAAGAGCTTGCTCAGAATTGAGAGCAAAAAATGAAATGAAATGAAGAACATCAATCATGCACAAAAATTGAACAGGAACTGAAGCTACTTTTCGATTTGAGAGAACCCGATGATACAACTCACTCTATACAGAGGCGTACACAAACCTAACCTGGTTGCTCCTAAACAATCAGGAAGGGCCAAATGTGTCAACACAACTCTACCCTTTTTTTCTCCCCAAAAAATGAGGCATGTATGAATATGACTTCTCTACATCTGCAGCGCTGCAAAAAAAATGTGGCGAAGACTTTAGACATTTGCTGGCCCAGCCAGCAGAAGAACCATCTTCAGATCAGCATCATGCTATTCAAACGAACTGCAGCGTTCCCAATATGCAGGCACTGTGTAATCCTCACTCACATGATAGTAGATGAGCATGGCATTCGCTTGGATGCGGTCCGTCAACCATTAAAAAAGAGATAGCTATGCATGTCAGAAAATGATCTTCTTCAAAATCAAAAGGACGATCATGATGAAGATCAGAATGACAAGGACAGTGGCACACGTCACCATGCACCCTTTCTTCTGCGTCCTCTCAGCCTGCAGAACAGACAGACCAAGATATTAGACTGCAAGCTTTAGATACTGATGCTGCCCACTAGTTTTCTTCATTTTAAGGTTCTGCAAATGAAGCACAAATGACCACCATGGAACCTCTAAAATAACGCATATAAGTATATAACATTATGAATGTAGAGAGAGAAACAGAGAGATCATAAAGGCACGGGACAGCGCCTGCGGTGAGCAGTAAACTGAAGGGGTGAATGCTGGTCACAAATTTACTGCCCCTGTTCACGGTAAACGTGCCATCTTTTACAGTGAGGGAAGTAGAGCACTATATGCTGTCTTTTAATCAAAACTTGTAAGTTTAAATTATTAAGTATATAATATACCACTGCAAAAATATTTGTTATGATGAATCTAGAAAAACGATCAGGGTATTTAGATATCATATTGGCCAAAAAAACAAGTCGAATATTTGAATATATAAACTTCTCATGAAGACCAATTTTTATGTCTACCCCAAAGACATACAACAACAACAAAAAAAGAAAATTTCCAAGCACCTATCATGCTACTCCATAAGCATTCATATTATCATTGTGCAGCCTTAAGTCCTGATGTAGTATTTAGTTTTAATTCATCTTAAGTTCTTAATAAAAAGATCCATTCTACAAAAATTTACAGAGTGAAAACATCACTTCTATGTGAGAATAAAGGTGGTTTGAGGACCTTTTGTAATTCTTTGTAGCCCTCCTCAACAGAAGCTGCAACATTCTGTATGTTGTAATCTATCCGATCGATGATAGTTCCCTGTTCAAAGAAGAAATCAAAAGTCTGGCCCCAGCTAGTAATCAACACCAATCATTGACAATGGATCAGGATTTCATATACCTGATCAATCACGAGAACTGAAAGATCCTTCATGATCTGTGCAAGCTCGTTGACTGACTCGACAACCTTCAGACAACAAGCACACAATAGCAAACATACTTCAGGAACATGTGCTGTCAAAAATGTGTGATTGATTAGCGGAACCATCAACGAAATGTTTTTTTTTAAACTCACCTGTTCAATTTCTCTCTCCCTTTCTCTGGTGAATGCTTCGCTTTTCTTAAGTTTTGACATCTGAACCTCAGTGAAACCCTGGTAATAAAACCCTAGTATGAATCACATCTACTTCTCAAATTTAAAGAACTGCTTTACTTCTCATCAAGAAGTCATCTATTAGTCTGAATCCCAATAAGTATTTCTAGCATACCAAATTCAAGTCCAGCCCAATCATTATTCATGAATAATAAAACATTCCAAAAAATATATCACATGCCACATACATATTACTAGTCAAGCCCATCTTTTGCGGTAGAAATCAAATATGATACCACAACTTCTATACTTAACATACAAAATTAACTTGTTTTCCTTATATACTACTCCCTCCGTATCGAAATACTTGTCGCCATTGACTTTCTTATACAGCTTTGACCATTCGTCTTATTCAAAAAAATTTGCAAGTACAATTTATTTTGTTTGCTATATGGTTTATTGTTGCATGTATTTTAAGCTTGACTTATCGTTTTACATATATGCGACAATTTTTTGAATAAGACGAATGGTCAAAGTTGTAAGAAAAAGTCAACGGCGACAAATATTTTGATATGGATGGAGTACTATGTCAGTATACACATCTAGTAGGAGAGTCGAATGACTTGAGTTGATATGTGGAGAATAACGAATCCAGTTGAAATTTCTTATTTCTGATCAGGGAAAGCAGATGCACCTAATAAAACCTAATGAACCATACCCCTCTTAGTCAGTCCAGAAGTTCTGAAGTACTGTAAATAGATAGTGGTTATTCTAGGATATGCATGTCAAACATGGTCCTAGTTCGGTGCTTGCCTATACTCTAAGATATTCAACAAGTGTAATTCTCTTTTATGTTATCCAAAGCATATATGTTTGCAGCACATAAATATAAGTTCTCCAGACACAGATGCAGATACAAATAATGAAATAAGTGCCAAAAAAAGGCTTCAGGGAAGCAACATGGAAAGTTATCAATCTGGCCATTTGTAGCTCCAATAAATTGATATCAGCAATTCAGCATCCAGAGACAGCCTTAAAAGCAAGCTCCAATGCCGGGGATAGCCTATGCAAGCTACGCAGCCCTCTAATTGAGTTCTCCATGAGAAACAATCCTGACGCATACCTACCCCCAGTTTAAACGGAGATTCACATTGCCTATATATCTGACCTATGAACTTGTATGACCGAAATCAACAAATCACCATTGCAAATAAGGCATAACTATGCCATTGTTATTTCCTCCTTTTATCACCACCTTCAGTTTATTTATGGATATGAAATGAAGCATATAATTATCAGGCAAATCTTGATTCGAGTAGTACAGAAGTCACAAGAAGTCGCAAAGAGTGAGCAAGTGACAGATAAAGAATGAAAGAATTAATCCGAACCGAATTACCAAAATCAAGTGCGCAGCACGTTTAAATAAAACATACCACATCCTCAAACTCGTCATCTTCAAATGTAGACTTCGCCCCATTTATACTCATTTCCAAGTCAACACCATCCTGACCCTGCAAAGGTATTTATCAACAAAGCATCTTAGTCAGGATTCCATAAGCAGCATATCAGCTCATAACATATCTGGCCACAACAGGACGTAACCTCTTTTTGTTGGCGAAGCTGCTTTAGATAGGATGACTGCTTTTTACGGAACTCCATTGAGAGGTTTTGCAGGTCTGTAGCAAGAGAGCGCTGCGCACAACAGTCAAAAGGTATTTTATCCATCAAACAAAATAACAACAGAATTTCACTCTTTAACTTGCAGTAACTGCCAATGATTAATAAGGTTCTATCATCACCTGGACATTCTTTCGGACATTTGAATCCTCCGATGAATCTTTCATGGACAGCTTTTGCAGCCTCTTCTCTGACCTCTTCAGCAAGTCAGTTATCTCATGTGTGAGAACCTCGATTGCTCGCTGGTCGTCTCTGCCGTCGCCAAATGATGGCATCAAGGCTTTGGCGTGTGCCTTAGCCAACTCCCCCATTTTCATCTTTGCCCGCTGCATGTTTGCAGATATCTCTTCGGAAACATCCACCCAGGCTGGGGGCAACCCGACCGTCACAGTACCTCTACTGCAACATAGACACCAAATGTCAGTGCCACATAATTCATCTCATCACCAGTAACACATCGACACAAGCAGCTAAGCTTTGCAACCCACCATTCCAGCTAACTGCCTAAGCCACTGAACAACATTCTAAAGAATTGCATTTGCTCGATCTACTGATGCAAATCCCCATTTCCCAGTAAAGCAAATCACCCGTGCGCTACACAGGTCGTATGCCTCGTAATTAGCTAATATGAAAACTGAAAAGGCTTGACTAGATCAGAGAAGCTAATGGGCGAGTCTAGTGATCCGCAGTCCAACCAATTCGCTTGAATCACCGGCCAATTAGCCTACTCTAGTTGTTGGCAAGGTCACCTGGCACTCGATCCAGCTGAGAAACTCCCATCTCCCGCGGCTAGCTACGTTACGAATGTCCAGAGGGGAAGACAGATATCAGCCGAGATGCGAGAGGGTGTTGGGGGGTTGTGGCACCTGGAGCCGGAGGGGTCGTCGGTGCTGAGGGGCGCGTAGGGGCGGTCGGAGCGCAGCAGCGAGGCCATCTCGATCACCGGCCCGCCGCCGCCTCCCCCGCCCCCGCCGGACGACGACGGCGCCCCGGCCGGCGAGCGGACGTGGCGCAGCGCGTCGCGATACTTGCGGTAGAGCGGCGTCCGGTTCCGCGTCGCCATGGCGGCGGGCGCGAGGCCGAGGCCGAGCTAGATAGAGCTCGGGCGCGTGAGATCTCGACGGCGAAGGCGGAGGAGGGAGGAATTGGAGTTGGTGCGCGACAGGACAGACGAGACGCCCGCCGTGGGGGGAGTTGGGACTTCACCACCAAGGAAGCAGAGGACGCACACAGGTCGGGCCGGGCCTTTCGGCCCTGTTGACTGGGCCGAGATGGGCTACCAGGGAATGTTCCTTGTGAGAACTCATCAAAGAAAAGCCCTGATTTCATAAAATGTTAATACAGGATATCTCAAAAGAAATTTCCTTACTGTTGGTTTTAGTATTGAGCTTGTTTCTGTCAAAATTAGCAACATTTTTCAGTTTGCCGTGTCCCTTGACTCTTCAATTGCTCTTCCTTTGCATCAGCAGAACATGGTAAATGCATCTGTATACACTGATGCCTTGGTATTTACAAGTTCAAACGCAAGGTCTGGGCAGTATAAAGTGTCAACATTTCACAAGCAGTGAGCAAGATCAAATTAAATTTCTTTCAAGTTTTCACCGATCCCCGAAGCACAACCATCTTTATTACTCGTACGATTGCACGAAGATCACCTAATATATGCATTTCACTCATCTGAAGATCACCTCATGCAACTCAGTCATCCTAAAGCAGCGCACATGACAGGAAAATCCGATTTCAAACCAGGTTCCTACTCGATAGTAACTCCAGGGAATCACAGACACCGTTGCAGATGTGAATCATTTCAGTACAAGGTGATGCCGAAGGACTGGCTGACGAGGATGGCGAGCCCCATGGAGATCGCCAGGAGCGACGCCGCCCACGTGAGCTTCTCCGTGATCCGAGGTACCCTGTCCCTGAGCGCCTCCGTGCACGAGCCGAGGAAGACGGTGTATGTCCCCATGGAGACGACGGTCCCGACGAGGAACATGCCGAGGAACGCGGCGCCGGCGACGCGCGAGGGGAGGGCAAGCGCCGGCAGCACCATCAGGAGCGCGTCCGGCTGCAGTCCGTGGACGATCCCGGTGGCGAACGTCGCGAAGTTGACCTTCGTCTTCCCGGCCGGCAGCGTCTCGCCCACAGGATGGTGGTGGTGGCCGTGGTCGCCACCGTCGAGCGCGACGCACGGCGTGGGCACCTCGCTGGCCTCCCGGATCCCGAGGGCGCCGATGACGAGCAGCGTGAGCGCGACGACGCGGGTGCTCCAGGTGCGGATGATCTCGATGTGGAGGCGGTCCTTGAGGCCGAGGAAAAGCAGGCCGAAGATGACCTGGCCGGCGTCGTGGCCGCAGCCCCAGAGCGCGCCCACGACGGCGCTCTCGACCCTGGAGCGCCCGATGGAGAGTGGTGCCAGCGCGGCGAGGTGGTCCGGGCCGGAGAGCGTGTGCAGGCACCCGGCGAGGAACCCCGTCCACGCGCTGCCGAGCACCTCGGACTTGAAGAGGGTGGTGCCGGCTTTGGCGGTGGGGTGGTAGTGCGCCAACGCCGGAGGCGCCCATGATGGCTGGACCAGCGTCAGGGTGAGCGCCGAGAGCACAGTGACAGCTGCAGCACAAGTCACCTGTTAGAAGGCAGAAAGCAAAACTGTGAGCACATACGACAGGAAACTCTGCACACGAATGTGCTGTGACACAACATTTTCGGCAAAATAGCAGTGAATTTTGCTGCTTCCTTCATCTGCAGTTCAGCAAAGGAAGGATGCCAGAGGATTTGCTACTCCATTCATCAATGTTCAATCGTCGACGAGCGGAGGGGCAAATCCTGAACATTCTTACGGCACGAAGAACACACAACGGGTTCTGCTTCTACCATTCTTACGGCGAGATGGATTGCATATACTAAGTATGAATGCATGACGCGTGGCGATGGAGGAATTAACACGTGCGCCGGTGCGCGTGCTTGCGCAGAGCGGACCAGACAAGCGCTCACCTTCCGGAAGAAGCGTCGGCGCGTGTTGGACGCGGCATCATCCGCGCCTTCCGCCGGCGCCGCCGATGGAGCAGCGCAGGCGCCGCCAGAGGACGCCGCGGGGACCGGAGGCGGCGTCGGGCGGTGGCGGGAGAGGAGCGACGCGAGGGGCGGCGGTCTGAGAGTGGGACGGAGGCCGCCTCCGCGGCAAGGAAGACACGCGATGGAGGACGGCCTGTGCGCGCGGGGCCTGGCGGCGGGCGCGCGGCGGAGGAGCGGCGAGGAAGAGATAAGCCTCTCCATGGCTCAACGAGGGAGGATTTGATTTGTTTCGGGGTCGGGCCGGGATCGGGAGAGAGAAAGGCCGGCCCGTCATGCTAAGGCCGCGCGAAGGCGATCGCGCCCGTCCATCTGTTGTCTTAAGATTCGTGCTATTTGGGCTGATAAATTCTACGTGGGCTGCGCTTTGTTTGTAGTCCAAAATGGACCCATAAAGTCTCAACGGTAGAGCATGGGTTCAAACTGATACGGGTGGGTGATGCAGCCCATTGGCCCAATATTGGTCTCTTTCTTTTTTCTTTTTCTTTTTTTTTGCCGCGGACCCTTTTCCTCTTCAGAAAAATCGACGTTGGGAATGGAAAACGGAAAAGAAAATGCTACGCTTGCTGGGAATGGAAAAATGAAAGAGAAAAAATGTTGCGCGATAGAACTATATATATGGTGTAATGTCGCTGACAGCAAGGACGCACGGACTCTCTCTCCCTCCGTTTGGACGAATTCTCGTGCACGAAAAGGTCTTACGTGGATGGACTACTCTCACGGCTCCGGAATCACTCGTTTTCAGCTCAGCTATAGCGTCGTCACATATACTCCGTGGACTGGCTCAAACGTAGATCGCATGGCATCCTGCCATCGATCGTCGATTTGGGAACCTGGATGTGGAAGACAAGGCAGCAGGAGAATCGATATGCTTTTTTTGTCTTTTTGAATCGAACCATATATATGGTGCTCGTCGCCGCGTCACCATCAGCGTCCTCCATGAGGCTTCTTCACTCACTCCCGTCCTCTCATCTTCAACTTATTGGTTCATTCAATTGACCAATAAGTCCAAAAAAATGAAGAGACTACAAGTAGGTGACCAACTAACGTTGTTTATTTGCGTGGATGACCTTTTTTTTATTTCCCCCCTGGCAAGGATCTTATAGCACGGCCAGTGTAGCGGGTGATGAGATCTCCGTACACTTCAAGGTAGTTGTTCTCTGAGGTGTATAAGGTGGTGGACGAGGAGAAGTCCCCACACATTGAGGGTTATTGGTGTCTGCACTGTTGTTGCGGCGAGTGTTCTTCTTCGGCAAGGTTGAAGCTGGGGGATTGAAGGCCATGTGTGCGCCGCTTGGGGACAACAACCTGGTGGTGGAGGAGTTCGGGTTGCTGCTGAGACTTGTAGCGAGCCGCGGCTTTTGGTGTGCCACAGCTTTGGCGACAACAGCGCAACCTTTGACTCTTCTACTAGGTTGTGGTGGCGTAGTGTTCTGTCGTGTGTGTTGTTCGTGTGGTGAACTGATGATGTTGTTCGCTCAGCATGTGATGTACAATTATTGTTTTTTTCTTAAATAACATAGCAGTGATTTTTGCTATCTAAAAGAAACAACTTATTGTTCCATATCGACTGTGCTATCTCCGGCAAAATTCTGACCGGTTCTTTTTCCATCAAGGGAAGAAATGGCAGGAAAAGAGATTTAAAAAATGTGCTAAGGTTTCGCCCTCTTTTTTTCGCCACACAAATTAATGGATGGAGCTATCCTTACTACTGCATTATTATTGAAGAAAAGGAAGTCCTTTTTCTTTTCTTTTTTTCGGGGAAGAAAGAAAAGGAAGTCTAGGTAGACCATCAGTCGTGCAGGGCGAAAGAGTTGTTAGTGCTCATCGACGAGGAAGTGTTCACGGCGACTTTATTTTCTTGTCCATCCATCTACAGATAGATCAAGCCAGTCCTTTAATAAAATACTATACGCTCAAAGCAGCGAAATGGGTGTAAGCGTGTGTTTGTGTGGTGGGAGCGAACCACCAGACGTAGTACGTGCGTCCATATGCCGGGATCTGCTGAATGCCTCACTGCGTGTGCGACGTGCGAACCTCTCTCTGCTGCATGCTGGAGAACAGGCGAGGTGTTGATGACAAGATTCGATCGGAATCGCGTCGCCAACGAACATGCATGCCGCAGCCGCAGCCGCAGCCGCAGCCACCCAATGCAAGGCGGATATTCTACGTACGTAATTTGATCCGGTAGATTATCTCTGAGACCATTTCCGCGGTCGGAGTCATTTACCTACACGCCATTAAAAAAGTTGCGGTTACGCATATGTCGTGGAAAAGTTTTCACACACTTGTATGCCACGCACTCGAAGTTCGTTGACGTGTATGCCATTCCGTCCAACTTCGGAGGTAACGGTGTCAACCCGACACGTGAAATGACCATTTTACCCTCTCGTGGGCCCCACCAATCTTCCTCCTCCTTTCTCCCTCTCGTGGGCCCCACCAATCTTCCTCCTCCTTTCTCCCACCGCCGAGCCGCGCGCGCGCCGCCATGGCCGGCCGCGGGCCCGCCGCGCCGCCGCCATGGCCGGCCGGGGAGCTCGACGCGAGCCGCCATGGCCGGCCGCGAGCGCCGCCGCGCCGCCGCCGGGGGCGCCGCCGCCCCTCGCGCCCGGCCGCACGGGGGGAGCACCGGCCGCCCCCGTGCCCGGCCGCGAGGGGGGCCGCACCGGAGGAGGAAGAAAGAAGCACATGGACCGGGGGCAAAATAGTCATTTCCATACGTAGGCCCCACATGTCGGATCGGTGGAATCGTTAAGTCAGTAACGGAAGTTGGACGGAATCAAGATACACGTCAACGGATTTTGAGTGCGTAGCATACAAGTATGTGAAAACTTTTACGCACGCGCGTGTGCGTGGCAAGAACTTTTTTTAATGGCGTGTAGGTAAATGACTCCCGCGGTCGAGGAGTGCACAGCGATCGTCCTGCCTACTACACCGAGTACCGACACCAACCAACCCAACGCTCGATCACGTATTCACGTCGACCGAAACACACGCTCGAATCGTTGTTCGAAAAAAAAAACACACGCTCGAATCCAACCCATCCATCCATTAATCCACCAATCAATCATTTAGCATTAAATTAACTGCAGCCAAGTAGGAGTGCTCGTAGAGACGTGAATATCCGACTTGACCGGGTCGTCAACCCCACCGGCCAGGTGAGGAGGATCGAGCCCTTCCCCACGGACGCATCCCGGCCGTCCACGCGTCCGCTCTGTACCCACGGACGGTGGCCGCGCCGCGCTGGCACCCACTTGGCTCTGGTTGGACCCCGTTCCGTAGCTTTCCAACGGCTCCCGCACCCGGCAACATCCCCTTCTTCCCTTCCCGCCCACTTCCTCGCGAATTTTTCCGTGACGTGCCCCTGTGGAGCACGCTAATTAACCACGTGCCCCTTTAACTCCCTGCTTTCTTCTCTTTTAACACGACGCTTTGCTTTTTTCCTGTTTGCTGATTATATATTAAACTAATTATTCATCAGTCGAGGCGGGACGATGCGTCCGATCTCTTTTTGCATACGAGTTTTGGAACGAAAAAACGATTCTAAAGGTTAAACACAGCCACAGGGCTATGCCATCTGGCGTCGAGCTATAGGCAGGTCCCCGATCAGCAAAGAAGCTCACATGGCGCCTCGTTTTTTTTTGGGCAAGGTTGGTGATGGCCTTGGGCTTTGCTTAGTTCTCCAACTCTTCACTCTCAAATCACTACTCATCGTCACATCGAGTTACCTCAAAATACACTTTTTTTCACAACTTTTCAATTCACTACACTATTCGTTCACACAAACTTAATGAACTAAACATTAATGGAATAGTTGGTTGGTATAGCACTGGATCGTAGTCTTTTCTCCCTAGAAACAATAAGTCTCACAATTTTACTCTACAAGACTACAGAAGTCTCAGGCCGTCTTTCTTCCACTCGTTCCAACATCTACATCCGAGTTTGATGTTATATCGAGACATCGAGTTGAATTGCTCGACCAAACCGGAGAGGTATAGCCGTATATTTATAAATTTTAAGAAGTTTTTCTTTGCTAAGTTACTTATCTGGTGTACCGGAGATGCTTACATTTTGTAATCAAAGGGTTCAACAACGAATAATCAGATTCCGACACGTATGTATGGAACAACATTTGGAACCGATAACAGTACAATTTGTCATATCTGAGTATCTCACGAATTGCAAATACACCCCCCGAGTTATGTAAAATACTCCACTCCTGGCTCCTGTACATCACAGCAGTCAGCAGTCGATTGGAGTCAAACACGAGGTCCAAACAAGGAAACGGGAAAAAGAAAGCAAAAGGATTAATTAATGATCCAGTAGCAACTTTACTTCACCAATAATAATTCACGTCCGCCTCAAAAACTCTCTGGCCTCCTCTCCTCTCCCCGCTTCCACCCGCCTCGGGACCCTCCTCCCCCCTCCGCCTCCGCGTCTCGCCGGACTCCGTCCGACGCGCAGCGCGACCGCAATTCCAGGTTCCGACGCCATCCAGGGTGGTGTCCCGCTTCCGCTACCCGCAGCCTCACCTCCAGGGTATGGCCGCTTGACGACTCCAGAGTCCAGAGGCGCTACGGCGACTTGAGTTGGGGGGACTACGTGGTGCGGATGATGCTGAGCTCGTCGGTGTCGAGGCGGGACGCCGCGAGGAGCGGCGAGCTCCCGCGGCCTCCTGCGGCGGGGATGGCGCGGAGCGGGGAGCTGCCCAAGGGCGCGTCCGCGGGGCCTGGGCCGGCGCCCGCCGCGGCCGCGGTGCGGCACGAGGGGTGGCTGGTGCGGCACGGGCGGAGGAAGATCGGGAGGTCCTTCTTCCACATGCGCTACTTCGTCCTCGACAACAAGCTTCTCGCCTACTACAAGAAGAAGCCCAGGGACAGCATGGTATGTGCGTCGTCGTGCGGTGTGTGTACGCACGCTTTGAATTCTGCTGTCGGGGGTCGTTAGAACTGCGATCCATCTGTTGGGGGGAAATTCGCAGCGCTCCTCCTCTGTTGCAAAATTTGGCTGCTGTTGGTGTCACTAGAGTCATCCGTTGCAGGTCGGGTTGCTGCTGAAGTTCCTTTGCTTGTGGATTCATAGGCTTTGTGAATTGGGATTTTCCCTCTCGCTGTTTTTGAATTTTGAGGAGGGGTTGACCAGATTGAGATGCATTGAACCGGGTCTGGGCACCGGAGCAGTGGGCATAATTGTTTTCAAATTTAGGAATCATTGCACCTGATGCCAAATGATGTGAACCGTTGAGTTTGAGGGGCAACTGATGTTGGAATTGTTGACCATTTTGGATAATTAGATGCTGTAATGCATGATCAAAAGAGTCCGGGAAGTGCTGAATAATGACACACTTGTTAAGTAGCAGAGTTTTGGTCCTCAGTTAATCATGCAAGCAACTTGTTTGGTCTGCCTAGACTTCTTTAGTGTTCCAATCATTCAATATAATGATTAGCTGTAAACCTACTCCTTCCATCAATACAATGCATATTCTGGCATTAAAAAAATATTACCGCCGATTGAATAAAGTTCCGTTTCTAATAAGTTTGTTTTCCGTATTCATGCTGATTGTTTGCCTTAATGAATCAAATCGAATCAAATCCATTCCAGTTTCATACTAGAGCATGATTTGATGGTTAAACCAGGCACACTCACTGACAGCATGATGCAGTTGTTTTTGACTTTCTACTGAAAATTTTGTGGGTTTCAGGTTCCGCTCAAGTCAATTCTTATTGATGGAAATTGCAGGGTGGAGGATAGAGGGCTTAAAACACATCATGGTCAAGTAAGATTTCTCTCCACCTTGCAACATATCTTTCGAAAGGCTGAAGTTTGTATGTTTAGGAGGACAGTTTTTCGATCTATACAAATGACATGCACTGTAGCCTGTACTACTAGGAGTCGTTTCTGTAGTTTATTCATAAATGTGATCCACACCATCTAAACCTTTTCTGTCATTTAACCACTTGAAATTTCATGGTATTTCTTAACCGTCTTCTCATTATTACTCCTGTTAACTTTTGCAGATGATTTATTTCCTGTGCATTTACAACAAGAAACAAAAGGAGAATCAAATCACGGTTTGTTATAATGCTAAACTCTGCAGCACTTTCAGAACTATCTGACTATATTTAATATGAGTAATTTAAAAAATTGGATTTGTTGATGTCCTTTTACGGGCACTTGTTCTTTCTTAATTATTTTGTACTATGCCAAGCTTCTAGCAGTTGACTGGTTAGAGTGTTGAAACTCCCAATCCGACCCCAATTCGAAGCATGACAACCAAGCCGGGGGGAGGGGGGATTTTTGCCTGTGGTCGAGCTTTTTCTAATTATCTTTTAATTACAAATATGCTGCAAAGGCAATTGCAATTTTGCAATGGCCTGCTGTCAGTGTTTATCCCTTTACGAAACTGACTAGCCCACACCTGCTTCAATTTTGAAAGTTGAGGGTACTAGCTATAAAGTTTTGGTCACCTTTGTAGTTCAAGATGAAAACAAGACTTTTGCAGCCTGCATTTTGTCATCCTTTTGCAGCCTGCCGGATTCTCTTGTTTGAACCTCTTTTTCTTTGAGGCACTGTAAATTTATATCACCGATATGAATACTATACCAATGCTACTTTTCTTCAACCAGATGGGTGCATATGATATTGAAGATGCCCTAACCTGGAAGAGGAAGCTGGAGTTTCTGATTGATCAGGTACATTAAGTCTGACTTGCTTTATCTAAAGTTCTTAAAATAATTGTCTGTGTGTATGGCATTTCTTAACACAAACAAGGATTACATTTTCCTGTTTAGTGGTCATGGTGTGCAAGTGATTATGGCTTAGTATTTAAAAAAACAGAATCTAGACAGTTCTGCTATTTGCCTGTTATGTTAAAAAAAGTCTTCAACAGCCAATTTTCAGGAAGTTCCAATGTCCTAAGTATATATAATCAGGAATCTGGTAGGTCACTTACCATAACTTCAGATGAACTAGATGTCAAATTGTTTCAGCAAAATATTCTGCACATGCCATTATGATAAATATTGGTGATCTTTATTGTGCAGCAACAGGATAGCATGACAGCTAAAAACCGTAAAGCTTTTGCTTCATTG
Organism: Cenchrus americanus; assembly: GCA_947561735.1. NCBI lineage: Eukaryota > Viridiplantae > Streptophyta > Magnoliopsida > Poales > Poaceae > Cenchrus > Cenchrus americanus. The sequence goes on from OX387240.1 coordinate 73,658,879, forward strand.
GACTTCGACATAGATCTTGGAGGACCATTTTCGTTCTCAGATCATGACAGTGGGCAAGTGATTTTCTCTTCTTCCCTCCTCCCTATAGTCGCATATAAGCCCCTTATTGTTGTTAATTGGAGATTCATTCTACTGCAGTCCTGAAGATGAAGAAGAGCCCCGGCCCACCTTGCTTCGCAGGACAACTATAGGGAATGGTATGCAGTTCAATAACATTGTTATTCTGTTAATCTAGACTTTATTTAATACTTTATATTAATCTATAGCTATGCTGCAGCTGCAGAACCTAATTTGTCTTTTCTTTTGCTAGGCCCTCCTGATTCTGTACTTGACTGGACCAAAGAGCCTGATATTGGGCTGTCAAATCAGAGTGACACCAATCAGACTTACTCCAGAAAGAACTGGAGGCTTCTTAGATGCCAGAATGGCAAGTCTCCTTTACATAAATTATTGACCATTCCTTAAGAGGATACTTTGAGTTCAAGTCAAATGGTGTTACACTGGGACTAAGTATCCTGTTCTTTTTTCATTGATAGGATTGCGCATCTTTGAAGAACTTGTGGAGGTTGAATACCTTGTATGTACCTCCTACCTCTAGACTGCTGGACAGTGAATGAAATTCCTGCTATTTCTGACAGATAACAGATTAACAATACTTGTCTCTTCTTATTCATTTCCAGGCAAGAAGCTGTAGCCGAGCAATGAGGGCTGTCGGCGTGGTGGAAGCCTCATGCGAGGCAATTTTTGGGCTTGTAATGGGTATGGATGTAACACGATATGAGTAAGTGTTTCTTGCTTTATTTCCTTGTCATTCATGGATGGATGTTGACCCATACCCTGTATTCTCCTACGCAGATGGGATTGTAGTTTCCAATATGGGAGTTTAGTTGAAGAGGTTGATGGCCATACTGCAATATTGTACCATCGTTTACAACTTAACTGGTGTTCAATGTAACTACATTTTCCTCATGTTGCTTGTCAGTTATCAATTGCTTTTTTTTTATAACAACTCCACAATTATTACATTGCCCATCCTCTTGAAATAACAATGAATGAATGATGCTGTCCTCTCAATAATCTGAGCACATACTTTGGTATATTTAAATTTGAGTTCAGAATTATGGGAACCAGATATATATGGTATCATTTAGATTAGCATTGTCAGCACCCAATAGCAACTCCACCATTGTTTGAATAGCCTGGATGATCGAATGTGCCTCTACAATTCACAGTTCAGTGTATTTTGCAGTATCTGGTATATCTTGCAAAATCGTACAGTGGCAGTGTATATCCTGGTCTAAGACTCTTGTGTTACTCCCAAAAGTGTTTTTATGCTGTACCATGCAAAAGCAACTTTCTAGAGTAGCTCTGGAATTCTGGCACTTGAAAGCCTGGCTACTTTGGTACCTCTAGTCAGAGATGGAAACTTGCTACTGACACGTACAGCACCATGAAGAATTTTTTCGAACAAGATTGATTATACTGCAGACTGCACTATCTCAGATTTTGATCCTCATGCTTCCATCTTTTGTGAACATGGTCATGCAGGGTTGTCTGGCCCCGAGATCTTTGTTATGTACGATATTGGCGTCGCAACGATGATGGAAGCTATGGTATTTTTTTTTAAAACGATTTTTCCTGATTACTAATCTATCAAGATTGCTCGTTCTGATCCTTGGTACGTAAACTTGCAGTCGTGCTGTTTCGATCTACAGAACATCAGAACTGTGGCCCCCAACCAGGATTTGTGAGAGCTAATATCGAAAGTAATTCACCTTCTGCTTTTGTCAGGATTACCCTTGTCATTTTTAAAAAGTTTTCCACCTTTCTTCCATTTTCCTTAACTACCTACTAGTTCAGGTGGAGGTTTCAAGATTTCTCCTCTCAAAAGCCTCAATGGGAGACCACGCACTCAAGTTCAACACCTTATGCAAATTGATCTTAGTGGATGGGGCGTGAACTACTTTCCATCATTCCAATACCACTCTTTGTTGCAGATGCTGAACTGTGTTGCTGGTACATATTACACACAACTATTTACCTGAAATTACATGTTGTCTTGATTATCTATCAATAATAGATGTGAAAATAAAGCTTGGTGAAGGCTCTAAAATGCCCCTTTGCCTGATGGTCTGTGGTTGAGGATTTGACATAACATTTATTTTCAGGATTACGTGAATATTTTTCCCAAACGGATGAAGTTCACACGGTCCCAAGGATTCCAGTGATGCATGCCATGGTTAATACAATCTCAATGAAAAAGGACCAAAAGCTTCAAGAACCTGACACGAAGCCCAAGCAAACTGATAAAATCTTAGATATGGTAGATGAAGAGTCGGAAGATGATGATGACTATCAAGTTCCTGACACTGACTTGGAGGTGAACACTCACCCAATTTCTATAGTTTTCCTAAGGTTTTTCTGTTGGTCGCTTCGCAATAAAATTTCATTGCAATTCATGTACAGGAAGAACCTACCAAATCTGACAGTGATAAGAGCTCAGGTTTGTTTCTTTTCTAATTCCATTCTTGTAGTCTGATAACTTTGTAAGTTGCTAAGTGATCTGACAACTTTACCATTATATTTGGTGATCTTTCAGATCCAATAGATTTGTCTTGGTTTTCGGGCATCATTCGTCAGGATGCAAATGAGAAAAGTCGCAACTGCTGGGCAGTACCTGATAACAAGATCTTTAAAGTTCGTAGCAAGAGCTTTCCACATGACAAATCAAAGGTCCAGGCGTTCTAGTGGCACAATCAGTTCTTTTCTTTTTGAAGCATAGCAGGCAATCAGAGACTTAGTATTCTGTCATTTGACTTACAGGTACCTGCTGGGAAGTACCTGATGGAGCTTGTAGCGATTGACTGGTTTAAGGACACCAAGAGAATGGACCATGTTGCTAGGCGGAAAGGATGTGCAGCTCAGGTCAGAAAGTCTGTCATAGTTTGCTTAATTGCATTTTCGTATCTCAGTGACTTTTCTGTAATTTACTGTTACTTGATTACACGGCACCTGAGCACATGTTTCTAACCTGCAAAGCAGAACTTCAAGTAGTAGAATACCATTGCATTGGAGGACCGTTGGTTCGACCAAAATTGTGCTTTGAAATACATAGATATAGCTGTTCCCTATTTTTGGTAAACTTTGTGGTAGCAATTCTCTGTTCTTTTATGATGTTTGGGAATTGCGGATCAAGGCCTGCTTTGGGATAGGCTAGGTTGCTGGTCTGGTCAGACTTCTTTGTGCCATGAGTAGGTCAATTTTTCTTAGGGTCGTGGGATATGGGCTGTCCAAAGCAAGTAGTCATGTTAGCTTTGTGCACCCCATGTTCATTCTTGTGGTTCGCCCTCTTCTGTCGCGTAGTGTTGTTTGTTCTGTGTTCCTGCTGTCTCAATTTCTGTAAGTGTTTTGCTGTGTAAACCCTCTCCTTAATGAAGTACTGCATTGAAAAGATTCTCTTTCCTTTTCAGATAATGTTTAGTTTAGCTAACCTTGCATAGTAAGCATATGACATGTGTCAATATCTCTATCGTACTTGTGAGTAGTTAGTATGTGATACAATGTGCTCATATAAGCAGTCGGATGAACTCTGGATCACAACAGGAACAGTTGTTGGCTATGGATTAATACTAGGTATATTTTAGACTTTTATGCTTTAGGTCATAAATTCAGAATGACAATATATTATGCTTATGTGACTGAAGTTGGCACATCTTGAGTTCAAATTGTCTTTATTTATTTTTAACATACATGCCAGCTTGTTTAATGTGTACTGAATACAGACCCAACCCCTACTTTAGTGTTTCTGTTACATGATTTCAACTGAACCTTTTTTAGTGTAGGTTGCTGCTGAGAAGGGAATGTTTACTTTCGTCGTGAACATACAAGTAAGCTTGTGTTCTAACACTCCCTCCCTGTTATTCATTTATTTAGGGACCTCCTGCTTGTGCTTTTTCGTCACAGAAAGGCAACCACCTAAAATACAAAAATACATTGATCAGTAATCTGCATGTGTTCTTATAAACATAATCCACAGTTCACAAGCATTACAAATAAGAGCAGGTGCAGTGTGCTACAAGTAAGCATTTACTTATGATAGGCATTCTTTGCATGGTTGTAAATTTATCACCTTGGTCCTTGGCCATGATAGTTTCACATCTAAGAAAATGATAAACTTATGGCATTCCTCCTCGCAAAAAAAAAGACTTTCTCCTAGTGCCTATTGTTGTTCCTATTGACGATTTCCTTCTGCACTTAGGTTATGCTGATTAAGTCACTATTCTCTTGCAGATTCCTGGATCAAGTCATTACAGCTTGGTCCTTTATTTTGTCTCAAGCTCCTTGAAGAAAGGATCATTATTGCAGCGCTTTGCAGATGGTGATGATGATTTCCGGAACAGCAGATTGAAGCTTATTCCATCTGTTCCGAAGGTTTGTTCGAGTGCAAAGTCATTATAAAGTGTTTATCGGAAGCCGTTCTCATTTTATCATGTTTGAATTCTTCAGGGGTCTTGGATAGTGCGGCAGAGCGTTGGAAGCACTCCTTGCTTACTGGGGAAGGCTGTCGACTGCAGCTATCTGCGTGGTCCTGAGTACTTAGAAGTAAGTCTCTACATTATTAAGTGTATAGTCGCAATTCAACTTCTTTTATTTGATGAACAGCAAACCCACACCATGAATGCGCAAACCTACAATGAATAGGTTCTTACATGGTGACAATTTTGCAGGTGGATGTAGATATTGGTTCATCAGCGGTAGCCAATGGGGTCCTGGGCTTGGTGTTTGGTGTTGTTACCACCTTGGTAGTTGACATGGCGTTTCTTATCCAGGTAAATAAAGCCCCGTAGACAATCTTTTCTTCTTTCAGGGCCCATCATCCCATCTTTATTGGCTTCACCAAAAAAATTGAATTCAACTAACTTTTGAAAATGAATTCCTGGCTCCACCCTAACAGTTAAAAAGAAAGATGAGTTCCTGGCTCCACCCCTGCTGCCAAATATACTCCATGTTTTCTTATTGTTGCGTTGCACCTGCAGGCAAACACATACGACGAGCTCCCGGAGCAGCTTCTAGGCGCCGCGCGGCTGTCACACATCGAACCCTCCGCTGCAGTGAACCCTGAGCTTGATAACATTTCCTGAGTGAGATGAAACAAGCTGTGCAGATTCTTTCATTCTTTCCCCCATTTACCCTCCATTTGTTCAGCCACTGCAGCATTTCGCAGTTTGATATTGGAGGTTCAGACTGGAGACAGACCCTGCAGCAGTCTACAAGTCTTTTTGTCTTCTTTTCTTATACGATGCAGTAGATATACCAAAAGCCTATATACAGCATGGTTTTGAAACCAATTCATGTACATGTCTCAGCCGTGTCATTATATATACATGATTAGTTGGATTGCCCATCGTCTTTCTTTTTCCTCCTTGAAAGGAACGAGCATGCAGCAGTGTTGCCTTATATTCTCTGAACAATATACACCTGGTCGATGCTTTTTTTTTGGTGTAGGTTGCTTTGTACCATAGCACTGTCAGAGCATCAGTAAAATTCTGTACCATAGCACTGTCAGAGCATCAGTAAAATTCAGTCAACTTCTATAGTTCTATTCATAGAATGTTTGGCCATTGAAGCTGCCACCGGCACAATTGGTAACGTGTGAAGCATTTTTTTCTATAACAAAAATCAAAATCTTCAACCAAAACCATCTCGATGTCTTTGCTGCACACTTTGCATCATTGTTTCACCAATCGGGCTTCATCATTCTCCAAGTTCGGTCCACCAAAGCCCATTTCAGGCCCATCATAACCCAACTACCATCGGGCGGGCCTCTATCTAAACCCCTCACCATCGCCACGAAGCCTTCAATAACTTCTCATTCATTCCACCCACTGCATCCATCAGTGTCCCAGCCCGCTAGGGGTTTTACCACCATGGCCGCCGCCGCCGCAGCCGCCCGGAGGCTCCTCTCCCGCCGCGCCTCCTCCTCCCCCCTCTCCGCGCTCCTCCGCCGCGGGCCGGCGGCGGCCGCCACGGAGCAGTCGCTGCTGCGCCCGGCCGTCGTCGCGGCGGCCTCCCGCCTCGGGTTCTCGCGCGGGATGGCGCGGCGGCCGGGCGGGGACGGGTACTCCCCGATGCGGTCCGGTGGCGGGGACCGCGCGCCCACGGAGATGGCGCCGCTGTTCCCCGGCTGCGACTACGAGCACTGGCTCATCGTCATGGACAAGCCCGGCGGGGAGGGCGCCACCAAGCAGCAGATGATCGACTGCTATGTCCAGACCCTCGCCAAGGTCCTCGGGAGGTAACTCGCCTTCTTCTGCAACCGGCCCGCTGAGCCGCCGCTAGTAATCCCTTCGTTCGTATTGGAAGTAGTTCCCCCTTTGAGACTGATGAGCGGGTTAGTTTTGGGAAATAATCTGACGGGTTTTCTGTGACGCAGCGAGGAGGAGGCGAAGAGTAAGATCTACAACGTCTCGTGCGAGCGCTACTTCGGGTTCGGCTGCGAGATCGACGAGGAGACGTCCAACAAGCTTGAGGGTTCGTTGGATCTATGCCCTATGATGCGTTCATTAGTTTCCTGCCCTTATGCTGAATTAGAGCTTGCACGGGTCTGATTGCCTGATGTTGTGTTACTTATGTTTTTTTACAGGTCTTCCTGGTGTTCTCTTCGTTCTCCCTGATTCATATGTCGATCCTGAGAACAAGGACTATGGAGGTAGCTAAGCTTCTCTTGCAATGCTGATATTTTTTTTTTGGCATCGCTGTATGATTGCTTATATCTTAGGATGGCATTGGTGGGTGCTCTGTGGTAGATTTGGTTGCTGTAAATAGTATATCACATTATGGAAGCATAATGAACACCATTTTCTCATTTGAATGGCTATGGAGTACTGACTGTGCTGCCCTGTCAGGCCCAATCCTATGCTGATGATCTAGTCCATCTTGGCAAAGCTGTGAAGCCTCACAGGCAATGCCCAGCTTTGAATGCTAATGGACTAATACCAATAGTCTCTCTAACGGTTCTGCACCTCAATGAAATGGGGCTCAGATCAGTAGGGATGAGACATCACCAACACATTTTTACCCCTAATCTAGATGGTTCTATTTTTAATTCTGTAGTGGAACCATATACCAATTTTAACCACACTGGTCTTCTAGTCCATCTTGGCAAAGCTTGGAGCCTAGTCGGCAATGTCTTGCTTTGAATGCTAATGGACTAATAATGATACTCTCTAACGGTTCTACACCTCATAAAATGGGGGCACTGATCAGTAGGGATGAAACATTTGTTTTCATTTTCACAAGTGTTTTATCATTTGTAGGATTTTTATGATTTATCGATTTTTGTCTTTGTTAGTTTGACTAGTGACCATTCTTAACCATGCTTGTCTTCCAGTCCATCTTGGCAAAGCATGGAGCTTAGTCGGCAATGTCTTGCTTTGAATGCTAATGGACTAACAACAAGTGTCTCTCTAACGGTTCTGCACCTTATTGAAATGGGGCACAGATCAGTAGGGATGAAACAACAACAGTTATTATGAAAGACAATGTTACTGGGTTGTCAAAAGTAGGTCTGAAATGTGTCTTGTTTGATTTTGTTTAGTCCATCTTGGCAAAGCAAGGGAGTCATTTTGGCATTGTCTTGTTTTGAATGCTAATGGACTTAAAGCAATTCTCTCTATCTGTTCTGCTCTCCATAGCAATGGAGTTGCGGATCAGTGGAGATGTAACACTAACACATTCATGTCTCGCACTGGTTGTTGCAAGTACTCTGCTTCATGTCATTTATCCTTGTTGAGTTGTTTCTCTTAGGAAAATGTATTAACACCCTCTGATCTTTCTTATGGTCGCAGCTGAGCTCTTTGTTAACGGGGAGATTGTTCAGAGGTCCCCGGAGAGGCAGAGGAGGGTAGAACCAGTGCCACAGAGAGCATCAGACAGACCTAGGTACAATGACCGGACCCGCTATGCCCGGAGGAGAGAGAACCAGCGATGAGTTGGTCGCAGACCTGAATAACAAGCGGGTGGTTTCAGCTCACAAGTGAAAGGATCCTACCACATCCACGATGGACAATCTTCACCTTCCCTAATGGACAATCTTCCAGTTGCATGTTTACTTTATTATGTAGTGTGGAGAGTTTTTATCTGGTAGTTCAAGTTGGATGTATTGTGCTTTGTAATTATTATAACTTGAGATTAAAAGTAACCTGGCTTGGTATTTTGCATTAATGGCACATTTCTACAACTTTTTGCACTGCACATGTAAATCGGTTTCATGATTGAAAGTTTGAAATTGCTAGTTTGCTAGATGGACTACGGAATCCTATAATTTCATTAGTTTTTTTCTGCCATTCTTTGAAAACCAGTGAGATGTGGCATGATGCTGCCATCACTTGTTTTCACACGGTGCCAAAATTACTGTTACTGCTGGGACGCCTCGGCTTCAGCTGATTGCATGTACAGATCGACGATCCTCTCCTGGGACAAGTCGGTGAAGTACCCCTCGCCGACGGCGAGCCCCTGCTCGGCGGCGAGCTGGCGCACCCTCTCCTGCACCTGCTCCGCCCCTACCCTCGCCGGGTCGAGCAGGTTGCAGGCGACCTCGGTGACGCCATCGCCGTGCGCGAGCCCCATGGCCTGCACCGACCTCAGCCCGCCGCCACGCTCGCTGACGGCCCGCGCGATCCGCCTCGCCACCGCGACGTCGGCCGTGTGCAACGGCACGTTGTAGTTGTCGACCCAGGCTGTCGCGCCGACGGCCACCACGCCCTTGGACGTCGACGGCGTCGTGGGGCCCGCGTCCGGGGCGACGGGCAGTGACGATGTGTCCGGCGAGCCGCGCCATTGCTCGCCGGGAGAGTTGGGCGTGAAGTAGCCGAGCTGCCTCCTGAGGGAGGCAAGTGTTCTGCCCTCTTTGTGAGCTGCTCCGTACAGATACGTTGGCACTGCAGGCATCACGTTGAGCATAACGAGAATTAAGCAATGTGCTAATTCCGGCCATTCTTTGATTGTCTTAGTAAAACCACACAAATATCAGATGTTTGAACCACATGTTTTCATGATAATACCGTTTGAATTTTGAACAAATGTGTATACCAGGTTTTACTGATTCAATCGGTTTCAAGGAGCAGAATTTGCCTGAGACATCTGGAACACTGCAAGATTTTCTACAATTGTAGCATAAAAGATGCGTTTTCGGTTAAATTTCATGTTATGAACAGTCAGCCATGAGAAGTTAATCGATGTGCTGCTAATCACATTTTGGGGTGATTGGGAGGAGCAGAAGAACCTTGAAGCTTGTCTCCGATGTCAGCGGCCACCGCTCTGGTGAGCGCGGCCACGTCGTCGAGGTGGGCTCCGGCCAAGGGATGGAAGGCGATGTGGTCGACGACGCCGAGCCGCGGGTGCGCGCCGGCGTGGGCGCCGAAGTCCACGGCCTCCAGCGCGGCCGCGACCACGCCGAACGCCGCGCGATGCAGCGGCGGCAGAGCCGGGCTGCCGCCGCCGCCGTCGCCTCCGGCGAGTGGGGCGACGAGCGTGTAGCCGACCCGGTTGTAGGCGTCGTCGGCGAACGCGTTGACGAGCACGACCGCCGGGCGGAACGCCGCCGCGGCGCGCTCGATGGCGCGCAGCGCCGGCGCGTTGCGGGCCTCGGAGATGTAGAGCTTGCAGCACGCCAGCGCCGGCCTCAGCATCGTGATCGTCACGCCACCAACATTTTTCTGGGGGAATTCGAGATGGCAGCAACAAATTTGTTGGTGATGAGATGACGCCAGCATCTGGTGGATGAGGCTGTGGAAAGAATCGCTTCGGTAGGGCTCCGGCTCCTCCTAAAATGCGGCCGCAGATTTGCAACAAAAGCCAACCTTTCTGTATGAAGAAGAGAGAGCAAAGACGTCTATGATGTCAACCACTCAACGCAGGGAAAACCAAAAATCAAAGTAAGAGTGAGATCTTTCATCATCAAGGAAAGATTGAAAATTTTGCCAGGCACTGCAGCAGTTCATCTTGTATCTTAGAAACCGAAACCTCAACAACAGACATGAATTTGGCATCAGTACCGTGTGTTATAATACATATAGTCACCCTGATCCACAAAATTGTACAAGACTACCCTGCACGTCTTGTTAGCAATTATGCTTTTACACACATCGGGCAGGGAGGTCAGGTATTATTCCAGCTACAAAACTTCAAACAAAGATCTATATGTTGCGATAGGAATTCCACGCAACCAACTATATCTTTGCCCCCATGAATTTCAGGCAGCAGCCTATTTCTACCTCTGATGTAAGATCAGCTAAGGCGCTAGTGAAGAGTGGATGGCTCCTAAAACCAGCTATCCTGATGCACTGGCTGCCTTTGCATCCTTCTCGTCTTCGCCTTGCTCTTCCTTGGCAAATTCCTCAATCAGCTCCTGCTGCTTCGGCGTCAAATTCCTGCAGGGAGTGTTATGTCAGACTCACCTGTTGGAACCTTGGAGCACAACAGTGCAAGATAGTAGTATTTCATTTTGAGGGGGAACTTACACAGGGATGTTGACATTGAAATGGACATATTGATCACCGTAGTATGATGAGTTTCTTGTCTTGATACCTGCAGGATGCATAGTAATTAGGTTTATATGCACTCACAAGTTCCCAAATGTAATGGCACTAGTACATTGTCTCAAAGGCAAATTGGCAGTTCATCAAAATGCCAGTTAAATTTTCATTTCTTACTCATTAGTTGAAAATTTTGACCCTAGTGAGATGATAGTCCAGAATTTATTTATTTATGCCATTGTTCAGTTACTTTGCCACAATAAAAAAAGAATAAAATTACTGTGTTAATGTACACAATTTACCTTTTCCTCTCAGAACTACCTTCTGACCAGGTTGAGTACCAGGCTTGACCTGTGATAAAGTGAGGCCAATGATGATTTCACCGCTTAGTAAACATAACTAGGGAATATACCATAGAAGTTGATAGATCTGAACATACCTTTAGAACAACATCTCCACTGAGAGTCGGGACTTGAACTGTCCCTCCCAATATTGCCTATGTAGTATACAAGAGCAATCAAAATCAGTATGCTATTAAAATATAAGAGAACAGTTGTGCAAGAAATATTTATGTATAATAGGCATATAGCCTAGCCTATACCCAACTGATTTAGTAGTAGACAGCTGTTTAATATAGAAGATGCATGTAAGGTCCTATGTTTTCTTGTTGATGCTAACACAAGGACTCCATCAAGAGCCAGCCTGACCAAAATTTGGTCTCTGTCCGACTGAGAGTTAACAAATATTTTCTATTTTTCTGTTTTTGGTAGGAGTACATAAACAAGCCGAGATACTTAAACACAATCTATATATAGTAAATTGTTACACAATCTTACAACCATATGAACCCTTCATTTAATTATAGCCATAGGGTGCACGTCAACAAATTGTAGGAACATGCAATAAATTACCTGAGTCACATTCAGGACAGCATCAACATGAATATCACCTTTCTCTCTTCGAAATACAGGATCCTCATGAACCTGGAGAAAAAATAGCCTCGAAAGGTTAATTATCTTCATTCTTTCATGTTTCATCATCAATAGAGCTACTAAATTGTAATTTGATCGGAACTGAAGGGTGAAGAGACTGACCTTGAGGGTCACATAAAGATCACCCGGACGGCCATCTGGATCTGCTCCACCTGATCTCATTACCTTTATAGTATCCTCGTCGTCCGAACCTACAACAACAAAATAACATTTACATCTCGCAACACAGAACAAGAACTTTCTAAACCCACTTTAACATCACAATGAATGACAATAACTTGAAACCCACCAGGCAGTATATCAAGGCGAACTGATTTCGACCCGGTTACAACCTTGTTTCCTTTGCATGTCTTGCAGAAATCCTAGATGAACAACATAAAAGCATAACCACCAGATTGTGGTAATTAATCAGAATTCATAATACAAATTGTATAAAGAAAGTCCACAGTGCACAGAATAGTTCAATCACCTTTCCTCTTTTAAGTAGATAATAACATGATAGAAGTAGCTTTAGGTGCAGTCAGGAAATAAATCATTTATTACTAGTAGAATAACAGATGGTGAGGTTGAAAGTAATTCAGGCTTCAGAATCATCAGCCTCATTGAAACATATATGCTGAAGTTGTACTATAATGATTCATAGGAAGCCTTACTACACTTTTTTTTCCAGCTGCAGTTGGTATCTATCATTAAAAAGGAAAAAATCCTACCTTCACAGTCTTCCCAGAACCACCACATTTTGTGCACGTCGACTGCATCCTGAAGGGCCCAGTTTGCATGAATATCTGTCAACAATACATAAATAAGCTCACTGGTAGAATTGAACAGATAAAAATTTTAGGTTGCTGGAGGAAGAACTCACAAATCCCGTTCCCCTGCAAGATCCACATGTTTCAGGTTTGGTTCCAGGAGGCACACCAGCTCCACCTGGAAAAAGAAGTTTTTGTCAGGAAAAAAACAGATTTCAGAAGGCATATACCATAACAAATGCAGTCATGAGATAAAACTGCATCTACGTACTGCAGGTGTCACATATTACAGAAGTTCGGAAGTTGATAGTTTTGGTGCACCCTTGAACTGCTTCCATAAATGACAATTCAAGCTCAACCTGTAAAATGGGATCAATGAACTGCAATTCACAGAGTACAATTGAACGTGCAATGGAAATGAGTGTAAAAACTACCTTAACATCACGTCCTCCAAATTCTCTATCCCTGAAAATGTTCCTAAAAAACTTCATACCAAAAAAAAAACGGAATTAGTTTTCACAGATTTAAAAAGAGGACTTAAGTACATGTACCAACGAAAAGTCATCCATTTTGAAGCTATAAAACAAAGTAATGGAGACAAGAAATAAAATTATAACAACCAAGTAGCCAACACAATGCCTGGTGATGAAACAAACTAATAGTTATTTCCCAAATAAAAGCCGATGCCAGATCAGTTATGGTAGAATAAATTTAGCAAGTATAAGATAAGAAGACAAAATAACAATGCTTGGTGAACACAATTTTGTGCTTAGACCAAAGAAGTTCATGAATAATATTGCAAATGAAATAAGCTTCAACAGAAGACAGTTTTTTATGTACAGTCAATGACATATTATAATTAGTTGAAAGGAAGCAAACCAACAACTGAAACATGAAAGCTAGCTATCGTGAATAAGTTTATGAAGGGATGGCATACATCATTCATTCCGCCACCACCGCTGCCACCACCACCACCACCACCGAAAATATCCTCAAATGGATTTCCAAAACCACCCTCAAATGGGTTGCCAGTTCCGCCTCCAGCAGCAGAAGCTTTCTCATATTGATCAGCGCCAACCTGTATCCAAGGAGAGGTCAATGCTGATTCCGTGCTTGCTACAGCCTACAGGTAAGCTTACTCTAAAAGGTTACTACGGTGACTCTTTGTACAGTGCAGATACTATAATAAGCTATAAACATTCGACTGGTTGTCAAAACATTTGTGATAAGAATGAGAAGTTGAAACGTAAACATACATCATCAAAGACATTACCTGATCATAGAATGATCGTTTTTGCTCATCCTTCAAAGTCTACATTGAAGACGAATAGGTATTCATCAGAATCCACAGATGTTGCAAATCTTTAAGTTAGGTAAAAACATAACACAGTAAACGGATATCACCTCATAAGCTCGCTGAACCTCTTGAAACTTTCGTTCTGCATCCGCATCACCTTTATTTGTGTCTGGATGAAGCTTTTTTGCAAGCTTTTAGGGGAAAGGAAACAGAAATAAGTAGGCATGGTAAGGGCAGTTGCAGAATGGAAAGTATAATAACAGCATGCACCATCCTGAGAACACCATTGATATATCGATTATATAAACAAACACTGAGCAGAGATCAACAAACTTGCGGCTAAATGGGTGAATGCTGCTGCGCTTTCTAAAAAAACAGCACTAACACCGGACATTTTCAACATTAATTAATGTAGTTGTAGTTGGAACCTTGAACACCTACCACTACCAGCTATCCTTGCAATTGTAACTAAGTACAAACTCAGCACACCTAATTTGCACCCTTAAGCATGCAGTAAGGGTATCATATCTATCGATGACCACATGCAATTCTCCTAAAAATGTAGTGAAGTAACATGCAACATAGTGTCTTAAACCATACCGCATAATAAGCCTTTTTTATCTCAGCCTGGCTCGCATTCTTGCTGATGCCGAGCACATCGTAGTAGTCCCTTGCAGCCACCGGCCTGGTCCCTGCACCATCACTCCACCGTCAGCCCCACTCCCGGCCAGCCGAGATCACTAATCCTCCAAATCAAAGGAGAGAAACGGGAACGTTTTCCTCCATGACTCGCCCACTCACCGTGGAAGAACCTGCGGGCGGTGTACGGCGACGAGAAGGGGGGGCTCCGAGAGGGTGCCGCGCGAGCCGCATCGCTCCAAATCTCTGCAGGGGGGCGGAAGCAGCTGAGATCAGGGGACGGCGCGGGGGCGGCTAAGCCAGGCCCGAGGAATCGGGAGAATCCGAGAGACCGACCTAGTGGGAGAGGGGGTGGGGGAAGGGAGGCTCACCTCTGTGCGCGCGGGGGAAGTGGGAGGCGGCGGCGGCGGCGGAGGAGGAGGAGGACGCGGAGGAGAGGGAGCGACGGGCGAGCAGGAGCGCGAGGCGTGCGCCGGCGGGGAGCCGCATGGTGATGGCGGCGGCGGGTGGGCGGCGGCGTGGTGTGGCCTCGCCGGCGCCGCGCGTGTGCGTGCGGGTTAAGAAGAGGGGAGGGAGAGACTGCGAGCACCGAACGTTCTGGAAGGCGCTGCGCTCTCAGGGAGGGTCTCGAGATGGGCCACTGGGCCTCCTATGATGATGGATTGACACGGAGGTGATTGTTGTTGCTGTATTGCTGCTGGGCTGGCCCGTCGTAACTGGTTGAGTTGTTTTTGGACTTTCAATATTTTTTCGCGATTTTTCAAAAATAAATGCAGGTAGTAAAGTTTTGCAAAACTATACCACCGGACGTCATTAGAAATGGTGGCCAGGGCCCAAACACCGCTTCAAATGGTGGTTGTGGATCGAGCCACCGTTCAAAGGGTTAGTTGCATGCGGACTCGGGCTGTTGGGACCGCGGTTGGTCCAAATGGCGGTTGCAGCCTGCAACCGCCATTGTCGTTCTCCTCCCCTATAAAAACTTGAAAATTTCCCAAAATTTCATAAAAATTCAAAAAAAGAAGGGGTGGAGAGGGGAGAAAGTCTATTGTAGTTGCAACTAATAGTAAGAATCAGTTGTTACCACTGCCTATTGCTTTTGTGGAGGGAGAAAACGGTGACAGTTGGTACCAGTTTCTGGACTGAAGATGGCGGTGGTGCGGGATGTTTAGTGGAAGAGTTAGAGCTCAAGGATTGTTCGGTAACAGGGCAAGGAGATTCAATCCACGTCTCCGAAGTGTCTGAATATGATTGACTGCATATTTGTTGCTGGCTTCAGGGTTCATTCTCAGACCTTTCTGATACATTTCTAGGATCCAAAACCCGAGACACCTTGACAAAGTGACTATCATGCTTGATGATCTTGCTTACACAATGGCCACCAATACCCACAGAAAGAGGATCTAAAGGATGAATTTGATGATGATGGTGATTATTTTGGGCATGTTGACTCTAAGGACAACAGTTTTGCTAATTTTCTTGCTGAGGAATTTGGTGATAACAATCACAATGATTCTGATGATAGTAGCAAATACTATGATTCTGATTGCTCTGATCCTAGTGATGGGGGGTTATTGTATCATGTGCTACAGTGAGATGGCATATGATCATGCAAAGAAACTGCACAAGTATACGATAAATGGAAATTTTACTTTCAGTGGTAACGGTATACTCTGTAGCTTGTCAAATGTAGAAACAATGGATATGTTAGCTCCTCGTGGAGAGGAACAGTTCAATCACCTTACCTGTATTATCACCTTATCATTTTTATATACCTTATTATTCATTGTGGATGTTTGTGCTCCATACAGTTTTGGCTATGTATGAGAACATGATTTAAATATAATATCTTCTTCAACTATTTCAGTATGCTTAGGGAATTTTGAGTTGTTTAGAGTGCAAATAATTTGTTAATCAATATGGCTCCATGAGTTTTTGGGAATAATGCTATTCTTGGTTGTATATATTAGATATTGCACTGTTTTCTATTCAGTTAGAAATTAAGATGTGTCGTGCCTTACTTTTGTGATTCGGAATATTGAGAAGTTCCTTACTGATTATTCAGAGGCTGTCACACCCATTTTCCCCCAAAAAATCGAATGCATCTCATATGTGTGTCAGGATCATAATTTCACACATATGATAGACTCATTAGTGTAATATCACAAAACAATGATCAAAATGTACAGAAAATGTTTATTAACTTTATTACACTCATGAGGATAGATACAAAGGTATTTACATGAACAACGATAACTATGACGATGCGGCTCCATCTTCATCTTCCTCAGGCATCTGACTGGTGGAGCGCATGCCTCAGAACCCCTCGTAGTCACCGAAGTACTCCTCTCCATGGTTCTCCTCTGAACAACATAAGCAAGGATGAGTACACTTATGGCTGGTACTAAGCAAGGCCACAGAAATAATCGGAAAGCAAATTAAGTCCATCTTTAAGTTCATTAATCATGTGAGGTCCAAGCCGCTTTTGACCGTGAGCATGACTGATCGATCAGTTTTACATTGTGCAGAGGTTGTACACTTTCACCACAGTTCACGTAAAAGTTCTGAAGAACTTTGAACCCAACCATTCTTGTGCTGATCAGGCACAATACCACATTTCCGAGGTGTGATTGCATAGGGACGCTACAAAGCCTTTACAAAGATATGCAAAAGAGACAACAACCCGCATAGTTACAGATCAGGGTAGACCATAACCCTCCCTAGTGGTCAGCACCTTAGCAAAGGCTGCTACCCCAAGAGGACCGGATTATACCCCTGCAACCCGGATCCCCATCTGCTCCTTTCGGAATAGGGTCATCAGATCAACCGCACACCTAATTAATTAGCTAAGCCAGAGCCATATGGACACTGTTTTCCTAGGTGGTTCTCCATGTTCCAATTAATTTATAGTATTCTTGATTAAATCATAGGTAGAAGGGTGGTTAGTGTGACTTGCCTCCAACCAAAAGTTACTCTTAGCTTCTTCAAACTTTTGCACTTGTTCTTCTAAGAATGACGTGTCATCTATGATCACACATAAAAACATACAATAAATAAGACAATAAACATTACTAAAAGACTAAAACACATGGTTAAAACTAACACTCTTGTTGAGACGATCGCGTGGACACCAAGAACACCTAAAACAGAGCTAAGACGGAAAAGATATGGCTTAAACAAGGTTTAGGGGCTAGATTGTCAAGGAAACTAACTTCCAGGGGTTTATCTGCAAGAAACCAGGGACCTAAATCTAATTATGCATATAAATCAAAGGTCTATAGCACAAAAGAACCTAACTAGGATGGCTGGTGTAGAAACTAAGAAGTTTAAGGGCTTAAACGATAAAAATAGGATTGAATTGTAAGAGTTTTTATAGGTGGAAGGACCAATTCAAAGGAAACATAGGATCTCTTATGCAAAACAAACCGGGTTGACTAGTGTGAAGGCAGTCTGACTCGGGGGTGGATGGATTTGGGCTATTCGTTCGCAAATGGACGATTGGCGGAAGCTGCTGGTGGCAGATACGCCGAAGACCGCCGACGACGCTCGATCTTGAACATCCGGGCTCGGTTTGAGGCGCGGCTAGGCTCTACACGAGCTCCGGTGGGCAGCAGCCATGAATGCTCGACGAGGCGGCGGTTGCAGGAGAGGAAGGGGCGAGGTGGCATGTGGGTGCCACTACACATTGATGGTTGCTCAGTGGGAGGGGAGGAGGCGCGGGAGAGGGGATGGCGCCGGGGAGAGGCGATGGTGCGGTGCGACCATGGGAAGGAGGGAGGGTAACGGTGGGAGGTAGGAGACGGCGGGGCCCGTCCGTCAGCGAGTGGGAGAGAGAGAGGTGGGCCGTGGGAGGAGATTTGGGCCAAGTTGGACCATGAGGACCGAGCGAGGTAGATGGCCCAGAAGAAAGATTGGGCCTTGAGAAAAAGAAAAAGAAAGGGAGGGGATGAGCACTACGTGAAAAACTCACTTTGGTAACGGGCATAGATCGCCTTTGGTAACGGGCATAGATCGCCTTTGGTAACGGGCAAAGCGCCCATTACCGATCAAGTGTTACAAATGAACTAAGAAAGGTAACGGGAGGATGCCCGTTACCGATAACACATATTCGTAACGGGCATGAAACAACGACTGTTACCACAACAAGCCACCGGTCACGTGAAATGGTTGTTTCTCTGGGCCCATAGAGAACTTTGGCAACGGGCACCAAAATAGAGCCCGTTACAGTAACTCAACATCAGAGACACGTTCTATGAAACTGCGTGTCCGATGTCTCGACGAAATGAGACACATCTATTTCACGCACGTCTTAGCACAACTAGGATTCGTAACAGGAATAAAACAACAATCATTACCTCAACTAGTCACCGATCACGTGAAATGACTGTTTCTGTGGGCCCACAGGGAACTTTGGTAACGGGCACCAGAACAAAACCCATTACAGTGAATCAATATCGGAGACGCGTGCAGTAAACCTGCGTCTCCGATGTCTCGACGAACGGGCCAAGTTCTGGGGCTCACTGGTCAGTACTGGTAACGGGCTTTTACGGTGCCCATTACATGGTTGGCATGTTTGTAACAGGTGTTCCGATTGAAGCATGTTACTCAGTGATCAGTGTTTCTAACGAGCTTTAATTATCGCTCGCTATAGATACGTAGGCCACCCCTACAGTAACCTGCTGCCTACTTGCCGGCTGCATCCTAGAACCAGCCAGGAATTGGCAGCCATCAGGGGCTGCATCCTGGAACCAGCCAGGATATGAGCTGGGTGTTGACGGTTGAAACACGTAACAACCTTCGATCCGCAAGCGTACAGACTGTTGACAGATAAAACTCGTATCCACCTACGATCCGCAAGCGTACGGACCTACACCTTTTTCACCACGGGGATTCCCTAGGTTCTTATCAATCTGCGGAGCAAGGGGATTGCTAGCGCTTAACCAAGTACTAATCTAGTTGATGGGAAACCTTTGAAAGGGGTATTAATCTAAAGGTAAAGACAATCTAACCTAAGTTGATCAAACAAATCTAGGGTTAAACTAGATGGTAAAGGGTGGACACAAGAGAGAGATTAAGATAGATAAGCGTTCCCTCCCTAGGGTTTAGGATCACATGAAGATGCATCCACTACATGAAAAGGGTGTTGCCTACACTAGCTTCATGGCGATTATGTGGCCGCTAAGCCTTTTCCCTAAATCGTACTGTCACTACGCAAGGTAATAAAAAACTTTCACGTGTAACCGCATCTATGCCCAAGCATCCATAGGGTTAAGCTAATCACCATGATTACCACAAACCCTACTAAGACCACTTGTTGCGCAAACATATGTAAACAAAGCATACGTGAAGACATAGACCATAAAGCATTGATTGGCATAAGGTTCATGTACAGATTACATATCATGCATCCATCTAACCCTAGGGACGAACAGAGACATTACCCCATCATCTTACACGGATTGAAGCACATAGGGGTGATGGAGACTCCGGAGAACGTCGTCGATGAAGATGGCAGCGATGAAGCTTGGGAACACCCCAAGGCCAGCGGCTTGGAGTCCTCCTCTTGCTTCCTTCCCTCCGCCGGCGTTGATCCTTGCGACGAGCTCATCCAACTCTCTCCCTCATCTTGCGGCGGCGGTGTTCTAGTGAATGGAGTCAGTAGAATGATTTGTTCGATGTGGCGGCCGACGGCGGCGGAGGCAATAAATAGATGAACACCTAGGGCAAAGGGGCGTCGCGAACCGGGCCAAAAGGCCCCTGGGCCGATCCGACTGGGCCGACCGGCCCAGGCCCTTTCTGGGCCGGTTCGGGCCCGTGTTCCTCCCTGGTTTCTTCTTGCACGATTCCTTATTTGTGTGCACTTGCATGTGGGCCTTTGACGTCGTTTCCTTCACGATTAAGGCTTGAATCCTTGCTATGCAAGCTTCGCTGTTTTCTGGTTGAGTCCCTGAAGACTTGCATGTTGACGCTTCGGTCCTCGGGTCATTTGGAGTCATGTTCATCGCGTGTCTTGACTCTTGTCGGGCTTCATGATCTTCTTCCAAAGTGATTGGTGAACCGTCAGATGGTGAGATCTGGACAGCCCACAGGGGTGTTAATCCCTGTGGTTTATTTGTTTAGCGGGGAGGTCGGGAGCTAAGAACGCGATGGTTGTGCTAGTGTAGCACATGGAAATTACGACGAGACACAAGGACAAGACGATTTTATACTGGTTCGGGCCTCCGAAGAGTAAAACCCTACGACCAGTTCTTCGGTTAGTATTGCTGGCGTGGCGAGATTACATGGCCACCTGTCGATGGTCTGCTGGTTGTCCCCGGGAGGACGCCCTTGCCCGCCTTATATTGGGCGACGGACAAGGTCGGTGGACCGGAGTCCAAATCAGTTACAACAGGGAAACCTAAGTCTAGTTGATTACAACTCTTGCCATATCCTGTCGATCTGCTTTGGTCGAAATCCACCGATGTCTTGTCTTGTACGCCAAGTCTTGAGGTCGTGATGGATTAGGTCGTCTGGGGAATCTTCTGGAAGGTCTTCAGGAGGTTGTGTGCGCTACCAACTAGGTCGGTTGGGCCCACAGACAGGTCGGCGAGTCTTCTAATAGGCCGGACCCACTTGTCGGGGACAGCCGTGAGCCTGGTCGGTGGGGACCCAGGGGTACCCATGTCTCACATGAACTTATCCCGAAAGTCTCCTCTTTAGCGTAGATTTCATGCGTAAACAATAAACTCCAAAATCGACATGCAAGAGTGAACTTGTTATATATGGGGGGTTAGTTCCAGTGGTTAGAATAATAAATCAACACCAACATTAAAGGTAAACTCATAGCTAGGTTGACGGAAATTCACCGTCAACACAGACCTACACCTTTTTCACCACGAGGTGACCCCCAAGGTTCTTGTCAATCCGCGGAGCAAGGGGATTGCTTGTGCTTAACCAAGTACTAATCTAGTTGATGGAAAACCTTTGAGAGTGGTATTAATCTAAAGGTAAAGACAATCTAACCTATGTTAATCTAAGAAATCTAAGGTTAAACTAGATGGTGAGGGTTGGTGCAAGAGAGAGGTTAAGGTAGATAAGTGTTCCCTCCTTAGGGTTTATAATCTCATGAACATGCATCTACTACATGAAAAGGGTGTTGCCTTCACTAGCTTCATGGCGGTTATGCGTCCTCTAAGCCTTTTCCCTCCACCGTACCGTCACTACGCAACGTAATCAAACACTTTCATGTATGACTGCATATATATCTAAGCATCCATATGGTTAAGCTAATCACCATGATCACCACAAACCCTACTAAGACCACATGTTGTACATACATATGTAAATAAAGCATTCACATAGACATAGACCATTAAGCATCAAAGATATAGGGTTCATGTAGAGATCACAAATCATGTATCCATCTAACCCTAGGGATGAACGGAGACATTACCCCAACATCTTATAAGGATTGAAGCACATAGGGGTGATAGAGACTCCGGAGAACGTCGTCGATGAAGATAGCGGCGATGAAGCTTGGTAACACCCCTAGGCAAGCGGCTTGGAGTCCTCCTCTTGTTTCGTTCCATCCGCCGGCATTGATCCTTGCGACGAGCTCATCCAACTCTCTCTCTCATCTTGCAGCAATGACTTTCTGGTGAATGGACGTTGGCAAAATGATTGTATGCAGCGGCCGTTGGAGGAGGGAGCTATTAATAGACCGAGGAGGGGCTAGGTCAAAGGGGACTGTGAACCAAGGCAAAAAGGGCCTGGGCCGATCCAACCAGGCCGGTCGGCCCAGCCTGTTTTCGGCCCGGTTCGGGCCCGTCTTTCTCCCCGCGGCTCATCTTCACATCTTGCACTTGGCCCCCTTCATTTGGGTCATTTTGAGGTCGTCATCCCCGCGATCAAGATAGGGGGCTTCTCGCATGAAGTCTGAACTTTACGTCTTAGTCCTCGGGGATGATCCGTCGTAGCACCTTGGTCCTTGCCACCTTTGGAAGTGATTTCGCCTTGCACTCAAACACGAACGGAACTCCTCATTTGCTCCTTTGAACTTGTTGTGAATCTGTCCCTTTTGTCTATGTTTTCCTGCAAAAAACACAACACTTCCAAATGCACATACAAAGATGAACTTGTTATATCATTAGTTTGTCTAGTGGCAAGTTAGTTACATAATCGAGCTCAAACCAAAGTGTAACGAATACGTTTGGAGCACCAAAATTCACCGTCAACATCTCCCTCATGCTTAAACCTTGTTCGTCTCGAGTAAGTAATCTTTGCTTAAAATGGAAATCAATGTTTCATTCCAATGTTGTCCCTGTGTCGGTGTTTTAGATCGGCAACCTACTAAGGGGAGTACCCGAAGTAGATGAATGTGACTCGCCGAGATCGGTAACTCGAAGGAAGAGACACGTGGCACACAATTTAGACAGGTTCGGGCCGTGAGGTGCGTAATACCCTACGTCCTATATGCTGCGTAGCTCTGGATTGATTGGGCACGATTACAAGATGGTGTAATAGTGTGCCGTGGGTTGTATGAGATGAGATCTCATGCTAGAGAAAGGTCCCTGCCTCGCCTTATATAGTCCGGGAGGCAGGGTTACAAGTCGGAGTAGGGAGAGAGTACTAGTCGAGTACGTCTAGGAGTCCTCCATACAGTGCGGAACATGTACAGCTCCCTAACCGAGTACTACTCCTGTGTAGTCCTTGTGCTCCACGCCTTCAGGTGCTGTGTAGCGCAAGTCGGGTAGTCCCAGGGGCCCACCGAGTAGTCGGTCCTAGTACCCACCGAGGTAGTGGGCCCAAGGAGGTCCATACGACAAGCCCCCGAGTACTTTTTAGTCGAGAAGGATAGCTTCAAGTAGTCTTGACGGCCTTAACGAGTAGTCCTCAAGCGTCCCCGAGTGCTACAAGTCAAAAGTCCTCAAGAGTAGTCGAAGCATCCCGAGGCTGGAATGTACTCCAGCTGATGTTTGAGCAATCTTGAAGTCTTCTCGAGTAGTCCCAAGCGTCCTCGAGCACTGCCTTCGAAGGTCTTCAAAAACCGCCCGTCTTGTCTTGAAGTTGGAGCCGATATGGAGGTGCGATTGCAAAATCGCACTCCATATGGAGTAGCCCCCGAGCCTTAGGTTGAGTTGTAGACTCTGGCTGAGGGTCCATCTGAAGTCTTGGCAAGAAAATCCCAAAAAATCCGGAGAGAAAAAACCGAAGGACACGTGGCACGGAGCCCCCGAGCCTTGAGTCGAGTACTTCCTCTCGAATTGAAGGGTCATCTTGAAGAATGTGTCCTGAGATGCTCTTGAGACTAGCCGCTTCCCAGGTAGTCGAGTAGAAGTAGCCGAGCCCCCGAGGTGAGGCGCGTCGACTAGTAGAATATGAAGGGTCACGCCGAGCCGCTGAGTCAGCTGCGCGTGGACTTAGCCATCCGGCCGTTGCGGGGCCGGTTTGACTTATAAATAGAAGCCAAAACCCTTAGGGTTTTTCACCCATTCGAGCTGCAGCCATTTCGTTTCCATCTGAGGTAGATCTACTCCCAGCGCACGCTGCCGCCGTAGTAGATCCAAGTGCGCCGCCACCCAAAGCTTTTTAGGGTAGCCCCCGAGCGGATGCGCGTGAAGACGCTTTGTTCTTGGAGAATGAAGCCGTCACCGTCCAAGTCGTCGAAAGCCGCCGGGAAGAAGAGGGGCTGCGAAGAGGCCGCCGCGGCCGCCACCGGAGTAGCGAAGCCCATGTCTCCACCGCGGGCTGATCCAAGCCGCGAGTGGAAGAAGTCCAAAGTGAAGACGGAAGATCTGTTGACCCTCCTGAACAGCGGGTTCATCCGGGAGAAAGAGGTCGACATGTGGAGGGCCGCTGCTGGAGATCCATATCCAATGGAGAAGGCCGAAGACGAGATTCCAATGTTCGCGCGGTTCGTGGAGCGCGGGCTTGCGCTCCCGGCCAGCGATTTCTTCAAGGGTCTCCTCGGGTACTACGGAATCGAGTACTTGAATCTGAACCCCAACGGGATCTTCCACACCGTGGTCTTCGTACACTTCTACGAAGCCTTCCTTGGGATCAAGCCGCACTGGATCCTTTTCCGGAAGTTCTTCCGGGTCAAGCCGCAGCCAAGTGCCACTAACCCAAGGGTAGTTGGAGGAGCCGACATCCAGTTGAGGGAAGACGCCGCAGAGCAGTATCTGGCGTACAAGCTTGTTGACTCCAACACTGATTGGAAGACGCGGTGGTTCTACATCACAAACCACCACCCCGGCCTGCCGAAGCCGAGCGGACGACAGCCCAGGCACCGCGAGTGGTGGAACACGGAGCCCACCATGCAGGAGGGGATCCAGCTTCCCGAGCTGCTGGCACGCATCAAGGTGCTCAGGGAAGCGGGACTGAGGGCCGAGCACGTGGCCTTCAGTTTCATGAAGCGGAGGGTGCAGCCATTGATGGCTCGAGACACCTTGGGCTTCGAGTACACCGGCGACGACGACACGTCGCGGATGCCCGGGGGCGAGCTGGACGGCAGCGACATCGTCGAGAGGCTGTCGCGGATCTTCAAAGATATGCCGCCGTACACGGTGTGCCCTGTCCAGGAGTACTCCGCTGCGCGCCCGCCAAAGGAGGTGAGTAGTCGTACTCCCCTGGTCGAGTAGTCATTGCTTGGTATAGACTTGCTGACGTCTTGTGCCTTTGCAGGATGACTTGAAGAAGTTCATCTCCGAGCCGCAGCCGCCCCCAAGTGGGATCGAGATCCCGAAGGAAGGGAAGGCCAAGGACACCTCCGACGACGATGACGACGACGACGAGACATTGCAGGACCGTTTTCAGTTGCGGTCGAGGTTTAGCCGCCCGAGCCTACCTCATGTGCCTGCGGTGCAAGACCCCCCCAACTAGCACGGAGGCTAGCTCAGGCCGCGCCGCCACGGAAGCCGCGCAACCCTGCCAGGAAGCGGGTGGCAAAGAAGCTTAAGGTCTCAGAGATCACGCCTCAGGAAGTAAGATGTCTTGACTAGAGTAGTCGAGTACCCATCGCACGAGTACCCTTGCTGATGAGTAGTCTTCCTTGTATGCAGGAGGTGCCGCCAACGGAGCCCGTCGAGGAGGGCGACGAAGGCGTGTGGGACACAGTGGGGGAGCCAGCCGGAAGTCATAGTCCGGCCCCCAATGTCGAGGGAGCTCTTGGCGCGGTCGGAGCACCGCCCCTCGCTCCACGGGGGAGCACCGAGCCCGTAGCCGCCGCCGTTGAAGAGGTGGTGGCTTCGGGAGCGCAAGAGGGCACCGCGCCGCCGCCGCGCTTTGCGAGAGGAGGCGGTAGCCGCGGGGGGCGCGGAGGAGCGCCCGCCGAGGGGTGGATCGGTCGATATCGCCGCATCCTTGGTGCCCCGGCCGTGACAATAGTCCGGTCGAACTTGTAAGTACTGCATCTTCGCGAGTAGTATGTGTTGTAGTAGTCGAGGTTGACTGACGATCAATTGTGTGGGATTCTGCAGGAAATCCACGGATCTGTCCTGGGAGGGGGATGAACCCTCTTCAGCGGTGGCGGAGGAAGTCGCGCCGCCCGCCGAGGAGTCCGCTCCTCGCTTCCCGGGCGGTGCCCGAGCCGCCGGCCCGCCGAAACGCCGCCGCCGAGAGGCCGGCGTAGTCGAAGGTGAGTACTCTTCGAAGCTATGGAGCTCCTCGAGGAGTAGTCGTAGTCGCCGACGCACTTGTCTTCTCCTTGACGGGCGCCGAGGGCGAAGGTAGTGACATCCCCGCGGGTGAGGGCGGCGCGGAAGGAACCCGCGCCGTCGGCGGTGCGGATCCGGGCGCCGAACACGAAGGTGTCGCCGCGGTTGAAGGCGACGGTTGGCTTGAAGTAGACGGGAGCCGTCGAGTTCGCCATGTGATCTTGGGCGAGATCCCCTACACGGCGCGCCGGTGTCGGTGTTTTAGACCGGCAACCTACTAAGGGGAGTACCCGAAGTAGATGAATGTGACTCGCCGAGATCGGTAACTCGAAGGAAGAGACACGTGGCACACAATTTAGACAGAGTTCGGGCCGTGAGGTGCGTAATACCCTACGTCCTATATGCTTTGCGTAGCTCGGATTGATTGGGCACGATTACAAGATGGTGTAATAGTGTGCGTGGGTTGTATGAGATGAGATCTGATGCTAGAGAAAGGTCCCTGCCTCGCCTTATATAGTCGGGAGAGCGGGGTTACAAGTCGGAGTAGGGAGAGAGTACTAGTCGAGTACGTCTAGGAGTCCTCCATACAGTGCAAAACATGTACAGCTCCCTAACCGAGTACTAATCCTGTGTAGTCCTTGTGCTCCACGCCTTCAGGTGCCGTGTAGCGCAAGCCGGGTAGTCCCAGGGGCCCACCGAGTAGTCGGTCTTAGTACCCACCGAGGTAGTGGGCCCAGGGAGGTCCATACGACACCCTGCACTTTGTCATTCATGATGAGGCAAATTGCTCTCTCTTAAGAATTTATTTTGAAAGTTCAAGTTGTGACCGGCTTCTTTTTCATTATGGAAGATTGACTAACAATAAAGAACAAGCCACATTTAATAAACACGATGCTCTCAAACTTAAGTGAACTTCAAACCGTTACCTTGTTCCATGGAAGAATTTTTAAAAAGATGCATATCCAACATAAGTGTAAATCTCTTGCAAAACCTCATGGAAACACTCATCTCATCAAGTCACTCAAGTCTATACTAGATTATTTTCAACCTATTATACTCTTTATGTGATAGTGGAAGGCTTATGTGGAGTTTGGAAGGTTAAAAACAATCCTAGCAAAACATACATCCGAAATATTGTCAAATTAAGAGAGATCTACCGAAATTACAGAGACTCGTCAAAAAGGCCATGGAAAATAAATGTTGAAAATAGAGGGATGAAACACACACATTTAGATAGGTGAACATGTGCAAGTGGCAAATGGATGATCCCGAGGCACAAGTGAAGTCCTCGTTATCGGATTGCACATGTTGGAAGATTTGAGTATGGATTTGTCATCAAGGCACTTGAGAACTTATGAAGGAAAAAGAACCGAGGAGCATCTTTATTTTTTACTTTTATTTTATTTCCTTCTCATTTTTCTCTCTTTATTTTTTTCTTTCTTCTTCCTTTTTTCCTTAGTTTTCTTTTCTTCTCATCATATTTTTTTTTCATTTTTCATTTTTTTCTTTTGCTCCTTAGAACTTTTGCGACATAATACTTACATAGCATTTGTCAGAGATGATGTAATGACTCCTCCCCCAAGCTTGGATGATGCTCGTCCTGAAGCATAAAAGAGGGGGGATGATTGCTAAAGTAAGCATAAATTCCATAATCTTGCAGAATATTTGAATCTCCATCGAGAATTTTACTCCATACTCAAATTGGGTTGTGGACAAGGAGGTGATCACAAAAAGATGTTTTTGGTTTAGGGTGGATGCCCAACGAAGTTTATGAAATTTTCGATGTGAAAACCCACAATGCATGGATAAAAAGGCTAACATGAAAAAGTTACACAAAGGAATGACGAGCTTCTTAGTCTCGAACCATAGAAATCAATCCTAATCCAACTCATCAAAACATATGTTTGCAATCTACGAGTTTTGTTATCATAGAACATTTATGTATATAGCTTTGGTAGGTAGAACTTTGAGGACCATGTGTGGTTCGAGGATCAGTGGATGGTCGCTTCCTTGTGTGATGAGTGATTGACAACGTTGTGTGGACTGATTCTTGGCTAAGTATTGCAGGTGCAGGTTGCGGCTTGACTCGTGTTGGTGCGGGTGAAGAACAAGCGCGAAAGGTCGTCGCGGTGAGGCCTCCGGTGTGTGGAGAAGACAAGTAGGCTTCGTTCGAGGGACCGGTGGCCGGTGGGGTCAAGTGCGGGCCGCATGGTGGCATGAACAACAAGATGAAGTCGTGGACGGTTTCTTGGTAGAGCCTCAAAACCAAGGGCGAGCTGGGACTACGTGGGAGCCGAGTCATGAGTGGAGATTGGCGGAGGCTACATCGAGTTCGCGGGGTTTGCAGTGGTTCACCAGAAAACCACTGGGTTACTCGGTTGAGCCACAAAACCGAGGCTGAAGACTCGATGAGGGGGTGCGGCCACCCAGGCCGGTTCAACCGCCCAGGAGGGGCGGTCAGACCGCTTGGGGCCAGTCAGATCTCCTGAGCCGGTCTAACCGCCCAAGGGGGGCGGTCTGACCGCCCTGGCCTTCAGCGCCGAGATGCTTCGAAGCGGAGGACACGCGTCGGGATCGCAAGGCTTGCGTCGAGGCTAAGCAGGTTGCAGTCGCCGGGCATCCACCCGATGAAGATATTCCGAAGATTTCCAAATCCGCCCTCGAGGGGCATGTATCCCTAGTTATTAGTGAAGGGTAGTTTAGTCTTTTGGGTGCCTCCATATATACTCATTGAATGGGTGGATGGCAGCAAACTCTTGGAACCCTAGCTCATTTGTTTTTCCATTTTCGTTCTCTTTTTTCCTTAGGTTTTTAGAGGACTAGCTTGAGAGCTTCATGTGAGATCTAGAGAGAGGGATGGATGTTTGGGTGGCAAGCTAGACCTTGTACGAACCTTTCATGGTATGTATAGATGGTTCGGCATTGTTCATCATGGTGGTTTGCCCGTCTCTTTTGTGGTGATTTTCGGAGCTTTTTGTTGGCGGTGTTTTGAGGACGATTTATTTGGGTTTTTGGTGGGTGTCACGTATGAGGTTCTTGTGCCTCTTTGGCTGGTGACTTTTCTCCCAAATCTCATTTGAATCGGACTCGATTTGGTGGTTTTTCGAGTTGGGCGAGTTCTTGACCTAGAGAGGCGATTTCTTCGATTCCTCTTGATTGTGAGCGTTTCGGGTCGATTCCTTTGAGGTAGAGGTTACCCAGGAGGTAACCCTTGACTAATCCCGAAGTTTCGCCGCAATCCGTGGAGTGATTCGGGAGATCGGGCGCGAGGAAGTTGGGGTTTGACCCGCGGGCCGTTTTACGGGAGGGGCGGTCTAACCGCCCTGCAGGGGGCGGTCTAACCGCCACGGGTGTTTCCGGTGTCGAAGTTTTGTTTCGCCGGATTTTCCTCTCGTGAGTTTGTTCACCTTGATCGAGGAGCGTCCGGGTGAAATTTCGGGTCGTTCTTGTGCCGGTTGCTAGGTGTTCTTGGTTCGAGTTCGTTGCTTGGGTACAGGAGGTTAGACCGCCCCCGGTAGCCGGTCTAACCGCCCCTAGGCCCCTGGGTGGAGTTTTGTTTTTCGCCAAGATTTTCTGGTAGCTAGCATGGCCTTGACCAGAGATCTGTGTTGGTGAAATCGTGGTGCGTTTTAGTGCTCGGAAGAGGTTTTTCGGAGGATTTCTTGGTTACCAGGTGGAGGCGGTCTAACCGCCCCCTATACCCGGTCTAACCGCCCCCTTCTGGTTAGCCGACTTTCGAGTTGTTTCCGCTGTCGTTGGTGCGTGTGTGGTGTGGTTGCTGGTAGAGTTTGTTCCTAGGACCAGCAGCACTCCAGTGGCTACGTGGTTTTGGCAAACTGAAGGTAGAAGTGCGGAGCGTGTGATTTCGGGGGTCCGACCGAGCTAGTTCGTCTTGTCGGAGTTTCAATCTCCCTCGAGAAGAATTTTTATCGGCTCCCATTCACTCCCCCTCTCGGTCGCCTAATCGGTCCTTCAAGTGATATCGAGCCGGTTCGGGTCTTTGTTGACTCTAACCGAGTCTAAGATCCAAGGATGGCATACCGAGAACGGGGGTTCGGGTCCTCCACACTTTGATGGCAAGAACTACCGGATGTGGAGCAAGCGGATGGGTGCGTTTCTCCGCGGAAAGGGTCGGATCCTTTGGGATGTCACGGGTGGACACATGCTATGTCCGGCCGATGGACTTCCTCGCTCCGAGATCGAGGGACAGATTCGACGCCAACAATAAGGCGGTCGACTACTTGTTTCGTGCTTTGTGTCAGCCTGAGTTCGATCGGGTGCACACCGAGCACTTGGCTTGTAGAATTTGGACGGTGTTGAAGGAGGCTCATGTTGGGAATGCCCAGGTTCAGGCACGGATGTATGCGACCTACCAGAGAGAGTACGGGAACTTCACTTATCTCCCTGGTGAGTCCATTGATGCCTTGTTTCAGAGGTTCACGGTGGTTGTGAACAACATGAGGGCCAATGTGGACGTGCTCCCGTACGATGATCATGATAGAGCGGTCAAGCTCTTACACTCTTTGGATCGTACGATATGGGGCGGAAAGTTCGAGGCCATTGTGGAGTCGAAGAAGTATGACACTCTGACCGTGAACGAGCTGTTCTCGAAGCTCAAGTCGGCTGAGGTGGATAGGGGCATGACTGCCAAGCTCGAGGGTCCGACTGATTCCCATAGTCTTGCCCTCATTGGTGGTTCGAAGGGAAAGGCTAACACTAACCCATCCACCAGGATGTTCTCTTTTTCCTCTTTGATGTCTATGCCAGATGAGGAGTTCGATGACCTTGGAGAGGATGAGCTGGCGCTGTTGACGAGGAGGTTCGAGAGGCTGCACGAGAACCGGGTGAACATGAGGAGGAACACGAGGACGTGCTTCCAGTGCGGCAAGCCGGGACACTTCGTCGCCGACTGCCCGGAGAAGGTCAAGAACAAGGACGGCTACAAGTACAAGCCGAGGAACGATGACAAGTACCGGTCGAGGCGCGACCACAAGATCAAGCACAAGAACAAGTACAAGGATGAGCGACGATCGAGGAAGAAGGAGAGCAGAGGCAAGGCCCGAGCGATGGTTGGAGCGAGCAACGTCGACTCCAGTTCCGCGTACTCCACCTCAAGCTTGAGCAGCAGTGAGGATGAAGGTGATCGTCGCAAGAACAAGAAGTCATCCAAGAAGTTGAGCGGGCTGAGCTGCTTCGTGAGAGACGGCTTCTGCACCATGGCGCTGAGCTCCGGCAGCAAGAAGAGCACACAGAGCGACTCGGACTCTGAGTCCGACGACGAGGTGCGTGATGAACTTCCCTTCTTGCGCCAGGAGAATGAGAGGCTTGGCACTTTGCTCGATAATCGTGATGACATGCTTAGAGAGGCAAAGAAAATGAGAAAAGAGCTTAGGGATTCACTCGAGGATGCTAGGACTAGAGTGGCTGAGCTAGAGACACAAGTGCTTGATAGCAAGCTTGAGATTGATTCCCTTAAGGCTAGCCCTGTTGTTTCGGATGAGGTTGATTGTGCTGATTGCTCCATATTTCTTGTTGATCTTGCTTTATTTAAGGAGAAGCATGCCTCCAAGTGTGAGGAACTAGATGTGCTTAGGGTTGAAGTGGCTGAGCTTAAGTCTAGACCTGCCTTACTAGGTGCTTGCACTTCTTGCCCTGTTTTGCATGCTAAGATTGATGAGATGCATGCCTACACTAGTTCTCTTGAGGCTAAATTGAAGGAACCCATGCCTACATCATGCTCTACCTGTGAAATGCATGCCTTGAAAATTTAGAACTTGCACATTATGTTGATCGTTTGCAGGATGAGAATGATGACTTGAGAAAGTTGATGGGTTGGTTGTCTGGTCATGAGCCTCAGTTGAGGATGATGATCGAGGCATTTAAGAGGCAGGATGGTGAGGGACTTGGAGCAAACAAGGTTGGTGAGGGAAGTTGAGAGAATATCCCAGAGCCACCAAAAACCCACCACAAAAATGATTTCCCTCCAAAACCCAACCATCTTAGGAACCGACTAGACACAACCCCAGCTCCACCCATATTCCCTACACCCACAAATGATCTCCAAAAGCCTATCAAGTTTGTGAGCACTTCCGGGAAAGTGTTCTTTGGGAAAGTGAGTGAGAAGGCTAGTGAGGAGAAATCGGTGGAGGAGTTGAGTGGAGAGAAACCAAGTGAGCAGCCCCAATCCAAGCCTAAGCCTAAGCTTGTGAGGTTCCGTTGTGGCTACTGTGGGAGAGAGGGTCACAAGGATGAGTTTTGCTTCAAGAGGAAGCGGGAAGAGAGGATAGCAAAGGAATGGGCGAACAAGGATAGGTACCACCCTTCCCATGGTGTACCTAAGCCTCGTATGCCACTGCCTAGGGGTAAAGCTGTGGTGAGAAGTGTTCCGGCATGGGGAGATGCGAGTTCCCGCAGCCGAGGAGCGATTCGTGGAGGGGGCGGTCGGACCGGCCTGGCTAGGCGGTCGGGACCGGCCCGGCCCGAGGGGGGCGGTTAGACCGGCCTAGCTAGGCGGTTCAACTGCCCCCCAGAATTCTCGGACGGAGTGGTTTTCGAGGTGGTGAGTCGAGAGGTTTCGGTGTCCGGAGGTGCGATTCTTTGGTGGTTGGTCTTGAGAGACACCAGGTGGTCAGGTTGCTAGGCATTCTCCCCCTCGAGTTCACTACGGGGATGGGAGGAGTCGTAGCTTTGAGAAGGAGAGGAGGGACGGTCCACGGGTTGTCTTCCGTGGCTTTGGTTCTCCTCCGGGCGGTGAGGGGTGGTTTCCTCGCAGTGGTTACCGAGGTGGTATTCGTGGTGGTAGTTATGGTAGGAAAGATGGCTTGATGTGCGCTAACCCCACTTTCGAGCAAATGGCTCGGACCGGTTTTACTCTTTTGGTACTAACCCTGGTCTTCGAGTCGTTTGTTCGCTCACGTGCTCATTTTTGAATTTCGGGTGGGAGACTTGAAGAACATGTGGTTGATTGACTCCAGTTGCTCGAGGCATATGACCGGAGACAGGGGTGGTTCTCAAGTCTCGTCCCGGTGGTGACGAAGAGGTACATCACTTTTGGGGACAATGGGAGTGGGCGTGTGCTTTCAGAAGGTGAGATAAAAGTGAGTGACAAGATCACTCTGAGGCGTGTTGCTCTTGTTCAATCGCTGGGGTACAATTTGCTTTTTGTGTCCCAGTTGTTGGATGAGGGCTTTGAGGTGTTGTTTTGGCCAGGTGGTCCTCGGATTTTGGACTCTCGAGGGGACCTTGTTTGTATGGTCGTTCCCGAGGGTCAGGTGTTTCGTGCTGATTTTTCTCAGTCTTCGGGTTTGGAGCGTTGTTTCTTGGCTGGTTCTTCGAGTGAGTTGTGGAAGTGGCATAGGAAGTTGGGTCACTTGAACTTTGATCTTTTGTCTTGCTTGAGTAAACTCAATTTGGTCCGAGGATTGCCACGGTTGAGGCTTGAGAAAGAGTTGGTTTGTGCGCCGTGTAGGCATGCCAAGATGGTCGCCTCTTCTCACCCGCCTCTCACCGATGTGATGACTGAGCGTCCATGCGAGCTGCTCCATATGGACCTTGTTGGCCCAGCTCGTGTGCGAATCGCGGGTGGGAAGTGGTATGTCCTTGTTGTGGTGGACGACTATTCTCGGTATGCGTGGGTGTTCTTTCTTGAGGATAAGGGGGAGACGTTTGGTTTTGTTCGAGATCTAGTCTTGAGGTTGAGGAACGAGAGGCACAGAGATGCCATACGAGCTATCCGCAGTGATAATGGCTCGGAATTCAGAAACTCTCGTTTTGAAACCTTTTGCCATGACTTGGGTCTTGAGCACCAGTTTTCGAGTCCGTATACACTCCCCAGAATGGTGTTGTGGAAAGGAAGAACAGGACCTTGTGCGAGATGGCTCGGACGATGCTTGATGAGCATAGGACTCCGAGGAGGTATTGGGCTGAGGCGGTGAATACCGCGTGCTATGTGTCAAACAGGATCTACCTCAGAGTGCACAAGAAGAAAACATGCTATGAGTTGATGCATGGTCGCACACCCAAGGTGAGTCACTTCCATGTCTTTGGTTGCAAGTGTTTCATTCTAAAGAAAGGCAGGAAGTTGGATAAGTTTGAGGCTAGGTCTGTCGATGGTATTTTCTTTGGTTATGCATCTCATTCTAGAGCATATTGTGTGCTCAATCTTGAAACTAACCAAATCGTGGAGACTTGCGAGGTAACCTTCGACGAGACAGAGCCATGTAGTCAGCTTGTCTTTGAGTGTGCAGGTGATGATGAGCTTGGTGAGGAGATCTTTCAGGAGGAGGAGCATGAACATGGAGACGATGAGGATGGCGGTGCGGTGCCCCCGGCTGAACATGTACCCACTACTTCGACTACGGTGATAGACGGACCCTCTACTACACCTACGACGACAAATCAAGAACGAGGAGAAGCTGATGTTGAGGGGGAGGTAGCATCGAGGCGATAACCTCCCCGGCGAGTACAGGTGGATCATCCAGCTTCGAGGATCATCAGCAACATGAATGAACGCACTACACAGTCGAGGGTTCGGAACAACTCTCGTTTCGCTCATGCTGCATTTGTTGCTACTTTTGAGCCCAAAGACATTGGACATGCACTATCTGATCACAATTGGGTTAATTCGATGCATGAAGAGTTGGAGAACTTTGAGAGGAATCAGGTGTGGGAGTTGGTTGACCCTCCCCCAGGGTGTAAGCCGATTGGTACAAAGTGGGTGTGGAAAAACAAAGAGGGAGAGAAAGGTGAGGTTGTGAGGAACAAGTCAAGGCTTGTTGCTCAAGGGTTCAGTCAGAAGGAGGGGATTGACTACGAGGAGATCTTTGCTCCCGTAGCCCGTTTGGAGGCAATTAGGATCCTTCTAGCCTTTTCCGTGGCTAAAGGGTTCAAGTTGCACCAAATGGATGTGAAGAGTGCTTTTCTGAATGGTGTGTTGGAGGAAGAAGTGTATGTGAGGCGACCTCGGGGTTTGAGAGTGAGAAGTACCCCCACCGGGGTGTACAAGTTGAGGAAGGCGCTGTATGGGTTGAAGCAGGCGCCTAGAGCTTGGTATGGCAGGTTGAGGGGGTTCTTGTTTGAGAGAGGTTTTGAGATGGGGAAGGTCGATCAGACCTTGTTTTTGCTGAGGCAGGGCAGAGATATCTTGATTGTGCAGGTGTACGTGGATGATATTGTCTTTGGTGGCTCGTATAATTCTCTTGTTGCAAAGTTTGCAGATGATATGAGCAGGGAATTTGAGATGAGCATGATGGGCGAGTTGCAGTTCTTCCTCGGGCTACAAATCAAGCAATCAAAGGAAGGAACATTTGTGCACCAGGCTAAGTATACCAAGGACATTGTGAGGAAGTTCAAGATGGAGGATTCCAAGGCTACGACGACGCCGATGAGTATGACTACAGCTCTTGATGCGGACGAGGAAGGTGAACACGTGGACCAGAAGGAGTACCGGAGCATGATCGGGTCACTCCTCTACTTGACGGCGACGAGGCCGGACATACAATTCTTGGTGTGTCTGTGCGCTCGTTTTCAAGCGTCTCTGAGGACTTCACATCGGCAAGCGGTGAAGCGAATTTTCAGGTACTTGCGTCACACTCCCGACTTCGGCCTTTGGTACTCCGCGTCCTCTTCTTTGGCGCTTCATGGTTTTTCAGACGCGGATTTTGCCGGGTGTCGGTTGGATAGGAAGTCCACTTCTGGGACTTGCCAGTTTTTGGGTTCTTCTTTGGTGTCTTGGTCTTCCCGCAAACAGTCGAGTGTTGCTCAATCCACTACCGAGGCCGAGTATGTTGCCGCTGCTAGTTGTTGCTCTCAGCTCCTTTGGATTTCATGCACCATGAGTGACTTTGGTGAGGAGTATACCCATGTCCCACTTCAATGTGATAGCACCAGTGCCATAAGCGTTGCAAAGAACCCAGTGCTCCATTCCAAAACCAAGCACATAGAAGTGAGGTATCATTTTTTGAGAGACAACGTAGAGAAAGGAAAGATAGCTTTGATCCATGTACCCACACATGACCAACTAGCCGATATTTTCACCAAACCCCTAGATCAAGCAACTTTCACTCGTTTGCGGGGGGGGGGGGGGGACTTGGTGTGTGTTTGATTTCTTGAGTTGGGTGCGTGGGAGCTCTTTTGTAGCATATGTATAGGTTCCTTTGTGCATTTCTTGCATTTGGCATGGCATATGTAACATGATGTATAGGCATCCTTGTATCTTTGATTGCATGCATTTTGTATCATATGCATTGGATAGGAAAAGCTTCTCCTATATACATTGTTCACCATGGGATGCTATATATGTTCTTGTGAGCTTGTTTGGTATGCTATGGTTAGTTTGGCTTAGCTCTTGATGATCTTGATGAATGACCCATGGTTGATGGCTATATTTCTGAAAAATGTCACATATATGCTCTCTCATGTGTAAACGCCTTTATATGATCTTGACATGTTTTAGTGGCTTTGCTATGCTTAATTTGTGGTTGGATAGCTAGTTTATCGATCATATGGGGCCAAAGGCTCATTTGCCATCATGAATGTTTAGCCCTCTTGCTTTATCTTATGGAGGGGCATAAGTTCCTTTTTGTCGCAAAGACATTTCATGTACCATTTATAAATCTAAAAATGAAATGAAAAATGCTTGGAAAATATGTTCCCATGTCATATGTGCTGAAATTAATTCGCTTTGGGTGCTAAATCGTTGCATGATGCCTACCAATGAGAAGTCCCATACATAGAAGTAGGCACATGGCTCGGTGGCTTTGACATGACATGAGGTGCTTGTGGGTGTTTGTGATGGTCTTATGATTAGAATGGCTGTCCTAGCATGAAGTTTGTGTGGCTTTGCCATTTTGACATGTTTTGCTCATGTTTAGGTTTTTGCTTGTGAGAGAGTAACTTTTCGCAAAATTACTCAAATCCTTTTTAGCCTTGTCCAATGGTTGTGAAACTTGGTGATCACGTAGTTAAGGTCATTACGAACCTATAGAGTATCTAACTTGCTCATTTGGACTTGTGTAGCTCCTTGTGATGAATTTTGTATATTCGAGAAGCTATATGTTGAAAGTTTTCGCTTTTTGCCTTGATTCATGCATTGTCAACAAGGGGGAGAAGTTTGTGCATGCTTTGGGCACCTGGGAGTGTTTGGAAGGTGTTCCAATTGGTTCGGGCAAATTTGAGCAGTTTGGTGCAGGTCCGGTCACATGGGGCGGTCTAACCGCCCCCAGGCGGTCAGATGAGTGGTAGGCGGTCTAACCGCCTGGGGTAGGCGGTCTAACCGCCCTGGGCAGAGTGAGCAGGTTTTTGCTATGTGTTGCATTCCCATGTTGCATTGCTGCATTTGTTCAGGGGGAGTGTGCTTTGGCTCAGGGGGAGCTTGCATATGTGCAGGGGGAGCTCTTTGTGGTGTTCGAGCTTCGCTTTGGTGGTTTGCGCTCTTTGCTTGAGCTTTGTTTTGTCTCAGATGTGTCGAGCCGTTGCCCTTGCCTAAGGGGTCCGAGACTTGTCTTCTTCAAGTGATCTTGCTTTTTGCCTTTCTTTGGCTTTCGATCACTTGTTGATGTTTCTTTTTATTTGTTCTTTTCTTTTTCCTTTTTCTCTTTGGTTACAAATCATGTGTGTTGTCAATGCACTCATCAAGGGGGAGATTGAGGACCATGTGTGGTTCGAGGACCGGTGGATGGTCGCTTCCTTGTGTGATGAGTGATTGACAACGTTGTGTGGACTGATTCTTGGCTAAGTATTGCAGGTGCAGGTTGCGGCTTGACTCGTGTTGGTGCAGGTGAAGAACAAGCGCGAAAGGTCGTCGCCGGTGAGGCCTCCAGGTGTGGAGAAGACAAGTAGGCTTCGTTCGAAGGACCCGTTGGCCAGTGGGGTCAAGTGCGGGCCGCATGTTGGCATGAACAGCAAGATGAAGTCGTGGACAGTTTCTTGGTAGAGCCTCAAAACCAAGGGCGAGCCGGGACTACGTGGGAGCCGAGTCATGAGTGGAGATTGGCGGAGGCTACACCGAGTTCGCGGGGTTTGCAGTGGTTCACCAGAAAACCACTAGGTTACTCGGTTGAGCCACAAAACCGAGGCCGAAGACTCGACGAGGGGGGTGCGGCCACCCGGGCCGGTTCAACCGCCCGGGAGGGGCGGTCAGACCACCTGGGGCCGGTCAGATCTCCCGGGCCGGTCTAACCGCCTGTGGGGGCGGTCCGACCGCCCGGCCGCCCGTGCCGAGATGCTTCGAAGCGGAGGACACGCGTCGGGATCGCAAGGCTTGCATCGAGGCTAAGCGAGGTTGCGGTCGCCGGCATCCGTCCGATGAAGATATTCCGAAGATTTCCAAATCCGCCCTCGAGGGGCATGTATCCCTAGTTATTAGTGAAGGGTAGTTTAGTCTTTTGGGTGCCTCCATATATACTCATTGAATGGGTGGATGGCAGCAAACTCTTGGAACCCTAGCTCATTTGTTTTTCCATTTTCGTTCTCTTTTTTCCTTAGGTTTTTAGAGGACTAGTTTGAGAGCTTCATGTGAGATCTAGAGAGAGGGATGGATGTTTGGGTGGCAAGCTAGACCTTGTACGAACCTTTCATGGTATGTATAGATGGTTCAACGTTGTTCATCATGGTGGTTTTCCCGTCTCTTTTGTGGTGATTTTCGGAGCTTTTTGTTGGCGGTGTTTTAAGGACGATTTCTTTGGGTTTTTGGTGGGTGTCATGTATGAGGTTCTTGTGCCTCTTTGGCTGGTGACTTTGCCCCCAAATCTCATTTGAATCAGACTCGATTTGGTGGTTTTTCGAGTTGGGCGAGTTCTTGACCTAGAGAGGCGATTTCTTCGATTCCTCTTAATTGTGAGCGTTTCGGGTCGATTCCTTTGAGGTAGAGGTTACCCAGGAGGTAACCCAGCTAATCCCGAAGTTTCGCTGCAATCCGTGGAGTGATTCGGGAGATCAGGCGCGAGGAAGTTGGGGTTTGACCCGCGGACTGTTTTTCTGGGAGGAGCGGTCTAACCGCCTGCAGGGGGCGGTCTAACCGCCCTGGGTGTTTCCAGGTTGAAGTTTTGTTTCGCCGGATTTTCCTCTGTGAGTTTGTTCGCCTTGATCAGAGGAGCGTCTGGACGAAATTTCGGGTCGTTCTCGTGCCGGTTGCTAGGTGTTCTTGGTTCGAGTTCGTTGCTGGGTATAGGAGGTTAGACCGCCCATGGTAGCCGGTCTAACCGCCCCTAGGCCCCTGGGTGGAGTTTTGTTTTTCGCCAAGATTTTCTGGTAGCTAGCGTGGCCTTGACCAGAGATCTGTGTTGGTGAAACCGTGGTGCGTTTTGGTGCTCGGAAGAGGTGTTTCGGAGGATTTCTCGGTTACCATGTGGAGGCGGTCTAACCGCCCCCTATACCCGGTCTAACCGCCCCCCTCTGGTTAGCTGGCTTTCGAGTTGTTTCCGCTGTCGTTGGTGTGTGTGTGGTGTGGTTGCTGGTAGAGTTTGTTCCTAGGACCAGTAGCACTCCAGTGGCTATGTGGTTTTGGCAAACAGAAGGTAGAAGTGCGGAGCGTGTGGTTTCGGGGGTCCGACCGAGCCAGTTCGTCTTATCGGAGTTTCAATCTCCCTCGAGAAGAATTTTTATCAGCTCCCATTCACTCCCCCTTCTCTGGTCGCCTAATCGGTCATTCAAACTTTGCAAGAGCATCACAAATATGTAGATAGCATAAAAGTTAAGTTCTCATAAAAACAAATTTTATTTTTTTAAATTTATTGTTTTATTCATTTTGCAAAACTATACAATCATTTCAAAATTTAGCAAAACTAACCTA
The DNA here is from genome assembly GCA_947561735.1 of Cenchrus americanus. NCBI lineage: Eukaryota > Viridiplantae > Streptophyta > Magnoliopsida > Poales > Poaceae > Cenchrus > Cenchrus americanus. The sequence goes on from OX387240.1 coordinate 73,698,510, forward strand.
CTACCACCATAGTTCATGGTGATAGGGGCAAACCGCCATGGGCCACGGCGGTAGCAGGTGCTACAATGACCGGTTGGGTACTGTAGCACCACAATCACCGTGGTCCATGGCGGCTAGGGTCAATCTGTTTTTAAAAAATCGTAACTTTTTCTATAAACTCGGATGAAGATAAACTTTATACGAAACTTGTAACTTTTGACGAGATCTACAACTTTGTAGTTCAAAGGCTTTTCATCTGAAATCATTTTGGGGCTCATAAAATTGATATATTGTCCAGATCTCAGTTTTCTGTATCCAGATCTGGACAATACATCAATTTTTTAGCCTCAAGATGACTTCAAATGAAAAAAATTTGAACTACAAAGTTGTAGATCTCGTCAAAATCTACAAGTTCCGTGTAAAGTTTATCTCCATCCAAGTTAATACAAAAAAGTTATGATTTTTTTTAAAAACAGACTGACTCTAACCGCCATGGGCCACGGCATGCTACAGTACCCAACCGCCGTGGGCCACAGCAGTAGGTCACTGTAGCAACTGCTACCGCCGTGGTTCATGGCGGTCTTCCCCTACCGCCATGGGCCACGGCGGCCGTAGGTTAGTTTTGCTAAATTTTGAAATGATAGAATAGTTTTGCAAAATGAATAAAAAATAAATTAAAAAAATAAAATTCACATAAAAACAACAAGTTATCCGGCTATATATGAACTTAAATCAAAGAGCAAAGACATGTATGTGGGTCTAGAGCATAGTTATTTCACCTCCACAAATAAAAGAGTCGGTATTTAAATTAATTTCAGATCACGTTATAGAGAGCAATTAGCCAATACATGTATAACTTCATGTACGTAAAAGCGGCAACTTTCATCATTTTCCCATAAGCACATGCAATATAAAACAACAAGGTGAACACATGGTCATGCCTATCTATTGAAAATAAAAAGAAACCTAGGCTTTCCTCATAGTAGCCATGTTATTGTTGGAAGAGAAAAACAAAATTTTGCACCTAATAAGGTTGAAGGCATACTTACAAGCATTTATGTTCGGAAAAGAGAAGGTCCACGGAGGTGTTACCATATTTTGTAGCTTTTCATTATCTTCTCCCAACATCTCCATGTATCAAATGTGTCTTTGCTTTTGTCTTGATTTTTCAATGCTCCTAAATTTCTGAATCTGATCGTGCATGCTTAATAGAGCAAATGATCGCCCTCTCTTCAATGTTCTCATCACCATCTCCTCTTTCTTGTTCTCATTATCTCCTTACTGTCTCTTTTTCATGAATTTGCCCTCTGTCCAGAACAGAACATATATTTAAATATAGCTCTATTGAAAATTTTGTGAAATTACCTTTCCAACGTGTGGCCATTCATCAAAACTGGAGTTCAAACAAGGGAGCTATGTCCGTTTTACTTCAGCACTGTGTGCTGTCCAAAACTGATTTCAGGATGTGTTGCACTCGGTGATTCAGGCATAACCGCTTGTAGGAACCTCCTATTGTCTTGATTCTTGATTTATTGGAGTCATAACTTCATAGGGCTTCTAAATATTAAAAAATAATCAATGTTTTCCCTTCGGGACCACGCAGAATTTTGATGAGATCAGTGGCTTTTTGCGCATTGATCCGGAGGACGTTAATGATCTTGATCATTCTATCTTCTAGAGCGTCATGTTGCACTTCCGTATTGAAGATTCAGGGTCTCCCCCATGCTTAGCATTTTGGAAGAAGAAGACAAAACATTTTTATCTTAGCCATCCTTCATTTTCCTTGTAGTGAGAGTCTTTATCTTGCCTGTAAGACGTTTTACATTCTACCCCCAAGGTGACGGTTGGAAGTAGATAGAATTGCCAAATCCAACAATACTTTCTAGGACTCTTAACTTGTGGCATAATTATTGTAATGAGAAATAAAAACCTAATGGGTGTTTGTGGTGCAAAGTGTGTATGTACATGAGAGGAAAGCATATAAACAAAGACAATGTTTTCACCTAGTTCTAAACACCATGTTTACAACCAGGTTGTTGAATTTCTCCATAGCCATAACGATTTATTTATCTAGGGCTAAATCACCATGTCTATCCCTAGATCAATAACTCTTATAGCACAAGAAAAATTAAGCGCACTGCAAAGCTTATAAACTAATCAATGCAACATAAAAACATATGAAAAGCTAGCAAGGTTTATCGAACTTAACGATGATGGTCTGCAATCATGTTTAAACACCGCGTTTACACAAGATAACAAAAGGAAAATGCCCAACTGGAGCATTAACATGGATATGAAAGCATACATCATTGAGCTTTAAAACAACCAAGCCAACTATATGCAAAACATGTATATGCAAAGAAACATCACGTTGATAACAAAATGCAATACTTGCAAATAAATAAATATGATCATGAACATGATGGTGGTTCTAAATAGAAAATTAAACTTAGATTAATTAGCCACAAGTTGATCATCATAAGATGGTGCCACTTTATTCTCATTAAGAAAGGAATAAAAACATAAAGAAACGGGTTGCCTCCCAAAAACGCTTCATTTAAAGTCATAGAGCTCGACTTTCTCACATACCTTCTTTTCGTCGCATAGTCACGGCCCTTCATGTAAGAAGAAAAGGTACTAGTGCAGCTTTAATTTACTTCCCATGTTGTGCTTGATCACTTATAGAAGACTTGCCCAAGGCGTCCTTTTGCTTCTTCGCTATCTCCTTCTTTATCACCCCTTCGGTGCTGCCTTCACTCCATGAATTTTTATTTAATGTCTAGAACAGAAAGTATACCCAAGCTCTACTCCATTGCACAGTGCACAAAATTTTCTTTCCAACGAGTCTTTATTTTCCCAAATCAGACTCTGGATTAGAGAGTTATGTTCGTTTTACTTCGGTGATGAAATCTGTGCTGAAATTTCAGAACGCGCAACGCTCAATGTTTCCTCCATAACTCCTTGCACGGGTCTTCAAATTCATTGGTTCTTGATGTGTTAGAATGACAACTTGATGGAACTTCTGAATATCTCATTTTCTTCATTTGTACACCTCTGAACAAGCTCTCAAATTGATGAAGACAACTACATCCATCGCAGGATTTGGAGAGGTTGATGATTTATCTTGCATGACTTCTCTTTTCATTATTCGAGCCTTGTCTACATGGTTAGTGAAAATTGGGCCTTCCCTGACATGTGCTTCTTTAAGGTCATTAGCTTGACCAAGCACAAAGCATGATTGAGATTCACAAAACTTATTATAAACATACGCGTCCATAATTAACACCACATGCGAATTGTAGAAACAAGTGAATGTGTAAACAAAAGAAGCATATGTTTCATGCATATCACTTAGCTCATCATTAGGCAAAGGTTTTTTAGGAGTGGGATTAATTGGTTCAAGCATAAATGTTTCCTCTTTTTCATTCTCAAGAAAATCTAGCCTATCAACATGATCATTATTGGAACAAGGCATAAAATTTAAACTATTATTCATACTATTGATCCAACATGAATATTTGAACATATCGTCATTAATACCAATAATATCTTGAGATTTTAGTGTGTACCTTTGCCTCGTAGCTCCCTGAACAAGAGCGATCTTTGGTTTGTCTTGTAGCGTTGAAATCAAGTCAATCTCAACAAGTGGAGTTGTCTCTTCATCACCATCTTACAATTTCTTCAACTCATCATGTGGAACGTGTAATCTTTCAACTATGTACGCATTCATCTCCTCTTTGAAGTCTTCTTTATCAACCAAATTTTCATCTTCAAAGTCTTGTATGTTGCTTTCTTTATCTCCCATGTACCACATGTCGTCAAGATCGATCATCGTTGATTCACTCTTTTCTTCATCCTTGAGTACTTCTATGTCTTGATTTGCTAGTGTGTAGGCTTCAATAGCACACAAGCTATAACCTTGTTGAGAGGGGCCTTCTTGCAGTACTTGCTCTATGTCAACTCCTTCCCATTCATCTTCTAGCTTGAGTACTATCTTCTCCCATTTATCCTTCGAGCCACTAGGCTCATCACAGTTGTACTCTTCTCTTTCTTCATCATACTTTGAGTTGTCAAATCGATCGATCCATCCTTCATCTTCTTCTTCTCTTTCTTTTTTAAATATCTTTTGGATCAACTCTCCACTCTTCTCTTGATAAAAAATGTCTTCAACTCTCTTGGCGATGTATCGGTGTTCCTCCTTCCTTCGGTAGTTGATTAGGGGGCAAAATCAAATTGAATCCAACCGAATTGATTGAACTCCGCCAATGGTCTAGCATTTCCAATACTTCGCCTACATTCATGGTAGTTTCAACATTTTAATGAAATGACTTCTCTTACCCTGGGAAGTGGATCTTCAATTTCTTATATGGTCAGTTCATCTTCCTTGACCTCCAATTCATCTTTTTCAGAAAATTCAGCAAGCACCTTGGGCTTGCTTTTGTCGTTTTGCTCCTCCCGACAACGTCTTTGCCAATCTCGTTGCATTCTTTTTTCCATTACTTATCCTTTGTAATATTTGTGCGGCTTCACTAATCGTTTTATCCATTAAATCCCCATCTGCATACATGCTTACAAAATGAGAAGAGTTAGGGGTTAGTGAAAAATAAAATGTATGCAACATCAAGTCACCGAAAAATCCCAAGTTCGGGCCTTGCTCGAGTAGTTCATTGAAACGGTCCCAAGATTCATCACTTCCTTCATCTTCTCCTTGCTTGAAATTGAGCACTTGCCTACTTAAGTCTTGGACCTTTCTTATGGGGAAGAACTTTGAAAGAAATTTCTTCACGAGCTCATCCCAACTTCCTTTCACTTCAATGGACGCAAGTGTATACCATCTTCGCGCTTCATCTTCGAGAGATAACAGAAAAAATTCCACTTGAACCAAGCGACCAAAACTCCTTCTTGTTGCATCGTGTTGCATATCATCGTGAATTCCTTAATGTGTCTATATGGGTTGTCATCCTCCAATCCTCTAAAGGGGTTTGTCGCCACTAAGTTGATAATTTTAGGCTTCACTTTGTAGTGGGTTGTAGCCGCCAAATCTGATTTTTGCATCTCAATGTCCTCCATTGAAGGCATTGCTAGCTCCCTTAGTGACATTTCTTCGTCCTCCAAAGGTGAGGTGAACAAATCCATCTAGGCACAAGAAAATAGAAAGAAAAACAAAAAAGATTTTTTCTAGAAAATATGGGTTAGATGTTAGTAATCAACAAAATTAATACTAGATTAAACATAACAAACTGGCTTGCTCCCCAACAACGACGCCAAAAAAAGGGGCTTGTTGATGGTTGAAACACGTAACAACCTTCAATCTGCAAGCGTACGGACCTACACCTTTTTCACTATGGCGTGACCCCCAAGGTTCTTGTCAATCCGCGGAGCAAGGGAATTTCTAGCGCTTAACCAAGTACTAATCTAGTTGATTGGAAAAACCTTTGAAAGAGTATTAATCTTGAAGTAGAGGCAATCTAATTTATGTTAATCTAAGAAGTCTAAAGTGAAACTAGATGGCCAAGGGTGGATACAAGAGAGAGGTTAAGGTAGATAAGCGTTCCCTCCCTGGGGTTTAGGATCTCATGAACATGCATCTACTACATGAAAAGGGTGTTGCCTACACTAGCTTCATGACGATTATGCGGCCGCTAAGCCTTTTCCCTTCACCGTACTGTCACTACGCAAGGTAATCAAACACTTTCACTTATAACCACATCTATACCTAAGCATCCATAGGGTTAAGCTAATCACCATGATTACCACAAACCCTACTAAGACCACATGTTATACATACATATGTGAATAAAGCACTCGCATAGACAAAGACCATTAAGCATTGAAAGGCATAGGGTTCATGTAGCGATCACATACATGTATCCATCTAACCCTAGGGATGAACGAAGACATTACCCCATCATCTCACAAGGATTGAAGCACATAGGGGTGATGGAGACTCCGGAGAACGTCGTCGATGAAGATGGCAGCGATGAAGCTTGGGAACACCCCTAGGCCAGCGGCTTGGAGTCCTCCTCTTGCTTCCTTCCCTCCGCCGTCATTGATCCTTGCGACGAGCTCATCCAACTCTCTCCCTCATCTTGCGGAGGCAGTTTTCTGGTGAATGGCGTCGGTAGAATGGTTGGATGCGGCGACCGTCGAAGGAGGTAGCTATTAATAGACCAAGGAGAGACTAGGTCAAAGGGCAGGCCGAACCGCCACAAAACCCCCCTGGGCCGATCCGACCAGGTCGACCGGCCCATGCCCTTTCTTGGTTGGTTCGGGCCCGCCTTTCTCCCCGCGACTCATCTTCACATTTTGCACTTGGCCCCTTCATTTGTGTAATTTTGAGGTCGTCATCCTCGTGATGAAGATAGGGGGTATTCTCGTAGGAAGTTCGAACTTTTCGAACTTTACATCTTAGTCCTCGGGGATGATTCGTCGTAGCACCTTGGTCCTTGCCACCTTTGGAAGTGATTTCGCCTTGCACTCGAACACGAACAGAAGTCCTCATTTGCTCCTTTGAACTTGTTGTGACTCCGTCCCTTTTGTCCATATTTTCCTGCAAAAACACAATACTTCCAAATGCACATACAAAGATGAACTTGTTATATCATTAGTGTGCATAGTGGCGGGTTAGTTACATAATCGAGCTCAAACCAAAGTGTAACAAATACGTTTGGAGAACCAAAATTCACCGTCAACACTGGGCTTAAAGAAAAGAGGGCCTGTTTTGGGAGGAAAAGAGAGGAGATAGAGAGGTTCGAGGTGGTTTTTGGGACTTTGAGCTTTTGAACTTTTGCTTTTGAAAACACACAACAAACAGACTCCAATGCAAAGGCATGTGTGCATTCAAACACTTGGTGAATTCTAAATTTAAATTTTGTTTAATTTAATTAAAGGCAAAATAATTTAGTCAAATTTATTTAATCCTTAGAAAATAAAAACGAAACCATGTTGCTATCATTAGTTTATTGTGATGGAATTTCCGAGTGTTACAAATTCTACCCCCTTAAAGAGACTCGAGATTCGAAGGGATTGGAAAGCAACTGAGGAGATTTCTAGATAAGTTCATCTTGAAAGGTGTTTAGGTAATCGCACACCACTTGAATATCTTCCACGAATATTATTCACATTTCCTTCTTCTTTGGGCTGGTAGTAGCAACAAACTCAATCCTATCTCCTTGTTGGCTGGTTAAGAGCACAAACTTCTTGGCGCATAGAATAATTCCATCATATTTTCCTAACCAATCCATTCCAAGGACCACATCTATTACAATAGACTTCAGAACCACTAGGCCAGCTAGAAAATCTATCCCCATTTTTTAAGATTGACCTGTGAACATAAGTGACTAGCTTTCATTTCACCTCCTGGAGAATTAACTAGAAGTTGTGTCTTCATAGGATTCATAGGTATATCATGCTTTGCCACAAATTGTTCAGTTATAAATGAATATGATGCTCCCGAGTCAAATTAAATTATTGCAGGTTTAGAGTTGACAAGGAACGTACCAAGAATGACATATGTGGCCTCTTGGGCTTGCTCAGCTGTCACATGGTCCACTCTACCGCGCACATAGTTCTGTTGTCCCTTGTTGCCTTGAGGACTTGGATTACCGGTGCGGGCTTGAGATGATTATCGTCTGGGTCTCTAACCATTGCCTTTTTGAGGTGTCTGCATGTTGCGCTGGGGGCAAATACTAGCATAGTGTCCCAATTCTCCACAATTGAAACATCCATTTAGGTGAACTGGAGTATTATTCCTTACTGGTGCACCCGAGCGATTCTGATGAGGATTTTGTTGACGGTTCAAAACTGTACTCAAGTTCACCGCAAGCCTACAGGTGACTTGGTGCCTTTTTCAACAAAGAGGGCCCTCCCTAGATTTGTCCATCCAAGGATCAAAAGCAAACTCCTAGGATTATCCATCTAACCTATCGATCTAACCTAACACGAAGCATTGATTGCATAAGAAGATAAACCTTAAAGATATATGAGTTATAGCATAAGGTTGATCGCATCCATGAACGTCGACAGGGTAAGGAGCAAGCAAGGGAAACTAAGGCCTATCATCTTCTAGTCGTAGTTCTAGCCAAAAGAGCAAGCGCGACACGCATCTCATCCAAAGCCATCTTTAAACTACTATCCTCTAGTCTGATTCCGAAGACGCCCGCCTTTTGGGAGCCACCGTTCTGTCACAACACACTCCTATTCGTGCGGGTTAGCCTAGGGCGAGTTCAAGAAGAACAAATTGAAAACACTTGATCGATCCGGTATGCACCTCTAGCCACCATGACTATAAGAGCACCCCAAGCAATCTATCTAGAATATATTGAAGACGAAGCATAGCCAAGCGAGAGGAATCGAGTCGCTAAAAGATCGGATGATATGAGGTACTTTACTCACATAATAAATATGTTTAGATCATTTCCACCGAGTACATACCATTGATGACCTCAACTAGCTCTGGAACTCCGCCATGGCTCAACCGTGCAAGGCGGCCATGGCGGCTAGGGTAAGCCTAGGCCATCTCCTAGACAACTTCGAGGACTCGCGGCGACCGCCGTCTGCCTCCCGGTGCTTCTCCTTTGTTTTGGCAACCCTCCGATGAATGCATGGATCGATCACCCCTCCTCGAGCGCCCAAGGGGTTGTATTTATGCCCTTGGGGAGTCTTGGGGCGTGCTCCACCTTGCCTTGCACGAGAACTTCCTCGGGAGAAAAGGGAACTTGGTTTCCATAAAATCAGCCTCGTCCAGACTTTCCTGTTTTGTAGCCCTGCCTTGCCGATGCCAGATTTCCCACGTCCGAACTTCAAATAATGCAAATTTGGTGTCCTGGTTGTATGGCATGAAATTTCCTCCAACTTTGGTATTCATTGCTTTCCTTGGAAATGAAGATAAGATATCCAAATCGGTCTTGGAAGATAATTTGTTATGATTTCGGACTGACTGCGCAACAGGGATTTCGGGGGTCATATCTCCTAGCTCCTTGACCCTAATTGGGCCTTCCACATGTCCAAATCGAAGGTATCGTCGAGGCTCACAACTTTGGTAGTCAAACTTTTGCCATTAGATGCCGTTAAGTCTCTGAATCTGCACCAAAGATCATGTTGTCCTGGGTTGCGAGAATATCTCTCGGGCTGAGTTGATCTCGTTGGTAAACATCCAAGTCCCCGGAGTTTTACGTGTTGATGCTTCGATCCTTGGGTTGTTTGGAGTCTTGTTCACTTCGTGTCTTGACTTGTGACGGGCTTCATGATCTTCTCTTGAAGTGCTTCTTGAACTTATCCCGAAAGTCTCCTCTTTAATGTTATTTTCCTGCGTAAACAATAAACTCCAAAGTCGACATGCAAGAGTGAACTTGATACCTTCGGGGATTAGTACCATTAGTTAGAATATCAAATACGTGCAAATGTTGACGGTAAATTCATATCTAGGTGTACCAAAATCGACCGTCAACAGATTTGGAGCACATGGTGTCATTGGGTTGAATTCTTTGGGTTGCTGTGTTGTGTTGATTTATATGACGAGTTGGGCCAACTTGTTGATGGATGTATCACATGACATTGTACTTTAGATTGCATTCTGAATGAACATTGTGGTAGTCTGGAAGACGACTTGTTTGTTTGGCTACAAGGTGATTGCTGGTGCTGATTTATTCCGAGAGAAAAGTATTGTTGGTTGGTGGTTAGTGGCTGGTACTGCTGGCTGGTGGCTGATAAACCAGACGAATATGGCAATGTGATGCATTTTTCTTTAATGCATCATCAACATTTTAGTATGAATCTATTGCGTACTTTTAATGCTGATTGTGACTTTACCCCTACTTTCTTTATCAATGCATTTTTACCCTCACTTTTTGAAAACAAAGCGTCCGTTTACCCCCATTCTTGACTTTGTTAGGGGTTGGCTGAATAATGGACTGAAAAAATTAGAAGAACTATTCCAATCTCGCGAAAAGACATCAATACCCTTATCCATTTCATGCCACTGCTTATCTCTTTCACCTCTCCATTGCCTGACATTCTCATCTCCACAAACCCTATCACCCGAGCCTGGATGAGCGGTGCCGGGAGGTGAGTGGTGCAGACGGGCACACGATGCGCGGCTTGCGACATGTCAGCGCCCCCCGACGCATAGGCGTGCGGCCCCAGACGTGCCAGGGCAGGCAAAGGCCCCCGATGTGCGTAGACACGCGGCCCCACCACACGCCAGGTCGGGCTCCGCGAGGCGGGCGAGTGGCTCCACGAGGCCTTCACGTGCAAGCGAGCGGCTCCATGAGGCCTACACATGCGGGCAAGCGGCTCCGTGAGGCGCTCCGCTGCCCTGCGCGAGTGGATGTGCAGCACCCAAGGCGCTTGGAGCATGAGTTGCTTGGAGAGGAGGCAGGGCAAAAATAAGTAGATTAATTCGAGTTCTTGTGATCCAAGTTTTCGATTTGATTTCGATTCAACTTAGAGGACGAATTAGCTTCGATATTTAGAGTGATTTAAGCTGACCAGTCTGTGATTTGTAGGCTAAATCACATGGATTTAGGGCGATTCAACTTCAGTCTTCCTGATGGAGGAATAAAGTCATGGAGGCAGAGGTAAACTCTGACAACTCAAATGGTTGACATCGATAAGTCCATAACTATGGCTTGATGCAGTTGGTTATTTTCATAGCCACTACATTGTTAGGAATGTGATGTATTCCTAATGGATATGTAATATTGCAATACTAATTGTTGTTATTGGATGTGATATAGTGGAATATGTGTACAAGCTTTGTTGGACATGTATGATTGGATGTTATCTATATATGCATGTGATTGGACCTACTTTTATCTTATTATGTTGTCATTTTTTTTTCAAAATCAAGTTGGCAAGGTACTGTTCTCAATTATGGAAATGTACCAAATATTATTTTGCAAATTTTAGTTAATATGTGTTGAACTGTATCTAAATACATGTGGTCAAATAGGGGTAAAATCACATCATTCTAATAAAAGTATGGGCATATTCGCAAGGGCAAATATGTCTTTTGTCGATATTTTTAACACCGTTGCATATTGTTATGTAGTAGTGGTAAACTGAAGCTCCATTTTCAAAAGGTAGAGATAAAAATGCACCGACGAAGAAAGTGAGGGTAAAATCACAATTAACATTCAAAGTAGGTGCAAGAACACAATAAACCCTTTCAGTATATAGGTATGTAGCCGTATATGTTTGCACTATTGGGTTGCATCGAAAAGGTGGACCGGGTCGCTTTTCTTTCTTTTTAATTATACCGGAAGATGATCCGCCGTTAAAAAATATTGAACAACTTCTTAATCTTTCACAGTAAATGTTTTATCATTTTGAAACACTATGTGTAGGGATCCATTATGTGTATGACTAAACTTGCAGTTGCTAGTTGCACTGGGTACTCCACCCAGTGCGCTACGACGTGCTCCAGTACGCATTTGGCATTTTTACGCCTGCACCATGGAATGGTACGGCGCACGGGACGGAAGCACACGACTAGCGGGACGCTACTCTTGGCGTGCTTGGCGAACGAACGCCACACGCCACGTTGGACAGGGCGCCCAACCACCCTGGCATCCCCCCGTGGGAGGGAGGCAGAGCCGCAGAGGGGGGGGGAGGGGAGGGAGCCATTGGCCGCCGCCAACGCTAGGCCCCTCCATGTCGGGGAGCCAGAAGCCGCCCTCGTCGGAGTTCAGATTACAGTTGCTTCTGGCAATCCCCCCGTCGTCCAGCCCCATCCCCACATCCGCACCGCGCCATCAGCCACCACACGCGGGGGGAGCGATGCCGAAGAAGATGGGTGTGAACTCCAAGGCAGAGGCAGCCCGCGAGCGACGCGTAGACTGACCGTCGGGACCGCTAGGAGCGCGCCAAGGAGGAGCAGTACTGGGCCGAGGTCGTCGCCGCATCCACGTCGGCCATCGCGTGCAAGGCGTCCCGCGTCGCGGCCCTGCCGCCCAACCGAGGCCGAGCTTGCGCACCTCCGCGAGGAGGAGAGGCTCTGTCTCGAGCACCGGAGGGGGGCGAAGGGAGCAGCAGGAGGGCAATGAGGCCGCCGTCCACGAGATCCGGGGCGCAATGTCCACCGTCGGTGCCTCTGCGTGCACCACATTGAGCCACCTTTGTTCCGGCCTGGGAGGGAGCTCCGCCACCGACGGAGCAGGGCCGAGGCCGCCGCCGCACCGGTCTCCGCACACGCGGATCTACGCCGGCCTGCTTCTCACTCTTCGCGTTGGCCGAAGATGGGGAGGAGGGTCACCGGTCAAGAATCCGATGGAGAGGGTTGATTCACCGGAGGAAGGTCAGGTGGAGGGGAGCTTGGGAGGGGTTGAAGCAGGGAAGGGACCCAAGGTCGAGCCGCTACCGCAGTCACCGTCCGAGACTCTCCGCCGTCGCCTTCTGAGCTCCGGGTCTAGTCGTGCTCCCCTCTAGAGGCAGAGGTGCATAGGATAGTGAACCAAAGGGGAGAGAGATAAGTACGGGTGGCCCGAGTGGGAAGAGCGGGTGGGAGAGTAAAAAAAGAGGTGATAGGATGACGTGTGGGTCCCATTAATGGGTAGTTGGTATGGAGTATGAGGTACAAGGGATGACGGGTGCGGAAAAACCCATACCGGAGAATCTCGATGACCAAGCAAAATATTCTCGGGTACGCAAATGGAGTGCGACCAGTCTCGTAATCGTGAAACTGTAGTGTATAGTTGAACGGGGTTGCGTTGGACACAGCTGCTTCGTTGGCCGTAAGTGGATCCCACCGAATACACCGGGGAAACTAAAAAATGAAAATGGGATTATACATCTGAAGTTTCTCCCATTTCCTTGACCCCACAACTGATGAGCCGCTGCTGCCGTACTACGCCTACCGCCCGTGCACACCCTCCGGCTGGGCCCACTTGAGAAGTATTTTGACATTGAAGATGCCAAGATCTGGTTATGCTATGCGATCAAAGGAAATGCTTGTGTCATTCAGTTGAAAGGAAATCGAAATTCATTTCTGATGAAGTTGGATCCCATGGACTTTGTCAAGTTGGATTCCATGTACTTTGTCTCTCACCACCTCAAAGTTCTGAAATTGTCCTCTGCCGATGTGGATGACAAGTTCATCAGCAAGCTCTTATCTGGGTGCCTTAATTTGGAAGAACTACATCTCAAGGGTTGCTTGGTTCAGGCCCGCAAGATACTTTCTGCCTCTCTAAAGAGACTGATCATGGTCAAGTGTGCTTTCACTCTGAACTCCACAGTCGATTGTCCAAACGTTGTGCTTCTGCGATGCATTGCACCACAAAGATGTTTTCCTCTGTTCAAGAACTTTGGGTCATTGGTTACGGGCAGTGGCATGCTTGATGACTCTCTATTTAGAGCATGCTCTCAGAAGCACCACAAGGGGGATGAATTTGCTCAAACCAGTGATGAAGATGAAGACAATGACAGCATTCATACTTCTGATGACAGTGATGAATCCAGTGACGATTGTGACTGTTCCAATGGTTGTTCTTATTCTTATTCTTATGAGAAGGACAATTATGATTATGGAAGTGATATCTACAGTGATACTGACACCTTTGAATATAGTGAGGTTGCAAATGGCTTTGAACATGGGCAATTTGGAAAATTTGATTATGTTCCTGGTTCCACTAACGGCAATGATTATTATCACCACAGTGCAAAGTATGAGATAAGTGATGATAAGAAATCTGGTGCGCAAAATGTTCTTCACAGCCTTTCAAATGCTCAAAGTCTGGAGCTGTTAGGTCATTCAGGAGAGGTACATCTGCAAACTTTTTTGAACCTCAATCTTGAGTAGGTATCCTTATGTTACAGTGATCTGCATGCAATCATCCTATATATTTTTTGTGTCTATTTTAGGTTAATGATATTTTCTTTCTTATCATTATATATTTGACATTTTCCTTTTAAAACAAAACTCGGCCCCAGGGGTAAGACCGCCCCTGCGGTATTCTTTTTAAGAAGCACCTACATAGTAGGGACTGAGGAAATCTACGAACCCTGGTCCCATCCTCAAGGAGCCGCCCTTTGTGGTTCGGGCCTTAACTCATGATTTGAGCCCACCCCATCCATACATGAGGGCCTCGCCCACCACATATCAGCTTGCAACATTTTCCTTTTATACTCAATATACTAAAGATAAATTCAGAAAACTGAAATGGTTAATCCTCCAATCTAAAATCTTATGGTATTTTCTGGTTCTCCTAATATTTTGTAAGTTGTGACATTTATCACATTATGGGTTTAATTGCTTTGTTTAAGCCAACATTTCTTACCTGCTGTGGAATCTTCCACTGAAATGGTTCCACTTCATTGCTCTTTTTTTCTCTTCCATTGTACTTGCACGCTCATGTAACACTAGTAGTCTTAATTCTACTCTTCTGCCCTCTTGTCAGACGCCACATTAAAACAACAATACTCCCTCCATCTCAAAATGTAAGCATTTTTTGACTTTTATGAATCAAGTTTGACTGTTTGCCTTACTCGATTTTTTTGTTGAAATATGAAAAAATACATTATACTTAAAGTATATGTAATAATAAACAAATCCTCATAAAACAAATTATATTTTTAGCAATTTGTTGAATAAGACGAACGGTGAAACAAGATTTCAGAAAGTCATCTAATAATGGTTACATTTTGGGTGGAGGGAGTATGAATAGTTCATTTATTAATTTTGCTACACCTATTGGCGGAAGAAATTAATTTTACCTTTCAGTGCATTGCCCACGATTCAAATGTCAAGAATGTTCGGGTGTAATATGATGCCCACGTCTGGTTTCTGATTCATGAAGTCTTTATTGACTTGAGAAGAAAGAAACCTTGTGCCTGCATACATATGTAGCTATAATGGCATATAGCAATTGAATGGACCACAAAAATGAAAAATCCTTACCACATATGGATGAGGGTAAGGCTGTTATTTTTAATATTATTTTTATGTTACTGTAGCATTTTGGACAGTATCTTGTAATCATAATACTAAGGGGCAATGTTTACATTTAAGTTTCTGTAGCCAAGAAAATTGATACGGTCATAATTCTTACCTGAGGCTGCCAATATCCATACACTTAGGCTGTTACTTTTGTTTGTTGATTTTTATATATTCTAAACTTTAATTTATAATATGAAGGTTATTCTGACGAAAGAAGCAGTCAGTTCTCCAACGTTTAGTAACTTGACTTGAAGACTTTGGGCCTTGGTTAATGGTGTATCAGTACAGGTCCTGACTTTGACATATTAATAATCCTACTACAGCATTCACCTAATTTGGAGAAGCTTATTCTTCAACTTGACATGGTATGCACATGAATTAATATTACTCCACTATGTTTATAGTTTAGTGGATGATTAATCATGAAAAGCTTTGTTCTTTTTATCTTTCAAAAAGCACCAAGATATCCAGAAGACATTGGGAACAGATATCCAACCAAACGGTGGATCTTTTTCTTGCAAACACCTATGTATGGTTAAGATCAGATGCGCTAAGGATGATCCAAGAGTCCATATGCTGGCGCAATTCACTACTGGAAAAACGGCCTTTGCCGTGCGCCATATCTTTTCCGGGCGCTTTCTATCAGGCGCATGGCAAAGGCCACTCTTTGCTGTACGCCTAGGACCAGCCGCACGGCTCAGATAAACGCACGGTGAAGACGTCTTTGCCGTGCGTCTAAACAAGGGCGCACGGCAAAGATAAATCTTTGCCATGCGTCGTGCCAGAGCGCACGGCAAAGGTCCCGGGCACGTGCGTCGCCCGTGCCACGACGCACGGCGGGGGGTGGACGCTAACAGTCGTTAGCCTTTGCCGTGCGCCACAACGTAACGCACGACAAAAATTTATCTTTGTCGTGCATATCATGTCGGCGCACGGCAAAGATTTTTGTAAAACTTTGATTTTTGATTTCTTTTGATTTGTCCATTACAAATGCATTACTTTGTACTCTGTATCTCAAGTTGGTACTCATCTCGATTTATTTGGTATTTTTATGAATTTCTTTCCTTAAAAGGATTTTCTTCACATAAATCAAAGTTGTACTGCGAGTACATGAAATGGTAAGGTAAAGTTTGTGGAAAAATGATATTCGTGTAATTGAGTCGTTTTTAAGACCTTACCGGCCAAATTGGTTGAAATTATGTACATTTGATTCACAAAGGATGAGAATCGACGTTCATGAGTAAAGTTTTTTAATTGTAAAAATGCAAACGAAGTTAGAAAATCATGAGATTCATCGAGAGGTCATGATATGCTATGGGAAAGTTGTAATAAAGAGTAGGGAAGGATTTGAATATTTCGTCACGCATAGTGTTTACAAACCGAATCATCTCACTAGAAGTTCTATAGTGTTTAGAGTCAGGTGGGCCCGTCTTTGCCGTGCACCAGCCCCATGTGGCGCACGGCAAAGGTTGGGGGGGGGCACATGCTAGGCAGCCATTGTGGGCGTCGACCCCCGACCGGTGGCTGGCAGGTGGGACCGGCTTTGCCATGCGCCAGCCCCCCGCGGCGCACGGCAAAGGTTGTGGGGCCGGTGGGGTCTCTTCTTTGTCGTGCGCCAGAACCCGAGGCGCACGGCAAACACCGAGACAGGGGTTAACCCTAACTCCCCGGCCCGCCCGTTTCTTCCCCACGCGTGCCGCCACAAACAGCCCCCGACCTGCTCCTGCGCCGCCGACCCGCCCGCGCCCCGACCCCGGTCCCGCGCCGCCGCCGCACCCCCACCCCCGCCACGCCACCGCCCGCCCCCCGCCATGCCTCCGCCCCGCCCCCGCCACGCCACGGCCCACCCCCCTCCGCTCCACCGCCCGCACCCGCGCGCCACCACCCCCACCCCCCGCCACGCCACCACCACCCCCGTCCACCCCTCGCCCGCCGACGGGCGCGCCGGATCCGCGCCCCCGGCCTCCCCCGCTCCGGCGGCGGCGCCCGCCTCCCCCGGCCGGCCACCACTGCAGGAAGGAGGAGGAAAGGAAGAAGAAGGAAAGGAAGGGAAGAAGGGGGAAGGAAAGGAAGGGAAGAAGGGGGAAGGAGGAGAGGGAGAAGGAGGAGGCCGAGTGTGAAGAGGGAGGATGGGTGGTGCTCTCCGTCCGTGATCTCACACCACGCCGTCTCGACACGAACGCCATCCTCTCGGTGAGCACTCCCTCAACCTCTATCGCATTTAGATGAAACTACTATGATGATCTATCATTTGTTACATAAATGAGTAGTGATGCATAGCTATGTGTTGACCTATGTTAGATTAAATTTGTGATGAGGAGCTTGAACTCAAAAAAATAAAATTTGAGTACTACCTGTATATGTTGCTTATGCTCAAGTGGAAAGAATGGCAAGTCTCATGTGTCCGGTCATCGAGCAGTGGGAAGAATATTTGTTTTGTGGCCCGACCTTTGTGTCGTGTTCTTTTCTTTGCAGGTTTTGAAACCTTCCTGTCGTATGGACCTCCCTGGGCCCACTACCTCGGTGGGTACCAGGACCGACTACTCGGTGGGCCCCTGGGACTACCCGGCTTGCGCTACACGACACCTGATGGCGTGGAGCACAAGGACTAGAAGGAGAAGTACTCGGTTAGGAAGTTGTACATGTCCCGCACTGTATGGAAGACTCCTAGACGTACTCGACTAGTACTCTCTCCCTACTCCGACTTGTAACCCTGCCTCCCGGGCTATATAAGGCGAGGCAGGGACCTTTCTCTAGCATCTCATGCAACCTCATCTCACGGCGCACAATTACGCCATCATGTAATCGTGCCCAATCAATTCAGAGCTACGCAGCATATAGGACGTAGGGTATTACGCACCTCGCGGCCCGAACCTGTCTAAATTGTGTGTCGCGTGTCTCTTCCTTCGAGTTACCGATCTCGACGAGGCCACATTCATCTACTTCGGGTACTCCCCTTAGTAGGTTGCCGGTCTAAAACACCGACAGCTGGCGCGCCAGGTAGGGGATCTCGCCGGAGATCACATGGCCAACTCGACGGCTCCTGTCTACTTCAAGCCAACCGTCGCCTTCAACCGTGGAGACACCTTCGTCTTCGGCGCTTGGGTCTGCACCGCTGACGACGCGGGGTCCTTCCAGCGCCGCCTCACCATGCCGCCCAACCCGAAGACCGGCTTCGTGACGCTTCCAGAAGTTGTCACAGGCGAGCTCGCCGGCAAGTTCGGCAAAATTTCGCTCTTCGATCATCACGCTGACTTCGAGCTCGAGTCCGCTTCCAACTCGAGCTCGACGTCTCCATGGGCTATCGCGTGCGAGCCGGCTACTCAGCCATCGCACGTGGTCCCACCACTCCGTGAGTGCTCCACGCGTGGTCCCCGTATCCTTAGCAGGGCCCGCAAGGAGGCTCCTCCTCTGCGCCGGGCCGGCAAGGAGCCCGTACCCGAGTACAACTCGGACTCCGACACTGCCACCGGCCACGCTTCGGACTCCAACCCCCTCTCCGGGTTCTACTCGGATTCTGCATACGAGTTCGACTTCGGGTCGGACCCAGAGCATCCCGAGTCCGAGGACAACTCCACAGAGCATCCCTTATCAGGCCCGGCCTCTGGGCTGGTTATAACATCCACACCGGCCGGCAGATTCGTTTACTGGCCAGACCGCAAGCCCGCTGACCTGATAAGTGGTGACTCACGCTACGTCGCTAACATCGACTCGCTCCCGTTCCAGGAGGGAACACCGCTAGCCCGGGCTGACTCGGGCACACCAACTGAGGTGGCGCCTTCTGAGTCCAGCCTTGGCACCATTGATCGCCAAGTCTTCATGGCTGCTGGCGACACCCCAGGACCTTCAGGGACAGCTCAAGACAAGTACCTTGAAGACATCTCCTCTGACAAGCTCTCTGCTGATGCTCCAGCAAACGAGACCCCCGCAGACAGAGACGCTCGACGTGAGCGTAACAGGAAGCGCAGCGAATGTCGCCGATGCCTCCGCGACAATTTCCCCGTCCGCAACCTTGCGGAAGCTCTCGAGGCGGTCGAGAGCAGAGTACACACTACCCCTGAGCAATGCCTCATGTCGATCACAGCGATCGCACACCAGGCCTAGGGAATTCGCGCCGGGGAGGTCATCGCCAAGCTCGTTGAAGATGCCTACTTCATGCGGGTTGACAACAGGGTCAATCAGCCTCCTCCCGCCAGGCACCGCGACAACGAAGCTACAAGTCGCAGCGCCAACAATGGTCCCAACCGTACTCGAGCTGAGCTCCCAGCCCAGCGCAACCGTACTCGCTCCAACGCCGGCAGACCTCCACAGGGTGGAAACAGCAACCGCGAGGTCGTCCCCCACCGTGCTCCAGCCAGCGGCGGCGGCCACGATCCTGACGGCGGTGGTAGCGACGGCGGAAGCTCCAACCATGGAGCCAACAGGAGGGCCGGTGGCGGCGGCAGTCGCGGCGGCTGAGGCCACGCGAACAACCACGCCTCTGGTGCCTCACAGGGCGGCTACGACGCCCGTTAGAAGATTGAGGAGCTGCGGCGGAAGAAGTCGACCACTGCAGGCGACAACAACGGCTTCCCCGCCTTCTCACCTCGACTTCGCAACTTGCTCCTCCCCGACAAGTTCAAGCCTTTGGGGATCACCAAGTACGATGCGAAGCAGGACCCCATCCAGTGGCTCAGGTGCTACACCCTCTCCATCGAGAACGCTGGCGGCAACAACGACACCAAGTGCCTCTACTTCCCCTTCTGCATGGACCAAGCTCCACTCACATGGCTCGAGTCGCTGGACAAGCACTCAATCGACAAGTGGGACCAGCTGAAAGAGCAGTTCACCAGCAACTTCGCGGGCGCCATGGGCCGATTGGGTACTCGCATGGACCTGGCCATGGTCAAGCAGGAACAAGGCGAGACCCTCCGCAAGTACATGCGCCGCTTCTTCGACAAGCGCGCTACCGTGGTCGACGTCATCGACAAGGAGGTCATCGACCTCTTCCAAGACGGCCTCTACCACCGCCGCACCTTCGAAGACTTCGGTCGCCGCCGCCCCAAGTCCATCCCCCATCTCAAGGACATGATCACGTCCTGGGCGGATGAAGAAGACAAGGCCAACGCCAAGTACAATGCCATCCGTGGCAAGAACAAGCAGAACCAGGGCGGCGGCAGCGGCAACAACGGGAACCAGGGCGGTCGCAACAACAACAACAACAACTACTCGGGTCCCAACCGCAAGCGCAAGCCAGACAACACTGTCGCGGCTATCCAGCGCCCTGCGAAGGAGAACTCGAAGAAGAACTCCAGCGGCTTCAAAGACTTGCTAAAGGAGAAGTGCCCGTGGCATCTAAATGGCAACCATACCACCGAGCAGTGCTACCAACTCAGGCACGCACTCAAGAGGACTCCAGAGCCACCGCACCCTCACGACAAAAATGGCAAGAAGAAGAACGACGGAGACAACAACGACTTCCAGGAACCCGACAAGACCGTCAACGTCCTCTTCGGCGGACTACCCAGCAGGTGGGAGCAAAAGGCTACCCGCCGAGAAGTCATGAGCATTGAACCAACGGTTCCGACCCCTCTCAGGTGGTCGGAGGTACCCATTACCTTCTCCCGCGCGGATCAATGGACCAGCTTCTCCGAACCAGGACGGTTCCCCCTCGTCCTGAAGCCGGTGGTCGCGGGTTCCAAACTAAACAAGGTCCTCATCGACGGTGGAAGCGGGCTCAACGTCCTTTTCACCAAGACCTTGAAGAAGATGAAGCTCGACATCGCCCACATGCTCACCAAGAGCAACACGCCCTTCTACGGCATCGTCCCCGGCAACGCGGCTATCGCACTGGGCTCAGTGGTCCTGCCAGTTACCTTTCGGGAATCTCGGGACAACTACCGTACCGAGTACGTCAAGTCCGAGGTCGCGGACTTCGAAACTTCCTACCATGCCATCCTTGGCAGACCGGCCATCACCAAGTTCATGGCGGTGCCCCACTACACCTACTTGGTACTCAAGATGCCAAGCCCAGCGGGTGTACTATCTCTTCAAGGGGACTTGAAGATCTCCCACGACTGTGACACAGAAGCCGTGGAGATCGCCTCTACGAATCAAGTACCCACCGCTATGATGGAGGTCTACACTGCGTCGAAGAAGCTTGCTACAAGTGAACTCGACATCCCGGAGAAGTCTGACAACACCAACAAGCCTCAGCTAGCTGAGGAGGTCCTCGTCAAGACGATCGACCTCAGAACAGGCGACTCCAGCAAGACCACCACCATTGGGGCCGGCCTCGACCCCAAATAGGAAGACGCGCTCATCAACTTCCTCCGGGCTAACCGCGACATCTTCGCGTGGAAGCCAGCGGACATGCCGGGGAGTGCCCGGGGAGTTGATTGAGCACTGCCTCAACGTCGATCCTAAGGCCACCCCGAAGCGACAACACCTCCGACGCTTCGCCGACGACAGACGGGACGCCATCAAGAAGGAACTCGCCAAACTACTCGCGGCTGGCTTCATCAGAGAAGTCTTCCAGCATGAGTGGCTCGCTAACCCCGTCCTCGTCCGCAAGAAGAACTCGAACGAGTGGAGGATGTGCGTCGACTACACCGACCTCAACAAGCACTGCCCCAAGGACCCATTCGGGTTGCCGAGGATTGATCAAGTCATCGACTCCACGGCGGGCTGCGACCTGCTCTGCTTCCTCGACTGCTACTCCGGGTACCACCAGATCGCGATCAAGGAAGAAGACCAGGAGAAGACCGCGTTCATCACCCCGTTTGGCGCGTAAAGCTACACGACCATGTCCTTAGGGTTGAAGAACGCCGGCGCTACCTACCAACGAGCTATCCAGGCCTGTTTCAAGAAGCAGCTCAACAAGAACGTCGAAGCCTACGTGGATGACGTGGTCGTCAAGACCAGAAACTCCAGTACCCTCATCGACGACCTTGAAGAGACCTTCGCATCCCTGCGCGAGTACCGCTGGAAGCTCAACCCGAACAAGTGCGTCTTCGGCGTGCCTTCGGGCAAACTACTCGGCTTCATCATCAGCCAACGCGGCATCGAAGCCAACCCCGAGAAGATCTCCGCCATCACCAGCATGAAAGCTCCCACGTGCATCAAAGACGTCCAGAAGCTGACCGGGTGCATGGCGACGCTTGAACGATTCATCTCGAAGCTTGGAGAACGGGGACTCCCCTTCTTCAAACTACTCAAGCACCAAGAGAAGTTCGTGTGGACCCCAGAGGCGGACCAAGCCCTTGCCCAGCTCAAGGATTTCCTATCGAAGCCACCGATCCTCACGGCTCCTCGCAAAGGCGAGCGGCCTCTCGCTCTACCTCGCCGCGACTACTCATGTGGTCGATCGCCATCATTGTCGAGCGGCAGGAAGACGGCCACGCCTACCTAGTCCAGCGCCCAGTCTACTTCGTCAGCGAGGTCCTATCGTAGTCCAAGGCACGCTATCGGCTGTGCGAAGCTTCTGTACGCGGTACTCATCACCTCGCGGAAGCTACGACACTACTTCCAGGAGTACTCGATCTCCGTCGTCACCGACTACCCGCTCGGCGACATCCTGCGGAACCAAGATGCTACTGGAAGAATCTCCAAGTGGGCAGTCGAGCTCGGCGCCCTCACCATCGACTTCAAGCCACGCACAGCCATCAAGTCGCAAGCGCTAGTCGACTTCATGGCAGAGTGGCGGGAGAACCAGCTACCGACTCCAACCGTGCGACCAGAGCATTGGGTGTGTACTTTGACGGCTCACTCAACCTCGAGGGCGTAGGTGCAGGGGTACTCCTGATCTCTCCAACGGGCGAACAACTCAAGTACATCCTGCAGATCTTCTGGAAGGTCTCAAACAACGAAGCCGAGTACGAAGCTCTTCTACACGGGCTCCGCCTCGCGGCTTCACTAGGCATCAAGCGGCTACTAGTCTACGACGACTCCGCAGTGGTCATCAACCAAGTCAACAAATCCTGGGACCGCAACAAGGAGAACATGGACGCCTACTGCCTAGAAGTCCGCAAGCTCGAGAACAAGTTCTATGGTCTCGAGTTCCACCACATCATCCGCGACAACAATGTTGCAGCGGACGTCCTGTCGAAGCTTGGATCTACCCGCGCTCAAGTACCAGCGGGTGTCTTCGTTCACGAGCTTCACGCGCCATCCATCCCGGAGCCGGCGCCACCGACCACTATCCCAGCGCACTCACCGGCTGGACAGGAGGTCATGATGATCGACATGGACTAGAGGCAACCCTTCATCGACTACCTCAGCGAGCAGAAGGTCCCCTCTAACAAGAACTCGGTCGAGCAGCTCATCGCCGCGCCAAGTCCTATGTCCTCATCGGAGACAAGCTTTACAAGCGGGGCGCATCTTCGGGAGTACTCATGAAATGCGTCCCCAGGCAAGAAGGCAAGGACATCTTGGAGGAGATCCACAAGGGCGTCTGCGTCAACCACGCGTCCTCCCGCACGCTGGTCAGCAAGGCCTTCCGGCGAGCCTTCTACTGGCCCACAGCCCTGGGTGACGCTGAAGAACTCGTCAGAAGGTGCCAAGGATGCCAGTACTTCGCCAAGCGAAGAACACGTCCCGGCCTACAAGCTAGTCACCATACCGCCAACCCGGCCCTTTGCCTGCTGGGGGCTCGACATGATTGGGCCACTGCCAACTGCGCCAGGTGGCTTCAACAGAGTATTGGTGGCCATCGATAAGTTCACCAAGTGGATCGAGGTCAAGCCGGTCACATGCCCCAAGGCTGATAGAGTACTCGACTTCCTGGATGAACTCGTGCATCGCTACGAACTACCCCACCGCATCATCGCAGATCTGGGCTCCAACTTCAACAACCACCAGTTCTGGGAGTACTGCGAGAACAGCGGGATCGACATCTGATATGTCTCAGTCGCCCATCCTCGGGCCAACGGACAAGTCGAGCGCGCCAACGGGATGGTGCTCGACGCCCTCAAGAAGCGGCTACACGACGCTGCTAGCTCTAAAGGAGGCAAGTGGATCAAGGAACTACCCAATGCACTCTGGGGGCTACGTACTCAGCCCTCCAAGCCAACGGGGCAATCCCCTTACTTCCTGGTCTACGGCTCCAAAGCAATCCTCCCTGCTGACGTCATATGGAACTCACAAGCAGTGGAGCACTACGACGAAGGAGTCTCTGAAGACAGCAGACGAGTTGATATCGACAGCCTCGAAGAAGCTCGCTGCACCGCCCTCGTCCAATCAGCAAGGTACTTGGAGGGTATCCGACGCTACCATGTGTCGGGGACCGCCCTAGGGGTCCCCTCAAACGATGGGGGAACCCTCACTTAAATTCCCGCATCAAATGGAGCGGGCCTAACCATGCGGGGAACTAACCATGCGGGACGTGGCCCACGCGGCGAGACTTCGGAGGCCCCGCCAAGATAGCCCGACCGCGAGACCCCTCGAGCAGGCCCCCGCCGCCCGAGGGTACGCTCCTCCTCGAACGGGCTCCGCCCCCGCTCGAGGGGCAACCCCCTCCTCGAACGAGGTTCCGCCCGTTCGAGGGGCGACCCTTCCCTCGAGCGGTCCGCGCCCGCTCGAGGGCCCGCTCCCCCTCGAGCGAGGCCTCGCCTCGCTCGAGGGTTCGCTCCGCCCTCGGCGGGGCCCGCCACGCTCACGGGCGCCCCGCACGCGTGCGCCGGCCCCGTACTTGGGCATTTAACGCCCGACGCCGCGGGACGGCGCCATCATGCGCCGGGGCTCACGCCCGTGCCGCCGCACCAACTCCCCGGGGAAGGAGCCCATCCCCGCCACTGTGGGATGGACCGTGCGGTACGGCCGGTGTCGTCCCGTGACACCGTGCGCACGCCGCTGTACGGCTAACGCGCCCGACCCTCGAAAGGGGGCGGGCGCACCCTCGATTCCACTTTCCCGTGACCTTGCGGGTTAGGTAAGGGGCGCTAGGCGGTGGGTGGCCATCCCGGCCACTGTAACGACGCGGCCGCCGTACCCACGCATGCGGGCGCACGCCTGACTCCGCAGGCGCACGCCCGAGCACCTTGCGGCAACCACTCCGCCACCGCGAGCTCATTGGGAAGGAACGCCGTTCGCCCGCTCCCCGTACCCCATACGGACATCATCAGCACCTCCCTCGAAGCCTACCAGAGAACGCCATCGCCATCTGCCGCCTCCTACCCTCGAACCGCCACTGTTCGGGTACAAGGTAGGCCATCATGGCCGGATCGCAGCGAAGATCGACCGGACGGCCGCCCACTCTACACCATAGCGCGACGTGCTCCCTCACGTAGCTAGGCAGCGCGGCGTGCATGTAACTCGCCGCCCCCTTGGCCTATAAAAGGGGAGGCGAGCCCCCAGCCGCGGGGGAGGCAGAGGAGGACGAGTTCGGACGAATCCGGAGGAACACAACGCATTGTGCACTCACTCTCTTACTCTCCCATAACATCTCCAGCCACTCACCAGGGACTTGGAAGCCACGCTTCTTCTCCCACCTTGCTTGTACTTGCCCCACTACAAGCGCCCCGGTGCCGAGCAATATAGTGCCACGAGCACACCCCCGCCGGGACGTACGGCCCCCTCGGCGGGAACCGGGATAAACCTTGTGTCATTTGTTGTTTGGCATCGACCATTGAGGGATAGACTTAGGCGTTATCTATTGGTTAGTGTCGGGACCATATTCCGCACCGACAGTTGGCGCCCACCGTGGGGCAAACGAGCGCCTAAGGTCATTTCGCTAACTCCCTCCATGGTGATTCGCACTGAGTACCGTAGCACCCGCTACAACATGGGTAGCTCGGACCCCCTTCCGCCGGGTTCGAGATCCGCTTCGGGGACTTGAACTTCCGGGCCACGGGGAATGGCTATCTCATGCGCCTCACCAACCGTGAGGAGCTACGCGCGCGACGGGGAGGCCGGGTCCGCTCGGTCACCGCCGCACGCACGACACCGCGCGAGGCACCGCGAGCACGGATGCCGCGGGACCGTCGACACCGCGACGCCGTCGTCGCTGCCGGGCCGCGCTCGCGTCGGGGGCGCGGTCCGAGCGGCGGCGGGCCGAGCGCACCGCCGCCCAACGCGGTGCGTCCACCGTCACGACGACCGCCACCGCCCCAGCGGGACCGCGTGCGGTCTCCGGACCACGCGTCCCCATCGGGTTGCGTGGCGCCACTACGGCCTACAACGCCAACGTCAACACTACAATGCGCAGGGTTCCGCCTGGTCGGCACATCTTCGTCGCCGGGGATCCCGCACTTCGGCCGAGCGGACGAGTCGTCCCTGGGCTCCGTCGACACGATGCCACCCGCCAGCCGCCATGGGTACGCGGAGTGGGACTTCTTCGGTGTGCCGGGACCCCGGTCGCGTTCGGGCGCTTCCTCGACGCCACGGACTGCGGTTCGGCCGCTCCGACGACTCCGGCACCGGGAGCTACGACCCCACGCGGGAATGCTGCGCCGTCATCACCAACGACCCGGCCAACGCCGCCGGTGCGGCGGGCGCCGGAGATGGGGAGGTCACGCCGCCCCCGGATCGCCACGCGCCCGGCCGCGGGGCCAAGCGCTCCCCGCCGGGGCCGACGTCGATGCGCGGCCGGCCCAAGCTCGCGAGCTCGAGGCCAAGCCGGCGAGAGGAGTACCGACCGTGCGGGCTGCTCCGCGCCTCGATGGCGCGGAGAGGCCTCGCGCGCGGCGAACGCGCGCGGGGAGGCCGGGCCGACGAGTCCGAGACCGCCTCAACCCCGTCCCCAACGTCGACAACGCGGATACTCCGCCGCGGGCGAGCCAAAAGCTAATCGCCGCCGCCACGCTGCTGCGCGCCATGCCGGCACCCTCGACCCCCGAGGCTCGAGACATGCACCGCGAGGTGCAGACCCTCCTTGAGCAAGCGGCCGTCCAGCAAGCCGAAAGCTCGGCCTCACGCATCCGCCAACACGGGGGGACGCGCGGGGGTGATGATCGGCACCGGGGGGCGAACCCTCGGTGCATGCGGGTCGACCCGCCGACCGGGGACGCACGCCGGCCAAGGAACGCCTCCTCGACACACGCGAGGCGCCGGATGGCGACGCCCGCAACGTCATCAACGCCGGGCGCACCGGCAGAAGGCGGACGCGCGAGCGGCCGGGGGCTACCACCCTCGAAGGGGTGGACGCTACGACGGCGGTGAGGATCGCTCCCCAACGCCGGGAGCCCCCGGGCACCCGCGTGTTCGGCGGGAGATCCGCACGGCGGCGTTCCCCCCGGCGCTTCCGTCGCCCTCGACGATCATCAAATACAACGGGGAGACGGACCCTCGTGTTTGGCTCAACGATTACCGCCGGCTTTGTCGGTGGGCGGGGCCACCAACGACGAAGTAATCATCCGCAACTTGCCCCTGCATCTGGGCGACGCGGCCCGGACATGGCTCGAGCACTTGCCCGCCGCCCCGGATCCACAAGCGGGACGATCCGGTCCACACCTTTGTGGGCAACTTCCGGGCACATACGTGCGCCCCGGGAACTCTCGGGATCCGCGCTCCCGCACGCGGAAGCCGGTGCGACCGCCGCGGGACTTCATACGACGCTTCTCCAAGCGCTGCACGAGCTCCCCAGCGTGGCACAATCCGAGATCGTGCACGCGTTCCTCGAGGGCACCACGTGCCGGGACCTTGTGCGCGAGCTGGGACGCAGCCCGCCCACGGACTCGAACGAGCCGTTCAACATTGCCACCGGCTTCGCCTCCGGGAGAGGAGGCCGTGGGGGCAATTTTCGATGGCAAGAAGGGCAAGCGCTCCGAGGACGCGCCCGCGGAGGGCAGCGGGTCCAAGGAGCCGCGCCGCAACGACAAGCGGGGCAAGAAGGGGGAAGAAGCCGCGCCGCGAGGCGCGCGCGGCGGGCGCAACGGCGGCAACGCCGAGGCCCTCGGCCGGTGACCCGGCCCGACGGGGCCCTCGACCGCTCCTCGAGGCCCGGGGGTGTTCGATGACATGATGAAGAAGCCATGCCCCTACCACAAGACCCCCGTGAATCACACTCTTGAGCAGTGCGACATGCTCAAGAAGTTCTACGGCCGTGCCGCCGCGAAGGAGGCAGAGGCCAAGAAGGATGGGGGCGACGGCGACGCAGGTGGCTTCCCTGCTGTCGAAAATGTGTTCCTCATTTTTGGGGGACCCACCGTTGACATGTCAACCCGACAGCGCAAGAAGGAGCGGCACGAAGTCCTCGCCGCAGAGAGGGCACCTCCGGCCTTTCTCAAGGCGGTCGAAGGATGCCATCACCTTTAGCCGGGATGATCACCCAAACCGCATCCCGAACCGGGCCAGTACCCCCGGTGGTCGATCCCATCATTGGGAACGCCGGTTTTCGAAGGTCCTTATGGACGGAGGCGGTAGCCTCAATATCCTCTTCGCGCATACGTTGCGCCCGATGGGGATTGGGGTGGACCAGCTGCGGCCCGAAGCACGAAGCCGTTTCACGGCATCGCGCCGGAAAGCGGGGTTCAACCCCTCGGGCGGATCGATCCGCCCGTCCGGTTCGGGACCCCCAAGAATTTCCGCAAGGAAACCCTCACCTTCGAGGTGGTGGGATTCAAAGGGGCCTACCATGCCATCCTTGGGCGACCATGCTATGCCAAGTTCATGGCGGTCCCCAACTACACGTACCGAAGATGAAGATGCCGGGTCCAAACGGCGTCATCACCGTCGGGTCATCGATCGAGCATGCATTCGAGCGCGATGTCGAGTGCGTGGAACATGCGAGAGGCGCTAGCGCCGGATGAAGCGCCGGTAAACACGCTCGGAGAAGATGGTCAACGACGACCTCGGCTCCGCCACCAAGCACGTCGGCACGTTCGAGGCCGCCGAGCAAACCAAAGGGGTCCCTCTCGACCCATCGGCCCCCGAGGGCAAAGCATTGAGGGTCGGCCACGACCCTCGATCCTAAATAGGAAGCAAGTGCTCGTCGACTTCCTCCGCGCCAACGCCGACGTTTTCGCGTGGAGCCCCTCGGACATGCCGGGCATTCCGAGGGAGGTCGCCGAGCACTCCCTTGATATCCCGCCTAATGCTCGCGCCGTTCGGCGGCGGGGCCGCGCCGCTTCGACGAGGAACGGCGACGGGCGATCGGAGTGGAGCCGCGGAAGCTCCTCGAGGCCGGATTCATCAAGGAAGTGTTCCACCCGACATGGTTGGCTAATCCGTGCTTGTAAAAAAGAAAAATGGGAAGTGGAGGATGTGTATTGACTACACCGGTCTCAATAAAGCATGTCCAAAAGTTCCTTTTCCTTTGCCGCGCATAGATCGGATCATTGATTCCCGGCCGGGTGTGAACTACTCTCGTTTCCTTGATGCCTATTCGGGCTATCACCAAATAAAAATGAAGGAGTCCGACCAGCTCGCGACTTCGTTCATCACACCGTTCGGGACGTTCTGTTACGTCACGATGCCTTTTGGCCTCGAAACGCGGGCGCAACATATCGCCGCATGCGGCACGTTTTTGGGGACCATATCGGGCGGACGGTCGAGGCTTACGTAGACGACATCGTCGTCAAAACCGAGAAGGCGGACGACCGGTCGGCAATCTTGGCATCGCATTCGGTCTGCGGGCCAACGGGGTCAAGCTCAACCCCGAAAAATGTGTCTTTGGAGCGCCGCGGGGCATGCTCCTAGGATACATCGTCTCCCGGCGGGGGATCGAGGCCAACCCCGAAAAGGTCGCGGCCCTCGAGCGAATGGGTCCAATTCGGGACCTCAAAGGAGTGCGAAAGTGTTGGGGTGCCTCGCCGCCTTGAGCCGCTTCGTCTCGAGGCTCGGTGAGAAGGGCCTCGCCCTCTACCGGCCGCTCAAGAAGCACGAGCGCTTCTCTTGGACCGCCGAGGCCCGGGGAAGCGCTCGACAAGCTGAAGGCATCACTGACGCACGCCCCAATCCTTACGCCGCCGCGAGACGGCGAACCCCTCCAACTCTACGTGGCCGCAACCACCCAGGTGGTCAGCGCCGTGATCGTCGTGGAGCGCACGGAAGAAGGGCATGCCTTGCCCGTGCAGAGGCCGGTCTACTATATCAGCGAGGTCCTGTCGGACACGAAGACGCGCTACCCCCAGGTCCAGAAGCTGTTGTATGCAGTAGTCCTCGCGCGGCGCAAGCTCCGCCACTACTTCGAGGCCCACCCAGTTACAGTGGTCTCTTCCTTCCCGTTAGGAGAGATCATTCGCAACCCCGACGCGGCGGCGGAATTGCCAAGTGGTCCGTGGAGTTGATGGGCGAAACGCTCGCCTACGCCCCGCGCAAGGCCATCAAATCACAAATCCTTGCCGATTTCGTCGCGGAGTGGACGGACACGCACCGCCGCCCCCTCGGATCCAAGCGAGTGTCGGACTCTCGTTCTTCGACGGCTCGGTGATGAAGACGGAGAGCGGGCGCGGGCCTCGCTCTTCGTGTCACCCCTCGGGGAGCACATGCGCTACGCGGTGCGCCTCCACTTCCCCGCGTCTAACAATATGGCGGAATACGAGGCCCTCCTCTCGCGGCCTCAAGATCGCCATTGAGTTGGGCATCAAGCGCCTCGACGTGCGAGGGGATTCGCGGCTCGTGATCGACCAAGTCATGAAGAACGCGAGCCGCCACGACGACAAGATGGAGGCCTATCGCAAGGCCGTGCGGGCCCTCGAAGACAAATTCTACGGCATCGAGCTCAATCATGTACCCCGCCGGTACAACGAGGAGGCGACGAGCCGGCAAAGATAGCGTCCGGCGGATCACCGTTCCCCCCCGAACGTTTTCGCGCGCGACGTCGCGCGGCCCTCGGTAACCTTCGAGCCTTACCCCTCGAGCGACGACGGACCCTCGGGGGCTCCCTCGAATCCGGCCGGGTGCGGACCCCATGGAAGAGGACCCCTCGAACGAGGCGTACGTACTCTCCCTTCTCGAGGGGTACGGCTCCCACGAGGTCGTCGCAATGGACATCGAGCCGGCTCCCCGTCCGGGCGGACCGGCGGGAGAAGTACATCGCCCGGATTGCTCGAGGGGAGCTCCCCCGCGCACGGGCCACGCCCGGCGTGTCGCCGGGGATGGCCAAGTCATTCACCTTCGTCGACGGCGAGCCGTACAAGCGCGCCGCGTCGGGCATCCTCCGGCCGGTGTATACCAATCCCCGAGGGGCGCGAGCTCCCCGCGGGACATACACGCGGGAATCCGTGGCCACCACGCCGCGCCACGCACTCTCGTTGGCAACGCGTTCCGCCGGAGGCTTCTATTGGCCTACCGCGGTCGCGGACGCCAACGAAATCGTGCGCACCGCGAAGGGTGCCGTTCTACGCCCGCAAGACCAACCTGCCCGCTCACGCCTTACAAACAATCCCCGTCACATGGCCGTTCGCCGTGTGGGGGTTGGACATCGTCGGGCCCCCGCGGAAGGCGCCGGGGGCTTCACCCACCCGCTCGTCGCGATCGACAAGTTCTCCAAGTGGGTGGAGGTGCGCCCCATTACGAATTTGAGGGCCGAGCGAGGGGTTACGTTCTTCACCGACATCGTCTACCGCTTCGGAGTGCCAAACTCCATCATCACGTACAACGGGTCCCGGTTCACGGGCCGGAAGTTCTTGGAGTTCGCGACAAGTTCCACATCCGAGTGGACCGGCGGCCGTGGCGCACCGCGGACCTAACGGCCAAGTGGAACGTGCCAACGGCATGATTCTACAAGGCCTCAAACCCGTAATTTTCGACCACTCAACAAATCCGGCCGAAAATGGCTCCAAGAACTCGCCGGCCAGCCGTGTGGAGCCTAAGGACTACCCCAAGCAGAGCCACGGGTTCACCCCGTTTTTCCTAGTCCATGGCGCGGAGGCCATCCTCCCCACGGATCCGGAATACGGTTCACCCAAAGTTCGGGGCTACAACGAGGGACGCTAACCGGCCGAGCCCGCGAGGACTCACCGGATCGGCTAGACGAAGTACGCCTCGTGGCGTTGATGCACTCCGCAAGGTATCAACGGTCCCTACGACGCTACCAAGCGCGCAAGATACGTCGCGGAGGATTTCGGCCGAGGGGGATTTGGTCCTAAGGCTACGCCAAGACAACCGAGGGCGCCACAAGCTATCGCCCCCATGGGAGGGACCCTACGTCGTGGTGAAGGTGCTCAAGCCGGGCACGTACAAGCTGGCCAACGAGGACGGCGAAGAACTCACCAACGCTTGGAACATCCAACGCCTACGTCGCTTCTACCCTTAGCTAGGATTTCCAAGTATTTTCCGTTGTAAAAACGCACGGCCAACGCCCCAGTTGGCGTCACCTATGTAAATACTCCGAATCCAATAAAAGGGCAACTCGGCTTTCCCCTGAAACCCAAGTTACCCTCGGGGGCTACTGCGGGGGGCACCCCCCCCAAATGGTCCCATTTTTTCGTGCAAAAAACGTAATAACACGCGCTAAGTTTGTTTCCTACTTCAACCACGAGCCACGATTTGAACAGGCGCAGGCGGCACGGCGGAAGGAGCGCGCGAGCCGAAGACGCCCTTACGCCGCGTGGCTACGGCCCGTCTCTCTCGCCCCTCCAACCCGGCGGGCCCCTCGCGAAAGGCGGACTTCCCTAACTAGAATCTACTCGAGAAGAAGAAGAAGCAAAAAGCGCGATAAGCAAGCGATTTCATTTACAAACTGACCATGTTCACGAAACTACTTGTTTATTTACAAGAGGCCACGAGGCCAGAGTTCTGATACACATAAACAAAAAAAACGGGCCTAGCGCCCAGATGCTTTCAGGTAGAGGGAGCGGCAGCGTCGGCGGCGTCCGGGAAGAGGAATTCCTCGAAGGCCTCGGCGAGCGTTCCGGCGGCGTCGGAACAAGCGCGTCCGCGCGCTCCATGGCCACCTCGTCCTCGACGCCCACGGCACGATGTAGCCTTCCGCCACCGCCTCGAGGTTGACCTCGTAGTGGGATCGCACCACTCCGAGGGCCTTCGCACGCCCGGGTGCAACGCCCGGCGCACCCGCTCCGTGACGTGGCCACCGAGCGCGCGCAGCGGCCGGCCGGCCGAGCCGCCGGCCCGGACATCGCCTTCCTCGACGACGTGACGAGTCTCGAGGGCCGCGTCCCGCGGCTCCCGCAGCCTCCCGCTCGGAGGAGTTGTAGGAGGCTCCGCAGGGCCTCGGCCCGCCCAACCGGCGTGCCCCAAAGCCGTGCGCGCGAAGCCTCGGAAGCGACAAGACGACAAGAAATCAGAAAGGGGGAAACGAACCCTCTAAAAGCAAAAACTAACAAGCAGGGTCAGACAGTAACTTACCCTCGACTTGCCTCTTCTCCAGATCGAGGTCGCGCGCGCGCGGACTCGCGCGCCGCTCGAGACGCTGGACGGTCTCGCCTTGCTCGACGAGGGCCATCTCTTGGGCGGCATTGCTGATGCTGAGCGCCAGCGCCTCATCCTCAACCTCGGAGAATGCGGCGTTCCGCTCCTCCGGGCCGACCTCTCCGCCGTCTCGCGCGCGACGCGTTCCCGCTCCCGCCGTCCGGACGCCACCAAGGGCGGCCTCGCTCCCGCCGAAGCCGCCCCTCGGCCCCCCTCGGCGCGGGCGATGCGCTCCGCCGGAGCTGCCCCTCGCCGGCGACGAGAGCCGCAGCCTTCACGTCGAGGGCGGCCTTCGTGTCATCGGCCTCCTTGGCGCGTCGCTCCGCCCCCGCGCGCCCGCTCCTCGGCCGGCGGCGCCGCGCCCCGCGCTCCCTCGAGCGACGTGCGGAGCTCCCGGCCTCGCGCGAGCGGTGGCCACCTCCGCCTCCCGGGTGGCGGCCAACGTCCGCGTCTTCTCTCCGAGTCCTCGCGCGCGTTCCACGGCGCCTCGTCACGATCGACGAGGGGCTGCGCGGATCCGCCCGAGGCTCGGGTCACGCGCCGCGTCCTGCCCTGAACTCTCAGGAAGCACGTCGCACCACGCCATCGCCCGGTACACCAGCCAGCTGTCCGGCGTCCTGAGGGCATCTGCAAGCGCGTCGTAAGCGCTGCATCGCTCCCGGAGCTGGCGGGCCTCGGCGTTCACCTGGTCGAACGCGCTATACTTTTCGCGAGCGCGGCGCTCGAGCTCCTGGCATAACACACATCGAATCCCGTAAGCGCCAAAGTTTGGGTGCAGCACGCGAAAACGAAAAAAGGAAGGGAAACGAGCAACCGTGGCTCACCTGGAAGACGGTCCAAGGCCGGCCGCCGTGGACCCGCGCCGCTTCGTTCAACGCGCGGTTGAGCGTGGCGCCATGGCCCAGAGCTCGCCCCGCAGCTCTCGCTCCCCGAGCGTCGGCAAACGCCGGGGGATCCTCCACGGCCCCCCCCCCACCCGGGGCGGGGCGGCCGCGCGGGGAGGACGAGGCCTCGGCATCGTGCCCTCGGCCCCCCGCCGTCATGCGACCCTCGTGCCGCCTCACGAGGGCCCCCTCCCGAGGCTCGGGGGGAGTTCGCGGCCGGGGCCCGGCCCACCGGTTCCACCCGGCGGCGGGGAGTCATCCGAGAGCTCCACCACCTCCGCCCGGGGACCGCCGGCGGGCGGAGCCACCCCGCGCCGCCTCCGCCGGCGCCTCCACCTCGCGCCTCCGCGACCACGGGCGCCCGTCGTGGCGCCGTGGCCGCCACCACCATCCGCGCCGTCACATCCGCGGCGCTCCCGCAGTCGCGCCCGCTCCGCCTCCTCCGCAAGGGGCCGCCACCGCGGGCGGCACCTCCACCGTAACCGCCGCCGCGCCCGCGCGCCTCCGTGGCGACCGGCGCCGGTCGCCCCCGCAACCTCGGGCCGGCCGCGCGCGGCGGGTTGATCCGCCGGCCGGGCCCCCCGAGGCCTCGGCCGGGCCTTGCGAGCTCGTGCCCGCCGCCGCGCTCGTTCCCCCGGCGCGACCCCCTCGACGAGCGCCGCCGGGTGGGGATCGGCGCGTCCGTCCTCGGCGCACCTTGGCCGGTGCAAGAGGGAGGAACGGTCGGCACCGCCCTGCGCAATCACGAACGGAGAGTTAGAACATCTAACCACCAGCACACCAAAGCCACACGGAGGAAGGCGAGGCTACGTACCTCGCGGAGGAAAAGGCCCGCTTCCTTTTCCTCGAGGCCTCGGACGGGGCCGGCGTAGCGGTCGCGCCCGACGCAGCCGCCTCCCCGATGGCGCCGCCGCACGCGCGGGCACGCCCGCCCCCGTGCGCGGGCGCACCCGACGCCGCACCCCCCGACGGCGCCACGGTGCGCGGGGGCACGCTTGTCCGCGCGCGCGGGCACGCCTCCCGACGCGCCCCTCGACGACGACGCGCGCTCGTGTGGACGCACCCCGCCGCGTGCGGGCACGCTCGACGCGCGCGCGCAGCACGTCCGCCGCGCGCGCGCCCGCGGCGCGCGCCGGCCACCGCGCGCGCGCGTGCCGCCCCCGACGACGACCGCCCGGCGGCGGACGCCGACGCGCCCGCCCCGGACGAAGCCGCCCCCCGACGCCGGCGCGAGATCCGGCGACCGGGGCGCGGGCCGCCACCGTGCGAGGGGCCCTCCCCCTCGTACTCTTCCTCTTCGTCCCGATCCGAGGACGAGGGCTCCTCGATGTCGGGGGAGGAGAGCCCCGCCTCCTCCCGCCGCCGGTACTCGGCGGACCGTGCGGCCGCGACGCGCCCGGCGCCGCCTTGCGTGCTCCCTCCGCGCGCCGCCCGCTCCCCGCCGCTCCCGCCGCGCCGCCCGGCCGAGCGCACGGGGAGTCGGGGGTGGGTGGAACGGACTTGGCGACACCGAACCGCACCAACCGCGCGCAAGAGTGACAATGGCGCGTCAAGAAACATAAACGAGAACGAGGACCAAAACGAGTAGAAAACCACACTCACCAACGGGCCGGTGGGAAGCATCTCGATATCCCACGGGGTCCGACCCGCGAGCGCCGGCGTCCGGTGTCGACGGCGCTCCGCGCCGGGTGAGCGCGTACGGCCGCTCCGCGGCGGCGTCGGGAGCATCCGCGACCTCGCCGAGTCGACGGGGTTGGCCGCCTCCGTCATCTCGAAGATGCGAGAGGGGCCTCTCCATCAACGGCACGACTCGCCGGTGATGAAGAAAGGCGAGGACGCCCATCGCGTTGAGCCCTTCCCTCGCCCGGCCGCCGCAGGCGGCGAGGACGGACCTCTGGCGCGCCCGTGGTTGGCCGTAGGCAACCCGTAGCCCCAGCGGTCCGGCCTCTCCTTGAACACCCGCCCGGTGTAGGGAGGGAGGCCGGGCTCGGCGTTGCGCAGATAAAACCATCCCCGCTCCCGGCCCGGCGTTGTTCGTCGTCATGGTGCAGGGGATGTAGAAGTTCTTGAGCTGCCCTCGCAGGGCAAGCGACATCCCGCCGGCGCGCACCGCGCGCGGGTCCTCGGCTCCGACGTGGGCGCGTGATCAGCTCCCCGCGGAAGAGGTGTACCCGCAGCTCCCAATTGATCGGGATCCCCCGGGTACCCCTTCGCGTACGCCCACGAATGTGGCCGCCTGCGAGATAGCGTTGGGGGCGAAGTTGTGCGGCCTCCACCCCCGTAGTGGTAGCACAACGCCCGCATGAACGTGCTCGCCGGCGCATTGAAGCCGCGCTCGTGGTAGCGGAGGAAGCTCACCACGTAACCCCTCCGGCGGATTGGGCTCAAGGTGCGACGATGGCGGCACGATCCACTCCGCCGGCGCCCTTCTTCGTTGGCCGAGAGCTGGCCGGCGGCGACCAGCTCGCCCAGGGCGAGCCGGGTCACGGTCGACCTCTCCCATGCGTACGGCTCCAGGACCCTAATCGGAAGCTGAGGCGGCGCCATAAGGGAGGACGAACAGGTGCGAGGTCGGAGGACGAGGAAACGAGGAGAAAGGTCTAAGCAAGCGAGCCCGCGCGACGGCAAGGGTGAGACGAAGGCGAAGAGGCGGAGGACTAAAACGGTGAGGAGCCAAGGTAAAAAACCGCCGCCTACTCCTTCCCCGCAAGCGCTTTATAGGCAACGGGCGAGTTCTCCCGGGAGCGGACGCCCCGCCGCATTTAATCGGCAGGAATCTTTCCGTCGCGTCGGCAAGCGGGCCCCACCACGACCGGCAGCAACTCTAACACCGCAGCGGGACATCATTACGGCGAGACCGGCGGCGACCGAGGTGAAACCGTCACATCCTGCCGGCGCGCCGCCGCCCACTACGCGCGCGCGCGCGCGCGCCGCCAAAAAAGCGCGCCGGGGCGTCGCAAAACCGCGGCCACGACCGCAAGGCAATTAAATGCCCGGGCCCCTTGCCAAGCAAGGAGAGCCCTCGAGCGAGGCGAATCCTCGGCTCGAGACAAGGGTGACCCTCGATGGGATATCGGCCGTGAGAAGGTCGCCCGGACCTCGCTCGATGTAGAGCGAGCCACCGCGGCACCCATGCCACGTGGGACCCTCGAGCGGCATGACCCCCAACTCGAAACAGGCGACCCTCGACGGGATATCGGCGTGAGAAGGTCGCCGGGACCTCGCTCGATGTAGAGCAGCCACCGCGGGCACCCATGCCACGTGGGACCCTCGAGCGGCATGACCCCCAACTCGAGACGACGTCAACCCCTAAAGCGGTGCACGCGCGTAAGAGGATCGCCCAGGAGTCACGCTTGAAATAGAGCGACACCGAAAGCACTCATACCGCGCCATGCCACCAACCAAGCACCTCGAGGGTCGGCACGCCCCGCACCCTCGACGGCCGCAAACGCGAAAAGACGGGCTGGCCTAGGCACGGCCCCCGCACGGCCTACCGATCGAGGTTCGAAGCCCGACCCTCGACGGGTTCGAACAGGCGCCCCCATCGCGAGTTAGGGACGACGAGGGCACGCGCATTCGAGCCGTTCCTCGAGCCCGTCGGCTCGAGGGTGCCCCACATGTCGTGTTCGAGAGCCGCCGAGGGCAGCCTAGCCGGGGGGATCCCACCGAGGGAGAGCTTCCGCGCCCTCGGTCCCTAGCGAACGGGACCGAGCCCCACCTAGCAAACCCACGCAAGCGCTTCCATGGACGTGTCTCCGACCGCGCAGCCCTACCCTTATCGAACGGGGCATGGACGTCCACTTGAACCACCCGCTAGTAGCTCAAAGAGGAATCCGCGATTCGCGACCCGCTCGATGGGGAGTCGTGGAAACCTCACCTCCCGACCCGCGGAGGGACGGCGAGGGCGTGATAAAAAACAAGTCGTCGGGCTCGACCCGATCGCCTCGAACAAAGCCAAGGCTCGGGGCTTGACGCACGGCTACACCTCCTTGGAATTGCACCCGCCCGAGACAAAGGTGGGGGGAGCGTGCACCCCCGATGCCGCTGAAATACCGCCGATGCCGTTGGCATATGTGCCACGCCTTTCGACCGAATTGCTCGCGGTTAACCCCCGCAGGAGAGCCCACACTCCCCGCAGGCTTCGGGGCTAGACCCGCGGGCCCCGCTAGCGCGGCCCCACGGAAAGCGTTCGCAAACAAGGAGGGAAGAACGTCCTATCGCAGGTTCCCGCATCCGCGGGAGCCTCAATGGCAAACCCGCAGATGCTCGGGGGCCACCGTCGGGGACCGCCCCTAGGGGTCCCCTCAAACGATGGGGGAACCCTCACTTAAATTCCCGCATCAAATGAACCGGGCCTAACCATGCGGGGAACTAACCATGCGGAGACGTGGCCCACGCAGCAGACTTCGGGGAGGCCCCGCCAAGATAGCCCGACCGCGAGACCCCTCGAGCGAGCCCCGCCGCCCGAGGGTACGCTCCTCCCTCGAACGGCTCCGCCCCCGCTCGAGGGGCAACCCCCTCCTCGAACAGGTTCCGCCCCGTTCGAGGGGCGACCCTTCCCTCGAGCGGTCCCGCCCCGCCGAGGGCCCGCTCCCCCTCGAGCGGTGCCTCGCCTCGCTCGAGGGTTCGCTCCGCCCTCGGCCGGGGCCCGCCACGCTCACGGGCGCCCGCACGCGTGCGCCGGCCCCGTACTCGGGCATTTAACGCCCGACGCCGAGGACGGCGCCATCATGCGCCCGGGGCTCACGCCCCGGTGCCGCCGCACCAACTCCCCAGGGAAGGAGCCCATCCCCGCCACTGTGGGATGGACTGTGCGGTACGGCCGGTGTCAGTCCCGTGACACCGTGCGCACGCCGCTGTACGGCTAACGCGCCCGACCCTCGAAAGGGGGCCGGGCGCACCCTCGATTCCACTTTCCCGTGACCTTGCAGGTTAGGTAAGGGGCGCTAGGCCGGTGGGTGGCCATCCCGGCCACTGTAACGGCGCGGCCGCCGTACCCACGCATGCGGGCGCACGCCCGACTCCGCAGCGCACGCCCGAGCACCGGCAGCAACCACTCCGCCACCGCGAGCTCATTGGGAAGGAACGCCGTTTCGCCCGCTCCCGTACCCCGTACCGACATCATCGCACCTCCCTCGAAGCCTACCGAGAACGCCATCGCCATGCGCCGCCTCCTACCCTCGAACCGCCACCGCTCGGGTACAAGGTAGGCCATCATGGCCGGATCGCAGCGAAGATCGACCGGACGGCCGCCCACTCTACACCATAGCGCGACGTGCTCCCTCACGTAGCTAGGCGCCGCGGCGTGCATGTAACTCGCCGCCCCCCCTTGGCCTATAAAAGGGGAGGCGAGCCCCCGCCGCGGGGAGGGGGGGAGGAGGACGAGTTCGGACGAATCCGGAGGAACACAACGCATTGTGCACTCACTCTCTTACTCTCCCATAACATCTCCACCACTCACCGGGGACTTGGAAGCCACGCTTCTTCTCCCACCTTGCTTGTACTTGCCCCACTACAAGCGCCCCGGTGCCGAGCAATATAGTGCCACGAGCACACCACTGCTGGACGTACGGCCCCCTCGGCCGGAACCGGGATAAACCTTGTGTCATTTGTTGTTTGGCATCGACCATTGAGGGATAGACTTAGGCGTTATCTACTGGTTAGTGTCGGGACCATATTCCGCACCGACACCATGATCGCAACGTCAAGGAACGCTCCTTCAACGTTGGTGATCTTGTCCTCCGCCGTATCCAGAACACGGAAGGACTACACAAGCTCAGCTCCCCCTGGGAAGGTCCCTTCACCGTGGCAAAGGTGACCGGGCCGGGCTCCTACCGCCTCCAAACACTTGAAGGCGAAGACATCAACAACTCGTGGAACTTCGACCAACTCTGTCGGTTCTACGCCTAGTCTACACGACTACTCCGGGGTTCAAGTCTACACGACTACATCACCACCCCTCCGCCGTAAGCGGCCTTCGGGTCCTGGCTCCAGTCTCCGGACTACTCCTCTCCAGGATCCAGCCCGTGCGGCTACCTACGGATCCTGGACTGCGACGAGCGACAAAGGACTCTAGCAGCAGTCTTCTGAGAGACCATACTCCAAGATCCAGCCTACACGGCTACCTACAGATCTACTGCTGTAAGCGGCTACTCGCCCTAGCACCACTTAGCTGTAAGCGGCCTCCGGGTCCAGGCGACTACTCTGTAACTACGGCCCTGGCCATCTAGGCGTACTTCTTCAGTAATAAATTTTGATCGTTCATCAACTTCTTTACTGTCTACTTCCCTCAACGGGACTACTGCCGAGTACGACTACTCGCATCAACTCCATGATGGGGCTCCGCACTCTGAGATCGCGACTACGAGTACTCATTGATGGAATTTTTTTCATTAATACTTAAGCAATTCCATTACAATTGTTTTTGTACAGCTTTGGCTACGAGCTAACTTTTACAGGGCTACTGGAGATTGAGCTTATCGGCTACTTGCTCCGCAATGGGTGCCATCTGCTCCAGCAGCTCCGCGTACTGCTCATCTGTACAGTTGGCGGCTACCCCGCCAGCGACTACTTCCACGGGCGCCTTCGGGAAGTAAGACTTCATAAAGGCCAGCCACCGCCGGGACCGACCTCGCCAGATGCTTCACAAACGTCGCCAGCCGGCTGGGGGCTTCCTTGGGGCGATCCACGAGCGGTGCTATCTTGGGCCGCCAGGATGAGGCACCAAGAGCCTTGCTATGGGAAGCGCGGCTTCTTCAAGCTCCTTCAACTGGGCCCGCAGCGCCTCGCAGTCTTCATTCAACTTCTGCAACGATTTGTAGCAGTTGACGAGGTCACAATCGGAAGCAATGCGAAGCTCCATGTGCTTGTCGCACTCTAAGGCAAGTTCTTTATAGTCAAGCTCGAGTACCTGGCGGGCCTCCTGTTCCCGGTAGAAGAGGTTCTTCATACTTATCTCTGAGGACCTCAATTGCTCCACCTGGGTCTCAAGCTCTGCAACACAACAAGACGCAACGGGTTAGAGTACCTCTCGACCTCCAGCAACTACTCAACAAGTCAAGTGGCGTACCTTTGTTCTTGTTGCGGAGAGTCTTGTTCTTCCGCACCAAGTCGTCGCTCTTCGCCTGCATATCTTGGATGTCGTTGTGATTTTTGGCGATGGCGGCGTCAAGCTTGGACTGCATGGCGGCCGCGTGCTTCCGCGACTTCAAGAGTTGATCTTCTAGTGCTTCAGCCCGGAGCACCGCGTCGTCGAAGCCTTGCAGCATGCTAGACTTCTCGCGGGACCTCTCCACGACGTCCTGCACAGACAACACATGTCAAATGAGTACTCAACAACAGAGGATTGACTACTCAGGAGTTAAGACTACTCACCTTCATCCATTGTTCTGCCTGGCGGACCGCCTCCAGATGCCTGGCTACCGTCGCCGGGTCCACCAAGTCGTCAGCCAGCAGCTCCACTCCGCCACGACTACTCGTGGCAGCTTCCGTCATTGGCGCAGAGCGGATGGGCTCTGCGTCCTGGATTTCCGGAGAACGGACCACTACTTCCAGAGCAGCCTCTGGCGGCACGGCGGCCTCCTCTCCTCCGGTGGCCACGGCGATCTCCTCGGCGGCCTCCTCCATTGGCTCGGGGGCTCCTTCTGCAGCCTCCGGCACTTCTGGTGTCAACCTCTGCATGGGTACCGCTGAGGGGATATCGCTCCCTTCGGCCTCAGCACCTGTCAAGAAGAAGACAAAGCGCATCAGCAACTACGACTACTCTATGGGGAATACCAAAGCCTCAGCAGAGTACTTATCCTCGACCACGCTGGCCTCGGGCAACGCAGCTCCAGCAGCCGGCGCTTCGGACTCCGCCTGGGGGGCAGGAGTTGACTCCTCGGCGGGCGGCGTGACTTCCTCCTCCGCCACCGTCGTAGAGGGCTCATCTCCCTCCCAGGACAGATCTGTCGACTTCCTGCAAAAGTACACAAATTGGTTGTCAATCAAGTTCGACTATTACACCAAGAACTACTCGGGAAGGCTCAGTACTTACAAGCTTGACCGGACTATCGTCACGGTCGGGGCTCCAAGGATGCTGGCAATATCTACCAGTCCAGCCTCGGCGGGCGCCTCTTCCTGCACCTCTGCGGCTGTCGTCTCTCCTTCAGCAACAGTAGCCGATGCAGCGCTCTCCTGCGCTCCCGCGGCTACCACCTCTTCAGCAGCAGCGACTGCAGGCTCCGTGCTCCCCTGAGGAGCAGGGGGCTGGCGCTCCAGCTGCGCCAAGAGCTCTTCCACAGTAGGGGCTGGGCTATGACTCCCAGCGGGTTCCCCCACTGTCTCCCACTTGCCTTCGTCGCCCTCATCAATGGGCTCCGTCGGCGGCACCTCCTGCAAGCAAGAAAGCTTAGTCATTAGCAAGTGAACTCGAGAGACTAGTACTCGACTACACTACTCAAGACGTCTCACCTCTTGAGGCGTGGTCTCAGAGACCTTCAGCTTCTTCGTCACCCGCTTGCGGGCGGGGTTGCGCGGCTTCCGTGGCGGCACAGCCAGACTAGCCTCCAGGCTAGCTGGCGGATCTTGCACGAGGGGCACATGAGGTAGGCCGGGACGGCTGAACCTCGACCGCA
Organism: Cenchrus americanus; assembly: GCA_947561735.1. Lineage (NCBI taxonomy): Eukaryota > Viridiplantae > Streptophyta > Magnoliopsida > Poales > Poaceae > Cenchrus > Cenchrus americanus. The sequence goes on from OX387240.1 coordinate 73,741,208, forward strand.
GCTGAAAGTGGTCCTGCAGCGTCTCCTCGTCGTCGTCCTCGTCGGACGTGTCCTCCACGATGACAGTGTCATCTCCTTCGCCGACTTCTCACCGCTCCTTGGTTTTGGCTTTTCCCTCCTCCGGGATCTCGACTTCCTGAGGGGGCGGCTGCGCTCAGAGACGAACTTCTTCAAGTCGTCCTGCAAGACACAAGACATCAGCGCGACTACTCGCAAGCAATGACTACTCGACTAGGGGGTACGGCTACTTACGTCCTTTTGCGGGCGCGCGGCGGAGTACTCCTGGACCGGGCACGCCGTGTATGGTGGCATGTCCTTGAAGATGCGCGTCAGCCTATCAACAATGTCGTCGTCATCGACTTCGCCTCCAGGCAACCGCGACGTGTCAGCGTCGCCGGCGTACTCGAAGCCCAGGGTGTCGCGGGCCATCAAAGGCCGCACTCTGCGCTTCATAAAGCTGAAGGCCACATGCTCGGCCCTCAGTCCGGCTTCTCTCAGCACCTTGATACGCGCCAACAACAAGGGGAGTTGGATTCCCTCCTGCATCGTGGGCTCCGTGTTCCACCACGGGCGATGCTTCGGTTGCTTCCCGCTCGGCTTCGGCAGTCCTGGGTGGTGGTTCGTGACGTAGAACCACTTCGCCTTCCAATCTTGGTTGGAGTCGATGAGCTTGTACGAGAGGTACTGCTCGGCCGCGTCCTCCCGCATCTGGATCCCCGCTCCATCGACTACTCGCGGGTTGCTGGCGCTCAGCTGCGGCTTCACCCGGAAGAACTTCCGGAACAATATCCAGTGGGGCTTGATCCCCAGGAACACTTCACAGAAACAGACGAAGACTGCGGTATGGAAAATACCGTTGGGGTTGAGTTTGAGGTACTCGACGCCATAGTACCCCAGGAGGCCTTTGAAGAAGTCGCTGGCCGGCAGCGCAAGTCCGCGCTCCGCGAAGCGCGCGAACATCGGAATCTCATCCTCGCTCTTCTCCATGGGGTACGGGTCCCCGGCGGCGGCCCTCCAACTGTCCACCTCCTTCTCACGGATGAATCCGCTGTTGAGGAGAGCCAGCAGATCCTCGGTCTTCATCTTCGACTTTTTCCACTCGCGGCTTGGATCTGGCCGCGATGGAGACATCGGCTGCGCTGCTCCTGTGGCAGCCCCGGCGGCCTCATCACGACCCCTCTTCTTCCCGGCAGTCTTCGCGCTCTTGGACGGCGATGGCTTCATTCTCCAAGTACACGGCGTCTTCACGCGCATTCGCTCGGGGGCTACCCTAGCAGCTCTGGGTGGCGGCGCGCTCGGATCTACAGCGGCGGCAGCGTGCGCATATCTATTCGAAGGGCTGCAGCAGCGATGGGTGGAAAACCCTAAGGGTTTTGGCTTCTATTTATAAGTCAAAACGCCCCTCCAACGGCCAAATGGATAAGTCCGCGCTCGGCTGACTCAGCGGCCGCGTGTGACTCTTCGTATTCTACTAGTCGACGCGCCTCGCCTCGGGGGCTCGGCTACTTCTACTCGACTACCTGGGAAGCGACAAGACTCAGGAGCATCTCAGGACACATTCTACAAGATGACCCTTCAATTCGAGAGGAAGTACTTGACTCAAGGCTCGGGGGCTCCGTGCCACGTGTCCTTCGGTTTTTTCTCTTCGGATTTTTCGGGATATTCTTGCCAAGACTTCAGAAGGACCCTCAGCCAGAGCCTGCGGCTCAACCTAAGGCTCGGGGGCTACTCCATATGGAGTGCGATTTTGCAATCGCACTTCCATATCGGCTCCGGCTTCAAGTCAACGCGGGCATCTTTTGAAGACCTTCGATGGCAGCACTCGAGGACGCTTGGGACTACTCGAGAAGACTTCAAGATTGCTCAGATATCAGCTGGAGTACATTCCAGTCTCGGGATGCTTCGACTACTCTTGAGGACTTTTGACTTGTATTACTCGGGGACGCTTGAGGACGACTCGTTAAGGCCGTCAAGACTAATTGAAGCTATCCTTCTCGACTACAAAGTACTCGGGGGCTTGTCGTATGGACCTCCCTGGGCCCACTACCTCGGTGGGTACCAGGACCGACTACTCGGTGGGCCCCTGGGACTACCCGGCTTGCGCTACACGACACCTGATGGCATGGAGCACAAGGACTACGGAGGAGAAGTACTCGGTTAGGAAGTTGTACATGTCCCGCAATGTATGGAAGACTCCTAGACGTACTCGACTAGTACTCTCTCCCTACTCCGACTTGTAACCCTGCCTCCCGGGCTATATAAGGCGAGGCAGGGACCTTTCTCTAGCATCTCATGCAACCTCATCTCACGGCGCACAATTACGCCATCATGTAATCGTGCCCAATCAATCAAGAGCTACGCAGCATACATGATGTAGGGTATTACGCACCTCGCGGCCCGAACCTGTCCAAATTGTGTGTCGCGTGTCTCTTCCTTCGAGTTACCGATCTCGGCGAGGCCACATTCATCTACTTCAGGTACTCCCCTTAGTAGGTTGCCGGTCTAAAAAACCGACACTTCCCGTATAGGGGAGGTGCTGCCGAATTTTTTATCTAATTACGTTGCCTTGGTCTAATTTTGCAGGAGAGCGCCCGCCGCCGCATCCACCGTCGAAGGAGTAGCCCCGGTCGTTTCCTCAGACGTCCGGGGAAGGAGTAGCAGGAGGAGACCGTGTTGCTATTGCCTCTTCGGGCTCCGTCTTGCCGCCTGCCCCCGTCTTCGGCCTATTCGAGCTACTAGGTGAGCATGTGCAGATGACCCCCTCCTCCGCAATTTATTTACCTAGGTCACGTAACCTAGTTAGGCGTCTCCCGTTCGAAAGGGATACAGTTGTAGATATGCATATGCTTGCATATCTATGACTTTATCCGTTTCGAATTGTCCGCGTTTTTTGGATAGCCTGAGGATGTGTAGATGGGTTTAGTTTCCATGTTCTACTCCGATCTGGGACAGAGTTTCGGCACCACCTCCCCGTTGTTCTCTGGTTACACAATCTCCTTTCTAGGACATGTATCTGGAGAACAGCGGGGAGGTGCTGCCGAAATTCTGTCTCAGATCGGAGTAAAGGCAAAGGACACGGGGAATGCCCCTCCCATACGCCCACAACCGTCGGCGGCACTGGCCGAGATGGAGCGACTCAAGGTTATTTCTAATTTACTAATTGTTACCGAATTTCTACATATGTTCACTTTGCGTTGTAACATTGGGATGAACAATTGCAGGCGGCCTTAACTGCGGTCGAGCAGCGTATGGAAGACCAGCAGGAGCAGCAGGAGCAGCAGGTGGCCGATCAGGTGGCCCAGGCGATGGCCACACACCAGGCGGCGATGCAGCAGTGGGCGGCGATGCAGCAGTCGCAGATGACCGCGCATATGCAAGCATGCATGCAAGCTTTGCAGAGTGGTCTACAGATGCCCCCGCCGCCTGTGATGCCCCCGATGCCCACGCCGATGATGCTCCCTCCCCCTATGGGAGGTTCTCCTGTTGTGAGTTACTTGACATCTTTCTTCTTTCATTTCAAACATTAGAGACTTAGAGAACGTAGAGATTTAGACTCACATTTAAACCTAGACAAAGTAGAGACTTAGACAATTTAGATTATAACTTGGACAACTTGATTTTTGTCTCACATGCCTTTTACTATTTTTTTCAAAGAACATATCGGCCATCGAGTACTCTTCATGGGTCCCCAGCCTTGTCACCGGTGATCCAGCAGCAGTTGTTCCCGCCGGAGTTCCGCACGCCGCCGCCTCAGTGAGCCGCACCTTTTAATTTGCATTGTGGACTTGTCTATGAACTGTGATGAACTATGTGCACTGTCGATAAATTGTGGACTTTTGTGTGCACTTGTCGATGAACTTCGGAATTCGGTGTGGATTTGTGATGGATATTATTATATATGATGCATGTGATATATAATGCCTATGATGGATATATATATATCATGTCTATGTTTTTTAGGAATTTTTGGACGTGAAAAACAGAAAAAAAACAAAACAATTGGGTCAATTTGCCGTGCGTCGTAAGGCAGGCACACGACAAATTGACCCAAAATGCCTGCCGCAACAGGAGATTTGCCGTGCGCCTGGGGCGGCACACGGCAAACTGACCATTCTTTGTCGTGCGCCTCGCCACCAGACGCACGGCAATGGGACTGGTGCACCGGGCGCCTGGACCACCCTTTGCCGGGCGCCTAGCGGCACGACGCACGGCAAAGGGCATGGTCCATCGTGCGCCTGGACCTTTCTTTGCCGTGCACCGCGCCTTAGTGACGCGCGGCAGAGGGCATGGTCAACCGTGCCCTTGATCATTCTTTGCCGTGCGCCGTGACACGTGGCGCACGGCAAAGATCACCACCGTTCCCGTGCGTGCTCAGCGGCGCACGATAGAGAGCGTGTGACGCCGTCTCCCCGCGGACGGCCGTCAACACCTTTTCTTTGCCGTGCGCCGCTTATTCCGCACAGCAAAGAGTTATGCCGTGCATTGCATTTCCCCAAGGCGCACGGCAAAGGTCTTTGCCGGGAAAAAATGCGTCGTGAGCCCTTTGCCGTGCGCTTGGGCAAAATCCGCACGGCAAAGGCTGTGCCGTGCCAAAGAGCGCGAATTCGGTAGTGATTATTCAGGTCTAATGGTTACCACTTCAGAAGATTTTTGTCCGCCGGACTGGGAATTTTTGTGAGTACATTTTACACATATTTCTAGCTCCACGTGTCTATGCGGTTATAATTGTGTCACTCTTTTGTTATATACTAGTAGATACCCCGCGCGTTGCTGCGAGAATTTTAAGAAAATAAGATAAAATTTACAATTAAAACGCAGTACTTAAACAGTCTTTGCATGCCTAGTGGCGATGGAGGGTTCTCCTGTTTGGGTCATTCCATCAAACAACTTGCTCGCACAATCAGAGCTCAAATTTGATCAGAAGAACAGGGAGGAAATATGACATAGCAAGTAGGTGACAAAGTTGAGGCAAAGCTTGAAAATCATAAGGTAAGAATAAATACAGAAAATAAAAATATTTTTCCCTAAATGCAAATCCATATATAGTTGAAATTGAGCAACCTTTTCCTTCCAAGACAGCGCCACTTGGGAGACCATTCGCTAGTGGCTGTGCTAAGGTCATAATGTCCCGTGCTACTCCATACGCCTCGTGGGCCGAAAGGTAACCTGTCGGTCCCAAACCACATTGCACCTGTTATTCAAAACCATAAGCAACATTAGATGAGATTGTTCTCCGCTTCACAGACAGTTGCAACTTGACAGACATGGAATTCACAATGTATGGCTTAATTTCGCTCTGAATTTAGAAGAGAGAACGATGTTATTTCATATAAAAACAGAAATGCAAACTCTCATGTCTGTGTTCAGTCCTATGGCAATTCATGATAGTCCTAGCTTTAATCAAAGCTGGGCCTTCAGGCCTTTAAAAAAATTCATGAGTCTTTCATAAGAAATTCTATATAGTTCCGTCCTATGGCAATTCTTTTACATGAAGTCATGAACAGAGCAGAGAGTAGCAATTGCACAGCACAGCTTATATATACCTCAACCGCACTTGCAAGAACTCCTGGGTGGCACTATGAATGTCGCCCTCACCCTGCACGACTCGACGAACACATTAGCTACCTGCCGGACTGTATCACCTTCTTGGCCTCCGCCCTCCTCCAGGTTACCTACTCCACGAAGGTCACCCAGGGCATGACAGGCTCGACGGGTTCGTGGTACTGCGACTTGCAGGTGAGCGTGACGGAGCCCATGGTCCGGCTGTGGAAGCAGTTGTTGAAGGCCAGGAACTCGGCGAGCGGGTCGTTGCTGTCGGGGTGCGCGACCTGCTGGAATTTGCACAAGAACTGGATTGCCGCTGTTGGCGAAAAAGGCGCGGTCCGCGAAGGAGGACTCCACGAGCCGCTTGGCGAGCGCAACCTGCGCCGCAGAACACGATCAGTACGCACCTAGAGGAGGGGAACATCAAGGCCAGATCGACAAAAGCAATGCATCAAACATGTGCAGGTGGTGGAGGAGGAGAGGGATGAGAGGAGAAGCACCTGGGGTAGTAGACGTTGCTGGTGTGGATGAGGGTGGCGCTCTGCTGCCCGATGCTGGCGGTCACATCCGGGTCGCCGTGTTCGAGAGAGGTGACGACGATGCCGGCGGCCATGTCGAGGTACTCACGGCGGTGGAGGTCGTAGAGCTTGCAACTGCGGCCGACCTCGATGGCTCGATGACTCGACAGGTGGAGTCGTGGGGAATTAGGGACTGGATCCGCCGCCACCACCTACCTCCTCTGCAGCCTACATCTGCCATTGCGTCCCTTCGGTTTCTCACCTCAGTCGTTGCGGCGGAGGCTCGCCGGGAGCCAGTGGTGAAGCTAGAGCAAAAGTGAGGGCTCACCATGCATCCACCATCCAGCACCTCCTCCGGAAGAAGAGGCGGCAAGCTCCCAACTGCTAGTACAGTAAAAAGAGGCGGGGAGCTCGCGCGCCCGCGGGGGATCTCGCCCACTGCGGGGGACCTCACCCAGCGATGGCGGGAGCGGAGGGTGCAATTATATGGATGCGGCGACGGTGGGATGCGACAGTGAGGTGCTGTCAGTGGGAGAGAAGGGGAGGGGGCGACGACGGGAGGGGAGGGGGCGGCGGCGCGGGGACGCGGAATCCCGTGGGCTGCGGGGCGGACGGGTGGGTGGGATTTGTGTGGGTGATCACATGGATGGCTGTGAGGCCAGAGAATGGTACCGAAAATAAAGTTTTGTATTATTATACTAGTGCACTGCAAAGAATGAATTGTGGTTTAGATGAATAACTATATATTACATATATTGGTTACAATATATCGTTTTTTCTGGCAACATGTTATATTATTGTACCGGTAGCTCTGTGTCCTGTTCAGGACTTTGCATCCATTAACTCCCAAGTATTTTTTTCCCAGACCTTTCGCTGGATGAAGGTCCAGAGAGCATTACAGCGAGTTACTATCTGTGAACCCCATTGAAGTATAGAAAAGGTATCAAATGACTTACACGGACTCTTTTCTATACCTTTGAGATATTTCGCTTGACCTGATAATTGGAAAATCAATATGTAGGTGCATGCTAGCCATCTGGCAGGTGACAGATTGCGGCACTGTTATTCACATGCAAAGCTTTCTCCACTTAACATCACAGTTGTGACTATGAATACCTTTCGTTAATCATTAATAGCACTTTGTCCTTTCAACTTCGACGGCATATCGGTATTCACGTTTCACGTTGGTGGCAGTGATGGCAGTGGATGCTGGAATCAAGTGACCTTCATAGTGTATCTTCTGTTTTTCCTCCCATGAATTAATAATCGACCTTTGCAAAATGTTGGTACACCTGTGATTTTCGATGTTAGAAGTAGGCATCTGACTTCATGACACCAGGAGGTGGTTTAAGGGTGCATTTGGTGTGGAGTCAAGAGGGATGGGGCAGGGTCATCCCTGTTTTTTGGGATAGGGCAGCCCCTGTCGCTGTTTTGTTTGAAGGGCTGGGGCGAGCCATTTTATTCTGCTTGGTACGAGGGATGAATGGATGATGGATGTGTGAATATGGACGAACACATGAATAGTCACCTATGGTAAATTTACCCCCATGTATGATCATATACAAAAGATATATGTACAAGTTTCAAATACATGCAATCAAACTTAAGATAGAATTAGCAACATATAGCATATACTTACTTAGCAAGTTCACATATTACATACATACATATTAACCATAGCCTAACACAGGCTATGCAAAAGAATATTTACATCCATCAAAGCGTCCATCTAATAATCCAAGTCTAAGAGCCAATTTTTCACAAGATGTCCGTAGTAATAAGCCTTGTGTGTGTCATCAAAACCTGGAATACTTTGCACTTTGTCAACCAAGTCTTCTCAATAGCGTTGGCAAGCATCAGACTACTAGATTTAAAGGCTCTAACCAGTCCCTCCTCTTCATTATCAGTAATTCTTGCTTCTTGTAGTCTTGTTAGGTCTAGCGGCTGGGCTGATGATGCAGGCCCCATTTTCATCTGCAGGGCTGGGAACACCATTGGCATCTCCATCATTCTCAGCTTCAACTCCATATGTAGTGTAGCTAACTTCGTTATCTTTTCAAAGAAGACGTGGTCTGGCTTGGATTACTCCATTTATAGTAGCGTCACATGCTGGATGCTGTTTTGCCATGTTTCCCTGCCCTGGTGGCCTCTCCTCAGAGACTGTTTGCTTACAGATAATGGGAAGTTCTCTTGGCGAGTGAAGGTACTTTATTTGTGTGTGCGCGCGCGCTTTCATTTCGTTTGCAAATCCTTGTCAAGTTGGAAATTATTAACTTCTTGTAGTATGTCGCCCTGTTCGTTTGGCTTATCAGCCACCAACTAGCAGTACTTTTCTCTCACAACAAACCAGCCATCAGCAACCAGCCAACATTACTTTTCTCTCAGAACAAACCAGCACCAGCTATCAGCCACCAGCCAAACGAACGGGCTAACATTTCTGCACTGTGAAAATTATGACCCAGTACCACGAAAACTGTTGAAATGAGTCGAACACAACGACTTCCGTGATGTATTTTGCAATTGGATTCAAACTTATGGGTGCTAATTTTTACAGTTGGACAAAGCTGGCCGTTTTTAAGAGGAAGTCTATTTTACTCCCTTGAATTAAACCATGAACAAAATCATGGTACTCCCTCCATATCGAAATAATTGTCGATATTGACTTTTTTCAACAACTTTGATCATTCTTCTTTGTAACACCCTAAAATTCCATCACTAAATTAACTTAGCAACAAGTGGCTAGATTTAATTTCTTTAAGGACATAAATAAATTATCAAACAAATTGGCTTTTAAATATTTAAACATCACTAAAATAATTTAGAAACAATAAGTGTTTGTGCATCATGATTCGAATGCATGGATTTCTGTTTGATTGAAGTTTGAAAGTTTGAAAAACGAATTTGAAAAGAATTTAAAAGAAAAAGGAAAGCCTTCTCCCTCTCCTCTCTTCTTTCTCCTCAACCGGCCCAACCCCTCTTTTCTTTTTAGCCCGCGTAAGATCCCAGGCCAACGGCCTTTGTCTCGCTTGCGCAGGCAGCCCGGGTTGGCCCATTGCTCCCCGCAGGCCCAACAAGCGCCGCCTCCCTTTTTTTTCTTTTAGCGCCAGAGGCTGACAGGTGGGGCCCCATGGTCAGGACCTCCTTCCCCCTCCAGCCGCGGGATGGCCGCGCCCCCTCTTCAAGCCGCCGGCCGTTACCGGTCGGGTCCGTCGCTCCCCCGCCATCAAACCTCCTTAATCGAGTGCAGTGACACCCCTCCTTCGTTTCTCCCCCTTAAAACGGCCGTTACCCCCCTTTAACCCCCTCCCCTCTTCACTCTTCTTCAAGGCCGGCCATTAATGGCCATGGCCGCCGGGGAACCGCCTCCCGGAGCCACCCCGAGCCTATTTAAGCAACCCCAGGGCTCCTCCGCATTCCTCCTTCACTCAATTCCAAGCTCACACGCCTCCCCGTGCCCTAGCCGCCTTTGCCACCGAGTTGGAGCGCCAGCCGCCGCACCATTGCCGCCGCCCGAGCTCCTCCGTCGTCGGTGAAGCTCCCCAACCCCTTCTTTTCACTTCCCCTTCGTGTTTGTGAACTCACACGTGCATCAATTTGAAACCGCAGGGTCCCTAGCGCCCAATTCGCTCGTCGCCGTCGCCACCCATCGGAGCCGGCCGCCGGCGTTGATCTCCGCCGCCGCCGTCTCTTTCATCGATTTCGCGCCCACCGAAGCTCCTACACGCTGTAAGGATCCTTCTCCCGCCCTCCTTTTCGCTTAAACCGAACCGTAGGGCACACCGCCACACACCGGCCGCCGGCGACCCGCCCCCTTGCGGTGCTAGCCACCACGGCCGCCGGAGCCTCCTTCCTAGCCACTTGAGAAGCCTACCCGTCGTCCTAGCTTCGTGTAGAGCCAAATCCCGTCCAAAACCGTGGCCCCTAGCTCCTATTAGCGATCGCAGGCGAACCTCCGGTGAGGTTCCGGCCGGGCGCCGCCGCGGGCCGGCTCGGCGCCGCCGTCGAGCGCACGCAGGCAACCCCAGCCGTAGATCGCAGCCAGCGGCCCAGATTAAAAGGGACGAAACCCCCTTGGCTTGGTCCACCGTGGACCAGTGGACTTGGTCCACGGCGCCGGTCTACGACCGCACCTGCCGTCCGATCAGAGATCGACGGCGCAGATCGCGCCCAGCCCGGTCCACGTAGTGGCCGCCGGCTGTTTTGTGGAAAACCCCCTGAATTCTTCAATATCTTATCTGAACCCTTCCACCTTTAAAAGATCCTCGCATATAGGTCCTGTTTTTATTGTTTTGACCCCTGTTTTATTAGAAAATCCTACCCGAGGTCCAGAACACTCTTTTAATGATTTAAACCTTCTGTTTTTAAGTATAATTACGTTTTAGCCCCTGTTTTCTTGCTGTTAGGACCCTGAAAAGTTTAGTTTATCGCAGATTAGTCCTTATACCTTGTTTTTAGCATATCTTCTCCGTTATAGCTCCGTTTTTAGCGTTCTAGCAGTCCTTGCGATCGTCTCAGCGAGCTCGTCGCTTTAGTAGCATGTTTTCAGTCTTTAGGATTGATTGGTGATCTGTTTTATTTATTGTATGCTTTATGTGTGAATCGTAGATATCGTGCCTGTTTCAACTGAGCCACCTCTCGGGGACGATCAGGGACAGTTGTTTGAGGAAGAGGAAGTTTTTGCTGTAGCTGAAGAAGGCAAGTGGTCTTCCCCCCTGCATGTTCTATTTTTATCCTATATAACTGCATTATAATTAAAGTTTACTTTTATGATATCATTGCATTAATTTGACGGGAAAACCTTTTTAAGGACCTACCTAGATCTTTTACCCTGATCCTTGGCCTAGCCCCTTTTAAATAATGTTTTGGGTAGAAATTGCTAGTTGCTCAACATGGGTTGGATAAATGGGTCTTTTATGGAAATGATATATGTTTAATAATTAATGTTTTGGGTAATGCAAGAGCACTTGATTTAATCGGAACATGGAGAACCACCCAAGAAAACATGCGCAACCGCGGTGTCACATGGCTCTGACCTTAGCCGAATAATTAGGTGTGTGATCGTACTAGTGGCCCTTTTCCGACAGGAGCGAGAGGGGGATCGGGTTGCGGGGGGTATAGCCGGTCCTTTTGGGGTAGTAGCCTTTGCTAAGGTACTGACCACTAGGGAGGGTTATGGTCCGCCCTGATCTGTAACTATGCGGGTCGTTAGTTTTTTGCATGCCTTTGTAAAGGCTTTGTAGCGTGCCTATGCAATCACACCTCGGAAGTGTGGTATGGTGCTTGGCCAGCATCGCATGGTTGGGTTTAAAGTTCTTCGGAGCTTTTACGCGAACTGTGGGTAAAGTGTGCAAACCTCTGCAGAGTGTAAAACTGATCGATCAGCTGTGCTCACGGTCATGAGCGGCTTGGACCCTCACATGATTAATAAACTTAAAGACGAGTTAAATCATGGTTGGTGAAGCTCGATGAGCTTGGGGTGTTTTGTATTTAAATTTTTCTTAAGTGGGTGGTACGAACTTACACATAGTAACTAGGCGTTCTTTAATTAAAACTTGACCAACATTTAAATGCTAACCACTGCAAAACCTTAGCCTATCCTTGATAGCCTTGCATCTTCCCCCATTTGCTGAGCTCCAACCATAAGAGTGCTCAGCCTTGCTTATCGCTGTTCAGAGGAAAATTTTGGAGGGGAATTCTACGACGACTACGATGAGATCTGAGGCTTGCGGACCCCCCAGTAAAGTGCCTGTGGGAGCGGAAGACGAGGACTCGACGAGTAGTTATCGTTTTCCGTTGTTAGATACCTTCGAGTCTCCCGCATGAGTGTAATAAGTGGTTAAACTCTGAAATACGTTTTAATACTGTTTATGATATTTCACTCATTTTCGTCTATCATATGTGTGTAAACTGATCCTGCACTTGGTTCCTCTTCGGAAATCAAGTGTGACAGAGTGGTATCAGAGTAGTGTTGACTGTAGGAACACAGCCTTAGTTGGAAATGGACGAAAATTAAGGATTCATGTTCTTGATCATTCTATCATCTTTCAAAACCACTTTATTTTCGCATAAAAATCTAATTTGTTCTTGTTCTTTTTGTTGAAAATTGCATCATTTTGATTTCCTCTATGCTGAGTTCATTTTCTCTTAACCGATGGCCAAGACTCGTCAGACTGCCCGCAAGAGCACCGGTGGCCGCCTTCCTTCGGGGCAGTTGGCTCCTCGCTACCCAGCAGCCCAGGTGGAGGCACAGTTGGAGTAGATGCAGCAGGAGGTTGGAGACTATCCGGTACAGTTGCAGCCGGAGGCAGTGTAGTAGGGATATCAGGCGGTGTAGCACCAGGAAAATATTGAGGAAGATCCAGAGGAGATCGTGTTTGAGGATGATGAGGCAGAGGAACATCCACAGCTGTATGATGGAGTTTTTCTGGAGGTTGATGCAGATGGAGACATAGTAATCCCACCACTGGTTGAAGCTGTGCCAGAACCAGATGTGGTAGGGGAAGAAGAGCTTGAACAAAATGCTGCAGGTAATGATCCGGATGATTCCGGAGATGATTCTAGTAGTAGTGAAGATAGTTCCAGTGAGGAAGAAGATGAAAATGAGGATGAAGGTGAAGAAGAAGAAGATGTGGACATAGAAGGACTGGAGGATGACAACAACGCTGTAGGCAATGGAGAGGACAACAATAATAATCAGAATGGTGGCAACAACAATAACAATGAGAATGGAGATGAGCAGGGTGATGAGCATAGGTATCACGTAGCCGAGTATCATGAGCACACCTATGTTGGCCGGACGATCCGTTTTGTGAGCTATTGGAGGAACTGTTGCAGGAAATAGAGCATGCGGTGAGACCTTTGTACATCACCAGGCACTATGTAGAGCCTGGAATGAGGGATTACTACACTACAGAGGTCCACGTCAGGGTTATCACGGCACATGCAGGTAGATGGAGGACCCGTACAATCCATCCCAGCACATCACATTTTGCTTCAGAAGCAGCTGCTATCAACGATGCCGCTAGAAGAGCACTATGGTCTATCAGCAACACATTCCGTGATTACATAGAAGGCACAGACTTCCGGTTTGTTCCTAGCAGAGTCAGTGGTACAGAAAACACTATGGTACCCATGGGGGACTTCCGAGATAGCCGTGTGGATATACTTGCTAGAGTGACTGCAGCTCTTAACACAGATTTGGAGGGAGCAACAGCAGAGTTGGACAGGACACATCGGGAGCTTCAGAATGCACAAGCAAGAATAGCTCAGCTAGAAGCCCAACCGGGCAGACGGGAAGCAACCGCCCGAGGAAGCAGAAGCATCTTGTCCTTCCCGTTCGCCTTCACACAAAAGACTTCGTTACGGCACTCCAGTAGCGACCACTAGTCTTCAGTGGAATAGGAACTAGGATATCCACCCTCTTTTGTTTTTTCGGTAGACGTTCCTGCGACGACGAACGATTGTAATAAGTTGTTGATTGAACCATATTTGATTTGGATCTTTGAGTGAGTGAGTTGTATTGTGGAGTGATGGCCACAAATGCAATAAGAGAAATCTCGTTAAGTTAATGGTTAGTTGGGGTTCAATTCTAAGTTGTCTTCTACCTTGCTTATCATACCAAATCAATCATACAAAATCTGTTCGCGCAGCTCCTTGACAACACAGTAATGTTTTAATCATAACTCAAGATACATAACTCCGATTGACCTAAATCCAGTTGGGTTGGTTCACAAATTTTGTGGATCAACCTCTGTCCAAAATTCAGCACTAAAGGATTAATATACAGAGAGTTATAAACAGAACAATGAGGCTAACAGAATCTGTAAAACCATACCAACACAGCTGCGGTGTTCGAATTTTATCTCAAGTTGTGGATCTCCAAATGAGATAAAACCAGCGGGGTTAGTTTCATAAATATGTTTTACACGGCCTGGCAAAAGTTCATAATTTTTGGGAAAGGACACTATGAGTTACAACTGTTTTACCAAGATCAACCGAATCTGTCACAAAAAAAAGAAATCATGCTGATCCCTTAATTCAAACTTACTTCTTTATACATCAGTTCGATATTCTTATCTGAAATATCTTTCCCTAACAATCAGATGGTAAACACCAGGTCAGGAGGAGGACAGGACGTTCCACCAGTTGTTCGGGCACATATAGCCAACCAGCAGAACCCGGTGCCACCTCCCCCACCCAATCCCGCAATGGATCCCGCTACCCAGCAATTCTTCGCTGCCCAGATGCAGCTGATCCAGAACATCACCGCCGCAGTACAGAACCTACAAGCCCAGCAAAATCAGCCACAGGCACCACCACCACCACCACCTGCTCCGAGAGACAAGCATAAGGAGTTCATGAGCCACCACCCTCCCACCTACTCCCACTCCACCGATCCGCTGGACGCTGATGATTGGTTGAAAACCGTTACCAAAAAGTTGGAGAGAGCTCAGTGTAATGACTGTGAAATGGTCCTTTATGCTTCTGGACACTTGGAAGGGCTAGCATCGGATTGGTGGGATGCTTATACAGCCGCTCATCCTGCGCCCAACACAATTACTTGGCAACAGTTCAGAGATGCTTTCCGCGCACACCACATCCATGATGGGGTACTGAAGCTAAAGCAGAGAGAGTTCCTTGCTCTGAAACAGGGCAATATGTCTGTAAATGAATACCTCGACAAATTTACTCAGTTGTCTCGCTACGCTCCAGACGAGGTCAACACAGACCCGAAAAGACAAGAATGCTTCCTAGATGGGCTGATAGGGCCACTAAATTATCAGCTTCACAGCCATACCTTTCCAGATTTTGCCACTTTGTTAAACAAGGCAATTGGCTTAGAGAACAAACGCAGAGAGCTCGGGGAGCAGAAGCGTAAGTTTCAATCCCAGGGACAGTCCAGCAGCCATACCCGTCCACGCTACAGCTACCAACAGAATACACCATTCCACTCTGGAGGACATGGTGGAAAGCACCCACAGAACATGCAGCTGCAGCGTTCTTTCCAGCAGCCCCAACGATTCAACCCACAAACTCCCCGCACACCAAACTTCCAACAAAACCGCCCAGCTCTTACACCGGGTGCACCGGCAAGGAACACCACTCCTTTGCCGCCTAATGGATGCTTCAAGTGTGGCGAGTTGGGACATTATGCTAATAACTGTCCTAAACGTGGAATGCAGACTCCCCAGAGAAGTAATGTTCAGAAAGTTGGACAGTCATCAACTCCAGCGCGCCCCGGAAATGCAGGCACTCCAGACAATAAAGCACAACAGAACTATGTGCGCAGCAAGGTGCACAATATGACTGTGGAGCAGGCGCAGGACGCTTCTGGGGTTGTGCTTGGTACGTTCCCTATCGACTCTGTACCTGCTACAGTACTATTTGATTCGGGAGCAACGCATTCATTTATTACTGATCAGTTCGTAGCAAAGCATAATATGCCTGTGAGTCCAATGAAGAAACCGTTGCTTGTTAGTTCACCGGGCGGTGATATGAAAGCCAATCATTTGTGCCCACAAGTAAACCTTAAAATTATGGGGGTAGACTTTCCATCCAATCTGGTAGTCCTAAAATCTTGGGGCATAGATGTGATCTTAGGGATGGACTGGTTAAGAAAGTATGATGGGGTTATCCAGTGTCGGGAGAAGTCAGTTCACTTGACTAGTCCACAAGGGGACAGAATAGAATTTATTGCAACACCGTCACCTACTGGAAAGGAGATAGTGAATTCAATGAAAGGAAAAGTTCTGGAGGACATTAAAGTGGTGAATGAGTACCCGGATGTGTTTCCTGATGACCTACCAGGTATGCCACCTGACCAAGACATTGAATTCAGTATTGAACTCTTACCTGGTACTGCTCCTATATCTAAAAGACCGTATAGAATGGATGTTAAGGATTTGGCAGAATTAAAGAAACAAATAGAGGAATTGTTAAGTAAAGGGTTTATCCGTCCTAGTTCATCACCATGGGGAGCCCCCACACTCTTCGTAGATAAAAAGGATGGATCTAGGAGGATGTGTGTAGACTATCGATCTCTCAATGAGGTCACTATCAAAAATAAATATCCTTTACCCCGAATCGAGGACCTATTCGATCAGATGAGAGGAGCGAAAGTTTTCTCTAAGATAGACCTACGATCTGGCTACCATCAGTTGAAGATTTGTATGGAGGATATTCCTAAAACAGCTTTCACATCAAGATATGGTCTATATGAGTTTACAGTGATGTCTTTTGGATTGACCAACGCTCCAGCCTACTTTATGTATCTGATGAACAAGGTTTTCATGGAATATCTTGATAGATTTGTGGTAGTATTTATAGATGACATCCTAGTATTTTCTCAGAATGAAGTGGAACATGAGGAGCACTTGAGATTGGTATTGCAGAAACTTCGAGAATATCAGTTATATGCCAAATTCAGCAAGTGTTATTTTTGGTTGAAGGAGGTCTCTTTTCTTGGGCACATTATCACTGACGGAGGAATTGCTGTGGACCCGAGTAAAGTTCAGGATGTGCTAAATTGGAATCCACCTAAAAATGTACCAGAGATCAGGAGTTTTCTCGGTTTGGCAGGCTACTATCGACGGTTCATAGAGGGATTCTCGAGGATTGTAAAACCCCTCACGTCTTTGTTGGAGAAGGGAAAGGAGTTTAAGTGGGATGATAGGTGCCAAACTAGCTTTGAAGAATTGAAGAAGAAACTGACCACCGCACCAGTACTGATAATGCCAGATATACATAAATGGTTTGATGTGTACTGTGATGCATCACGACAAGGTCTTGGATGTGTTCTGATGCAGGAAGGAAAAGTGGTAGCATATGCTTCTAGGCAACTAAGGAAGCATGAACAAAACTACCCTACTCATGATCTAGAGTTAGCAGCTATAGTGCACGCACTGAAGGTTTGGAGACACTATATGATTGGAAATAAGTGTCAGATATTCACGGACCACAAAAGCCTAAAGTACATCTTTACTCAAAGAGATCTCAATCTCAGGCAGCGTAGATGGTTAGAGCTGATTAAGGACTACGATTTGGATATACAGTATCATCCAGGAAAGGCCAATGTGGTGGCAGATGCTTTGAGTCGTAAGAGTCAAGCAAACATGTTAGTAGCTCGATTAATGCCCCAGAAACTGTGTTGGGAAATGGCACGACTCGATCTAGGGATAGCTGCACAGAGTGAAAGTATGACCTTAGAAATTGAGACAACTCTTGAACAAGAGATTAGAAAAGGGCAATTGGATGACGAAAAGATTAAGGGATATAAGAAGTTGATTGAACTAGGCAAAGTTCCGGAATTCAGAGAGGATGAACAGGGAACTATTTGGTTTAAGAACAGGATCTGTGTACCGGAAATCAAACATCTTCGTGAGTCTATATTGAAAGAAGCACACGATTCAGCACTCTCTATACATCCAGGAAGTACCAAAATGTACCAAGATTTAAAGCAGAAATATTGGTGGTACGGTATGAAGAAAGATGTTGCAGCTCATGTGGCACTGTGTGATGTATGTCAAAGAGTAAAAGCGGAGCATCAAAGACCAGCAGGGTTACTGCAACCATTGCAAGTACCTGAATGGAAGTGGGAAGAGATTGGTATGGATTTTATAGTGGGATTACCACGTACACGTGATGGATACGATTCGATATGGGTAATAGTGGACAGATTAACCAAAGTTGCACATTTCATACCAGTAAAGACCACCTACTCAGGAACAAAGTTAGCAGAACTATACATATCAAAGATGGTATGTTTGCATGGGGTTCCAAAGAAGATAGTTTCAGACCGGGGCACTCAGTTCACGTCTCGATTCTGGCAGAAACTACATGAGTCTATGGATACAAAATTAAATTTCAGCTCAGCATATCATCCACAGACAGATGGTCAGACTGAAAGGACAAATCAAATCTTAGAGGATATGTTAAGGGCATGTGCATTAAAACATGGTGGAAGTTGGGATAAAAGCTTGCCATACGCGGAATTTGCATACAACAATAGTTATCAGAGTAGTCTCAAGATGGCACCGTTTGAAGCACTGTATGGAAGGAAGTGCAGGACGCCATTGTTCTAGAACCAGACAGGGGAGAGTCAACTCTTTGGTCCAGAGATAATAAAGGAACTGAAAGACAAGTTGAGATACTTCGAGAAAATCTCAAAATTGCTCAATCTAGGCAAAAGAGTTATGCAGATCCTAAGAGAAGAGAAGTAGTATTTGAAGTCAGAGATTATGCATATCTTAGAGTGTCACCTATCCGAGGTCTTCGAAGGTTTAATATCAGAGGAAAGTTATCACCTTGCTTTATCGGACCTTTTCAAGTCTTGGAAAGACGAGGTGAAGTAGCTTATCGGTTGGAGTTACCTGAAAGCTTGGCCGGTGTTCATGATGTGTTCCATGTGTCGGAATTGAAAAAGTGTTCAAGTGAGGTCAGAGTAGAGCATCTACCATTGGAAGAACTTGAGGTAAAGGATGATCTAACATACAAGGAACACCCTGTCAAGATTTTGGATACCTCAGAAAGGGCTACCCGCAGCAAGGTCATTAGGATGTGCAAGGTGCAATGGAGTCACCATTCAGAGGATGAGGCTACTTGGGAAAGAGAGGACGAGCTTAAGGAAGAATTCCCTCAGTTGTTCTCTAATCTTCCTGAATCTCGGGACGAGATTCTCTTTAAGGGGGTAGGATTTGTAACACCCTAAAATTCCATCACTAAATTAACTTAGCAACAAGTGGCTAGATTTAATTTCTTTAAGGACATAAATAAATTATCAAACAAATTGGATTTTAAATATTTAAACATCACTAAAATAATTTAGAAATAATAAGTGTTTGTGCATCATGATTCGAATGCATGGATTTCTGTTTGATTGAAGTTTGAAAGTTTGAAAAACGAATTTTAAAAGAATTTAAAAGAAAAATGAAAGCCTTCTCCCTCTCCTCTCTTCTTTCTCCTCAACCAGCCCAACCCCTCTTTTCTTTTTAGCCCGCGTAATATCCCAGGCCAACGGCCTTTGTCTCGCTTGCGCAGGCAGCCCGGGTTGGCCCATTGCTCCCCGCAGGCCTAGCAAGCGCCGCCTCCCTTTCTTTCTTTTAGCGCCAGAGGCTGGCAGGTGGGGCCCCATGGTCAGGACCTCCTTCCACCTCCAGCCGCGGGATGGCCGCGCCCCCTCTTCAAGCCGCCGGCCGTTACCGACCGGGTCCATCGCTCCCCCGCCATCAAACCTCCTTAATCGAGTGCAGTGACACCCCTCCTTCATTCCCCCCCTTAAAACGGACGTTACCCCCCTTTAACCCCCTCCCCTCTTCACTCTTCTTCAAGGCCGGCCATTAATGGCCATGGCCGCCGGGGAACCGCCTCCCGGAGCCACCCCGAGCCTATTTAAGCAACCCCAGGGCTTCTCCGCATTCCTCCTTCGCTCAATTCTAAGCTCACACGCCTCCCCGTGCCCTAGCCGCCTTTGCCACCGAGTTGGAGCACAGGCCGCCGCACCATTGCCGCCGCCCGAGCTCCTCCGTCGTCGGTGAAGCTCCCCAACCCCTTCCTTTCACTTCCCCTTCGTGTTTGTGAACTCACATGTGCATCAATTTGAAACCACAGGGTCCCTAGCGCCCAATTCGCTCGTCGCCGTCGCCACCCATCGGAGTCGGCCGCCGACGTTGATCTCCGCCGCCGCCGTCTCTTTCATCGATCCCTCGCCCACCGAAGCAACTACGCGCTGTAAGGATCCTTCTCCCGCCCTCCTTTTCGCTTCAATCGAGCCGTAGGGCACGCCGCCACACATCGGCCGCCGACGACTCGCCCCCTTGCGGAGCTAGCCACCACGGCCGCTGGAACCGCCTTCCTAGCCACCTGAGAAGACTACCCGTCGTCCTAGCTTCGCGTAGAGCCAAATCCCGTCCAAAACCGTGGCCCCTAGCTCCTATTAGCGATCGCCGGCGAACCTCCGGCGAGGTTCCGACCGAGCGCCGCCGCGGGCCGGCCTGGCGCCGCCGTCGAGCGCACGCAGGCATCCCCAGCCGTAGATCGCAGCCAGCGACCCAGATTAAAAGGGACGAAACCCCCTTGGCTTGGTCCACCATGGACCAGTGGACTTGGTCCACGGCGCCGGTCTACGATCGCGCCCGCCGTCCGATCAGAGATCGACGGCGCAGATCGCACCCAGCCCGGTCCACGCAGTGGCCACCGGCTGTTTTGTGGAAAACCTCATGAATTCTTTAATATCTTATCCGAACCCTTCCACCTTTAAAAGATCCTCGCATATAGGTCCTGTTTTTATTGTTTTGACCCCTGTTTTATTAGAAAATCCTACCCGAGGTCCAGAACACTCTTTTAATGATTTAAACCTTCTGTTTTTAAGTATAATTACGTTTTAGCCCCTGTTTTCTTGCTGTTAGGACCCTGAAAAGTTTAGTTTATCGCAGATTAGTCCTTATACCTTGTTTTTAGCATATCTTCTCCGTTATAGCTCCGTTTTTAGCGTTCTAGTAGTCCTTGCGATCGTCTCAACGAGCCCGTCGCTTTAGTAGCATGTTTTCAGTCTTTAGGATTGATTGGTGATCTTTTTTATTTATTGTATGCTTTATGTGTGAATCGTAGATATCTTGCCTATTTCAACTGAGCCACCTCTCGGGGACGATCAGGGACAGTTGTTTGAGGAAGAGGAAGTTTTTGCTGTAGCTGAAGAAGGCAAGTGGTCTTCTCCCCCTGCATGTTCTATTTTTATCCTATATAACTGCATTATAATTAAAGTTTACATTTATGATATCATTGCATTAATTTGACGGGAAAACCTTTTTAAGGACCTACCTAGATCTTTTACCCTGATCCTTGGCCTAACCCCTTTTAAATAATGTTTTGGGTAGAAATTGCTAGTTGCTCAACATGGGTTGGATAAATGGGTCTTTTATGGAAATGATATATGTTTAATAATTAATGTTTTGGGTAATGCAAGAGCACTTGATTTAATCGGAACATGGAGAACCACCCAAGAAAACATGCGCAATGACAGTGTCACATGGCTCTGACCTTAGCCGAATAATTAGGTGTGTGATCGTACTAGTGACCCTTTTCCGACAGTAGCAAGGGCGATCCGGGTTGCAGGGGTATAGCCCGGTCCTTTTGGGGTAGTAGCCTTTGCTAAGGTACTGACCACTAGGGAGGGTTATGGCCCGCCCTGATCTGTAACTATGCGGGTCGTTAGTCTTTTGCATGCCTTTGTAAAGGCTTCATAGCGTCCCTATGCAATCACACCTCGGAAGTGTGGTATGGTGCTTGGCCAGCATCGCATGGTTGGGTTTAAAGTTCTTCGGAGCTTTTACGCGAACTGTGGGTAAAGTGTGCAAACCTCTGCAGAGTGTAAAACTGATCGATCAGCCGTGCTCACGGTCATGAGCGGCTTGGACCCTCACATGATTAATAAACTTAAAGACGAGTTAAATCGTGGTTGGTGAAGCTCGATGAGCTTGGGGTGTTTTGTATTTAAGTTTTTCTTAAGTGGGTGGTACGAACTTACACATAGTAACTAGGCGTTCTTTAATTAAAACTTGACCAACATTAAAATGCTAACCGCTGCAAAACCTTAGCCTATCCTTGATAGCCTTGCATCTTCCCCCACTTGCTGAGCTCCAACCATAAGAGTGCTCAGCCTTGTTTATCGTTGTTCAGAGGAAAATTTTGGAGGGGAATTCTACGACGACTACGATGAGATCTGAGGCTTGCGGACCCCCCCAGTCGAGTGCCTGTGGGAGCGGAAGACGAGGACTCGACGAGTAGTTATCGTTTTTCGTTGTTAGAGACCTTCGAGTCATAAGTGGTTAAACTCTGAAATACGTTTTAATACTGTTTATGATATTTCACTCATTTTCGTCTATCATATGTGTGTAAATTAATCCTGGCGCACATATGAGATGCACTTGGTTGCTCTTCGGAAATCAGGTGTGACATTCTTATTCAAAAAATTATGCAAGTACCATCGACACAATATCTAACAAACTCCACCTTGGCGAATATGCCGCCACCTTGAATTTGTCTTGCGCGAACCTCCATGTACACCAGACTTAAGTCACCGTTGCCTCTCTATCAAGAGCTGACTGAAGAAACACCGCTATCCATGCAACTTCTGACTCCGTGACTCCACGTGCAACTGTGGACCCTTCTCTCCTATCAACACAATCTTTGCCAAGCAAAATTAGATTCATCTCCAGCTAAACAGCAACCAAATCTAACACCATGCCCTACCAGACTGCATCCATGATACTGAGAACCTCACAATCACCAACAAGTCACATATCAGAATTGCCACCTTAGCATTGTCCTTCCATTACTGTTGCCATACTATGCCGAGCGCCTTACACCGTAGTCTCCTGTAGTCATGTCCAACTAGATTACTCTAGTTGCAAGGACAGACATCACTGTCTATACTTCCTTCCAGTTCAGCCCTTTGGTACCATCACGCCTTTCGTTTCATGCTTCAGTAACCCGCACGTACAACTCGAATCGATTCGCGCCCTTGCTGATTTGGAAGCACGCAAACTCCTCCTATGCAAACCTGTATCCTGAGCTCGCGTCACGTGTCTCCACGCCACAAAGAATAGTAACTCCATCAACCGCCACGCTCCTATGTCGTCATCACTGATCCTGTCGTTGCCTCTAACTCACGGTATGACTAGCCTGCTGCCGCCAGTCTCTCCGCCATGCACCACGGTATGTTCACCCTGCAAGTGAACTGTCCGCCAATCATCCTGAACTGTCCGCCATGTGCCCCGCGAACTGTTCGGCCCAGTCTATCCATCACAGGTAGACCACCAGCAAGATGCCCCACCTCGACACTGTCAGCCTGCCACCTGACTCCGTCGCTCCATGAGCATCCACTGAACTGCCATCAAACTCCTATCAGTTGCCTTGCATGCCACAACCGAACGCCATCGATAGCATCTGCTCATTGCCAACGAGCCCGCAACGTCGGCCTGAGGTCTGGTCGCTACGTCCGCCTGTTGCAATCTCCATCAGCTTTACGTGACATCTTGTCGTGTCTTGTAGCTCCGCTATGCGCACAACCCTGCTAGCTCCCACGCGACTCATCTTGTCACCATAAACTGATCCGACCAACTTGGCTTGTCGACCGCCAGACAATCCGATTATTGTCTGCCAGGTTCTGGTACCATCTGTTATCATCAAGGAACCCTGCTCGAAACTTTGCTTCGAATTCGCGTGTCTGCACAACCCTGCAACCTCGCTTGCCCCACGTGCTCGTACTCTTGAAGCTGCAACTGATCTGCCTATGTTCAAGATTCCGTGTCCGACTCCTTGCATATATACTACTAACAATAATGCACCAGCGCATCTGGCAGAAACTGAAATAGAAAATCCCAAAGAGAAAAAACAATGATACCTTTTTCCAAAAAAACAACACGTCTCCTTTTCTCTTCGTGATTCTTTCTTCCGTTCCGCCAATCCCATAGCAGCATGTAACTTGAACACTTCCATACGAGCACACGTAGTCAAGCAGGAAACCACTTTTGCCTAGACTCCTGTCCATGCACGGCCACGCAGACCACGTCGTCTTTCGTGTCCAACCGGACACCTGACGCATCCAATTCGCATCGATCACGCACCATCGTCACCGACCAAGCCAAGTGCTGCAGCAACGCACACTCCGTTGCTGACGCCGCAACGGAATAGTCCTCGATGACAACATCCAGCTAGGAACTCTAGACATCATCGACGCTCACGTCGACCTGTCGCGACCATCATCCTGGCCACAACCATGCTCCACCTTACGTCGTATCTGCTACGCACCGATAGTACGTTGCACGACATCTTGTAGATGCATAACCCTCGAATCTCCAGGTGATCTTCTACACAGCCTCTAGATCCAATCTAACCATAGCTCTTGATACCAATTGTAAGAAATTAGCCTTCCGCGGCTACGAGCCGCCTGCTAATCTCCACGCAGCGGAACGACGATTGGATCTACCGAGACGAACTTGCACGATCACAGACGACAATGGAGACACGATCTTTGGTGATGAGGTTCAGCCAAAGCCTACATCCCCGGGGCATGACTACGGGCGCTCCTCCTCAACTACAACACCGGTCGCTCCGGGATCCCGGCAATACGCCGTCTTCCCCCTGCGAGCCTGTCGCTATGTCGTCGTGGTTACAACAACAACACCCCTCTCATATTTATGAGGAGGCTCGGGTTACAAAGTATGACACAGACTCTACCCTATACTGCTAAATACAACTCAAGTCTCATCGTAACCGAACTCGTACAAATATTCGACACAATATCTAACACCATCTATTTTGTTTGCTACATGCTTATTACTGTAGGTACTTTAAGTTTGATTTACCCTTTTGGGTATTTGCAATAATTTTTTTGAATGAGACAAATGGTCAAAATTGAAAGAAAAAGTCAATAGCGACAAATATTTTGATATGGGGGGAGTACGATTTGCTACCCTAAACAATTAAAGTTGGTGCAAGATACCTCTAATGAAGTTCGTCTTTTTTTTATCATCATATATGTTGAATTTGAAACTTAACTTTTGCTCCATGTTAAATAATTATAACATATTTTAATATCATTTATATGTATATATAGCTAATTACTACTAACGTAGGCAAATAGTATAAAATATGTTATATAATTTTTGGAGTATTATTTGTTGTGCCAATTATCATTTTGCAAAATTCCAACTAAATTTAACTTTATGTTGAGAAACAAAAAGGAAAAATTGTGGCAAGGGAATGCATTGGACTAAAATGAATCGTTTGGGGTAGTAAATTGTTTCGAAAAAAAAATCCTGCGGAATAATGCTACATCAGAGTTTTTGAAAACCTTTCGTAGTGTACGTGTTCAGAGGCTGAAATAACACTTCACAACGGTGGTATACACTGTAGGGTTTACAACGGTGGTACACACTGCAGAATAAAATGGTATACGGTTGTGTGAAGTGGTGCTCAAAGGAAAATAAATGCTAAAATGATTCCAATGGTGTGAGTATCTGAATCTCCATGTAATTTTATTAAGGGAGAAGCGGCCACATTGCGAAGAGGAAGACCAAGAAGCTGGAGTAACTGAACTGGGTTCCTTGAGAAGCGCCATTGACTGATTTTGAAGCTGAAATAAAGGAAACTATGTGCGTTAGTAATGTAAAAATATTGAATTAGACCTCTTAAAAATATTAAATTAGAGACAGAATAATTCTGGAACGCATGACTTACATGACGCTGGAGAGCGATTGGCTGCAGCTGCGAATAACAGAGAAAGAGAGAGGTGTCATTTCCACATACCTGACAGCTGTATATATATATAGTTTGAAAAGAAAAACCGATTCCAACGAAATCCTAAAGAGCTATAAATTCTTTATTTTTTATTTGAGGATTATTGGTGAGTAAAGGATATTGGATACAGTAAGGTACAGTACTATTCTAGAGCAAGACGCTGAACACAAATTATATCGTACTTATCATTACTCATTACATGGACGTATCGTACGTACCTGGATCACTGCAGACGCTGTCGGGAAGCTTGACGCCGCAGTTGGAAAACATGGTCAACCCCTTCTTCACGTCGAGGCCCATTGCGGCGACGAGCGCCTGATTGTTGAGCCCGTCGCAGAGGCAGTACATGTCGCCGTCCATCACCTTCTTCGCCGGCGCGCAGCACATGTCCAGGGGTTCCCGCGCCTCCGCGCTCGTCGTGTTCTGGTAATACACCATGCACCCCAGCAGCATGGAGGTGCAGGTCAGGTTCCGCGGCAGCATCGCAGACGGAGTCCCCGGGAAGGTGGGCAGCGACGGCAGCGACATGGCAGGATCATCCTGCGCCGCACCGGCCGCTGCGACGACGGCGGCTGCGAGAGCTGAGACAAGCAGTGTGAGAAAGGCAACACGCGCCATATTTGTGGTTACTAAAGTTGTTGTTGTTGAACATATGGCACCGTACCGTACTATAAATACAACAAGCAAGAATGCAAGACGACGACAGTCGGGGAAGAATTCGATCTGTAATGACAGATAATAATCATATATAGGTCAACCCCTGGACCTGATCATGAGGAGTACGTGGAGGGCATGTTCCCAACGGACGGTAGTTCCGTGCTCGCCATTACGTACAATTCTCGGTCAACTCTAAGGTGTCCATGTGAATATGTGATCATGTGTTGTGTCTTGGTCATCGGTGACTGCCTGCAACAAGCTGGCATGCGCTTGAAGAAATGCTGCTATTTCTGACCCAAGATATCGGGGGTCAATTAAGCTATACTCCGATCAGTGTCCCTGTGTTTTTTCTAGAGAATCACACATATATCTCAGGCTTGTTTTTTTAGTTGTACCAGTATTTTTAGCCCCGATACAAATAGCTACATTTGTATCGGGCGGTGGCTCTGACCGGCACAAATGTGAGACCATCACATCTGTACCGGGCGGAGCCACCGCCCGGTACTAATGTGAGGCATTTGTACCGGATTATTGCTTCACCCGGTACTAATATGTATGCACCCGTGACCCTCGATTTTTCTAAGTCACACGGTCCCTTTCCCCTTCCTATTTACTGTTTGTGCGCCTTTCCTTATTCCTCCTTCCCTCATTCTTATCGCTTCCTGTTCTCACCTCTCTCTTCTTCCTCCATGGATTTGGATCGGGCAGGCCTGGAGGGGCCTCGCCGACGTGGCATGGCGTGGCGCGGTACGCGTGAGCGCGACCGGCTGGAGTGCTGGCGCGAGGAGACCAAGGGTGAGAAATTTTCTTGATGTTGTTTCTTGATGTTGTGAGCTCTTGTTCACATGTTTCTTGTGAATTCGTGATTGTAAATCCTATTTGTGTTTGAATGAGATGAGATGAGATGAGTGAGATGCGAATGAATTTGTAATTGTAAATCCTATTTGTGTAGTGATTTGTGTTGTGATTGAATGAATGAATGGATGGATGGATGACTGAGTGAGTGAATGAATGAGAGAAAAGAAAAGAAAATGAAAAGAAAGAAAGAGGAAGGAGGGGGAACGACAACAGAAGGGAGGTGACGGAAATAACAATTGTACCGGGGGCGTAACACCCGCGGTACAAATGTTTACATTTTAAACATTTGTACCGGGTGGGACATCCGGTACAAATGTTATCCCTCATTTGTACCAGTTGTATACCCGGTACAAATGAGGGTTACCAACTAGTACAAATGCTCATTTTTCTAGTAGTGACTCCTACCGGCCTCTATACTGTCCCGTGGAACATAGGGAAAGCTTATGAAACTTTACTTTTCTTCCTCGGATCGGAGGAGTCTGTCAATATTCTTGCATGTTTTTAAATTGATTAAGCAGTAAAATATCTACTATCATTTGTGCAGCATATAGTCATGATATGAACATTACTTTTGTTTTTAACTGATCAAATTAATTTTCTAACTCAATGGAGAATGCATTTCTATGTACAATGTGCAGGCGCCCGGGGGCTGATGAGGTAAATGAAATCTTGCCGGACATAAACAACATGAAGACTCAGCCACTTGCATTGGTGTATGACTCCTCATCATGCATTAGCAACCAAACTTTACCAGTCAATAAATCTAGAGAAACTCACCTAAATCTGGTGCGTAACTCGCAAACACAATCAGTATTGTTCAAAGAGTTTTAGCACATGCTCCCTTCAGTTCCTAAAACAGCCTGTTTTTTTATCGTTTTGCCCCCTTCCAGAGCACAGTGGGTAAGATGCTCACATATATGCTGTATTAACTGTGATGTAATGATCAATAATTGGCAGTTCTTCAGGTATATATCCAGATGCTTGCCCATCGAACTGCTAGCTCTGGTAGTGCCAAAGGAGATGCAAAGCAAAGAGAGATGTACACAGGTAGGTAATACTACATACAGTCAGGGGCGAAGCTACATAGAGCTAGCCGAGTGCACATGCACCAGGGAAAAAAACTAATTTTCAGTGATTAGTAATGAATTTTATTACATATATATATTGAAGTGTCAAGTGTGCACTCGGATCCTCCGGGCTCTAGCTTCGCCCCTGCATACAGTTGTTGATGAAGATGATGAGTTGGGCCAGCTTGTTGATGTTTCACGTGACAGTGCAGTCGTTTGAATTGTATTCTTGGCGTGGACATTAGTGGCTGTTGTCCGGCAGAACGTGCGATGAAATTTGCAGTAGTCCATCAACATTTCGCAGCTTTGGCAGGCTGCGGTGCGGGAGCCTGGCGGCGGCTCTCGCGGCTGGCCGGATCCCCCGTCCTCGTCGTGCGGCGTCTGCTTGGCTTCGAGCAGGGGCGCAAGATCTGCCCGTCGGACTTCAAGAGGAGGACAGCCGGATCCCAGGCGCCCGTTTTCCCACAAATCCGTCGTCTCGTGATCGGATCCGTTGCCTCCATGGCCGGATTCGGTTCTCCTTGACCGGGTCTAGCTGTCTTGAGAGTGGATCCACCATCCCCAAGCCCGGTTCGTCGTGATGTGCATGGCTGCACCGCCGACGCCCCACCTTCTCAAGCGGCACGATCCGACAGCCAGATCGACGGCCCGGGCTTTCCACCGTGTCGACGACCGTCTCGATGGCACACAGAAGTCACAACGTGGCTACGGCGGCGAGCGTAGGAGTGCCCGGTGAAAGCATTGTTTGGTACATTTTGTGCCAACACCGACACCACTGGTGACGTGTCCCTCGTTTTGGAGGTGTTGCTGAGGCACTACTGCTCGTCGCTAGAGACCTTGCAAGACCTCACGCCGCTCGCTGCTTGCACATAAGCTGCAGGCAGGGGTGCCTAAGGAGGAGGACGAAGAGGAGATGTGGTCGCACATCCAGTGGCGACTTCGCGTCTTCGCCGACACAACGACGGCGGCCGTTGCTCCCTCATTCTAATAGTGAGCAGCGATCACTCTTTCGACGGGGACAAGTGCATCTCCAATAGCGACCATTCGACAGCATATGCGTATTCATCGCCGAATCTGATCCACATTCGGTTTGGATCGAGTGTGGGCCGGTTTGCCAGCTGCAGTGGGGGATGTCCGGAAGGCGACATATCACTTTGCCTTTGCGTCGGGCGCGCTGAAGTGGGGTTTTCATGGGTCTCAATTCTTCGACGCCATGGATGCTAGTTGATCTTTAGTACACTTTTCTTGTACTAGAGTTTTTTTTCTTCTTAGATCTTGTAATAAGTTTGACTGTGTGTGGTCACGCAGAGGATTTGGCGTGTGCGTTACCGCAGAGGCCGGAATGAAATTCCGTAATGTAAAAAAAATCAACATTTTCGTATAGCCGTAAAGGTATCTAACTGTACATGTTTTCAGTGTATTGGTTGGATGGAAAGTATGCTAGCTGGGCCAAGCGCATTGCAAGACATCGACAGGATAGAAGAAAAAGGAGAGGACTTGGTCTCAAAAACAAAAACAGAGAGATTGACAAAGTTTTTCTTCAATATGGGTGAGTTTAGTCATTAATGCTATATGGAATGATTGTGCAATGTAAACAACCAGAAGCATTGCAAGACATCGACAGGATAGAAGTTTGACTGCACCTATGTACCATTGCCTAAAACTTTGTTATCCTATGTGCCATTGTTAGCAGTCTGTTAGCTAGAATGCCTCCGTTTGTGACTTGACAAGTGAGACCCTGCACGCAAAATGACCATTTTGTCCTTGTTTTGATGAACAACGCACATGTGGATGGCACGGGAATGTGACAACACTAAAAAACCAAGTAAAAGACTTTAAGACAACAAATTTCATCTCATACATATTTAACCAAGACATTATATTTTATTTCAATAGCCAACACAACAAATTTTTTTAATCAACCAAGACATCGGCTTTTTTTAACAAACAACACATCATTGTTTAATCGAGCAACACAACAGCTAAGTTTGGATAACATAGCAAATAACAGGAAAACCTCATACGTTTTCAAATTCACCACACAATAGCTAAGTTACTTGTTTTCATTCAACACATAGGAAAAGACTAGATCCAGCAGTTCTAAGGTCCTGGTCATGTAAAATGACAGGAAAACAACAACTGTTTCTCAAGCATCACATCACCAGGTCCTAGATGCTCGGATTCTTCCGGTATTGGAAATAAGGCTGGTGTGAGACATGAGTACCACTGGGTCCCCACTAGTCAGGGTCACGACCGTCCCAGACAAATAGGTCTAGACTATCAGAAGACTCGCCGACCTGACAGTGGGCCCAACAAACCTGATCTGTGGCCCCAAAGACCTTCTAGAAGATTCCTCCAGAAGACCTAGTCTGATACGAGACTTGGTGTGCACTCCAAGACGTCGGCCGCACTGCCAGACAATCCGCAGATGCGGAATAATGTTGTACGAGTAACCAACTAGAGATAGGTTTCCGCTTGTAACCGACCAGGACTCTGGTCCACCGACCGTGTTTGCCAACCAATATAAGGCGGCCAAGGGCGCCCTTTGATGTAACTTCACCATGCCTATAATACAACACCAATATTTGGACGTTGGATTTTACTCTCTAGAGGCCTGAACTAGTATAAATCGCCTTGTCTCCTGTGTTTCGTCGTGATTTCCGTGTACTACGCTAGCATACTCATCGCGGTCTTAGCACTCGATCTCTTCCATCGAACAAATAAACCACCGGGGTTGACCCCCCTTTGGACTGCTCAAATCTAAACCTCTCACAGCTGGCTGGGCACATGCTGATGCAATTTGATGCTTATTTGGTGTGAGTTTCTTCTTCACCCCCATCTCCTTTATTCGTGAAGCATGGGGTAGCACAGTCTCCAGTGGCTCTGTTTGAGTAGGTCCAGCGGCCGTAGCAGTTGTGTCTTCATGAGAAGGGGCTGGTTGCGAAATTTGGAGTGGAACATAGTCATTTGAACTGGTTCCAGATCTGTACATTAATACCAATATTAGTTATAACAACGGTAATGGTAGAACAATTATATAAGAAAAATAAATGGACAACTAGTTACCTGTTAGAAGGATATGAACTTGATGTAGTGGTAGATGACCCCTTGCTATTCTTAGCACCTTTAGTTGATGATGATTTTCTCTTCCTTTTGATGTGTGTAGCATTGACCACTGCCTCATTGTGTTGGAATACCATTACTGATGGAGTAGCAACCACAACACTAGTCTCTGTATTACAACTTGCTGCATTTTTTGCTTTTTCTTTTGAGGACTCTTGCATAACATGAAAGTACAAAGTTAATTAAGTTAATCAAGTTGTACATATGAATGACAGTAATTAAGTGTACCTTTCTGCCTCCATTGCATCTATATCTTTTGGATTTCCATTCTTCCATGTATACCAGTGATGCCCTAACTATTTGCATATGGGGCACTCATGTGACTTTCCCTTCCCCTTGCTGCCTCCCTCAATAACTGATTTCATCCTATTTTTCCTCCTATCTCCTGTGGATTCGAAGACATGAGTTGCTTTGGGCCACATGGTCTTGTCGGGAATAGAAGAGATAGAACCTTCATATGTAGCTCTGAATTTATTGACAGAGAAGTGACATGGTAATCCAGTTTTGCACCAAGAATTGAAATGATGTATGCAATTGCATGTTTGCATGGGATGTCTAACCCTTGCCACACCCTATAGGAACATGTTATCTCTGGTAAATTAACCACAAACCTATAGCCAGTACCCCCCTTGGCACAAATTTCTGCTATACTTTAGGTGAGGATGTGATCACTTCAATGTCAAGGTTGTAACTATCCTCCCTTAGCTTTTGCATAATATGAGGAAGAATATTTCCTTCAAACTTGTTAGCTACTCTCTCTGTAAAACCCCGGATTTTCATAGAAAACCCGAATCCCTGTACCATCGCGATAGTCCCTGGATCAGTGGCTATCGCGTACAGAACGTCTCACAGATAGATACACAAAGTCATACATCGCATCACATAAAGATAATAGTACATTAATTTATTACATGTCCATTATGGAGTACATCATTACAAGCCTCTTGGCTGAATCAGAGTGAAAAATTCTACGCAACGGTAGCTATCTCCTCAGAAGGGTCTCCATCTTTATTCTTCCCGCCACAGGCAACTCGAGCGAAGCGACGTATCCCTCAGTCGTACCATCCGTCGGCGTTGCAGTCGAACTCGGACTCGTACCCTGCACACCCAAAGTCTATCCCCAAGGAGTGGGATAGGTCCACGTCACCAACCGTATGCAGCTTTAAGTGGCCTAACTTCTAAAGGGAAAAGAGAGTAGACAAGGAATCGGCTGTGGTTTCCTAAGCAGCAGCAGCAGAGTATAAACAAGGTATCTCCATCAATATCCCAAAACCCAAGTCTCTCAACACAACCCGGATCCAACTGGTCACCCAGAAGACCCGTCACCAGCTCCTACTCCTGTCTAGGGTCGATGCGAGAACTTCCTCTCCTCGCACCTCAATGATTACAACCGGAACGACGAGGTAGATGGAGCCTCTCTCCTCTAGCCGGCGGTAACCACGGCTCACCACACTCTCACCTATAGGGGAAGGTAGAAATCCCAAAACATGAGGAACGAACATGTCTTCTAGGCAGTGTCCATAACCGAGGACGCGGCTATAGCTATAGATCGAACAACTCGCGCAGCGTGTACACCCGTACCCATCCCGGAATGGTACCCGGCCGGTGTACGGCCGACCGAGCCCATCCTACCGACGAACTCTCGGTAGTTACGTACCCACCCCCGCATCCGGCCCTCAAAGCGGTCCTCTCCGCAAGGTGAAGACAAAGACCGGAACTGTGAAATGCTCCTGTGTGGCCACATGGGAGACGCTCTGAGAGGGTGGTCTCACCTCCACCGCTCCCCACAGATACCCTCTATCCTTCCTAGGCAGGTATGGTTCCGCACTTGCCGAGCTCAACTCGGCCCTATCCCCACTCTCGGCGGGGTGGTGTGTACGACGTCCTATAAACAAGTTGATCCACTCGGTTTCAGACCGGGGCGAGCTCATGTCCTCCAATCGCACGTAAAACCCCAACACCTAGGCTCCGAAAACCGTAACAGGAGGGATGCACTGAGGAGTGCACCCCTATCCCCGATCCCAGATCGGTTGTTTCGAGCTCACCCCCGCCAAAGTACCCAAAACGCCTTCTCCTGCCGGTTTTTACCCCACACACGCCAAGAACCACTACTCCCATCCCAACACATGCATCGCGAAGCTCGGCTCACATACACGCCCACATAAACATATATAGTAGTGGTAGGACAATCAAGGACAGGGTAAATAAAGAGGCAGTGCAAGGTTCATCAACATGCATACATAAAGTAAAGCGCTAGCAATACTACTCAGCAATGCCTAATGGGTAGTTCGAATCGGTCGGGCGTGAACCTGGGGTCGGGTAGTCCTCCGCGGTGAAGTCGTCGGCGTAGTCGTACTCCTGGCTCAGCTCTCCGGCTCCTGCTGCTCCTAAAAGCGCGAAGAAGGAAATAAATAGCGGTCCTATGGCAACTTAAATCCAAATAAGAGCAAATAAGATCCAAAAAGAGGCAAACCCTAGTCTAGCACGGAGTTCGGGTTTTTAGAAGATTTTCAGAAGAAGTTTCATATTTTTCGGAGTTAAAACGGATTTATTATGAATTTCCAAAGATAAAATACATTTCTGAAATTAAAATACGCATATACAATATTGCGGACTCTTAGCTAGCTATAGGGTAGCTCCCGGCTGGCTCAAACCTAGCTTTAAGCTAGCCGTAGGCCGGCTACGCCCACCGATGTGGCTGCCACGCCGGCCGGCTTTAAGCCGGCGGCGGGCCGGGCGTGGCTCGCCACGCGGCGCCGCGTGGCGCGGCGCGCGGCGGATCCGGGGTGGATCCGCGGCGCGCGGCCGTGCGGCGCCCGTGTGGCCTCGGCTGCGATTGGCCGGCGCACGGGATCCCCCCCGGATCCCCCCGCGGCCACGTATGCGTGTGGGCGCCCGTGTGCGATCCAATCCCCCGGGTTCCCCCCCCCCCCCGCGCGCAAGGTGCTTGGCGATATGCCCGTGACGGGGGCGGCGGCGCGGCGGCGGCTCGCCGGCGGCGAGGCGCTCTCGACCGGGCCATCGACGACCGGGCAAGGTCGAGGAGAAGCAAGGCTCGGTTTTTGGCCCCCACGCGTGGACGTCCTTGGCTAACGATGGGCGGCCACCGCGAGGCGAGGAGCGGCGGTGGACCGGCATGGGCGGCGGCGCGGCGAGGGTCGCGGGGACGGCGCCGATCATTGCCCGGCGCCCGGGGTTGGTTGCGACGGGTCCTACGGGCGCGAAAACACCTAAAGCCGGGGCTTTCCCCCCCCTAGGTTGCACCGGACGGCTCCCGCCCTCCGTGGCGAGCTCCGGCGGCGGCGGCGGCGCGCGGTGCGAGCACGGCTCCGGCCTAGGCGTGGCTCGCGTGCGTGCGCACGGTGGCTAGGGCGTCGAGGCGGTCGTGTTGCCGGGCTCGTGTGGGAGTGCGGGCGTTCGTGCGCGTGTGGAACGGGGTCGAGCGGGCCCGCGCGCGCGGCGCTGCGGGGCACGACGGCGGCGTGACGCGCGTCGGCGACGTGAGGACGGTGCGGTGTCAAAAAAAAAAGGAAACGGCGGCGTGTGTGCGCGCTCGCGGCGGCGGCGGCGGTGGCACCTGCACAAAAATAGCTCCCCAGCCTGGCACGATGGCCGGCATCACCAGCGGCGGCGGCGCGGTGGCAAGGGCGGTACGGCGAGTGCAAAGCGCCGCGGCTCGAAGGCCGGGTCAACCACAGAGGGGTGAGGGGGCTCTGCCTCACCTTGGTGGCCACGGGCCGACGTGCGGGCGGCGGTGAAGCGGGGGCGGAGCGAGAGGAAGCGGGGTCGCCGGCGTGGAAGGAGACGGCGGCGCGGAGCGAGAGGAAGTAGGGGCGTCGCGGTCCTTGGCTTCGCGGCGTCCTCGGGCTCCCACGAGCGGTCCTCCGGTTTCGCGGGGTCGGCGGCGGGCGCGGTGGGCCTCGGGTCTCCTTCTCCCCTCCTCCTCCTCCTTCTTCTCCCGGGCGGAGGTGGTGTGGAGCGGGGCGAACTCCCCGCGGCGGCTAGGGTTGGGGGCTACCCCGAGGCGCGGCGGCGGCCCTCTTATAGCGCATGGCGGGGCGCGGGACGCGTGGACGGCGCGGATGGCTCCGGCGGGCGCGGACGGCCGCCGGGGCGGGGGGGGCGGCGGCGATGCCCGGGCGACGTCGCAAAGGGGAAAAGAGAAAGCAAAAGAGAGGGGTGACGGGAGGAAGAAGGCCGACGCCGGGGGCGACGTCATCCGGGCCCCACCGGCGGCGACCGGTGCGGTGTGTGGTAGGTGGTAGGCGGGCCGGCGGTAGGCCCGGGCCGCGGTGGGCTGGAAAGGGAAGAGGTGAGGGTGTCGCGGCGCGCTGGGAATAAGAGAAGGAGGTGGCCTGGCGGACTTGGAGCATTTGGGCTCGCGGCCCAGAGGCAATCCCTTTCCCCCTTTTCTAATTTCTTCCAAACCCCTTTCTAATTTAGATTCAAATTTGAATGCAGATTCAAATTTGAATTCCCACTCAAATAAATTCCAAATAAGACCAAAAGACTCCAAATTTCTCACACTAGCATTTTTATAATTCCTAGGAATTTCATTTAGCTCAAGATACATCTAGGGATTAAAGGAGAGAGAGGTGGAAGACATCCTTATTTTAAGTTGACATGCACTCCAATGATTCATCGAAAATTGTAAATCCACATTTTTATTAATTAACATTCCTCCAAATTTGAGGGATGTTACAGGACTCCCCCCTCACAAGAATCTCGTCCCCGAGATTAAGAAGTTACCTCTGTTTCGAAGAGATGAGGGTATTTCTCCCTCAAGGCTGACTCCTTCTCCCATGTAGCTTCGCGCTCGGAGTGGTTACTCCATAACACTTTGCAGAAACGCGTGGTGGTGTTTCTGGTCGACTTCTCCGCCCAGTCCAGGATCCGAACCGGGTACTCCAAGTACTCCAGGGTTTCCTGGACGTCGAGCGCCTGAGCAGGCACTCTCTTCTCGATGACCACGCACTTCCGAAGTTGGGAAACGTGGAACACCGGGTGCACTCCCGTAAGCTCCGGAGGTAGCTCGAGTCTGTAAGCCACCTTCCCGACCTTACCCACAATAGGGTAGGGCCCAACGTACCTAGGGGACAGTTTCCCTCTGATGTGGAACCTCTTCGTGCCTCGGAGGGGCGACACCTTCAAGTAGACGTGATCCCCTACTTCAAACGAGACATCTTTTCGTTTCGCGTCGGCATAGCTCTTCTGCCTGCTCTGAGCTACCTTTAGGTTCTCTCGGACCTTGGCGACATTTTCCTCGGCCTCAACAATAGTGGCGGGACCGAAAAAAGTTCGCTCCCCCACCTCGGACCACATCAACGGCGTTTGACACTTTCTGCCATACAGGGCTTCGAAAGGAGCCATCTTCAAGCTGGCCTGGTAGCCATTGTTGTAAGAGAACTCGGCATACGATAGGCTCTTTTCCCAATCAGACCCATAGGTTAACACACATGCTCTCAGCAAGTCTTCTAGTACCTGATTCACCCTCTCTGTCTGACCGTCGGTCTGTGGGTGGAACGCGGTGCTGTAGTTCAGCTGGGTGCCCATGGAAGCGTGCAAGCTCTTCCAGAACGGGGGCGCGATGAAGCGAGGTCCTCTCGTCCGACACAATGCTCCTCGGAGCCCCATGAAGCTTCAGGATGTTGTCCACATACAGTTCTGCAAGTCGGCTCACGCTGTAGTTCGTTTTCACTGGCAAGAAATGTGCTACCTTGGTTAATCGATCCACAATCACCCAAATGGAGTCATTTCCTTTCTGCGTGCGTGGCAACCCCACAATGAAGTCCATACTGATATCATCCCACTTCCACGTGGGTATCTCGAGCGGTTGCGCAGCGGCCGGCGGAGCCTCCGGTGTTCGGCCTTCACTCGGCCGACACGTGTCACATCGAGCGACGTATTCAGCAATATCTTCCCTCATCTTTTCCCACCGGAACCGTACCTTCGGTGTCTTTATACATCTTGGTACAACCAGGGTGGATCGAGTATCGAGAGTCGTGGGCCTCTTTAAGGATCGAGTCCCGGATTTCCTTGTCCTGAGGCACGCAGATGCGGTCCTTCAGCCACAGTGTACCTTGTTCATCGAGGCGATAGTCAGCTGCTTTGCCATTTTCCATCAGGCATTTTACCTCTTGAATCTCTGGACACTCCTTCTGAGCTTGGCGGATCTGGTCTTCGAGTGTGTATTTTACCCGCAACTGGTTCAACTGCCCCTCCTCCACAATCTCTAAGCTCAGCTTTTCCAGCTCTTCATGCAAGGCGGGTTGCTCCTCTCGCACCATCAGGTTGTTGCAGTAGTGCTTGCGGCTCAGAAGCGTCGGCTACGACGTTTGCCTTACCGGGGTGGTAGTGAATGCTCGGGTCGTAGTCCTTGATCGGCTCTAGCCATCTCCTTTGCCTCGGGTTCAACTCCGACCGGGTGAAGATATACTTCGACTCTTGTGATCCGTGTAGATGTCGCACTTGTTCCCCATCGATAGTGCCTCCATATCTTCAACGCATGAATGACAAGCGGCTAGCTCGAGGTCGTGCGTAGGGTAGTTCTCCTCATGCTTCCTTAGTCGTCGTGAAGCGTATGCCACTACCTTGCCTCCTTGCATCAACACGCGGCCGAGTCCTTGCCTAGACGCGTCACGGTACACCACGAAATCCTTGCTCGCGTCGGCGGGGGTCGGGACCGGGGTAGTGGTGAGACGAGTTTTGAGCTCCCGGAACCGGCTTCGCACTTGTCCGACCACACATACGGCGTGTTGCTCTTCAACGGTTCTGTCATGGGCTTGGCGATCTTCGAGAAGTTCTCGATGAATCGGCGGTAGTATCCGGCCAAACCGAGAAAAGCGCGGATCTCCGTCACGGACTTCGGTGAGCGCCACTTGGACACGGCCTCAATCTTGCTCGGATCTACCGCAACTCCTTTAGCCGACAACACATGACCCGGAAACGCGACTTCCTCCATCCGAACTCACACTTGCCGAACTTGGCGTACAACCGATGTCGTCGAGCTTCCCCGGCACGACCCTCGGGTGCTCCTCGTGCTCTTCGCCGTCCGGGAGTAGACCCAGATATCGTCAATGAAGACGACGACACACTTGTCCAACTCATCCATGAAGACCTTGTTCATCATGTTCATGAAGTATGCCGGGGCATTGGTCGGGCCAAACGACACGACCGTGTACTCATACCGCCCATACGGGTTACGAAAGCCGTCTTGTGGATGTCCTCCGGCGGATCTTCATCCGATGATAACCCGACCGGAGATCAATCTTCTTCGAAGTACTTGGCTTGTCTCGACTCGATCCATCAAATCATCAATCCTGGGCAGTGGGTACTTGTTCTTGATGGTCACCGCATTCAGGGCGCGGTAGTCGACGCACAGACGTTGCGTCCCATCCTTCTTCGGTACGAATAGTGCCGGTGAACCCCAGGGTGAGGCACTCGGCCGAATGAACCCTTTCTCGAGTAGCGAGTCTAGCTCTGCCTTCAACAGTTTCAGCTCAACCTCCGCCATACGGTACGAACTCTGGGCTATCGGCGCCGTTCCCGGCACCAGGTTAATCACGAACTCCACATCACGATCAGGAGGCAATCCGGGCAACTCCTCTGGAAACACATCCTCATACTCACAGACCACCGGTACGTCCGATATGGCCTTCGTGTGAAGGCTGTACACGGCCGGTATGTCTCGAGACTTCATCGGCTCGAAGGTAACCCTTGTTCCGTCGGGGGTGCGGTAGTGTCACCGGTCTCGGCGAAGTGGAGATGACACCTTTGTGGGCGGTGATCCAATCCATTCCCGTATCACGTCGATACCATGGGAAGGCGCACGGTAAGATCCCCATAGAATGCGTGACCTTGGATGACCACTTCCACTCCTTTGCACGGCGAGGTGCATCGGATATCCCCGAGCGGAGAGCTCGTGATGATTGGCATCGTTCGGGTGGTTGTAGGGAGGGAAAGTTTATTCACGAACCGAGAGGTGATATAAGACCCGGTTGCACCGGTGTCGAAGAGAACCAGAGCAGAAGTACCACAAACCAAAAACTTACCGATCACGACATCGGGGGCATCGGCGAGCCTCCTCCTCGGTGAGGTGGTTCGGCCTCCCACGGCCGGCGGCCGGGGGCGGCGCAGCCTGAGGAGGTCGGCCTCCTGGAGCAGGTGCCCGCGCGGGGGTAGCAACAGCCTTCTTGTCGGGGCACTCGAAGGACTTGTGGCCTGGCTTGCCACACGCGAAGCAGGTGACGGTGAAGCCTCCTGCGGCGGGTTGCGCGGTGCTCGGTGGAGCTCGAGTGTAGCCTCCAGTCTGCTGGGGGTAGCCGGGGTTCCTCCCTCCGGGGAACGGGCTACGTCCACTCCCTCCGAAGCCACGCCCAGGCTGGTTGTGCCCCGGGCGGTTGCTCTCCCTCAGCATGTTGCTCTGTCCGCTTCTCGGCTTCTGGAAGGATCGGTCAGGCTGATCCCGATCTCCCATCCTCTTCTTGCCCCTCATGCGTTCCTTATGGCCCCTCCTCTCGTCCTCGACCGCGATGGCGCGGTTGACGAGATGGCGCAGGGACTTGTGCTCACTTGCCTTCAGCGCCTGGCGAAGGCCGTGGTGAAGGCCTCGCGAGAACCGGAAGCGCTTCTTCTGGTCGGTGTTGGTGTCGTCGGGGGCGTACCGCATCATCTTCATGAAGTGACGCTCGTACTCCTCAACCCTCATCGCACCCTGAGTCATGGTGCGGAACTCCTGCGCCTTCTGGACCAGCAGCTCATCAGGAAGGTACTGCTCGTGAAACGCCTCGCAGAACTCCAGCCAGGTGATGAAAGCTGGGTTCGGGTGGGTGGCAGTGTAGTTGTCCCACCATGCCTTGGCAGGACCCTCCAGCTGGTGCGCGGCGATAGCGACTCACTCCTCGTCGGAGCAGACGGTGAGGTCGAGCTTAGTCTCGATCACCCTCAGCCAGTCGTCGGCCTCGAGTGGGTCATCCGAGTAGCTGAAGGTGGGGGCCTTCAGGCGGATGAACCTCTCGATCTTCCGTGTGAGGTCCTCGTCCTGCGGAGCGACGCGGTTCCCACCGTTGCCACGGTGCTCCATGGCCTCCGCCATCCTCTCGCATCGGCCCGAGTCCGGAGCGCCATCACTTCCACCAAGTTAGGTGGGGGTGGTGGCGGCCGTTCCCGGCCGGCGGGGCGGCCTTGCTCGGTCGCTCCTTGCTCAACCTCGGCCTCGGGGTTCTCGGGCGGTGGTGGCGGTGCTCCGTCACCTCGGGCCCTAGCCCCCCAAAGCTCCTCCACGCAGGGGTGGACGGCCACGGCCACGACCGCGTCCACGCCCCTGCCGGGCTTCATCCTCGCACCGCCTGCCTCCTCGAGGCGGGCTATCAGCCGGTTGGAGCGGCGGATCGACATCCTTCTGAAAACATAAGGGAAAAGGAAGAAGTTTACGCACGTCACTCACCAACTCACACATGAGTCTTAAGCATTCAAGAAAATAGTTCTAATTATAACCTACACTCAAGTAGAAGATGCATTAAGACACAAATAACACCATTAAGATCCAAGCACACATCAGACATGATTATTACACTTGCTCCCCTGAGGCTGACTCAGACCTTGGGGTAGCAGCAACAAGTCAACGATCTAATACATTGGTACAATCTCAAAAGGGTAGTGTCTACATGGTGTGGCATGACTCTCTTCATGCACCGGAACATGCTCGCGGCTGCATGGAACATCTCATGGAAACTACTAGCATAAAACACTACTCTAGGTCATGCCTCCTGCTCAGCTCTCTACTCCGTGCGTGCCCTGCGGTACGTGACGGGGTAGCGGTCCTCGGTGGGGTAGTCGGGCGGAAAGATCCGGGGACACCAAGGCGTGAGCCTCTCGAACCTCCTCGGTCTCGACGGGGGTCGGCGGACGGGCCATCGGGCACGAGGTGAAGCTTGAGGCGTGAGCGCGGTGCGGCTCGAAGGTCTCGGTGCGAATCTCTCGGCGAGACTCGGGGGGTAGCTCTCCGTTGAGCTCGAAGAGCTCGTCCACGCGAAGCGAGTCGGCGTCCTCCCAAGTCCTCCTCGGTCCCTCGGCCTTGTCCCTCGGGTAGACGGCCGTGCGCGTGAGCCACACGATGTTGGCGACGTTGTCCGCTCGGCTCTTCTCCGGCCTTCTCCACCTTGAGCCGCTCACACCCGAGCGAGGTGAGCGCGCACCGTGAGCAGAGTCGTCCTTGCGCTCGAGCTTGTCCTTCGGCTGTTCGACTCGCCGTCGACCGCGTAGGTCCTCCTTGGTGTGCAGCATCTCCTCCCTGGTGTCCACCCTCTCCCTCTCGGACTGCAGCAGGACGGTGGTCGTGCGGTCGAGGCTCAACTCGAGTTGGCGAACACGGTGGCGTAGAGCGGTGTTCTCCCGCTCCAGCTCGGCACAGCGGGGCTGGTACTGGAGCGCGTCGATGGTGGCGTCCCTGACCTGGCCGTAGAGGGTACGTGACTCGTCCTCCAGTCGGCGCGCGTACTTGTCGAGGTCGACCAAGTAGCGGCGGTCTCCACCAGGGTCTCGTCGGTCTCGCGGAAGGGAGCGGCGTCGACGTCGTCCTGGATCCCCTCGTACGAAGGAACTCCGTCCACGAGCGGTGCGAGGCGCCGTAGTCCCGGGGTAGCGGCCCGAAGAGTCCCGGTCTCGAAGGAGGCGCGGTCCGTGCGAGTAGGCGGCCCCGGGGCCCGGCGGCGGCGACGTCGAGCGCGGTCGCGACGGTGAGAGCAGCGGCGCGCGGACCTCTCCCTTGAACCCGGGGAGGCTCGGGTGAGGGAGCACAGCGACCGTTCAGAGCACCATCCGCCCCGTCACGGCGGGTACGTACTCGGCGCGGTACGTGACGTAGGTCGGAGGGACTCCAAGCCTGAGAAGGGCCCTCTCCATCCAGTGGCAGATCGCCCCGCACGTCTCGGGGGTGATCTCCGCGACCTGGTGCTCCATCTCCTGTGAATCGCGAGAAATTTTCTGTCAGCGCAGGTGAGTAAGAAAATTTCAAAGAGGGAACGAGTTTTATAACATAGCTCAAGGGTATAACTATAAAGGTAGAGCGCATAGAGTCCTATCTCTATCGACCTTTCCTAGGGATACGTGCTACGGTCAAGCATGGCTCTGGTACCACCTGTAAAACCCCGGATTTTCATAGAAAACCCGAATCCCTGTACCATCGCGATAGTCCCTGGATCAGTGGCTATCGCGTACAGAACGTCTCACATATAGATACACAAAGTCATACATCGAATCACATAAAGATAATAGTACATTAATTTATTACATGTCCATTATGGAGTACATCATTACAAGCCTCTTGGCTGAATCAGAGTGAAAAATTCTACGCAACGGTAGCTATCTCCTCAGAAGGGTCTCCATCTTTATTCTTCCCGCCACAGGCAACTCGAGCGAAGCGACGTATCCCTCAGTCGTACCATACGTCGGCGTTGCAGTCGAACTCGGA
Source organism: Cenchrus americanus (assembly GCA_947561735.1). NCBI lineage: Eukaryota > Viridiplantae > Streptophyta > Magnoliopsida > Poales > Poaceae > Cenchrus > Cenchrus americanus. Next base: position 73,783,741 of record OX387240.1, read on the forward strand.
ATCGTACCCTGCACACCCAAAGTCTATCCCCAAGGAGTGGGATAGGTCCACGTCACCAACCGTATGCAGCTTTAAGTGGCCTAACTTCTAAAGGGAAAAGAGAGTAGACAAGGAATCGGCTGTGGTTTCCTAAGCGACGACGAGCAGCAGAGTATAAACAAGGTATCTCCATCAATATCCCAAAACCCAAGTCTCTCAACACAACCCGGATCCAACTGGTCACCCAGAAGACCCGTCACCAGCTCCTACTCCTGTCTAGGGTCGATGCGAGAACTTCCTCTCCTCGCACCTCAATGATTACAACCGGATCGACGAGGTAGATGGAGCCTCTCTCCTCTAGCCGGCGGTAACCATGGCTCACCACACTCTCACCTATAGGGGAAGGTAGAAATCCCAAAACATGAGGAACGAACATGTCTTCTAGGCAGTGTCTATAACCGAGGACGCGGCTATAGCTATAGATCGAACAACTCTGCAGAGCGTGTACACCGTACCCATCCCGAATGGTACCCGTAGGTGTACGGCCGACCGAGCCCATCCTACCGGCGAACTCTCGGTAGTTACGTACCCACCCTCGCATCCGGCCCTCAAAGCGGGCCTCTCCGCGATGAAGACAGACCGGAACCGTGAAATGCTCCCGTGTGGCCACACGGGAGACGCTCTGAGAGGGTGGTCTCACCTCCACCGCTCCCCCCACGGATACCCTCTATCCTTCCTAGGCAGGTATGGTTCCGCACTTGCCGAGCTCAACTCGGCCCTATCCCCACTCTCGGCGGGGTGGTGTGTACGACGTCCTATAAACAAGTTGATCCACTCGGTTTCAGACCGGGGCGAGCTCATGTCCTCCAAGCGCACGTAAAACCCCAACACCTAGGCTCCGAAAACCGTAACGGGGAGGGATGCACCGAGGAGTGCACCCCTATCCCCGATCCCGGATCGGTTGTTTCGAAGCTCACCCCCCGCCAAAGTACCCAAAACGCCTTCTCCTGCCGGTTTTTACCCCACACACGCCAAGAACCACTACTCCCATCCCAACACATGCATCGCGAAGCTCGGCTCACATACACGCCCACATAAACATATATAGTAGTGGTAGGACAATCAAGGACGGGGGTAAATAAAGAGGCAAGTGCAAGGTTCATCAACATGCATACATAAAGTAAAGCGCTAGCAATACTACTCGGCAATGCCTAATGGGTAGTTCGGGAATCAGTCGGGCGTGAACCTGGGGTCGGGTAGTCCTCCGCGGTGAAGTCGTCGGCGTAGTCGTACTCCTGGCTCAGCTCTCCGGCTCCTGCTGCTCCTAAAAGCGCGAAGAAGGAAACAAATAGCGGTCCTATGGCAACTTAAATCCAAATAAGAGCAAATAAGATCCAAAAAGAGGCAAACCCTAGTCTAGCACGGAGTTTGGGTTTTTAGAAGATTTTCAGAAGAAGTTTCATATTTTTCGGAGTTATAACGGATTTATTATGAATTTCCAAAGATAAAATACATTTCTGAAATTAAAATACGCATATACAATATTGCAGACTCTTAGCTAGCTATAGGGTAGCTCCAGCTGGCTCAAACCTAGCTTTAAGCTAGCTGTAGGCTGGCTACAGCCGCCGATGTGGCTGCCACGCCGGCGGCTCTAAGCCGGCGGCGGCCGGCGTGGCGTGGGCCACGCGGCGCCCGCGTGGCGCGGCGCGCGGCGGATCCCGGGGTGGATCCCGCGCGCGCGCGGCCGTGCGGCGCCCGTGTGGCCCGGCCGCGATTGGCCGGGCGCACGGGATCCCCCCCGGATCCCCCCGCGGCCACGTATGCGTGTGGGCGCCCGTGTGCGATCCAATCCCCCTCGGGTTCCCCCCCCCCGCGCGCAAGGTGCTTGGCGATATGCCCGTGACGGGCGGCGGCGCGGCGGCCGGCTCGCCGGCGGCGAGGCGCTCTCGACCGGGCCATCAGACGACCGGGCAAGGTCGAGGAGAAGCAAGGCTCGGTTTTTGGCCCCCACGCGTGGACGTCCTTGGCTAACGATGGGCGGCCAGCTGCGAGGCAGGGAGCGGCGGTGACTGGCATGGGCGGCGGCGCGGCGAGGGTCGCCGGGGACGGCGCTGATCATTGCCCAGCGCCCAGGGTTGGTTGCGACGGTCCCTACTGGCGCGAAAACACCTAAAGCCGGGCTTTCCCCCCCTAGGTTGCCTGGACGGCTCCCGCCCTCCGTGGCAGAGCTTTGACCGGCGGCGGCGCGCGGTGCGAGCACGGCTCCGGCCTAGGCGTGGCTCGCGTGCGTGCGCACGGTGGCTAGGGCGTCGAGGCGGTCGTGTTGCCGGGCTCGTGTGGGAGGCGGGCGTTCGTGCGCGTGTGGAACGGGGTCGAGCGGGGCCGGCGGCGCGGCGCTCCGCGGGGGCACGACGGCGGCGTGACGCGCGTCGGCGACGTGAGGACGGTGCGGTGTCAAAAAAAAAGGAAACGGCGGCGTGTGTGCGCGCTCGCGGCGGCGGCGGCGGTGGCACTCGCACAAAAATAGCTCCCCGGCCGGCACGATGGCCGGCATCACCGCCGGCGGCGGCGCGGTGGCAAGGGCGGTACGGCGAGTGCAAAGCGTCGCGGCTCGAAGGCCGGGTCAACCACGGAGAGGGGGTGAGGGGGCTCGCCTCACCTTGGTGGCCACGGGCCGACGTGCGGGGCGGCGGTGAAGCGGGGCGGAGCGAGAGGAAGCGGGGTCGCCGGCGTGGAAGGAGACGGCGGCGCGGAGCGAGAGGAAGTAGGGGCGTCGCGGTCCTTGGCTTCGCGGCGTCCTCGGGCTCCCACGAGCGGTCCTCCGGTTTCGCGGGGTCGGCGGCGAGCTGGCGGTGGGCCTCCGGGTCTCCTTCTCCCCTCCTCCTCCTCCTTCTTCTCCGGCGGGCAGAGGTGGTGTGGAGCGGGGCGAACTCCCCGCGGCGGCTAGGGTTGGGGCTACCCCGAGGCGCGGCGGCGGCCCTCTTATAGCGCATGGCGGGGCGCGGGACGCGTGGATGGCGCGGATGGCTCCGGCGGGCGCGGACGGCCGGCCGGGCGGGCGGGGCGGCGCTGATGCCCGGGGCGACGTCGCAAAGGGGAAAAGAGAAAGCAAAAGAGAGGGTGACGGGAGGAAGAAGGCTGACGCCGGGGGCGACGTCATCTGGGCCCCACCTGGCGGCGACCCGGTGCGGGTGTGGTAGGTGGTAGGCGGGCCGGCGGTAGCTGGGCCGCGGTGGGCTGGAAAGGGAAGAGGTGAGGGTGTCGCGGCGCGCTGGGAATAAGAGAAGGAGGTGGCCTGGCGGACTTGGAGCATTTGGGCTCGCGGCCCAAAGGCAATCCCCTTCCCCCTTTTCTAATTTCTTCCAAACCCCTTTCTAATTTAGATTCAAAATTGAATGCAGATTCAAATTTGAATTCCCACTCAAATAAATTCCAAATAAGACCAAAAGACTCCAAATTTCTCACACTAGCATTTTTATAATTCCTAGGAATTTCATTTAGCTCAAGATACATCTAGGGATTAAAGGAGAGAGAGGTGGAAGACATCCTTATTTTAAGTTGACATGCACTCCAATGATTCATCGAAAATTGTAAATCCACATTTTTATTAATTAACATTCCTCCAAATTTGAGGGATGTTACACTCTCCCTATGATTCCACTTGATCAAAATCTTCTGTCTTATATTATGGTGTCAAGCAAGTCATCCATGTGCTTTCCTTTCTCACCCTTTTATCTAATCATTGAATGACTTCGCCAAATTGTTAGTCACACAATCCACCTTTGATAATGTCCTGAATTGGCTCCTTGTCCAAAGTTTTTTGTGTTCTTCTCGTAGATATTTCATTGCCTCCGATTTGGCTGCAACCATTACTTGGTAATGCTTCTCAAACATATAAGGGCTCCATGAGTAGAAGCCCACAAGTGATCATCAAAAACCTTTCCACTGTACCTCTTCTTGAAATTCTGTACTAGATACCACATACACTCTCTATGTTTAGCATACGGAAAAACTGTACTAACCCCATCCATGACTGGCACGCCACAATCTGTGGAAAATGTGAGCCCTTCTGGGCTTCCTATTGCTTCCTTCACCCTCACCATGAACCACTCCCGATTCTCATTGTTTTTTTGAATCAATTCAACCTCATGATTTTACTAACACCCTAGGTTTATCAAACTACTGATCATGCTACCAAAACATTGACAAAATTTGTTATGCCTATTTCGGTTATCATGTAAGAGGAACATAGTGTATGGCTTTCCATGGGCTATAAGGCTGGTCGCATTGGGTACGCCACGCCCAACGCTACGGTGTGCTCCAGTATGCATGTAGCATTTTCAAGCCCGCACCAAGGGATGGCACTGCCTACGGGATGTCCCGTTCGCATCCAGCTTCTCCCAAATGCAGCACAGTCCAGTACGCATGCTACGCCCGCGTTGGCCCCACCTCGCGTCTGGGCGTTGGTGCTCCACGCCATTGCACAGAGAGAAGCAGCTGCGACGCGCTGGGGACGACGCGCATGGAGCTCCGCGTCGCTGGGGAGACGGAGGGGCGCGGGAGGAGTGAAGGTCGCAAATTCATCTCTCCTGTTGTTCTCGTCACGCCATCAGAAAAGAAAGGAGGAAGGACACCGGGAAGCCGGCAATGGACGTCGCGGACGCCGGATGAGGGCACGCTGGAGGACTCCCCTACTCCACACTGGCCGCCTACGTCGCCTCCCCACCTCCACCTCCCTGCCCTGAGCTCGATTCACCACCGCCCAAGATCCTGTGTCGTACGGCCTCCCGAGCCGCATCCACCTCCGTCGTCGCGGGATGAGACCGGGCGCGAGTGGTGGGAGGCAAGGGCACGCCGCCCCATCCCTAGCTCGAGGCTGCCGCATTGGTCCATCTTCGGGCTCGCCCGCCGTCCGCATCCGTCTTTGGGCTTGCTCGCCCGCCGAAGGCCCAGTGGAGGCTGAGGGCGGTAGCCGAATCGACGGCGCCAGAGACAAATTGTTGCCGCCGCCGCCGCGTCGCGGAAGGCCTCCCTGGCAGAGATCGAGATCCGGCTCGCCTCGACCACCACGAGCAAGCGCGGGGCGGCTGCATCTCGTCGTGCACTCGGCGCCATCGCCAGTGGGGGAGGGAGGGCCGAGTCATCGACACCGCCGCAGCACCCGGCCTCCCAGAGTCCCAGGGATGGCGGCGAGGTGGCTGCCGGAGAGAGCGGGGAAGGAGGGCCGACGGTTGGGGAGGTGTGGGTGGAGGGATCAGGGCGCCGCTAGAACTAGCAAAGGCGATAGGGTTGGTGGGAAGAGAGAAGGGTGAGGGTGGGGAATTATTAGTTGGAGAGTAAGACTTGTGGGTCTCACAACGGGTAGTTGGTGTAGAGTATGAGATACAGGGGATGACGGGTGCGGGAGAACAAATACTGTACTGAAGAATCTTGATGACTAGGCAGAATATTCTGTTTTAGGTATGCAAATGAGTATCACGAGGGCGACCAGCCTAAGATCTATATTATCTGTGTTAAACCCATGGGCTTTGCTTTTTGTTGTTGACGAGTAAATTCACTATTTTCTCTAGCGTTCCAACGGTTTGTTGCTTGAGCTGAGAAAGTGCAGTGCCATGCATGTCTCAGTTTTTCTGTAAATCCTGTAGGAGTTGGCAGGATAATCAATGTTGTGAAAGATAAGATTCCAATGATATTTTATCTGAAAAGATTGTATAGCATTCCTGCGTTGCAAAACACGTTTAACGTGAATTTTTATATGAATCTCTTGCTACGAGCCTGTTTGGTCTCCTGCATAGGCTTGAACCAGGCGCACCGTATGTAGGCATCGTTAGTTTGGATGCCTGCCAACCTGTACAATGCATTCTCACAAGATTCAGACAATATGGCTTGTCGATAATGGCACTGTTCAACAGAATTCATCCAGTGTTCTGGGAGATTATGCTACTTGAAGACACTAGAAATTGAAAAATTATGTCACAAATGCATGTCAAAATCTGGGGATTCTGCTTGTCCAAATTTATCAGAAGTCTCGAGTGAATCAGGAACCCAAGGGTGGTGAACAGGATGAATGTGAGTATGGTGAGGAGGGTGAAGGCGAGTGTGGTGAAGAGGATGTAGGAAAGGGTGGTGAAAAGGCTAAAGAAGGTGCTACAGAGGAATAACAAGAGGTGGAAAGAGGTGCTGAGGAAGATGATGTGACACACATCGAAACAACTGGTGTGGTTGATGAGGGAGAACAAAACCCAGATGTACCGAGACTGTACGAGAGGCAGTTCTAAGACGACAAACGTGCATTGGAAGATGACTCCTCAGATGATGAGGATGATAAGTATGAGGAGCATGTGCTAAGAGATTAGCAGAACTATGATTTCCCACAGCTTACTATCAATGCTAGTGGGAATGTGCCATGTGAGTACAGTGAGAATGAGATTTCAGTTGGCGTCCTGTACCCTACTTCAGAATATCTTAAAATATGCAGTGAAGAGGTAGACTACCTTGACTACTCAAAGGGAGTTCAAGGTAGTGAAGCATCTTAGCACAATTTGCCTCACTCGCTTGCTGCACATAATAGGTCATATGAATCCTGGCAGCTACTATGATATCAAGAGTTATAATTGTGTATAGAAACCAAACAAGTTTGTGCTTCGGTGTTCATTTATAGCATTGGGAGCCTTCATTCAGGCATTTTGACATTGTCGACCGGTCCTTTGTATATATGACATTTTTCTTACTGAAAAATACAAAGACACAATCCTTGCAACTATTGCAGTTGCAGCTAATAGTAACAATCAGTTGCTGTCATTGCCTATTGCTTTTGTAGAGAGAGAGAACGGTGACAGTTGGTACCGGTTTCTGGACTGAAGATGACAGTGGTGCAGGATGTGTAGAACGTGTATGGCATACACAATAGGCACAAAGGTATTTTGCAAGCAATCGATGACATAAAAGATGGTAGCCAAGAGCACCAAAGAGAGACATGGTGACCAGATGTTAAGAGTAGGTGATGCATTAGACATATGAGAGAAAACTTCAATAGCTAGTTCAAGAACAAGACACTGACTAAATTGAAGTGGTTGTGCGAACATAATCAACAGAGGAAGTTCGATGAGATTTGAAAGAAATTAGATATCTGACTTCCACATGCGCCTCAAGATTTTGAAGCTTTGAAAGGACCTTGTGATGCCTAGAGGGGGGATGAATAGGATCACCTCAAATTTCTGAAACAAATGCAGCGGTTAAAACAACTGTCGGTACTACCGACGTTGTGCCGGAACTACCGATGGGACTCGGTACTACTGACAGGGCAGAGTTCTCTAAAACGAAATTTGAAATGCAAGTCGATTCTAGAAATTCTACTTGAATCAAGAGTTTAACTTAGAAGCTAAGAGCCTCCTGCAACCAAATATATGAGATGGAGCACTGCCAAGAGATAGATCGAGCACAAACAAGTTCTAGGGTTAGAGAGGACATCTCGAGCAAGAATTGATAAGACAGGATAGGTTAGCCTGTGGTTACGCCACCATAGCAGAATATCAAAGTCTTCTACATAATCAGTGATAGGGTCACTGTCCATGTATGTTGTTAGCTCATTAAGACCAGATGGAGCAGATGAAGATGAGCAGGCAGGGGATGCTCCAGGACCTCCAAAGAGCCTTCCCCATGCCTGCTTCCTCTTACCTGCATGAGCAGCACTAGGAATTGTAGGCCTTTCAGATCTCTTTTCACCATACCTTTTCTCATATTTGCTATACAACCTGCTCATTTCATCTTTCACATCACCATAGTAAACACTATAAAAGGTACCAGTTTGCTCAGTAAGTAATTCAAGCATGTTGAAGAACCCTTTCATCTTAGCTCTAGGATCAAGAATGAAAGCATATGAATACAACAGTGGTGGTGTTTCCCTGTACTTAAGGAATTTAAGTTTCATAGGCATTGCAATGTGTCTAAAATTAGCATCATTTTCAGCTTTACGCAAATGCTCAGCAAATTCAAATATATGGTGCAAAACAAGTGGAGCAGTGGGATAGTAAACACCAGACAAAGAACAAGTGCATTCATAAAACATTTCCATAAATTTCATAGTTGTTCAGCACAATCCCAATTCTGCAGAGTTAACAATGTGTCACCATAATTAGAATTAAGCCAGACAGAGAAGACATCTCTGTATGGCAACAGATGTTTAAGCATCAAATTAGTGGAATTCCATCTAACATCCATGTCCAAGCCAAATTTTCTAGGTTTAGCACCCTGAGCCTTGCAGTAATTAGCAAACAGTGCAATTCTTTGATTAGATGAATTCAAAAAGTTGATTGCAGTTCTAAAATTTTCAAGAACAGGTTTGAACACCTTCAAGCCAGCCTTAACAATCAAGTTAATGATATGGCAAGCACAACGCTGATGCACAAGCAAGTACTTAACTTTGTGAGGATCTTCCCTAGTAGGTGCATGATAAGAGCCCATGTAACCAAACAAGACAGGTTGCAAAATATCAAAAGCCTTAGAATTAGCAGAAGCATTATCTAGAGTGACAGCAAAGACCTTATCAGTTAAACCGAACTCCTCAACCACACATGCAATCTTGTTAGCTATGTTTTCACCGGTATGTGATGCTTCAATGAGCCTAAAACCAATCACTTTTTTATGCAACTCCCAATCAGAACCAACATAATGAGCAACAACAGAAATGTAGTCCTCCTTAGCATTACCAGACCAGATGTCAGAGGTTAAGGAAACAGATGAACAAGCAGGCAAAATAGAATTTGTAAGCAGAGCACGGTCATCATCAAACAATTTACGCATATCCCTAGTGGTGGTTTGTCTAGAAACTTTTTCAAATGCAGGGTTATGAGCACGCTTAATGTAATCCTCAAAGGTCTGTGTCTCACCAATCCCTAAAGGAAGATCAAGCCTAGCAATCAACCGACATAGTTCAATACGAGCACGAGAAGCATCATAAACTCAGTTATGCAACCCATCAGCATTCAAAGAAAGCCTAGACTGGACCTTACGATCTTGATCATGTTTTTTCCTACATGCTCGCATGTGCCTATTCAAGGTTCCAGTCCCAATCGAATGCCTAACAACATATTTCTTACCACACCGTTTGCATATGGCATGAGTTCTAACCTGATTTTCATCGAAGACCGGAACGAAATCCTCCCAACAAGTAGCAGAGAGCTTACCAGGTCCAGATGAGGCACCATTTGTGTCCTCGGAACCGTCCACCCCACCGTCGGCAGCGTCAACATCGATCGGGCCGTCACCGAGATCGATGCCGAACATCGCGGCTGTGCCTTCGCAGACGTTGTCTTCATCCTCGATCTCCAACTCCTCCACGGGCTCGGGATTCTCTCTGTCGGCTCGATGATTGTACTCATCCGCAGCTACTGGCATGGTCACCCTAGCCGACGTGGGGAGGGAAGGCTGGCCCCAGCCCCTCCCTGCAACTCCGGCAGCTCCCCTCAACGGTGGACAAGTGCGCTTTGGCGGCCTTGCCATCGTGCCACCAGAAGAGGAGGGCGCAACGTCAAGCACCAACGACCTGAGAAGAAGAAGAACTCAGGGTTAGGGTTTCCACTTTGAACAAAGCAAAGAAAGAAGAGGTCAAGAGGAGCAAGATCTAGGGTTAGGGTTTCCACTCACCTACTCCACCGGAGCCCAGTGCCGGAGAAGAGGATAGGGAGCCAAGACCCAACCAGAGGACGACATAGACTCCGTTAGATCGACGGCGAGATAGAAGAGCTCACAGATTCACGAACTCACATGGTTCACGGTCACCGGGGAGGTCGGGAGGGAAGGAGGGATGGAGACGGATGGAGGACAGAGGGGAGAGGAAGGCCGGAGGCGGGAGGGAAAGGAGCGAGGTCACCGGAGTAGGGCCGGCAACGAGCTCAAGGATCCAGGCGGCGACGGATCGTGAGGGAACTGGAGTGGATCCAGATCTAGAAGAAGACGATGTGTTTGAGAGAGAGAGAGAGGAGGTTAGGACAGAGGGGAGAGGGAGGCCGGAGGCGGGAGAGAAAGGAGTGATGTCACCGGAGTAGAGCCGGAGCCGGCAACGAGCTCAAGGTCAAGGATCCAGGCGGCGACGGATCGAGAGACGAGAGCCTGGGATGCGGTGCGGCGAGGCGACCGGGAAGGGGGGAGGGACGGGGAACCCTAGCCGACGACCGGCGCTTATATATAGCGGCCGGCGCTGGCCGCTGGGCTAGTGAGCTGGGCTCCCCGCCTCCCCGTGTCGGCCGGGTCATTTGGCCCGTGCCGTGCCGTGCCATGGGCCGGGCCGGCGGCCCAAACACGACGACCGGGCCTCATGCCGTGCCGGCACGGGCACGGGGGCCTGCGTGCCGTGCCGGCCCATGGGCCATGCCAAAAGTCCGTGCTGCGGGCCGTGCCGACGGCCCATGGGCCGGATGGAAATCTATACCTGCCAGCCAGGCTGTGCGCATGCAAAATACCACCGGGGCCAGGCTCAAGGAAAACGAGGGGAGTGGCCGTTTCTAGCGCGACAAGCTCGCGTGATGCAGCATCCGTGCGCGGGGGAGCAAAAATGAATTGTGTGCGAAGAGATTTGTCGTGAGTGCAGTTAACCAATCAATAGTTGTGAGCAGTCAGACTCCATAGCAACAGATAACCAAACACTACTTCAAGTAAGGCTACCGAGAGCCTGGTTCCTCTAGTACGAGTCTGGCTCACAGCACGAGGAAACCAAATGCAGATCCCGAGTAGAAAATGACGATGTGGCACACTGGTAGGAAGTCATTCTATCAGATTTCGTATTTGACAGACTAAGGGCCTGTTTGGGCCGTGAGCTAGAAAATCGCGTTCTGTTTGGGACCGTGAGCTAGAAAATCGCGTCCTGTTTGGGACCGTGAGGTATAAAATCGCGTCGCGTATAAGCGTAACGCAGCTCCAAGGGCGCTTTTGCGATTCTGCCTCGCGTAGTTCATTTTTCGTGTTTTGCTGTTGCGGGTGGCCTGCGGATGCGAGACCAAAACGAGTAGTTTGGCGGGATTAATTTGCTTTTTCTGCTTATAAGCTAAGCATACATGGTCCCAAACATGGCCTAAATTGGAAATTTATGCGGTAGTTTTTTTTAGTACTTCCTCCATTTTTAAATTTATGACGCCATTGGACCTTTTTCATTACGTTTGACCATTCGTCTTATTCAAAATGTTTTTCAAATATGTAAAAGTATAAGTTGTGTTTCAGCCCTATTTGGTGATAAAACATATCAAATAAAAATATTTAATAATTTTTGAACTTTTTCTGGATAAGAGGAATGGTAATGAAAAAAATCATGATTGGGCTTGTAGTTCAATAGTAGGACAGTCCAGTAGAACGCTACCACCAAAGTTCAAATCATGGTGCTCGCACCTTTTCCTGGATTTTCTAGGATTTACCGGCATTATGCGTTAAGTGGTAAGCGACGTGCTCGTCGTCGACGAGGCGCCATTGGTGACTTCGAGAATCTTCCAGATCTGCCGGTGCTCGGTCCGTCGAATGTGCTCATAGAGGTAGTGTTTGCGTACATGTATTCATAGGGTGAGTGTGCTTAAAAAAATAATGAAAAAAATCAACAGCGTAATAACTTAGGTGATAGTTTGGGTAGACGTTCTTAAAAACAAAGATCATGCCGGCCCACCTTCAACTGGCCCAATGTACGCCCGCCCGCTGAATACGTTTTTAATAACTTAGATGAATCGGAGAAATGAAAAGCCCCTTCTGATTCTCGCGCTCTCCGCGTTTCACGCCTTACGTGTCGCACAGACGTTGAGTTGGTTGTTTTGCGATAACGCCCTCCACATTTATGTGAATCACGAATCTGTCTAGCGCGTCCGAACCTCAAAGGTACCAGGTTTGTGTATTTTGCGAATAAGACCTTCATCTAACTTTTATTTCTAGGCGAAGAAGAGTAAATTCGATGGTGGTGTCGTTTTCCAAACACCCCCCGAGACGTTTTTGCGAACAGCCCCTCCCACTACCCTACCCCCCTCACTATACCCCCCCCCCCCCCCCCCGCGCGCCGCGCGCCCCGAACCCTACCTCACTCCCCTCCCTCGCCTCCTCGCGCCCTCGCTCTCCCCTTCCCCGCCGCCACCCTCTCCCTCCCTCGCTCTCCGCCGCCGCCACCTCCCCTCCATTTCTCCCGGCGGCGCTCGGCGCGGCACAACCTTGTCGCCCTCTCTCTCCCATTCCTCCCCACCGCCTCCTTTTCTCTCCAAGATCCGGCACAGGTACTCGTCCTCCTACATCGAGGCCACCACCACCATAGCTCGCGGCGACTGGCTGTCGGCCATGGAGATAAGGCGGCTGGAGGCGAGGTTGAGCCGACAACAGTCAACGGCGCCCCCCCCCCCCCCCCGCGCGCCGCTCGCTCCGAACCCTACCTCACTCCCCTCCCTCGCCTCCTCGCGCCCTGCTCTCCTCTTCCCCGCCGCCACCCTCTCCCTCCCTGCTCTCCGCCGCTGCCACCTCCCCTCCATTTCTCCAGCGGCGCTCGGCGCGGCACAACCTTGTCGCCCTCTCTCTCCCATTCCTCCCCACCGCCTCCTTTTCTCTCCAAGATCCGGCACAGGTACTCGTCCTCCTACATCGAGGCCACCACCACCATAGCTCGCGGCGACTGGCTATCGGCCATGGAGATAAGGCGGCTGGAGGCGAGGTTGAGCCGACAACAGTCAACGGCGGCGGTGGCCATGGAGGACTCCGCCGAGCTGTGGGACACCAGATCCAGCACCGACGGCGGCGGTGGCCATGGAGGACTCCGCCGGGCGACGGGACACTAGATCCGGCGCGGCCTCCTATGCCTCCCCTGCCATGGTCGCATGGTGCTCCTCCCAGAGTCGGATCCGCGCTCACGACGACGACTACCTCCATCGTCGCCTCCTCCCCGGCCTTCCCCTCTCCTGCTCCAACGACGAGACCACACGGTGGCCGGCGGAGTCCGGCGCGACCCCTTCCTCTCCTTCCCTCCCTCCCCTACCATGCCAGGCCGGCGCTGCTGATGTGGGCGCGGTGTTCATCAGGGAACGAGGATGAGCACGATGCCAGCGCCACAGCAGGTCAACCTCTTTGTCGCGTGTATGTTCTATTTCTTTTCGTATTAAATAATGAAGATTTATGCTTGATTTTAGATCTTTCTCTTGCTGAACCTGCTGCTTTAAAGCTGCTGTTGTTGAAACCTCATGTGCTCTTTGTTTTGCAACAATTCACAAAATTGTTCTTATTGTGTTTCAAATGCTACTGCTACTGGGGAACGATTTCACAGGTGCAGACGGACAAGGCCTCCATGCTTGATGATGGCATTGAGTATCTGAAGCAGCTTCAACTACAATTGCAGGTGACCAAGCTGATGTTGTGCTCTATGATTACCACCAATTGGGATATATAAGCTGATGGAGTAATACACGGTAACAATCAACATACATGTATACTAAGTGAGTACTCAAGAGATGTGTTAGGTTTGTGTAGGTAGTACAATTTTAGAGTACCTGAAAATAGTTCGTGTCTGTGAGGTCACAGTAGCTTACTCGTGCATTTGTGCTTGTCTGTTTGATTGAAAAAAGGAAATAAGATCAGAGATTAATAATAAAGCATGTAGGCAAAAAAATGATATGCAGATTTACATGTTCTTTGAGTTAAACAAAACAGATCCTTTTGGTTTAGAAAAAAATGTTTTTTTGGGTTTAGAGCCCATCTGCCTTTGATGTTGTGAACTAGATTTTTGTTGGCACTTGCTTATATGATATTAGTGTGATTTAGCAAATTGAATTCTTTACTGATTCAAGGCCTTTTCCCATCAATATCAACACTTAACCTTTGATCATGCCACATAAATTTTCATTGATACCTGTTTAGAAAGATATTTGCAATAGGATACCACTACTTTCCATCTGTGCAAAATGATTACACATTGTGTATTCTTTCCAATTCCCTCGATGGTGCGCATGATCTTAATGCAAGTCAAATAGGATTTATTATAGGATGCTCTTAGCCCCCCTTTTTTTGGTATTTCTTACTAACACACTTTTTTCTTTGAATTCTTGTTTGATGTGGTCTGTTCAGGGGAAAGGTCCTCCAGATTTGATGGTTCGACCTCCATACCTCCTCACTGATCCGGATAGGAAGGATGACTATGACTTGAGGGTGTGACCAACAGGAGAAATAGAAGAGTAATGCATGACTTTTACCTACCAGCTACAGTGAAAACAAGTAAAACTACCAGGTAAGAGTGTTAGGTTTCTAGGTCACTTACCCACTTCAGACTTACATTCTTCTCCACTCAACTAATCAGTTAATAAGTTACTATATGCTCAAAACGTGTTGCTTGATGACCTCTTATGGTTAATTGCATAGGTGAATTGTTGTTACATCCATTTTGTTTGCGGATGCTTTTTAAATCAGAGTGAGGAGTTTTCTAATCTAAATTTAAATTTGAGAGTGTACATGCCCATACATGTGATGTCATACTACAAACCCAAGCATATCACCATGCCAATGGTGCTGCAAAATAAATGTTGAGTTGCCAATGATGCTATGTTTCTTAGCTGAGCCTATTTTCTGCCAACGAACATATGCAGCAATCAGTGCAATTCATCTCTATTCTTTTTATACTGACTTGGGTCATTTGACGTATGTAGTAATTATTGCCATTCTTTCATGATCTCTGTATACTCTTCTTACTAACCTGATGCATTTTGCAAACGCAGTCATGATTGCGATTTTTTATGATATATATATGCTCTTATTGATCGGAGGCATTCGGCATGTGGAGGGATGGTTGCATTTCTGATTTATAATCTTTTATTTGTATTGGAGGCATCGGTATGTAGTGATGGCAATTATTCTTTGAATACTAGATTTGAACCATTTGGCTGTCACCAAACTGAGTTAATGGTTTCACTTTTTTTTTTCTATTTTGTGCACACTATTTCCTAATGAATCTAACTCATATGTTACATTTGTATTGTTTTGAAACAATTTTTTCATCTCGGAATTTATATATATAAAGTAACTATTTTCACATTTGCTAAATATTTTTCATAATTTCTTATCAGTCTGAATGGAGCAATACAAGGGACCCCATAGAGGTGGTGGACAAGACCATGGGTCCCTCCTAGAATAATTTTATTTTCTTCTTGACACAGTAAGATGCTCATATGATCTTCATTATCGTTTGGAGACACCTAACAAGTTTGGCCGAATGTATCGTGATTAGGAGCCTTTCAGTACAGAAATCTTCGCTCATATGAACTGCTAACTATGGATGCAATTCAGTTTGTTACTAGCAATAGATACATACAATCTTTGTTCATGATGGAGAGCACTTTTGATAGGGCGCGCAACGCGCACCGATTGTTCTAGTAGATAGATGATGCCGCCGCACCGCCCGCCTCGATTTGCTCCACTCCATTTCGTACTTTCGTAGCGGGACTGCGCTGCGGGTGGCGAGGATGCCCATCTCCATTCTTTTTTTTAACGAACCGCACAAGATAGTGCGTGTTTCATTGATATAGCAGAGAAAAAAACAAGACTATGATCCTGGAGATCATAGGCAGGAAAAGAAAAAAGAAGAAAAACTAAACTCGCCCGGTTGGATTGGGACGTCAACACGGGTTACCTCACAACTATACGCACTGGCCGGTTGGATTGGGACCTCAACACGGCCAGGAACTCTATACACAACGACGACAAAGAGACCAAGCATAACCGCCGCTCCACCCACGGACCGCACACAAGCGAGGTAATGAAGACCACCGAGCTAAAACGCGCCGCGGATAAAGGAGCAAAGGGGCAAGCACCACCACACCGAAGAGGCCACCGCCGTGCAGGACCCAACGCCGCAGTGCTGTTGCACCCAAACAGACCACCGGACGGCATGACGAACACCGAGTCTGAAGCAAAACTCGCGTGCGCGGGGACCACCAACCCGCCACTCAGCACGCCTCACTCACATGCGCGGGGACCTCCAAACCCGCCGCATGGCTCCACGCTCTGGACACGTCTCCAAGATTGCCGTCAAAGTAGCACGAAAAGGTGCCCCGCCCCCTGTAACCGTAACAAACCGCAGATCACCGCAATGGTTCACATCATCTCGTTGCTTCCCCCTCGCGCTAGTCGCCGCCATCGAGCTAGAAGACCGAAGATGTCGCCCGCGCCATCTTCCGACGTTGTACCGCACCGGGAGGTTTCAGCCAAGCTGAGAAGTCCCGCCGCGGTCCGCTGCAGGCCAAGTCCCCTCAGGTTGCCGTTGCCGCAAGCGCCGTCCTTCAATGTTGTCCCGCACCGCACTGGAGATTGCCAAGCAACCCCAGGCGTCGTGGAACGCTGCGAGCGGTCGAAAACAACAGCCGAGAGAAGACCCCCGGGTGCCAGCAAGAGGGCAGACGTCGTGGCTTGAGGTAGGCAACCCCCTTGACGCATGTCGTATGATGGATGCATTACCACCGGCAGAAGCGATCGCGAAAAGCAGGCCGGCCACGCCGACGAACCGAGCGGTGTCTCTAGAGACGACGCCTCCAAGGAGGTTACGACGCCCGCAGGCGCCGCCGTCGCTCGTCCGTGTCGGACCGGGTTTTCACCCAGAGACCTCAAGTAGCAGGGTTGTCGCTCCCAAATGGCGCCCTCAACAGGGAGAGCGACGCCCAAGGGCGCCGCCGCCAATCCACCAGAATGAATCTGGCAAGGGCTTTCGCCCGGAGCAACAAACCCCACTACCACCGTTCGCCTTAGCTAGCCAGCACTGCCCATGCAGCCACTCCCGCCAAGGAGACGTCCCCGACGCAGCACACCACCGTCGCCCGCCGTAGCTTCGCCTCACTGTCGCCGCCGTCCCCACCTCCCCGACGACGCCGACCGGCAAGCACACCGGCCGCCGCCACCACCGCGGCGCCGTCTCCCGCGGCTCCCCGCGGCGCAAGCGGCAACACGAACCGGCAGCCAGCGGCCGAGCACCCGCCGCCCGCCACCGCGCGGATGAGGCACGCACCACCGCGGTGCCGCCCCGCGAGCAACGTGGCCGGCGGCCGCCGCACCACCATGGTGCCGCGCCGGGGACCGAGCGGCGTCTCCATGGCGCCGTTCCGCCCACCGGGGGGGCGCGAGACGCCGCACAAGGCGCCGCCTCACCCACGGCCGGACACCCGCCGCCGTAGACCGCCGGCGACGGGCGGAACCGCCGCCGCCGCGCGGACCGCCGCCGTCCGCCGCCGCCGCCTCGGCCGGTGCCCCGACCCGCCGAGCGCCGGCCGCCTCGCCGGCGCCGGCCGCCGACGCGAGACGCCCGAGCCGCCGGCCGCCGGCCGCCAAGAGGGCCATCCGGCAGCGGTGGATCCGCCGGTGCCGCCGCCGGATCCGGGGCATTGGTGGCCCGGATCCGGCCTCCAACGTCGGCGGCGGTGCCCGGGCCCGCGCGGCGAGGTCTCCCGTCTTCCATGGCGGCCGCGCCCACCGAGGGAAGAGAAGAGGGGGAAGTGAGCCACGCCGCCGCCGTCCTTGCGGACCGCACGGTGCACGGCCCGGCCGCTCCGGCGGCGGCGCGCGGCGAGGGGGGAGGAAGGGAGGGGTGGCGGCGGTGGCCGGGAGGGAAGCCGCCCGTGTCGCCCTACGCGGGGGCGACGCGGGGGCGGGGTAGGTGGTCCCATCTCCATTCTCATTCCGTGAAGATCATCAGAAGAAATCTTCTCTCCCCGTAAGATCGATACGTTCCTCCTCTACTCCTCGACTTATCTCCCGTGCGTTCTGTGATTTTTTCTTTAGTTTGTTTTACAAAATCTTGATCCGATTGGCGGAAATCTTCCAACAACGTAATTCGCAGTCACTCTTGCAAAGTTTTAAATAGCGAGCTATGGAAAATAGCGGCATCTTTTTTCCGAGGTTAAGAAGCTATAGCGGAGGCTATAGCGGGCTATTGTAAATAGCGATTTATTATCAAACCATGTCAAATACAAGTAATAGATGAAAAAATATAGTAATTAGCAAATATCATAAGCATAAATATGTGTCTAGGGGTGTTAACATTACTTAAGTTGACAGTACATAAGATTCATACAATTCAAATATTTAGTTGTCTAAATCACAATTGCAGCACTGAGCTAAGGCTAAGACTGTAGCGGCGCTAAAGCTACGCCGTTTAGCGTAGATACAAATAACGTAGCGGGGACCCTCTAGAAATGCTATAGCGCTGCTATAGTGGCGCTACAACCTGCTATTTAAAACTATGTGATGCAGGGATTCCAACGTAATTTCCCTGATTTTGGACTGCTGCCACTGGCCTTCGTGGCCGCGCAGGGCACCTGCTCGACGGAATGCCGCCCAAGGCCACCAAACGGTGGGTGCCCGTGAACCGGGCGGGGGGAGCAGCCCCGTCCGGCGGGCGCGGGGGAGGCGTCCCTGCCGCCGACAACAACAGCACGCTTCACCAGCGCGTGGTGCCCCCAAAGGCCACCGCGCGATGGGTGCCCGTCAACCGGGCCGGCGGCGGAGCGTCAGGCGGGCGTGGAAGAGGCGACCCTGATCCTGACGCTGACCGCCTCAGTGCGCTTCCGGACTCCCTCCTGCACCAAATCTTGTCGTTCCTGAAGGCCTGGGAGGTGGTGCGGACCTGCATGCTGTCCCGGCGCTGGCGCCGCGTCTGGGCGTCTGTGCCCTGCATCGACCTCCGGGTTGGTCAGGATGACTATGGTATGACGCCAGAGGACTTCCCTGACTTTGTGCACCAGCTGGCCTGCCGCCGCGATGCGTCGGCGGCCCTGGACACGCTCCGTCTGCGATCGAGCAATGTTGATGACATCTATGATGAAGAGGATTCCAAGCTGTGGATCCGTGCTGCGATCAGGCGTGGGGTTCGAGCTATTCATTTTGTTGGGCATCGTAATGGCCTTGCGAGGCTGGAGCACAAGGCTTTTGTTTCTTCCCACCTCAAGGTATTGAAGCTGTCCTATGCTGTGCTGGATGACAAATTCCTCAAACAGATTTCGTCTCGGTGCCCGTCTTTGGAAGAACTGATACTTAAGGATTGCTTGATGACTGGCCATGAGATCTCCTCTGCCTCTTTGAAGATTTTGACCATGTTCAAGTGCCAGATCAATGTGCAGCTGTCTATTTCTGCTCCAAATCTTGTGCTGCTGAAGTGCATCTTACCAATCACCCAAGCTCCATCATTTAAGAGCATGGCGTCACTTGTATCAGCCACTATCATACTTGATGACTATTCCTTCAGTGATGATTTTGAAGATTTCAGCAAGGATGAATTGGATGAAACCACTGATGATAATGATGACAGGAAGGGGAATAAGAAGAAGGCAAAGTCTAGATGTGGATTTGGTGACCCTGTATTTGAAGGGTGGCTTAGTCATGATGATGGTTATGATTATGGTAGTGACATTAATAGTGATGATGGCACCTATGAATATAGTGAGATTGCAGCTGATTACAATGATTATGGTTTCAATGGTCATGGCCACAATTCCAGTAAAGATGGCCGCAGTGAAAACTCTGGATGCAGTGATAACAAAATCATAGGTGGCCATGATGTTCTGTGGAGCCTTTCAAATGCTACAAGTCTGGAGCTAATAGCTGATGCTGGAGAGGTATAGATATCACCATCTTTTGCTTATCTCCATGACTTCATTCATTTTTCAGTATATTCGTTTTTATTTCTTCTTTCCCTTATTTTTATCAATCCAATCCTATTAAAGACATAGTTGGTTCCTCTCCTGCTGTATGTACCATTCCCTACTGTATTTACCATTCCAAGAAAATAAATAAGTAAATACTGTTTTAGTTTGTCCAGATACAAGATGTTCGTTGTACAAATGTTCTAGTACAATCTACTTATTCTTTATAGCATCATTCCATCTCCTGATATAATATTTGGAGATTACTTTGGGAAGTGTCTGGAGAAAGTGAATACATTGTTCTTTCGTTTAATGCCTGCAAAAACTACTATATTGCTCAAAAAGAGAATTATTCATTGCGGATGACCACAAGCTTGCAAATCTGTTCCCACTCAAATAATAGTTATCATGTGTTAGTGCAGAATTAATTCCTGCAAATCTTGTGACATACTATGGAAAATCACTGTTTTACAGAGTAGTACAGAAATAAAGATGTATTCTATTATAGTTGATTATGTCCTTACATCATTGTGTTATTATTTTTCGTCCATGTGTACTGATAAGTTGATTATTACTCTGATTAATTACTGCTTCTGTTGCTTAAAACTCATTATTCTGCTATGAAGGTGATTCTGAATCGAGAACTGAAAAGGTGCCCAAGGTTTAGCAACCTGAAGACCTTGTCCCTTGGTGAGTGGTGTATGGGTGCTGACTTTGAAGCCTTGGTTTTCTTACTACAGCACTCACCAAAAGTGGAGAGGCTTTTTCTTGAACTCAAATTGGTATGACTATATACATATTTTGTACATGTTACCGTTAATTACTTGTGTTTTGAATATCTGGGAATCTCTGCTGCAGAGCTTCAAAACCACAAAGCCACTGAAAGGCAGTGTCAAACCAAAAGGAAGGTCATTTTCTTGCGAACACCTTCAATTGGTGAAGATCAAATGCTCTAAGGATGATGTAAGAGTTCATAAGGTGGCGCATTTGTTCAGGGCTAATGGTGTGCCTATCAAGAAGATTTTCGTTCGTCGCACCGGGAGCACCCGTGAGTTTCATTTTTGCTTCACACATTTGTTTGTTTATTTATTTATCTATTTGCAACGTCAGCGCTATATTACTAGTTCAGTAGCATGTCCATGTGCTGCGGGCTGCCCATGACACCATAAAAGGCAAAGTGTCACCATGAATGGATGTACGTCGCTTGATGTTTTTCCTTGCTAGTGCCTAATGAAATGGTCAAACAAGCTTACTAGTTAACTGAAATTTAGATCTTTTATTCTTGATGATCTTAGACTAGGCTCTCATCCGCTGTTTGATACTTATTTCTACCAGATCTTCGTAGCCAGAAGGTGACGAGAGAGCTTGGAAGGCAGGAAATGGAGTTCTGGGGCAATGATGAGTTCTGGGACGATGAGTTATGGGGTTATGACATGTTCTGTGGGGATGACGACGAATCATCCGATGATGACGAGTTCTGGGGAGGCTACTAGTATCCGGGTGTTGGGCTTCATTTGTCTATCAGTATGAACTGGTGTGCGATGATTGGCGTCATCAGTCGTCACCTTCTCTAAATTCTTAGTGCATGACTATTGTTGCTCGCTTGCTGCCTTGTAGCAGGAGGCTTCGTTCATCTGTTTGATGAGTTAAGATTAAGACCCACTATATGTGCCTCCTTGAGTGTATGTTCGTGGCTTTGCAGTCTTTTGAAGTCCTGGGGTTGCCAATAAAATTCAAACGTAAGCGTGTGGAGCTGCGTACACTACACTCGGGGCGTTTTATTTGCCAACAGAGCAGGCTGCGTAATGTTGTAGTGCCTATTGGGCACGGGTCCTAGCGAGACGCGGGGCTTCGATCGGGTCTGCATTCTCCAACACCTGATCAGTGAGGATATGGAGCCTGTGAACTTCATCGTGGCGCCTACAGATTTCGATCCAAAATTAACAGCCTGATACCATTTGAGATAGGACCAGTCGCTTTACCGTAATCGGCTGCTGGTACTGGAAACTCTTGAACCACTTTGGCAACCAACCCAGGGTAAATGATTATACTTATTACCGGCCGCGTGCGACCACGAATCATAAAGTCATGTTTATCCCCGAGATTCTGGTGAATCACCCTGGCATACTGACCTCGTGGAGTTAGCTGTGAGGCATGGACGAAATGTTTTGTGCAAGAGGATTGAAGTTGCATCCCGCACCAATTGGATTCACCGTGGCTTTTTTTTTCGAATTACACAATACATCGGAGACACTCACAACACACGCACACTCATCCCTATGAATACACGCATGCAAACCCTACCCCTAGGAGCATCTTCGAAGACTATGCCAGCAAATCCTCAAGATTGACGAAGTCACCACAAGCGTCTCGCTGTCGACGGGAACGTCGCCTACCACTGAAAGCACAAATGCCGTTAAATTCTGAGAAATTCGCTCCCACAGGGAGTCGAACCCAGGACCTAAGGTGCTACCGGGGCTCTTGTAACCACTAGTCTACAAGTCCTTTCGCGATGCCTCCCATTTCTAAAGGACTATACACATTACTGCACCATTATCTATCCTCACCTCCCTCTTGCATTGCTCTCGACATCGATACGAGTTTGGTTCTGCCGCTATGAGAATCATGAGCTAGCATGGAATGCTCCTGACACTTATTGCCAAGCTAATTAATTAATAAAGAACATGTTGTTCTTTCTATATATCAATTAAGGTATACACACCACAATAGCACTCATCCTGAAGAGAGATTGAAGAAGCAAGCATCCCAAATTGACATATGAAGAAACCAATAGCTACAGGTTTAGTTTCTTTGCTTCAAAGATGCAGAGGTGTGTCTCACATGAACCCAGAGATACAGAGATGGCTTTTAAATAATTTGTTGCCTCAAAGCAACATGCAGAATGCTGCCTTGTCTAATGCTACAGGGAACTGCAGTTCATGCTTGTGGATTTATCAACCACACACACACAATTTAATAAAGATTATTTCTTTAGTCGGTTTCTGAAAGTGGCAGAAGTCTATGGATATGAGACGAAGACGATCATGATTATATCATGACTACGAAATTTCGAGCTATTGAATGCCAGACTAAGAGCATGTGTACCAAACTAATATTTCATAATTGAAATGTTATCACTGGTTGATGAATGAAAACACCAGGAATTGTTGTACCTCCATTTAACTGAAAGCATAAGCTTCAAAACATTAATATGGAATTGTAATCAGAAGTCATCATAGAAGAAAATGGAAACCCAAAAACAAATTTGTTTTCTTTTTAAATGTACTATCAATTTACCTCAGTGGTTGCAATCCAAGTTGCAATGTGATAAACGAGTTATGGAAACAGAAGCCTACCATTCAGATACTAGATGAATAATGAATGGTCATGATGATTAAGATGGCATCTAATCCTAAGAGTGTACTTGAAAGTTGGATGTTAGCATTCATAAAACTGTAGGGAACTGAATTTTATAGTACTCAGATATAGTTTTCGTACTAGCAAATTAAATGAAATGTGGGAATTGGCAATAAGGAACATATTAAAGAGGGCAACAGCATTGCTGCACATGTGACCTGGAAGCTGAGCTCTCTGGTGGTGAAGATCGATGAGCATCTGACTCAAACAGAGGAGTGCCATGCGCCGTCAGACTCTGGAACTGAATTCAGGAAACAAACGTTAGGAAATTCATGAGCTATTTGCAAGTAGGTGGATTTAATTATAGGAAGTCAATCTTTGGCTACTGGAATTTGAGGACAGAGGGGCAAACTGGAGGAACTGAGCAATTCGGAGCACAGGGTCTGATTTATAGAGTATACGTGCAGCTAATTGGATAATCTTGGACTCTCGGTCAACGTAAGATCAAGCTGCGGTAGAGAGGAATAAAGGAAAGCAGATGATCAGTTCAGCGATCTCGTCAATGATAAGATGCCCGATGAGGAGATCGTAGCATGGGTCTGGGATGTCAGGCCCAGCATAGAGGAAGCCTTCGATATCTCTTCGGTACATGTCTCTCTTCCACATTGTCATTCTGGACGTGCCCGCGCCTCTGTCCACCCTCGAAGCTCATTGCTCTTGGCCTCTTACCTCAACCTAAGGTTTCGATCTGCAGGCATAAAGAAGATAAATGAGTTTGAGTATTTAGTAAGTCATTCAGGAGATCAGTGAATGGTAACAAGACCCATGAACCCAAGCTTCATTTGCAAGATAAAAAACAACAAAACAAGCAAGGCAAGGCAATGCAAGGCAAGAATTGTCTATTTCTTCTATACTAATATAGAACAATTATACTTTCTACATTACTGGGAGATTTCATTGGAGGATTGCATTTGGACTAGCCAAAGTGAATACATGTCTACAACAACATAAGCAAACATCTGGGTTATATTATATCACTAGCAGCATCATAGAACATCTAATTTTCGTCAATTAGTTCAGACCTAGAAAAATAGAAACCCAATCCAAATATTCAGTCCAGCTCAATTGACATTTACAGGTTATAGAAGCAAGAATCCAAAAATCTGGATCACAAATTCACAATACAGTCCCCAGTACCGAACCATGATACAAAATCTCAGGGAGTAATTCAAATCGATAATGTAGAGTATGGTTCTTAGTTCTAAACAATCGAATTCTCCACTGAGCCACACATGTGCAAGCAGTCCAATGAAGATTGAGTTGTGACATAGAGGAAAGAGGAAGGGGACTACCAATTCAAGGAACTCACCAGTGTCAAGCTTGCGACAGATATGGGATTGAGCAGGGGTGTAGCTCAAGCAGCGGCAGCTGTACTCGAGCAGGGACGGAAGGACCACCTCTTGAGGATGACGAATCGACACAGACTGGATCATCGGGCGGTGGCACTTGGCCTCGTGAACCGGATAGGCAGCAGCACTTGAGGCCTCGAGCTCCCTTCTCCAGCCACGTTGCGAATCGGCCGATGGATATGCCTGCTATACACGAGTAGAGGTCGGGACGGCGTAGATCGGCGATGGAGCAGGCGGTCAATGCGAGCTCGGCACCGAAGCCAATAGCACACGCACGACGGCGCTCCTCCTCCGATGCAATATGCAGAGCCGGCGCATGCTGGATCGGTTGCCGGTCGAGAGCGGGCGGCAGAAGCGCGACGATGACCGACGGAGGAGCTGCGCGTGGGTGCTACTGCGCCAGAAAACCAATCGTGGGATTTGGTGGCGGCGCCGTCGATTCGTAGCAAAGGATCCGTGGAGAGACCCGCGGCGTGGGTGGCGGCCGGCGGAACAGGGAGGCAGAAGGACAGGGGTCGTGGGGCGGCGGCGGTGGGGAAAACTGCTGCTCCTGGATTTTTGAATCCACAAGCCACGAATGTGAGAGGAGCGGTGGAAGGAAAAACTAGCGTGCAAATTGATTATAATGTGGTGCACCTCCGAACCTCTTTAGTTCAATTATTTGTACTACTTCAGCTCAATTTTGAAGAAGTAGTACAAATAATTGAACTAAGGAGGTTCGGAGGTGCACTTAACGGTTACCCCTTTGCAGCCTTAGGAAAAACCGGTAACAAGGAACGGTGGAAGGAAAAACCGGTAACAAAACCAGATAGGGTGCAGGGAGAGTGGCGCGTGGAGGGGCGCGTGGGGGCGTGAGGGTGACTCGGGTATGGAATAATCCAGAGTATAGAATATATATACCCTATATATACACACACGAATCTTGTGGGAACCTCTATAACACACAATACTCCTATCTTGTTAGTGGGACTTATTTCTAAGGGTTAATTAGATCTGTGACATTATAATTTACATGTTTTTGAACAACGTCATTACTATTCGACTTACTATGCGGGTGCCATTACAATTTCACACTTGTTTGAAGAATGTCATTATGTACGCCTGACGGCGTCCGTGGCCCACCTGCAGACGTATTGGTGGGGTCGTATATTCGTATGGACAAAATTGCCCTTGCTCGTTTCATCTCTCTCGTTTCACTGACATGCGGGGCCCACACGTCAGGAGCTTCTTCAACCTCTCGCCGCTGCTGCTCAGACGGCCGACCCTTCTGCTCCCTTGCTCCACGACCAGAGCCAGGCCTCCGAGGCAGAGATAGAGCCGAGGCCGGAGGAAGTGCTGCCACATCTTCCCGTGAGCGGCTCGTCCATCCATCCGCGTCCCTCGTCCCCAACGGTCGTGCCGCGAAAGCGCCGCGCTCGATTGCTGGATCTGGGCGCGCGGCGGTGGTGCCACCTCCCTGACGGATCGACCGGATTTGGAGGTGGCGGCTTTGGACGTGGCGACCGGCGACGGAAATTGGACGGATTTGGAGGTGGCGGACGGCGATGGAGCTTGGATGGATTTGAGGTGGCGGCCGGCGATGGAACTTGGACGGGGCGGCACAGTGCGACCGTATGGAGCTCCTTCGGCAACAGGATGACGATGAGAAGCTGCAGCATGGCGTCGGGGAGCCTGTGGTGGTGTCGCCTTGGTCCGGCCGTGGAGCTCGACGCCGGCGGCGCTCAGGTCTTCCTGCGGGCGGCGACGACGCCACGCGGCTTCGTACACACCGGCCTTCGGGGAGCGCCGACCACTCGGGAGGCGGCGGCGAGCCCTAAGCAAGCACTGCCAACCAAAGGGTCTGCTGCATCACGAGGTTGAAGACGACCCTGACGTGTGGGCCCCGCATGTTAGTGAGATGAGAGAGAATAAAGGAAAGGGCAATTTTGTCCATACCAGAATACGCATCCTCCTGTACGTCTGCAGGTGGGCCCGATACGACGTTTCGCGTACATAATGGCATGGTTCAAATAAGTGGGAAATTGTAATGGCACTAGCGTAGTTAGTTGAATAATAATGACGTTCTTCAAAAATATGATATTTATAATGGCACAAATCTAATTAACCCTATTTTCTAATTATCAACTCTATTCCTATGTGGACTATTTTAGGAGTGGATTAATAGAAATTCTTGATGAGGATGGTCTTCTTTATTCCTTTAATACTAGTTTACAACTTGTAAAATTTCATATCTTTCAGAAGAAAATATTAGGAACTCTTGCGGATGGAGTATTTACCAACAACCAACTTAAGTGCCAAAAGACTGATAGACTAAAATTGTGGGGATCGTCGTTATTACTTTGAGTTAAAAATTACTCAACAGATTGTGTATGCACTATGTGGGCCGAGGATGTCGTTGCCAACTTTTTTGGTGCGCGTCGGAATCTTTCTTGTTCCTCATGGGCCGCGAAATAGCCTCGCCATTTGTTGGACCTTGGTGTTCACGGGCCACGGCCAGACTAACTAACGCCATGCACAATCATCATCATCATCATCCCATCCATCATCTCGGGTGGTTAACAAAAAAAAAGAAAAAAAAATCCATCTTGGGTCACAAGAACAAGAATACACGCACTTTGCCACAAGCTTACAACGTTACACAGAAGAATTCTCAAGATCTTTTTGCCCCCGATAACAAAAACGAAAGCACACGCAGAACTAGAGATTTTTCATTGTGCTGCTAACTGCTTGAGCACGCGCACGCGGCGGCCATCCCATTATTTTAGCCAACTAGACGCACTTGACCGGCAGCCTACCGGCGCCGCCGGCGGGTCTAGCAGCTTTGGCGTCGGGGAAGAAGAAGCTGACGGGCGCGCAGGAGACCTTGATGTCGTAGAGCCGCGACCAGGCGACGCCGACCTTGAACCTCGCCTGCGCGGTGACCGTGACGGTGAAGCTGCTGCTGGTCATGTTGCCCGTGAAGGCCACGTCCGACCCGGCCACCAGTGCCACCGTGGCGCCGACGGTCGTCGCCAGTCGCGGCGGCTGCCGCAGCGGCATGTCCGTCGTCACCGTCGCCCGGATCCAGCTCTCCGCCGTGCTGCTGCTCACGTCCACGAACATGCTCTCGTACGCCACCGTCGCGCTCCGGCTCGGGTTGTCGATGGAGAGGGTCAGGTTCAGCTGCAGGCTGCTGCCGGTGGGCTCGGACGACCTGTGCCAGCTCGTGTGGGAGACGGAGAAGGTGACGCGCGCCGGGCACAGCACGACGAAGAAGACGGTGACGACGGCCGCCACCGCGAGCGTCGCCGCGAGCGCCGCCACGGTGTACTGCTTGGCGGTCAGCGCCGTCAGGCCCACCGCCGCCGGAGGCGGCGCCATGCGCGCGGTTGTATGGCCTGGGTGTGTCAGTGTGTGTGGCCGCGTGTGGGATGCCTGTGCTGCTGTGCATGCACGCTCTTCAGCAGTAGAAGGGTCGTTTAGGGTTACTGCCGAAATAGATATATTTGAGCCCGTCTCGCTCCATGCGTACGGTCGCCGAAAAACATACTTGTGCAACTCTGAAATGTGAAAACCCAAACCACTACTCCCTCCGTCCCTTAAGCTTTTGCTGGTCGTCGAAAAACAGTGATTCCACACGCTTTCCGCACGACCATCAATAAGCAACGGAGTAGTAGATGACTAGGAGCGCGTTTGCGAGGGCGGCTCTGCAGCCTGGCTGCGCTCGCGGCATGCAACTTGTCGTGTTTGCGACGCTGGCCCGCGAGCGAGCCTGTCCCCCGGCAGCCAAAAAGAGCGCCTCGGCCTGGCCCTGGGGAAACGACTGAAAAGGTCGTATCCCGGGAGCACGGCTGCCCGGGGCGCAGCTTGGCCGGCTGGAGCGAGTTGGCCCACATGTTAGCCAGTGCTTTGGTGCTTTGGCCCGGCTGGGTGATGCTGCACAAACACGAACTCGTTTTGGCCTGGCCCACGAAGTACAAGGAGGCAAACATGATGAATTGCACCACTTGAGACTGGCCAGGTATGACCTGGGCCGCGTGGGCAGGCCAGGCTGGTGACAGCCACCCTCGCAAACGCGCCCTAGATGCATGCCATTTCTTTGGTAGGGCTACACATATACAGGCAGTGTTGTACTGCAGGCGGCAGGCCCCAATCGAGGTATTGTTTGAGCAAAAAATGTAAAATCAGAGCTGGATGGAGGCAGTGGATGCAATCAGTGGAGAGGATGCTGCGGCCACAGGCGTTCGTCCAAGACGATCGATCGACCTGCCGGTGCCGGTGCCGGAGATGAACGACTGACAGCGAAAGAGGCCGATTGATGTAGAGCACGCAGACATGCAGAGCTAGGGCACAGGCGCAGCGCATTATTGGTCCCAGCATGCATGCAGCAGGCTGCTGGGCTGCCTAATGGATGGGAGACCGGAGACCATGGCGAGTCATTACTCCAATCGAGAGCAGTTCAACCCACTGGCAGAAACTGCAACAGATCGTCATCATCCCTCTCCATCTGCTGCTCGAGGACGTAAGGGTTGTTGCATGTTGCCTGATCCAGAGCATGCAGACGAGGTGGCCCGCTCTCGACGACGTGCATGCAGTTCACATGTGGGCCGAGCATCCGCCAGATCGATCGGCAGAGACTTGAATTGGATAATTGAATCGATGCTGTGTGTAGTAGGTGGAGGAGGACTACGTAGTACGTAGCTGCATGCAACTCATTTAAGCTGTGAAAACAAACGTTACCTACCATATAGACGGAATGTATAGTAATGCTGAACTTCTTTTTTTTTGAATGCTGAACTTCCATTGACCAATTATTCAATAATCAAACACAAACTAGATGAGTTTGTTAGGGCACTCCCAACCCAGACTCTATGGTAGAGTTCAGAGTCATTAATTACACTGCCACCTAAGCAAATTGCTGATGTGGCAAGCAATTTATTGATGAGAGAGGGGTGAAAACTTAGAAATCAAGTCTAAGTTAGACTCCAAGTCTTCACGCAAAACGAAACCCGTGCGGATCCCGTGTGGCTGCCCGCATGCACGATGTGTTCTCTTATTTAATAAAGCGGGAGTAAAAGATCCGAGAGGAATATTAGATAGACTCCATGCTAGAAAATCTGCATTGGAGAATATAGTTTCTTGTGATAGAGTCTTCGAGATATAGACTACATGGGTAGAGTCTGGGTTGGGAGTGCCTTTAGAGCTCCTAATCTCTTCAAATCATGATGGAGAATCACTTTATAGAATCAGCCCAGTCTCTTACTTCATCCGGAGAATCACTTCGCAGACCCATCAGAGAATCACTTCTCGAAAAACTAATTGGCAGAACTTGAGCTGATTAATTATGATGGGCTGCCACTCTAGTTCGTTTCTCATCTGAAATTATTTACGCAAAAATGTCATTCTAATTCATTTTATCAGTATTTTGGTTCAACCCAACGACCCAAAATAATATAACTTGCATCTCTAGTCGTGAAGTATACTTAGATTCAAAGTAGTGCACACGTGGTATGGACGGGGAAGACCTGAGGGGAGGGGGACTTGCCAAGCTAAATGGCAACAGGACCAACAAGTATGTGCCTCTGGCTGCAGTACGTCGTCGCCTCCGTCGTCGTTGATGGGATACGGAGAGACTACGCTAGCACAAACAAAAAATTCCCCCGCAAAACAGAGCTGCCGCTCGTCGAGAGATCACCGGATTACCACTAGACGCGCAGATGCAGCGGAACCGTCTCGATGTAGACGAAAGCGTCGAGGGTAGTAGGCAGTGCAGCTGCTCACGTCCTTCTTGACTTGCACATGTGGCTCGTCCGATCCAAGTGCTCCAGATGCAGCACCTCCAAGGTATCCACACGTACGGAGAAGGAAGCGACGCACGCCGGACTGCTAGGTCCGCGAGTGCGACGAGGAGAGAGCATTGGCGGCGCGGCTGCTACTTGAAAAAGTCGTGCCTTTTCAGGAGGGGTGTGGTCCATATATATTGGGAGGAAAACCCCTCACACCATCGTCTATTAGCAATACGGGACTAATAGATGGTGTACCCCTTCCAACGCTAATGAGCTTTACAACATTTGTGGCCTAGTAGGACTTTTACACCATAATGGATCAAATCCATCTGAGCCCACTAGTGGATCAAATCTAGTTGGCTCTAGGGCATATTTCCAACAGTCTCCCACTTGCACTAGAGTCAACTATGCAAGTATATTCATCCTCATTTGGCTTCCAACCCCTTAAGTGTGTGACCCTATAGGTTCACGTACACATAGACTTGACCCGAGTACTTTACTCAATCAATAGTTGATAGAGGCCTCTAGCAAGACATGTCAACTCGTATGCATACGTAAAGAGCTTATTAGACAAACCATCACAACATTTCATACATGCTATTCCCTTTGCCTCACGATATTTGGTCTAGATCCAAGCTGACCTCTCTTTCTCGACACTGTGATTCAGATCCTTTAAAAGGGGGTTAACTTTTAACCCAGCACGACCATGCATTTCTTGATCCGATCACTCGAGGAGCCCAGAGATATCTCTCTCAAGTAGAGGGGCAAATTCTATCTTGATTGACCATGCCTCACAGTATGCTTCCTGACAAACCCGAAAGCCATCTTTATAACTACCCAGTTACGGAGTAGCGGTTGATAGCCCCTAAGTAGGTCAATTCACATCTTGAGTACATGCGACAATCTCAAGTCTAAGTACATAGCGTATACGTTGTGTAAACAGAGAACTATATAACAAAGTCTCAAACTGGGTCAGTCCAACCCCATGTCATACATGTTCCCACATTATTAGTTATACATCTCCATGTTCATGACTTGTGAAACATAGTTATCAACTAATTCATGTGCTAGTCATTAACTCATACTAGGGACAACTTTTGAATAACCATACAAGTAAAAGAGTTTCACAAACAATTCACATAATTTCCAATCAAATACAAGTCGCCTTTCATGGATATTCAATAAAAGAACCAAGTGACATTGATATAATGAAATATAATCATCTCTATGATTCCTTATAAGACATATTTCTAACATTCTTCCACTTGCACTTGAGCTAATCTAGAATATATCTAATACCCATAGCTCTCATGTGCTCCTCATGCTTAGGCTGTGGAAGGGGTTTTGTCAAAGGATCTGCAACATTCAAATCCGTGTGTACATTGCATATCTTGATATCACCTCGTCGAACGATCTCTCATATCAGATGAAATTTCCGCAGTACATGTTTATTTTTTGGTGGTTCCTTGGCTCCTTTGCTTGCGCAATAGCCCCATTGTTGTCACAATAAAGATCCAATGGGCTAGAGACACTCGGAAACACACCAAGTTCAGAAAGGAACTTCCTTATCCAAACACCCTCCTTTGCAACTTCCGAAGCCGCGATGTACTCGGCTTCTGTTGTAGAATCAGCCACTGTCTCCTGCTTGGGACTCTTCCAGCTCACAGCTCCACCGTTTATCGTAAATATGTATCCTGATTGCGACTTTGAATCATCTTGGTCAGTTTGGAAACTAGCATCAGTGTAACCTGTTACAACGAGCTCCTCCTCACCACCATAGACTAGGAACATGCCTTTAGTCCTTCTTAAGTACTTAAAAACATTTTTAACCGCTGTCGAGTGACCCTCACCTGGATCAGATTGGTATCTGCTTGTAACACTGTGTGCATACGAAAATATCTGGACGTGTACATATCATTGCATACATAATAGATCCGATGGACAAAGCATACAGTATTCTACTCATGCGTTCCCGCTCATCAGTTGTTGAAGGACACTGAGTCTTGCTAAGATGTATGCCATGTGACATAGGCAAAAACCCTTTTTTCTCCTCTTCCATGTTGAACCTTTTCAACACTTTATCAATGTAAGTGTCTTGGCTTAATCCTGTAAGCCTTTTTGATCTATCTCTATAGATTTGATGCCCAAAATGTATGCCGCCTCACCTAAGTCCTTCATCGAAAAACTATTTTTTAATGAGGTCTTAGCGGCCTCAAGCATAAGAATGTCATTTCCAATCAGCAATATGTCATCCACATATAAGATTAGAAATACTACAGAGCTCCCTCTTGCCTTCTTGTAAACACAAGGCTCTTCTTCACTCTGAATGAAGCCAAACCCTTTGACCACTTCATCAAAGCGAAGGTTCCAACTCCGAGATGCTTCCTTCAATCCATACATGGACTTTTGAAGTTTGCACACCTTTCCAGCATTGGTTGGATCAACAAATCCCTCGGGTTGTGTCATATACACATTCTCAGCCAGATTTCCATTTAGGAAAGTTGTTTTGACATCCATCTGCCATATCTCATAATCAAACTATGCAGCTATAGCTAGAATGATCCGAATAGATTTAAGCATCGCTACGGGTGAGAATGTCTCGTCGTAGTCAACTCCTTGAACTTGTCGAAAAGCTTTTGCAACAAGTCGAGCTTTATGGATGTGAACATTTCCGTCCATGTCTCTCTTCTTCTTATAGATCCATTTGCACTATATGGGTTTAACACCATCTGGCGGGTCAACTAAGTTCCAAACTTGATTGTCATCCATGGAATCTATTTCAGATCTCATGGCACTTTGCCATTTCTCAGAATCTAGGTCCATCATTGCTTCCGCATATGTCATAGGTTCATCATTATCTAACAACAATATGTCGCGCTCTCCCGTGATCATGAGATTGAGCTTATCAGTTGCGCGACGTGCCCTTTCAGACCTTCGTGGTTGTGGTGGTGCTTCTCTTGCCACAGGCATCTCAACTCGTTCAGCTACATTAGCATCACTTGTGAAATCTTGCCCAAGCGGCTCATCTTGAACTTCTTCAAGATACACCTTCTGTCTACATTTTTCTCTTTTAAGAAACTCTTTCTCTAAGAAAACACCATTCTGGGTGACAAACACTTTGCCTTATGACCGGTTGTAGAAATAATATCCCAAGGTTTCCTTTGGATATCCCACGAATATGCACTTGTCCGATTTAGGTGTTAATTTATCTGATTGAAGTTTCTTCACATAAACCTCCCAACCCCAAATTTTCAGAAAAGACAAACTGGGAGTCTTACCAGTCCACATCTCATATGGTGTCTTAATTACAGACTTAGAAGGTATTCTATTTAAAGTGAAAGCTGTGGTTTCTAGAGCATAACCCCAAAATGACAATGGTACGTCCGACGGGCTCATCATTGATCGGACCATGTCTAACAAGGTTCGATTACGTCACTCGGATACACCGTTTCTCTGAGGTGTTCCAGGTGGCGTAAGTTGTGGAACAATTATGCAACTCTTTAGATGACTGCTAATCTCGTGGCTCAAATACTCACCTCCACGATCAGATCGCGAGGTCTTGATTTTCTTGCCACATTTATTTTCTACTTCACTCTGAAATTCTTTGAATTTTTCAAAAGTTTCAGACTTGTGCTTCATTAAATAGACATAACCATATCTACTTAAATCATCAGTGAACGTTATGAAGTATTGATATCCACCTCTAGTTGTCGTACTCATTGGTCCACACACATCCGTATGTATGAGTTCCAGTAAGTCTGAGGCTCTCTCAGGAAAACCTGAGAAAGGCATCTTAGTCATCTTGCCTAGCAAACAAACTTCACATGTCTCGTAGGATTCAAAATCAAACGAAGTTAAAAGTCCATCGTTATGGATCTTCTTCATGCGCTTTTCACTGATGTGACCCAAACGACAACGCCATATGTAGGTAGGACTCAAATCATTAGGTCAAGACCTTTTAGCACATATGTTACAGATAGGTGAATCGTCAAGATTTAAAACAAATAAGCCATTCACAATGGATGCACAAGCCACAAACATATTATCCTTAGAGATCACACAACCATTGTTTTCACTCGCAAATGAATAACCATCCTTCATCAAACATGAAGGGGATAAAATGTTTTGACTCAAACTAGGAACAAAATAACAATTATTCAACTCCATAATAAATCCTGACGGGAGGTGGAGTTGCATCGTCCTGACGGTCAACGCAGCAACTCTTGCATTATTGCCCACGCGGAAATCAACTTCTCCTCTTTCAACGCTTCTACTTCTTATCATTCCCTGTGTCAAATTGCAAATGTGAGCAACTGATCCAGTATCAAATACCCAAGAATTAATAATAGTATCAACGAGGAAAATATGATTCGTAACGTAAACATGAAGTGTACCTGAACTGGAAGTACCCTTACTTCCCTTGTTCTTCAAAGAAGCTAGGTACAGCTTGCAGTTTCTTTTCCAATGAACAATTTCCTTACAATGAAAACACTCAGCATTGGCAGCTGGACTAGCCATGGGTGCCTGGTTTGGCATGGGGATCTTATCCTTGGCCTTGCCTTTCTTCTTCCAAGATTTTCCCTTCCTTTTAAAGGTCGGCTTGTTTTGGATCGCCATCACATGAATGCTGCCAGCGCCTTTCTTGATGTCACCCTATGCTGTCTTTAGCATACCACATAGTTCATTCAAGCCCTTCTCCGCCCCATGCATATGGTAGTTCGAGATAAAGTTCCCATAGCTAGGTGAAAGAGACGTGAGAATGAAGTCAGTGGACAACTCCTTGCCCAGTGGGAAGCCTAGCTTCTCCAACCTCTGAACGTAACCAACCATTTTGATTACATGTGGTCCTACTGGCGCACCTTCTGCCAATTTGCACTCCACAAAGGCTTTAGAGACATTGAACCTTTCAGTCCTAGCCTGTATGGCGAACATATCATTGAGTGCCACGACCATATCGTGCACATGAACCGACTCAAACTGCATTTGCAAGTCAGTTTCCATACACGCAAGCATAAGGCAGCCCACTTTATCAAGATCGACATCCCATGCCTTCCTGTAAGCGTTCTTTTCAGCGAGTGTTGCATTTTCATCAGGCTCCTCTAGTAAAGGGGTGTCTATAACCTCTTCCTTTTTCTCAGCCTTGAGAATAATTCTAAGGTTACGGATCCAATCCGTATAGTTTGTTCCATTCAACTTGTCCTTCTCAAGGATCGTACACAAAGAAAATTCCTTACTAGGTGCCATCTACAACAAAATAATAAATGCAAAATACTAAGACAAAATATCCATGACTGAGTAAAATAACAGAATTTACTCCTACTAAAATCAATATCTCCACATTGATACTTAGTGATTCAGAATCCACAACTAACAAGTCTACTAGTGAGCTTTTGCGTCACCACTAGTAAACAAGGTAGATCGGTAAGCAACTCCTTGCTAATCATATCACATATGACTCCTGTTGTTGGGTGGCATCTCTATGTCTAGGCTCCCAACCTTTATGCCCCAAAGTCCTTAATCGTTAAGATGACTTTGATAAGCAAGCCAACACTTATGCGTGTAAGTATCCGATACAAACCCGTCTAGTCAAGGAAAACTAGTGGCACCCTAATTTCATAGACCCACCACTAATTGTACAAGACGTGGGATCGATGGTGGCAAGTGTTGGGAGGGCATGTTAACTTAAAATTCCAAAGGGATCATTCTACTCGTAACATCACACGCAAGAAAATAACATTGTCGCATGTAAAGTAGAACGGTAAGAACGACATTCACACAATTGTAACACAGTATGGCCTATTGTCACATGGTGATCTCCATCTCCATTGACCTATACATCATGTTGATCTCCATCTCCATGATCCGTGTGTGCCATCCTCCATGTGATGAGTCCTCCAAGAACTATCTAACGCGTGCTAGTAATGAAAGTTACACAATCACACATTCGATCATCACAAATTGGTACGCGGACCATTACATTAATTTTGACAATACATGTGGCTCCAGCCGTATTGCCGTACGCGTGACACGCAGGTCACAAATAAATTGCACACATGCATCACATACACATATAGGCCATACCGATCACAAAACCTGCAAAACAGATTATCGCAATTTCGACGTCCAAACTTAAAATGCTTGAAAACCCATCTTGCAAGCCGAATTTGGCAAAACTAATTTCACCGAGACCAGCAAGTCTGGTTTATCACATGTGTAAAATTTTCTGTAGAACAATTTTCGTATAGAAAACGTCTTCATCCGAGTTAACCACGAAAAGTTATGGCTGTTTTACCGAACAACATGTTTTCTGATTTTCCCGGGCCGGTAGCAGATCCAATCTACCGCCGCCACACATCCCATGCGCCTGGCACTTGACCTAGCTCCGATTCGACCAATCCAATTGATCTCCTTCTCGTTGTGACTGGATTTACGTGTATCACTTAACTCCGATGGCGGAATTCCAATCGGTAGGAGTAATTCATTACACGACCATCACAATAAGAACACAAAGCTGATCAAAACTTTGATCTACATCTACATATCTCCATATGCACACATCCCGAATCTAAAACTTAGCAGCTACGGCTCTGGTACCACTGATTGGATACGGGGAGGCTACGCTAGCACAAACAAAAAATTCCCCCCAAAACAGGAACTGCTGCTGTCAGAGATCACGGGATTACCACTAGACGCGCAGATGCAGCGGAACCGTCTCGATGTAGACGAACACGTCTAGGGTAGCAGGCAGTGCAACAGCTCACGTCCTTCTTGACTTGCACATGTGGCTCGTCCGATCCAAGTGCTCCAGATGCAGCACCTCCAAGGTATCCACACGTACGGAGAAGGAAGCGACGCACGCCGAACTGCTAGGTCCGCGAGTGCGACGAGGAGAGAGCGTTGACAGCGCGGCTGCTACTTGAAAAAGTCGTGCCTTTTTAGGAGGGGTGTGGTCCATATTTATTGGGAGGAAAACCCCCCACACCATCGTCTATTAGCAATACGGGACTAATAGATGGTGTACCCCTTCCAACGCTAATGGACTTTACAACATTTGTTGCCCATTAGGACTTTTACACCATAATGGATCAAATCCATCTGAGCCCACTAGTGGATCAAATCCAGTTGGCTCTTTTACATATTTCCATCAGTCGTTGGTACTGCATATGATGTGGTTTCTGCATAGCCACAACACCTTAATTATTAGGTAAAGCTATCTGTTACCTGTGTGATTTGGAGCAACTCCTCACACGATTTTTTCTTCCCCAATTTCACCTTCTTCTCCAACTCCGGCGAGCTTTCCAGCGAGTTTAGGGTTCGGGGTTAGCGGTTCGGGGTTGCTGGGGGGGCTCCTGTCCCCGCCGGCCATGGAGGGAGGGCCGACGGCAGCAGGCCGGCCCGACGGAGGTGGTGGTGGGTGGGCCGGCGAGGCCGGGCGGCGAGGGCGCCGCCGGCCGGGCGGGGGAGGCCGGCGGTTGGGCCGGGGTCGGGCGGGGGAGCACGGCGGCGGCGCGGTGCCGACCGGGCGACGACGGGGTCGGGCGGCGGCGCCGGCGGTGGGAGGAGGCGGCGGTGGTGGTTGGAGGCGGGGGCGGCCGGCGCCGGCGGACTAGGCCGGGGTGGCGGCGAGGCTAGGCGGAGGGAGGGGCAACGGGCGGGAGGGTGAGGGTGGGGATGGGAAGGGGATAAAGTTGGAAGGGAGTAGGGGGGGAAATAATACATCTAAAGTGTAAAAAGTTGCAAAATTCGTGTGAGGAGAAAACTAAAATTGCATGGGTGAGTTATAGACACACCCTAATTACCAGGACCAGCCGACGACTAGGGCACACAACAAGTTAGCGGTCAAGCGCTAGCTGCTGCCGCCGCGCGCCTCAGTATTCGCAGTCGAAGCACGCAGCAGCAGGCTAGCTTATTACATGCAATGAATGATATATGACGATGAGCCAGAGTGATTAGTACACGCTACGATAAGGTAGCGGCCGGATCGGACCGTGCCCGCCGTCGACGGCGGCGCTGCCACCTGCTGCTAGCTGCCAGTGACCACTGGTGACTGGTGACACGATCACACGACTGGCTGCTGCTCTCGAGGACGACGATCTCACATGGGCCGGGGTGCCTGGTCGGTCTTCAGCAACGTACGCACCCATCGGGATCGGGCCATCCCATGCATGATGCATGCGGCAAAAGCCTGAGCTGAAATGAATTGAGCGTTGGTCCAGTCGTCCGATCCCATGGCATGAAACATAAACGCGCGCGTACAGTACTAGTGTTCAGGCCGGGTTGAATTACGATTGGTGCGGCCCTGCTCTCACCACGCCGTAGGACGGAGAGCTAGTACTGCGTGCCCTAGCAATGGTGCCCGTCCTACGACGACCCCTCTCGACCGTAGCCTGCTGGCTGTTTCTTCATCAAGTCGCGCGCGGGTACTACTGCCGGAGCATTGTACACCCAGTACACCCAGCAAGTCTCCAACCGGGGTCTCCGCCGAATTTGCCCTCATGAATTAATTACTAGCAAAGACAGAAGTTGCACACACAGTCGCATCTGATGAAACACCAACGGTACAGCTGCTCTACCACACTGCAGGAAACCCCAAAGACCCCGAGTGTTGTAAGGCACTCAGCGAAGACACTCGTTGCCGAGTGTCGTAAGGAAAACACTTGGCAAAGAGGGGGCTCTCTTTGCCGAGTGTTGGGTTCTTCACGATACTCAACAAATAACTAACTTTGTCTAATATTTTCTTCAGCACTCGACAAATAAATAATTGGTTTTTTCTTTTCTACCCCTCAAATTTTTTCTACACTCTACATATAACATGGGGTACTCCATGTAAAAATTTGGTAAATTTTGCATTTGTTTGTTATATTTAGTTAAATAATTGCATTTTCAAGCATTTTTTAATCAGGTCAAATTTGAACTAAAAAATATTTAAATAATAGAAAAATAAGTAGAAAGAATAATATTCACGTTGCTTAGCTTAGATTGAGGCCTTATCCGTAAAATGAAAAAAATGAACATCTTGTTAAGGAAATACGATCATGAATGTGTGGTCGAGTGATTTTCAAATCATAAAGTAAATAAAATGAAATCTAAAAATCATAATATTTTCCATGGTGTGATGTTATCATACATGGAGTTTGTGGTAAAAATTGGTGATGTGACCATGCCGAGGCAATCAACATTCACCATGTGGTCAAGACAACTATTCAAGATTCAAACATATTGCCGTGATGGAAGAAGAATATCATGATATTATCACAACACTACAAGTCATCCGCCTTTTACAATTATTTGGACAACAAGAGTTAGAGTCGAGGACGACTCCTTTTAAAGGGAGGGAGGATGATATGACCATGCCAACACTGACAGCCTCTCCAACCACATTTCCAATTTCTACCGGACCTATCACTCGTAGCCGAGCTAAAAAGATCCAACAAGAGGTGCACGCGCTACTTTATGAGTTTCAACTCAATTCCAATGATAACTTTATGCTACCTAAGTCTTG
Organism: Cenchrus americanus; assembly: GCA_947561735.1. Taxonomy (NCBI): domain Eukaryota; kingdom Viridiplantae; phylum Streptophyta; class Magnoliopsida; order Poales; family Poaceae; genus Cenchrus; species Cenchrus americanus. The sequence continues at coordinate 73,823,375 of OX387240.1, forward strand.
TATGTTGATACTACTTAGGTACGTTGAAGGGAATCATCAAGACGAAGGTCAAGAAGCTAGAATCGGCAAAGTTCTCGTCATTCAGCAAGGTCATTCGGCAATTTCCAGCAATCAGCAAGTCATTCAGCAATCCATTCGGCAAAGTCCTGAGTCTGAAGTTCGGGCATTAAACTGTACCAATCTACGAAGTTTCACATAGCATGCTATACACCGTTGGAAACATAATCGAGTTAGCTTTCCAACGCATCTAGTCCCACGTCATTTGAAGATTCCTAGAAGAAGTTATGATAGAAACATTGAAGACTGCTCAGCAGTCAAACAGTCACGCGGAAACAACTCAGAAGGTCATCTCGGGAGATCCTTTCACATTGGTGACGTATTCAGTTTGTTTTCGTGTTTCCACCCACCTAGGAGGGTTGTTCCTAGTATAAATACCCCCCATATGTAAGCTAAAAAAGAACTTTGATGATTTGAGATTAATCCAGTGATATTGCAGCCGAGCTGCCCGAGTGCTTACTCATCCCTTGTTCTTCCTCGTTCTACTTGGACTTGTAAAGAGATCTCTCTGAGGTCCACTAGTTCGTACTTTGTGAGTTCCAGTACGGCTGCCTCACCTTGTGTGGATTAGCTCCGGTTGTGGTTCTGCGGTCGTTTGGAGATCGAGTCGAAGTCCTCGTGGTTTCGGTGTCTCTCTCCCCGTCGTTTGGGTCGCATCCAACCTTGGCTAGGTATAAAGCTAGTTATCCACTGATCTTCAGCAAGATATTTTCGAATTCCAGTAAGTTATCATCCTCTTTCCGCTACCCCATCGTCGTTCTTCAAGTTCAAGACGTACTGCCGTGAAGATCGGGCCATCCTCGTTCTAACGCCGGGTTAGAACCTATCATCTTGTATCAAAGCTTTCGTTGACACGGTAGGTCTCATCACCATCCATATATTTATCCTTATTTGATTTGCTACATATATTTGTTCATATCCTATAGTCCAAAGCCAAAAAAATACCTATAGCCCTTTGTCGGTACTGCTACCTTGTGTTCTTGTGTTTTTTAAGTTGCTAGTCTCCACGGTTTATTATATATCTTTTGTTACCAGCACCCTTGTGAGTATTTTAAAAAAAGAAAAAAAAGTTCAAAAAGGTCAGAGAGAGAGAGAGAGAGAGAGAAAAGTTTCAAAAAAAAGTTATAGAAGAGCAACGAAACAAAAATTGAAGGAAGAAGTGTGTTGCTGAAATTTTCAGTTGCATCTTGAAGTTGGTGGTGATCTTGTTTGCTGCAACTTTAAACTTTTTGAACACATCAATTTACTTGGTTGACAGTACCGCAACCCCTCCTTTTTTAGCCACCTATAGCTCCACTTCAAATCTGAAACCGAGACATTCAAATCACAATCCTTACGACCTCACTACCACCTCCGTTGAAGCTGCCAACACTAGCACAATCACAGTCCTTGAGGACAAGCAGAACTTGGGTAAGTAAGTGGTGAGTTTGAGTGTTTCCACAAATACTTCATATTCCACATATTTCTTGCTACCCCTAACATGGCAGGACCATATTCAAGTGTTCGTCATGGTGGACATAGAGAAACAGAGGCACCAATCTCCCGGGCTGAGTTACATCATTTTGAAAACTCATTTTTGGAGGCCATGGAGAGAATGTTCGATAAGCGTTTCCCTGCACCACTTGGTCACCATGCTCCACAACAACATAGCCCAACCACAACTTATGGTGGTATGTTGGGCCGTAGTGGACAGCATGGGGGAGGTGCTCGTGGGCATAGTCCTCGCCCATGTGTGCTCAATGGTGCTGAAGATGCTTCCACCAAAAGAAAATTTCAGCGAGAGAGTGCGAAACAATTAAGAGTGACCCACAAGAATAGTGAGGGAGAGTTTCCACAGCCATGTAAAACCCCACAGCCGCAAAGAATCCAAAAACCGGGAAAAGAGGGATTAGTCATGATGGCTAGGAAAGGGTATCTAAAAGAATTGAGTGTACCCAATGCCAAAATGAGTGAAAAAGAGGACAAATCTTGTGAGGAATTATTCACTTCTAACATCTTAATCTCTTCTTCTAGTTGTGTTTCTTGTGTGATGCAGGCTTGTGAAGAAAAAGATGTGGTGAATTATGACCAGCCCCCAATATTCGATGAAGAAGATCAAGTGATGGTTATGGATAGAGATGCTGCACTTTCATTGTTTAACATGCAACATCAGGTTCAGATTGAAGACAATACCAATGCATATCCTCCCACATCAAGTGGTGCAACTTCAACAACATCTGTGGAGGTTTCAGCTTATGATTGTTTTGCATCCATTGCTGCTCCAATTTCATTGGAGGACACGGTGAAGTATGACATATATGAATACATTGCCCCACTAGACATTGAAGTAATTGTACATCAAAATCCATGTGAGAATAAGGGCTACATAACCAAACTGAAAGAGAGTGAAAACAAAAGAGAGTTGAGTAATTCCACCTACTTGAGCCTTGAGAGTACCAGTACTGTGAGCATGAGAGATACACCACTGAAAAATAAAGAATTAGAACACAAGTTGTGTGAGGATATTTTTGAAGCTAAGAATTTCATCTCTACTTCTAGTGTTTTCTTCCCAAATGTGCAGGTTTGCAATGGGAATGAGGAAGAGGTTTATCCTCATGATGCTACCATACATATTAATAGAATTGAGAAGGTATCCATTCATTCGATCCAATTGTATGCAACCCAAAACATGAGCCATAACGAGGAAAGTGGTAAGATTTCGGAAGTGTCATACATGATACTTGTACTTCAAAAAAGTACGAAAGGTATTGAAATTGGTTTAGATCTGAATTTGCAAAATATTATGGTGAGAAATTATGATGAGCCACATGTTTCAAATGAAATTGACTATGATAGTTGTACTGATTTGGTAATGTCACATAATGACATCTTTGCTGAAATTTTGCAACTTGATAATCAAAGTTCAGTTCTGAATGATCTTTTCTATGATTTAATATGGTTCATATACATGATACTATACACTTGTATATCGGATACTTTGCATGTAAATAAATTTGTTAATTTAGAATTGGATACTCATGACATTACAGCAATACAACATAGTCAAAATCTTTGTGCCGATTTGACTGAATCTCATGTTGATACAAGTAATGAGTTTTATTTTGATAAGAAACTTGTGCTAACAAGTTCCATTAATTCACCCAAAAAATTTTCATCTTGTTTCGAAATCTTTGAGTTTGACATGGTCTGCAATATGAATGGAAAGAATGTTTCTGTTTTATCTTTTGATATGTATGACCTTGTAAAGATGAAATATGATAATATGAATCAAATGATTGGCTTGAAAGAAAATTTTGTGTTTCCATCTTCGAAGCTATTTGCTAGTTGGCCAACATTGAGAGAATGTTTAAAACGTGGAAAAGGTAATAATTGGACGATTAATTATAATGGAACAAGTGGACAAAACAAAATGCAAGATTATTGTAATTATTGTGTACATCCGCCCTCTGTTTTGTCTAGGCCGTTTCCAGGTAAACAAAAGTCGGGGACGACTTTTCTTCAAGGGAGGAAGGATGATGTGACCATGCCGAGGCAATCAACATTCACCATGTGGTCAAGACAACTATTCAAGATTCAAACATATTGCCGTGATGGAAGAAGAATATCATGATATTATCACAACACTACAAGTCATCCGCCTTTTACAATTATTTGGGCAACAAGAGTTAGAGTCGAGGACGACTCCTTTTAAAGGGAGGGAGGATGATATGACCATGCCAGCACCGACAGCCTCTCCAACCACATTACCAATTTCTACCGGACCTATCACTCGTAGCCGAGCTAAAAAGATCCAACAAGAGGTGCACGCGCTACTTTATGAGTTTCAACTCAATTTCAATGATAACTTTATGCTACCTAAGTCTTGTATGTTGATACTACTTAGGTACGTTGAAGGGAATCATCAAGACGAAGGTCAAGAAGCTAGAATCGGCAAAGTTCTCGTCATTCAGCAAGGTCATTCGGCAATTTCCAGCAATCAGCAAGTCATTCAGCAATCCATTCGGCAAAGTCCTGAGTCTGAAGTTCGGGCATTAAACTGTACCAATCTACGAAGTTTCACATAGCATGCTATACACCGTTGGAAACATAATCGAGTTAGCTTTCCAACGCATCTAGTCCCACGTCATTTGAAGATTCCTAGAAGAAGTTATGATCGAAACATTGAAGACTGCTCAGCAGTCAAACAGTCACGCGGAAACAACTCAGAAGGTCATCTCGGGAGATCCTTTCACATTGGCGACGTATTCAGTTTGTTTTCGTGTTTCCACCCACCTAGGAGGGTTGTTCCTAGTATAAATACCCCCCATATGTAAGCTAAAAAAGAACTTTGATGATTGGAGATTAATCCAGTGATATTGCAGCCGAGCTGCCCGAGTGCTTACTCATCCCTTGTTCTTCCTTGTTCTACTTGGACTTGTGAAGAGATCTCTCTGAGGTCCACTAGTTCGTGCTTTGTGAGTTCTAGTACGGCTGCCTCACCTTGTGTGGATTAGCTCCGGTTGTGGTTCTGCGGTCGTTTGGAGATCGAGTCGAAGTCCTCGTGGTTTCGGTGTCTCTCTCCCCGTCGTTTGGGTCGCATCCAACCTTGGCTAGGTATAAAGCTAGTTATCCGCTGATCTTCAGCAAGATATTTTCGAATTCCAGTAAGTTATCATCCTCTTTCCGCTACCCCATCGTCGTTGTTCAAGTTCAAGACCTACTGCCGTGAAGATCGGGCCATCCTCGTTCTAACGCCGGGTTAGAACCTATCAATTGGGAAGGTTTCACACATTTGTGACAAACGTTGTTTACAAACCAAAGCATCTGCTGCCACCCCCACCTACCCTCTCTCCTCCTCCTTCCTCCCATTCTCCTTGCAGCACTCCCTGCCCACCTCCCAGATCCAGCCCATCGTCTAGAATAAGTCACTACGGGAGAACCGAAATTCCCCGAGTGTCACATACTTCCGCGAGTGCCAAAAATCGGGACGCCATCTTTTTTATTTGTTCAAAATATTGTTGCCGAGTGTTGAAGTCGGTACTCAACACCCACAGTGCCTTCGTCGAGTGCCAGACGAAGGACACTCGGCGAAGCCTCATTCGCCAACTGTTTGTATATCGAGTGGGCAACGCCAAGTGCAAAACTTGTACGTCGAGTGTATATTGGCCTTCGCTGAGTGTATTTCGCACTACAAGCTGTTCCAAAAACTATAATTACATTCTTTGTAAGACAAATTTTGAATTGTAGAAATATGAATTGTACAAATTTAAGTGAGTATAAGCAACTATGAATATGTATGGAAAAGACTAAGAATTTCAATACGGGTTAAAGATTTGCACGCAAGGGGCTAAAAATTTCTATACAAATTAAAGATTTGCACGCAGTGGGTTGAAATGTAGTATGGCGGAGATCGCCCTAATTTAACCAGGCGTGAACCGTTGTATAAATTGGCGTGGGTGCTCAACAACCGATCCACCTTAGCTTGCTTTAGCTATAGCTACATATGCATACACACTGCACACATATAGTCAGTTCGAGAAGCTGCATGGTAATAAGCAGTTAATCAGTGGCGTAGTATAGTAGCTATGACGGCGGACGGCGGCGACGAGAAATCAAGATTCCGGTGGCTGGACGCAGTTCGTTACACGGTGGCGGCCGCGGTGACCGTGCTCATCATGGCCGTCATCGTCAACGCCATCAAGGTGGTGCTTCGTCCCGAATCGCTGCAGCTCTTCGTCAGCAGAGGCTCCATCTCCGCGGAGCAGTTCAAAGCCGCACCACCGCCGGAGCCGAAGCTCGTCGTCGGCCTCAACCTCCGGGCGCAGAACCCCAGCGGCCGAGTCCGCATGTACTACCTCGGCATCAGCGCGTACCTCTTCGAGAACACGTCCGCGGCGGCATCGTCGTTGGACCCAGGATACGATTGCATCGTCACCTTTCCGCCGAACGACATCGCCGTGGTCCAGCAGGAGGCGGTGGAATCCATGGTGACTATGAAAATGGACAAGGGGCAGATGGATCCATCCTACTTCGACAAGCTGTACAACAATGGCAGCCGATTCAGCGGCATGACGCTGCGACTGGATGGCGACCTCATCACCGAGTTGACGTCCGAGCTCAATAAGACTAGCCGGACCACCTACTACTGCGAGGAGCTATTCTTCGGCGGCAGCTCGGATGATGAGGATCTCAAGAACAGGCAGGATGTGATCTGCAAGCAGCGACGGGGTTAAACTAGTCCAAGGATTCTTCATGTCCATAGGGTTGATTCAAACTTTGTATCTTGCTTGTAGTAGTGTACTAGCTTGGATCTTGCTTTTGGTAGATGATGAACAGTATGATATTTCCATATTTTCCATTGATGATATTCAACTCCATGCACCACTTGCGTTTCCAAACTTTGGCGGCATACTCAGATGAGAGTTCGAATTATTTGAGTCAAGATGACGTAATTTTTCTTATAATATGTAGCGAACATGGCCTCATATGCCATTAGTTCGGAGTTTGATTTTGGTGATTCATGACAACATGATCATTGGGACTAACCATATTGTTTGAGCACGTCTTTGTAGACATTTCTAGGTCCTAAGAATGCAAGAAAACCACATGCAAAAATGCCAAAATAAAGGGTCAAAACCGAGCAAGAAAAGGAAAAGAGAAGACACCGTCGGATGAACCGACGGTCCCTCAAATACAAGCGTCGGTGCAATCGTCGGACGAGTTGGTGAACAGGGTCAAACCCTAGGTACCGTCGGATGAACTGACGGTCCGTTATTTAGTAGCGTTGGACGAGTTGCAGAGGAAGAGCAAGGAGGACAGTAGCACCGGATGATCCGACGGTCTGAGTGAGGACACCGTCGGTCTATCCGACGCTCAGTTTGAATTCATACAGAGACGCGCCAAGACGAAGCCTTCAGCACCGGATGATCCGACGCCTTGGTCAGGGTTAGCGTCGGTCTATCCGACGGTCAGTTAGAAGCTACCAGTGGCGACTTGGACGCGTGGCCTTCAGCACCGGATGATCTGACGTAGCGTCGGAGCATAGCGTCGGAGCAGTTGTGTCAGAGAACCTCAACGGCTACGTGACGTGGGAGGGGCACCGAATGAACCGACGCCCTGGAAAAGCATAGCGTCGGATCATCCGACGGTACCTTTTTCAGTGGATGTTAGCCAACGGCTAGTTTGATGCCTTGGGCTATTTATACCCCCTCCACTCACCCATTTGAGGTTGCTGGATTGTGTGGAAGTGCAGAGGAGTTCAAGACACATTGAAGATCATATCCAATCCATCCAAGTGCTTAATTGCTCATCCTTAGACTAGTACAAGCTTTGTGTATGTGCTTAGTGCTAGGCTTAGCTTAGAGCTGAGTGAGTGCAAGGTTGTGCCAACCTTGTGAGGTGATTCTTGAGTGAATTCAGTTGTACAAGGTTCGCCGAAAGCATTGGGGCCTAAGTGGCTCACCGGCAATCATCATCGACCCTCCGGCTTGGTGTGGAGTGGCGAGGACACTTTGTGCGGGGGACGTGGAGACCCCCTTCCTTGGTGGAGAAGCTCCTTAGTGGAGGCAGCATCAAGGTGACCAAGGGAGCTTGGCAAGTGCCTAAGTGGCTAGCCTTTGTGGCGAGTCAAGTGGTGCTCTTGGGAGAGACTTGGTGACCGGGAAGCAATACTCTTGTGTGAGTGCTTCAACAACGTGGACTAGGGGTGGCTTAGTGCCTACCGATACCACAGGATAAATCACGTGTCAAGAGTTTGCTTCCTCTCATCCCCTTTACATTTCCCCATTTACTCTATTGCAATCCTTGCTTGCCTTTACTTTCCTAGAGTAGTATCATGCTAGGATTGGCTATAGGTTGCAAACCTTTGTTTGGGATGGGAGTTTCACACTAGAACAACCGTAGTTGCACATATAGATAGTATGTTCTAGTTTACTTTTGTGTAAAATTTAGTGAGCCATAGGTTAAGGTTTTAAGTTGCCTAATTCACCCCCTCCCCCTCTTAGGCTAACGAGCATCCGATTTCTTACAAGTGGTATCAGAGTCGGGACTCACTTCCTTCACAAGGAAACGCCAATTCGATTGGTAAATTGTGAAAGCCGGCTCATTGGAACGGTTAGGCTTCACCGCCTAGTGAGTTGCTCTATAGAGGAATGAAAGGTGTGGATACCTTAGGTTTGGCTACATATTTCGATGGCACGGGCTATCCTCGGTGGAAGGTTCTCATGGAGGCCTATCTCCAAGCAAAGGACCTTGATGTTTGGAGAGTCACCGATGAGGGCATGAAAAATGGTACTAGAAAGGAAAAGCAATTTGATGTAATTGCTAAGAGTATCATTTTGTCCTCACTAATGTAGGCGTTTTCAATAGAGTTTTTACTTGTAAAAATACTCATGAGCTATGGAAAACCATCAAGGAGCAAAATGAGGGTTCAAAAGAAGTTGCTAATGAACGCTACGGTTGTCTCCTTGAGGAATTCAATAGCTTTAAGCAACTTGCTAATGAAAATGCCGAATCTATGTACTCACGCCTAAATGTGCTTGTCAATGAGATCAATGCTTTAGGTGTGAAGGACATCACGGACTTGAACATCAACCGCAAGATCCTTCAAAGTCTCCGGAAGTCTGATTATGACTTGGTGAAGGCAATCATCTACGAGAAGAAGCTCGAAGATTTGAAGCCATCTCATATATTGAGCAAGATCATGGCACATGAGCTTCAACTAATGCCCAAGTCAAAGAAGGCGCCCCAAGAAAAGCCCCAAGAACCATCTTCTCCAACTACAAGCCATGCTCTCTCAAGCCAACAAGAGAAGATGTTGAGTAGGATGGCTACTCATGAAAGATCAAGCGAGGATGATGGTGATGATGGTGACGATGGAGATTCCTCAAGTGATGAAGAGGTTGAATCCATGGTGGCCGAGTATGTGAAGAAGATCTTCAAGTATGTGAAGAAATTCAACATGTACGGCTACAACGTCCACTTGAGAGAAGGGCGTCATCATCAACACATCAAGTTCACCAAGGTCGAGCACAAGCCTAAGAAGAAGGTGGTCAAGGAAAGGAGACCAAGGCAAAGAGCAACTATCGCCGTCCGTGAGTGGACAAGTGGCGGAGAATCAAGTTCTTCTAGCTCAAGCGATGAATCAAGAAAGAACTTCACCACCCGCTTCATGCATGGTCCCTCATCATCACCACACATGTGCCTTATGGCCAAGGTATGGAAAGCAATGTAAGTGATGATGAATCCGACACCACCTCTCTTGATGATCTTGTTGAGCTAGTACATGAGCAAAAAGGAATGCTTAAGAAACAAGCTAATGAAATTAAAGAACTCAATGCTCTTAACGATCTTAGTGCCACCCTTGCTACAAATTATGAGCATTTGTTGTGCAAATTCAAATTGCTTAGCAAGGAGTGTGATGAGCTAAAAGGTAAGCTTGAGAGCAATGAGACTAAAACAAGTAATTCCTTTGAGCTTAATGAAACATCTATCCCTTGTGCAATCCCTATCTCCAAGGTAGATGCTTCAACTTCTTGCATTGATTTAATTGATGAATCTTGCTCACCATCTTGCCATAAGAATGTTGTTGTAGAAACATGTGATTATCTCATAGGCAAGGAAAACGATGAGCTCAAGAAAGAAGTGAAATGGCTCCGAGAGAGGTTGGCAAACTTGATGGGCAATGGCAAGAACGATGAAGAACAAGTGGACATCTCTCAAGACATGAAGAGCCAAGTCCAACCTTCTCAAGATAATTGTGATCCCATGGTGAAGAAGCTTGAGAAGGGTGCAACCGTGACTTGCTACAAGTGTCATGGAGAAGGGCACAAGTTCTACAAGTGCCCTCAATTTGTCAAGAAGATGGACAAGGGCGCAAAGAAGAAATTGAAGCCCACCATCAAGAGCCCCCTCATCTACACCAAGCCCAACCGCAAGAACAAGACCAAGAGCAACACCTACGTCATCAAGAAAAAGGCTAATGGCAAGGTAGTTGCACACAAGGTTGGGAAGATGAAGGAGGAGCGGGGTAGGAACCAACCCATTTGGGTGCCCAAGGAAGTCATCACCAACATGAAGGGGCCTCAAATGGTTTGGGTTCCAAAGGCCACTTGAAGGCCTTGTGTGCGGGGACTTGGGAGGCTTGGCACAATCAAGATGAGAAGATTCAAGCCTATAAGCCAAGCTTGCAAATTGGACATGTGTTGCCCAAGTTCCCCGGTTGAGGTAATGAGAACTAATACCTATCTCTCGTATCATTGTAGCTCCATTGCCTTGTTTAGGTTGCATTTGTTGCACTATTTACATATGGTAGGTTGCTTGTGTCATGTGCTAACCTGTCGGTGCGGAATGTAGTCCCGACACTAACTAGTAATAAGCGCTGAGATTTGTCCCTCGATGGTCGGTGCTAAGTAACTAAAGACACGGGGTTTATCCTGGTTCCGGCCGGGGCCGTACATTCAGCAGTGGTGTGGTCGAGGCACTGTATTGCTTTGCACCGGGGTGCCTGTAGTGGGGCGGCTACAAGCGAGGCAGGAGAGGAGGCGTGGTCTCCAGGTCCCAAGTGGGATGATTGAGGCGAGTGCCAATATCGTAGGAGAAGGAGCATGTGTGCGATGTGGTTTCTGTGGTTCGTGTGTCATGTCCCCGCAGCGAGGGGGATCACCTTCCTTTTATAGACCAAGGAGAGGGTGATTTATAGGCATGCCGCACTGTTTAGCTACATGTGGAGGTATGGCGTACAACGCTGGGGAGTTGGCGGTCGTCCGGACGGTCCTTGCCCCGGTCTTGTCGTCGTGGCGTGTCCCGTACTTGAACAGGGGCGGTTTCGAGGGTGAGGGCGTAGTGGTTGGCTGTGGCGTCCTCAGACGGGCTCGAAGAAGCTTTTGACGGTGATTCGTACGGGGTACAGTGGCAGGCGTGGCGGCGTCCCGTCCCCGTGTGCTCAACAGCGCCGGAGTTGTTGTAGCAGTGCTCGGCGTGGCGCTACAGGGGCGGGGATGGCGCTCCCGCCGGCCTGACGTCATGGTTTGACCCTGCAAAGTCATGAGAGAGGGGTTCGAGGGTGCGCCCCCCCCCCCCCTCGAGGGCGCGGCGCGTTAGCCGTACGGGAGTGGGCGGCACAGTGTCACGGAGCTGACACTGGCCATGTCGCACAGTCCCCCATAGTGGCGGGGATGGGTTCCCCCTAAGGAGTTGGCGGAACAGCGCCGGGGCGTGATCCCCAAACGCATGATGGCGCGGCTCTGCTGTGTCAGAACATTAAATGCCCGTACCCACGTGCGGGAGCAGGCAAACTTGTGAGGGAGCCTCGAGCGAGGCGGAGGTGAGCCCTCGAGCGAGGCGGAACCTGCCCGAGGGGGCCTTTGACTGGGCCACTCCGGTGGGCCGCGGGGGCCACCGCAGCGTGGGCCGTGCCCTGCGTGTGCGTTTAAGTAAGAGGTGTGTTTTGTTTTTGTTTTTTGTAGGTTTTAAGCAGGATTCCCCCGGTTTTTTAGGGGACCCTCAGGGCTGTCCCCGACAGTAGCCCCCGAGCATCTGCGGGTGTGCCGGCCAGGCTCCTGCAGATGCTGAAGCCTACTGATAGGACGCTCTTCCCCCCTGGTTGCCAATGCCTTCCGTGGGGCCGCGTCAGCGGACCCGCGGGTCTAGCCCCTGAAGCCCTGCAGGAGCGTGGGTGCTCCTGCAGGGGTTTCACCACAGAATCTGGTCAGTGGGCGTGGTACGTGTTCCAACCAGCGTCGGCAATGTTTCAGCCGGCTTCGGAGACGCACGCGCGACTGGCACCATCCGTGGCCGGTGCATCCCAGGAGGTGTAGCCATGCGTCGAGCCCCCGAGCCTGGGCCCATTCAAGGCGATAGGGGTGAGCTCTTCGTCTTGTTTTAAACGCGCCCTCGTCGTCCCTCCGCGGGACGGAGGGTGAGGTTTCCGCAACCCCCATCGATCGGGTCGCGGATTGCGGATTCCTCATTGAGCTGTTAGTGGGTGGTTCAAGTGGACGCCCATGCCCCGTTCGATAAGGGTAGGCTGCGCGATCCGGAGACTCGTCCATTAAAGCGCTTGCGTGGGTTTGCTAGGTGGGGCTCGGTCCCATTCGCTAGGGACCGAGGGCGCGGAAGCTCTCCCTCGGTGGGATCCCCCCGACTAGCTGCCCTCGCTGGCTCTCCAACATGACATGTGGGGCGCCCTCGAGCCGATGGGCTCGAGGAGAGGCTTGAATGCGCGCGCCCTCGTCGTCCCTGACTCTGGTGATCTGGGGCACCTGTTCGAACCCTTTGAGGGTTAGGTTTCGAACCCCTGATCAGTAGGGCCGTGCGTGGTAGCAGCCAAGTGCTCCCGTCTTTCGCATCTGCAGGTCTCGAGGGTCCTTGGCCGTGCCAGTTCTCGAGCCACTGATCAGTAGTTTCTGTGAATCGAGGGCACCCGTGGCGCCCGTTTATTTCAAACAGGCTTCGAGGCCACTGGTCGGTGTTCGCACCCTTCGAGGGTCGCATTTATTTGAGCCAGGGGCTCGAGCCGCTCGAGGGTTTCTCTTACTTGGTAAGGGACAAGGCCATTTAATGCCCGCAGTCGCGGCTATAGTCACGCGCAGCTGGCGCGCCTTTTCAGGCGCCGCAGCCACGCGCGTAGTGGGCGGAGTGGGCAGGCGGATGTGACCACCTGCCGCAGCCCTCCGGTTACTGCGCCGTGATGATGGCTCGCGTGCGGTTATGCGGCCGCCGTGGTCGTGGTGGGCCCCGCTTGCCAATGAGCGAGCATTTCGCCTGCAGTTAACGCGCGCGGGGTGTGCGCTCCGGAGAGCACGCCTCGCGACCTATAAATCTGATAGGCGGGGAAGGGGCGGTTTTTTACCTTTGCATTCTGCGTTTGCCGTCTCTGCTCCTTGCTCCTCAGCTCCCGAGCCATTCTTGCTCTCACGCCCCCATTCTTGGAGCTCCTCCATCTTTCAGTTCTTCGTTCCCTCGCCCGCTTGCATGGCTCCCCAACAGCCCCTTACCATCATCAACCCGCCGTCGTGGGAGCGCTCGACGGCAACGACACTGGCCTTGAGTTAGCGGGTGGCCGGCAGCCAGCTGACGGCGAACGTGGATGGGCAACCTCCGGAGTGGATCGTACCGTCGGAGAAGGATCGAGTCCCCAACCCTCCGTACGGCTACATCGTCAGCTTCACGCGCTTCCACGAGCGCGGCTTCACGGCGCCAGCGAGCCGTTTCCTGCTGGGCCTCTGCTACCACTACGGCGTGGAGCTTCAAAACTTCGCGCTGAACGCGATTTCGCAGGCGACCACGTTCGTCGGCGTCTGCGAGGGCTTCCTAGGGATCCCTGTGAACTGGGATCTCTGGGTCCACCTCTTCTGCGCGGAGCTACACACGCTGCCGACGTCGGAGCTGAGGACTCGCCGCGCGGCGCGCGCCGGCGGCTTGTCGCTCGCAGTGCGGGGCTCGCGCAAGGAGGAGTACATCCCCTGCACGATGACCACCAACAACGCGGACTGGGAGCGAGGATGGTTCTACCTCCGCAACGCCGAGCCCGGCCTCCCCCCTACACCGGCAAGGTGCTCCGGGAGAGGGCCGCCTCCTGGTACCACGGGGTGTCCCCGCCCCAGCACCAGGCGCGGCTGGACTCGCTCGTGGCCGCGCTGAAGAAGCTGGCGGACCGCGGGCTGACTGCAGGGTGTGTCCTTGCCAACCTCCACCACCGGCGGGTCGTCCCCTTGATGGAGAGGCCGCTCCGCGTCTTCGAGATGACCGAGGCCGCGGACCCCGTCGCGTTGGCGAGATCGCGGCTGCTGCGAGATCCCTTCCCGCGGGCATTTGCAGCCACCCGGGCGCGGCGCGCCATCGACCTCAGGTCGGGACGTTGCAGCGACGATGTCCTGTGGGCGTTCGAGATGCTCCCCACCGGCCAACTGGTGAGCGGAGTTCTTGACTTCATTTCTAACTTAGATGGTTTTTCGAGTTGTCAACGCGTTTTGAGGCTTCGCCTGACCCCTGCAGATGGTGAGCGTGAGTGCCGCGAAGTCTGACCCGCCCACGCCCCGGTCCCGCGCGCTCGCGCGCGCGGCGCAACAGCGAGAGCGGGAGCGGGTGGTCCGCAGGAGGGAGCGTGACGCGCGGCACCGGGAGCGTCGCGAGCGGAGGAGCGAGGAGTTCCGGCTGCGTGAGCAGCAGGGGCTCTCCTCGCCAGGGATGGAGGAGTACTCGTCATCGGACGAGGAGGAGGAGGAAGAGGAGGAAGAAGTCAGGGAGCAGGTTCTCCCTGATAGGTGGGAGCCTGCTCCCCCGTCACCGGAGCCGGCCCCGGTGGCGGGAGGGCGATCGCCTGGGGCGGGCGCGAGGCGCCCGCCACCAGCGGTCTATGACGGAGGCGGCACGAGTCGCGGAGGCGCGCGCCACGGAGGCGTCCACGTGCGAGGCGGGGCCCGCGCGCGTGGCGGAGATGGTTGGGGGTGCGGCGGCGGCCGCGCCGGCCGTGCCCGCAACGTCAGCGGGGACCTCGAGGAATAGGAAGCGCGCCTTCTCCTCCTTGAGGTAAGAAATTGTCTTTCGAGGGGTTGCGTGCCCGACGGGCGGGGGCCTGACGGTTTGTTTCCATGTCCGCAGGGTAGCGCCAACTGTGCCCCCCTTGCACCGGCCAAGGTGCTGAGGGCGGATGCGTACATCCCAACCCGGCGGCGCTCGTCAAGGGCGCCGCGGGTGGGGGCGAGCGTGAAGGCAACGATGAGCGCGAGCTTGCAAGGCGCGGCTGAGGCCTCGGGGCCACGGCCGGTGGCATCGCCCATCGGGCCGCGGCCGGCGGTCGCGAGAGGAGCGGCGGGCGCGGGCCGTGGTGGATGCGCGGCAAGTGACGGCCACGGCGGAGGCGCGGCCGGTGAAGGGGGTACGGTGGCGGCACCGGTTGTCATGGCACCGCGCCGGCGACGTCGGTTGCGGGGGCGCACACGCGCGCCCGCGGCCGGCGAGAGGTGCGGTCGGAAGTGGTTGTGGAGGCGCGGCGGAGCCCGCCCTTGCCGGCGGCTCCCGGGCGACGGCGGTGGAGATCCCGGACGACGATGCCCCGCCGCCGGGGTGGGACCGGTGGGCAAGCGCCGCCCACGCCGGCCCCCGAGCCCCAGGCGGGGGCGCTCGTTAGACGGTGGGACGGCCACATGGTGGCTGGGGGCTCGAGGCACGGCGCCGAGGCTTCTTCTTCCCGCGCCGGCCCCCCAGCCTCGGGGCGAGGAGCGTGTTGACGAGCCGCCCCCTTCTTCGCCGATGCCCAGGAGGAGCAGCAACTGTGGGAGGACCTCCGCGATCACGGCGCCTCGCTCAATCGAGCGCTGAACGAGGCGCTGCGGATCCACGGCGGACCGACGTGGCGCGTTTTCCAGGTAAGATCTTGTTGTCTTTTCCTTTGATCTTGTCATTCCCGTGCTTACTTCTTGCGGCGCGATGCTTATTGGTTTCCGTCTATTGGCGGCAGGAGCTCGAGCACTGCGCCCGCGACAAGTACGGCGCCCTCGACCAAATGAACGCCGAGCTCCGCCACCTCCGGGAGCAGTGCGATGCTCTCGACACCCTCGCGGAGGCCCTGAGGACCCAGGACGGCTGGTTGTCGTACCGAGCGGAGGCCCTGCGCGACCAGCTCTTGGAGCTAGAGGGGCAGGCCACGGCGCATCCCTCCTCCATCGAGCGGATTCGCGCAGCCCTCATCGACCGGGATGAGGCGCTGCAGCAGGCGAGGGGGGGTCTAGAGAAGGTCCGCACCGTGGCGACCGACTGGGAGGCGGAGGTGGCGTCCGTCCGGGCCGAGAACCGGGAGGTCCACACGTGGCTCCGGGAGGCGCAGTCCCAGCAAAGTCGGGCCGAGGAGAGGGTGTGGGAAGCCGAGCAGAAGGCCAAGGAGGCTGACGAGTTGAAGGCCACCCTCGCCGCCAAGGTCGCCACGCTCGCCACAGCGGAGGAACAGCTCTGGCAGGAGTGTACCGCCCGCCAGGAGGCCGAGGGTCAGCTCCAGCAGGAGCGGGCCGCCCTTGCTGACGCCCGGTCGGCGCTCGAGCAGGAGCGCACCGCTCTCGAGAGGGCACAGAAGTCGATGGAGGAGCGGGATGCCGAGGTCTCGAGGCTCGATGGGGAGCTGATAGCCCTCAGCATCTCGAACGCGGATCAGCAACGGTCCCTCGAGGAGCAGGGTGCCACGGTCGTCAGTTTGCAGCAGGCGGTCGAGGCCGAGTGCCGGGCTCTCGAGGTGGAGAAGAAGCAGGTTGAAGGTGAGTCGCCACTTCGTTTCTTGTTTCGTCGATTTTCCCTTCGGGGGTGCATTCCTCTCTTGATCTCATTCGCGTGTGACGTTCAGGCCTGCGCACCGCGCTGGGGCACGCGACCAATCGGGCCGAGACGCTGCAGGCCGCCTACAACTCCTCCGAGTAGGAATTGGTAGAGCTGCGTGCTGCAGCCCTCGAGACCTGCCAGGCCGTCGAAGAGGACGAAGCGCAAGCTGGAAGCTCGCTGGCCAGTCTCTAGGCGCATGCGTCGCGCGCTCCACCTAGGCGTCCTGAAGGCCCTCGGCGTGGTGCGCTCCCACTACGAGGTGAACCTCGAGGCCTTGGCGTCGGGCTACGTCGTCCCGGAAGGCGTCGAGGACGAGACGGCGATGGAGCAGGCGGACGCGCTTGCCGCTGATGCTGCAGAGGCGCTCACCGAGGTGTTCTCGGAGTTCCTGTTCTCGGACGCTGCCGACAGCGACGAGCCTCAGGCCTGAAAACATGCTGGGCACTAGGCCCATTTTTGTTTAGATGTTAGTATCTTGGTCGTGTGGCCGTGTAAATAAAAAAGTGAGACTTGTGGGATATTTAAGCACTTGTAAATTTAAGTGGTGCCTTATATTCGCCACGCCTTTCTGATTTTTCCCTTAGCTCGAGCGAATTTGGGTTGGGGAGTTCGATTTCGTGAGCAGTCCGCTGGGCCGGAGGCAAGAGAGAAGGGTCGTATCCTCGCGGAGGCGTGGGCTATCTCTGACTCGCGCGTCCTTCCCGCATGACCACCCGCGCCCTGCCTTGACTCGCTCGAGGCTTCGGTCGAAACATACTTAGCGCGCTTGCGAGTTAGATTTGCGAAAAAATGGGACCATTTTTTGGGGGGGATGCCCCCCACAGTAGCCCCCGAGGGTGACTTGGTTTTCAGAGGAAAGCCGAGATGCCCTTTGACTTTATTGAATTGCTGCTATTTACATTTTCATTGCCAACTGGGGTGTTGGGTATGTAATTTATAACAAAAGACTTGGAAATCGTAGCTAAGGGTAGAAGCGACGTAGCTGCTGGATGTTCCAAGCGTTGGTGAGTTCCTCGCCGTCCTCGTTGGCTAGCTTGTATGTGCCGGGTTTGAGCACCTTCACCACGACGTAGGGTCCCTCCCATGGGGGTGATAGCTTGTGGCGTCCTCGGTTGTCTTGGCGTAGCCTTAGGACCAAGTCCCTTTCGCTGAAGTCCCGCCGGCGCACCTTTCGAGCTTAGTAGCGCCTTAGGGACTGCTGGTACCTTGCGGAGTGCATCAGGGCCACGAGGCGTGCTTCATCCAGCTGGTCCAGTGAGTCCTCGCGGGCTCGCTGGTTGGTGTCTTCGTCATAGCCCCGCACTCTGGGTGACCCATATTCTAAGTCCGTGGGGAGGACGGCCTCCGCGCCATGGACTAGAAAGAACAGGGTGAACCCAGTGGCTCTGCTTGGGGTGGTCCTGAGGCTCCATACGACCGCAGGCAGCTCCTGGAGCCACTTTTGGCCAGACTTGTTCAGCTGGTCGAAAATTCTGGGCTTGAGGCCTTGTAGAATCATGTCGTTGGCATGCTCCACTTGGCCGTTGGTCTGTGGGTGTGCCACGGCTGCCCAGTCCACACGGCTGTGTTACTTATCGCAAAACTCCAAGAATTTCCTGCCCGTGAATTGGGACCCATTGTCGGTGATGATAGAGTTTGGCACTCCAAACCGATAAACGATGTCGGTGAAGAACGTCACCGCTTGCTCCGCCCTGAGGTTTGTAATGGGGCGCACCTCCACCCACTTGGAGAATTTGTCGATCGCGACCAACAGGTGGGTGTAGCCCCCGAGCGCCTTCCGCAAGGGCCCGACGATGTCCAGCCCCCACACGGCGAAAGGCCACGTGATGGGGATGGTCTGCAGGACGTGCGCAGGGAGGTTGGATTTACGGGCGTCGCGGGTGTGTACGATCTCGCTGGCGTCAGCGACCGCGGTGGGCCAGTAGAAGCCCTGGCGGAACGCATCACCTACGAGGGTGCGGGGTGCGGCATGGTGGCCGCAGATACCCGCGTGTATGTCCCGGAGGAGCTCGCGTCCCTCGGGGATGGGCACGCATCGCTGCAGGATGCCGGAGGTGGCGCGCTTGTACAGCTCGCCGTCGACGAGGGCGAAGGATTTGGCCATCCTGGCGACGCGCCTGGCCTCGGACCGGTCCGAGGGGAGTTCCCCTCGGTCCATCCAGGCGATGTATTTGCCGCGCCAGTCCGCCTTGCTAGGGGCCGGCTCAACATCCATGACTTCAGCCTCGCCAGCGCCGTACCCCTCGAGGAGGGAGAGCACGTACGCCTCGTTCGTGGGGTCCTCGTCCATGGGCTCTACACCCGCTGGATTCGAGGGAGCCCCCGAGGGTTCCGCGTGGTTCGAGGGGTGTGGCTCGAGGGCGACGGACGGTTGAGCGACGTCCCGAGCAAAGACGTTCGGGGGGGATGGTGATCCGCCCCGACGCGATCTTGGCAAGTTCGTCCGCCTCCTTGTTATATCGGCGGGGCACGTGGTTGAGCTCGATGCCGTAGAACTTGTCCACGATGGCCTGCACGGCCTTGCAGTACGCCTCCATCTTGTCGTCGTGGCAGCTCGCGTTCTTCATGACTTGGTCGATCACGAGCTGCGAGTCCCCCTGCATGTCGAGACGTTTGATGCCTATCTTGATGCCGATCTTGAGGCCGCAAAGCAGGGCCTCATACTCAGCCATATTGTTCGGTGCGGGGAAGTGAAGGCGCACAGCGTACCGCATGTGCTCTCCGAGGGGTGACACGAAGAGCAGGCCCGCGCCCGCCCCTGTCTTCATCACCGAGCCATCGAAGTACAGAGTCCAACACTCCGCCTGGATCTGTGGCGGCGGCAATTGCGCGTCCGTCCACTCGGCGACGAAATCCACCAAGATTTGGGACTTGATGGCCTTACGCGGGGCGTAGGCGAGCGTTTCGCCCATCAGCTTCACCGACCACTTGGCGATCCTGTCTGCTGCATCCGGATTGCGGATGATTTCCCCTAACGGAAAGGAGGAAACCACCGTGCCAGAATGGGCCTCGAAGTAGTGGCGGAGTTTGCGCCGTGCGAGAACCACTGCGTAGAGCAGCTTCTGGACTTGCGGGTAGCGCGTCTTGGTGTCAGACAGGACTTCGCTGATGTAGTACACCGGCCACTGAACCGGCAGAGTGTGTCCTTCCTCCGTGCACTCCACCACAATCACGGCGCTGACCACCTGGGTAGTCGCAGGCACGTAGAGGTACAGGGGCTCGCCGTCTTACGGTGGTGTGAGGATTGGGGCGTGGGTAAGGGACGCCTTCAGCTTGTCAAGCGCCTCCTGGGCCTCGGCGGTCCAGGAGAAGCGCTCGTGCTTCTTGAGGAGCTGGTAGAGGGGAAAGCCTTTCTTGCCGAGCCGCGAGATGAAGCGGCTCAAGGCGGCGAGGCACCCCAGCACCCTTTGCACTCCTTTGAGGTCCCGAATCGGACCCATCCGTTCGAGGGCTGCAAACTTTTCGGGGTTGGCCTCGATGCCTCGCTGGGAGACAATGTATCCTAAAGGCGTGCCTCGTGGCACGCCAAAGACACATTTTTCGGGGTTCAATTTCACCCCGTTGGCCCGTAGGCAGCCGAACGCGTTGCTGAGGTCGGTAACCAGGTCGTCCGCCTTCCTGGTTTTCACGACTATGTCATCTACGTACGCCTCAACGGTCGGCCCGATGTGGTCTCCGAAGACGTGCTGCATACACCGTTGGTACGTTGCACCTGCGTTTCGGAGGCCGAACGACATCGTGACATAGCAGTACATCCCGAATGGCGTGATAAATGAAGTCGCGAGCTGGTCGGACTCCTTCATTTTTATTTGGTGGTACCCGGAATAGGCATCAAGGAAACAGAGCAGTTCACACCCTGCGGTCGAATCAACGATCTGATCGATACTTGGCAAAGGAAAAGGAACTTTAGGACATGCTTTATTAAGACTAGTGTAGTCTACACACATCCGCCACTTCCCATTCTTTTTCTTTACTAGTACAGGATTAGCTAGCCACGTAGGGTTGAACACTTCCTTGATGAACCCAGCCTCGAGGAGCTTCCGCAGCTCCGCTCCGATCGCCCGCCGCCGCTCCTCGTCAAAGCGGCGAAGCCGTTGCTGCACGGCGCGGGAGTGAGGTAGGATATCAAGGGAGTGCTCGGTGACCTCCCTCGGGATGCCTGGCATGTCCGAGGGGCTCCACGCAAAGATGTCGGTGTTGGCGCGGAGAAAGTCGACGAGCACCACTTCCTATTTCGGGTCGAGGGTAGAACTGACCCTCAACGCCTTGCCCTCGGGGCAGCAGGGTCGAGGGGCACCTCCTTGGTCTGCTCAATGGCCTCGAAGCTGCCGGCATGCTTGGTGGGGGAGCTGAGGTCCTCGTTGACCATCTTCTCCATGTTGGCCACCAGCGCTTCGTCCAGCGCCAGGGCCTCCGCGTGCTCCACGCATTTGACGTCGCAGTCGAAGGCATGCTCGATGGATGAGCCCACGGTGATGACGTCGTTTGGCCCCGGCATCTTCATCTTGAGGTAGTTGTAGTTCGGGACCGCCATGAACTTGGCATAGCAGGGCCGCCCGAGTATGGCATGGTATGCGCCCCTGAACCCCACCACCTCGAAGGTGAGCGTCTCCTTGCGGTAGTTGTCCGGCGTGCTGAACCAGACAGGCAGGTCGATCTGCCCGAGGGGCTGGACGCGCTTGCCCGGCGCGACGCCATGGAACGGCGTCGTCTTCGGGCCGCACTCGGTCCAACCCGATCCCCAGCACGCGCAGCGTGTGCGCGTAGAGGATGTTGAGGCTGCTGCCTCCGTCCATCAGAACCTTCGAGAACCGCGCGATCCCGAAGACCGGCTCGACCACCAGCGGGTACTGGCCCGGGTTGGGGATGCGGTTCAAGTGATCCTCGCGGCTGAAGGTGATGGCATCCTCCGACCAATCGAGGAAGGAAGGAGGCGCCTTCTCCGCGGCGAGAACCTCGTGCCGCTCCCGCTTGCGCTGGCGGCTCGACATGTCGACAGTCGGCCCCCCGAAGATGAGGAAGACGTTCTCCACGGCGAGGAAGCTGCCGGCGTCGCCATCACCCCCGTCCTTCTTGGCCTCGTCGTCCTTCGCGGCGGCGCGACCGTAGAACCGCTTGAGCATGTCGCACTGCTCGAGGGTGTGGTTGACCGGTGTCTTGTGGTAGGCACATGGCTTCTTTAGCATGTCGTCGAAAACTCCCAGGCCTCGAGGGGCCGGTCGAGGGCCCCGTCGAGCTGGGTCAACAGCAAGGGCCTCGCCGTCGTCGCCGTCGCGTCCCTGCTCGCGTGCCTCGCGGCGCGGCTTCTTCCCCTTCTTGCCCCGCTTGTTCTTCTGGTGGAGCTCCTTGGACTTGCTGCCCTCCGCGGGCGCGTCGTCCGCGCGCTTGCCCTTCTTGCCGTCGAACATCGCTCCCACCGCCTCTTCGCCCGAGGAAAAGCTGGTGGCGATGTCGAACAGCTCGTTCGAGTCGACCGGCGGGCTGCGCCCGAGCTCGCGCACAAGGTCCCGTCACGTGGTGCCCTCGAGGAAGGCGTGCACGATTTCGGATTGCGCCACGCTCGGGAGCTCCGTACAGCGCTTGGAGAAGCGCCGTACGAAGTTCCGAAGCGATTCGTCGGGCTTCTGGGTGCAAGAGCGCAGGTCCCAAGAGTTCACAGGGCGCACATACGTGCCCTGGAAATTTCCCACGAACGTGCGGACCAGGTCGTCCCAGTTGTGGATCTGGCTGGCCGGCAGGTGCTCCAGCCACGTCCGTGCCGAGTCGGCGAGGTGCAGGGGGAGGTTGCGGATGATGACCTCGTCGCTGGTCGCTCCGCCCAGCTGGCACGCTAGGCGGTAGTCGTTGAGCCATACACGGGGGTCTGTCTCCCCGTTGTACTTGACGATCGTAGTGGGCTGGCGGAAGCGATTGGGAAAAGCCGCCGTAAGGATCTCTCGGCTAAACACACGGTTCCCGGGGGCTCCGGCGTCGGTGAGCGATCTTCCCCGCTGTCGTAGCATCCACCCCGCCGAGGGTGGTAGCCTGCCGCCGCCCGTGCCTCTGCGTTGCTCGTTCGTCGGGCGTTGATGATGTTGCAGGCGTCGCCATCTCGGGCTTGCCCGCGCGTGTCGAGGAGCCGCTCTTTGGCCGGCGTGCGCCCGGGTTGGCGGGGCGCTCCGTCGCTCCACCCGCGTGTACCGAGGGTTCGGGGCCTTGCACGCCCCCATCGTCCCGCGCGCTCCCCTGTTGGCGGATGCGGGACGCCGAGCTCTCGGCCTGTTGGACGGTCCCTTGCTCGATGAGCGCCTGCGCCTCGCTGTCCAGGTTCCGCGCCTCAGGTTTCGAAGGGGTGGGCATGGCCCGCAGCAGTGTCGCGGGGGTGATGAGCTTTTGGCTCGCTCGCGGTGGCGTATCCGAGTTGTCGACGTTGAAGTCGGCGTTGATGCGGTCGTGGGCTTGCCTGCCCAGTTCACGCGCGCGTTGACCGCGCGCGGAGGCTTCCCCCGTGATGGAGGCGCGAAGCAACCGCACCATGCAGTACTCTTCCGCCAGCTTAGCCTCGAGCTCGCGCGCCTGGGCCAGCTGCGCGTTGATGTCGCCCCCCCTCGGTGGTGAGGAGGGAGGGGCGCTTGGCCCCGCGGCCAGGCACGATCCAGCCCCCAGAGCAGGGGAACCTCTCCGTCGCCGGCGCCTAGCATGTCGGCGGTGTTTGCTGGGTCGTTGGCGATGACGACGCAGCACTCCCGCACGGGGTCGTAGCTCCCAGCGCTGGAGTCGTCGGAGTAGCCGAACCAGTAGTCCGCGGCGTCGAGGAACCGCCTGAACATCACTGGGTCCGGCACGCCGGAGAAGTCCCACTCCGCGTATCCATGCGAGGTGGCGGGTGGCAGCGCGTCGATAGAGCCTAGGGACGACTCGTTGCCGGCGGAGGCACTAGGGTCCATGGCAACCAGGACGTGGCGGCCAGGGGGAACCCTGCGCATCGTTGTGTTGATGCTGGCGTTGGCGGCACAGGCCGTCACGGCGCCGCGCAAACTGATGGGGAAGCGCGGTCCAGAGGCCGAGCGCTCCCCGCGGGGGCGGCGTCGTTGTGCCGGCGGGCGCATCGCGTGGCGCGGCGACACGCGCCGCATGCCGGCGCTCCGACCGCGCCCGACGCGAGCGCCGGCCGGAGCGGCGGCGGCACCGTGGCGCCGATGGACCCGCGGCGTCCGTGTTGGCGGGTGTTGGCGTCGCGATGGCACGTGCGGCGGCGACCGGGGCGGACCCAGCTTGGCGCCGCGCGCGGAGCTCCTCACGGTTAGTGAGGCGCATCAGGTAGCCGTTTCCCGTGGCCTGAAAGTTCAGGCCCCCAAACCGGATTTCGAACCCGGCGGGGAGGGGGTCCGAGCTGCCCATGGAGTAACGCTGGCCGCGGTACTCGGTGCGAATCACCATCGAGAGAGTTGATGACGGGCGATCTTCAGCGCGCGAGCCCCACGGTGGGCGCCAACTGTCGGTGCGGAATGTAGTCTCGACACTAACTAGTAATAAGCGCTGAGATCTGTCCCTCGATGGTCGGTGCTAAGCAACTAAAGACACGGGGTTTATCCTGGTTCCGGGGCGGGGCCGTACGTCCCGGCAGGTGGTGTGCTCGAGGCACTGTATTGCTTTGCACCGGGGTGCCTGTAGTGGGGCGGCTACAAGCGAGGCGGGAGAGGAGGTATGGCGTACAGCGCCGGGGAGTTGGCGGTCGTCCGGACGGTCCTTGCCCCGGTCTTGTCGTCGTGGCGTGTCCCGTACTTGAACAGGGGCGGTTTCGAGGGTGAGGGCGTAGTGGTTGGTCGTGGCGTCCTCAGACGGGCTCAAAGAAGCTGTTGACGGTGATTCGTACGGGGTACAGTGGCAGGCGTGGCAACGTCCCGTCCCCGCGTGCTCAACAGCGTCAGAGTTGTTGTAGCAGTGCCCGGCGTGGCGCTACAGGGGCGGGGATGGCGCTCCCGCCGGCCTAACGTCATGGTTTGACCCTGCAGAGTCATGAGAGAGGGGTTCGAGGGTGCGGCCGGCCCCCCTTCAAGGGCGCGGCACGTTAGCCGTACGGGAGTGGGCGGCACAGTGTCACGGAGCTGACACTGGCCATGTCGCACAATCCCCCATAGTGGCGGGGATGGGTTCCCCCTAGGGAGTTGGCAGAACAGCGCCGGGGCGTGATCCCCAGGCGCATGATGGCGCGGCTCTGCTGTGTCAAAACATTAAATGCCCGTACCCGCGTGCGGGAGCAGGCGCGCTTGTGAGTGAGCCTCGAGCGAGGCGGAGGTGAGCCCTCGAGCGAGGCGGAACCTGCCCGAGGGGGCCTTTGACTGGGCCACTCCGGTGGGCCGCGGGGGCCACCGCAGCGTGGCCCGTGCCCTGCGTGCGCGTTTAAGTAAGAGGTGTGTTTTGTTTTGTTTTTTACATGGTTTGATTAGTGTGTAGGAAAGCTACACTTATTCTTTCATGGTGCATGTTTTTATATATATATCTCTTTGCATCATGAGAAAGCTATAGGGTTAGCTTCCCTTTTGCTTTCATAAACAATGTGCATACTTTTGGTTGGTGATTCAAACACTAAATGCACACATTTAGGGGGAGCTCATCCTATGGCTTGGTTATGGGACTAATTTTGTTTCAAGCTTATCTTATGTAGTCCCTTAGCGACGCGTTCCGGTGCGGTGTTTCATTCTAAGAGAATGCTATTTCACTCTCAATGTGATCTAACATCTCTAAAAGAGTGAATAAAGCAATATGAGCTTCATGCTATTGAGTCATGTCCTTGCGAGCTTATATATATAAGTTCAAAGGCAATGTACTCATACATTCCTAATCCTTGTGGTACCCCAAGTGTCTTCTATGCAAGCTTCTTTCAAGTGGTGTCACCTAGTGATATCATTTCCAAGTGGCTCATCTCAATGTGGTGCCAACAAGGTAGAGAGGATCATCCCCCGGAGGTATGCAATGATCAAAAGACTACAAGTGATATCTACAAGTGGTAATGTAACAAGAACCCATTTGTCTTATCTCTTGTCCTTTAAGCTACCTCTTTGCATGATATGCTCTAAGCTTCCTTGTTTTACAAGTTTGTAGTTGTGCACTTGTATCTCACTACCCTTGTCTTGCAAGTGGTATTCTCTTTGTGCACACACTTAGGGGGAGCTTAGGTTGTATCATGCTAGTCTCATGAGCTTGTGATCCAACTTAGTCATTCTCACATGTGGTATCTTCATTGGTATCATACATATGGATCATGGTTCATGCGGCTTTCTCCCTTGCATTTAACATCTCTCCTTTGAGCTATGATTGCTAGGTCTTGCTAGTTTTCTTGGACCCTTTTGCTTTGGGACTTTTTAGAGATTTTATTCCAAAGGGGAAGAATGTTGGACCAAAGCAAGCTTGTGGCTTAAGCTTACAAGTGGGTTCAAGGATGCTTACAAGTGGTTTCAAGGATATGAGACCAAAGGGGGAGAATGTGAACATAAGATCAAAAAGGGGGAAGTTTGATCTAGGGGGAGTTTGGATGATGGTAAGCATCCAAGCAAGTGTAAGTGGTTATAATTTTGTCAATTCTTGCAAATCTATGCTTACTTTGGTTGTGTTGTCATAAATCACCAAAAAGGGGGAGATTGTAGCGAACATGGCCTCATATGCCATTAGTTCGGAGTTTGATTTTGGTGATTCATGACAACATGATCATTGGGACTAACCATATTGTTTGAGCATGTCTTTGTAGACATTTCTAGGTCCCAAGGATGCAAGAAAACCACATGCAAAAATGCCAAAACAAAGGGTCAAAACCGAGCAAGAAAAGGAAAAGAGAAGACACAGTCGGATGAACCGACGGTCCCTCAAATACAAGTGTCGGTGCAATCGTCGGACGACTTGGTGCACAGGGTCAAACCCTAGGTACCGTCGGATGAACCGACGGTCCGTTATTTAGTAGCGTCAGATGAGTTGCAGATGAAGAGCAAGGAGGACAGTAGCATCGGATGATCCGACGGTCTGAGTGAGGACACCGTCGGTCTATCCGACGCTAAGTTTGAATTCATACAGAGACGCGCCAAGACGAAGCCTTCAGCACCAGATGATCCGACGCCTTGGTCAGGGTTAGCGTCGGTCTATCCGACAGTCAGTTGGAAGCTACCAGTGGCGACTTGGACGCGTGGCCTTCAGCACCGGATGATCCGACGTAGTGTCGGAGCATAGCGTCGGAGCAGTTGTGTCAGAGAACCTCAACGGCTACGTGACGTGGGAGGGGCACCGGATGAACCGACGCCCTGGAAAAGCATAGCGTCGGATCATCCGACGGTACCTTTTTCAGTGGACGTTAGCCAACGGCTAGTTTGATACCTTGGGCTATTTATACCCCCTCCACTCACCCATTTGAGGTTGCTGAATTGTGTGGAAGTGCAGAGGAGTTCAAAACACATTGAAGATCATATCCAATCCATCCAAGTGCTTAATTGCTCATCCTTAGACTAGTACAAGCTTTGTGTATGTGCTTAGTGCTAGGCTTAGCTTAGAGCTGAGTGAGTGCAAGGTTGTGCCAACCTTGTGAGGTGATTCTTGAGTGAATTCAGTTGTACAAGGTTCGCCGGAAGCCTTGGGGCCTAAGTGGCTCACCGGCAATCGTCATCGACCCTCCGACTTGGTGTGGAGTGGCGAGGACACTTTGTGCGGGGGGCGTGGAGACCCCCTTCCTTGGTGGAGAAGCTCCTTAGTGGAGGCAGCATCAAGGTGACCAAGGGAGCTTGGCAAGTGCCTAAGTGGCTAGCCTTTGTGGCGAGTCAAGTGGTGCTCTTGGGAGAGACTTGGTGACCGGGAAGCAATACTCTTGTGTGAGAGCTTCAACAACGTGGACTAGGGGTGGCTTAGTGCCTACCGATACCACGGGATAAATCACGTGTCAAGAGTTTGCTTCCTCTTATCCCCTTTACGTTTCCGCATTTACTCTATTGCAATCCTTGCTTGCCTTTACTTTCCTAGAGTAGTATCATGCTAGGATTGGCTATAGGTTGCAAACCTTTGTTTGGGATGGGAGTTTCACACTAGAACAACCGTAGTTGCACATATAGATAGTATGTTCTAGTTTACTTTTGTGTAAAATTTAGTGAGCCATAGGTTAAGGTTTTAAGTTGCCTAATTCATCCCCTTCCCCTCTTAGGCTAACGAGCATCCGATTCCTTACAGAATAAATCTGTCGTACAAATCAACCCACAATATTTTTCTTAAAAAAAACAAACATGCCGTACAAAACATCAGAAGACATGCCGAACAGATCAGCCGTAGTGCAAACCTCATTAACACGAGGGCTTAAGTCCATGATCGAGATCCTAACCGTATCGTCTTGCAAAGCCCTTCCCCCATAATTCCTCTCCTCCAAGATGAAACCTCATTAACTTAATGATGTTGGCTTGTTGCTTTTCCATTTTGTTGCATTGCTAGCTCAATCAGAACACTTTCAGCTTATTTTTTAGTATAATCAGCACTTCTCCGGATCCTGCGTGGTTCGTTTTAAGAAAAACAATACATCTCACCTCTTAACAGTTAATTGTGTGCGTGGTTAGAGGCAGCCGAGCATAATCAGCAAGTTTTGCATGAATCTTAAAAAAAGAGAGAGAAAAATCTTTCCAAATTTTGAGCCTGTACCAAATTGTTAAGAGCTTCTTTCCGGTGCCATATACTAGGCTATACTATCGTTGGAAAAGTACTAGTATACAAACATCCAACGGTTCAGATTAATTGTATACTTCGTAAAACTCATCAGTAGTACGGGGTGGTATGAATGGGTAGTATAGGGTGGTATAAGGGTATTATGGAATAATAAATTAAACATCATTTTTAATTAAAACCTCCTATAGTTTGTGAATTGAAATCACACTTCTTTTAATTGAAAATTAAAATCACACGTATTACAGTTAATTTACAAATCAAAATTTCGGACGGCCGGGGACGCCTCACATTTCTTTCACATCCTGTCTCTGTTTCTCACTGCTCCTCCTCTTGCAACCTATGTGCTGGACTCTGGGGACAGGCGGCGGCCGCAGCGCAACGGCAAACCCCGGGGAGGGCGGGCCCGTGCAAGCTCCAGGCAGGAGGGCGCGCGCGGAGTCAACACGAGTTGGAGCGGTGGCGAGGACGTCAGAGCCGCACCGCTCCGCGCAGCACCACGAAGAGTGCGTGCCCATGGTTGTCATCGTGATGCTGTTGCACCTCACCGTCGCATGCCAGTACATGTGCCGGCCTCTACTAAGGGTAGATCGAGACCACCCGCAAGCTCGCTGAGACCGGGTTCTTCGTGCTTGGCGTTGTCGCTCTGGTCGTCGCTGCCGTCTGCATCGTCTACTGCCCGCTGCCGTGTGCGCCGTCTTCCTCTACGCGGTGCCCCTGTGGTGGGAGGCAACTGCATTCCCCCAGCTGGGCAGCACGTCGTCCATGTTGGACTGCGGCAGCGACGCGCCGTCAAGTTCGTGTTGCTGTGCTTCGCTACCCTCTGGGTACGGCGCTGGGCGTTTCGGTGCGCTGCACATCCACGACTACATCATCGGCGATGTAGTCGGCCACGCCGGTGTGCTGCTCTATGCATGCGGCCTGCTATGTGGTGGCTACTGGGAGATGACTGAGATGCAGAAGAGATTCGGTCGTCTCTCAGTGTCATGGGCGGCAGAGAATACACGGGGAGGAGGTGGAGGAACGAAGTGGTGGTGGGCAGAAGCGGGGAGGGAGGGCGGCGGACGAGGTGTGGGATCGGCCTCTCGGGGTTGCCACGCAGCTGCGGCTACCGATCCGCTGGAGAAAAAAAGGGAATACGAAAAGGGAGATTATTAATAATTATAAATAAAAGACTAAATTATCCCTGCAAATAAAGGATTAGATGTTCTCTATACTATAAACCACCAATAAGTGGTATAAGGCACCGGAAAAGACCTCATTGTTAAAGTGTGAAGACACCATGTCACTCGCGCACACACTTTGCAATGCATTGCCTACTGTTCATGGCCTATATATACGTAGCCTGTGGAACTATGCGAGCTTGCGAGCACGATCGAGTAAATGCCCTGCACACAAAAGCATTATGGTTATTGTTTTGCCACTATTACTCCTCTGGTTCGGGTCCTCGCCAACTACCCGTGCAGCTAATGGCGACACGAGCTTGCTGAAACCACATGCCGGCGATGCCGCCTGCTCCGGACACAGGGGTACGTACTACACCCGGTCCGGGCTCCGGCATCTTCTTCTGCA
Organism: Cenchrus americanus; assembly: GCA_947561735.1. NCBI lineage: Eukaryota > Viridiplantae > Streptophyta > Magnoliopsida > Poales > Poaceae > Cenchrus > Cenchrus americanus. The sequence continues at coordinate 73,852,955 of OX387240.1, forward strand.
TATATATAAATGTTGTATAGTACCTGGTTGCAAGATATATTTTTTTGTATAAGTTTGCAATTATCTGTAAAAAAAACTCTGTTCTGTATCTGTGGTTCTTATCAGCAAATTCTGAATTAGCTGTCCTGTCTGTATTAACAATGTTTGATCGACGCAAAATGACAGTGATGATCCCGCCTCACCACGGCACCTGGGTACCCTTGTATCGCCATCTCAACCCGTGCTCGCCGGCGGCGTCGCCGTTTGCCGGTGCAGCGGAGGCGAAGCAGGCGTCGCTGACCGAACTGCAACGCCACGACCAGCTCCGCGTGGACCACATCCACAGGAGGATGCTGTCTGAATCCGATGATGTCGGCGTCAGCAAGAAGGCCTCCGTGAAGGAGCCGGTGCTCTTCGCGGCAGCCTACCTGTACGACCAGCCGGTGATCCAAGTCATGTTGGGCTCACAATCCAAGAGCTCCGAGGTACGACATTTGTTTCTTCTTCAGTGCTTCATCTTGCTATAGGTGTTGAGATTTTGTCCCCAAAAATTGATCTCATGGACTCATGCATCATGTCTGGTGCCGCCGCTGCAATTCGTTGCAGAGTGATCAGCCGGCGGGAGTGATCCAGACGGTGGTGCTGGACACGGCAAGCGACGTGCCGTGGGTGCAGTGCGTGCCCTGCCCCGTGCCGCCGTGCCACCCGCAGGCGGACACCGTCTACGACCCGACCAAGTCTAGCACGTACGAGGCCGCGCCGTGCGGCTCCGCCGCCTGCGCGCAGCTCAGCCGCAGCCACTCCGGCGGCTGCGCCAACAGCCAGTGCCAGTACCGCGTCCCGTTCCCCAACTCCAACAACTCCTCGTCCTCGTCGGGGACGTACGGTACCGACCTCCTCGCCGTCGGCCCCAACGCCGAAATCACATTCCGGTTCGGGTGCAGCCACGCCGAGGCCGCCGACCAGGGCCGCGGTGGCTTCGACAACACGACCGCCGGGGTCATGGCGCTCGGCGGCGGCCCGGAGTCGCTGGCATCCCAGGCCGCGGCCGCCTACGGGAACGCCTTCTCCTACTGCATCCCGGCGACGGGGAGCCGCCGCCGCGGGTTCTTCGTGCTCGGCGCGCCGCCGCAGGGCGCCGCCGCTCAGTACGTCGCGACGCCCATGGCCCGGTACCAGCGGTTGCCCACGTTCTACCTCGTGCGCCTCCTGGGAATCGCCGTCAACGGGCAGCCGCTCAACGTGACGCCCTCGGCGTTCGCCTCCGGCGTCGTGCTGGACTCCCGGACGGCCGTCACCCGCCTGCCGCCGACGGCGTACCGGGCGCTGCGCGAGGCGTTCAGGGGGTGGATGGCCGTGTACACGGAGGCGCCGTCCAAGGGGGACCTCGACACCTGCTACGACTTCACCAGAGCATTCTTCGTCGTGCCGCCGAGGATCGAGCTGGTGTTCGACCAGGGCAACGTCCTGCAGCTGGACAGGTCGGGGGTCCTGTTCCACGACTGCCTCGCATTCACGTCCAACCGCGACGACCGCATGCCGGGGATCCTCGGCAACGTGCAGCAGCAGACGATGGAGGTGCTCTACGACGTTGGTGGCGGGGCCGTGGGGTTCCGCCGCGGCGCATGCTGATGAGCTAGCGCGACCATTGGGTGCATGATTGGAGGCTGCCGGCGCTGCCCCACAAGCACCGGATGGATCGGAGGAACTATCTGCAAAGAGATTTAGAGCCTTTTTGAGTAGGGATTGATATTAAAATGAACTAATTTCCTCTCAATACCTTTATTCCACTTCAATCCACTAATACCTAAACAAGCTCATTGGCATTTTAGAATTATGTTAGTACTAGTCGTTCTTATTTTATTGACCTAGCTTGTCTGGTCTACGTTGGAAGCAAGCTAGCTAACTGTAACGACCCTCGGCCTCCGGCGAGATCACTCCGACGACATGAGACAATCACAGGGAGAAACTCAGATGCAATCTCAACCAGAAGATGGGCGATGAGTCCCTGCCTTCTGATTTGTTTGTATTTGTTTGATAATTTTGCATAATTCTTCAGTTCGCTACGACTATGGCTTATAAGCCTATCTCCCCCACTCATACAGGGTCCACACTTCATACACCAACTCATAGTTCAAAATTACATAGCAAATACATAAAATATAAAATACGCCTTCTCCTCCTTATTGGCGTCATCAATCGTGGCCTCCAGCCATGACAAGTCCCTCCCCTTGAGATGTGGCTTGTCCCCAAGACACTGCACTTGGAAATTGCTTCTTCAGAACATAATAGTCTTCCCAAGTAGCAGATGTAGCCGGAAAATTGGACCACTTGATCAACATGTGAGGCACAACACCATTTCCTTTCTTCACCAAGCGACGATCTAGAATGGCTTCAGGTTCTGTCGACGCTGAATTTAAATCCACCAGCTTGCTGATATCAGGAAAGACAGGTGAATAATCAGATGTAAAAGACTTCAACTGCGACACATGAAACACATTATGTATCTTGATGTCAGCAGGTAAGTCCAACTTGTATGCAACTGCCCCAATTCGCTCCAATACAGTGAAAGGACCATAGAACTTGTAAGAAAGTTTAGGATAGGGCCTTTTCACCAATGAACTCTCAGTATAAGGCTGGAGACGAAGTAACACCTTCTCCCCCACCTGAAACACTCGATCAACACGATTTCGATCAGCATACATCTTCATTCTATTTTGGGCTGCAGCAAGCTCAACATCTCAATGTGTTCCTCCCTATCTTTGATGATGTCCATCACAGAGGTATCCTTAACAAAAGAGTTGGTCAACACCCCCAGATTGGGTTCAGACCCATATAATGCTTTGAAAGGTGAACACCCAATGGAGCTGTGAAAGTTAGAGTTATACCACAGTTCTGCTAATGGTAACCATTGTTTCCATTGTTTCGGAGATTGATGAATCGAGCAACGAAGGAACATTTCTAGGCATTGGTTTACCCTCTCAGTCTGCCCATCCGTTTGTGGGTGATAGGAAGTGCTATGCAGTAGTTTAGTACCCAGGCTGGTGAATAATTCTTGCCAAATAGCACTCATAAAGATCCTATCCCTATCTGACACTATTGATTTAGGCAGTCCATGCAACTTAACCACTGAATCCAGAAGTAAGTGAGCTATTTGATGGGCAGTGAATGAGTGCTTGAGAGGAATGAAAAGAGCAGATTTAGTAAATCTATCAACCACTACCAGAATTGCATTACTGTTACCTGATACGGGTACACCCTCATTAAAACCTAGGGATATATCCTGCCGGCACCCTCAGGTATAGGCCGTGGCTGCAATAATCTAGCTGGGTGTGTATGCTCATGCTTGGCCTGTTGACATACTGCACATTGCTTAATGTACTCCTCCACATCTTGTTTCATACCTTTACAATGTAAGAACTTCTTGATCTTATGATAAGTGGTATTCACACCTGAATGGACACCAATAGGACTGGAATGAAAAGCAACAATTAGTTTAGTTCGAAGAGCAGTATTTTCTCCAATCCATACTCGATTGTGCAACTTGATCAGACCGTCTTCCAAATAATATCTTTGTTCATTGGGAGATTTAATGGATAAGACTGTGTGATGAGAGTTTAAGATTGCTTGGATCCAGGCAGGCTAAGAAGTAGACATAGCTTGTAGTAGAGTCATTAATTAGATGGCCCACCCTAGAGAGAGCATCTGCATCTAAATTTCTTTGCCCTTTCTATACACAATTTTGAATTGCAATCCCATGAGCCTAGTCATAGCCTTTCTCTGGAGATTAGATTGCAAATTCTTCTCAGATAAATATGACAAACTTTTATGATCTGTATTGATGATGAATTCCTGTCTTTGTAAATATTGTCTCCATTTCTCAATAGCCATAATCAGAGCTAGAAATTCTTTTTCATAAATGGATAACTGCTGATGCATTGGGCCCAAATCCTTACTCAGGAAAGCAACAAGCCTGCCTTGCTGCATTAAAACTACCCCCACACCAGTAGCACATGCATCAGTTTCCACCTCAAAAGGTTGAGTGAAATCAGGTAACACCAAGACAAGTGTTTGTGTCATAGCCTGCTTTAACTGATGAAATGTTGTCTCAGCTTCAAGTGTCCACCGAAATTGTTTCTTTCTTAACATCTGAGTTAGAGTCCTTGCTATGATCCCATAATTTTTCACAAAACGTCTATAGTAGCCAGTGAGCCCTAAGAAACCCTTGAGCTCAGTGATAGTGATAGGTTTGGGCCATTTCAACATTGCTTCTGTCTTAGCTGGGTCAGTAGCCACACCCTCTTGAGAAATAATGTGACCCAATGATAGGATTACGGATCCTACCGGGGATTTCCCTTAACGAATAAGGGTGAGAGGCTGGCGGTGGCCGGCGGCGAGGGCGGCGCAGGGGCGCCGTCGTGCAGGCGGCCGACGGCGAAGGCGCAGGAGGAGGCGGCGGCTAGGGTTGGGTTCTCCCGGCTCCCTCAGGGAAGCCGGAAACAATTAATTGTTTCTGCTTAATTCCAACGAAGAGTTTACACAAATATTTATGACGCTCACACTTTTGTAATCAAACCCCTAAGACTTTTAAAAATAAAACCCTACCGGGCCCTAGGCCCACCTGGCCGGCCGCGACCCCCTAGCCACGTGGCGCGCGCCGGCCGTACTTGATGCCGGTCATAACATCTCTCCCCGCCTGCGCAAACAGCTCGTCCTCGAGCTGGAAGTCGGGGTAGTGGGCGCGGAATTCATCAAGCTTCTCCCATGTAGCGTCCTCCTCGCCCAGGCCACGCCACTTGATGCGGACGAACCACACCTCGCGACGTAACTGGGCCTGCAGTGCGGTCTCCGGCACCGGCGTGATCCGCCCGTCCACCAAGGCCGGCGGCCTCGCCCGGCGCCGCCGGGGGATCGCCGCGGTGGGGCTTGGAGCGCCCCACATGGAAGACGTCGTGGACGCGGGCGTCGGCCGGTGGGCGCGCGCACGGTAGGCGACGGCGCCGATGCGCTCCACAATCTGGAACGGCCCCGCGTAGCGTGGCCCCAGCTTGCGGCGCGCCTGAGGGTGGAGGGACTGCGTCGTCCGGTGCAGTAGGCGCAGCCAGACCCAGTCTCCCACGGAGAACTCCAAGTCACGATGGGCGGCGTCGTAGTACTTCTTGGACAACTGCTGCGCCTGTAGAAGTCGCTGGCGCACCTCTGCGAGCATCTCATCCCGGCTGCGTAGCAGGGCGTCTGCGGCCTCCGTCTTGGCCGACCCCGCCGTGTAGGGCAGGATGGGCGGCGGGGGCCGGCCGTACACCACCTCGAATGGCGTGGCACGGAGGGCGGTGTGGAAGGAGGTGTTGTAGCAGTACTCCGCCCACGACAGCCACTCCACCCACGAGCGCGGACGATCACCTGTAACACACCGCAAGTACATAGCAATCACCTTGTTCACCACCTCGGACTGGCCATCTGTCTGTGGGTGAAATGCCGTGCTCATGCGAAGCTTAACCCCCGCCATGCTGAATAGGTCGCGCCACACGTGGCCTGTGAACACGGGGTCCCGATCACTGACGATGGACGTCGGGAACCCGTGGAGCCGGGCGATGCCGTCGAAGAATGCCCGGGCGACGGACGCTGCAGTGTACGGGTGCCCCAACGGGATGAAGTGGGCATACTTCGAGAAGCGATCGACGACCGTGAGAATCACCGATTTGCCCGCCACCTTAGGCAGGCCCTCGATGAAGTCGATGGAGATGTCCGCCCACACCTGGGTGGGCACGTCCAGCGGCTGCAGGAGCCCCGCCGGTCGCCGTGCCTCCGTCTTGTTGCGCTGGCACGTGCTGCAGGAGCGCACCCAGTCCTGCACTAGCGCGCGATCGCCCGGGATGTAAAAATCGGAGCGCAGGCGATGGAGGGTTTTCTGGACCCCCTCGTGTCCCGCTGAGTGTGCCAGGCGCAAGGCCTGGTGGCGCAGGTCGCCGTCGTCCGGCAGGAAGATGCGGCTGCCGTGCGGCAGAGCGCCCCGTCGGCAAAGTGCCACGGCGCACGGAGCTCGCTCGCGCCCGGGCGGTGCGGCATGTCCCGCGCCTCGGGCGCCCGCGCCGCGTTGCCCGGCGGACGTCGTCGATGAAGGCGAAGGTCGGACCAGACTGGACGCACATAGCGCCCAGCCCGGCGGCGGCGTCCTGTGAGTGCTCGGTGTCGCGTCGGGAGAGCGCGTCAGCCACCGTGTTTAGCCGCCCAGGTCGGTACTCGACGGTGAAGTCGAACCCGAACAGCTTGCTTATCCACTGGTGCTGCGGGACGGTGGAGAGGCGCTGGTCCAGGAGGTACTTCAGGCTGTAGTGATCCGTCCGCACGAGGAACTGGCGCCCCCAGAGGTAAGGACGCCAGTGGCGCACCGCCTGAACCAGCCCAATGAGCTCCCGCTCGTATGCTGCCAGCTTCAGATGTCGGGCGGCGAATGGTCGGCTGAAGAACGCGACGGGTCCGGCGCCCTGGTGGAGGACGGCGCCAAACCCGACCCCGACGCGTCGCAGTCGACGAGGAACAGCTTGTCGAAGTCCGGCATCTGGAGGACGGGGCCAGTCGTCAGGGCGCGTTTGAGCGCCTGGAACGCGTCCTCCGCGTCCTTGTCCCATGTGAAGGAGTCGCGGCGGAGGAGGCGGGTGAGGGGAGCTGCGATCAGGCCGAAGTCGCGGATGAACTTCCGGTAGTACCCGGCCAGCCCCAGGAACCCGCGTAGGCCGCGGGCGGAGCGAGGTGGCGGCCAGGCCGATACTACCGCCACCTTGTCTGCATCCATGGCGACGCCCTCGGCGGAGATGACGTGGCCCAGGTAGGCCACTGACGGGGCCCCGAACGAGCACTTCGAGCGCTTAAGGTGGAGGCTGTGCGCTCGAAGCTCGTTGAGGACGACGGCGATGTGCTGGAGGTGCTCTGCCCACTTCGAGCTGTATATGAGAATGTCATCAAAAAAAACCAGCACGGACCTCCTCAAGTACGGTCATAGGACGTCATTCATCAGCGCCTGAAATGTAGCCGGGGCGTTGGAGAGCCCAAACGGCATCACCAGGAACTCGTAGTGGCCCTGGTGCGTGTGGAAGGCCGTCTTCTCGATGTCGCCCGAGAACATGCGCACCTGATGATAGCCAGAGCGTAAGTCCAGCTTGGTGAAAAAGCGGGCGCCATGCAGCTCGTCCAGGAGTTCGTCGACCACCGGGATCGGGAACTTGTCCTTGGATGTCCTGGCGTTGAGGGCGCGGTAGTCGATGCAGAAACGCCAGGATCCGTCCGGCTTGCGGACGAGGGAGGACCGGGAGCGGAGAAGGGTGACGTGCTCGGACGGATGATCCCTTGGGCAAGCATGGCCGCACACTGATGCTCCAGCTCGTCCTTCTGCAGCTGTGGATACCGGTACGGGCGGACCGCCACGGGAGCGGTGCCGGCGCGCCAGGGGATGCGGTGGTCGTACGGGCGCACCGGCGGCGGTCCCTCGCGGCTCGTCGAAGATGGCGGCGTGCCGCTGGAAGTAGGCGATCAACGCCGGCCGCCCCGTATCGGCGGCGGCTACGGCGGCGACGGGTGGCGGGGGCGGTGTCGGTGATGGAGCCCACGCGCGTGCCACGGGAAGCGGCGTCCGCCACGGGTGAAGGCGATCGTCCGGGCGTCGAAATCCCATGTAATGGGGCCCAACGTGCGCGGAGAAGTCGACGCCGAGGATGAAGTCGAAGCGGCCCAAGTCGATGCCGACGCATGTGATGTGGATGCGTTCACCCGCGATCATCACCGAACGTCGCGCGCGACCCCCACGCATCGTAGGCGATCGCCGTTCGCCACGGGACGCGGAGCTGGTCGCCGGCAGCCGTCGCGAGGCCCAGCTTCTGCAGTGCAGTGCCCTGGATGAAGTTGTGCGTGGAGCCCGTATCCAGGAGGGCCAGGAGGCGCTGGCCCTGGATGGTGGTGTGGACGACCATCGTGTTCTCCGTCGGAATGCCCGCCACGGCGTGTAGGGAGACGACTAGGGCGTTGGCGAGCGCGTCGACGGGGGCGGCCACCTCCTCTCCGGCGGCCACCCCATCAGCCAGTCCACCCTCGTCCTCCGTGTAGTCGCCCGACTCCAGGTAGAAGAGCCGCTTGCACTGGTGGCCGCGGACGAAGGGCTCGTCGCAGTTGTAGCACAGCCCCTGGCGTTGACGCTCCAACTGTTCCGCCGGGGTGAGGCGGCGGAACTGGCGAATAGGCGGAGGAGGGGCGGCGGCGGGGGCTCGCGGGCGCCCCCGCCGGTGCCGCCGCCGGTGCCGGCAATGCCGGCGTGCGGGCGGCGCCGCCGAAAGCGCCGTGGCCGGCGGCGCGCCGGTCGCGGTGGTTCGGGCGGCCGCGGGGTCGCCACGGCCGCCGCGCGGAGCTCGAAGGCGCGAGCCAGGTACATCGCCGTCGGAAGGTCCGTTGGCGCACGCAGCTCGACGTCCACCCGGATGTGGTCAGGAAGGCCGCCCACGAACAGTTCGGCCTTCTGGACGGCGTCAAGGTTCCGCGCATGGCACAGCACCGCGTTGAAGCGGTCGGCGTAGTCCTGGACGGTGGAGGTGAACTGGAGCCGTCCCAGCTCCGCCGGACGAGAGCCGCGGACTGCTGGCCCGAACTGGAGGTGGCAGAGCTCCTTGAAGCGCTCCCAGGTCGGCATCCCCTCGTCTTGTTCGATGGCGAAATACCATGTCTGGGCCGCACCCGTCAGGTGGTACGACGCCAGCCACGTCCTGTCGGAGGCAAGAGTACGCTGTCCCCTGAAGAACTGCTCGCACTGGTTGATCCAGTTCAGGGGATCGACTGCGCCGTCGTAGGTGGGGAACTCCAGCTTGTAGAAGCGCGGGGTGGCCTGGCCTTGTGTGATCTCCAGCGCCGCCCCGCCGACGGTCGACTCCGGAACGTCCCCGGCGGCGGCGGGAGGTGGACGGAACGAAAGTCCCATCGACCCCGCCGTAGCGGACGCCCGAGATGGGCGCCGCCCGCGGGACGCCGTGGTGGTGATCGGCGGCGTCGCCACCGCTCCGTCGTGGGGCGTGGTGGCCGCGAGGGGGCGACGGTGCCCGGCGCCGCCCCGGCGGCCACGGAGGGAGCGGAGAGGGAGATGGCGGGAACGACGAGGAGGTGCGGCGGCACCGGATGACGTCGGCGCCGGGCCGTGGGTGGCGCCTCCGATCGGCGGCGCCGCCGCCGGGAGGGCGAGCCGGCGCCGTCGGCGCCGTGATCGGCGGCGGCGGAGAGCCCGTCATCAGGGCACGGAACTCTCGGAACTCGGTGCGGAGGGTCTCGATCGCGTTACTCTGGGCGGTAACGCCGAAGGAGAGGTTGAGGAGCGCCGCGCCGCCACCGTTCGTTCGTCGGGGTGGGGATTGTCGTCGACACCCCCGACGACACGGGGTCGGCGGCGGATGACACCGTCGGGGGATGGCGCCGTGGAGTCCAACGGCGCCGCGCGGAGGACGGCGGCGTGGTGGTCGACGGCGGCGGCGCGGCGGGGAGGGTGGTGGGCGGCGGCGTAGCGGAGGCGGACGGGAGGGATCCCGACATCACCGATACCGGGTTGATAGGATTACGGATCCTACCGGGGATTTCCCTTAACGAATAAGGGTGAGAGGCCGGCGGTGGCCGGCGGCGAGGGCGGCGGCGCAGGGGCGCCGTCGTGCGGCGGCCGGCGGCGAAGGCGCAGGAGGAGGAGGCGGATAGGGTTGGGTTCTCCCGGCTCCCTCAGGGAAGCCGGAAACAATTAATTGTTTCTGCTTAATTCCAACGAAGAGTTTACACAAATATTTATGACGCTCACACTTTTGTAATCAAACCCCTAAGACTTTTAAAAATAAAACCCTACCGGGCCCTAGGCCCACCTGGCCGGCCGCGACCCCCTAGCCACGTGGCGCGCGCCGGCCGTACTTGATGCCGGTCATAACACCCAAATACTCAATTTGAGCCTGAGCAAACGAGGACTTGGAAAGTTTCAAATACAACTGATGACGCTTGAGTTGTTCCGGTACATGTGGTACATGTTCATCCAGTGTAGCACTATATATAAGGATATCATACAAAAAGACCAGAACAAATTTCCTCAAGAAGTTGGAATACTTGGTTCACCAAACATTGAAAGGTGGCTAGGGCATTAGTGAGACCAAATGCATCACTCTAAATTGAAAATGCCCATGGTGAGTCTTAAAAGTTGTCTTATACTCATCTATAGAGCACATTCTAATATGATGATAGCCAACTGTCATATCCAACTTTGTGAAAAATTTAGTTCCAGTCAATTCATCTAGAATTTCTTTAATTACAGGTAAGGGAAATCTTTTTTTGATAGTCAAATCATTCAATTTCATGTAATCTACACAAAAATGCCAACTCTGCTAAGAGCACTGGTGAAGCAAAAGAACTGGTACTTGTCTTTCAATTTCAGTTTTACGCAATGGAGAGTACCTATATGGCCTAGAGTTCACACGTACAACATTGGGCAATAGAGTAATGGTATGGTCATAAACTCTACTTGGTGGTAGTTTAGTGGACTTGGCAAACACATCAGCAAATTATTTAAGTAAAGTTTGAATTTCAAGTAAAGTAGATTGAGAAATAGATTCCATGAAATTAACTACAACCAAGGCCCAAATGTCATTACCTTTGTGCCATTTGACAAAATTTTCTGCTGTAGCCACATTCAAGACCAGAGGTGTTGGCTAAATTCCTTGCAACTTGATTGTTTTGCCTTTTTCTAAGAACTCCATATTGTGATTGGCCCAATGACAATTCATAGGACTATGCTCCTTTAGCCAATCATAGCCTAAAATAGCATCGTAGGCTCCCATCTCTAACACATGCATATCAGCAGTCGGTGTTTGCCCCTGCCACCACCAATCCAGTTGAGGAACCATTTTGTTTGATATAAAAATCTCCCCATTGTCCACTTTCACTTTCTTGGGTTGAGTTGTTGTTGGTTGAATACCCACTTGTGACAAAAAAGAAGCACTGATGAAGGAATGTGAACTTCCACAGTCCAAGAGTACCAACATCACCTTATGTTTGACCATGGCTTTGATTTTCAGTACTTCCCCATGTGTAGTACCAGAAATAGCATTCAAAGACAATTGACCAAATTCTTTAGCAATCACATCTTCAAGTTCTAGCTGATTGAGAACTTCTTCAGTCAATGTGTCATCCAAATCATTTACCACCATTGCATTAGCTTGAGCCTGAAGCCTTTTGGTACAGCTTGCTGCATGTGCTTTATCAAATTTGTGCCCACAATACATACATAGCCCATTTGCTCTTCTAAAATCTTTGAGCAACCTCTCTCTAAGAGATTCCTAGGAACAGTAGAAGTGGTTCCAGTTTTCCTAGTGTCAAACTTATGCCATTGTATCAAATTTCCATTATACTTATTGGACTTGAACTGTTTACTACCCAATAGCTGCTGTTGAACTTTTGCTAGTAAGAAGGCTTTTTTCATTTTCTTGGGCACTTGTGACTATATTTTTTATTCTAATTTTGATTTCAACCCACTAATAACTTAGTTACAAAGTACAATTCATCCAACCCTTGATTATGCATCTGCACTTGATACTGCAGATCAACAAATGCAGTAATATAGTCCACCATATTCCCATTTTGTGATAGGGCTACTAGATCTGTTATAGCATCTCTATAATCATAAGACCCTAATTGACTTTCCACAGCAGCAGTGAATGAATTCTAATCACCTAGACCAGTAGTGAGCTTATGCACTTGTAACCACTTAGCAGCCGGACCATCAAAGTTTACTGATGCATACTGGACCCAAAGTGTTTCAGGCAGATTAAAAATGCTGAAGTAATCTAAGCTTTTGTCCTTCCAAATTCTTGGATTCTCACCAGTAAACAGTGGAAATGACATTTTAGGTAATGATGGTCTGCGGTTCATTCCACCATAACTACCTGACTGATGGGGAGGAGGTGGATAGGAATGTACCTCTTCTTCTGATGAAAATCCTGGCTGCTGTTGGCGAGTTTGGTTCAGTGTTAACTGTGCCACTGCTTTGCTCGTGGTTTCCATCTGTTTAGACAAAAGTGTATGATCCTTCAACATTTGCTCCATCACCTGAGCATTGAGGTCCAATTGTGCAACCACGTGCTGTTGAGTCTTATCAATCTCACCCACTTTAGCAAACAACAAATCAATACTCTCCTCCATCTTGTTCCACTGATTTTTCTCCTGCTACTCTGTCATTCCAGCATGTTTATTCATGTTGACCCAGTCATCCCAACAAGTTTGTTCACACTGATCCCAATCATCCTAACCATCATGGTGATTTTGCAAAAAAGCAAATCCCTCAACATTTTTTGATTAACCCGCAGTCTTGATTTATGCACCAATCCGAGTTGTTCAGACAGAGTTCAGGATAATGAGGCAATATCTGAAAATTTGGTCATGATTTCACAAAACAATAATTGCGGGGCGGTCCCATATTTACGAGCGCCCGGACGGAGGCTTCCATCCGGTCGATTTCCCACTAACTGCTAGACACCCTGTCCCCACGTGCATATGGTTCCCACAGTTATATGGAAAAAAAATATGTGCAAAGTTTTCATAACAATAATTATTTGAAAAAATTAATACAAAGTTTTGCCATGCAAAAACTTTGCCTATGAAAACTTTCATGAAACATTTTGGTGGAAAAGTTTTTTGAGAAAAATTAGAAAACATTTTGGGGGAAAAGATTTTCTAAAATAGAAATTATGAGACAAAAAATAGTGGCAAAAGGTTTGTGAAAAAATGGAGAAGAAAAGTGATGCGAAAGCTCACCGCAGGGCATGAGTGGCAGCAACAACAAGCTGGCACAATTGTCGGTGCCACCTGCCTTCGCTGGGGTTTGGGGGCACACCTTCCCCTACGTCAGATCTGGTGAAATGGAGTGGAGAGGTTGGAGGTGAGGAAAAAGAAAGGGAAGTGGGAAAGGAAGAGATAGAACCATGATAAAAGAATAGGAGAGTGTGTTGTGGGCTGCACGTGTCGATCGGCAGGAGCAGTACCTCCAATCAATTGTAAATTCAACATTGCACAAGAGTTGCCAATCTGAGAGCAAACACGATGCTCAATGCCAATTGTGTGCTTCTTATTTATATTTCACCTCTCCGAAAATGTGGATGTTTGACTCTGCTATTTGTATCGCAGTTGTGATCCTCACGACTATACCACATTGTGGTACCTGAGATTGGTTTGTGCGCAAATTTGGAGTATTTTACAACAATTAATGTGAACTATAAAATAAATTATCAATTGAGTTTGTGTCACACATGTTTGCTAGTCATGCCTATAAAACCCAAGTAAATTAGAAGAAAAGCTTCGAAAAGATCCATTTAGATGAACAAACTGTGGAGTTTAGCTTTCTTAATGAAGCTTTTAATCAAAACACACAAACCCTAAATTGTGAAGTATATTATATGTCCTAGACTTTACAACCGTGAGGGTCTGCCATGGCGCTTGCCGATGAGCCAGCTTTTACGACCATTTCCACACAACTTCATTGGATCATAATAAGTCTATTTTTACAATACAAATTTTAACAATCAGTCTTTGATGAACCCACAATCTACAAACTAACTTCTCGTATCTTGGGGGTGCATCCAAGATGTCAGGGTTTCGAACCAATGACTAGTTATTATGGATTGTGCCAAGTCGGATGATGTACAAAAATGAGACATGGATGTATACTAGTTCAGTCAGGAACTACTCATGTTACTTTGCACGTGTTTATATAGTAGGGGTTACAAACGGACGAGAGAGGAAAGGCTTCTAGGTCAAGTGGTGTATGCGAGGTGAAGTGTGGAACTGGTCTTGCTTGCGTAGGAGGGCCTGCCCGCCCTTGGGTACCTTCCCTTTTATAGCATTTGATACTCCAACAAGAGCGAGAGAGAGAGACACATAGAAAAGGAAAAACCTAAGGGAGTTTTGTCCCCTTACCCACCATATCAATGTAGAATTATCTGATGATATCTTGCATGAATCTTGAAAGTGTCTTTTCATATGGATGAGATGTAAATATGTGTAAATTGCTAAATGCCCTGTCATTTGGTAGATAAGATGAGTTTAGACTTCTAAAATGAATGAGTTCTAAATTTTATGAAGTCAATGCTTTATTGCTTGTAAAGATCAATTTTGTTTAGATGATAGTTTTCCTTAATTGGAGATCAATTGCATATGTCAATCGATATTATGTTATTCTTGTAAGGGCTATTCTTTTCATTCGCTTTATAACTTCTTATTATAGTGTATTTTACCATCATTACCACTCAAGACCATGATATAACCCTATGATATCTTTCATTGATTAGAGTTTATTAGGTGTATATGTCAATCTATACTATGTTATTTCTGTAAAGGCAATTTGTTTCATGAGCCGCATAATTTCTTATTGCAATGTATGAAGCTATTACACATACTAATGAGATTATCTCCGCGGTATGTGGTTTTACCTCATGACTTTGTTAGTAGGGGTAGACTCATATGAATGAAAATGAGTGAAGAAGAATGTAGAGGTTTAGATGACTAGAGTGATTAGCATGATAGACTGATATGAATGAAAGCGAGTGAAGAAAATTGTGGAGGTTTAGATGACTGGAGTGACTAGCATGCGGGGGTCGGGTAAGCATAACGATACTCGCGCAAAGCGAGAGATCATGACATGTGGGAGTGAGAACCATTCATCGCCCTATTCGTTTGTCTTATCAGCCACCAGCCAACAATACTTTTCTCTCAGAACAAACCAGCCAACATTACTTTTCTCTCACAATAAATCAGCACCAGCCCCAGCCAAACGAACAGGCTGCATGTTTTGCTGATTTAAAGATTAGCAACGACGCATTATGGTCCATGACAAATGATGTAACTTTGTATTCTAATCATAAATGTTATCGATGTTATTGAAAGGAATAAAGAAGACAATCTCTAAACTTTTCTAATAATCCACTCCTAAAATATAGAGTATTATTTCGAAATTATTCTAAACATTTATATGTATTCTTCTTCTTGTACATTTGCATCAGAAACCATTTCCCATTTATTATTCTCTCCACACAATTCCACCTTTAGATTTGGAGAAGATACACGAGACTTAGAAGCATGTAAACTTACGTTGAAGGAGGTGACTTTTCCCAAGTTCGAAAAAATTAAAAGGGTGGATTCGAAGTTGTTTGAGAGGAGTTTTGCTCATTTGGCTAAAAACCGTGGCTAAAAACCAAGGATTAGGAAGATGCTCTTACAACACCTAATATATATTGAATCAAATGCACTTACTCGGCCTAGAGTAGAGCAAATCATAATGATGTGTTGACCCTGACCTTTGTCTATTTAAAAACTGGTTCTCTTTGGAA
Organism: Cenchrus americanus; assembly: GCA_947561735.1. Lineage (NCBI taxonomy): Eukaryota > Viridiplantae > Streptophyta > Magnoliopsida > Poales > Poaceae > Cenchrus > Cenchrus americanus. Next base: position 73,868,311 of record OX387240.1, read on the forward strand.
TAGAAAATTATGCGTGGAAAACCCTTAATTGGTACATATATCTGCTACTGTACTAGTTGAATTTTTTATGAAGTTTGTACTTGGGACTACACTGTATATGTCGCACGAAGTTTTGAGAAGAAATAATGAGAATACTCCACACAAGTTTGAGCCTAATAATGAGCAGAGACTATACCACTACACATCACTGAACAAGACCCTGACCATGGCCCCTGAGGCCCTGACCATGGCCTATATATACGAAGCCAGGAAACCATGGGAGCCGTGATCCAGTAAAAAAAATCTGCAGGCTTCTAGACACACACAACACAAATGATGGTTGTTATTCTGCCACTACTGTTGCTCCTCTTGCTCGGTTCTTCTCCAACTGCCCATGCAGCTCATGAAGAACACGAGGAGTTCACAGTCCTGGACACGAGGTCGCTGAAACCACATGCCGCCTGCTCCGGACACAGGGGTACGTTCGCCGGGCCCGACTTCCAGTAGTAGATCAATAAAATTTCGCTTAATAATTTGCTAATTTTCAGTCGCCTAAAAATTTAGAAAAATTCTGGCTGTGAAAATGACAGTGACCCCGCCTCACAATGGCAGCTGGGTGCCGCTGTACCGCCCTCTCGGCCCGTGCTCGCCGTCGTTTAGGGGTGCGGCGGCGATGGCGAAGCCGCCGTCGTTGGCCGACCTGCTCCGGCAGGACAGGCTCCGCGTCCATCACATCCACCGGAGGGCGTCGGGCGGCCATGTCCGCGAGAGCAAGGGCTCCAGAAAGGAGCCGGTGACCGTCGAGGAAACCCAGGTGCATCACCTCGCTTCCATTTCAGTCGAAATGGGCACACAGTCCATGAGCTCCCAGGTTCGAATTGAGTCGTTCCGGTCTTCAGTTTCTCGATTTGGTAGCTGTTGGTGAACTTGGCCTTTTCAGTCCAACTATGTTGTGTTGATGCAGGGCTCTCACTCTCAGGTGAGCATTGATCGGCCGGCGGCGACCGACGGCGACGGGACCTCCTCAGGGGTGTCCCAGACGGTAGTGCTGGACACGGCCAACGACGTGCCGTGGGTGGACTGCGTCCCCTGCGCCCTTGCGGAGTGCCCCTACTACGACCCTGCCAGATCGACCAACTACACCGCCTTCGCCTGCAACTCCTCCGCCTGCAAGCAGCTCGGCCCCTACGCCAATGGCTGCGTCAACAACCAGTGCCAGTACCGCGTCACCAATCCCAAAGACGGTTCGGTCTCCTCGGGGACCTACAGCTCCGACGTCCTCACCATCAACTTCGGCAACACCGTCGGCAGCTTCAGGTTCGGCTGCAACCAGAACGTGCAGGCCGGCGGCGGCCCGACCAACGGGAACATGGCGCTAGGCCGCGGCGCGCAGTCCCTGATAGCCCAGACCTCCTCCACGTACGGCAACGCCTTCTCCTACTGCATCCCGCAGAGGGACACCGAGAAGGGCTTCTTCAAGATCGGCGTGCCCGGCGGCGCCGCCTACAGGTACATCATGACGCCCATGCTACAGGACAGGATTGGGGCCCCCACCACTGTGTACCGAGCGCTCATGGTCGCCATCACCATCAACGGGCAGCCGCTCAACGTGCCGCCGGAGGCGTTCGCCGCCGGCACGGTGCTCGACTCCGTCACCATCTTCACGCGCCTGCCGCTGACGGTGTACGGCGCGCTGCGGGCGGCGTTCAGGGACAAGATGGTCGCGTACCGCCGGGCGCCGGCGCAGGAGGAGCTTGACACGTGCTACGACCTCACCGGCGTCCGGTTCGTCCGGCTGCCGAGGATCGCGCTGGTGTTCGACCGGAACGCCGTCGTGGAGCTCGACCGGTCCGGGATCCTGCTGGACAACGGCTGCCTCGCCTTCGCGCCCAACAACGACGACAGCGCGCCGGCGATCCTCGGCAACACGCAGCAGCAGACGATCGAGATGCTCCATGATGTCGGCGGCGGCTACATCGGGTTCCGCCGCCAAGCGTGCTGACGGAGACCAGCTAGGCCACTCTTGGCATTCGGCATTATTTCTTAGCATTCGATCGTTCTTGCGCCGATCTCTGTTGTTGACTGTGTTGTAAGACCTGTTTGGCTATTGCCCATGAATAATGTACACCTCACACCTAATGGGGAGAATATTGTTAGGTCATTTATATGACCAAATAAACCAAATATTTGCATTTGCGGTGGTAATGAATGTACACCTCACACCTAATTAAGCAAGCAGTGTTTTGTTTAAAAATGTTTTGTGAATCTTTTTAAAACTCTTTTAGAGAATGGGAGTTGCGATATTTGAAATTTCATCAAGCAAGCCGCAGTGAAAGAACTTGCTTGGCAAATGTGACCTTTGCTATTGACTGACCGAGGCATTGACGGAAAGATGGCGACCTTGCTGAGCAGGCTATGTGATTGCAAGCCGACCTCATGGTATATAGTCCAAGGCAGCACAACCAAGCCATCCATCTTCCTAGTCGGAGTATTCCTGAAAAATCTCGTGCTCATGCGAGGCAGCAAGCAAATCTCAAGATGGGTTTCAATCAGACAACGCTGATCGTGTGCCCACCAGCCATCGACATGTACATCCATAACCTCACCTCGTCCTACACGGAGAAGAGCAACGAGGCGGGCATGGTGTCCGCCTCCGTCATCATGTTCGTCCTTGCCGGCCTCTTCTTCAACCTCAACCTCTTCAGCGGCATCTCCGACGTCAGCGCCACCCTCGACCCCAAGGTCCGCCTCTTCCTCTCCTCGGCCCTCTCGCTCCTCCTCCCCGTCATGTCCTACCTCTTCTCCGAGGCCAAGAACTCCGCCGCCGCCTCCTCGACGCCGATGACCTCCGCCGCCGCCTCCTCGACGCCGACGACCTCCTCCACCCCCGCCGCCGCCACCACTGAGCTCTCCCTAGGTGCCATGGTGATCCTGGCATGGATGGTCCTGGTCGAGCTCCTCCGCAAGAAGGTGGACGAGATCCGGATGCGCGGGTTCTCCGGCTCGATCCAGCGCGCCGGCCGCGTCGTGTGGCTGGGCAGCCTCATCTTCTTCAACATCAAGACCGCCGGCCGGAAGGCGGTGTTCAGCATCCTCTGGATCATCTGCGCCACGAGGGTGGTGCAGAGGATCGCCTACACCGAGATCGGCAAGTACTCGTACGCCCATGGCAAGAACGCCCGCCTCATCAACTCCTACATGGCCAAGATCCTGCTGAAACAAGAGCACCACCACCAAGCTGCTGTCCAGAGTAATGCTTCTGATGCCGAGCAAGATGTGAAGGTGCACGATGGGCAGGAGCTCTTGAAGAGCTGCAGGTACATTGTGATGGGAGAAGAGAAGTTGGTGCAGGAACCAACCGCAGATGGCTACAGCCTGAACATGACGAGCCTTGACGACGATGGTGATGGTGGCAGCGTCGTCACTGTAGGTAAAGTTTGGAAGCTCGACGAGAACAACAGCAGCCTCTTCACCTCACCTGATCAGGTCCAACGGCTGAAGAGACTCTGCCTCTCGTTTGCTCTCTTCAAGCTGCTGCGCCGGAAGTTCGAGCACCTACCGGCGGTGACCGGCGAGGAGGAGCAGGACTGCCGGGACCTCATCTTCAAAGGCCTGCTGCGCAGCAACAGCAATGGTGGGATCGCCGCAGAGGAACTGTTCCAGGTGATCAACGACGAGGTCATCTTCCTCAGCGAGTACTACCACTCTGTTGTCCCGGTCGTCCTTGCAAGCCCCTTCTTCCTCCTAGTGAACTATTTCCTTGTCCTGTTAGTCGTAGCCGTCTTGTGCGTCATGACCATCATTCTCTGCGGCAATGGCGATGTCGTGTATGCGTTCTGGAGCATCGGCGCAGACAACTACACTTTACACTCCGGCATCGGCAAAGTAGCCGTTTGCCTCCTCCTCAAAGCCAGAAACTCGCCGGAAGCCTTCTTCTCCATAGTGGACATTTCCGTCACACTTCTTCTGTTCATCATATACTTCTACGAGGAGATATGGGAGTTCTTCGTCTTCATACTCTCCAACTGGTTCATGGTCTCACTGGTGTGCAGCTACATGGCCAAGCCCCAATGGTGCGGCGGCCATCCCGTTCTCCGGTACGCCGTCCACCGTATCATCTGGCTGCGGAGCAAGCTGAACCATGGCAGCCTTAGCGTCCGGCAGTTCTCGGTGTTGAACCTCCACTGGCCACTAGGATTGCAGCTCTATTCCCCATTCTCCTTGGTGCTGAGAAAAGAGATGGTGCCCAAAAATCTGAAGCAGTCCATCATGGATTGCCTGCTGGAACATGAACATTGTACCGGCACGGCCTTCTATACCCCTCTCACAAATGGCAAGGCCGCTCTGCAAAGGAACTACCTCTTTGACAAGCTCTCATGGGCGTGCCAGAGTGACAGTGTTTCGGAGGTCTTCCTCACATGGCACATCGCCACCTGCATCTTGGAGGTGGAGTGCCATGAACAGCAGGAGGGAAGCTCGAGCAGAGCAGCGATCAGGCTGTCCAAGTATTGTGCTTACCTTGTGGCATTCCACCCGGAGCTCCTGCCCGACAACCCCGAGAAGGCGGAGCGCGTCGTCGAGGACATGAAAGCGGAGTTCAGCGCCATCTTCTCGTTCTGGGAGTACTACTTGTGTTCCCAGCGTGCACGAGTGAAGAAGATCATGGCGGCAGCAGCAGGAGCTTCTGGCGAGAGTGATCGTGATCAGAACGGAGTTGTGAGAAATGGTGCGAGGCTAGGGCGTATGCTAGTTGATGTGGCTGGTAACCATGGAGCGGAAACAGCCTGGAAAGCGGTAGCGGACGTGTGGACGGAGCTCATCGTCTTCGTGGCGCCGTCCGGCGAGGAGGAGCGCGTCAAGGGGCACGGGGACGTCCTGGTGCAAGGAGGCGAGTTCATCACCGTGCTCTGGGCGCTCACCACGCACATCGGCTTGTCACGCGAGGCCAATAATAGCAGCAAACCGGCAAAGACTTTGGAAGACCTGATGGCTGAATCCATGCGTGCGCTCCCGGTTGTTGCCTCCATGGAGATAAGCATGGTGTAGTGGTTTGCTTTTTATTCGAGTGTGTAGCTAGTGGTTATATGTTAGTTTATTAGTTGATTTCGACAATGCAAAAGTGTGTATTGTATTTTTATTTATGGATGCAAAAATTTAATTTTAAACCTAAAATATAGGTTGCGGGATTTGTATTAATTAATAGAGGTGTAACAAGCGGAAAGGATGAAAAAGAAAAAAAGTGATATACCATATATTATATGGACTATACTATATGGCAATACGGACATCAACCACACACACGTATCAAGTATGAAAGAAATCAGATGTGTATCTTACTATTTCTAATTCGAGACTATTTCAAATGCTCTACACGTCAATTATCTTGAGATGTACTAGAAAAAAATAATTATATAAATTCATGATGAAAATCAAAACATCCATTCATTGGTTTTGTAGCCTCAGTTAAACCTCATTTGGTTCAAAGGAATTTTGGAGGAATTGTGAATGATGTGACTCAAAATTTTTTATGAAAGCTTTTTGCAACACAAGGATAAGGACACTAAGACTATCTCTAGCAATACCCTCATCTCTCCCCCCATCCTCAAAATGAGGAATGAAAAAGCACTCTAGCTCCTCCAACAATACCCCATCCCTTCCCTCAAAATGAAGGTACCCCCTCTCCCAACCTCATTCCTGGGTTTCTCTCTCCTTTCCCTTCTACAACCGCCCGCGGGGCCCGCCTCCTGCTTTGCCCGCCGTGGCCCCTCGGCCTGCTCCTGTATGCCCACCGCCCCTCCTCAACCTTGACGGCGGCGGCGCTTCCTCGACCCGACGGCGGCCGCGCTCCCTCGATCCGCGCGAGTCGGCGGAGGTGCAGAAGCAAAAGCCGACGACGGACGCGAGGCCCTCCTGGAGCAGCGCGTCGAGCTCGGCATGGATCTGCAACAGCGGACCAGGGTCACGGCGGCGAACCAGGGTTGCGGTGGCCTGGATCGAGTCGGCGCAACCTACCTCTTCCCTCCCCAGCCCCAGATCCGGCGACGAGCTCCAGGGCCGAGTAGTCGAGGCCGCGCCGCCATTCGCTCCCGGCTCCTCACGGATTCCGGTGAGAAGCTGCCCCATCCTCGCGGAGTCCGGTGACGGCGTGGCTAGATCACTCCGCCCATCTTGACCTGCGGTGGTGGCTCCTTCTCCGCCTCCACTCCTCGCCGCACCTCTCCCCTGACTTCATCCCGTCGGCCATCCAGAGCGATGCGGGAGACAATGGCCGCGGTGGATGCGCACCCACCGCTGGAAGCGGCTCTATGTTACGGTAGATAATTTTCTCTCTGATGTGCGGAAACCGGCGTTTTGCGCATGGGATGGGGATTCATTGCTGGAGATAGTCTAACGGAGGAAAGTTGCTCATAGATTTCACATGAACGAAAACATCCTCTCTTACCTCAAAATTTGGTGAAAGTTGACGAGAAAACATTTCTTGGTGAGATTAAAGGAAAGAATATATAAGAAATAATAGAGTAATTGGCATATATATATCTATATATATGTACGAATTTTTACTGCCGACGCCCCTAAGATTTATTCAGTCTTTGCTGCGCACTACTGACGTTACCCTTGTGCTTGTCTAGGAGCTAGTAGGGCCCTAGTCCTCGGTTCGTCGCTAAGCTGTCGGTGTCTGTGCAGAAACCACAGCATGCATATAGATGGTCAAATGGGTGGCACGGGGCACTGCACGATTTGGCCTGGTCCAAACACGGCCCGGTCCGCATAAGGATGGGCCAGGCCGGCACGACCCATTATGGCGGGCCATGCTTGTGCCGCTGCCGCGACACATGGGCCGGCACGGGCACAGCCCGTTTAAGTGGATGTCACGATTTAGCCCGTTATATCTTTCCTTACACATTAAAATCAGTTATGTTTATGATTGTCTGAACATATTATACCTAAATAAGTCAATATATGACAACATGTATATGTGTATCATTATATGTATGCTAAAATTATCAAAATTCTAAAAATGTGAGCATATTTTATGTATTTATGCATCAATTGTCATCAATTTTAGAGTTTTTTTTGCTTAGTGGGCTAATGGGCGGCCCGACCCACCTAGCACGCGGGCAGTTGGGCCGGCACGACCCGCATAAGCCATACCAGGCCGGGGTCTGGGCCTATAAGGTGGCATGTGGGCCGGCACGACACGGCCCGTCAACATGGCCGGACCAATGCAGGCCGGGCCAAGACGGGCCCGGGCCGGGCCGGGCCGCCCGTTTGGCCATCTATAAGCATGCATCATGTACGTCCTGCTCCTGTCAACAGTGTGTACTAACGACGGAGGCGACGACTGCAGGCACATGATCGATGTGTTGGCCCTCTACCCGTGTGTTTGGTTGGAGAGCGGCGGGAGTGGAGCCATTTAGCTTGGCAAGTCCCCTCATCAAGTCTTCCCCGGACCCTGGCCATGGTGGGTCACAACATCGCCCCGGCCCCCGGTGCAATACAATAATCTAACCTATATAAATGCACTTCACTACGAATCATTAATTTTATTTTTGTCAACATGCAAGCTATTCATCTCATTTACTTAGAAACCGACTACATCACACACCACATAAGAGTCATTTAATTCTATATTTCTCCCAACATGAAAGGTTTTTTTTATTTACAACAACCCAACTCGAAAGTTAAGCACCTCATCTAGGGATCAACTACATCACACACCACATCACCATCTAGCTACTAAGATAATCTTTTTGTGACTTTCAGAGGAAACAAAACATCCGCTCTTACCTAAAAATTTGGTGAAATAAAGTTAATGAGAAAAACATTTTTCGTGAGAGGAATACAAATGTGTATCAAAACATAGTAGAGTAATTGGCCTATATCTATCTCCGAACTTTTAATACCGATGCCTCTAAAATTTACTCCCTCCAGTTTGCTAAATGAAGTCGTTTAGGACAGCGACACGGTCTCCAAAGTATAACTTTGACTTCTTATTTTTACAAAAATATTTATTAAAAACTAACATATATATATACTTTTATGAAAGTATTTTGCAAAACAAATCTATTCATGTAGTTTTCACATTTCCAAACTCAATGACTTAAAAGTTATTCATGATTTATATTCCCAATGTTTGACTCAAATCATGTCCAAAACAACTTCATTTACCAAACCGGAGGGAGTATTCAGTCTCTGTATGTAGGACCACAAGTTTTTTTTTGAAATAAATAGGGCCACAAGTTAACAATGCAAAATTACCTCCGTATTACTGACGTTACCCTGGCCCTGTTTACCAGCTAGCCCTTGTCGGTAGATAAGCCTAGGAGCAGAATTGAATATCTGGCAGACGGTGGCGTACATGCATAATTGCACATGCATTATTGCCTTATTGGTCCCAGCACAGCATCAAAGGCATAGATAAGACCACTGGGATCACATCCATTTCTGCTCGATTGGGACCCTTGCAAAAACAAAATTTTAGAAAGTGGACTTATATTCATAGATAAAGGGAGTACATTCCAAGTCTTGCAAAGACGACGTCCTTGAAGAAAGTAAAAGTTACGACACAATACTTGCAAGATCGTCATCCGTTGTCATGGTTGGAGCAGCCATATAACACATCCCTTCCAAACCAAAGGTTGAAGAAGAAATATGTCGAGTTAGAAACTTGAAGCCGACCTCTCTTAGGTTGTTGCCTTGTAAGTTGCAAAAATTTATTTTATTTTATTTTATTTTGTTTTATTTTTGTTTGATTTTACGAAAATAATTGTGTGTAACAAAATATTGCAAAAAAATAGTTATTTTTTAAACTTTTTGCTACACACAATTATTTTTGTAAAATCGTAAACAAATAAAAAATTCATGTTTGCGGCGCAAGCGATTAACAGGCTACCGGAGGCCCACTACATCTGTTCATGGTGGACTCGCAAAAATTTGGCCCATTATATTGGCGTCCATTTGCACTCATCCCAATCGACCGGCAGGCCTACAGCGCCACTCAGTTTAGCAAAGTGGTCGTCAACGGGGAAGAAGCAGGCAGGCCCGTCTCGAGACACGTGCGACCTGTGCGTATGTACAGGGCCTCCAAAATTAGTTGAAATGCTAATTAGTAATATTAGTAGCATTAGCAAAACAAGTAGTATGGTTGGATCAGACCTGAAAGTTTGCTCTTGAACTTCCTGGAAAACAGCATGTAATAGCACAATAACTTTCCTTCCTCTCTCTGTCTCTTCCAATTTTTACTTGAGCATACAAATCAGAATTCCTACAAATCATCTCCTATTTCTCTAAGGACCAACAGCTATGCCACCTACTAATTCTCTTCATTATCGAGTTCCCAACCATTACTGATCAGGTCTCTAAAAAACAAACACCTACCAGGTGACCAGGGTCAGTACTAGTACAGCCTGCATATGGGTACGTAACTTTTAATTTTTCTTCTTGAGTTCTAATCATGTTAATTTTCCCTTTTATATTTGGCACCTGTATTTCAATTACTGCCGTTTCTTCAGCAAATTAAAACAATAAATAAGAAAAAATAGAGGAGCTGACTAAATTTAGAAATATGTATCTGCTTTATTTTATTTTATCCCATGTGGCATATGACGTTGAACCAGCACATACAATCATTATATTATTATTAGTCTATTTGAAGTGGCTATATATGCAATGATTCAATGAACCATGAAACGTACTGTAGTTACTTTTTTTTAACTAACGGGCACGAGAGTGTGCCTATTTCATTGACAGAGAAGAGATTATAAAAAATTGCGGTGACCGCGGGGTACAGGACAAGGAGCTACTCTCACAACACAAGAAGCGCTAGGTATTTTGCTCCCGCAACGATCCAAGAGGATACCTCACTTCTAATATTAGCTAAAATTAAGTGTAGCCGTTGAAGATTCGCGTCTGTCGAAAATACGCGCGTTGCACTCCTTCCAAATTTCCCAAGTAACTAACAAGGCAAGACTTCTCAATGCTCATCGTGGGGAGTCTGCAAAGTAACGATCATTGTCCACCAATGTAGGGCATCATGGGTAGGCGTCTACTAGGATGGAGATAGAGCAGGTTGTGCTGTCCAAACCGCAATAAGTTCCCAAATTCGCTTTGTGTATCTGCAATCTGCTAGGAGGTGGTCGGTAGTTTCCATAGATCGTCGGCATAAGACGCAAGAGTCGTTGTGTGGCCATCCTCTATTTGCGAGGTGATCAGCTGACCATACATGATTTTGGGTTAACGAGCCACACGAAGAATTTGCATTTAGGGGGCGCCCAGGAATTCCAAATAGAGCTTATCGATGGTGTCGTGGTGCAGCCGAAGAATTGAGCTTTGTAGGTAGAGGCTGCTGAGTATGAGCCAGAAAGTGTGAGTTTCCAAGCAATAGGGTCTTCCTGGTGCGGTCGTAGTTGCACAGTTTGTATTAAGGACCAAAGCTCCACAAAAGCAGAAGGAGGTCATTGGATATGTGTCCTCTCACATCCAGGTCATGCAACTAGTTGTCACTGAGTAGAGAGCCGTGAACAATTCTCTTCTTTTTCCTCGAAAGCTCAAAAAGACCCGGCGCAATATGTTTAGGTCTGCGCCCTTGGATCCACCCGAAGTCCCAGAAGCTAGCCCTTTTCTCGTCGCCAAGGGTAATTGTGGTGCAAGCGGTGAAGAGCAACTTATCCTCGTCGTCACATGGTGTTTCATTTGCCACCTAATGTTTTTCGAGGGGGACCCACTAGTGCTAGAGCCAACGAAGGCGAAGCACCCTTGCGAATTTCTCCAAGTTTGTTATACCCAAACCTCCACTCTCTTTCGGTAGACAGCTGCAGGTCCAATTGACTTTGCATTTCCCTCCCATAAGCTTCTTGTCGCCCGCCCAAAGGAATCGCCTTCGGAGCTTGTCAAGGTCCTCAAGCAACTCTTTATTTGGGATGAGCGCCGTAAGGAAGTAAACCGGTTGGGAGGAAAAGACTGACTTGGTCAGACTCACTATTCCAGCTTGTGTAAGGTTGCGTCCTGCCCGGACGGAGAGTTTCCCTGTCGCTTTGTCCATAAGCGGCTGGAAGTCCACCTTTTTCAACCTTCTAACGGAAAGCAGGAGGCAGAGGTAGTGCACGGGAAAGGAGGTTCTTGTTACCGATAGGTCTCTCAGTAGATCATCAAGGTCGATGTTATGACACCTGATCGGAACAAGTTGTGTCTTATGAAGGTTTGTGCAAAGGCTGGTGGCTTTCCCAAAATTTCGAAGGATTTGTGCCAAGTTGTTAACATCTTTTCGCGTTGGTTTAACGAAGATAGTCGCATCATCCGCGTAGAGAGAAGCCCTGAATCTTGCCGCTTTACTCCCAAGTTTGGAGAGCAGGTTTCTAGCAGTCGCTTGGTCATTTAAATGCTGTAGCAGGTCGATAGCTAGGACGAAAAGTAGAGGTGAGAGCGGGTCCCCTTGTCTGAGGCCTCTACCATGCTGGATCGACTGGAGCGGGGTATCATTGAGTAGCACACGTGATGTTGAGGTGGAGAGGAGTGTCGTGATCCAGTTGCACCAACGCGCTGGAAAGCCCCTATGTTGCAACGGGGAGATAAGATAGTCCCATCGGACTGGGTCAAAAGCTTTGGAGATGTCCAGCTTCAACAAGAGGGTAGGCGTCTTATTGCGGTGGAAGCGGCATGCGATATTGCGCACATACATATAGTTGTCATGGATGTTTCTGCCTTTTATGAAAGCGCTCCGGCACGGTGAGATGAGGGATCGCATGTGTGGGGCCAGTCTTAGGGCCAGCACCTTGGTTAGAATCTTAGCGAACGTGTGGATGAGGCTGATAGGGCGGAAGTCAGTCACACATTCGGCCCCTTATTTCTTCGGGATGAGTGTGATATTTGCCTTGTTGAGCAGATTAAGGTCGCTGCAACGCAAACTGTGGAAAGAGTTGACCGCCGCTATTACATCACTTTGATGATGGGCCAGCATTCTTTGAAGAAAAGGCCGGTGAAGCCGTCTGGACTCGGCGCTCTATCGGATGGAAGTTGAGAAATGGTACAGGGCCCTTATTTTTGCCGGGAGTGACGGCCGGCAGGCGAGCTTGATGTCGAACAGCCGCGCCCGCGCGACGCCGACCATGAACCGCGCCATGGCGGTGACGATCATGGCGAACCGTTCCTCGTCAGGTTGGTGGAGTCCGTCCAGGACCCCGGGACCTAGCACCAGCATCGCGAGAAGTTAGTGGCGCTGGCTTGGCGCTGGCGCAGCAGCATGGCCGTCATCACGTTGGTGTTCGTTAGTCAGTTAGAATCAAAGCACGGAAGTGATAACCTCAAGAACGCAAACCCAAATCGCAAGATCACACAAACGAGAACGACACCGAGACACGATATTTTTTAACAAGGTTCGGTCATGTGACTACATCCTCGGGGCATGACTACGAGCACTCCTCTCCATAAACAACAGCTACACCGGCATCCAGGCACCACTGCGGCAACACCGTAGGCTACACCAGTCATCTCACGGTTACAACGGTAGTGCCCTCGTATTTATGAGTCATAGGGATACAAAGTACGCCCGAGACTCTAGCTCTATCCTGCCAAATTACAACTCAAGTCCAACTATAACCGAACTTTACACGTATTCAACGCATATCTAATAGTCTCTATTATTTTTTGAAAGAACGAAACAGGCCTTAATTAAGCTCATGTGCCGAACGAGCAAGGTCATCCTTGCAGTGAAGTACTAAGGATCTGCTTGTTTGTTTCAGCTTGTCGAGCTAGCTTTCCGACACTTCTAGTAAGTTGGAAAGTTAAAACAAACGAACCAGATGTTGGGCTGGCTTTTCGAAAAGTTGTGAAGCTAACTTCTGAGAAAAACTGAGCTGAGAACTGAAAAGCTGGTTGAGAGAAGCCTATTCTGATTTTGGTGTGCAGATCTGATCGGCAAGATGACCCAAACTTGATCATCGTAGCCTCGGGATAGATGGAATGATCTTATGAGGGCAGTGTGGTAAAATTCGTAGAGGTCGTAACTAAAGAACGATGATAACTATGCCGCGGGTCACAGAAACAACAAACCATGCATGCATACGTTGCCGTACTTTGAACAAGTGACGTATTCAAGATGATATCAGCAAATTAAAAACCATTGCTGCTGCATACTGCAATCATAACTTCATGACTATACCTACCGGAGATATGAATCCCGAAAAACTTCATAACTACACACACCTGCCTGCTGTCTGCTTGTGGTCTCCGATCGAGCGAATGTGAGTTTTACTTCGATCCTGGCAATCTACACACCGGCGGCAATCAGCCGAGATTCCATTGGTCACTTCTCTCCCGAGTGCTCGACTTGAGGAGCAGACATTTCCTGTCAGGGAGCTTCAATGTATCCGCCAAAAATGAGTACATGCTTCAACTGAATTAGATTGGTCCTATCATGTGCATGTCGTGTGGAGATAATCTAATTTTTTAGCTCTCAATTTTCTTGCACAACGAATGGTTTGCTTTCTACTTTCATGCACATCAAGAATCCGAGTACATGAAGTTATTATAAGGCGACCATGAGAGGGAGTTCTACTGTATATTCATCATTTTCATCTATTGTTTTTTTCTTAATACTTCCTCCATTACAAATTACAATTTATTTGACATTTTCGACTCAAAGTTTGGCCACTCATCTTATTAAAAAATATACAAGTATAATCAAATTTAAGTCATTATTGAAAAACTTTTATTAATAAACCAAGTCACAACAAAGATGTGATATTTTATATATTTTTTAGTAAGCTTAGCGGTCAAAAGATCAAACTTGAGATAAAAAATCTAACGAATTATAATCTACATGCAGGATCATAGCAAGAGAAAACTGAATACTATTGTGCTGACCGACCTAGTAAATGTGTCGGTAGAGTGGCCCTGACGCTGAGGCCGACATGCATGCATGTACTCTATTGGTCGTGCCAGCTTCGAGGTCGTCGCCACGGTTGTCGTCGTCGTTGTCGTCATCCCGGACGACGATGTACGACACTAATTGTGCAATATAATGCCGACATGCATGACATCTGGTGGGACAACAACTTCAGGGAAAGTGAGGAAGCTATCGATGACTCGACTAGTCAATTTCTCATGCGGTGCGCTGGTGCGGTCGTGCGCAATTGAGGGCAAAAAGATCTCCTCATCGGTTCTATGTGCCGAAACACTAATCAAGAGACGTGTTGGGGGGGGCTTCAAAAACCGGATTGGACCGCCGAACAAGAAGGAGCAAGATTCACGAATGGTAAGAAGTACGAGAATCTAAAGATTGTCCTTCCCTTAAAAGATGTGTCCCCTTTACACGTGTCGGTCGTCCTCCTTTCATAAGGAGATGAGCGGACTTTTTACATTCCGATCATAGGGAGAGAAAACTTGAGGACCATGTGTGGTTCGAGGACCGGTGGATGGTCGCTTCCTTGTGTGATGAGTGATTGACAACATTGTGTGGACTGATTCTTGGCTAAGTATTGCAGGTGCAGGTTGCGGCTTGACTTGTGTTGGTGCAGGTGAAGAACAAGCGTGAAAGGTCGTTGCCGGTGAGGCCTCCAAGTGAGGAGAAGACAAGTAGGCTTCGTTCGAGGGACCCGGTGGCCAGCGGGGTCGAGTGCGGGCCGCATGGTGGCAAGAACGAAGAAGATGAAGTCGGTGGACGGTTTCTTGGTTGAGCCACAAAACCAAGGTCGAGCCGGGACTTCATGGGAGCCAAGTCATGAGTGGTGATTGGCGGAGGCTACATCAAGTTCGCGGGGTTTGTGGTGGTTCACCAGAAAATCACCGGGTTACTCGGCTGAGCCACAAAGCCGAGGCCGAAGACCGGGCGTGGCTGTCTGGCCAAAACCGGCCTGACCGGTTTGGAGAACCGGTCGGACCGGTTTGGGGTCGCAGGGCGCCGGAAGCTTCGAGGCGAAGGACACGTGTTGAGATCGCAAGGCTTGCGTCGAGGCTACGCGAAGTGCGATCGCCGGGCATCCGTCCGATGGTGCTACGAAGACAAATTCCCAAAGTGCCCTTGGTGGGCGTGTATCTTAGTTTAGGCTTTAGGGGCATTTTAGTCTTTCGGCTGGCCTCCATATAACCCAAGGGGTGAGAGGATGGCAGCCAACTCTTGGAACCCTAGCTCATTTGTTTTCCCATTTTCCTTCCTATTTTCCTTAGGTTTTCTATAGGACTAGCTTGAGAGCTTCATGGAGAGATCTTGTTGAGAGGGTTGGATGATCGGGCGGCTTGCTAGACCATGTATGAACCTTTGTTTCATGTATAGATGATTCGGCGTGGTTCCTCAAGGTTTGGATGTGTTTTCCCCGGTTGTTCTTAGTGGTGATTTTCGGAGCTCTCTCTTGGTGATCTCTTTGGGTTGTTTTCGGGGCCTCTCTCTTGGGGATTTGATGGGGGAAATTTGTGGGAACCCTTCGTGGTTCTTTGGGCTGTGATTCCCCTTCCAAAATCCGTGAGTTAAGGGGCTCAATTTTGGTGGTTTCGGGTTTCTAGGGTTGGATGTGCTCTTGAGGGTTGACTTTCGATTCCTCTTGATTAGGTGAGTTTTGGGGACCGAGCTTCTAGCCAAGGGTAGCCCACGAGGTGCCCCATCTATTCCCAAAGTCTCATTTTGATCCGTGGAACGAATTGGGAGATTGATTGGAGGATGTGTTGAGTTTTTCCCGTGGGCTGTGTTCTTCCCGACTGTCCAGGCAAAAACCGGCCTGACCGGTTTCCCAAACCGGTCTGACCGGTTTCGCCCTATGGGCTGTTGAGAAGGGCTTTTGAGCAAGGAAGTCTTTGTTGCTCCATGGCTTTGTTTGTTCAGATGTGGAAAGGCTCTTGAGGTGTTTTGGGTCTTTGGGGAGTTCCTGGACAAAATCGGTCTGACCGGTTTGCCAAACCGGTCTGACCGGTTTTCCCTGCCTGCGTGAGGCTAAGTCCAACAGAAGCGGTCTGACCGGTTTTAGGAACCGGCCTGACCGGTTTGGGCTGCCAGCAGCCGTGTCGTGTGTGTTTCCGCTGCGTGTGTGTTGAGTCTGTTGGTTGGGTCTTGTTCCTAGGTTCAGTAGCACTTCAGTGGCTACGTGAACTTGGCAAGAGAAGCTTGCGGAGGTGCACGAGTGAAATTGGGTTCATAGGCCGAATTCTTGAATAGAATTTTTATCGGCTCCCATTCACTCCCCTCCTCTCTGGTTCGCCATTTCGGTCCTTCAAGTGGTATCAGAGTAGGTTCGGGTCTTTGTTGACTCTAACCAGTCTAAGATCCAAGGATGGCGTACCAGGAATGGGGTTCGGGTCCTCCACACTTCGATGGAAAGAACTACCAGATGTGGAGTAAGCGGATGGGTGCGTTCCTCCGCGGAAAGGGTCAGATCCTTTGGGATGTCACGGTGGACACGAGCTATGTCCAGGCTCGATGGACTTCCTCGCTCCAGATCGAGGGATAGATTCGACGCCAACAATAAGGCGGTCGACTACTTGTTTCGTGTTTTGTGTCAGCCTGAGTTCGATCGGGTGCACACCGAGCACTTGGCTTGTAGAATTTGGTCGGTGCTGAAGGAGGCTCATGTTGGGAATGCCCAGGTTCAGGCACGGATGTATGCGACCTACCGGAGAGAGTACGAGAACTTCACTCATCTTCCCGGTGAGTCCATCGATGCCTTGTTTCAGAGGTTCACGGTGGTTGTGAACAACATGAGGGCCAATGTGGACGTGCTCCCGTACGATGATCATGATAGAGCTGTCAAGCTCTAACACTCTTTGGATCGTAAAATATGGGGCGGAAAGTTCGAGGCCATTGTGGAGTCGGAGAAGTATGACACTGACGGTGAACGAGCTGTTCTCAAAGCTCAAGTCGGCTGAGGTGGATAGGGGCATGACTGCCAAGCTCGAGGGTCCGACTGATTCCCATAGTCTCGCCCTCATTGGTGGTTCGAAAGGAAAGGCTAACACTAACCCATCCACCAGGATGTTCTCTTTTTCCTCTTTGATGTCTATGCCAGATGAGGAGTTCGACGTGCTTGGAGAGGACGAGCTGGCGCTGTTGACGAGGAGGTTCAAGAGGCTGCACGAGAACCGAGTGAACATGAGGAGGAACACAAGGACGTGCTTCCAGTGCGGCAAGCCGGGACACTTCGTCGCCGACTGCCCGGAGAAGGTCGAGAACAAGGACGGCTACAAGCACAAGCCGAGGACGGACGGCAAGTACCGTTCGAGGCGCGACCACAAGAGCAAGCACAAGAACAAGTACAAGGACGAGCGACGATCGAGGAAGAAGGAGAGCCGAGGCAAGGCCCGAGCGATGGTTGGAGCGAGTGACGTCGACTCCAGTTTGTTGACGGTGAAAATCCGTCAACCTAGCCATGAGTTTACCTTCGGTGTTGGCATGAGTTTTATACCTTATCCATTGGTACTAACCCCCATGGTATAACAAGTTCACGTGTGCATGTCGGTTTTGGAGTTTGATGTTTATGCAGGGATTTAGTGTTGAATGCAAGACTTTCGGGATTAGTTCATCAAGCACCTCATGACAAGACCTTGAAGCCCTGAACAAGTCATGCAATGAAGCAAAATTAACTCCAAGAAGCCGGGGACTTGATCCGAGAAGACGACAGACTCCGGGGACCCGACCGTAAAAGTGCGTTGAATCTTGCAAGACAAGGAGTTGAGTCCAATTCGGAGAGAAACCGACGACATGGACCTACATGCAGAAGGGGGAAACATCCAGGAAGCAAGGGAACCGACCTCGGGCAAAGGAGCCCACGGGCTGGGCCTAAATGGGCCCGGGCCGGCCGGCCCGGTCCGGTCGGCCCGAGCCCATTTTGGGCCCAAATCCGTCCTCCTTTGCCCTAGCCGCCAATCGGGCTATTTATAGTCCCCTGACCGAGAGCCACGCGAGAGAAGATTTCGTCTTCGGCCGCCGAGGAGCGAGAGAAGAGAGGGACACCATGTCGGAGAGGAGAGGGTCGAGCTAGTTGACTAGGGTTTCCCTAGCCGACGTGGGAACCTTGCATGGAAGACCACGTCGGAGTTCCCGGAGCTAGAAGCAAGATCAAGGAAGGATCCCGGTGGTGATCTTGTGTATGTATCATTGTCATAGTTGAATTATCAAGTTGGATCTTTTCTTAGCGATCAAGTGTTTCCTCGAAGATTTCGTTTTTCGATCGGCTTTGCTTATTCCAATTCTATTCGCGCGATAGATTACATAGGGTGTTCTTGTAGCCGCGGTGGCTAGAGGTACACGCCGGATCTTCCGAAAGAATCTCGACTTGTCTTTTGACTCGCCCTAAGCTCCCCGCATGAATAGGGATACGTTGTGACGAACGGGGGTCTCGAAAGGCGGATGTTTTCGGATTTGGACGGGAAACCACGATTTAAAGAGGCTTCTATTAAGATTCGATTTGCTACTTCTTCTCTTGCTTGGAACTTCAACAAAAAGCTTACCCCGATCCCTCTAGATCGGTTTATCTACCCAATCTTACTTTGTTTTCTCCGGTTTTTAGTAGATTAGATTTGTTTTGTGTCTTTTACTTAGATGCATTAGGTCTTTATCGAATATTGAAGTTATTTGGCTTTAATAGATTAAGTCTTGCGTCACACATTTGTTCCACGGATTCGATACCTTGGGTTCACCACTCGAGGGAAGAAGGGTCCCTTGACTACGACGGGAGACTTGTACGCTTGCGAGTCACGAACGAACTTTGATACAATTATTAACCGTCAACAAGCCCCTTTTTCTGGCGCCGTTGCCGGGGAACAAGTGATCAAGATTTGATTTTTTATTGCTTTTTTTTGTAATTTTCAGTACTGATTTTGTTTTATTTTTGCATCTACTAAATTTCGATCATCCTCAAAATACATCTAATCTAGTTTGTCTAACTCTAGTCTTTATAGATTTGTTTTGTTTTCTAGTTTTTTTTGCATACTTTGCTTATTGCTAACCCTAACCGGAGATGGTTGGCTACCTCTCCAAGAAACCCAAACCTTTTTGTGGATGATCCAGGAAAAGTTTACAGGCAAAGGTGACATGCAACACAAGCTAAAGGGGTGGAAACCCTAGATTCAAAAGTTGAAGTCGAAGGACCGTCGAAATCTCCAAGGGAATCACCACCTCCAAGTCCAAAGGAAGATCAACCTCAACCACCGGAGCGCTGCGCACCCCCGGACATCGTTGATCTACCTATCATAAACCTTCAAGACGCCGGGAGGCCGTTCAAGATCAAAGTCTCAACTATCCTCATGACGATTGCGAGAGCTGAATGCATACGAGTCGGATTCCTTGAGTGGCATATCGGTTTACTTAAGAGGAGGATGGAGAAGATGGAGATGGAGAAAGAAGCTCAACACCTAAAGGCCGCCGAAGCAAGATCCTCATGCAAGGAGTGTGTGGAGTACGACCATGTCCAAGGTAACCCCGATTTAATGCAAGTTCGTCGATTCAAGTTTTGGTTTCTCTTTGTGCACAATTCAAGGACTTGATGGACGAGCAAGCTAAGATCAACAAGGACGCCGTCACTAAGTTCGAGGCTATGGAGAAAATATTGAAGAATTTAGATGGCAAGGTGACGGAGGTCGGAAGCTCTATACGTGAAGTGTTCATCGTGATGAAGATGCTAGACGCAAGTGGGACAACTTGCCGGGCGCCCGATGGGTAACGAAGAAGAATATCCGAGACAACTCCAAGGTCCCAAGACGGCGAAGGCCACTCAAGCTCATTCGGGAGAGATGAAGGATCACACTAGAGACCATGAAGATCACGACCGAAGGACCGGAGTTCGAGATGCCGTGCCACAAGGAAGTTGTTGCATCCGTCAAGACCAAAGGACAAAGCCAGCCTGTGAAGACCAAAAAAATTGACTAAGCCAAAGCGGGTACCCAAGATTGCAACGCCCACAAAGAGCGTTGATCCGAAGTAATCAAGTGAAGAAGTCTAGCCATGGACTATAAACGAAGCGCTAGGCGGGGAGGCAACCCGTTTCGTCAAGTCAAGAATAAGCTACGGGACGACAACCCGATTCCAGGTTTTTCGAGTCTTTTTAATAATTTAGTTTTTGAGTTTTATTACGCAAAGACATTAGACTTAGAAGTGGTTGAACAATATTAGAGACATAATTCTTGATTGAATGTTTGCTTTATCATAAACCCTTTGCATGAGCCCTCCTATGCGCTTGTTTGATTCTTTTCTTTTCGAGAAACCTCAACCAAATAATTTCAGAACCTTAACTCAACCTTTCACCCTCATTATGGTGCTGAGGTTGACTTATTTTTCATGCTAAAACCACACGAGTAGAGCCATGATTTATGTTTAAGTGTTAATAAAATTCAGCACGTGGTAGGACTCGCGTGAACTTAGAAATCAAAGCTTTTGGTTGGTTTTAAAAATCTTTATCCTTGGTTTCTCTAGGATTAGAATTTTTCTAAGCCTATTCTAATTTTGTTTTATTCAAAATCTTTCTTATTTAGCCAAAATTAGAACCTAAACCTATGCCCCCATGATCAAGCCGGGAAAAGTCCGCTCTCAACCGATGAAGGCAAACTATACCGGTGAGACCGAAATCGACGTAAAAAGAAAATATTTTCGACTTGCATTTGTTTTTAATGGTTTAAAAACTTCTCTAAAATTATGTTCGAGCTCTTGCATGGCTCTGAAAAATATTTTAAATTTCGAATTAGAGGAGTGCTTAACCTTAAACACACCTTAATGGAGGCAATCTAGTAATCATGCATGCACCATTGGATTCCCTTTCATCAACTTTCACCAATTCCACATGCAAAGGACAAGCATGGTGGGCAGCAAGCATCAACTTTGTAGGAATTTCATGGTGGCATGTGAAGCAAGTGGAGCTAGGGAGCATGGACATGACCCAAAACATGAAGCATCAAGTGGAAGGACCAATAGTGGACGAGAGCGTTTGGGCGGTGCAACTCGTGGAGCACGCGGGCAGGAAAGTTGCAGAGGTGAAATGATCGTGCTGGAAGAAAGACGAGACGGGGAGGAGCACCGAGGCCGGCCTCACCTACATAAGGAGCCCCCCCGGCTCCCGTTTTCTGCAGGCAAGCTTCCCTCTCCTTCCTTTGTTTGTGTGTTCAAGTTTGTGTGCTCAAAACCTCCGTAGACATAGCCAACCTTCCCAAGCTTGATGACTCAAGAGATAAATCCACATCCTTAATCCACTCAAAGTCCACATCCGAATCAAAGAGTTTAAGTGCCTAGTTACCGGTTGCAACCCGGAGTTTTAGTTGAAGAAAAGAGTGCAGCATGGAAGAAAACCACAAGTCTCTTCTCCAAGAAGAAGAATTCGTCGTCATCCAAGCCGTCATCAACCACGTCTTCGAGAAGGCACTCGGTTTCCGAGTCTCCCCGGAGCATAGAGACGGATACGGCGCCACCGAGGAGGAACGATGCTCTCCTCCTTGGTGGTATGAGGGCTGCAAGAAGCACTTCCATGAGGTTCACCGAACCTCGTGGGCACACGGAGGAGCAGCCCGCGCCACCACGACGATCGACTCGCTCAACCGCGCCACCTCCTTACACCCCGACATACTCTTCGTACGACTTCATCATCTTGTCGACGGAGGAGGAGGAGAGGCTCTCTAATCTTGAGAAGAGGCTTGTGCCCAACGTCGAGTTCGACGACCAAGCACTCTACACCTTGGGTTTTTGCACCGACATATACTATATGTTGGGGCACCTCGGATGGGTGCAGTTCTCCAACGGAGTATCGGTGGACACCCATTTGGGGTTCGCCTTGGAAATTTTAATGACTATTGCACCCATCGTTGATGATGATGGGGTGCAAAGCTTGTCATTCCGTTTGGAGGGAATCGAACAAGTGGTTCCCTACGAGCACGTTAGGGAGCTGCTTGGATTCCACAAGGGAGCTCCGGAGAAAGTTGACGTGCCACCCGGCATGTTGGCGGGATTTTGGAACATGATCTCCGGAGAAGCCCATCAACAACGCAATTGCATCCGCAACCCCATTATCCGGATATTTCACTCTTGGATGTGCAAGAGGGTATTGGGGAGGATGAAGGAAACAAAGGTGACCGACACGGAGTTGAATTGGCTATACTCGGCTTTAATTGCCAGGCAGCCAATAGACCCCTCTTACCTCATGATCAACCGTTGGTGTTGTGAAGCAACATCGGGGGCGGGTAATATTGGTTCGGGGTGTTACCTCTCCATGTTGGCCTTTTCCTTGCGGCCGGGGATCGCAAGAAACCCCGCTCACCTTTTGCGCGGTACCTCTCTCGGTTTTGAGTATTTGCGGCAAGGCAAATACATTAGTGGAGATGAGAGAGGAGGTTATCGGTTGGCCATAGTGAACCTACCCCTTCCGAATGAGAGGCTTAGGCTTTTCACCGAAGGAAGGGAAGATTGGTTGGAAGAGGGACTACTTGTCCCTGCAAGGAAGAACAAAAGAGGAAGAATCGTAGAGGAGGGAGCATCCTCCGCACAAGCGAGTGGAGCACAACCCACGTGCAACCATTCGGCGGGGTCCCTCCTCCGCCAAGTTATTACGGAGGGCCACAAGAGCAAGCATGGGGGGGTGGTGCACCGGTACCCCCACAAAATTATGTTGTGCCCAACGCTAACTTCGCGAAGTCCTACGCTCATCATCCCCAACCACAACAAAGCATGGCCATTATTGGAGGGTTTGCTGCAAGTAACGCTCAAAACATCGCAGCCATCCAAGCTAACGCAGCTCAACTTGGTGAAGGCAACGCAAATATTGCCTTTGAACTTGGACGCCTTCACCTTGTGGAGCCAAATCAATTCGTCGGAGGAAGTGTCCAACCATATTATGAGCAAGGGTATTATTATCAAGATCATCAACATCAACCACCGGCGGAGGACTAGAAGATTTAGGAACTTTAGTTTTCTTTTCTTTTCTTTTTCTCTCGTAATTTTCAGCTTTTGCTTATGTGTGTTTGCGTAGTATTTTCTGTTTTTATTTAAATTTCAGCAAGCATGTTAGTTTATTTTCAGTTTGTATTTCAACTTGATGTCATCATTAATAAAGACACCACCTTGATTATATCATTGGAAAAGTTACAAAATTCGTGCCATGATGATATATGATTATAATTGCAGCTTTGTTCATCTTTGTAGTTGATTTATGCATGTTTAAGCTAGTGCTCTCTTAAAAATACAGATCTGAATTTATTTAAATGCTAGCTTAATTTTCAGCGGAGGTTATGATTAAAATAAAGACCCATAGTGTTTTATGTGCTCTCAAGTTATGAATAGATTAAAGATGTCTTTTATGCTCAAAAATATTGCTAACCTTGTCACAAATATCACTTGTGTGTTGCTCAACCTATCCAAAGCCTTATATATATTTGAGTGCATGAACCTTAGTGTACAAGATTTATTTTTGAGTGAGTTATTGCAGGCCATGATTTCTCTGGCCCGAGACTAAGAAGCTGGTCATTCCATTTTTGCGTATCTATCTTTTTGCTAGCCTTTTATCCGTGCATTGTGTATCCCCGCATCGGAGATCTCACAAACTTCGCCGGATATCCACCCTTAAACCAAATATCATTTTTTGTGATTACCTCCTTGACCACAACCTATCGTTGAGAATGGATCATCAATTCAAGGAAGATCGCAAGACGGTGCCAACGTTGAAGATTTCAAGTATCTCTCCAAGGAAAATTATTTTCGGTACCTACCATATTTTTCGCCTCTTTGCTCGAGGACGAGCAACGTCTAAGCATGGGGGAGGAGGTAGGTACGGTGCAGTTTTAGAGTTCAAAAGGGAGTATTTAAAAAAAATATAATGATGAAAGAAAAAATCCAGCGATACTCATGACTTTCAAGGTATAAAAAAATCAAAACTTCGTTGTGGAAGTCATGGGCTGAATATATGACGAGGAAAAAAAATGAATGAATGAAAGAAAGAAAAGAATGAGAAATATGAGAAAGAAAAAAATGTGCATAAAGTAAATTCCCTAGCTCTCTAAAAGTGCATTCAAGGCTTCAAGTTAAAAAGATCCATTCTCATTTTTCCAACCATGTGCAATCCGATAACGAGGACTTCCTTTGTGCCTCGGGATCACTCTTTGCCATTTGCACATGTCCACTCATCTAAAAGTGTGTGTATTTTTCTCTTTCCCCTCCTTGATTAACATTATTTTCCAATGACCTTTTTGATGAGTCTCGGTAAGACCATGAGAAGCTTGTCTTGTTTTGACAACACCTCATTTATAAAATCTTGTTAGGACTAAACTTTCCCAAAGCTCCATATAAAGCCTACCACATATATATGAGAGGGAAAGGAGTAGAATATATAGGCTTGAGAGACAAGTGAGATGAGAGTTTATGAGCAATACACGAGATGATTTAAATTTGTGAATTTGGTTTAGTTTTTCTTTATCTCGATCTTCATTTCAAAAATTCTGAGATCTATTTAAAACTTTGTGAGCATGTTAATACTTGTGGGATGAGCTTAAAAAGAATCTACCCTCTGTAGAGATGAAGGCTAGTACATTATGGAACTTTAATGAATTAAAATTTTGAGAGCATTATGTTTTCTCATGTGTAATCAAGTGCAAAGTTTAAGCATTGTTTAGCAATGATGATATCCATCGAAGGCTTACTCGAGGACGAGCAAGGTTTAAGCATGGGGGAGATGTTGACGGTGAAAATCCGTCAACCTAGCCATGAGTTTACCTTCGGTGTTGGCATGAGTTTTATACCTTATCCATTGGTACTAACCCCCATGGTATAACAAGTTCACGTGTGCATGTCGGTTTTGGAGTTTGATGTTTATGCAGGGATTTAGTGTTGAATGCAAGACTTTCGGGATTAGTTCATCAAGCACCTCATGACAAGACCTTGAAGCCCTGAACAAGTCATGCAATGAAGCAAAATTAACTCCAAGAAGCCGGGGACTTGATCCGAGAAGACGACAGACTCCAGGGACCTGACCAGAAAAGTGCTGAATCTTGCAAGACAAGGAGTTGAGTCCAATTCGGAGAGAAACCGACGACATGGACCTACATGCGAAGGGGGAAACATCCGGGAAGCAAGGGAACCGACCTCGGGCAAAGGAGCCCACGAGCCGGGCCTAAATGGGCCCGGCCGGCCGGCCCGATCCCGGTCGGCCCGGAGCCCATTGTGGGCCCAAATCCGTCCTCCTTTGCCCTAGCCGCCAATCGGGCTATTTATAGTCCCCCGACCGAGAGCCACGCGAGAGAAGATTTCGTCTTCGGCCGCCGAGGAGCGAGAGAAGAGAGGGACACCATGTCGGAGAGGAGAGGGTCGAGCTAGTTGACTAGGGTTTCCCTAGCCGACATGGGAACCTTGCATGGAAGACCACGTCGGAGTTCCCGGAGCTAGAAGCAAGATCAAGGAAGGATCCCGGTGGTGATCTTGTGTATGTATCATTGTCATAGTTGAATTATCAAGTTGGATCTTTTCTTAGCGATCAAGTGTTTCCTCGAAGATTTCGTTTTTCGATCGGCTTTGCTTATTCCAATTCTATTCGCGCGATAGATTACATAGGGTGTTCTTGTAGCCGCGGTGGCTAGAGGTACACGCCGGATCTTCCGAAAGAATCTCGACTTGTCTTTTGACTCGCCCTAAGCTCCCCGCATGAATAGGGATACGTTGTGACGAACGGGGGTCTCGAAAGGCGGATGTTTTCGGATTTGGACGGGAAACCACGATTTAAAGAGGCTTCTATTAAGATTCGATTTGCTACTTCTTCTCTTGCTTGGAACTTCAACAAAAAGCTTACCCCGATCCCTCTAGATCGGTTTATCTACCCAATCTTACTTTGTTTTCTCCGGTTTTTAGTAGATTAGATTTGTTTTGTGTCTTTTACTTAGATGCATTAGGTCTTTTATCGAATAT
This sequence comes from Cenchrus americanus, assembly GCA_947561735.1. Lineage (NCBI taxonomy): Eukaryota > Viridiplantae > Streptophyta > Magnoliopsida > Poales > Poaceae > Cenchrus > Cenchrus americanus. The sequence continues at coordinate 73,894,136 of OX387240.1, forward strand.
TGAAGTTATTTGGCTTTAATAGATTAAGTCTTGCGTCACACATTTGTTCCACGGATTCGATACCTTGGGTTCACCACTCGAGGGAAGAAGGGTCCCTTGACTACGACGGGAGACTTGTACGCTTGCGAGTCACGAACGAACTTTGATACAATTATTAACCGTCAACACAGTTCCGCGTACTCCACCTCGAGCTCGAGCAGCAGTGAAGACGAAGGTGACCGTCGCAAGAACAAGAAGTTGTCCAAGAACCTGAGCGGGCTGAGCTGCTTTGCGAGAGATGGCTTCTGCACCATGGCGCTGAGCTCCGACAGCAAGAAGAGCACACAGAGCGACTCGGACTCTGAGTCCGACAACGAGGTGCGTGTTGAACTTCCCTTCTTGCACTAGGAGAATGAGAGGCTTGGCTCTTTGCTTGATAACCGTGATGACATGCTTAGAGAGGCCAAGAAAATGAGAAAAGAGCTTAGGGCTTCACTCGAGGATGCTAGGACTAGAGTGGCTGAGCTAGAGACATAGGTGCTTGATAGCAAGCTTGAGATTGATTCCCTTAAGGCTAGCCCTGTTGTTTCAGATGAGGTTGATTGTGCTGATTGCTCCATATTTCTTGCGGATCTTGCTTTGTTTAAGGAGAAGTATGCCTCCAAGTGTGAGGAACTAGATGTGCTTAGGGTTGAAGTGGTTGAGCTGAAGTCTAGACCTGCTTTGCTAGGTGCTTGTACTTCTTGCCATGTTTTGCATGCTAAGATTGATGAGATGCATGCTTACACTAGTTCTCTTGAGGCTAAATTGAAGGAACCCATGCCTACATCATGCTCTACCTGTGAAATGCATGCTTTGAAAAATTTGGAACTTGCACATTATGTTGATCGTTTGCAGGATGAGAATGATGACTTGAGAAAGTTGATGGGTTGGTTGTCTGGTCATGAGCCTCAGTTGAGGATGATGATCGAGGCATTTAAGAGGTAGGATGGTGAGGGACTTGGAGCAAACAAGGTTGGTGAGGGAAGTGGAGAGAATATCCCAGAGCCACCAAAAACCCACCACAAAAATGATTTCCCTCCAAAACCCAACTATCTTAGGAACCGACTAGACACAACCCCAGCTCCACCCATATTTCCTACACCCACAAATGATCTCCAAAAGCCTATCAAGTTTGTGAGCACTTCCGGGAAGGTGTTCTTTGGGAAAGTGAGTGAGAAGGCTAGTGAGGTGAAATCCGTGGAGGAGTTGAGTGGAGAGAAACCAAGCGAGCAGCCCCAATCCAAGCCCAAAACTAAGCTTGTGAGGTTTCATTGTGGCTATTGTGGGAGAGATGGCCATAAAGATGAGTTTTGCTTCAAGAGGAAGCGAGAGGAGAGAATGGCGAAGGAGTGGGCTAACAGGGACAAGTATCACCCCTCCAATGGTGTACTTAAGTCTCGTGTGCTGATGCCCAGGGCCAAGGCAAGTGTGAGGATAGTTCCGGCTTGGGGAGAGCGAAAGAGTACAGGAGGTGCTGCTGGGGGAGTGAAACCGGCCAAACCGGTTTTTGAACCGGTCAGACCGGTTTGGGGTCTGCAGAATGACAAGTTTGGTTTTCGTGCTCGTACAGGTGCGAGGGTTGTTTCTAGAGGTCGTGGTTCTGGTGGTTGGGCTGGAGAGTTTGCAGGTGGTCAGGTTGCTAGGCGTTCTCCCCCTCGAGTTCACTACGGGGATGGGAGGAGTCGTAGCTTTGAGAAGGAGAGGGACGGTCCACGGGTTCTCTTTCGTGGTTTTGGTCCTCCTCCAGGCAGAGAGGGGTGGTTCCCTCAGGGTGGTTACCGTGGTGGTGTTCGTGGAGGTAGCTTTGGTAGGAGAGATGCTTTGGTTGGTGCTAACCCCACTTTCGAGCAAATGGCTCGGCACTGGTTTTACTCTTTTGGTACTAACCCAGTGCTGAGTCATTTGTTCGCTCACGTGCTCATTTTTGAATTTCAGGTGGGAGACTTGAAGAACATTAGGTTGATTGACTCCGGTTGCTTGAGGCATATGACCGGAGACAGGGGGTGGTTCTCAAGTCTCGTCCCGGTGGTGACGAAGAGGTACATCACTTTTGGGGACAATGGGCGTGGGCGTGTGCTTTCAGAAGGTGAGATCAAAGTGAGTGACAAGATCACTCTGAGGCGTGTTGCTCTTGTTCAATCGCTGGGTACAATTTGCTTTCCGTGTCCCAATTGTTGGATGAGGGCTTTGAGGTGTTGTTTCGGCCAGGTGGTTCTCGGATTTTGGACGCTCGAGGGGACCTTGTTTGTATGGTCGTTCCCGAGGGTCAGGTGTTTCGTGCTGATTTTTCTCAGTCTTCGGGTGTGGAGCGTTGTTTCTTGGCTGGTTCTTCGAGTGAGTTGTGGAAGTGGCATAGGAAGTTGGGTCACTTGAGCTTTGACCTTTTGTCGCGCTTGAGTAAACTCAATTTGGTCCGAGGATTGCCACGGTTGAGGCTTGAGAAAGAGTTGGTTTGTGCGTCGTGTAGGCATGTCAAGATGGTAGCCTCTTCTCATCCGCCTCTCACCGATGTGATGACTGAGCATCCATGCGAGCTGCTCCATATGGACCTTGTTGGCCTAGCTCGTGTGCGATCTACAGGTGGGAAGTGCTATGTCCTTGTTGTGGTGGATGACTACTCTCGGTATGCGTGGGTGTTCTTTCTCGAGGATAAGGGGGAGACGTTTGGTTTTGTTCGAGATCTAGTCTTGAGGTTGAGAAACGAGAGGCACGGAGATGCCATACGAGCTATCCGCAGTGATAATGGCTCGGAATTCAGAAACTCTCGTTTTGAAACCTTTTGCCATGACTTGGGTCTTGAGCACCAGATTTCGAGTCCGTATACACCTCCCCAGAATGGTGTTGTGGAAAGGAAGAATAGGACCTTGTGCGAGATGGCTCGGACGATGCTTGATGAGCATAGGACTCCGAGGAGGTATTGGGCTGAGGCGGTGAATACCGCGTCCGATGTGTCGAACAAGATCTACCTCTCAGAGTGCACAAGAAGAAAACATGCTATGAGTTGATGCATGGTCGCACACCCAAGGTGAGTCACTTCCATGTCTTTGGTTGCAAGTGTTTCATTCTGAAGAAAGGCAGGAAGTTGGATAAGTTTGAGGCTAGGTCTGTCGATGGTATTTTCTTTGGTTATGCATCTCACTCTAGAGCATATCGTGTGCTCAATCTTGAAACTAACCAAATCGTGGAGACTTGCGAGGTAACCTTTGACGAGATAGAGCCACGTAGTCAGCTTCTCTTTGAGTGTGCAGGTGATGATGAGCTTGGCGAGGAGATCTTTCAGGAGGAGGAGCATGAACATGGAGATGATGAAGATGGCGGTGCGGTGCCCCCGGCTGAACATGTACCCACTACTTCGACTACGATGATGGACGGACCCTCTACTACACCTATGACGACAAATCAAGAACGAGGAGAAGCTGATGTTGAGGGGGAGATAGCATCGAGGTGAGAACCTCCCCGGTGAGTACAAGTGGATCACCCAGCTTCAAGGATCATCGGCGACATGGATGAACGCACTACACGGTCGAGGGTTCGGAACAACTCTCATTTCGCTCATGCTGCATTTGTTGCTACTTTTGAGCCCAAAGACATTGGACACGCACTATCTGATCACAATTGGGTTAATTCGATGCATGAGGAGTTGGAGAACTTTGAGAGGAATCAGGTTTGGGAGTTGGTTGACCCTCCCCCAGGGTGCAAGCCGATTGGTACAAAGTGGGTGTGGAAAAACAAAGAGGGAGAGAAAGGTGAGGTTGTGAGAAACAAGTCGAGGCTGGTTGCTCAGGGGTTCAGTCAGAAGGAGGGGATTGACTACGAGGAGACCTTTGCTCCCGTAGCCCGTTTGGAGGCGATTAGGATCCTTCTAGCCTTTTCCGTGGCTAAAGGGTTCAAGTTGCACCAAATGGATGTGAAGAGTGCTTTTCTGAATGGTGTGTTGGAGGAAGAAGTGCATCTGAGGCAACCTCCAGGGTTTGAGAGTGAGAAGTACCCCCACCGGGTGTACAAGTTGAGGAAGGCGCTGTATGGGTTGAAGCAAGCGCCTAGAGCTTGGTATGGCAGGTTGAGGGGGTTCTTGTTTGAGAGAGGTTTTGAGATGGGGAAGGTTGATCAGACCTTGTTTTTGCTGAGGCAGGGCAGAAATATCCTGATTATGCAGGTGTACGTGGATGATATTGTCTTTGGTGGCTCGTCTAACTCTCTTGTTGCAAGATTTGCAAGTGATATGAGCAGGGAATTTGAGATGAGCATGATGGGCGAGTTGCAGTTCTTCCTTGGGCTACAAATCAAGCAATCAAAGGAAGGAACTTTTGTGCACCAGGCTAAGTACACCAAGGACATTGTACGGAAGTTCAAGATGGAGGACTCCAAGGCTATGACGACGCCGATGAGTACGACTACAGCTCTTGATGCGGACGAGGAAGGTGAACACGTGGACCAGAAGGAGTACCGGAGCATGATCGGGTCACTCCTCTACTTGACGGCGACGAGGCCGGACATACAGTTCTCGGTGTGTCTGTGCGCTCATTTTCAAGCGTCTCCGAGGACTTCGCATCGGCAAGCGGTGAAGCGAATATTCAGGTACTTGCGTCACACTCCAGACTTCGGCCTTTGGTACTCCGCGTCCTCTTCTTTGGCTCTTCATGGTTTTTCAGACGCGGATTTTGCCGGGTGTCGGTTGGATAGGAAGTCCACTTCTGGGACTTGCCAGTTTTTGGGTTCCTCTTTGGTCTCTTGGTCTTCCAGCAAGCAGTCGAGTGTTGCTCAATCCACTACCGAGGCCGAGTACGTTGCCGTCGCTAGTTGTTGCTCTCGGCTCCTTTGGATTTCATACACCATGAGTGACTTTGGTGAGGAGTATACCCATGTCCCACTTCAATGTGATAGCACCAGTGCCATAAGCGTTACAAAGAACTCAGTGCTCCATTCCAAAACCAAGCACATAGAAGTGAGGTACCATTTTCTGAGAGACAACGTAGAGAAAGGAAAGATAGCTTTGATCCATGTACCCACACATGACCAACTAGCCGATATTTTCACCAAACCCCTAGATCAAGCAACTTTCACTCGTTTGCAGGGGAACTTGGTGTGTGTTTGATTTCTTGAGTTGGGTGTGTGCGAGCTCCTTTGTATCATATGTATAGTTTCCTTTGTGCATTTCTTGCATTTGGCATGGCATATGTAACATGATGTATAGGCATCCTTGTATCTTAGATTGCATGCATTTTGTATCATATGCATTGGATAGGAAAAGCTTCTCCTATATACATTGTTCACCATGGGATGCTATATATGCTTTTGTGAGCTTGTTTGGTATGCTATGGTTAGCTTGGCTTAACTCTTGATGATCTTGTTGAATGATCCATGGTTGATGGCTATATTTTTGAAAAATGTCACATATATGCTCTCTCATGGGTAAATGCCTATATATGATCTTGACATGTTTTAGTGGCTTGGTTATGCTTAATTTGTGGTTGGATAGCTAGTTTATTGATCATATGGGGCCAAAGGCTCATTTGCCATCATGAATGTTTAGCCCTCTTGCTTTATCTTATGGAGGGGCATAAGTTCCTTTTTGTCGCAAAGACATTTCATGTACCAATTAAGAATCTGAAAATGAAATGTAAAATGCTTGGAAAACATGCTCCCATGTCATATGTGCTGAAATTAATTTGCTTTGGGTGCTAAACCGTTGCATGATGCCTACCAATGAGAAGTCTCATACATAGAAGTAGGCACAGGGCTCGGTGGCTTTGACATGACATGAGGTGCTTGTGGGTGTTTGTGATGGTCTTATGATTAGAATGGCTGTCCTAGCATGAAGTTTGTGTGGCTTTGCCATTTTGACATGTTTTGCTCATGTTTAGGTTTTTGCTTGTGAGAGAGTAACTTTTCGCAAAATTACTCAAATCCTTTTTAGCCTTGTCCAATGGTTGTAAAACTTGGTGATCATGTAGTTGAGGTCATTACGAACCTGTAGAGTATCTAACTTGCTCATTTGGACATGTGTAGCATCTGGTGATGAATTTTGTATACTTGAGAAGCTCTAGGTTGCATTTGTGCCTTGATTCATGCATTGGCAACAAGGGGGAGAAAGGCAGGTGAAGAAAAGTTGCTTTGTATCCCTGGAACCTATCCCAAGTGTCAAGGGGGAGCTTGTGCATTTCTTTTGCATTTTTGGCTTTTGGGGGTGTGGTCTGCTGTGTGAAATCGGCCTGACCGGTTTTGGAAACCGGTCTGACCGGTTTTGGTGGAACCGGCCTGACCGGTTATGGGAACCGGTCTGACCGGTTGGTGCCCAGAGTTGGCACTTGATCAGGGGAGCTTGCATATGTGCAGGGGGAGCTCTTGTGTGCTTTGGTGGTTTGTGCTCTTTGCTTGAGCATGGTTTTTGTCTCGGATGTGTCGAGCCGTTGCCCTTGCCTAAGGTGTCCGAGACTTGTCTTCTTCAAGTGATCTTGTTCTTTGCCTTTCTCGGCTTTCGATCGCTTGTTGGAGTTTTTCTTTTTATTTCTTTTCTGTTTTCCTGTTCTTTTTATTTACCAAATGTGTCTGTTGTCAATGCACTCATCAAGGGGGAGATTGAGGACTATGTGTGGTTCGAGGACCGGTGGATGGTCGCTTCCTTGTGTGATGAGTGATTGACAACGTTGTGTGGACTGATTCTTGGCTAAGTATTGCAGGTGCAGGTTGCGGCTTGACTTGTGTTGGTGCAGGTGAAGAACAGGCGCGAAAGGTCGTTGCCGGTGAGGCCTCCAAGTGAGGAGAAGACAAGTAGGCTTCGTTCGAGGGACCCGGTGGCCAGCGGGGTCGAGTGCGGGCCGCATGGTGGCAAGAACAGCAAGATGAAGTCGGTGGACGGTTTCTTGGTTGAGCCACAAAACCAAGGTCGAGCCGGGACTTCATGGGAGCCAAGTCATGAGTGGTGATTGGCGGAGGCTACATCAAGTTCGCGGGGTTTGCGGTGGTTCACCAGAAAATCACCGGGTTACTCGGCTGAGCCACAAAGCCGAGGCCGAAGACCGGGCGTGGCTGTCTGGCCAAAACCGGCCTGACCGGTTTGGAGAACCGGTCTGACCGGTTTGGGGTCGCAGGGCGCCGGAAGCTTCGAGGCGGAGGACACACGTCGGGATCGCAAGGCTTGCGTGGAGGCTACGCGAAGTGCGGTCGCCGGGCATCCGTCCGATGGTGCTACGAAGACAAATTCCCAAAGTGCCCTTAGTGGGCGTGTATCTTAGTTTAGGCTTTAGGGGCATTTTAGTCTTTCGGCTGGCCTCCATATAACCCAAGGGGTGGGAGGATGGCAGCCAACTCTTGGAACCCTAGCTCATTTGTTTTCCCATTTTCCTTCCTGTTTCCTTAGGTTTTCTATAGGACTAGCTTGAGAGCTTCATGGAGAGATCTTGTTGAGAGGGTTGGATGATCGGGCGGCTTGCTAGACCTTGTACGAACCTTTGTTTCATGTATAGATGATTCGGCGTGGTTCCTCAAGGTTTGGATGTGTTTTCCCCGGTTGTTCTTGGTGGTGATTTTCGGAGGTCTCTCTTGGTGATCTCTTTGGGTTGTTTTCGGGACCTCTCTCTTGGGGATTTGATGAGGGAAATTTGTGGGAACCCTTCGTGGTTCTTTGGGCTGTGATTCCCCTTCCAAAATCGTGAGTTAAGGGGCTCGATTTTGGTGGTTTCGGGTTTCTAGGGTTGGATGTGCTCTTGAGGGTTGACTTTCGATTCCTCTTGATTAGCTGAGTTTTGGAGACCGAGCTTCTAGCCAAGGGTAGCCCACGAGGTGCCCCATCTATCCCCAAAGTCTCATTTTGATCCGTGGAACGAATCGGGAGATTGATTGGAGGATGTGTTGAGTTTATCCCGCGGGCTGTGTTCTTCCCGACTGTCCAGGCAAAAACCGGCCTGACCGGTTTCCCAAACCGGCCTGACCGGTTTCCCAAACCGGTCTGACCGGTTTCGCCCTGTGGGCTGTCGAGAAGGGCTTTTGAGCAAGGAAGTCTCTGTTGCTCCATGGCTTTGTTTGTTCAGATATGGAAAGGCTCTTGAGGTGTTTTGGGTCTTTGGGGAGTTCCTGGACAAAATCGGTCTGACCGGTTTGCCAAACCGGTCTGACCGGTTTCCCCTGCCTGCGTGAGGCTAAGTCCAACAGAAGCGGTCTGACCGGTTTCAGAAACCGGCCTGACCAGTTTGGGCTGCCAGCAGCCGTGTCGTGTGTGTTTCCACTGCGTGTGTGTTGAGGCTGTTGGTTGGGTCTTGTTCCTAGGTTCAGTAGCACTCCAGTGGCTACGTGAACTTGGCAAGAGAAGCTTGCGGAGGTGCACGAGTGAAATTGGGTTCATAGGCCGAATTCTTGAATAGAATTTTTATCGGCTCCCATTCACTCCCCCCTCTCTGGTTCGCCGTTTCGGTCCTTCAAAACTGAATACTACTGTGCTGACTGATGCAGTAAATGTGTCAATAGAGTGGCCCTGACGCAGGGGCCAGTAGGCATGCATGTACTCTATTGGTCGTGCCGGCTTGGAGGTCGTCGTCGTCGTCATCCCGAACGACGACGTACGGCGTGGATCGTGTAGTAGTGTCGACATGCATGACATCTGGTGGGATACTTCAGGGAAAGCAAGGAAGCTATCAACGACTCGACTAGACGACTTCTCAATTTCTCATGTGGTGCGAAGGTGGTCGTGCGCGATTGAGGGAAAAAATATCTCCTGGTCGTTTCTATGTGCCAAAACATTGGTCAAGAGACGGTTCAGGTCAGTTTGATGACTGTGTGAGTCTCATGCATTACGTTTCTCAGTGTCAGATTGAGGCCAGAATTTGAGAATTTTCTTGACCTAAATGGGAACACTTTTTTTCTTTACATGCAATGCCGGCGTGGCTTGCCTTCCGCATGTCGGGGTTTTTTTTTGATTGAGGGGCTCTTTTAACACTCTACTCATGTGTTGTCAGCAGAATTGATTGATCCCTGCTCCCCCTCTCAATTTCTCACACATACGTACGTACTGACTCCTCTCCAATCGGATTGTGTTACTGATCCTGTTCCAGTTAAGCAGGAGTAGCAGTTCAGTTGTACCTGCAGAACTCATTCATGTTAGATTAATGACAATTTGACCACGGCCACTGTGAACATGTACTACTATACGTACCAAACCCTGAGTATGTAGCAGCGGCAGCGGCCGAGCAGTGTCTTCACCAAACCATGCAATCCTCGTGAATTCTGATCATAATTGATCTCTCTGTACCTCTACCCTCAGTGAAATCAAAGACATGCATGGCGTCACATTGAAGGTAAGCTATAGCATTTTATAAGTTTAGTCTATGTGTGCAGTTTCATTGCAAAAGTCATGGAACTCCGATCTACTTCTCTTTATCCTCATAAACATCTAGACAAATGACTAAAATTAACGATGTGGTATGAAAATTAATACTCATGAAACTCTTCATAAAACTCCCACTGAGATTAACATAAGTTGATGTATGGTGGATGCAATTTACTCAATATATTTTTTGCAAATAATAATGAGGTTGGAAGAAGGTTAGGAAATATACATACAGGTAGCTAGCCATTCTTTCATAATAACTACCCAAACAACATTTGCTAACTGCAGATAGACTACTCTACGCTCTGTATATACAATCCACTGCTTCACTCTGTTTCTTCCATGGCCAATGTTGTGACCGAATTCTATCAACTTCTGCTAACGTGAGCAATCCAATTCAAAAAGGTACAAACTCAACACTAGCTTTTAAGAGCTTCCAAACTTTATTTTAAGTGGTAAATAAATATAACTTAAGCATTGGAACAAATTTGACTTGGCTAGCATGGTTAAATAGCTATAGTTTTTTTTTTTTAAAAAAAGGGGTGAAGCCAGGTAAACAAAACACAATGCGATGTGGAGTGTACATTTGCAACAAAACATCTTATATATATGGGGTTGTATCTGAAAATGTCAGTAATATTTGTGGTGATTCATTATGCGATTTTACACTTCCTTTTACAAGGAGGGCAAAAAGCAAAAAGGTCAATAGCAAATTACTATATATTGACGAACAAAAAGCTGCAAAAAAAATGTGTTGCAAATGAAAATTTTTCACAACTAATCAAACAAAAGATGAATGGATAGCTACATATTAAAGTGACTGCAAAGGGCAAACTGCAAATAAGATCCACTTCATTCACCCTTTCTTCAACATGCATGCATAGTTTCCTGCTTGTGTATCAGCTGGTTTATTTATAAGGATCATTTTCTGCCATAAATGATTATAATTGTCACCACCAAATCATTGCCGGATCAGATATCGGGTAAGGTATGAGGTCTTTTACGGCGCACAATTACCATATACTACCGTTTGAAAAGAACTCATACGTAATTAAAAATGACCTATTTTGAAGGATCCAATCGGTGGGCATTATTGATTAGGATATCCAAAATAAATACCTGTTAAGTAAATGAATTATCAAATTAGTCAATGAAGATGGCTTATGGCAACAAGTACTCAAAAAAGTACCTTAAGGGCAATACTTTATCACATATAGAGAGAAAGAAAGGGGATTCACATTTCTGGTCCGATTTAATGGAGGATAAAAAGATTGTGCTAGAGAGGGGTAGGTTTAAAGTACAAGATGATACTCAGACTATATTCTGGGAAGATCTTTGGTTCGAGAAAGAACCTTTAAAAGAAAAATACTCTACCCTTTATAATATAGTAAAGAAGAAGAATGTGTCGGTTGCCCAAGTACCAAGTATTACCCCGCTTAATATATCCTTCAAACGTGCCTTAGTGGGGGACAATTGGGACAAATGGCTCAGTCTAGTGGGCAGTATCTGTATGGTGCATCTTAATGATCACAGGGACTCCTTTATTTGGACGGCCAATAAAATTTTTTCGATGAAAAACATGTATAATGACTTGGTTTTGAAATCAGGAACTCCGGTTTATTGTTGGACGTGGAAAGCTAATATCCATCTGAAGATTAAGATCTTCCTTTGGTATCATAAGAATGGGGTAGTGTTAACTAAGGATAACTTAGTAAAAAGACAATGGAAGTGGTGCATTAAGTGTTGTTTTTTACGGAGCATGAAACAATTCAACACCTATTTTTTGATTGTCCCATGGCTAGACTTATGTGGGGGGTTGTCTGTTTTACATTTGGCATTACAAAACCAGTGGGTGTGGAGAATCTTTTTGGTTCTTGGCTCAGAAGTTTTTCGAGCAAGCCAAAGAACCTTGTGCTGATCGGAATGTCGGCATTTTGCTGGGCCTTATGGATTAGTAGGAATGATTTGGTGTTTCAAAAATTACAATATAGATCTATTTTGCAGGTGATATTTAGAGGTGGGGCGTTCTAGATTAGGAGCTGGTCTGTCCTTTCTAAAGAGGAAGGAGATTCAGTATGAAGAAAGGTTATTGGGCGTTGGAGTCAGTGCCTTTGGAGATCTTTCATAAGTCTGGGTGGAATGCTCTAAAGTGTATCGAAAACTAGTTTTTGAATTGCTATGTGTCTTGTATGCTTTTGTCTACTATCTTGTTTAGGGAGAACGTCGTTTGTCAAATGTGGTACAACCTAGGTGCTGTTGTGAGTGGTGTGTGGGTCTGAACTGTTGCAGCCTAGTTGCTGCTACTTTGTTGTATGTTGACCGTAACTATTCCTCAAATTGTTTAGGTCGGAACAATGTTCCATTATTAAAAAAAGAAATTAATTCTATACTAGCAGTTTTTTATGGTAGTACGAGTAGTATTCATATGTAATATAGGTAATATAGGATATGATTGGAACTGTAAAAAAATAATATTGTTGTAATATATGAAATCAAACATGAAATTTTTTTATGTAACCTTATCTCACGTTGCTTAATACATTTCGAGGAAATTATCATTTACCTATAGTAAAAAACCGACTTTACTTTCATACTACCATTAGTATTGTGCACTCTAAAAAGACATGGTCAGGTATATATCCGATCCGGCAGTGATTTGGTGCTGCTCAACTGATGCGCCACGCATTACTTTCTCTATATGATGCATGCATGCATATAGACACAGCCCAACAAAGAAGCTTTCTGAGCTAGCCAGCGAACAAAACCTGACACTATCTCTCCAGCTAATTAGCACACCGCCGTCGTCGTCGTAGATAGCCATGACAGCGGACGGTGACGGTGACGGCGACGGCGACGGCAAGACGCGGTGCCTGGACGTGGTAAGGTACACGGTGGCCGCGGTGGTGACCGTTCTCATCGTCACCGTCATCGTCGTCGCCATCAAGGTGGTGCTCCGCCCCCAATCGCTCAGCCTCTCGGTCGTCGGAGGCGCCGTGTCCTCCACTCCGCAGTCGCCGGCCAATATCGTGTACTTGGACGTCAAGCTCCGGGCCGAGAACCCTAGCGGCCGCGCCCGCATCTACTTCCTCGACATCACCGCCTACCTCTTCGACGACAAGACGGTGGCGGCGTCCTCGTCGGCGCCGGACGAGGACTGCTTCATCTCGCTCGACCCGTCGGACATCGTCGTGGCGCAGTAGATGGGGGCGCTCTCTTCGAGTAGTGCGCAGGGAAACGAAGATGTCTTGGACCACTTCCACTTCGACATGCTGTACACGAAGCGCCAAGTCATCGGCGACGTGGCGATGAGGGTGGATGGTCGCCTGGTTACGGAGGTGAGGTCTGGGATGAACAGGACGAGTCAGCTGGTCACCTACTTATGTTGGCCGCTCGTCGTCGGCGGCGAGGTCTCCGCCGGGACCGGGAAGGACGTGCCTTGCACGGAGAATCTGGGCAGTTATCCATCCGGTGAATGATTCTCCAAGGTCCAGTTTGTTGGATTATTCAAGGAATAAAATTGTGCACTATATCCTTGTTTCAAAGTGCACAGTGACAGTGCAGTAGGAACTAATAGTAGCTAGATATATTAGAATAAAAAATGTCCTTCATGTATGTTGCGTACTTTGCCTGAATATTCACCGTTGATCTCTGTCTGTGTACACATTTCCCTGTTTATGAGAAGATTACTGTTGCTTCAAAAACTAAAACTGTATTATTAGACATTATATACTTGCATGTGCGGTAAAATAGACACTTTTTGGACTGTGCAACACTGAAACGGTTTTTGGAATATGACCGTGACCCACTTCTTGACGGTGGAGAACTGACAATAATCATAGTTCCGCCGTATCCTAATCAAAGTATATCAACCTGTGGTTCTGAACAGGCTAACACAATTCTAAGCGTCCCTTTGGAACAAAGACCTATCTATGGTTTCCAATCCAATAAGAAAATTTTCATACTCCTCAACTGTGGCTTTTGCTCTAGAGCACTAAAAAAATATGTCTTTGCCAAAATATACTAATATTCTGTGGCAATTAGGTCCTGCACACTATAACTGCATTTATTTTTACTCCAAAATGTTAGAGAAGATTTCAAATAGACAAGTATACCCCGAGTTGCAAATAGGTGCAGCGCTTCGCGATGCCTCCACCCCCACCCCCCCTGCCGCCGCTCCTCCACCGCCGCGGTGCCCGCCCAGATCCGGCGCCCTTCGGTCACCCCCACCGCCACCTCGCGCCCTACGCACTCGGCTCCACCCCGTCTACCTCCTCCCGGGAAGCTTTTTTCCGGGGGGCCCTGTGCCGGCCGGATCTGCGCCCGCGTCGGCGGGTCAACAGCGCGCCTCCGCCCCCTCCTGCGACCTCCAGGCCGATGGGCGGGTCTCCTTCGTGGACGTCGTATGCCTCGGCCACCTCAACTCCGCCCGCGGACGACCCCCGCCCTCCTACCAGCCCAAGCGAGCTATTACTGCCCCGCGCAGTAACCGCGCCGAGCGACCACGGCCAGCTGCCACCGCCGCCCGCAACGGACCGCCGGTCACCTCTGAGGAGCGTGGATGGACTTACGTCACCCGCCGCAAGGACTGCTCCGGTCGTACCGCGCCGAACGGCTTTTGGCGATTCGACGCTCGACGAGACGGCAATTCATGGCGACACAGAGGCCAACCGCATTCAAGCCGGCCACCCACCGCGGCGCTCCAGGCCTTCAACCGAGCTACTCTAGGTCGCTGCTTCAACTGCTTGGGCAGGGGGCACCGGGCGGTGGACTGCAGAGACCCCATCTGCTGCTTTCGGTGCCGCCGTTCGGGGCACCGGGAGAAAGTCTGTCCTCGCCGCCGTGCCTCCCACCCCCCCCCCCGACGCCCCCCAACATCCGCCCCCACCCCCCACCGACGCCGCCCCCACCGCCACCACTACCGGGCATGGCGGTCGGCGACCCCCACGAGCGCCCGGATGTGGAAACCGTCATCGTCCCCAACTCCTTCGACCTCAACCGCGACGCACGCCACTGCGAGGCGTGCACCCTCGTGCCGTGGGCGATGCATCTGCCTCGTGACGCAGGTGCTCGTGACATTGCTGAGCTCCTGGCCGACAAGCTCAACCTCGACAGCAAGGATCTCTCCGTCACGCTTCACCAGCCGGAACCGTACCTCATACGGTTCGAGAGCCCGGAGCATGCTGCTGCGGCCATGGCGAGCAACAACGGATGCTTCAGGGGACGCGGCACCGACATCTGTCTGAGGTGTTGGCGCAGCTTGACCCACGCTCTCGGCTTCCGCTTCTTCTACAAGGTCAAGCTGTGTCTCGACGGCATCCCTGACCACGCCTGGACGTCGGGGATCATTGAGCGTGTGATCGGCCACAGGTGCGCCCTACAGACCATCATCACTGACCTTGTGCAGCCGGAGGACAGCCGCCACATTGAGCTCTGGGCTTGGTCGGCGAATCCGAGCGAGATCCCAAAATGGGTCTGGCTCGCTTTCACCAATCGGCCCTCGGAGGACTCCTCTGCGGTCTACATCGACACGGAACCGCCACCGGAGCCCTGGCATCAGGGGGCATGGTACGAGGTCTTCATCCACATGCCGCTGCTCGAGGATTACTCGGCGGCGGCACGCGACCTCCAACGCGCCATCGACAACCCTTCGAGCATCATGCCAATCCGCCGACGCTTCGACTGGAGATGCGACTTGGTGGATGGAGCGCCACCGACGGCGTGCTCGCGCTTCCCGGCGCGCCTCCCTCGTCCTCCGAGGGACCCCGACGCTGGAACGGGGCTCCGTGGGGAACGCCCCTCCCGGCAGGCCGACCACGACTACCGCCCCGAACGGTGCGAGCCGCGCCCGGAGCGTGAATTGGCTACTGCACGCGCGGCAGAGGGATGACGTAACCAGCGCCGCGGAGCAGGCACGGACGGAAGTGGCCACGAGGGGCACGACACGCCCGATGACCACGGTGAGCGCCACGAGCGATGTAACACGCGTGGGCAGGACAGGGAGCGACGGGGACCACGGCAGTCCCCTTCATCCTGCAAGAGCGCGACCTTCACCTGGCCGGCACGGCGGCACGACGACGATGATGGAGACAACGACGATTACGAGCACCCAGGCAAGGGGAGCATGCTGGAGGACACTTACTGGGGCATTTACCCCAGGGAGCGCACTCGCTCCCCGCCGCGACGCAGCTATGCGACTCAGCACGGTCAGCACGGGCGGCGTCAAGCTGACTTTTTGCTGCAGGCTCAGTTCGCTTCGGCGCTTGCGGGCGCTCCATCACCGAACGCCCCACCGCAGGGACAATCCTTGGAGGCAGGTATGTTCAACAGGGTCTGCTCTTTGGTGGACAGGCTCCAGCTGGATGCAGGTGGAGGGGATGCAGCCTGGTCCGATGACGCGGCGGTGCCTGTGCGCTGCGTGTTCGACCGGCTTCGAGCCCACCTGACGCCCGCTCCAACCGTGGCTCAGGTGGAGCTCGCTCTGGAAGGGATGGAGGCGCACCTTCGCTAGGCCGCGAGCGACGGCCATGACAACGGCGCCGGCGACATTCTGGAAAACCTCGACGGCAGCGCGAATGGCGTGCGCAACGACATCGGCGAGCCTGACAACAACGGCACGGATGGCGGGCACAACACAGCTGACGTCGACGCCCTCTTCACCACGCTGGAGCCGACGGCGCTGCTGCCTCCGCCAACCCGACGCACCAGGCCGCGACATACCTTCGACATGTCCGCCGTGCGCCGCAGTGCCCGTCTGGCCAAGAAGCCTGCAATCCTGGCCGTTGAGCGTGCCCAGCGCAACCTCTATCGCAAGCTGGGCCTTCAGGCGAGCGAGTCTGACCCCATCGATCTAGTGCTAAGAGACTACCTCGACATGTTCAGGGGACCGCTGCCTCCCCATGTGATTGATGCCTTGACGGCGATCTTCAGGCTGGACGACGACGACACGGAGGTACTGGACGCTGCGCTCCTCCAGCATGTTGGGACGGATGTGGTGGAGGTTGCGGTGCAGGCAGAGGCGCCTTGACGTGTGCAGCATGCCTGCATTTCTGCGCTTCGAGCTTTGCTCCATGTATCAGACTTCATTTGCATTTTGGCACCCTGCTGGTGTTGGTGCGGAATGTGGTCCCGACACTAACCAGTAATGAGCGCCAAGGTCTATCCCTCAATGGTCGATGCTAAGCAATCAAAGACACAAGATTTTATCCTGGTTCCGGCCGAGGGGCCGTACGTCTAGCAGTGGTGTGCTCGGGGCACTATATTGCTCAGCACCGGGGTGCCTGTAGTGGGGCTGCTACAAGCAAGGCGGGAGAGGAAGCGTTGCCTCCAAGTCCCTGGTGAAGTGTCTGAAGATATTGTGGGAGAATTGAGAAGCAAGTGTGTGGTGTGTCGTGTGTTGTTGTGCCTTGTGTCCTCTGTCTTGTTCGTCTGTCCTCTGCGGCGGGGGAGTTCGCCTTCCTTTAATAGGCCAAGGAGAGAGCGAATTACATGTATGCCGCACTATTTAGCTACATGGGAAAGTGTGGTGCGCCGCGCTGTAGACTAGGCGGCCGCCTTGACGGTCCTTGCCGCGATCTGGCCATCATGGCGTATCTTGTACCCGAACAGTGGTAGCTTCGAGGGTTGGGGCGCGGTGAACGGCCGTGATGTCCCTAGGCGGGCTCGAGGGAGTTGCTGACGTCGATCCGTACGGGGTACAGTGGCGGGCATGGCGGCGTTCCGTTCCCGCACGCTCCACAGCGCCGGAGCTATTACCACAGTGCCCGGCGTGGGGTTGTACGCGCGGGGGCGGCCGCCATGCCGTTAACAATGGTAGGGATGGCGCCCCGCCGGCCTAACGTCGTGACCTATCCCTGCAAGGTCACGGGAAAGCAAATCGAGGGTGAGGCTGGCCCCCCTTCGAGGGCTCGGCGCGTTAGCCGTACTGTAGTAGGCGGCGCAGCGTCACGGGGCTGGCACCGGCCACGTCGCACAGTCTCCCACAGTGGCGGGGATGGGTTCCCTCCTAGGGAGTTAGTGCGACAAGAATAGGGCGTGAGTCCTAGGCGCACAATGGCGCCGCCCCGCCATTGTCAGAACATTAAATGCCCGTACCCGCGTACGGGGACGGGCGTGCGCGTGCGGGGTGCCCTCGAGTGAGGCGGAGCCCGCTCGAGGGCGCCGATGTGAACCCTCGAGCGAGGCGGAGCCCGCTCGAAGGAGGTGTACACCCTCGAGCGGGGCGGAGCCCACTCGAGGGAGGTGTGTGCCCTCGAGCGAGGCGGAGCCTGCTCGAGGGGATCTTTGAGTGGGCCGTCTTGGTGGGCCGTCAGGGCCACCGTGGCGTGGGCCATGCCCCGTGTGTTTAAGCGAGGCGTGTTTGGCCTTGGTCTTTTTGCAGGTTTTAAGTGGGGTTTCCCCAGTTGTTTAAGGGGACCCCCAGGGCTGTCCCCGACAGTAGCCCCCGAGCATCTGCGGGTTCGCCGGCCAGGCTCCCGCAGATGCTGGAGCCTACTGATAGGACGTCCTTCCCCCCTGGCCTACGAACGCTTTCCGTGGGGCCGCGTCAGCGGACCCGCGGGTCTAGCCCCCGAAGCCCTGTAGGAGCGTGGGTGCTCCTGCAGGGGTTTACCGCGAGATTTGGTCAGAGGGCGTGGTACATATTTCAACCGGCATCGGAAATGTTTCAACCGGCTGCGGTGACGCACACGCAGCTGGCGTTACCCGCGGCCGGTGCAATCCAGGGGGTGTAGCCGTGCGTCGAGCCCCCGAGCCTGGGCCCGTACGAGGCGATCGGGCAGAGCTCTACGACTTGTTTCCATCGCGCCCTCGCCGTCCCTCCGCGGGACGGAGGGTGAGGTTTCTGCAACCCCCATCGGTCGGGTCGCGGATTGCGGATTCCTCGTTGAGCTGTTACCGGGTGGTTTGAGTGGACGCCCATGCCCCGTTCGATAAGGGTAGGCTGCGCGGTCCAGAGACACGTCCATTAAAGTGCTTGCGTGGGTTTGCTAGGTGGGGCTCGGTCCCGTTCGCTAGGGACCGAGGGCGCGGAAGCTCTCCCTCGGTGGGATCCCCCCGGCTAGCTGCCCTCGCTGGCTCTCGAACACAACATGTGGGGCACCCTCGAGTCGGCGGGCTCGAGGAACGGCTCGAATGCGCGTGCCCTCGTCGTCCCTGACTCTGGTGATCTGGGGCGCCTGTTCGAACCCGTCGTGGGTCAGGCTTCGAACCTCTGATCAGTAGGGCCGTGCGGGGTGGCGGCTGGGCGCTCCCGTCTTTGCATCTGCGAAACCTCGAGGGGCCTGACCGCGTCAGCCCTCGAGGCGCTGATCAGTAGAATGGTGCGGGGTGGTGGCTAAGCGCTCATGTCTTGGCATCTGCGAATCCTTGAGGGGCCTGACCGCGTCAGCCCTCGAGGCGCTGATCAGTAGAATGTGCGGGGTGGCGGCTAAGCGCTCCCGTCTTGGCATCTGCAAATCCTTGAGGGGCCTGACCGCGTCAGCCCTCGAGGCGCTGATCAGTAAAATGTGCGGGATGGCGGCTAAGTGCTCCCATCTTGGCATCTGCGAATCCTCGAGGGGCCTGACCGCGTCAGCCCTCGAGGCGCTGATCAGTAAAATGTGCGGGGTGGCGGCTAAGCGCTCCCGTCTTGGCATCTGCGAATCCTCGAGGGGCCTGACCGCGTCAGCCCTCGAGGCGCTGATCAGTAAAATGTGCGGGGTGGCGGCTAAGCGCTCCCGTCTTGGCATCTGCGATTCCTCGAGGGGCCTGACCGCGTCAGCCCTCGAGGCGCTGATCAGTAAAATGGTGCGTCAACGGTACCTGCGGTGCCCGTTTTACCTCAAACGGGCCCCGAGGTGACCGTCCCACGCTTGCACCCTCCGAGGGTCGAATTTTCCTGAGCCAGGGGCTCGCGCCGCTCGAGGGTCCTCCTTACTTGGTAAGGGGCCGGGCCATTTAATGCTTTGCTGCCGCGGCTGCGGTTTCGCGCCGTGGGCGCGCCTTTTTAGGCGCCACGGTCGCGCGTGTAGGGGGCGGTGTGGGCAGGCAGATGTGACTGCCTGCCACGGCCCTCCCGGTTCTACGCCGTGATGATGGCCCGTCAGCGGTGGCGTGGCCGCCGCAGTCGTGGTGGGGCCTGCCCGTCAGTGAGAAGAGATCCCCCCCCGCAAGCACGCGCACGGGACGTGCGCTCCGGAGAGCACGCCCGCGGCTTATAAATCTGAGGAGAGGGGGAAATGGCGGTTTTTACCTTAGCAATCGCCATTCTTGCTCCCTGCGCTCCTGCTCCCGTCTTGTTCTTGCCGCAACGCTTTTCCGTCTTTGGAGTTCTCCTCCTCCTTCCTGTTTTTCGCTCCCGACCCCCTTGCCTTTCCTCATGGCGCCTCTTCCGCCTCTCGTCATCGTCGATCCGTACGCGTGGGAGCGCTCTACGGTGACGCGGCTGGCCCTGGACGAACTGGTCGCCGCCGGTCAGTTGGCGGCGAATGTGGAGGGCCGGCCGGCCGAGTGGATCGTGCCGCCGGCTGGGGACCACGTGCCCAACCCTCCGAGCGGCTACGTGGTGAGCTTCACCCGGTTCCACGAGCGCGGCTTCGCGGCACCGGCGAGCCGCTTCATGCAGGCGCTTTGCTACCACTACGGCGTGGAGCTGCACAACTTCACGCCGAACGCGATTTCGCAGGCGGCCACGTTCGTGGGCGTTTGCGAGGGGTATCTAGGGATCCCGGTGAATTGGGATCTTTGGATTCACCTCTTCCGTGCGGAGCTGTACACGCAGCCGACGTCGGAGCAGAGGACCCGCCGCGCGGTGCGCACCGGCGGCATGTCGCTCGCCTTGCGGGCGCAGTACAAGGACGACTACATCCCTTGTACCATGACGACCAACAACGCCGGCTAGGAGCGAGGGTGGTTCTACCTTCGCAACGCCGAGCCCGGCCTCCCCCCTTATATCGGCCTGGTGCTCCGGGAGAAGCCCGACTCCTGGAGTCACGGCATGTCTCCGGCCTCGCATCGGAGGCGGTTGGACTCGCTCCTGGCCGCACTGAGGAACCTGGCAGTGCGCGGGCTGACCGCGGCGACCGTCCTCGCCTTCCTCCACCACCGGCGGGTCGTCCCCCTGATGGAGAGGCCGCTCCGCATCTTCGAGATGACGGAGACGGCGGACCCCGTAGCGCTGGCGAGGTCGCGGATGCTTCCGAGCCCTCTCCTGTGGGAGTACGTGGCCACACGGGCGCGGAGCGCCGTCGACACCCGGTCCCTGCGCAGTGACCGGTCCTTGTGGGATCTCGAGATGCTCCCCACCAGCCCGCTGGTGAGTAGAATTCTTGGTTCCGTTCTTGATTTTGCTAGTACTCCAGGTTGCTGACGCGCTTCGGTGTCTTGCTTGCAGATGGTGAGCCTGAGCGCCGCGAAGTCTGATCCGCCCACTCCCCACTCTCGCGCGCTTGGTCGAGCGTCGCAGCAACGGGAGCGGGAGCGGGCGGCACGCAAGAAGGAGCGCGCGAGGCATCACCGTGAGCGCCGCGAGCGGAGGAGCGAGGAGTACCGGCTGCGCGAGCAGCAAGAGCTCTCTTCTCCGGGGACCGAGGAGTACTCGTCCTCGGAGGAGGAAGAGGAGGAAGAGACCCGGGGGCAGGGCCTCCCTGATAGGTGGGAGCTCGCGCCCCCGCCGCCGGGAGCCGGCCCCGGCGGCAAGAGCGAAGCATCGCCCGGGGCGGGTGCGGAGGCGCCCGCCGCTAGGCCATCGTCGACGGGAGCGGCGCGGGCCGCGGAGGCGCCGCGCGCGCGCTCCGGAGGTGCGCACGACGAGCGCGCCTACGCGCGGGGCCGGGCCCGTGCGTGCGTCGGAGGCGGCGGGGGGGCGGCGGCGGCCGTGCCGGCCGCACCGGCGTCATCTGCCGGGACCTCGAGGAAGAGGAAGTGCGCCTTCTCTTCTTCGAGGTGAGGGGCTCGCGCTCTCTTGCGGGGTTGCATTTCTGTCAACCAAGAATCCTGACTGTCTGTTTGTGTTTGCGCAGGGTGGTGCCGACCGTGCCTCCCCTCGCACCGGCCAAGGTGTTGAGGGCGGACGCATCCGTTCCCACCTAGCGGCGCTCGACGAGGGCGGGGGCGAGCACGGCGGCCGCGACGGGTGAGAGCTCGCAGGCGCGGCTATGGCCCCGAGGCCGCGGCCGGCGGATGCCGCTCGCCGCGCCGCAACCGGCGGCCGTCGAGGAGCGACGGCGCCGGTCGTGGCGGAGGCGCGGGCGGCGGCGCCGGTCGTGGTGGAGGCGTAGCCGCGCGGCGGGCCGGGGAGGGTGAGTTGGCACCCGCCGGTTGCGGAGACGCGGCGGAGGCGGTGGCGCGCGCCGCGCGCGGCGAGAGCCCGCGGTTACGGAGGCGCGGGCGGAGGCGTCGACGGAGGCGACGCGAGGGGCCGCACCCGCCGGCGGTTCCCGGCGGCGGTGGTGGAGATCCCGGACGACGACTCCCCGCCGCCCGGGTGGGACCAGTAGGTGAGTTTCCCCACGGCGTCCCTCGAGTCCCAGGAGGGGGCTCTCGTGAGGCGGCGGGAGGGCCACATGGTGGCAGGGGGCCGAGGGCACGGTGTCGAGGCCTCTTCCTCCCGCGCCGGCCGCTCCGTTGGCGATCCGCCCGCGTTCGCCGACGCCCAGGGGGAGCAGGAGCTGTGGGGAGAGCTCCACAACCACGGCGCCGCGCTCGACCGAGCGTTGAACGAGGCGCTGCGGATCCATGGCGGCCCCACGTGGCGCGTCTTCCAGGTGGGGTGTCGTCGCTTGTTTTCTTTGTTTTTTCTCGTTTTTGCGCGCGATCCTGGCAGCATGACACTCACAGGCCCCGGCTTGTTGGTGACAGGAGCTCGAGCACCGCGCCCGCGACAAGTACGGCGCCTTCGATCAGGTGAGCGCCGAGCTCCGCCAGCTTCATGAGGACGCCCTGAGGACTCCGGACGGTTGGTTGTCATACCGGGCCGTGGCCCTGCGCGATCAGCTTCATGAGAGCGCAAGGCAGGACCCGGCGCGCCCGTCCTCCCTCGAGCAAGTTTGCACGGCCCTCATCAACCGGGATGAGGCGCTGCGGCAGGCGCGGGCGGACCTAGAGAGGGCGCGCACCTTGGCTGCTGACTGGGAGGCGGAGGTAGTCGCCGTCCGCCACGACAACCTGGAGCTCCATTCGTTGCTCCGGGGGGTGCGGGCTCGGCAGAGCCAGGCTGAGGAGCGGGCGCGCGTGCTCGAGCAGAAGGCCAAGGAGGCCGACGATCTGAAGGCTGCCCTCGACGCCAAGGCCGCAGCGCTCGCCGTCGCGGAGGATCGGCCTCCTCGCAGAGCGTACCGCCCGCCAGGGGGCTGAGGGGCAGCTCCAGCAGGAGCGGGCTGCCCTTGCGGACGCCTGGTCGGCGCTCGAGCAGGAGCGCATCGCTCGCGAGGCGGCGCAGAAGTCGCTGGAGGGGCGGAACGCTGAGTTCTCGAAGCTCGAGGGCGAGCTGGTGGTGCTCAGCATCACGAGCGCGAGCCAGGAGCTGGCCCTCCAGGAGCAGAGCGAGACCCTCAACGGCCTTGAGCAGGCGGTCGAGGCCGGGCGCCGCGCCCTTGAGGTGGAGAAGAAGCAGGTCGAGGGTAAGTTGTTGTTCGTCTCTTGGTATGTTGATTTTCCCTTAGAGAGTTTGCCCCCCCTTTCTGATCCCTTTCTTGCTGGGCAACTTCAGGCTTGCGCACCACACTGGGGCACGCGGCCGAGCGGGCCGAGGCGCTGCAGACCTCCTACAACTCCTCCGAGCAGGAGCTGCTGGAGTTGCGCTCCGCAGCCCTCGAGACCTGCCAGGCCGTGGAGGAGGGCGAGGCGCAGGGCGGGAGCTCGCCGGCCGCCGCCTGCGCGCCCTTGGCGGGCACGTCACCGGGCGCATGCGCCGGCGCCGCGCCTCGGCGTCCAGAAGGCCCTCGGGGTGGTGCGATCTCATTATGAGATCAACTTCGAGGCGGTGGCGGAGGGTTACATCGTCCCTGAGGGCGTCGAGGACGAGGTGGCGATGGAGCGGGTGGACGCCTTAGCTGCTGACGCCGCCGGGGCGCTCGCCGAGGCCTTTGAGGAGTTCCTGTTCCCTGATGCCGCCGACGACGATGCTGCCGCTCCTCCAGCCTGAGGATAGCCGGGCGCTAGGCCCTTTTTTTATGTATTAGTGTGCGGGCGATGTGGTCTTGTAAATAAACATATCACTTTTTCTTCAAACGCTTGTGAAGGTGGAATGATGTTTTTTACTTTATTGCGCTTTTTTGTTTCTCCTTCTTCCTGAGTAAGTTCTAGTTAGGGGAGTTCGATTTTCGCGGGTGGCCTGCTGGGTTGGAGGCAAGAGAGAAGGGCCGTATCCTCGCGGAGGCGTAGGCTATCTCTAGCTCGTGCGTCCTTTCCGCTAGGCTGCCTGCGCCCTGTTCGAACTTTGCTCGAGGCCGAAGTAGAAACATGCTTAGCGCGCGTGAGTTGTTTCTTTTTTGCGAAAAAATGGGACCGTTTTTGGGGGGGGGGGGGATGCCCCCCGTAGTAGCCCCCGAGGGTAACTTGGGTTTCAGGGGAAAGCCGAGTTGCCCTTTTTATTGAACTGGTGATATTTACATAGTTGCCACCAACTGGGGTGTTGGTCACGTGATTTACAACAAAGGAATTGGACATCCTAGCTAGGGATAGAAGCGACGTAGTTGTTGGATGTTCCAAGCGTTGGTGAGTTCTTCGCTGTCCTCGTTGGCCAGCTTGTACGTGCCAGGCTTGAGCACTTTCACCACGACGTAGGGCCCCTCCCACGGAGGTGACAGCTTGTAGCATCCTCTGTTGTCTTGGCGTAGTCTTAGGACCAAATCCCCTTCACTGAAGTCCCGCCGGCGTATTTTCCGTGCCTGGTAGCGCCTGAGGGACGGTTGATATCTTGCGGAGTGCATCAAGGCCACGAGGCGCGCTTCATCCAGCTGGTCCAGCGAGTCCTCGCGGGCTCGCTGGTTGGCGTCCTCGTCGTAGCCTCGTACCCTGGGTGACCCATATTCTAAGTCCGTGGGGAGGACGGCCTCCGCGCCATGGACTAGAAAAAACGGGGTGAACCCAGTGGCTCTGCTTGGGGTGGTCCTTAGGCTCCACACGCCCGCTGGTAACTCCTGGAGCCATTTCCGACCAGACTTGTTCAGCTGGTCGAAAATTCTGGGCTTAAGGCCTTGTAGGATCATGCCATTGGCACGCTGTACTTGGTCGTTAGTTTGCGGGTGTGCCACAGCTGCCCAGTCCACACGGATGTGGAATTTGTCGCAGAACTCCAGGAATTTCCTACCTGTGAACTGAGACCCGTTGTCGGTGATGATGGAGTTTGGCACTCCAAAACGATGGATGATATCGGTGAAGAACGTCACCGCTTGCTCTGCCCTGAGATTCGTAATGGGGCATACTTCTACCCACTTGGAAAACTTGTCGATTGCAACCAACAAGTGGGTGAAGCCCCCGGGCGCCTTTCGTAGGGGCCCGACGATGTCCAGCCCCCACACAGCGAAGGGCCATGTTTTGGGGATGGTCTGCAGGACGTGAGCAGGAAGATTGGATTTGCGGGCGTAGAACTGGCACCCTTCGCAGGTGCGCACGATCTCACTGGCATCCGCGACCGCGGTAGGCCAGTAAAAGCCTTGACGGAACGCGTTGCCCACGAGGGTGCGGGGCGCGGCATGATGTCCGCAGATCCCCGCGTGAATGTCCTGGACGAGCTCGCGCCCCTCGGGGATGGGTACGCACCGCTGCAGGATGCCGGAAGCAGCACGCTTGTACAGCTCGCCGTCGACGAGGGCGAAGGACTTGTCCATCCTGGCGATGCGCCTGGCCTCGGCCCGGTCCGAGGGGAGTTCCCCTCGAGCCATCCAGGCGACATACTTGTCGCGCCAATCTGCCTTAATGGGGGCTGGCTCGACGTCCATCACATCGGCCTCGTCGGTGCCGTACCCCTCGAGGAGGGAGAGCACGTACACCTCGTTCGAGGGGTCCTCATCCATGGGCTCCGCACCTGCTGGATTCGAGGGAGCCCCCGAGGGTTCCGCGTGGCTCGAGGGGTGAGGCTCGAGGGTGACGGAGGGCTGGGCGATGTCTCGGGCAAAAACGTTCGGGGGGACAGTGATCCGCCCGGACGCGATCTTGGCCAGCTCGTCTGCCTCCTCATTGTACTGGCAGGGCACGTGATTGAGCTCGATGCCGTAGAACTTGTCCTCGAGGGCTCGCACGGCGTTGCAGTACGCTTCCATCTTGTCGTCGTGGCAGCTCACATTTTTCATGACTTGGTCAATCATGAGCTGCGAATCCCCCCGCACGTCGAGGCGCTTGACGCCTATCTCAATGGTGATCTTGAGGCCACAAAGGAGGGCCTCGTACTCAGCCATGTTGTTTGACGCGGGGAAGTGGAGGCGTACTGCATACCGCATGTGCTCCCCGAGGGGTGACACGAAGAGCAGGCCTGCGCCCGCCCCTGTTTTCATCACCGAACCGTCGAAATACAGAGTCCAGCACTCTCCTTGGATCTGCGGCGGCGGTAATTGCGTATCCGTCCATTCAGCGATGAAATCCGCCAGGATCTGGGATTTGATGGCCTTGCGCGGGGCGTAGGCGAGCGTCTCACCCATCAACTCCACCGACCACTTGGCGATCCTGCCCGTCGCGTCCGGGTTACGGATGATCTCCCCCAGCGGGAAGGAGGAGACCACCGTGACAGGGTGGGCCTCGAAGTAGTGGCGAAGCTTGCGCCGCGCGAGGACCACCGCGTACAGCAACTTTTGGACTTGAGGGTAGCGTGTCTTGGTGTCGGACAAGACTTCGCTGATGTAGTACACCGGCCGTTGGACCGGCAGGGCGTGCCCTTCCTCCGTGCGCTCTACTACCATTACGGCGCTGACCACCTGGGTGGTTGCGGCCACGTAGAGCTGCAGGGGTTCGCCGTCCTGCGGCGGCGTGAGGATCGGGGCGTTGGCCAAGGATGCCTTCAGCTTGTCGAGCGCGTCTTGGACCTCGGCGGTCCAGGAGAAGCGCTCGTGCTTTTTGAGGAGGCGATAGAGGGGCAAGCCTTTCTCGCCGAGCCGTGAGATGAAGCGGCTCAAGGCGGCAAGGCACCCCAACACCTTTTGCACCCCTTTGAGGTCCCGAATTGGACCCATTCGCTTGAGGGCCGCGACCTTCTCGGGGTTGGCCTCGATGCCTCGCTAGGAGACTATGTATCCTAGGAGCATGCCCCGCGGCACTCCAAAGACACATTTTTCGGGGTTCAATTTCACCCCGTTGGCCCGTAGGTAGCCGAACGCGATGTTAAGGTCGCCAACCAGGTCGTCCGCCTTCCTGGTCTTTACGACGATGTCGGCCACATACGCCTCAACCGTTCGCCCGATGTGATCTCCGAAAACGTGTTGCATGCAGCGTTGATACGTTGCACCCGCGTTCCGGCGGCCGAACGACATCGTGACGTAGCAAAACATCCCGAACGACGTGATGAATGAAGTCGCGAGCTGGTCGGACTCCTTCATCTTTATTTGGTGATACCCGGAGTAGGCATCAAGGAAGCAAAGCAGCTCACACCCCGCTGTTGAATCAACAATTTGATCGATGCGTGGCAAAGGAAAGGGAACTTTAGGACATGCTTTATTAAGACTAGTGTAGTCTATACACATACAAGTACAAGATTCGCTAGCCACGTAGGGTGGAACACTTCCTTGATGAACCCGGCCTCGAGAAGCTTCCGCAGCTCCGCTCCGATCGCCCGCCGTCGCTCCTCGTCGAAGCGGCGGAGCCGTTGTTGCACGGCGTGGGAGTGAGGCAGGATGTCAAGGGAGTTCTCGGCGACCTCCCTCGGGATGCCTGGCATATCCGAGGGGCTCCACGCAAAGATGTCGGCGTTGGCGCGAAGGAAGTCGACGAGCACCACTTCCTATTTCGGGTCGAGGGTGGAGCTGACCCTTAACGCCTTGCCCTCAGGGGCAGCAGGGTCGAGGGGCACTTCCTTGGTCTGCTCCGCGGCCTCGAAGTTGCCGGCGTGCTTGGTGGTGGAGTCAAGGTCCTCGTTGACCATCTTCTCCAGGGTGGTCACCAACGCTTCGTCCAGCGCCAGCGCTTCCGCGTGCTCTACGCACTCGACGTCGCAATCGAACGCGTGCTCGATGGACGAGCCCACGGTGATGACGCCGTTCGGTCCCGGCATCTTCATCTTGAGGTAGGTGTAGTTGGGGACGGCCATAAACTTGGTGTAGCAGGGCCGCCCAAGTATGGCGTGATAGGCGCCCCGGAACCCCACCACCTCGAAGGTGAGTGTTTCCTTGCGGAAATTGCTCGGTGTGACGAACCAAACCGGTAGGTCGATCTGCCCGAGGGGCTGGACGCGCTTGCCTGGCGCGACACCATGGAACGGCGTCATGCTGGGCCGCAGCTGGTCCAACCCGATTCCTAGTAGGCGCAGCGTGTGCGCGTAGAGGATGTTGAGGCTGCTGCCTCCGTCCATCAGGACCTTCGAGAACCGCGCGTTCCCGATGACCGGGTCGACCACCAGTGGGTACTGGCCCGGGTTGGGGATGCGGTTCGGGTGGTCTTCACGGCTGAAGGTGATGGCATCCTCCGACCAGTCAAGGAAGGAGGGAGGCGCCTTCACCGCGGCGAGGACCTCGTGCCGCTCTCGCTTGCGCTGGCGGCTCGACATGTCGACGGTCGGTCCCCCGAAGATGAGGAACACGTTTTCCACGGCGGGGAAGCCGCCAGCGTCACCATCTCCTCCGTCCTTCTTGGCCTCCGCATCTTTTGCGGCGGCACGACCATAGAACTTCTTGAGCATGTCACACTGCTCGAGGGTGTGGTTTACTGGGGTCTTGTGGTATGGACATGGCTTCTTCAGCATGTCGTCGAACACCCCCGGACCCCGAGGGGCCGCTCGAGGGTGTGGTTTAAGAAGCCGCCGGGTCAACAGCAAGGGCCTCGGCGTCATCGCCGTCGCGCCCCTACTCACGCACCTCGCGGCGCAGCTTCTTCCCTTTCTTGCCCCGCTTGTCCTTCCGGTGGGGCTCCCTAGACTTGCTGCCCTCCGCGGGCGCATCGTCCGAGCGCTTGCCCTTCTTGCCGTCGAAGATCGCCCCCACGGCCTCTTCCCCTGAGGCGAAGCTGGTGGTGATGTCGAACAGCTCGTTCGAGTCCGCAGGCGGGCTGTGCCCCAGCTTCCGCACGAGATCCCGGCACATGGTGCCCTCGAGGAAGGCGTGCACAATCTCAGATTGCGCCACGCTTGGGAGCTCTGTGCAGCACTTGGAGAAGCGCCGTATGAAGTCCCGGAGCGACTCGCCCATCTTCTGGGTGCAGGAGCGCATGTCCCAGGAATTCCCAGGGCGTACGTACGTGCCCTGGAAGTTGCCCACGAACGTGCGGACCAGATCATCCCAGTTGTGGATCTTGCTGGCTGGCAAATGCAAGAGCCACGTCCGGGCAGAATTGCCGAGGTGTAGGGGGAGGTTGCGGATGATGACCTCGTCGCTGGTGGCCCCGCCCAGCTGGCACGCTAGGCGGTAATCGTTGAGCCACACGCGAGGATCCGTCTCCCCGTTGTACTTGACAATGGTCGTGAGCTGGCGGAAGCGCTGGGGGAAGGCCGCCGCGCGGATCTCCCGGCTGAACACACGGGTCCCCGGGGGCTCCGGTGTCGGAGAGCGGTCTTCATCGCTGTCGTAGCGTCTGCCCCGCCGGGGATGGTAGCCCCCGCCGCCGCCGCGCATCCGCCTTGCTCGTCCGCCGAGCGTTGATGACGTTGCGGGCGTCGCCGGGTCCCGCGCCCGCGCGTGTCGAGGAGCCGCTCTTTGGCCGGTGTGCGTCCGGGTTGGAGGGTCGCTCGCCGCTTCACCGCATGGACCGAAGGTTCGCCCCCCCGCGCGGCCCCGTCGCCTCGTGCGTCCCCCCGTTGGCGGATGCGTGACGCCGAGCTCTCGGCCGTTGGACGGCCGCCGCTCGATGAGCGCCCGCACCTCACGGTGCGGGTTTCGCGCCTCGGGCGTCGAGGGGGCCGGCATGGCCCTCCGCGGCGCCGCGGCGGCGATAAGCTTCGGCTCGCCCGCGGAGGCGTGTCCGGGTTGTCGACGTTGAAGTCGGCGTTAATGCGCTTGCGAGCTTGTACGCCCAGCTCCCGTGCGCGCTCGCCGCGCGCGGAGGCTTCGCCTGCCATGGAGGCGCGGAGCAACCGCACCGTCCGATATTCCTCCGCCAGCTTGGCTTCGAGCTCGCGAGCTTGGGCTAGCTGCACGTCGATGTCGGCCCCAGCTGGGGGTGCTGGGTCCCGCAGCCAGGCGCGGAGCAATCCCGGGGGCGGCGTGACCTCCCCGTCGCCGGCGCCCGCTGCACCGGTGGCGTTTGCCGGGTCGTTGGCGATGACGACGCAGCATTCCCATGCGGGGTCGTAACTCCCGGTGCTGGAGTCGTCGAAGCAGCCGAACCAGTAGTCCGTGGCGTCAAGGAAACGCTTGAACATCACTGGGTCCGGTACGCCAGAGAAGTCCCATTCCGCGTAGCCATGCAGGTTGGCGGGCGGCAATGCGTCAAGGGAGCCCAGGGACGACTCGTCGCCCGCGGAGGCACCAGGGTCCCTGGCGATGAAGACGTGACGGCCAGGGGGAACCCTGCGCATTGTGGTGTTGGCATTGGCGTTGTAGGCCATCGTGGCGCCGCGCAGACCGATGGGGAAGCGCAGCCCGGAGACCGCGCGCTCCCCTGCCGGGGCGGCGGTCGTCGCGCCGACGGGTGCGCCGCGTTGGGAGGCGGCGCGTTCGGCTTGCCGCCGCTCGGACCGCGCCCGGCGTGAACGCCGGCCGGAGCGGCGGCGACGCCGTGGCATTGATGGGCCCGCGGCATCCGTGCCTCGCGGGTGTCCGCGTTGTGGCGACGCGCGCGGCGGAGATCGGGGCGGGCCCGGCCTGGCGCCGAGCGCGGAGCTCCTCACGGTTGGTGAGGCGCATCAGGTAGCCATTCCCCGTGGCCTGGAAGTTCAGGCCCCCGAATCGGATTTCAAACCCGGCGGTGAGGGGGTCCGAGCTGCCCATGGAGTAGCGTGTACCGCGGTACTCGGTGCGGATCACCATGGAGGGAGCTAACGGTGGATTGACCTTAGGTGCTCGATTGCCCCACGGTGGGCGCCAACTGTCGGTGCGGAATGTGGTCCCGACACTAACCAGTAATGAGCGCCAAGGTCTATCCCTCAATGGTCGATGCTAAGCAATCAAAGACACAAGATTTTATCCTGGTTCCGGCCGAGGGGCCGTACGTCCAGCAGTGGTGTGCTCGGGGCACTATATTGCTCAGCACCGGGGTGCCTGTAGTGGGGCTGCTACAAGCAAGGCGGGAGAGGAAGCGTTGCCTCCAAGTCCCTGGTGAAGTGTCTGAAGATATTGTGGGAGAATTGAGAAGCAAGTGCGTGGTGTTTTGTGTGTTGTTGTGCCTTGTGTCCTCTGTCTTGTTCATCTGTCCCTGCGGCGGGGGAGTTCGCCTTCCTTTTATAGGACAAGGAGAGAGCGAATTACATGTATGCCGCACTATTTAGCTACATGGGAAAGTGTGGTGCGCCGCGCCGTAGAGTAGGCGGCCGCCTTGACGGTCCTTGCCGCGATCTGGCCATCATGGCGTATCTTGTACCCGAACAGTGGTAGCTTCGAGGGTTGGGGCGCGGTGAACGGCTGTGATGTCCCCAAGCGGGCTCGAGGGAGTTGCTGACGTCGATCCGTACGGGGTACAGTGGCGGGCATGGCGGCGTCCCGTTCCCGCACGCTCCACAGCGTCGGAGCAGTTACCACAGTGCTCGGCGTGGAGTTGTACGCGCGGGGGCGGCCGCCATGCCGTTAACAGTGGTAGGGATGGCGCCCCGCCGTCCTAACGTCATGACCTACCCCTGCAAGGTCACGGGAAAGCAAATCGAGGGTGTGGCCGGCCCCCCTTCGAGGGCTCGACGCGTTAGCTGTACTGGAGTAGGCGGCGCAGCGTCACGGGGCTGGCACCGGCCACGTCGCACAGTCTCCCACAGTGGCGGGGATGGGTTCCCTCCTAGGGAGTTGGTGCGACAAGACCGAGGCGCGAGTCCTAGGCGCACAATGGCGCCGCCCCGCCATTGTCAGAACATTAAATGCCCGTACCCGCGTACGGGGACGGGCGTGCGCGTGCGGGGTGCCCTCGAGTGAGGCGGAGCCACCTCGAGGGCGGCGATGTGAACCCTCGAGCGAGGCGGAGCCCGCTTGAAGGAGGTGTACACCCTCGAGCGGGGCGGAGCCCACTCGAGGGAGGTGTGTGCCCTCGAGCGAGGCGGAGCCTGCTCGAGGGGATCTTTGAGTGGGCCGTCTTGGTGGGCCGTCAGGGCCACCGTGGCGTGGGCCATGCCCCGTGTGTTTAAGCGAGGCATGTTTGGCCTTTGTCTTTTTGCAGGTTTTAAGTGGGGTT
Source organism: Cenchrus americanus (assembly GCA_947561735.1). Classification (NCBI taxonomy): domain Eukaryota; kingdom Viridiplantae; phylum Streptophyta; class Magnoliopsida; order Poales; family Poaceae; genus Cenchrus; species Cenchrus americanus. The sequence continues at coordinate 73,925,904 of OX387240.1, forward strand.
TCCCCAGATGTTTAAGGGGACCCCTAGGGCTGTCCCCGACAGCTGGCTGCAACCTTCGGGTGCCCACTACTGTTGTTTCACAACTTCGTACTGCACTACCCGCTTTGTCGACTTCGCCACTGCACGGGACCCTGCTGGCTCAGACCTTCGGGTACTCGTGCAGCCACTCCAAGAGACTCAGTTTGCTTTCATGAGTAACCCAAACATCGAAATCCTTTCGTGGAATGTGCGTGGACTAAATTCCTCTGAACGGTGTCTCGCGGTGCATGAAATTATAGCGGCCACTCCTTGTCAGATTGTCTGCTTGCAAGAAACTAAGCTCCAGTTCATCGACTTGCCTTTCGCAACTTTCCTCGGAGCTTACAAGTTCGACAAATTTGCGTTCAAACCGGCGGCTGGGACTAGAGGTGGGATCATCTTGCTCTGGAAGGACGCCGAGATGGATATGTCCAATGTCAACACCAGCCGTTACTCCCTTTCCGCAGAGGTTACGCTTCGCCACTGCATGATGAGTTTCTATCTTTCCACGGTCTATGGCCCCTCCCGGCGGGCGGAGAAAGAGTCCTTCCTTCTCCACTTGAGACATTTGAAACCTCCAGATGACATGCGATGGCTTATCATCGGGGATTTCAATTTGATCTACAAAGCAAGTGATAAAAACAACCGCAACCTCAACATTAGTCTTATGTCCCGCTTCTGACATGCAATCGATCAATGCCAACTAAAGGAAATCAACCTTCAAAACCGAAAATTCACTTGGAGCAGTGAACGGCGACGCCCCACCCTTGTACGCCTTGACCGTGCTTTCTGTAATCAAGAGTGGGACCTCAATTTTGGTGCATGCTCCCTTCATGCCTTGTCCTCCACCCATTCCGACCACTGCCCGCTCCTTCTCTCGAACCACTCAGGCCCACGGCGCCCGACTCCATTCAAATTTGAAAATTTCTGGACCAAGCTCAAACGCATCCTCTCGCATTTCGGCGAGGTTACGGGGCTACAAACTAACATACAGAAATCGAGCGTGACGCCGATCTGTTGCGACAACATCGACCTCGATGCTGTTTTGATGAACCTGCCGCTGTCCCGGGCAAACTTCCCATTAAAATATCTGGGCCTCCCCCTCACACCGAGAAGACTAAAGCGTATCGACTTCCAGCCACTGGTGGATAAAGCGGCGAGTAAGCTCTCTGCCTGGAATGGCAGAAACCTCACTCAGGCGGGCTGCGTAGCCCTCGTAAAATCAGTACTCTCTTCCCAGCTGATCTATCTGATCACGGTGCTTAAGCCGACAAAGGGAACCTTGGAGGACCTGGACAAAATTCGTCACCGATTCCTCTGGGCAGAAGACGGCAACATTTCAGGAGGCAAATGCAAAGTTAACTGGACGAGAACGACACTGCCCAAGAAGCTCGGGGGCCTGGGAATCCTCGATCTCCATAAGTTCTCGCGAGCCCTGCGCCTCCGATGGCTTTGGCTCCAATGGACGTCCCCGGACAAAACTTGGGCAGGGACAGAGGTACCCTGCGACGACACTGACAGCCTCCTCTTTGCATACTGCACACAAATCACCTTGGGAAACGGCAAAAAATCTAGCTTCTGGGGATCCGGATGGCTACAGGGAAAAAGGCCGCGGGATATTGCGCCTCTACTATTCGCCAAGACAATGAGAAAGAAGCGAACCGTCTGTTCAGCTATGGAAGATAACAACTGGGTGCGAGATCTTAACCTTCGAAACAGACTCACCACGGAGCTCCTCACAGAGTTCGTTGCTTTGTGGAACCTGGTTGCCACAACGGTCCTCCTTCAGGATCAAGAGGACACGATTAGATGGACTCAAACGTCGCACGGTCATTACACCACGTCCTCGGCCTACAAAGCTCAATTCAAAGAGTTCCTTCCGACGCCCGAACTAGCTTCCATCTGGAAAGTTTGCCCCCCCCCAAGTGCAAGTTCTACACATGGCTCATTCTTCAGGACCGTGTATGGACCAGTGATAGACTCCAGCGGAGAGGTTGGGACCACAACCTCGTTTGTCCCCTCTGCAGACAGAATATGGAAACGGCGCATCACTTGCTTGCGGACTGTCGTTTCACGTGCCGGGTATGGAACGAGATCGCCATCTGGACCGGACTGCCTGACCTGCAATCGACAGCTTGGCCAACGTCCTCAACTCCATTGGAGTGGTGGGTTACTTTCACCTCGGGACAGCTTATGAGCTGCAAAGCCTCACGTTGCCTGGCGCTCCTAATCAGTTGGGAAATCTGGAAGGAGCGAAATTGCCGGATCTTCAATCGTAAAGAATCCCCGGTCCATAACCTTGTTTGTAAAGTTAAACAAGAGCTCTCTCTTTGGCTCTCGGCGGGAGCTGCTTGCCTCGCGTCGTTAGGTGTACAGTTGTAAACCCCTAGTTTTGCTTTTCTGCCTTCCCGGCTAGCCGGTTGTAACCCCCTCTTTATCTTGTGCCTTTCGTTCAAAAAAAAGTATACCCCAGCCCCTTCAAACCAATATTGCAGGCCTGGACGGGGGCGACACTGATGGGTGCTGCTATGGGCCGCCGCCGTAGGCGGGCACCATCGGAGGCTGCTGCCACTGTGGGCGGGTGTCGTGGCAGACGGGTTGGCAACAACTGCAGTTCTTGCTTGCGGTCACAGCGGAAAAATGGATGGAGTCTGGCAGGTAGAAGAAATTAAAGGGTGAGAGTAGTTTAGTCAATTTCAATATCTTCCAATTAAAATCAAGTTTTATAAAAGGTTCAGTGTCTCAAACCTAATTGCCATAGAATATTAATGTGTTTTTTGGCAAAGATATCCCTGTTTAGTGTCCTAGAGCAAAAGCCACTTGAGTAGTGTCTTGTACCTAATTTTGCCTCAGAATAAAGTATTGTGCTACTACTAGTTCAAAACATCTCTTGCCAAAGCATTTCGTCCCTATGGATATGGGCAATCGGGGTTGGCACCGCACCTCCGTAGCCTCACACCTGCTCCTTCCTTCCCTCCATCTTCCCGTCGTTGGGCGGAAGCCTACTCAGCTGCAATGAAAGGCAGTGGAGGTCATCGTCATTTTTCCTATTACAATCCCTAGTCCGCCCCCACCCCCACCCCCAACACACACACACACACTTTTTCTTGCACTACATGCCCTAATTCGGCGCTTTGCACTAGGCCAGAAACGATTTGTCCTGGCACTAGCAAATTAGCGTGCTGGCGGGTGCAACTATCAACCGCTAGCAAAGTGGGCCGCAGGGGCGTCGGGACAGCGACCGCCAGCATTGAAGCATCGCTGCTGGCGGGCGACATAAGCCACCCGCCAGCACAAATAGTACCATTTATGCTGGCAGACGAGTTATGTCGACCGCCAGCATAGAAGGTTTAGTGGGGGCGGCCTACATAAGCCAACCTCTAGCACAAATGGTCCCATTTCTGCTGGAGAGTGGCTTATATCGACCGCCAGCAGGGATCTTTACTACTGGCGGCTTTCACACCCGCCAACACAGTGAAGCTGAAAATAGATTGAAATTGATACAAGTCACCAATATTTCAACATGGACAGCAACAACAAGTAAAATTCAAACTGAAATATCAACACAAACAACACCTTAGAAAGGTTTATTTCACACAAACAACATGCATGATGACAAATGTTTCAAAGCACACTTATAACCAACACAAATTAAAGTACACTACAATAGGGGCCTCACTCACAAATCAACACAACTTTGCCTCACTCAAATTTCTTAGACAGTCCGGTTGTGATATAGCTACCAAGCACTAAACCTATTATCAAGACCACAACAGCGAGGATGGTGCCCTGCATGCAGAATCCTTGATTTTTCTTATGCTTCTTCCGATAGCCAATTTCCGCCATAATGTCATTAAGTTGCCCTCTATGGTCTGCAAGTTCAAGCCTCGTTTCATTACTCGCTATCTTCAAATCACTCATCCCCACCTTCATATCAGAAATGACACACTTCATCTAATTCCATTGATCCAAAATTTCTGAAATTGCTTGTGGTGCCAATGGTGGCTCCTGCACCTGCCCCGGCAGATACACAACACTAGACGGTTGTGCCGCTCCTGGTGCCGCTTCTGGCGGTGCACCAACGAAACTGCTGAACGTCTGATAGTTTGGCGGCACCAAATGAGGGTGAAATTTTTTCAAATGGTTGATGTATTGATTTTCCCAATAAACTTCCTGACATGATTTAGGGTCCTCCTAAAAGAATAAACAACAAATGTGGCTTCCATCAATAAATTGGATAATTCTATAGACATAAAATTATATCAACCGAATCATTAATAATCAACAAATGTGGATAATTCTATATCAACCGAATCACTAATAATCAACAAATCCTACAAATATTATATCAACCGAATCAATAATAATCAACAAATCCTACTAATATTATATCAACCGAATCAATAATAATCAACAAATCCTACTAATATTATATCAACTAATAATCAATTAATAATCACTAATATTATATCAACTGAATCAGTGCTAATCAAATGAATTAGGGAATGAGATGAAAAAGAAACCACGTGGTTGTTCGGCACTTGTAGATGACGCCATTTGACTTCGTCCTGAACCAAACAAACCGGAGCCGACACGCCGGGCAGGTCAGCAGGGGGAGAGGCACGAATTGGCTAAGGTTCGGTGCCACAGAGCTGCTCGCCATGCGACGGCGGTGAACCTGCTCGACGTCGGTCGAGGAACTGGAGGTTGAAGAGTGGGTCGACAATTTGCCGACGGCGGCTGAGGCGGCGGCGCGCGGGCGAAGCTCACGAGCGGTGGTGGCAGTGGGCAGGGTCGGTTGCGGCTGCGGTGGGGCTCGCGACTGCTTGCGGCGGCAACTAGGGTTGGGAGCGAGTGTGTGTGTGTGTGTGTGAGTGAGTAGTTGAGTCAAACCGCGTTCCGACCGAAGCTATTCATACAAGTGTGCTGGCGGTTGGCTTAATAGCCCGCCAGGAGAGGTATCAGTGCTGGCCGGTGGCTTAAGCTAACCGCCAGCATAAATGGACACAGTACTGGCGGTCAGCATAAGGCACCACCAGCGTAGAGATTACTGCTGGCGGTTGCCTTATGCCAACCGCCAGCACTGTGTCTTCTAGAAATATAGATCAGCCCCTTCTTCCCAACAACCTTCCAATGGCGCTGTGCCCGAGAGGAGCTCGGGAAAAGCTCCAAAAACACCAAATCTAGGGGGGAAGGTTTTGCTCTTGATTTTCTTGGAGGAGGTGGGTATATAAGGTGAGTTTGTGCTATTTTAACCTTAGTTTTCTCCTTTTATTAATGATTTCTATGTATATAGAGATCTAGATTTAGACCTAGGGTTAGCTAGGAGAGAGAGGGGAGTGAAGAGAGATATTGATTTAGAGATTTATTTTTTAAATAGCTTTAGATTTAAATTATTAGTTTGTCAATGCAAAATATTTAAATGTTCATAATATAGAAGCAAGTTATATTAAATTATATAAGTTATTAGTTTGTCATTAATAGCAAGTTTACATTATAGAAGCAATTATATTAAATTATTATTGCAATTATAGAAGCAAGTTTACATATTAAATTATTAGTTTGTCATTAAAATTATTAGCTTCATTAATTAAAATTATAGAATTTAGTTTTGTTTCCGTTTTTTACATATTAAATGAAGTATAGAGCATACGGAGTTTATAATAGAATTACTTTTATAGGTTATTTAAGATGGAACATAGAGCATGGATGTATGGCATACGGAGAAATTCGTCTACATTCTTGACAGAGTTAACAAACTTTCTTGAGGTTGCGCAAAAGCATGCCCAAATTTCCAGGACAAAGCAAATACATTGTCCATGTTGTGATTGTTGCAACAAAATTGTGTGGGAAGATATTAATGCCATCAAGATGCATTTGATAAAGCGTGGTTTTGTGAAAAGATGCAAAACTTGGTCCCACCATGGTGAAGCAGAAAGTACTTTCAACAATGTAGACATCGGCACCAGGTATGATGAAGTGGGTGGTGAAGATGCAGATGAAAATGATCATGTCATGATTGATGATGCTTTTGGCTGTGAAGATGAAAATGATGATCAAACAGATGCACCACAGGTGGACGAGGAATGTGATGTTGATATGGAAGAAATGTTGCGCCACATTGAACCAGAGGTGTTGCTAGGGAGTGCTAAAGGGTTAGAAAATTTGGAGACACTAAAGAAGGCAACAAATGACCGTATGTATGAGGGTTGTGGGAAGGAGTGGACCGTGTTGCCTTTCATGCTCCATCTTTTGATTGTGAAAGAAAAATTTGGATGATCGGACAATAGTTTTAACGAACTCCTTACTTTGTTGGCCAATCTACTCCCGAAGCCTAACTTGGTCCCAAGAAACACATATGAAGCAAAGAAGATTATCAACCCATTGAAGATGTGAGTGCAAAGAATACACGTGTGTAGGAACCATTGCATATTGTACCGCGGTGACTATGCAGAACTGGAGAAGTGTCAAAATTGCGATGCTAATCATTACAAAGGTAATGCCGATTTTGCTGTGGAACGGGTCATTGCATCTAAAGGCACGAAAAGGAAGGTGGGTGGAAAAAAGTGTATTTTCTCAAGTTGAGGAGGAGTATAGTATTGCTACTGACACTGCTACTCAACGTAAAGTCTCTGCATTGGTGATGTGGTACTTGCCGGTGGAGGATCATCTAAAGTGATTGTTCTCGAACCCAAAGACCGCTGAACTAATGACTTGGCACGCAGATCGCCCAGAGAAGTCTGATGGGAAGCTTCGACATCCTTCTGATGCTCGGCAGTGGAGGACCTTTGATTCCAAGCACAAAGAGTTTAGAGAAGAAAAAATAAATATAAGGTTCGCGTTAAGTACGGTGATGGTATGAATCCATTTGGTGAAAGAAGCAAGACACACACAAGACATGGCCGTTGTTGATGACCATATACAATCTCCCCGGCTATGTCACAAGAGAAAGTTCTTTTTGCTTACCATTCTAATCCAAGGACCAAAGCAACCTGGTATTGATATAGATGTCTTCCTGGAGCCATTGATGGAAGAAATGGAGAAGTTTTGGAAACATGGGGTTGAGATGTGGGATGAGTACAGAAGGGAGACATTCACACTTAAGGCGATTATCTTTGTTACCATTAATGATTACCCTGCTGTATTTTCTTTGTCTAGTCAGAAAAAAAGGAAAAACAGGTTGTGTAGTTTGTTTGAATGGTACAATATTTGTGTACCTGAAAGGATCTCAGAAGACAATGTATATGGGGCATAGACGCTGGCTACTAAGGACTCACAAGTACCGCTGGCTACTAAGGACTCACAAGTACCGTAAGATGCAGACTATTTCGATGGAAAGATTGAGAAAGATTTTTTTGCCCCACAACCGGCCACCGGTAGAACCGTATTTGAAATGTGTCAGAAGGTCAAGTTTAAACTTGGTAAGAAATCAAAAGGTGATGTTGATGATAATTCAAAAAGGGGAAGGAAGGAGGCTGAAACTACAGAAAACATTGACGTACCTTTCAAGAAGATGTCTATATTTTTAAGTACTTGCCATACTGGGAAGATTTGATAGTGCGCCATGCCATCGATGGGATGCATCTTCAGAAGAATGTGTTTGAAAGCACAATGGGATTCTTAGGCTTAACAGGAAAGGTAAAGGACGGACTGAAGTCGCGTAAGGATCTTGTTGACCTAAAAATTAGGCAAGAACTCCACCCACAACCACGTCCTAATGGTAAGCGAGACCTTCCACATGCTAGCTACAACTTAACACAACATGAGAGGTGGCTATCCGCAAATGCTTGCGCGGGCCGAAAGTGCCAACCGGATTCTCATCCAACATCCGATCATTGGTCTCGTTGAAGGACATGACACTTACCGGTTGTAACTCTCATGACCGTCAAGTGATGATTACCGATTTCTCTCGATTGCGATCCGAGCCGTCAAACCAAAGTATTCCTTAAGATGGTCATCACAAGGATGTGATACTTTTTCAACGTCATTTCGCGAGTAAAGTGGTAGATTGTGTAGAGTTGGCAAGGCTTCAGCTGTTTATGTCAGAAACTCAAGCCCAGCTCGAGATGTGCTTCCCTCCGTCATTTTTAGATATCATGGAACATCACAATGATCCACATGGTCGAGAAAATTACTGAACTAGGACCTATGTACTTTCATCAGATGTGGACATACGAACGGTTCATGTCGATTCTCAATGGATACATGAGCAACAAGGCATTTCCAGAGGGAAGCATGATCGAAAGCTACCATACAGAAGAGAGTGTTGATTGTTGCATAGACTACATAAAAGATAAGAGAGTGATCGGTTTACCGGAATCTTGACACGAAGGCAGATTGTCAGGGAAAGGGGCCATTTGAAGGAAAAGATTCATTGACGTGGAGAACCAACAACTGGAGAAAGCACATGCTAGTGTTCTGCAACAACTTGCAATAGTGGAGCCATTTATCGTGCAACACGAAAATGAGATTCGTGAGGAAAATGATAGTCGGACCGAGGATTGGGTAATCAAGGAGAAAAAGCATTGTTTCCCATCATGGTTAAAGGAACATGGGCATCTATTTCAAGGAAATTCCATAGATGACACAACGTTGACCAGGTTGGCAGCTGGTCCATCAAGCAATGTTACCTCATGGCAAGCATACGAAATTAATGGGTACACCTACTATACGAAGGCGAAAGACAACAAGAGTGTTGTGTATCAAAATAGTGGTGTTCGCATAGATGCGATTGATAAATCCAAAAACAACATCACTTACTACGGGTTCATAGAGGAAATATGGGAACTTGACTATGGAGAGAATATCGGTTCCCCGTGTTTCGGTGCCAATGGGTCAAACACCAGAATGGCGTCACAGATGACAATTATGGGTTGACACTTGTAGACCTTGCCAATGTAGGTTACAAAGATGATCCATGGGTACTCGCCGAGCGTGTTGCACAAGTTTTCTACATAGCTGATCCTATGAATGTGAAGAAGCACATTGCTGTCTCCGGAAAACAAGAATTCTAGGAGTAGAAGGTGTAATTGATGTTGAGGATTACAATCAGTTCGAGGAACTAGTCTTGTTCAAAGATCATGAGAAGAGAATAAAAAAAATTGAAGCCGGCATTCCTAAATCGGAGAAGCCATGGTTACGTACAGACTGTGAAGGGAGAATTGTTAAAGGATAAACTTGCACTTCTTATTAGTTGGGCTTGATGTATCACTTGTACGACTTTATATAATTAGTGTTGTTGTAAGACTTTCAATCAATTTCGGAGAGTTTTGGAAGTTCTGATAAAATGAGACTCTCCTCCTATACTTAAAATCTAATTATGGAAATTATGGTTTCAATTAGTGTTTGAATATTTGAATTTATGTATATGAGGTGTTTAGTCATAAAAAAAGGTTTGCATTTGAAAAGGTTAGTTCAAATGAGACTCTAGGGTTAAACAACCTATAACTCATTAGGTGTATGAACCTATTTGAACTAACCTTTTCTAACTAGGACTTCTTTTACAAAAAACACACCCCTATACTTAAATTCAAATATTTTATGATATCTTGGGAAGTTTCAATTAAATTTGAACAATTTAAGCCCCTGTTTCAAATTTTGCAAATTATGGAAAACACTATGCTGGTGGGCATCTTAAGAGACCGCCAGCGGTGAGACACACCGCTGGCGGTTATCATAAGTCAACCGCCAGCACAGTGGTTTGCCAAAATTTGAAAATTTGAAATCCTGGCCTGAAAATGTTCAAAATTCTTTGAAACTTCCAAAAATTATCATAAAATATTTGAATATATGTATATGAGGTGTTTTGTTATAAGAAAAGGTTTGAATTTGAACAGGTTAGTTCAAATGAGACTCTAGGGTCAAACAACTTATAACTCATTAGGTGTATGAATCTAGAGTCCTATTTGAACTAACCTTTTCTAACTAGGACTTATTTTACAAAAAGCACACTCCCTATACTTAAATTGAAATATTTTATGATACCTAAGTTTCAATGAAATTTGAACAATTTAAGCCCCTGTTTCAAATTTTGCAAATTATGAAAAAACACTATGTTGGCGGTTATCATAAGTCAACCGCGAGCACAGTGGTTTGCCAAAATTTGAAAATTTGAAATCCTGGCATGAAATTGTTCAAAATTCTTTGAAACTTCCAAAACTTATCATAAAATATTTGAATTTATTTATAGGAGGTGTTTTGTCATTTGATTTTGAAAAGGTTTGTATTTGAAAAGTTAAGTTCAAATTCTTTCAAATCACAGCGCTGGCCGGCGTTTATGATAACTGCCAGCGGGAATTCTCACTACTGGCGGTCGCTTATGTCACCTGCCTGTGGTAAGGATCACCGCTGGCGGTTGTCTAATGTGACCCGCCAGTGGTGGCCTACCGCTGGTGGTTGCCTTATGTGGCCCTCTAGTGGTGATTCCATCTATATATACACGAGACGCGCTCTTGAAAATTTTCTAAGTCTGGCGCGAAATAAACGACGCCGTCAGGCTGCCAAATTTTCTCACCGAGTGCCGCTGTCGTCCCCGACCGCCGCCGCCCCTCCGACCACCCCGCCTGTCCTCCGAGAGTGCCCGGCCGACCTCCACGAGCGCCCCGCCGTCGTCCGCGAGGGCCCCACCCGTTCTCCCCGTGGACCGCCGCCGTCTTCCGCTAGGGCACCGCCCCTTCTCCCGTGGACCGCCGCCGCGCCGTCGTCCGCGAGCGCCCCGCCGACCGACGACCTCCTTCCCGAGCGCCACCGCCCTCTTCCCTACCAGGATGACGTCCTCCTCCCCGCGGGCCGCTTCCCCAACCACCGGCTAGGAACCGCCGCCGACAGCACTGCCGTCGCCTCCGCCGACAACTCCGCCGCCCCCGCTCGCCACCGACACCTCATCTCCTCACCGCTCGGCACACATGGAGGCTAGGGATAGGGCCGGCGGCGTAGCAACGACAACCCCGGCTTGGTTGTTTTTTTTCTTTTTTTTCAAAATGCAATTACATGTGTTAAAAATGTGGATAAATAGATTGTGGATAAATGCAATTACATGGATTGTGGATAAATAGATTTAAAAATGTTACAAATGGACTATGGATTTAATTTTATTAGTTTTGTTGTATAAATAATTAAATATGGACTATGGATTGTGGATAAATAGATTTAGTTTATAAAAATGGATTATGCATTGTGTATAAATAGATTTATCATAAGTATGGACTATGCATTGTGTCTAATTTTTAAATAGATTTATTATATAAAAATGGACTATGGATTTAATTTTATTAGTTTTGTTGTATAAATAATTAAATATGGACTATAGATTGTGGATAAATAGATTTATTTTATAAAAATGGATTATGCATTGTGTATAAATAGATTTATTATAAGTATGGACTATGGATTGTGTCTAATTTTTAAATAGATTTATTATATAAAAATGGACTATGGATTTAATTTTATTAGTTTTGTTGTATAAATAATTAAATATGGACTATGGATTGTTGTATAAGTATGGACTATGGATTGTTGTATAAGTATGGACTATGAATTATTGTATAAATATGGACTATGGACTATGGATTATCTATGATCAAATGTTAACGGTGAACAATCTGGTGAGGAGGAATCTAGTGATAGTGGTATAATTGGAGACTATTAAACTCCCTCTGAGTACGAACCAAGCGAACCACGACCTCGTAGGCATCCCCAAGACGATGATGTTGATTACGAACCAAGCGATAATGAGGTCTGCATGCACATTAACACAAATTAATGTTTGTTTATTCAATTAAGATATACTTTAAATAGTGTTTTATGTGTAGAACAATGACCGATCCCCGCGATGACGTCGTGGAGCATCTAACATTCGTGCCTAAGAGGCAGAAGTCATTTCAGAACCACAACCTTCGGGTACTACTAGTTCTAGTAACCTGAAAAGGAAACGTGGTCATAGAAGAAGAAACCAGATCCCTGAAAGAGGACAACTTGTGATAGAATAGTTGGGTGACAAAGGTGAGACCGTCGAACCTAAGGGGATAGCTGCTAGGTTTCGGAACATCGTCGGTGCAATTGTCAGAGACCAATTGGCATCTTGGATCACAACTACTAATTGGAAGACAGTCCCTAAGGCTACGAAGGATGTATTATGGGCCAAAGTGAAAGAAAAGTTTGTTTATCCGGAAGGTACAGAAAATGCAGGTAGAACTTTTGCTGAGGGCCTTTGTGGAAGAGCTCTTAGGAATTGGAGGTCTACACTTAATACTGAAATTTGTCCAGAAAGGAAAGGATGCTAGGGATGCGTATGGTAACATTCCGCTAGCAGTCTGGGAAGAATTTGTAGATCAGAAGAAGACGACGAGGCGTAGCTCCGAGCGTCCAACAAAAGGAGAAGGCTATGAAAGCCGCCGAGAACCCCCATCGCTTGGGTTCGGGAGGATATGCTGCCAAAATGGCAAAATGGAGGAAGGAGGAAGAAGAAAGGAGGGTAGCTGGTTTACCAACTATTTTTGAAGGCATGGATGAGCGTAGCAGGAATTGGATCCTTGCTCGAGTTCCGGCTATAGCACCTGACGGTAATGTTTCACTCCAGAAGGCCTCAATAGAACAAATTTATCAGAAGCTGGAAGGACTTGCAGAAATGAAAAAGAAAGGTCTTTTCGTGCCCGACAGGGAGAAAGATATGCTAACCGCCGCGATTGAAACGCCTGAGCACCATTGCCGTGTTCGAGGGATTTCTTCTACCTTGCCCTGTGGTAAAGCATTTCGTGAACACCAATCAAGTTATAAAAAGAGAGACCGTTATAAGAAGAAGCTTGAAGACAAGATGAGAGAAATTGCCAAGCAAGAATTGATAGGCTTCTTCATACAACAACGACAAGCTTCTGTTGGGCCAAGTGCAGAGAATCTAATATCTTGTGGTTCTGGACAGGTTCCTCCAAACTTGATGCTTGCCCAGATCGGAGCCATCCCGACTCCAAGTAGTGTTGGTTCTATTGCTAACGCCAAGCATCCTGTGGATGACATTGTAGAGGATACACCATGCAAGTTGGTTATTCCATATGGAAGAAAACTAGATAAGTTTCGAGAAGTTGGGACAGCCATGGCACTAACGAGTCGTGTGTTTCCGAATCCACCACTACCAGAGTACGCATGGGTTCAAGTTGTTTCGGTTTCTGAGTCGTGCGAGATTGATATCCCTACTAAGGATGGGATCGAGCTTCTCGGTGATGCGAGGAACCAATACATACTGTGGCATCGTCGAGATATCATACTTAATGCATCACCAAGTCCCTGCTTGCAACCTAGCCAAGAACGAGTACCCCCCCAGGATCCAGATCTGCGCAATGGTCGAGTACACAATGGGTGGGGAACATGGAGGCGGTAACAATGACAACAACATGATGATTGTGGAGCGAGGAGTTAACAATAATGACAACAACATGCCACAAACTCCTCCGGCATCGGGGGCGAGGGGGGGGCATCATCATCTCCGAAATCCGTTCCAAGACCACAAACTCCTCCGACATCGGGGGCGGGGGGTAGGGACATCATCTCCGAAATCCGTTCCAAGACCACAAACTCCTCCAACATCGGGGCAAAGCGGGGGCATCATCATCTCCAAAATCTGTTCCAAGACCACCATCTCCTCCGCATGTCCAAGACCACCATCTCCTCTAGCAACCAAGACGCCAACACCAATACACCGGATGATAAACTCATATGAACCAAAGATGAAATCATCTGATGTTGACTTGTTCTTGAAAGTACTAAAGAATAAACCTAAACGGGCTCCAACATCCGGTAAAGAATCACCTAATGTTCAAGTACTCAAGAAGGCACCAGATGAAAAGTCTTTATCCCGCACCTCTTTTCAAAAACAAAAGGAGGAGCACATAAGTATGTTTTCGTCGGATGAGGTGCCCGACAAATATGAGCATGGCAAACCATTCTTGTTTAGGTGGCAACTGAACGAAGGGCCGTCAGAATTGATGAGGTTGCATACTTGGATCATGCGCGCCATGCAGCAAGGCATTCACACTATCACTGCCAATCTCCCGAAATGGGTGTTCAGTAGCTCTTTTGAACGGAAGGTTGCAATCGATTTCCCCGATTTGCATGCGATGTTCCGTCGTGAAAAACTCGACATCAACCTCGTCACCATTTGGTCCATGTAAGTCAACATCCCTATACGACATCCAAATCTATTGAATTCCATATGTATTGTTATTACCATCCTAAGTAAACTTTTTTGCAGGATGCAAGCGTCTGATGAAAAGAAGACAAATGGGAGGTGGAAGGTAGCATATGTTGACCTGCAACAAGTAAGCCAGTCACAACACACGTTCATAATGAGGGATCAACTAAGAAAGCAAATAGAGAAAGAAGCAAAGACACCAAAAGAGAAGGAAGACTTAATAAAGGGTTACGAGAAAGCTAAACTTCACGAGGTGTCTGCATACATTGCAAGGGTCATGAGGAAAAACCAACATAACGATTCTATCAAGTTTGCTTACAATTTTGAGTAAGATCCTTTAAATAACTATTTCATCATTTGCCTTCATTTTTTAGTCTAGTTATATTAATTATTTTAATTTTATGCAGCGATCATTTCATTTTCTTTCACATGTGTCCGAAGTTGGGAACTGTGGGGGTCTTCGACTCATTACACTATTCAGAGGATTATTACAAGAAAATCATTGAGATTATAAGAAAGTAAGACAACTAAGTGCAATATATAATCACTACTGTGTGTATCGGCTATATTTCAAATTGTATTACTAACTTATGTCTTTGTATCCTTAAAGTGCGTATAGGATATACATACTCAATGGAGGGGAGCACAAGAAGAAAAAATTGGTGATACGACATGCCAAATGGGTAAGAACACTTCTGTTAATAAGTACGAATCATTTTTATCAGAGTTGTACACTTCTGTTAATTATTACCGATCATTTTTTATTTGTTTACAGTGCTACAAACAACCTCCTGGCAGTGTGCTATGTGGATATTATGTGTGTGAGGTTTTGAGAAATAATGGGAGGTACCGGACGAATCCTGAAGACGTAAGCCTCTTGTTTGTACACAACTATGTATGTGCTAAATATGGTCCTGATGGTAATGCATAACAATCTTCATTTATTGTGTTTACGTGCAAATGCCTACCATTGAGGGATCATGGGGGCAACTTGGTGACAATCAAATCACCAACATTTGCGCGGACATGGCGAGATTCATCCTACGTGAGATTTTCCACGAGGATGGAGAATTCTTCGATAAAGAAGGAGTTTTGACATTAGACGATGCAAAAAAGGTTACGTAGATGGGTGTCTTAGGGTTATCTATTATGCACAATGTTTTGTAATGTGACTTATGTATACATTTTTTATTTTAGTTTGGATTATGTGTTTGTGAGACATATATTTGGATTTGGCGGTTAAATACAAATTAAATTACAGTAAATTTAGCATACAAATGCCAATGTGAAAAAACTAATAGACGAAACTGACAAATTATATAAAAATAATAAACAATTATGGGGAATTATATAGGAAATGGGAAAAATGCTTTCTGTGGCGGGCGGTCTAAGCAACTGCCAGCAAAGATGACCCTTGTGCTGGCGGTTCACTTAAACGACCGCCAACAAAAATGGCATTTGTGCTGGCGGGCTACTTAAGTAACCGCCAACACTGATGACATTTGTTTGCGGCGGTTGTGGCTCGTGGCCGGCGGGCCGGCTACCCGCCAGCACAAAGGTCGATTTCTACTGGCTCAAAGTTGCTGGCGGGTGCCACGCCCGCTAGCAAAAACCGGTTTTAGCTGCCAGGACAAATCACTTATGGCCTAGTGTTGATCCATTCGAGCACTCCCTTGCAACCCAACCAAGGGCCCACTGAAGATTGGACTAGAACCCACATTGCTGGACGTGAGCTTCACTCGGGCAACTGCTTCTCCGTCAGCTCCTTGGCGTTTCAAATGTCCTCTTGCACTTTGTGAGGCACTGCCATTGGTCCATGTCAGCCTGTGCTAGCCCATCAAAGGAGCACTTTGTGGTCGTCTAGAATATCTAGTTGATCATCATCATCATCATATACATCTATATAATTGGTACTCACTAACGATTTCTTCTGCCTCTCAACGCGCCACATCATAACCCACTACATGACATGTCACTATCCACTATAACCCATGTCAGCATCCACCAATCTATGTCAACATCCACCAAACCATATATTTATGTCATCGTCGATTTTCTGTGACTAATAGCATGTTTTATTTGCGAGTAGCACGTCATAAACTTCTCACAGTTGAAATACATGTAGGATCAATCATTTAAAAATGGTTCTCTCTCAACAAAATTAACACTCTTCATATATAATATTATTTATAGGTGAATATTGCCATGTAATCGTTTTTGGTGTTTCTACTTTCACATTTCACCTTAAAGTTTTGTTTAAAAATTCTCGCAGCAATAGGTATCACTGGTGGAGAGAGGACATTTAGTCCCGGTTGGTAAGGGGTATAGGCCCCTCAAGTCCAACCGGTACTAATGATTAGAGACAAAGGGGAGGTCCTTTAGTCTCGGTTGGCGCGAGGTTGAAGGAACCGAGACTAAAGGAGGGCCTTTAGTCTCGTTTGGTAATGCCAACCGGGACTAAAGGGTGGTGGCACACCAGCGTCAAAAAAGTCAAAAAAATTTGAAAATCCCCAGGAGGCCCCCTCACACGCGCAATATACACGTGCGCGGTTGCGGGGATTCGAACTCGTGACCTTCAGCCTCGCGCATAGCTTCCTCACCATCTCACCTACACAACACATCTAACTAAGTAGAGGATGCTATCCTCTTATAGTAACTCGTGGGAGACCCTTTAGTCTCGGTTGGTAACACGACCCGTGTCAAAAGACCCCCCTTTAGTCCCGGTTGATAACACGACCCATGACAAAAGGGTCACCCCCTTTAGTCTCGGTTTGTGTTACGAACTGAGACTAAACCCCCCCCCTTTAGTCTCGGTTCGTGTTACAAACCGAGACTAAAGGGGGTGACCCTTTTGTCACGGTTCGTAACACGAACCTAGACTAAAGGGGGTGGGGCTTTTGTCACGGGTCGTGTTATCAACCAGGACTAAAGGGAGTGAGCACTCATGGCATTAGTGGCCACGTCGATGAAACCTCTTTAGTCCCGGCTCCAAAGTTGAACCAGGACTAAAGGCTCGAACAAAAGCCTCCCTCTCCACCAGTGTATTGAATGCCCCCACCTAGCCCCCGTCGGGCGACCGGCCCCCGCCGCCTGCCGCCCCGGCAACCCCCTTGCGCATCCTCCACCGTGCCCCCAACCAACAACCCCACACCGCCCAGATCCACTCCCCACCACCCAGGTTCCCCACAAACACTGAAGAATGCTTCTTCTTGGAGATTCCGCCTCCGCCGCCCGCCATTGGTCAACCTCGATGCAACGAGGTCAAGTGGGTGCTAGATTCACTGGATCCGCGGCCGCCCCTGGAGGATCTACAACCCTCCTACGCGGAGGTCGTCAAGCGCGGGCCATTGACGCCTACCCACCGGCCCTGCCGCAAGGCCTTTACTCTACCCCGACGTCCCCCGACAGGTCGACACATTCAATTCCCGGATCCTCCTCGACACGGCGAGTGCAGAGCTTGGATTCGCCGTACCGAGCCACCGCGTGGGTGGAGCTGCTCACCTGCGCTGCGCTGCGGACATTCAACACGGCGTAGGAGCTCCATCCCCCGTGACATGACCACCCGGCCACGCTTGAAGATGGATGGATGCCAATAGGGCGTCGTAAGGCCAGGAGTGGGTGCCAGAACGGCCAGCTGTGCTGACCTGACGAACGACGTGACCCGCCACCAAGTCGCCATGAAAGAGCGCATTCAAACCACCCTCCTCCCGATGCACGTTGCGCCTTCCACCGAGCTACATTGGGCCACTGCTTCAAGTGCCTCACGAGGGACTACCATGTTGCGGCGTGCCGTGACCCTGTCCGTTGCCTCCTCTACTTCCGCTCGGGGCACCGGGCTCGGGACTGTCGGCCTCCTCCACCACCTCTGTCAGCAATACGGACACGGGCATTGACTGCACTTCCGACCCAAGGCCCAAGCGGACGGCGAAGCCCAACAAGAACGTAGTTGGCCCAAATTGGAGCAAGTGATGTATTTATATGCTAGGGGAGAGGAATAGAGGGACAGGGATGTAATCACTACAGAACTCTGAAACTAATCTACCTCTGCGTTCCTATCTATTTGTGTCTGTCTTCTCTGCTTGCTTCTCCTCCCTCCCGGCGCCGCCGCCACGGTGCCGTTCCTCTCCTTCTCTTCCCTGCTAACAATCTGTTATCAGAGACAACGATTCTGGGTTGGGGTTCTACGGATCCGAATCTAGCCCTTCAATCGTACCCTGAGACGGATCTGGTGAGCGCGATTCATCGTGGCCGATCCCCTTTCTCAAGTTCGATTGGTTTGTGCTTCGATTCGGTCTGGATACCTTCAATCCCCATTTTACCCGTTACCAGAAACAGTTCCACGGTGCCATGGATTCCACCTCCAAACTCCTCCTCGACGAAATGAAGAAGATCAACCAGCGCCTCGACGGATTCCACGGCCGTTTCACCAAACTTGAGTCCAGTGTTGAGGCCCTGGGCGCGCGTCTGAAGCCAATCGAGGACAAGGAGGTCGAGTCCGTAGATTGGAAGAAGGAACTCGATTCTTCTGTCGCAGATCTCGTCACCAAGGTTGACGCGGTCGAACAACTCGCTGGCAAAGTCGACTCCATTGACGAGCTGCACCAGCAGATCTCCAATCTCAACAACAAGCTTGATCGAGTGGTCCTCGACCGAGGGGGATCTCAGCAAGGCATCTTGCCCAAACCGGAGGCGAACGCAGCGAATCCACCTGCTGGCAACCCGTTCGTTGGTCCCGATGGGCACCGCTTCGACACCAACCTCCGGGAGAACGGGTTTGGGTCCGTCATGGCCTACACCCAACTCCCGGTCAAGAGTACGTACTCAGATCCTCCACCTAAGTTCCATTCACAGCGTCATATTGGCTCTAGCGGTTCTGCTATTGTTAGTACAGTAGGTCGTTGGCCGAAGTTGCCTTTTCCCAAGTTTGAGGGTGACAACCCTAAGCTGTGGCAATCTCGCTGTGAAAATTATTTTGATATGTCTGGGATTGATAAGTCCAACTGGGTTCGCATCTCCGCTATGTACTTTGATGGACTGGCAGCACGATGGCCGCAGTCAATAGAGAGTAGAGGTAACTCTGCTAGTTGGGATACCTTTTGTAAGCTTGTGCATGATCGATTCGGTCGAGATCACCATGAAATCCTCATTCGAATGCCTTTTTCATATTAAGCAAACAGGTTCTGTTCATGATTATGTAGAACAATTTGCACAGTTAGTGGATCAGCTAGCTGCTTACAACACCCACACTGACCCCTTGTATTACACCTTGTGTTTTATTGATGGTCTTAGAGAGGATATTCGTTCTATTGTGCTTGTTCAACGTCCACAAGACCTCGATACTGCTTGTGTTTTGGCCGCCTTGCAGGAAGAAGCTGGGGAATCATAAGAGAGGCGTGATCACAAGAAGCTGGAAGCACCATATTCTTCCAGATCAAGCTTTAGGAACCCCTTGCCATTACCTGCTCCTCTTCGCGACAAGCAATTGACGCTTCCATCGGCTGATGACAAGCGTCCGTCTGAAACAGTCAGATTGGGGTTGACCTCTGACACCAAGGCGGTTGCACTCCGCACTTACAGGAGAGCATTGGGGTTGTGTTTTAAATGCAATGAGAAGTGGAACAAAGACCATAAGTGTGCCCCCACTGTTCAATTGCATGCTATTCAAGAATTATGGGATCTCTTCCAGTCTGATGATGATTCATCTCTGTCTCCTGGCTCTTCCAATGGCAGTTTAGAGCAACTATTCTTGGCTGTTTCTAAGGCTGCCTTGTCAGGTTCCACTGCTCCTCGGACATTTAAGTTCAATGGTTCTATTCAGCATAAGCAAGTTACCATGTTGCTGGATTCGGGTAGTTCATCTTCATTTATCAGCACCTCCTTGGCTACTCAGTTATCTGGTGTACAACCTTTGGATAAACCAGTCACAGTACAAGTTGCAGGTGGTGGTCGGTTGCCCTGTGAAGCCTTCCTTCCACAAGCCCTTTGGTTCATTGATGACATTGCCTTTCAGAGCGATCTGCGCATTCTCCCATTGGCAGCCTATGATGTTATACTCGGCATGGACTGGCTTGAATCCTTTAGCCCCATGAAGGTTCACTGGAAGCAGAAGTGGCTGGAACTTCCTTATGGATCACAAACCATCAGGTTGCAGGGCGTTATTCTGGAGTTTCCTGAGGAAGTTTTAGTACAATTGTGCATCATTGCTCCAGACGGTTCTCAGTCTACAGAGGTTGCCTTGCTGCCAGTCGAAGTTCAAATGCTGCTTGACCAATTTTCTGTACTCTTCGAAGAACCTGACAGTTTACCCCCATCACGGGCTTGTGACCATGAGATTCCGCTTATTCCTGGTGCCAGGCCTGTAAACATCAGACCATATCGATACCCACCCGCTCTGAAAACAGAAATCGAGAGGCAAGTGGCTGAAATGCTAGACAAGGGGATCATCCAACCTAGTACCAGTCTTTTCTCTTCTCCGGTCCTTCTAGTCAAGAAGAAAGACAGTTCTTACAGGTTTTGTGTGGACTTCCGCCATCTTAATGCTCTCACACTAAAATCCAAATTTCCAGTCCCAGTCTTCGATCAGTTGATGGATGAATTGGGCAAGGCTTCCTGGTTTTCCAAGTTGGATCTTCGCTCCGGATTCCACCAAATTCTGCTCAAGCCGGGTGAGGAATTCAAGACAGCCTTCCAAACTCATTTCGGCCAATATGAGTTCTGAGTGTTAGCCTTCGGCCTTACTAGAGCTCCAGGAACATTTCAAGGCACGATGAATGTGACTTTTGCCCCCCCCGGTCTTCGTAAATTTGTCGTTGTTTTCTTCGACGATATACTTGTATACAGTGCCAGTTATGAGGAGAACCTGAAACACCTTCACCTGGTCTTTTAATGGCTCAACGGGGATAAATGGAAGCTGAAAAGGTCCAAGTGCACTTTTTCTCAATGCTCCATGTCTTATCTGGGTCACATTGTCAATGGCCGGGGTGTTGCAACGGACCCCAGCAAGGTTCAGGTGATTGTTGACTGGCCAGTGCCAACCTCGGTCAAGGAGTTGTGCAGTTTCCTAGGCTTAGCCGGATACTATCGGAAGTTCGTCAAGCATTTTGGAATCATTGCACGACCGCTCGCGCCTTTTCTTAAGAAGAACGTGATGTTTGTCCGGACCACCGAGCATGACGCAAGATTCGCCACACTCAAGAACGCCATGTCCTCGGCTCCGCCTTTTGTCCATTCGGATTTTTCTCGGCCTTTCGCCATTGAAACGGATGCATCAGCTACAGGGGTTGGGGCTGTCTTACTGCAAAATGGGCACCCATTGGCTTTCATCAGCAAATCTCTTGGGCCTAAGAACAGGGGGCTGTCCACCTATGAGAAAGAGTACTTGGCTATCCTCGTGACAGTTGATCAGTGGCGCCATTACCTCCAAACAGGTGAATTTACTATATTTACTTATCAGTGTAGCCTCATCCATCTGAATGAGCAGCGGCTGCACACCTCCTGGCAATAGAAAGTCTTTACCAAACTGTTGGGCCTAGACTACAAGATCGTTTACAAACAAGGCTCGGAGAATCAGGTTGTCGATGCACTGTCTAGACGGTCTTCTAGTGATCAAGTGTTGGCTCTTTCTTCAGCAAGGCCACAGTGGCTGGAGGCAGTGGTATCATCTTATTCTTCTGACCCACAAGCCGCTGAATTAGTGACTCGGCTGATTTCACAATGCACAATGGAGTGCTGCGGTTCAAAAACAGAATTTGGATCGGCTCAAATCAGGCCCTTCGACTACAAATCATGGAGGCCATGCACAGTTCCGCCTTGGGGGGACATTCAGGTGTTCCTGTAACCTACAGTAGGCTGAAGCTCTATTTCTTCTGGATTGGTATGAAATTGTAACGCCCGCGTTTTTAGCTCCTAATAAATCACCTAATAAATCATGCGTGTTTTCAAAACTACACAGCTGAGCTCAATTATCCCCCTCTCAAAACCCGAGTCACCGTCTCCCTCTCTCACCCTCGGCGCGCGTGCTACGAATCCCGCCGGCACCGCCCGCACTCAAGCCGGCACCCACGCGTGCCACCCCGGCGCCGCGGTCGGCCACCGTGCCGGGAATCCCACGCACGGCGCGGTCCCGCCGGTCGGTCTGCCCCGCCATCACCGCCGTCCCGAAAATCACGCCGACGCCCGGAAATCGGAAAACCCCGAAAAAACCTTTCCCCTAATTTTCCCTAGCATTTTCCCTAATTTCTAAACCTTTTCTCCTCCTTTTTCCATTTTATTTCCTCCTCTTTTCTCTTTCCTTTCTTTCTTCCTCCCTTTTTCCTTTTCTTTCTTTTCTTTTCTTCCTTCCCTTTTCTTTTCTCTCCTTTCTTTTTCCTCTTTCCTTTCTCTCTTCTCTCCCTCTCTCCCTTCTCCTTCTTCCTCCCCCCCGCCCCCGGCGGGGCGGGCCGGCCCCCGCCCGGCGGCGGCGCACGACACGCCACGGGTTGAACCCCCGCGGGGGCCCCGCCCGAGCCCGCGCGGGCCCGCGGGCGACCGCCATTAATGGCGTGCTCGTCGGACACGCCGCCGTGTCGCCCTTCCCACTCTGCGAGCACCTGCACGACACATCCAATCGCACCAGACAAGCCCCCACCGCGATTCCCCCCGCGCCGGCCCCGAAGAAGGTCAACGGCGAGATTTTTCCCACCGCCATTGTTGAAGCTTCCTGAGCTCGAGGATCCCCCGCCGAACCGCCTTTCCCCCGCCTATAAAGGGGCGGGGCCCGCTTCCCCGGCCGCCACACCTCACCACGGCCACCTCCTTCCCTTGCCCCGAGCACCAGAGCGCCGCCGCCCCCTAACACCACCACCATCGGTCCGCCGCCGCCCGTGGAGCCATCTCCCTCGCGCCGCCTCGACCCAAGGTGAGTGAGGGAGAAGAACCCCCTCGTCGCCCTCCCCCTTTCTCCCCCCTCTCCCGGGGGGGGGTCGTGGCCGGAGGCCGGCGGCCGCCGCCGCCCGAGCCCTCCCCTGCCTCTGACCGGTGTGTGAGCCAGAGAAAGAAGAAATGCCGTTTGGCCAAAAACCCCCTAGCCCTTTTCCTTTTTTCCAAAGCCCCCATATCCCTATCCCCTCTCTCTCCCTTTCCTTTCATATAACCCTACCCTTTAAACAATTCCACCAAAACTCCCTGCCCTTTACAAATAAATCCCTAAGACTATATTAGTTAAACCCTCACCCTACCTAAATATTATATTTAGGTCCTTTTATTTTAAACTAAATTACTAACTGGCCCTAATTACTTCTAAATATCTCTTTTAACCAAACATTTCATGCGCGATTTTAATCCAAATCGCGCCCAACCTTCCTCACACCCGTGCCGGATATACCGCCACCCATCCGTCACCCAAAACCCATGCATAATATTTATTTCTCTATTTTATCTAATTACCTTACGCGAGCTCAGCCGGAGAAATTGTGTATGCTTTTATTGATTGCTTGCTTGCCTGTATGTGCGCTATAGCCGACGGAGTAGACGAAGGAAGGTACCCCGAGCCGGAGATCGGAGCCGACTATTGCGAGCAGGAGCCCGAGATCCCTAACGCCGAGCCGGCACTCCCCGAAGACTTCGAAGACGGCAAGTTCAATATCATCCTTTGATGCATGCTTTGGTCCTAGTTTTATAAATATAACCCTATACCTGTTTTATAAATTGCATATTGTTGTATTGCGAAAACATGGTAGGATAGCCACCCTTGATTGCTATGATTGAACCTTGTTTTGGCCTAAATGCGTGCTTCGAAAATGTGTGAGTGTTTTCAAAATGTGTGAGTGTTTTAAAATTGGAAATGGGATATGTTTGGAAAATGAGTAAAGGACTGGGTAGACGGGATGGACGTGTGTGTCAGGAGTATGGGTGAGCTCGTACCTGTGTGGTTGAGCATGTTGGGAGTTGTCCATCTTGTCGGTTAAGGACCGGGTTGCGTGACATCTCACCTGACCCAAATCATCGTACAACCACTCGACCGTTGTATGTGGCACCGGCTTAGCATAAACCCCACTAGTTAATCTACTTGCCATCCGGTGTGCGGGGTGAGCGGCGGGAGACCAAGGAGTAGGGGTACGCTCTGTGTGAGGTACACCCTGGTTATGTGGGATAACCCCTTGGTTGCTTCCGTGGTGGCTCGTAGCGTTAGCTAAGGTGGGTAATGGCTTTGATAGGATCCGTGCCGGCACTGAGGTGTCCATGTGACGGTACCCTACTTGTGGGTAAAGATGTACAACGTCTGCAGAGTGTCAAACCTATTCAAATAGCCGTGTCCACGGTATTGGACGAGTCACGGTGTGGTCACAAAACTAGTGTTTGGGATGGGATGATTTCTGGTGTGAGTTGTTTTCCGGGTGAAGTGTGTGGCTGTGTGCCTAGGCTACTGCGGACGTGGAGTCCGGTAGTTCCACAGTGGTTTTCCTAAAAACAATTGAGTCACCTTGGTTATGAAAATGATTTGTGAAAATTCTTTTTGAAATGAACCCCTGCATGTGTAAGTTTGCAAAATGAACCTTAACCTGATCCTTGCTATACTCTGCATGATTCTGCTTATAAGCCCCTCCGTGGGTGGGGTTGGATTTGCTGAGTACGTTTGTGCTCATCCTTGTTTTACTAACTATTTTTCAGAGGAGGATCCCGATTACATTCCCGAAGACGTCGAGTAGGTCGCCGCCCTACACCCAACTGTGCCTGTGTACCTAGGGCCTCCACAGAAAGCTTCCATGGTGTGGTACTCTGATGAGGCTATGGAAGCCTTTGCTATCGTAGTGTGGTCGTTAGCGTTCGTGTTGTTCCTTGTAGCGTTGGCACTTCCGTGCCCTCTGTGTCGCCGTGATGTAAAAGGCTGATCCACTCGTTGTAATAAATGTGTTGCCGCCTCCTGGGACTGGTATTTGTGTCACATTTAGTCACCTCTGATGAGGGGACGCTTCAGGTGGTATCAGAGCCATAGGTTGGCCGTAGGACGCGACCCCTGGGACACGAGACCTCCTCTGGCCCTCTCTAACCTTTCCTTTGCTGAGCTCATCTTTTCCCAAATCCTTACCTGGATCCTTGCCTGATTCCAGATGGCTAACCCCGAATGGAACGGAGGAGTCTGCCCCGTCCAGCCTGGTCTCCCTAACCTGCTGCTACTCAGCTTAGAGCGCGTCGGAGTAAGGGATCCGCCGGAGTTCGTCTATCGGGAGCACGAACGCTACGGCACCCTTCGGTGTAAGCTGCTGATCTTCATGTGAAGAAGCACGCTCTACCCCGACATAGAACCTTGGTTCGTCTCCGCCACTGGGTTTCGCTTCGCCGACACCTACCCAAAGGCTGCTCGGAAGGCCCTGCGACAGCTACGAGTGGTTTATAGGCAGCACCTCAGAAGGACTCCAATGGGATTTTTCCCACCCTCCGGAGGAAGAGGACACTCGTGGATTGATCGCATGAGAGGACTAGAACGAGAAGAAGAAGATCTAGAAGAAGCAGTTTCCCACCTGTCCATCTACCTCAATGGCCTAGACCATCTCTACCAGGAGCAAGCCCAGCAACTGAAGCAACAGATTGACAGAGCGGAAAGAGCGGAGCAAAGGATAGAACTGGAAAGGATGAAGACAACCATGGTGGAAGTTGAACTACGCAACACAAAGCGAGAGTACCTTAGGGAAAGGGAGCGCACTCTATTAGCCAACAAAGCCCTATGGGATGAACTAAAGGAGCGTAGCTGCAGAGAGGAAGAAGCTGGATTGGAGGAAGATGAACCCGAAGAAACTCATTGGGACAAAGGGACCCAGACCGAGGACGAGATATTGGAGCAAGACCTCCCACCGAAGAAGCGTCGCATTCAGCTAGAGGAAGAATTACCATGAGGATAGGACTAGAATGTCTAGGCTAGAGCTGTGTCCTAGTGATAATAAGTGTACCCCGAAGAGTGTACCCCAACCTTGTTACTAAATAAAGTTATCCACCTCTTGTACCCCACCACAACCTGTTCAACTCTACCTTTGTTTTCAGATGGCGGAAGATGGATGGACCCAAGGCATTTGCCAGGAGGAGCCTGGTTTTGCTCGCCTTCTTATCAACTCCTTGGAGTGCCTCGGTATCACTGAGCGCCCTAGGTACTACAGCAGAGAGTACGAGCAACTCGGCACTCTTCGCTGTAGAGTGGTCCTCTCCGTCGCTAGAAGCAACCGCCACACCAACATCGAGCCGTGGCGCGTGACCGCCACAGGGTTTCGACACCGAGACACCTATCCTTTGGCCCTCAGAAAAGCCCTCCGCTACCTGTGCCGGATCTACGAGGAACACCTCGTCCCCACACCAATGAGGTACTTTCCTCCCGCCATCAGAACCCCAGTTTGGCAGGCCCGCATGAGAAACCTGGAACGACGCCGCCACCAAGAAGACCTGCTGTACCACGTAGTCGCCTACCTTGTCTCCCTGGATAAGCTCTTCGATGACCAAGCCAAGCACTTGAGGGAGCAAATCAGTCGGGCCGAGCAAGCTGAAGTCACAGTGAGGATGCACCAAGTCCGAGTGGCTCAAGCAGAAGCAAGGACCGCAGCCGCCATAAGCAGTGAAGCCGTTGCCCAGGAAAGCCTCAGGCGAATCCAGGACCAACGCATGCAAGAATGGACCAACAGCGGAACACCCGTTCCAGCCATTGGAGAAGCTCAAGTCCTACTGGGAACACCCCTTGTAGGATGGGGAGGAACTATCGAAGTCCCGCCAGCACCACCAGTAGTCACCGAACCCCCGACGACGATCGCCGAAGCCGCTGCATAGCCCCAGGAAAATGGAAACCCCGAGGGCGAGAATGATGACGAGCTGCTCATTCCGTTGGAAGAGCACTCGACCCCGGAAGGTGGCTCTCCTCGCGAGCAAAGATACCCCGTAACCCCGGCCCGGGGAATGAAGCCGTATTGGTCCAAGTCGCACCCTTAGTTCTTAGTTGTGTCCACGTAGTCGGGATGTATCCTCCTCACCCTGGTTGTAATAAGAACTTGTCCGTTCTTGCTTGTTTGCTATGTGCTTGATTGTGTGCTTGTCGACGTAAGATTTGTAACACCCCAAATTCCAACTTCGAATTTAATTAAAAATTTGCTTAGCAACATTTCGATCTCGCTAAGGAATATAAGGTTGTTGTGCTTTTATAGTCATTCAATCATTTTTATTAATTAATTAATGAAATATAGGAGTTTACCGCTGCATACATGCGTCCGTGCATTGTTTTTGGTTGTTGGATTCAAATCTCGGCTTGAATTCGAAGTTTGTTTGATGTTTAGAGGTTTGGATAGTAGGATTTGTAAAAGAGAAAGGAAAAGAAAAGAAAAAAGAAAACAACTTCGCAAAGAAAACCGCGCGCGGCCCGGCCCACCCGACTCCTTGCGGCCCGGCGCCGGCCCACCGCAGCCTCCGCGCCGCCCCGCCGACGCCGACAAGCGGGGCCCGCCCCGTCGCCCGTCCCTCTCCCCGCGCCCCGCCGTCTCCTCGCCTCGGCCTCGAGCCCCAGTCCGAGCCGGCGCGCCGCCACCGCAGCGGGCGTGCCGCCGTCCGCGCCGCCCCCATTTAATGCGCCTCTCCACCTCCGTGCCGCGCCGGCCCGCAACCCTAAGCGCCCTCCGCCGCCGACACCTAACCCTAGCGCTTCCGCGCCACCGCCGCCCTTTGCCTCGGTCCGCGCCGCCGACCCGCGCCGTCGCCGCCTCGCCGTCGTTTTGGAGCCGTCCCGGAAGCTTCGCCTCAAGGTGAGGAGCACCCCGGGCGCCGTCCGGCCGGGTTCCGTGCGCCGCACCACCGCCTTCACCGTCGCCGGCCTTGCGCCGCCGCCGCGCCCGCCGGCGCCGCCGTCCCTGGCCGTCGCCGCCCGTGAAGGCCACCGGGGGTTCCGCCCGCGCGCGTGGTCGTCGCGATGTGCTCTCCCGTGCCGAATGGGGAACCCTAGCCTCCTAAATCGCCCTCGCGCGCCGCCGCCGCGCGCCGCTCGCTTCGCCCGCCGCCGCCGCGCGCCGCCGCGCTTGCGCAAAGACCGCAGCCACCCGATGGCAGCTCGACGCCCGAGGTCGCGCACACGCCGCCGGGCTCAAACCGGCGACGCAACTGGCCAACCCTAGCCCGCGCCCGCTTTAGATCCAGAGCCGCCGGGATCGCGATCCAACCCTTATCCGATCCACCCCCTTATCTTTAACCGCGCGCTTTTGCAAATAAAACCCCGAGTTTTCCCCGTTTAACAAAAATACCCTTCCACCTTATAAAACCCTCACGTTTTAGTCCCGTTTTCTTTCGTTTTAACCCGAAGCCCTAAAATTCTTTGCAAATAAGTCCTAAAACTCGTTTTAATCATAACTTTGTCGTTTTAGCTCCGTTTTTTAGCGTTCTTTATATCTACGCGATCGTCTCGACGAGTAGAATAGTTTTCTGCTGCTTTTGTTACTGTTTGAGATGATTGGTGTACTGCTCCTTATTTATTTCCATTGCTTGCTTGTATGTGATGTGTGGAGCGTAGCGTACGAGCAATTCTGAGACTTCGCTGTCGTTGAAGAGTATCAAGACCTTCGAGCAAGCTTCCGGTGCTGGTAGAAGGCAAGTCCTTGCTGCATTCCCGTTAAATTCCCTATTACAACATGCATTTTAATTACACCTTTGTTTACTTTTGCTATGCATTAAATTGATGGGTCCTATTGCTAAGGTTCGACTAGCTTTGTTATCCTATGCCTTGATCAACCGGGGTCATTTTATGTTGGGTAGTACATGCGAGCGCTTTACGTGGTTTTGGGATGGTTTAATGAACACTTGTTAATATGGCTTTACTTATGCTATCATTTCATGTAATGCAAGAACACTTTACTTGTTAATCGGAACATGGAGAACCACCCAGGAAAACAGTACTACCACAAGACATATGGCTCTGTCTTGGCTTATTAATTAGTGAACTAGATGTTAGGTATGCTTTACCTGATAAGGGTTGGGGGCTGGCGGGTAGTGACGTATGGACCTGCTCGGGCGCAGGTGTGGGCTTAGCTAAGACACCTGTGACTCGTCCGGGAGCTTTATACGTTGCACCGACTGTGTAACCTAGCGGGGGACCTTCATCCGGGGATCTTTGTAACCGGCCTCGAAGCGCCCCTATGCAATCACACCTCGTAAGTGTGGTATGGTGCCTTGCAAACACCGCATGGTTGGGTCTAAAACTCTTTTGGGTTTTTACGCGACTCTGTGGGTAAAGATGTACAACTCCTGAGAGTGTAAAACTAACTAGTTAGCCGTGCTCACGGTCAAGAGCGGTCTGACCCTCACATGATTAATTCTATGGAAGATGGAACTTTTAAACTCGTGCATTACATTTTATGGATCTGTTGCATTTAATTATCCGGGTTTGGTATATACTTATACTTGCTAGTAACAAGTTGCTTAATAAAAACTTGACCAACTAAAATGCTGATTTGCTATGAGCCAACGACGCCCACCATAAAGCCTTGCATGTTGTTATAGAACTTTTCTCTTGCTTGAGTACGACATGTGCTCACGCTTGTTGTTTATGTATCGCATCTACACTACCGCACGTCGCTCGATGGGCTTTTGAAGACTACAATGATGAGTTTGATGGGTTCTGGGCGCCCGTCTCCCGCCACCGCTCGTGGAGGACTTCTTCGTGTGTTTCTTCTCGCTCGTTAAATACCGAACGATTGTTTCTTAGTTGAGACATCTAGCCATGTAATAACCGCTTAATACTCTCTTTACGCTTTTACACCGTGTTTTGGCATTCACCGAGTCGATGCATGTGTGTAACTTGATCCCGGCGCATATGTAGTCTTGCATTCGGGTTTGTCCTTAAATCCGGGTGTGACAAAGTGGTACCGAGGCCGTGTTGAGATCGGAGGACGTTAGCCTAGTTAGAACCGGGTCGAAAATTAAGGATTTTATAACATTAGAAGCCACACATAGCTTAGCTTGCTTTATTCTATTTTATTACATCTAATCTTGGTTTAATCTTATCCTTGCTTGCTTTTGCTATCTAAACTTGGTCTTGTCTCTTTTTAGTAATCTGCATCGTCTCATCTATCTTAGATGGTTCGTCGGCCGAAGACCACGCGGTCGGGTGCCTACCGCTTTCCTAGGTACTCTGGAGGACCGAGACTTCTACCGCTACTCAGGCGACAAGGGAGGGAGCACCGAGGAAGCTTCGGGGAGGGAAGTGAAGCAAGCTGCGCGTTTCGAGCAAGCTCCACCGCCCGCCGGCCATCGAGTCGTCCGATGACGAGCCCGAAGAGCCGGAGGAAGAGCAAGAGCCCGAGGAGGAGCCAGCTCGAGGAGCCGACAGCAAGGAGATGATCCGAAGACCCCTCGGATCCTGAGGACTCGGTCTGGAAGTCCTGAGATGCCGAGGATCACCTCTCGCGCCGAGAAGTGGAAGGTGGTCATTTGTCATCACGATGGAGGGCATAAACGCCTTCCGTCTAAGCTTGAGGAGGCTCTCTTCCGGGGCGCCTTCGGCCGAACGTTACGATCGACTACGTGGGACTGAAGAGGACTCACCCTCGCTACCCGATCCGGGTGTGGGCTGTACTGTCCGTGCGCATCCCTGGAAGATAACCCGCCGGATGGGGGGGGGGTGTACGAGGTTGTTGTCCATCAAGCTCTAGCTACTAGAGCTACCTTCGCGTATTGAAGAGATGATGCAGCTAGGAGGGCTCTATCCGCTTGGTGCTACGAGGAAGCTCATCACCTCCCCAACTCTGGGTGGGGAGATCTACCCCCGCCGTCGCTCCGGAGCCGTGGGCAAGGAAATTCCAATGGCCAATGAAACTCGGGAGCACGCTATGCCATGCAAGTGGGTCACGTAGCCGCTCTCAATACCAACTTGGATGACACTCTCATGGAGCCTCAAGATCTCCGTGATCCAGCAAGATGAAGACCGTGGCAGAGATCAAGAGGCTCAAAGGGGTTGATCGTATGCGAGGATGAAGATGAGGTGGTGGCCGATGGAGAGGATTGGCCTGGCCATGTCACCAAGACCTTGCAAGGACAAGCTATGGGTCACTTGGATCCCGCACTAGGATCATATGGCCATAGGAGTTAGAAGTGTTAGGAAGTCTTTATCTTTCCGTCATCGAGAGTCTGTGAACGTTAGAGCTGACGTTGGAAACGATGAGTTAGATAGTGGTGTGCTTAAATGCTTGGTTTGTGAACATCATGAGAGTTGGATTTTTGCTGATTGCAATGTGTTGTGGATTAATGCCACAATGACATTGGTTTAGTAATAGAGTTTTGATTAGGGGGTTTAAGTTCTGTTCCACCTATCTTTTATCTTATAATTTCGTAATTCTTTATCTATCATATTTTATCTATCTTAAGGAGTATTGTAGTGCTGGAATCTGTACGCGTTACTTCCTGACACAGCAGTACTGTTTTAATTTTATCTCGAGCTACAGAACTCCAAATTAAGTAAAACCAGTGGGGTTAGTTCACAAATTTCATATCTGATTTTCTGTCAAAAATTCAGCTATATCCAACTAATATTCTGGGAGTTATGGACGAAACATTGAGCTAACAGAAATCTGTCAATTCCTGCTGACATACCTACCTTCATTATTTTATATTCTCGAGTTTAGACCTCCGATTGAGGCAAAACCAGTTAAGTTAGTCTAGTAATTTTGTACAATCCATACATCTCCAGAAAAATTCGTGGTTTTTTGTTATTGGAACAGAAAGATATCTTGGTTTCTTTACAGCTATCAGAATCTGTCTTATTTTGGAATTCAGCATTATTATCTTTTCAGCTTTTCAATTGTTATCATCATCTAAATCGGTGTTTCGAACGCTCGTATGGTAAACACCAGGTCCGGATCAGGGGTTGATCAGCCTCCAAGCAGCTGGCCAAGGTCGAGGCAACAGTTCGAGCAGTGCACCCTCCACCCCCACCGCCACCAGTGGATCCTATGCCAGCTTCTTTCGTAATCAAATAAGCCTACTTGCGTTATCTTGGACGGGACACCGTGGCCAACCTGCGGCTCAAGCTAATAGTCCGCCATCGCCACCGCCAAAGCAGCCGCCGCCTATGAATAGGCACCTGGAGTTCATGAGCCATCGTCCACCGGTTTTCACACATGCGGCCGATCCACTTGACGCCGATGATTGGCCGAAGATCGTGGGCAAGATGCTCACTACGGCGCCGTTGCGATGACAGAGAGAAGGTCTTGTTTGCCGCCGGCGACTCCCGCAGATCTGCAGGAGGTTGGTGGGATGCTTACACGACCGCCCATGCTGCACCCAACACCATCACTTGGCAGGAGTTCACCGAGAGCTTCCGTAACCATCATATTCCCGTCGGGGTGATGAGGCTCAAGAAGAAGGAGTTCCTCTCTCTCAAGCAAGGGAGGGGATGTCGAAGGGCGAGCATCGGGACAGTTCATTGGAGTTGTCTCGCTATGCACTTGAGGAGGTGAAGCGAGATGATCCTGCGAGGCAGGAGCGCTTCTTGGAGGGTTTGGTCGGACCGCTTCGTTACCAAACTTCGACGTCACATACCTTCCGCACTTTCGCGAAGCACGTTGACAAGGCTATTGTTCGGGAATCCATGCGCAGAGAGTTGGGGGAGTTGAAGAGGAAGGCTACTACCCCGTGGGGGGTCCGGAGCCACACTCGTCCCCGCTTTACTTCACCGCCGGGAGCCCCGTTCCGTCCAGAGGCCCGTCATAGAGGTTATGGCCGCCAGAAGAGGCACTGCACCGCCCGCAGCCGGTAGCCAGCTAGGCCTCCAGCCGCACCCCTCGGCAGCTCCGCGCCCAGACCGCGCACCCACGCCCCGCTTACCCACAGGACCGTCCGATGACTCCTATTGGTACGCCCGTGAGGCCGTGCGCCCACACACTCCCGGGCAACACTTGCTTCCGGTGTGGAGAGGTCGAGCATTATGCTAATGCCTGCCCTGCGAGGCACCCCCTTGTGCACCCCCGTTCGGTAACCGGCAGATGCGCAGCTTGGGGAGCGGGAACCAGAGCCGTTGCGCTGAGCAACAAGAGGCCGCGAATCGTGGCAAGGTAAGGCTGGTGAACCACGTGAGTACCGAGACCGGTCTGTGAGAATCCACACGTGGTGCTTGGTATGTTCTTTTCGGGTCAACTCTATCCCCGCATCGCATTATTTTGATTCTCGGAGCTTCCCATTCATTTATATCTCCGCTCGCTTGTGGCCAAGCATAGCATACCCATGTGTCCCATGAAACAAACCATGCTAGTTAGATCACCTGGGGGGATATGAGGTCTTTATACATGTGTCCTAATGTTAGACTAAAGATCATGGGAGGCAGATTTTTGGGCAAACTTGATAGTGGCGTCGGAGTCGAAGGATCTTGATGTTATCCGGGTATGGATTGGTTGGGCACTCATGATGCAACGATACAAGTGTGCTAAGAGGACTGTTTTTCCCACCTCGGTCCTAGCTTGAGGTAAGGGATTGAACTTGTGGCCGATGCACCGTCTTATTTTTTTTTTTTTTTGGAGGTTGCGTAAAAGCTCGTTGGATGAGGCGAGCTTTGGAGGATATCGTGGTGGTTAATGAGTACCCGAGACGTGCTTCCAGAGGAGTTGCTGTGTATGCCACCCGACCGAGATGTTGAATTTGTTATTGATCTATTACCTGAGCCTCGCTCCTATTTCTAAACGTCCATATAGAATGTCTAGTACACAATTGATAGAACTTAAGAAACATTTAATGAATTGTTGGAAAAGGGGTTTATCCGTCCTAGTTCATCACTCCTTGGGGAGCACCGCGATTCTCTTTGTTGAGAAGAAGGATGGTACTCGTTAGGATGTGTGTGGATTATCGATTGCTTAATGAGGTCACTATCAAGAATAAGTATCCATTGCCTCGCATTGAAGACTTGTTTGATCAGATGAGAGGTGCTAAGGTGTTCTCTAAGATTGATTTGCGTTCTGGTTATCATCAGATGAAGATCAGATGGTCGGATATTCCTAAAACTGCATTCACCACCAGGTATGGACTATATGAGTGATAACCGTTTATGTCCTTTGGGTTGACAAAATGCACCTGCCTACTTTATGTATCTCGATGAACAAGGTAAGCTTATGGAGTACTTGGATAAGTTCGTTGTAGTGTTTATTGATGATATTCTGGTTTACTCTAAGATCGAGGAGCATCATGAGGACCATTCGAGGCTTGTTTTTGGGTGTAGTTGAGGAGAGCAGAATACTTGTGGCGCGAAGTCTAAGGCAAGTGTGATTTCTGGCTGAAGGGGAAGTCTCTTTTCTCGGGGGGCATATACATCACTTCGGATGGAGGTATCGCAATGGATCCAGAACTAAGGTGGAAGATGTGTTGAAGTGGGAACCGCCGAGGAGCGTGTAAGGAGATCAGAGTTTTCTTGGACTTGCAGGTGGTACTATCGACGGCTCATCGAGGGGTTCTCTAAGATTGTGAAGCCTCTCCCCACCTTACTGAGAAGGATAGAGAGTTCAAGTGGACCGATGCCCGTCGTCAGAAGCTTTGAGGAGCCGAAGGTAGATCGACGACCGCTCCAAAGTGCTTGTGATGCCGTACTCTGCGTAAGGGCTTTGATACTCTACATCGCGATGCATCGAGACAAGGTTCGGGTAGTGTTCTTATGCGTGTGAGGGACACGCCATAGCTTACGCATCAAGGCGCTTGAGGAAGCATGAGCAGGATTATCCTACGGATGATCCGGGAACTAGCAAACACTCGTGGTTCATGCTTTAAAGATTTGGAGACATTACATCATGGGAACCGCGTGTCGGATCGACACAGACCAATAAGAGCTTAAAGCACATCTTTACTCGAAGGATCTTAATCCGAGACAACGCCGTTGGTTGGAGCTGATCAAGGATTACGATCGGACATACAAACATCATCCTTGGGAAGGCTAATCCGTTGCCGATGCTTTGAGCTCTAAGGGACAGCCAATGCGGCTTTGGCGGTTCACCGCCCGATGAGCCGATGAGGGAGTTTGAGGGACTCAATCCGGGGATAGCTGCCACACTGAGGGAGTCACTTTGGAGGTAGAGTCTACTCCGGAGCAAGACAGATCCGTGAAGGACAAGGTCGAAGGATGAGGAGATCGTAGAGATTGTGGACACCATGGAGAGGGCAAGGCCCGGATTTCACCGAGGACGATCGGGGAACGATATGGTTCAAGAATCGGATCCGTGTGCTCCGATGGGAGATCTCCGGGAAGACGATCTTGAGAGAGGCTCATGATTCACCGATTCCATCCAGGCAGCAAGTACAAAGATGTATCGGGATCCGCGCGAGAGGTATTGGTGGTATGGGATGAAGAGGGATGAAGTCGCTCACGTTGCGTTGTGTGACACGTGCCACAAGGTCAAGGCCGAGGATCGCAGACTGGCAGATTGCGGCAGCCATTGAAGGTGCCGCGTGGAAGTGGGAAGAGATGGGGCATGATTTCACGTTGGGCTGCCCCGTACTCGTGATGGATATGATTCGATATGGGTTATCGTGGATCGGCCGACAAAGGTTGCTCACTTCATACCAGTGCGTACTACTTATACCGGGCAAAGCTAGCAGAGTTGTACATGACCAGGATCGTATGCTTGCACGGTGTTCCTAAGAAGATAGTTTCTGACAGAGGAACTCAGTTCACGTCACGTTTCTGGGAGAAACTGCATGAGTCTATGGATACGAAGTTGAACTCCCCCCGCCTATCACCCGCAGACAGATGGTCAGACAGAAAGGACAAATCAGATTCTAGAGGACATGTTGAGAGCTTGCGCCCTCAAACATGGTGAGAGTTGGGACAAGAGCTTGCCGTATGCCGAGTTTTCTTACACTATCATCCTATCAAGCGATCCAAGATGGCACCTTTTGAGGCATTGTATGGGAGAAAGTGCAGGACACCCTTGTACCGGAGTCGACAGTGAGAGCCATTTGTTTGGGACAGACATCATCAAGGAGGGAGAGGCAGGTTCGCATCATCGGAGAGAACTTGAGAGTTGCTCTATACAGCAGTAAAAGTTATGCGTACGGAAGAGGAGAGATGTATCTTTCCAAGAGGGCGACTATTGTACCTCGAAGGTGTCACCCATCGAGGTTCGCGCTGTGTTTAAGGTGATGGGTAAGTGGTCTCCTCGCTACATCGGACCTTTCCGATCTTGTAACGAGTAGGAGAGGTAGCTGCACGGTAGAGCTGCCGCCGCAGCCTGCGCATGTGCATGATGGGCTCCATATCTCGCGGTTAAAGAGAGTGTCTCAAGCCTCATGATAAGGAACCGTTGCCTATGGACTAGTTGGATGTGAAGGAGGATCTCACCATCACCGAACGGCCTATCAAGATCTCCGGATAATTGACACGGTTACAAGAAACCGGTCTCTTATAATGTGCAAGGTGCAAAGCGGAGTAATCATGCGTGCAGGATGAGGCAACTTGGGAGAGAGAAGAGGAGTTGAAAGCGTTAATATCCACATCTCTTTGATTCATCCGAATCTCGAGGACGAGATTCATCTTAAGGGGGGTAGGATTTGTAACACCCTAAACTCCAACTTCTGAATTTAATTAAAAATTTGCTTAGCAACATTTCGATCTCGCTTAAGGAATATAAGGTTGTTGTGCTTTTATAGGCATTCAATCATTTTTATTAATTAATTAATGAAATATAGGAGTTTTCTCGATGCATACATGCTTTGGTGCATTGTTTTTGGTTGTTGGATTCAAATCTCGGTTTGAATTCGAAGTTTGTTTGATGTTTAGAGGTTTGGAATAGGATTTGTAAAAGAGAAAGGAAAAAGAGAAAAAAAAGAAAACAACTCTCTGACAAGAAACCGCAGCGCGGCCCGCCCACCCACTCCCTGCGGCCCGGGGCCGCCGGCCCACCGCAGCTCCGCGCCGCCGCCGCGACGCCGACAAGCGGGGCCCGCCCGTCGGCGTCCCTCCCGGCGCCTCCGCCGTCTCTCCTCGGCCCGAGCCCGAGTCCGACCTTCGCGCGCGCGCCGCCGCGGGCCCGCGTGCCGCCGTCCGCGCCGCCCCTATTTAATGCGCCTCCACCCCCGTGCCGCGCCGCCCGCAACCCTAAGCGCCCTCCGCCGCCGACGCCTAACCCTAGCGCTCCGCGCCACCGCCGCCCGCGTCTTGTCCGCGCCGCCGACTCCGCGCCCGTCGCCGCCCCCGTCGTTTTGGAGCCGCCCGAGCTTCGCCTCAAGGTGAGGAGCACTCGGCGTCCGTCCGCCGGTTCCCGTGCGCCGCACCACCGCCTTCACCGCGGCCGGCCTTGCGCCGCCGCCGCGGCTCGCCGGCGCCGCCGTCCTCGCCGTCGCCGCCCGTGAAGGGGCCACCCACAGCCCGCCGCGCGCGCGTGGTCGTCGCGATGTGTTTCCCGTGCCGAATGGGGAACCCAAGCCTCCTGGGACCGCCCGCGCCGCCGCCGCCGCGCGCGCGCCGCCGCGCCGCCCGCCGCCACGCCCGCCGCCGCCGCCGCTTGCGCAGCACCGCGGCCGCCACCCGATGGCAGCTCGACGCCTCGGGACGCGCCACGCCGCTCGGTCAAACCTGCGACGTAACGGTCAATCCTGCCCCGGGCGCCCGCGGGGAGATTCGGAAGCCGCTCGATCGCGATCCAACGGATCCGATCCGACCCCTTATCTTTAACCGCGCTTTGCAAATAAAACCCCGAGTTTTCCCTGTTTCACAAAAATACCCTTCCACCTTATAAAACCCTCACGTTTTAGTCCTGTTTTCTTCTGTTTTAACCCGAAGCCCTAAAATTCTTTACAAATAAGTCCTAAAACTTGTTTTAATCATAACTTTGTCGTTTTAGCTCCGTTTTACGTTCTTTATATCCACGCGATCGTCTCGACGAGTAGAATAGTCCTTTGCTGCTTTTGTTACTGTTTGAGATGATTGGTGTACTGTTTCTTATTTATTTCCATTGCTTGCTTGTATGTGATGTGTGGAGCGTAGCGTACGAGCAATTCGCCGTGGACTTCGCTTTCGTTGAAGAGTATCAAGACCGCGAGCAAGCTTCCGGTGCCGGGGTAGAAGGCAAGTCCCTTGCTGCATTCCCGTTAACCCCCTATTACAACATGCATTTTAATTACACTCGTTGTTTACTTTTGCTATGCATTAAATTGATGGGTCCTATTGCTAAGGTTCGACTAGCTTTGTTATCCTATGCCTTGATCAACCGGGTTTACTTTATGTTGGGTGAAAGACATGCTACTGCTTTACGTGGTTTTGGGATGGTTTAATGGACACTTGTTAATATGGCTTTACTTATGCTATCATTTCATGTAATGCAAGAACACTTTACTTGTTAATCGGAACATGGAGAACCACCCGGAGAAAACAAGACTACCACAAGACATATGGCTCTGTCTTGTCTTATTAATTAGTGAACTAGATGTTAGGTATGCTTTACCCGATAAGGGTTGGGGAAGGCTTAAGTGACGTATGGACCTCGCTTCTGCGTTGTGTGTGGGCTTAGCTAAGACATGGTACTCGTCCGTGAGCTTTATACGTTGCACCGAATTGTGTAACCTCACGGCAGCCTTCATCGGGGGATCTCTGTAACGGCCTTGTAGCGTCCCTATGCAATCACACCTCTCTAAGTGTGGTATGGTGCCTTGCAAACACCGCATGGTTGGGTCTAAAACTCTTTTGGGTTTTTACGCGACTTGTGGGTAAAGATGTACAACCTCGCAGAGTGTAAAACTAACTAGTTAGCCGTGCTCACGGTACCAAGAGCGGCCGGACCCTCACATGATTAATTCTATGGAAGATGGAACTTTTAAACTTGTGCATTACATTTTATGGATCTATTGCATTTTATTATCCGGGTTTGGTATATACTTACACTTGCCAGTGATTGCCGTTTAATAAAACTTGACCAACTAAAATGCCGACTTGCTTATGAGCCAACAACTTCCACCATAAAGCCTTGCATGTTGTTATAGAACTTTTCCCTTCCGAGTACGACATGTGCTCACGCTTGTTGTTTATGTATTGCATCTACACTACCGCCGTCGCTCGTATGGGCGTTTTGAAGACTACAATGATGAGTTTGATGGGTTCTAGGCGTCGGGTTTCTCCGGTCGGTACTTTTGTGGAGGACTTCTTCGTGTGTTTTCTTTTCCGTTTGTTAGCTACTCGAACGATTGTTTGGTTGAGACATTCGGTCATGTAATAAGCTGTTTAATACTCTCTGCGAACCCTCTAAAGCAGAAACCAACAAGCAAGAGTCAAACAAAGGCTCACCCTCGACTTGCTTCCTCTCCAAATCGAGGTCGCGCGCGCGGACTCGATCGCCAACTCGAGGCGCCGGACTTTGCCGCCCTTGCTCGCGGAGGGCCGCCCTCCCCCCGGTTGGCGTGCCGAGCCGGCGCGACGCAGCGCCCTCGTCCCCGAACCTTGGAGAATGCGCGTTCCGCTCCTCCACGACTTCTCCTCGCCGCCCTCGCGAGCGACGCTCCCGCTCCAAACCGCCGTCCGGCGTCGCTGCGGCGCCCTCGCTCTCGCCGCCCGAGCCGCCCCTCGCCCCCGGCGGGCGATGCGCTCTTGCCGGAGCCGCCCGCCGGCGACGAGGGCCGCGGACCTTGGCGTCGAGGGCGGCCCTCGTGTCGTCGCCCTCCTTGGCGCGCTCGCTCCAAACCTCGCGCGCCTCGCTCTCACCGGCCGCCGGCGCCCGAGCCCCCTCGAGCGCACGCCGGCGGCGGAGCTCCCGGGTTTCGGCACGAGCGGCGGTGGCCACCTCCGCCCCTCCCGCTGGCGCCCACGTCCGCGTTTTCTCCAGATCCGCGCGGCGTTCCACAAACAAGCCGTCGCGATCGAAGAGGGCCGCGCGGACCCGCCGAGGCTCGAGCGACGCGCCGTGCCTCGCCCTCGAGCTCGGGGAGCTCGGTCGGTGCCGGTGCCGGGGAACGGCAGACGCCAGCAACACCGTCCGCGTCCTAAGAGCGCTTCTCTTTGCAAGCGCGTCGAAAGCGCCGCACTCGCTCCCCGAGCCGGTGGGCTCCCGCGGCTCACCCGGTCGAACGCGTCGTACTTGTCGTGGGCGCGGCGCTCGAGCTCCTGGCATCCACACGCCAAATCCCATAAGCACCAAGACTTGGGCGCAATGTACACAAACGAAAAAGAAAAAAAAAGAACGAGGCAATTGTGGCTCACTCCGGGAAACGAGCCGTGCCGGGCCGCCATGGACCCGCGCCGTCTCGTCTCGCCGCGCGGCTGAGAGCGGTGTAGCGCCGTGACCGAGCCTCGCCCTGCAGCCCCCGCCCCCCCCGGCGCCGCAAACGCAGGGGGATCCTCGACAGCCCCTCCACTCCGGGCGGACGGCCGCGTGGGGGCGAGGCCTGCGCACCATGTCCTCGTGCTGCCCCCACCACCATGTGACCCTCGTGCCTACCACGAGGGCCCCTCCCGGGGCTCGGAGGCTCCGTGGGGCCACCGGCCCATCGATTCCACCCAGCGGCGGGAGTCATCCGAGAGCTCCACCACCTCCCCGCCCTCGCACCGCCGGCGGGCGCAGCTCGCTGCGCCGCCTCCGGCACCTCCACCTCGCGCCTCCGCGGCCACGGCGCCCGGCCGTGCCGCCGTGGCCGCCACCGCCGTACCGCCGCATCCGCGGCGCCCCCGGCGGTTGCGCCCGCCCACCTCCTCCGCAAGGCGGCCACCGCGGCCGCACCTCCACCGTGGCCGCCGCCGCGCCCGTGTCTCCGCGGCGACCGGCGCCGGCCGCCCCCGGCGACCTCCCGGCTGCGCCGCGGCGGGCCGGCGTCCGCCGGCCGGCCTCGAGGCCCCACGGTCTTGCGAGCTCGTGCCCGGCCGCCGTGCTTGTCCCCGGCGCGACCCCTCGACGAGCGCCGCAGTGGGGATCGACGCGTCTGTCCTCGCACCTTGGTCGGTGCAAGCGAGGAACGCTGGCGCCACCGGCGCGTACACCAACGAAGGGTTGGGGACCCGCCCGATCACCAAAGAGCCAAACCAAACGAAGAAGGACAGGCTCCTTACCTCGCGGAGGAAAAGGCACGTTTCCTTTTCCTCGAGGCCTCTCGCGGGACGAGGCCGGCGCGGCAGGGGCCGCCGCGCCCGCCGTAGCGCCCCGATGGCGCCGCCGCGCGGCGCGCCCGACGTCGCGCCTCCCGCGGGCACCGCCGCGCGCGGGGGCACGCCGCCGCCCGCGCGCGGGCGCGCCGCTCGCCGCGCCCTCGACGATGACGCCGCGCGCGGCACGCTCCTCCCCGCGCGGGCACGCTTGACGCGCGCACAAAGCGCGTCCGCCGCGTGCCTCCGTGCCGCGCCGCACCCCCGCTGCGCGTGCCGCCCTCGATGTTCAGACAGCCTCGGCGGCGGGCGCCGGCGGCGCCCGCCCCGGCGAAGCCGCCCTTGACGCCGCCGTCGGTCTCCGCGACGGCGCCGGTCGCCACTGTCGGAGGGGCCCTCCCCTCGGCCTCTTCCTCCTCGTCCTCCTCCGAGGATGAGGGCTCCTCGATCTCCGGGAGGAGAGCCCTCAGCCTCGCGCCGTCGGTACTCCGCGGCCCGCTCTGGCCGCGCGTGCGGCTTGACGTCGCCCCTCGCGTGCTCCTCTGCGCGCCGCCCGCTCCCGGCCGCCCCGCCGCGCCGCCCGCCGAGCGCACGGAGTCGGGGTGGGTGGAACGGACTTGGCGATGTTGAACTCCACTACCGCGCACAGGAGCGACAATGGCGCATCGCAGAAACAAAAGCAAGACCAAGAACTAAACCAAAATCGAGGAACCCAACTCACGCGCCGGCCCGTGGGGAGCATCTCAAGGTCCCATGGGGTCCGACCTCGCGGTGGCGCACCCGGGCGTCGACGGCGTTCCGCGCCCGGTGAGCGCATACGGCCGCTCAAGGGGCGGCCGGGAGCATCCGCGACCTCGCCAGTCGGACGTGTTGGCCGCCTCCTCGTCATCTCGAAGATGCAGAGCGGCCTCTCCATCGCAGGCACGACCCGTTCTGGGTGGTGGAGGAAGGCGAGGACGCCCATCGGTCGTGCCCGCGTGCTTCGCCAACCGCCGCAGGCGGCGAGGACGGACTCTTGCCGCGCCCGATGCCGGGCCGTAGACACCCCGTAGCCTGTGAGTCCCGCCTCTTCTTGAATACCCGGCCGGTGTAGGGAGGAAGGCCGGCCTCGCATTGCGTTATAGAACCACCCGCTCCCGGCCCGGCGTTGTTCGTCGTCGTGCGTGGGATGTAGAAATCCTGAGCCGCCCCCGCGCAGCAAGCGACATCCCGCCGCCGCGCACCGCAAGGGTCCTCTCGCTCCGACGTGGGTCGCGTGATGAGCTCCCCGCGAAAAGCAGGACCCCGCAGATCCCGCTTGGTCGGGATCCCCAAAATTCTTCGCGTACGCCCACGAACGTGGCCGCCCTCATGAGATCGCGTTGGGGGCGAAATTGTGCAAGCCCACCCCGTAGTAGTAGCACATCGCCCGCATGAAGGTGCTCCCGCGTTGAAGCCACGCTCGTGGTAGCGGACGAAGCTCACCACGTAGCTCCTCCGCCGGTGGGTTGGGCTGGTGGTGCCGCCGGCGGCACGATCCACCCGCCGACGCCCTTCTGCTAGCCGCGCCCGACCGGCGGCGACCGCCGCCGCCAAGGGCGAGCCGGTCACCGTCGACCTCCCGTGCGTACGGCTCCAGGATCCTGAGGGGGAGCTGAGGCGGCGCCATGAGGGGGGACGAAGGAATGCGAAGGCGGAGGTCGGTACTTTTGTGGAAGGACTTCTTCGTGTGTTTCTTTTCATTTGTTAGCTACTCGAACGATTGTTTAGTTGAGACATTCGGTCATGTAATAAGCTGTTTAATACTCTCTTTACGCTTTTACCTTGTGTTTTGGTATTCAACGAGTCGATGCATGTGTGTAACTTGATCTGGCGCACATGTATTCTTGCATTCGGGTTTGTCCTTAAATCCGGGTGTGACGATCAGACCTGCCTTTTCAAAAAGAAATCGATATAACCCACTTAAACATCACATAAAAGCTAGATCTTTTAGAAAACCCGCTTCTTCACGAGATGGTTTCCGGGCGCCCTTTCGAGGACCCACCAAGGCCCCGGCCGATCGGACGCCGAAGGATTGCAAGCCGAATCGGAGGAGCGTCTTCACGACCGGGAAGTTAACCAAGACGAAGATGGAGGAAGAACGTGGTCTGCCCGCCGCCACCCCCTCCTATTGACTTGGCACAAGTTTGCCAATGGCGTCCCACGTCACGATGGAGGCCATTTTCGACGCGCGTCGGCAGCCAAGACCCGGGGACGGGCCCTACGCCATCTTTTTGTGATGAATTCGTGGAAGAGTTCGTAGCTACATCCCGGAAACCACCCGAAGCGAAAGGCGAATGAGTTCGTGAACTCGCGAGCAACATCGGTGGAAGAGTACACGTACCGGTTCATAGGCGGCTCGCTATGCCAGGAAGTGGACAAAGATTCCAAGAAACGAAATGTTCGAAGGGACGACTCGGAGCGAGGACCACAACACCCCTCGGATCTGCCGGACTTCAACACCCTCATGAACATGGCAATACTCACGAAAGAGCGAGGGCGAAAAGAAGGAAAACAAGCGCAAGTTTATAGAGCACAGAGCCCAAGTAGCAAGAGCGGTCCCCGGAGGCGAAAACTTTGGACACCCCATGTCCGAGGTTCCAAGCCCCCATGCGGTACGGGACCCAATCCCAAGCCACGGGATCGCGAGGCCCCGAGAACCCGAGTTCAAGCCCTACAACAACGAGTGCCATGAAACCCCCACCAGAACAACACCGACGGATCCTTGCCAACAACAACCCGACTCCGAGTGTTTTCAGCGCAGAAAGCCGGACACTTCATCGCCAGCGCGTATGCCAAAAGCCAATCACTACCACCTACTCCCAATTCGGTGAACGGGCAAAGGCCACTAGTGTGCGGAGCCAACGCATCTTGGGTGCGCGGCAACAATAACTTCGG
Source organism: Cenchrus americanus (assembly GCA_947561735.1). Lineage (NCBI taxonomy): Eukaryota > Viridiplantae > Streptophyta > Magnoliopsida > Poales > Poaceae > Cenchrus > Cenchrus americanus. The sequence goes on from OX387240.1 coordinate 73,970,045, forward strand.
CAACAACAACGGCAACCGACGGATGAGGCATCCCCAACGGTCGTATGGACGAGCCGCGTCAACCACATCAATGCACGGGGAGGCGCGAAGCACAAGGCGTAGTGCTCGGTGAGTTCTGGTCGGCTCGGTCTTGGCTACCATATTATTTGATTCGGGAGCATCGCACTCATTCATATCCTCAAGCTTTGTGGAAAAGCATAGCATACCCATTGTACTACTAAAAGCACCCCTATTGACTCGAACGCCGGAGGTGACATTAAGTGTCAGCGTTCGGGATGCCCCGAGGTAAGGATTATTTTAAGTGGGGTAGAATTCTAGCGGATCCGGTAGTACTAAAGTCCAAGGGGATAGATGTGATCCTTGGGATGGATTGGTTAAGCCAACACCATGGCCTTATAAGTTGCACCGATAAAAGTAGTGTGCCTAACCAACCCGGACGGGATACAAGTGACTCGCCACACCCGAAGACACATGCCGGACATAATGGTTTTCAACATAGAAGCCAAGTCCATAGAGGATGTCCCAAAGAAGTGCGAGAATACCCGGATGTGTTTCCCGAAGAACTCCCGGGAATGGCACCGGATAGGGATATAGAGTTCGTCATCGACCTTATTCCGGAACCTCTCCCATAGCAAGAGACCCTATAGGATGGCAGCCCACGAGTTGGCGTAATTGAAGAAGCGACTAGGAGAACTCCCGGCGAAGTGGGTTCATCGGACCAAGCTCATCACCGTGGGGAGCCCCCGGTGCTTTCGTGGAAAAGAAGGATAAGAGCATGAGGATGTGCGTGGACTATCGCTCCGAACGAAGTCACTATCAAAAACAAGTACCCTCTCCCGAATAGATGATCTATTTGACCGGTGGAAGGAGCCAAGTACTTTTCAAAGGTGGATCTAAGGTCGGGGTACCACCAACTCAAGATTAGGGAAAGTGACACCCCTAAGTCCGCCTTTGTCACCGTTACGGGCAGTATGAGTTCACAGCGATGTCCTTTGGACTCACCAACGCACCGGCATATTTTATGAACCTCATGAATAAGGTGTTCATGGAAGAGCTAGACAAGTTTGTCGTAGTCTTCATTGACGACATACTTGTTTACTCCAAGAGTGTGGAGGAACATGAGCAGCATCTTCGAGTAGTGCTGGGGAAATTGAGGGTGCACAAGTTGTATGCCAAGTTCAGCAAGTGTGAGTTTTGGCTGGAGAAAATATCTTTTTCTTGGGCATATTCTCGAAGTTGAAGGAGTAGTTGTAGACCCGGGAAAGTTGAAACAAGTCTCCAGCGGCAACAACCGACCAACGTGAGCGATCGAAGTTTCCTTGGTTTAGCGGGGGTACTACGGAGGTTTATCGAAGGATCTCTCCAAGATTGCCGGCCCATGACGAGTTGCTCAAGAAGGAAAAGAAGTTCAAATGGGCCGAGTCACGCGAGAAAAGTTTCCAAGAGTTGAAGAGAAGATTGACCACGGCCCTAGTGCGGCCACGCCGTACATTCAACGGGACTTTGTCGTGTATTGCGACGCCTCCTCGACAAGGGTTGGGATGTGTTCTCATGCAAGATGGGAAGGTAGTGGCATATGCTTCCGTCGGCTCAAACCCCATGAGCGACTTAATTATCCCACCCATGATGCGGAGTTTGCGGCCGTAGTGCATGCCCTTAAGATCCGGAGACATTACTTGATTGGGAACAAGTGTGAAATCTACACGAGACCACAAGAGTCTAAAATACATCTTCACCCGTACCCCAACTCGAACCTAAGAGAAAACAAGGCCCCCGATTTTAGAGGATGAGACCGTGCACCCTCGTGGTATAAAAATAGGATATGCGTGCCTGAAGGCGGAGATTTCCGGCAGACCATCATGGATGAGGCACACAACTCAGCATACTCCATCCACCCGGGATCCACCAAGATGTACATGGACTTAAAACAAAAGTATTGGTGCAATGGGATGAAAGCAGACATTGCACGGTTCGTCGCCCACTTGTGACACTTGTTAGAGAATCAAAGCCGAACACCGAAACCCGCGCAGACCGTTGCAGCCTCTACCAATCCCGGTATGGAAATGGGACGAGATAGGCATGGATTTCGTAGTAGGGTTGCCAAAGACTCAGAAGGGACCTGACTCCATATGGGTGATAGTAGACCGACTCACTAAAGTCGCTCACTTTCTACCCGTACGGACCACTTATGGTGGAGAGAAGTTGGCAAAACTCTACATAGAGAATATAGTAAAGTTGCATGGAGTGCCTAGCAGAATAGTCTCAGATAGAGGGACCCAGTTCACCTCTAGGTTACGGAAAAGCGCTCGCATAAAGCCATGGGTACCAAGATGGATTTCAGCTCAGCAAACCACCCGCAGACAGACGGACAGACCGAGAGAGTAAATCAAATTTTGGAAGACATGTTGAGAGCATGCGTCCTCACATATGGCAAAGATTGGGAGCAGAGCCTACCATATGCAGAATTTTCCTACAACAACGGCTACCAAGCAAGCCTGGGAATGTCACCGTTCGAGGCACTGTACTGGAGGAAATGTAGGACACCCCTGATGTGGTCAGAAGTAGGGGAGCGTGCCCTGGTTGGGCCCGCACTTATAAAGGTAGCTGAAGAGCGAGTAGCCGATATCCGAGAAAAGTTGAGAGCCGCCCAATCCCGACAGAAGAGCTACGCAGACAAGAAGAGGCGTGAAGCAAGCTTCAATCCGGGAGATTTCGTTTACCTCAAGGTTTCATCTATCAGAGGGACTCGAAGATTTCGAGGTGCACGGAAAGTTGGCCCCTCGATACATCGGACCGTATAAAGTACTAAAGAGGGTCGGAGCAAGGAGCATACCGGTTGGAGCTACCCGAAGAAATGTCAGACATACACCCAGTATTTCATATCTCCCAGCTATGAAGATGTTTGAAGGTTCTTGAAGAAAAGCGAGTGCCGGTAGAAACCATCGATCTACAGCCAGACCTTAGGTACCAGGATGTGCCCGTCAAAATTTTAGACACAGTGGTCAAGCGGACGAGAACATCAGAAGTACGGGTGTGCAGAGTCCAATGGAGCAGACACGGAGTGGAAGAAGCCACGTGGGAACGAGAGGACGCGTTGAAAAAGGAGTTTCCCCACCTGTTCGAAACCTAGCCGAATCTCGAGGGCGAGATTCATTTTAAGTGGGGTAGGTTTGTAACGCCCGCGTTTTTAGCTCCTAATAAATTACCTAATAAATCATGCGTGTTTTCAAAACTATCCAGCTGAGCTCAATTATCCCCCTCTCAAAACCCGAGTCACCGTCTCCCTCTCTCACCCTCGGCGTGCGTGCCGTGAATCCCGTCGGCACCGCCCGCACTCAAGCCGGCACCCACGCGTGCCACCCCAGCGTCGTGGTCGGCCACCGTGCCGGGAATCCCGCGCACGCCGCGGTCCCGCCGGTCGGTCCGCCTCTCCATCACCGCCGTCCCAAAAATCACGCCGACGCCCGGAAATCGGAAAACCCCGCAAAAACCTTTCCCCTAATTTTCCCTAGCATTTTCCCTAATTTCTAAACCTTTTTCTCCTCCTTTTTCCATTTTCTTTCCTCCTCTTTTCTCTTTCATTTCTTTGTTCCTCCCTTTTTCCTTTTCTTTCTTTTCTTTTCTTCCTTCCCTTTTCTTTTCTCTCCTTTCTTTTTCCTCTTTCCTTTCTTCTTTCCCTCTCTCCCTTCTCCTTCTTCCTCCCGCAGCCAGCCGCGCCTGCGCCTGGAGCCGTTGACCGGCTTTGCGCCGGCCCGGCGGGCGGCGGCACGCCTTGCCCCCACGGCCACGGCCCGCGCCGCGCCGGGGCACGCCACCGGTTGAACCGCCGCGGGGGCCCCCGCCGAGCGCGGCCGGCAGCCGGCGACCGCAATTAAAGGCGTGCTCGCCGGACACGCCACCGTGTCGCCCTTCCCCCTCCGCGAGCACCTGCACGACACATCCAATTGCACGACAGCCCCGCGCCCCCCCACGCGGTCGACCCGCGGCCACCGAGAAGAAGGTCAACGGCGAGATTTTTCCCACCGCCATTGTTGAAGCTTTCCGAGCTCGAGGATCCCCGGCCGAACCGCCTTTCCCCGCCTATAAAAGGGGCCGGCCGCTTCCCGGGCCGTCACACCTCACCACAGCCACCTCCTTCCCTTGCCTGAGCACTAGAGCGTCGCCGCCCCCTAACACCACCACCACCGGTACGCCGCCGCCCGTGGAGCCATCTCCTCGCGCCGCCTCGACCCAAGGTGAGTGAGGGAGAAGAACCCCCTCGTCGCCCTCCCCCTTTCCCCCCTCTCGCCGGCCGCGGTCGTGGCGGGAGGCCGGCGGGCCGCCGCCGCACGAGCCCTCCCCTGCCTCTGACCGGTGTGTGAGCCAAAGGAAGAAGAAAGGCCGTTTGGCCAAAAACCCTGGCCCTTTTCCTTTTTTCCAAAGCCCCCCTGTCCCTATTCCCTCTCTCTCCCTTTCCTTTCATTTAACCCCTACCCTTTAAACAATTCCACCAAAACCCCCTGCCCTTTACAAATAAATCCCTAAGACTATTTTAGTTAAACCCTCACCCTACCTAAATATTATACTTAGGTCCTTTTATTTTAAACTAAATTACTAACCGGCCCTAATTACTTCTAAATATCTCTTTTAACCCAACATTTCATGCGCGATTTTAATCCAAATCGCGCCCAACCTTCCTCACACCTGTGCCGGATATACCGCCACCCATCCGTCACTCAAAACCCCTACATAATATTTATTTCTCTATTTTATCTAATTACCTTCCGCGAGCTCAGCCGGAGAAATTGTGTATGCTTTTATTGATTGCTTGCTTGCCTGTGTGTGCACTATAGCCGACGGAGTAGACGAAGGAAGGTACCCCGAGCTGGAGATTGGAGCCGACTACTGCGAGCAGGAGCCCGAGATCCCGAACGCCGAGCCGGCACTCCCCTAAGACTTCGAAGACGGCAAGTTCAATCTCATCCTTTGATGCATGCTTTGGTCCTAGTTTTATAAATATAACCATATACCCGTTTTAAAAATTGCATATTGTTTTATTTCGAAAACATGGTAGGATAGCCACCCTTGATTGCTATGATTGAACCTTGTTTTGGCCTAAATGCGTGCTTCAAAAATGTGTGAGTGTTTTCAAAATGTGTGAGTGTTTTAAAAGTGGAAATGGGATATGTTTGGAAAATGAGTAAAGAACTGGGTAGACGGGATGGACGTGTGTGTCAGGAGTATGGGTGAGCTCGTACCTGTGTGGTTCAGCGTGTTGGGAGTTGTCCATCTTGTCGGTTAAGGACCGGGTTGCGTGACATCTCACCTGACCCAAATCATCGTACAACCACTCGACCGTTGTATGTGGCAACGGCTTAGCATAAACCCCACTAATTAATCTACTTGCCATCTGGTGTGCGGGTGAGCAGCGGGAGACCAAGGAGTAGGGGTATGCTCTGTGTGAGGTACGCCCTGGTTATGTGGGATAACCCCTTGGTTGCTTCCGTGGTGGCTCGTAGCGTTAGCTAAGGTGGGTAATGGCTTTGATAGGATCCGTGCCGGCACTGAGGTGTCCGTGCGACGGTACCCTACTTGTGGGTAAAGATGTACAACCTCTGCAGAGTGTTAAACCTATTCGAATAGCCATGTCCACGGTATTGGACGAGTCACGGTGTGGTCACAAAACTAGTGTTTGGGATGGGATGATTTCTGGTGTGAGTTGTTTTCCGGGTGAAGTGTGTGGCTGTGTGCCTGGGCTACTGCGGACGGGGAGTCCGGTAGTTCCATAGTGGTTTTCCTAAAAACAATTGAGTCACCTTGGTTATGAAAATGATTTGCGAAAAACCTTTTTGAAATGAACCCCTGCATGTGTAAGTTTGCAAAATGAACCTTAACCTGATCCTTGTTATACTCTATGCATGATTCTGCTTATAAGCCGCTCCGTGGGTGGGGTTGGATTTGCTGAGTACGTTTGTGCTCATCCTTGTTTTACTAACTATTTTCAGAGGAGGATTCCGATTACATTCCCGAAGACGTCGAGTAGGTCCCCGCCCTACACCCAACCGTGCCTGTGTACCCAAGGCCTCCACAGAAAGCTTCCATGGTGTGGTACTCTGATGAGGCTATGGAAGCCTTTGCTATCGTAGTGTGGTCATTAGCGTTCGTGTTGTTCCTTGTAGCGTTGGCACTTCCATGCCATCTGTGTCGCCGTGATGTAAAAGACTGATCCACCTGTTGTAATAAATGTGTTGCCAGCCTCCTGGGACTGGTATTTGTGTCACATTTAGTCACCTCTGATGAGGGGACGCTTCAGAAATCGGATGTCAAAGCCTTTGTCCAGTCTTGCACCATTTGCTAACAAGCTAAACCTGAGCGAGTCCGCTATCCTGGGTTGCTCCAACCGTTACCAGTACCTGACACAGCTTGGGAAATTGTTTCACTGGACTTTGTGGAAGGCTTGCCGCCATCGGGTCAATTCAATTGCATACTTGTGGTCGTGGATAAATTCTCCAAGCTTGCTCATTTCATTCCTCTCAAGCACCCTTTTACTGCACTAACAGTTGCTCAAGCTTACATGGAGAATGTTTACAAGCTGCACGGTATGCCCGCTTCCTTGCTGTCTGACCGTGATCGTGTTTTCACAAGTAACCTTTGGAAAGAGCTGTTTGGACTGGCTGTAGTTACCTTGCGTATGAGTTCGTCCTATCACCCGAAGATAGAAAGACAGACGGAGCGTGTCAACCAATGCATGGAAACTTTTCTCCGCCGCTTTGTGCATGTTGTTCCCTCCAAATGGGCGTCCTGGCTTTCTCTGGCAGAGTTTTGGTACAACACTAGTCATCACTCAGCTCTGGGCAGATCCCCATTTGAAGTTCTGTATGGCCGTTCACCTCGTCACTTTGGTCTGGACTCTGCTTCCGTCTGCACATCGGCAGACCTGTCCACCTGGCTGCAGGAGCGAGAAGTAATGCAAGCCTTGGTGAAGCAACACTTGCTCAGAGCCCAGGATCGTATGAAGCGCCAAGCAGACAAAGGACGTTCTGAAAGACAGTTCCAAGTAGGCGATCAAGTCTACCTCAAACTCCAACCTTATGTCCAATCGTCTCTTGCACCACGTGCCAACCAGAAGCTCGCTTTCAAGTTCTTTGGCCCGTACCGGGTGCTGCAACGTATTGGGTCCATCGCATACAAGTTGGATCTACCAGACGGTGCCACGATTCACCCGGTCTTCCACGTCTCCCAGCTCAAGCAAGCCAAAGGTATTCAGGCGGTTTCTCCATCATTACCATCTGATCTTGTGGCCTTCCAGGTTCCTGAGTGACTGCTTCAACGCCGTATGACCACGGGGGATCGGCCCGTGCTACAAGGCTTGGTGAAATGGACTGGCATGCGAGAAGCTCTCGCCACTTGGGAGGATCTTGAAGCTCTGCGTCGACGTTTCTTCCCTCGGCGCGACTTGGGGGCAAGTCGCCTCTCAAGAAGGGGGGAATGTCAGCAATACGGACATGGGCATCGACTGCACTTCCGACCCAAGGCCCAAGCGGACGACGAAGCCCAACAAGAACGTAGTTGGCCCAGATTGGAGCAAGTGGGCAGAGCCGCTCACCTGCGCTGCGCTGCGGACATTCAACATGGCGTAGGAGGTCCATCCCCCTGCGACATGACCGCCCGGCCACGCTTGAAGATGGATGGACGCCAGTAGGGCGTCGTAAGGCCAGGGGTGGGTGCCAGAACGGCCAGCTGTGTTGACGTGACGAACGACGTGACCTGCCACCAAGTCGCCATGAAGGAGCGCATTCAAACCACCCTCCTCCCGATGCACGTTGCGCCTTCCACCGGGCTACAACGGGCCGCTGCTTCAAGTGCCTCACGAGGGACTACCGTGCTGTGGCGTGCCGTGACCCTGTCCGTTGCCTCCTCTACTTCCGCTCGGGGCACCGGGCTCGGGACTGTCGGCCTCCTCCACCACCTCCCCCTCCCCCACCGCCCCCGCCTCCGCCGCCACCACCGATGGCGATTGGGGATCCGCACACGCGCCCGGAGGAGGAAACGGTGTTCGTCCCCAACTCCTACGCCATCGCGAGGGATGCACAAGACTGGGAGGCATGTGCGCTGGTCCCTTGGGCGATGCACCTGCCGCCGCACGCCGGCGCCCGCGACATCGAGTGCCTCATCACCGAAGAGCTCAACCTCCAGCTAGGGGACCTCGCCGTCACTCTACACCAACATGAGCCATACCTGATTCGCTTCGTCCACCAGCATCACGCCGCGGCGGCAGAAATCAGGGGGCGCTTCCATGGGAGAGGTATTGACATTTGTGTGTGGCGGTGGCGCAGTCTCACGCACGCTCTTGGTCTTAGGATCTTCTACAGGGTCAGACTCTGCCTCGACGGGATCCCACCCCATGTGTGGACGCTGGACATCGTCCAAAGGGTGATCGGTCACCGTTGCGCCCTGCAGTACATCGTCACTGACCTCGTCCAGCCGGCGGAAACGCGCCACATCGAGCTTTGGGCATGGACCCTCGACCCCTCCAAAATTCCCAAGAAGGTGTGGCTCTGCTTCACACACCGGCCGATCGACGGCTCATCGGTGGTGTTCGTCGCCACAGAGATGCTGCCGGAACCCTGGCACCAGGGCGTCCATTTTCAGGTCTTCATCCATATGCCCACCATCGAGGACTTCACCCATCGAGGACTTCACCGGCGTGAAGCACGACCTGCAGGCGGCGATCGACAACCCGGCCGGCGTGGAGCCGGTGCGGCGCTGATACGAGTGGCGCTACGGCCTGGTCGACGGGACGCCCAGCAGTACATGCTCGTCGTACCCGGCACGGCCGCCACACGGGTGGCCAGATCGCTCTGATGGACGTGACGACGACCAAGGGGCGCCGAGGCGCGGCGCACGCGACAGCCACGACGGGCAGGCTGCTCGGGACAACCGTACGGGACAGGACGCCCGGACGGTCCGCGCCGACGACAACGCCCAGCACGGTCTTGCCCCGTCAGGCTCAACGGCTCCGTACCTCGCGGCCGGGAGGCGCGTGAGGCAGGTCGGGACGCGCGCGGAGACCGCGGCACGCGTGGGGACCGCGGCAACCACAACCAGGGCGGCGCACGCGACAAGGGGCACCACCGCAACCGCACGCGGGAGAACGGGCGCAACTCCTGCAAAGGCTTCTTCGCCGAGCACACAAACCACCGCGACGACAACGACGACGCGGACGGCGGTGACAACGACTACCGGGGGCTGGGCAACCTCACCAGCGCCTCCTTCTGGGGCTTCGACGCCGAGGGACCCATTCGCCGCGACCGCACGCACTCGCCGCCGAGGCGCGACTACACGTACCGCGGGCATGGCAACGACGCCAACTCCATGCGCGAGATGTTCACGACGGCGCTACTACGCAACACGCCGGTGGGGGACGACACGCTGCGAGGCACCGAAGATGTCGACTTCATCACCAGAACGCGCAACCTCTTCAACTCCATGGACGTGGACGGCACTGGGAATGTTTCCTGGTCCGTTCCCGTCCCCCACATCTTCAGCAAACTACGGACAGCTCTTCTTCATCCTGCCCTGGCGGGCGACGACAAAAACAAGGCAGGGGGAGGAACCGTCAATAGAGGAGGTTGCGGCGGCTCTGAGTAGCATGGAGATCCGCCTCGGCGCACCGTCTCAAGCGCAGGAAGAGGCACCACCACAGCGAAAGCAAAGTAAGGAAGCGGTGGCGAGCATGGTAGCACAGGCTGCCTCGGCCCGCCAGGAGAACATCGACGACCTTCAGGACGACGCCGACACCCTGGGCGGCGTGGGGGCCCTGTTCTGTTCCCCTCCGGCACCACTCCTGCAACAGCCGGCGGTGCGAAGGGCACGTCCGCGTAGCACTGTCGACATGTCCAACGTGCGCCGGAGTGCACGACTCGAGGGCAAGCCATCCATTCCCGCAATGCAGATGGCTCAGCGGAACTTGTGCGGTAAGCTCGACATCGGCAACGACGAACTGACCTCAGTTGAAGACACACTACGTGATTCCGTTGCCATGTTTCAGGGAGCTTTGCCGGAGCAGGTTGTGGCGGCCATGACAACCATCTTTGGGCTTGACGACGACGGCACGGCCTTGCTTGATGACGCGCTACTACAACACACGCCGGGGAGGCATTTTCAGAGCTCGCACTTGATAATGGATAGGCCTAGCAAGCTCTGGCACATCTGCATGCTCCAGCGTTCACTTGGGTTTTCTATGCATTTTACTTTCACTTATGTGTCGGCGCTTAGAACATATGTACTGTTGCTACGCCCTGCTGGCTATGACCTTTGGGCTACGCTGTGTTATCGCCCTGCTGGCTTCGACCTTCGGGCAGCTATTGTGTTCGTCTTGAACTTGAAGCTTTCGAAGCTTCTGTCAACCTGCATGTCGTCTAAACCATGAACTATCGGCTTCTCGTCTTTCGGCGCCTTCACGACCAACTCCCCAGCACTTGTGGCGGCAAATAAGAGTAGATCACTCCCCACGCACACATACCCTGCCACGCTGCTGCGACAGATCTTAATCTTTTTTATGGACCACAACAACCTATAATTAATCTCCTGGAACGTGAGGGGCCTTAACGCGGCGGCGCGCTGCCTGGCTGTGCATGAAACCATTGCGGCTACACCCTGCCAACTTGTGTGCCTTCAGGAAACCAAGTTACAAACCATTGATCAATCCCTGGCAGCCTTCCTAGGGGCTTACAAACTCAACAGTTTCGCCTTCAAGCCAGCCGTGGGCACCAAAGGGGGCATCCTCCTTCTGTGGAATAACTCCGAGGTCGAGGTGTCGAACATCCGCGAGGGCCGCTTCTCCCCTCTCGGCTGAGGTAACTCTGCGCTCCACCTTGGCCTGCTTCTTGTTGAGTTATGATCCAAATTCTGTCTACCAAGAGAAAGGCAGACTTCTGACGGAGCGAAGACTGCATTTTTACATGGAGAGCTTGAGGAGGAGATTTACATGGACTAGCCTGAGGGGTTCATAGTGCCTGGCAAGGAGAATTATGTTTGCAAGTTGAAGAAATCCTTGTATGGTTTGAAATAGTCTCCCCGTCAGTGGTATAAAAGGTTTGATTCATTTATGTTGTCACATGGCTTTAAGAGATCAAAATATGATTGTTGTGTTTACATCAAGTATGTTAATGGATCACCTATATACTTGTTGTTATATATTGATGATATGCTGATTGCTGCCAAGAGTAGGAAAGAGATCACTACATTGAAGAAATTGTTGAGTAGTGAGTTTGACATGAAGGATCTTGGTGCTGCTAAGAAGATTCTAGGTATGGAAATCACTAGAGACAGAAAAGTTAGTTTATTATTTCTTAGTCAGCATAGTTATATTGAGAAGGTTCTTCAGCGTTTCAATATGCATGATGCAAAGCCTGTTAGTACTCCTATTGCACCGCATTTTAGATTATCACCGAGCAAGTGTGCTAGTACGGTTGAGGATGTTGAGTATATGTCAAAGGCTCCGTATTCTAGTGCTGTTGGTTCTTTGATGTATGCTATGGTTTGATCTCGCCCGGATTTGTCTTATGCTATGAGTTTGGTTAGCAGATACATGTCTAATCCTGGTAAAGAACATTGGAGGGCAGTTCAGTGGATTTTCAGGTATCTTCGAGGCACAGCAGATCATTGCTTGAAGTTTGGCAGGACAGATAAGGGACTTATTGGCTATGTGGATTCAGATTATGCCGGTGATTTGGACAAGCGAAGGTCACTCACAGGGTTATGTGTTTACTATTGGCGGTTGTCTTGTGAGCTGGAAGGTCGTCTTGCGGCTTGTTGTTGCTTTGTCTACTACCGAGGTCGAGTACATGGCTATTGCTGAAGCATGCAGAGAGTTGTGTTGGCTGAAAGGATTGTTTGCTGAGCTTTGTGGTGTTGATTCTTGCATTAACCTGTTTTCAGATAGTCAAAGTGCTATATATCTTACCAAAGACCAGATGTTCCATGAGAGGACAAAGCACATTGAGATCAAGTATCATTATGTGCGTGATAAGGTTGAAAAGGGTAAGTTAAAGGTATGCAAGATACACACTCTTGATAATCCTGCTGATATGTTGACAAAGCCAGTTCCTGTTGCTAAGTTTGAGCTTTGCTCAAGCTTAGTTGGCTTAACTGTGTAGCCCAAGAGGATATCTGGCGCCAGAGGTATTTTTATTTCTTTGATGTGTTCAGGATGAAGGTTCTTTTTTGTTTATGCTGCAAGAAGGAATTTGTCTCAAGGTGGAGTTTGTTGAGTTATGATCCAAATTTTGTCTCCCAACAGAAAGGCCGACTTTTGACTGAGCGCAGCGGAGGCAGAAGTGGCCCATCGGGCCACACCCTTTTCCCGTGTCACGGGCGGGGGGGGGGGGCGGCGGGGGGGGGGGGGCAGCCCCCTGCGGTACGGTACGGGTCATAAATACCCATTAGGGTTTTCCATTGGAGATTGATTCATTCTTTTCTTGTAAGCCGCCGCCGTTGGCGTTGTAACCTGACTCCCGATATAGTGAAGTTCTTGCTGGCTGGCGCCCGTGGGTTTTCCCTCTCTTGTTGAGGGGGTTTTCCACGTTAAATCTCGTGTCTCCTGCAGTTTGATTCCTTTACTTGTCGTCGTTTATTCGCCATCGTTTATAACAGCTTCACCGTCACCGGGGTATACAACCCTCGAGAAGGGTCGAAAAGATCACCTTCCTCAATCACTTACGCAACCTAACACCGGAAATCACAGAGAAATGGCTCGTCTTGGGAGGCTTCAATGTAATATATAGAGCTCGCGACAAGAACAACAGGAACCTCAACTTTAGACTTATGCGCCAATTCAGGCGCGCACTGGAAGCCTGTGGGCTGAAACAAATCCATTTGCAGAACAGGAAGTTTACGTGGAGCAACGAACGTCGCCGCCCTACCTTGGTCCGTCTTGACCGTTTCTTCTGCAACCAGAACTGGGATATGGCTTTTGAAAACTGCACTCTCCATGCATTGTCCTCCTCCCATTCGGATCACTGCCCGCTTTTGCTGAGAAATCAAACAGGGTCGAGACGCCCAAGATCCTTCAAATTCGAGAACTTTTGGTCCCGCCTGCCACACTTCCAGGAAAAGGTGGCTGAGGCTTGGAACGCACCCACCACGCACACCGAGCCGTTCCATATAGGCTAGGTCACAAGCTGCATCGCACCGCCAAGGCGTTGAAGTGTTGGGCCTCGTCCGTCCTCTCTGGAGTCCGCCAAAAACTACACATGGCACAAGAGGTCATTCTCAGACTAGACGAGGCACAAGAGTTCCGCCAACTCTCCGATGCGGAGTTCACCCTGAGGGCAAGGCTAAATAAGCGCATCCTGGGCTGGCTTGTGGTCGAAAAAGCAAGGAAAAAGCAATGTGCCTGTATCTCTTACGTCAAAGAAGGGGATGCGAACACCCACTTCTTCCACCTGAGAGCAAACGACAGGCACCAGAAGAATTGTATTCAACGGCTACGCTCAGGAGCGGGTTGGGTGGTCAACCATAATGACAAGCAAAACATTATTCAGGACCACTTCGAAAGCGTCATGGCGGACCCACCGCCGTGCACCCGTGACTTCAATTGGCAGACCCTCCACCTTGAAACGCCAGACCTTTTGTCCCTAGACAGACCTTTCTCCGAGGAGATCTGGCAGGCAATTTGCCAGATGCCACAAGATAAGGTGCCTGGACCGGACGGCTTCACAGGGCACTTCTTCCGCAAGTGCTGGCAAATTGTGCGACACGACATTGTGGCGGCCATTAATTCGTTCTATGACCTGCGCTGCCACGACCTCAACCTCATCAACAAGGCCAACATCACCTTGTTACCTAAGAAGGAGGGAGCGGAGGACATCCGCGACTTTAGACCCATTAGCCTCATACACGCCATCGCCAAAATCATCACAAAGGTCCTCACGTCGGCTTCCACCGCTAATGCACCAACTTATTTTGGCCTGCCAAAGTGCCTTCATTAAGAAGAAAAGCATCCATGACAACTACCTTTATGTACGCAATCTCACAAGAAGATTCCACAGAATGAAAACACCAGCCCTTCTCCTCAAGCTCGACATCTCCAAGGCTTCGACTCTGTAAGATGGGACTACCTCCTCTCTCTGATGGAGCGCAGAGGATTCCCAACCAGATGGATCAACTGGGTCACGACGCTCCTGTCCACCTCTACCTCAAGAGTTTTGCTCAATGGGGTGCCGTTGCAGCCGATTCAACATGGAAGAGGGCTACGACATGGGGACCCTCGCCCCCTCCTCTTCATCCTGGCCATTGATCCACTGACCCGGCTCTTGCAAACGGCAACAGACAGAGGACTACTGAGTAAGTTGAATGGGCGCGCCGCCAGATTCAGGACCTCCATGTATGCGGATGATGCAGTCATCTTCCTCAAGCCGACAATCAAAGATGTATCTAATCTTAAGCTTCTGCTCGAGTGTTTCGGCTCGGTTACAGGCCTACAAACGAACCTCCAGAAGACAACCGTGTCGGCCATCAGCTGCGGGGGCATTGATCTCAATGGCCTGTTGGCCAGTTTACCGGTGGCCCGCGCTCACTTCCCCATCAAATATCTTGGGCTGTCGTTGTCGACTAGAAGATTGAAAAGGGTGGACTTCCAACCGTTGGTTGAAAAAGCGGCAAGCCGGCTGTCCACGTGGTACGGAAGAAACCTCACTCACGTAGGAAGGGTGTGCCTCACCAAAGCGGTCCTCTCCTCGCAACCAGTGTACCTACTCACGGTCATCAATCCACCGAAGGAAGTCCTTGAAATAGATAAGATCTGTAGACGATTCCTCTGGGCAGGTGACAAAGCAATTTCGTGGGGCAAGTGCAAAGTAAATTGGACCAGGACAACGATGCCGAATGAGTACGGCGGCCTAGGCGTCCTCAACCTAAACAAGTTCGCAACAGCCCTACGTCTGCGCTGGCTTTGGCATGAGTGGGCCTCCCCTGATAAACCGTGGGTTGGGATGGAGGTGCCATGCACAAATGACGAAAGATGACTCTTTGCAAGCTGCACCACCATCACTTTAGGAGATGGGACAAAAGCCAATTTTGGGAACTTCGCATGGCTTCATGGACAACGCCCACAGGACATAGCCCCTTTGCTTTTCGACAGTACGCGGCGCAAAAAAATGCTCGGTGGCGGATGCTTTACAAGATAGCACTTGGATCCGCGACCTCGACTATCGATCGGGATTCACCACGATGCACCTACTCCAATTCGTGATCCTCTGGAACCTGGTAGTGCCGACAGAACTCAATCCGCAACAGGCAGATACCATTGTTTGGAACCGGCACGACACCTACACAGTAGCGTCTGCCTACAAGGCCCAGTTTGTAGGCTTTGCAAAGGCTCCGGAGATGGTGACAATCTGGGCAACTTGGGCACCCCAAAAATGCAAATTCTTCGCATGGCTCATTCTACAAAATAGGGTGTGGACTTCCGACAGACTAGCGCGCATAGAGTGGGACCACAACCCCTCCTGCCTGCTGTGTCGCACGACCATGGAGACAACACTTCACTAGGTCTCTGACTGTCGCTACACGCGACGAGTCTAAACTGCCATTGCCTCTTGGACCGGCCAGAGGAACCTGCATCCGGCTGAGTGGCCGCACAGCGAGGCAGTGCTTCAGTGGTGGTGTAACCTTACCGCGGCAACAGATTTTCCACGCAAAGCGACGAGATCCATCGCCCTACTCATTACTTGGGAGATTTGGCTCGAGAGGAATGCCAGGGTTCTTAACAGACACGAGTCTTCGGTCCCCACCATTGTGGCCAAGATAAAGAACGAGGTGTCGGCTTGGATAGCCGCAGGAGCGAAGGGTCTAGCGACCCTAACCGCAAGGGTGTAATTTTCCAGTTTTGCTTTTGCCGGGTCCCGGCCTGTAAATTTCTTCTTTATCAATGAAATAGGCACACTCCGTGCCCGTTCGTTCAAAAAAAATTCTCGCAGCAACGCACGAGATATCACCTAGTATGATGAACTAGAATGACATAATGTTCAAGTAATTTGGGAGGAGAAATATATTAGACTGGCATATACTAATGTCATAGTAATTAATTAGCTGGAAAAAACTCTATTGGGTACCCACTTAATATAAAAATATCGTTAAATTAATATAATACTTTTGTGTGTGGACTTGCTTTCGTGCTTCAGATATCTGCCTGTGTGCTGGTGGCCTGTATATACATGGTAACAATGGGCATGTTGAACCATGATCGAGTCCCATATAAACCCTATATTTATCATATCCTACATAGATCGCAAATAGAGCAAGATCTATATACTTTGAGACGACAGCCATGCACATGGCGGTTTCTTTGGCACTGTTAATACTTGTGCTCTTGTCCCCTTTCTTCTCCAACTGTCCAGCAACAGCTGCTGAGGAACACGAGTACACACATGGAGGAATCAGCTCCGTGTGTGTACTCATTCTTTCTTGGCAATCAGCTCGCTGAAACCGAAATCTTCCTGCTCCGGACACAGGGGTACGCATTCATGCATACAGCTCGATCTCTTTCTCTTGATTTGGGAAAATTGGATTGAAATGTAGCAATCTATATCCAAACATATTCACGGCTGTAACGAGAAACCTTAATGAATGACCATGCTGGCGTGCAGTTTCTCCACCGCAGAACCGCACGTGGGCACCGCTGAGCCTCTCACATGGCTCGTGTTCGCCGTCGCCGTCGTCACGCCGCCGCGCCAAGCCCTCCATGGCCGAGCTTCTCCGGCAGGACCGGCTGCGCATAGAGGACATCCAGATGAGGCTATCTGGTAACGCCGACGACCAGGAGACTAAGAAGAAGCACGCGGCGAAAACCGTATCAACCACCATGAACTACGGGCCTGTAACAAACATGGGCACGGCAAACAGCATCTCCACGGTACGAATGACTCAAACGAATTCAATTTGCAGTTGATTTGTTGGCCACGACAATTTTTCTTGACTGACAAACCAAAACGAGAGCACCAGCAGCAAGGCTCTCCGCTGAGCATCGATGATCCGATGGCCGCCGCCGGCCGGAGCATGCCGGGAGTGGCCCAGACGGTGGTGGTGGACACCGGCAGCGATGTGCCGTGGGTGCAGTGCCACCAGCAGGCGGACACCTTCTACGATCCGACGAGGTCGCGCACCTACACCGCCTTCCCCTGCGGCTCCCCGGCCTGCGCGCGGCTCGGCGCCTACTCCAACGGCTGCATCAACAATCAGTGCCAGTACCGCGTCACCTACCCGACGGCTCGTCGACGCTGGGCACGTACAGCTCAGACGTGCTCACGCTCGACGCCACCAACGCCGTCACCAGCTTCCAGTTCGGCTGCAGCCAGGCCGAGCTGGGCAGCAGCTTGAACGCCGGGAGCTCCGGGACCATGGGGCTCGGCGGCGGGCCGGAGTCGCTGGTCTCCCAGACAGCCGCCACCCACGGGAACGCCTTCTCGTACTGCGTCCCGCCGACGCCGAGCGACGCCGGCTTCTTCGTCCTCGGCGCGCCGCCGCCGGGCAACACCCGTAACGCGTTCGTGGCGACGCCCATGCTCCGGAACCCGCCGGGTGTGCCCACGTTCTACCGCGTCCTCCTCCGCGACGTCTCCGTCGGCGGGCGGCGGCTCAACGTGCCCGCGGCGGCGTTCGCCGCCGGCGCGGTGTTGGACTCCCGCACGGTAATCACCCGCCTCCCGCCCACGGCGTACTGGGCGCTGCGCGCGGCGTTCAGGAGCTGGATGGGCATGTACCGCCCGGCGCCGCCCAAGGGGAGCCTGGACACCTGCTACGACTTCACCGGCGTGTTCGTCGTGCGGTTGCCGAGGGTGGCGCTGGTGTTCGACCAGAACGCCGTCGTGGAGCTGGACCCCTCGGGGATCCTCTTCAGCGGCTGCCTCGCTTTCGCGCCCGCCAGTGGCGACCGCGTTCCCGGCGTCATCGGCAACGTGCAGCAGAGGACAATCGAGGTGCTCTACGACGTCGGAGGAGGCGCCGTCGGATTCCGCCAGGGCGCGTGCTGAGTGGCTGAGTGCAGGCCGCCGGCGGCGGGGTGGCTACTGCTACTACTACCACCAATTTAGCATGCATTTGGCATTTTTTCAGAAGAGTAAAATTCGGTGGGGGTCGATTTGCAAGCTGCGGTTGTGTTATCTAGCTAGCAGGATTTTTGAAATTTGGGTCCCTCAACTTGGAGGGTTGTGTCATCTAGGTCCCAAACTCAAAATGCCTGATATTTGATCCTTAAACTTGCATGATAATGTCATCTAAGTCCCAAATTTCAGCATTTATATAGAACAAAAGGTTCAATTTTCACCCTATTATTTTTTAAAAAGTAATAAAAATAGTAACTTGAACATATAATAACTAAACAACTTCAAATAGAACACCCGGTGACATTTTGGTACCCGTTTCGTATTTTTATTATTAAAAAAATAGTTATGACTTTTAGATTAACATAGTTTTCTTTGAAGTTTCACAAATTAGGTGTAAATTAAACCTTTTCCAATAAAAAATTTTGAGTTTGGGACCTAGATGACTGTACCATGCAAGTTTAGGGACACAAATACTAATCGTAAGTTTGGGACCTAGATGATACAACCGTGCAAGTTTAGGGACCCAAATATCAAAAATCCCCGAGTTTAGGACCGAGATGACACATCCGAGCAAGTTTAGAGACCGCTAATGAATTTTACTCTTTTCAGAATGTATCTGTGTACTACTAGCAGTTCGTGTATGCCCCGTTTGTATTTTGTCATGCTGCCTGATTGGTCGTCTGTACACAAGCTATCTCCTACGTGAGACAGTTTGTTGACCAATCAACGAATCCACCATTTGCTTGTTTCGTAGTCTCCTTATTTGGATCAGTTCGACAGTTCATATTAAGAAAAGGGGTTTTTTTTCTCTAAACCCCCGCCTATGTGTGCGCAACGAAATTAATTAGTGTGGAGTGGAACAGTCCAGTGTTTGGTCGAGCGTAACACACAAAAGGAATTAATTATATTTGGTGGGGGAATATGTGATTACCCTCTTTGTTTGGTTGCACATACTCTCTGGTAATAATGTAACCATATATGGTGTGGCTGTTGCATAGGAAGGGTAACAAACTGTATACTATTCTTTAGGTAAAATATTCATTACCTTCGGTAATCAGATTACGTTACATTTGAGCCAACCGAACACTATCTCAAACTCAATAATTCACTAGGTTGAGAACGACAGTACCCAACCAACATAATAGCATACAATTTGAAATGAATAGAGTATATTAAATACTTTATGATGCCATTTTATATGTATTTAATGGAACTTAGACGGTTATATTTTGGAACGGAGAGTAGCATGTAACAAGAATATGTGCTAGTTTTGATGGTTAATTATAGTCCTACTAGGATGCCTTTTTTTTTAAAACTGTCCTACGATGCTTATATTATATGCATCTCAAACAATAAACAAACGACGAGGACAGTTGGAGAACTTGGGCTGGCACAGCGGCCCAGAAAAGAAATACGAACAAGGTCACATGATCCAGCTCCAAAATGAACTGCTGAATTTTTTTTATATATTTATTTTTTCACAATTTTGCAAAAATATATGGTCCATTGCAAATTTAGCAAAAATATACATGCGCCGCCGAGGGCCACGGCGTCGGGGACTAAGCGCCGTGGCCCTCGGCGGTAGGAGCCGCCGGGGAGTGGGCCCGTAGCGTGGCCCGGACTTGACGCCCAACGCCACGACGTTTGAGCCTAGCGCCGTGGGCCGTGGCGTTAGGACCCGATGCCGCGGCCCACGGCGGCGGCGAGCCACCTAGCGCGCGTGGGCCATGGCGCTAGGGTTCCCACACCTATATAACATCGAAATTTTGCCGAAAATGTCATAATAATTCGAAAAAAAGAAAAGAGAGGGAGAAGAGGAGAAGGGAGTGAGGAGGAGGGGGTGAAGGTGCGAAGCTCTGCCGGTTTTTCGTCTCATTAGAGGTAATACTCTGAAACTTAATAGTTTTAGTGTAGATGTGCTTAGTAGATATACAGTTTTAGTGTAGATCTGCGCACTTAATACATAGTTTTAGTGTAGATCTGCTTAATGAATACATAGTACTAGTGTAGATCTGCTTAGTAAAATTATAGTTTTAGTGTAGATCTGTTTAGTAAAATTATAGTTTTAGTGTAGATCTGGTTAGAAAAATTATAGTTGTAGTGTAGATCTGAGTAGATATATTTTGTAGTTGTAGATCCAATTGTTAATAGCGTTTTATTTTTTCATGCTGTCGGACATGTCGGATGATCTCGGTGTCAAGTTGTATTTGATAATGGGCGATTAGATATGGTGAACATGGAGTTGACTTGTCGAATTTAATTTCGTTGACCATGTGCTTAAAAAAGCAACCTCAAGAAGTTTTAGGTCCATTGTCCAGTTTTCTTAAGGGCATTTCATGTAGATGCGGAGCAACATGACTAGTCCATTATGGCTCTAATCAATAGAAGTGAGTCATTATGTTGGGAGCTTATGCCGGTTCAAGGTACCGAACATTGGAGGAGTTATATCAAAACGGCATGTGATATTGGTTTGCTTGTGATCTTGTTTGTCCAAGTTGTTCATAAGGTTGGGTCTAGCGGTTAAGTTCCCGTAAGTGATGCTCACCGGGGTGAGGTGAAGTACATGCGGGAGATGGTCCCGCAACCGAGCCACAAGAAGAAGGAGAAGGACATGGTGAGGAAGAAGAAGGACATGGTCACACACACTTTGAGGGTGCAATTGACGAGGGGGAAGTTAATGAAGAACTACTCAGGCGGTTTGAAATGGAGGCCAATGGGGATGAACGTGGATTGGAAGAGGACTCCTCAGATGATGAGGATGACCCGCTAGTTCCAAGGGATTGAGACAATTACAATTTCTCACAGCTATCTGTCAATGCTGGTGAGAATGTGGCACGGGAGTATAGAAAAAATGCGGTTTTCGTTGGCGTCATGTATAAGAGTGCGGGAGAGGTGAAGGATGTAGTGAAGAGGTGGTCCACCCTTACTGCGAGAGAGAGTTCGGGGTAGTGAAGAGTTCTCCACAAATATATGATGTACACTGGTCCGAAGCCAACTGCCCTTTTCGTGTGTATGCTTCCAAGGGCAAGTGGAAAAATTACCGGGAGATCAAATCTGTTGTGGATCACACTTGTGTACTTAAGCAGCTGGATGCAAGCCATCGTAATTTGTCATCTGGTTTTGTGGCTAGCCAGATATTTGCTAAGATTGTGGAAAATTCTACTTATGAGCCTAAGTCCATTATCTTGGCAATTGAGGAGAAATTTAGGTACCAGATAAGTTATGGTAAGGCATACATGGAAAAGAAGAAGGTAATGGAGATGAGGTGGGGAACTTATGAAGCATCCTATGACAATCGCCTTGATTGCTCGAACACAATTGCAGCGCTAAATCCTGGTAGTTATTATGATATCAAGGCTTATGATCATGTATCAAGGCCGGGGAAGCAAGTCTTGCGGCGGGCATTCTTAGCATTGGGTCCCGCTATTGCTGCATTCAAACACCGTCGACCGAGTTATTTGCATAGATGGCACATTCCTAACGGGAAAATACAAGGGAACAATCCTTACGGTACCGTGGCCGCATGGCAACAATCGGTTGTTGCCTTTGGCAATTGCTTTTGCAAAGGGAGAGAATGGTGAAGACGAACACCGGCTGTGAGGACGAGTACTGCTGTTGTCCGTGCCATGAAAAGAAGGACAACACTCCACCAATAACTCCACCCTCGCCACCATCTGATCCAACTCCACCCCCATCAGGGTACTACATGCCCTCCCAGCACTCCGGCGGGTCTATGATGTACGGGTTCTCCGGGTACTATTTGTACAACTAGACTACAATTGTTGTAATCGTTTATTTAAATTGCCTAAGGCACGTTAGGACTAGCGGCGGCCGCACATAGTTAGGGTAATTGTGTCGCACGTGCCATTGCAAATGTTGTAATCGTTTATCTAAATTCGTCGTTAAGTATTAATGGTTTGTCATTTTATCAATCCTTCAACAATTCAATTTTTTTTAAAAATAAAAAAATTCCTACTGCCGCAGCCCACGACGGTAGGGAACGATACCGCCGCGGGCCACGGCGTTACCCCCGCCGCCATGCCGACGCCGGCGTTAGGCCCGTGACGCCGCGGCCCTCGGCGTCGGGGACTTAACGACGTGGCCCGTGGCGTTAGGGCTACGAGCCCACTCTTGCCGGCTCTTAACGCCGCGGGCCGCGACGTTTAGTCCCCGACACCGTGGCCCACGGCGGCAAATGTATATTTTTGCAAAATCATTAAAAAATAAATATAAAAAATTCTGAACTGATAGGCCGATCGCCCCAAAATGAACCAGATAGGCCGCTTTTGCACTGCATGCGCGCGCTCCTTCCTATTTCTGTTCTTGACTACTTTCAAGTACACATACTAAAGCACGCGTTTCAAAAAATTAAGTGAATCAAAATCTATACATACAAAACTCACATAAACAATAATTTATTTATTCACAACAAGGGTTGGACGACGGATAATGCTAATATAGAATGAAGCTAATATAAGGAGAGTCGGCATGATCTCAAATGCTAATTGATGAAAGATATTGGCCAAATGCTCTTCGACCAAAAAAAATATTACTTCCCAATTAAAATGATGCAGCAGATAGTCTGGACTCCATCATGCTTCAACGTGATGTAACGCCTAGCAAGGTGGTACTTAGACCTGGGCACATGCATTCGTAGGCCACTACTAGGCCATTCAATTTTGTTTCTGTCACACCCGATTTCTCAAGAGGAACCAAGTGCATCTCATATGTGCGCTAGGATCAGTTTACACACATATGATAGACAAAACGAGTGTAATATCATTAATAGTATTTAAAACGTATCATAGAGTTTAACAACTTATTACACTCTGGCATGAGACACGAAGGTCTCTAACAACGGAAAACGATAACTATTCGACGAGTCTTCATCTTCCGCTCCCACAGGCACTTGACTGGGGGACTGCGAGCCTCAAAACTCATCGTAGTCGTGGAAGTACTCGTCTCCATTGTTCTCCTCTGAATAGCGGTAAGCAAGGTTGAGTACACTTATGGTTGGTACTCAACAAGTGGGGGAAGATGCAAGGCTATCAAGGTAGGCTAAGGTTTTGCAGCAGTTAGCTTTTTAATGTTGGTCAAGTTTTAATTAAAGAACGTCATTTACTAGGTGTAAGTTCATACCAACCCACTTAAGAAAACTTTATAACGAAACAACCCAAAGCTCCTCGAACCACGATTTAATCTCATCTTTATGTTCATTAATCATGTGAGGGTCCAAGCCGCTCATAACCGTGAGCACGGCCGATCGATCGATTTTACACTCGCGGAGGTTTGCACACTTTACCCACGGCTTACGTAAAAGCTCCGAAGAACTTTAAACCCAACCATGCGATGTTGGCCAAGCATCATACCACACTTCCGAGGTGTGATCGCATAGGGACGCTACGAAGCCTTTACAAAGGCATGCGAGAAGACTAACGACCCGCGTAGTTACGGATCGGGGCGGACCATAACCCTCCCTAGTGGACAACACCTTAGCAAAAGCTGCGGCCAAGAGGACCGGGCTATACCCCTGCTCCTTTCGGGAAAAGGCCACTAGTTCGATCACACACCTAATTAATTGGCTAAGGTCGAGCCATATGACACCGTGGTTGCGCATGTTTTCTTTGGTGGTTCTCCATGTTCCGATTAAATCAAGTGTTCTTGTATTATCCCAAAACATTGATTGTTAAACATTAAGCATTTTCATAAAAAGACTATTTTATCCAACCCAAGTTGAGCTACTAGCGTTATCTACCCAAAAACATTTATTTAAACCGGGTTGTGCCAAGGATCAAGGGTAAAAAGCTAGGTATGTCCTTAAAACGGTGTTCCCATCAATTTAATGCAATATCATAATAAGAGTAAACTTAATAAGCATGCGGTTATATAGGATAAAAGACTTATGCAGGGAGAGAAGACCACTTGCCTTCTTCGGCTACAGAAAAGTCTTCTTCTTCTTCAAATAGTCGTTCCTGATCGACTCCAAGGGGTTGCTTAGTCGAAACAGGCACAATATCTACAATCACACACATAAAGCATACAATAAATAAAACAATTCACGAATCAAGTCTAAAGACTAAAAGGATGCTACTAAAGCGACGGGCTCGCTGAGACGATTGCAAAGACAGCTAAAACGCTAAAAACGGAGCTATAACAACGAAGATATGCTAAAAACAAGGTTCAGGGACTAATCTGCGAAGAACTAAACTTTCCATGGACCTAACAGCAAGAAACCAGGGGCTAAAAACTAATTATGTGTAAAAACAGAAGGTTTAAATCATAAAAAGGTTTGTCCGGACCTCGGGTGTAAAGATTTAATAAAGACGGGGGCTAGAATGTAAAATAAAGGACCGGACTGCAATGATCTTTGATGGTGGGAGGGCCGGCTTGCAAATAAAGGAAACCCGAGGGGCTCTTTAACAAAAGCACCTCGGTTGACCGGTACATGGTCGGATTGACCCACGGCCGGGTGGATCTCGGCCGTCCACGGTTGATCCGACGGCGGCCACGCGTGCGTGCACCGAGCGGCGGCGCCCGTGCCGGAGATGGCGGTGCGTGGCGGCGCTCTCGCCGAGCCGGCCGAAAGTAGGCTTTCAACCACGAAATTACGTGTGGATTGCACCTACACAAAGCTAGAGCGACGACAAAGACGAGCATGCGCTTGCATGGGTGATTCGAGTGGCGGCCGAGGCACGACGTCCATGGGGGCGGATGGCCGGTGGCCGGCGAGCGGCGGTGCTATGCGCAACTCGGGAAAAATAGAAAGGGTATGGGGGGGTCACTTGCTCACCACACGGAGAGGAGGCGGCGGGAGTTTTGGGCGTCGGGGAAGGCGACGACGGGTGAGGTCGATACCGGCGGACCAAGGTGGGTGACGACGGCGGCGAGCTCGGGCGAGGACGAATTTGACCCCGTGAACCAAAATCGATGCACGAATAAGCTTCGGGCGTGAAGTAGAAACAAGATGAGAGGGTCAAGGATGCTTCACCGACGGCGGGGAGGCTCGTGCGGTGGCAATGGTGCGGCGGCCGGAGCTCCAACTAGCGGTTAAGCGTGCGTGAGGGTGAGGGAGGCGTGGGAGCTTGGTGTTTTCAAAGGGGGTGCGGTGGGTGCCCGGCGGTTCTTATATAGTCTCGGGGAGGGGAGGGGGAGCGGCACCCCGGTGGCCATGGCCATCAATGACCATTCGACCTTGATTTCAATCAAGAGGCGGGAGGGATTAAGAGGGGAAACCGCCGATTGATGGGGGAAGAGTGAAGACCGAGCTTCACCGCGGCTTGATGGAGTGGTTTGAAGGTGGGGGTGCGAGAGACCCGGCCGGTAACGGTCGGCGGCCATGAATGGGGCGCGCGGGCCGACCCGCGGCGGGAGGTAGGGGAAGGCCCGACGGCCGGGCCCCACGGCAATGGCCAATAGAAAAAGGAAAGGGAGAAGGGGAAACCGGGACGGCGGATTGCTCGGTGGGTCACGTGGGCCGACGGCACGCGAGCGCGAGAGAGAAAGGAGGCCGGCGACCTTTTCGGCTTCGCGGGCCGAGAAAAGAGAAACGAGCCAAGGGGGGAAAAGAAGGCCGGGCGGGGCTGAAAGGATAAAGGGAGAGGGGAGAAGTGGTTTGGGGTTTTTCTTTTTAAATTCTTTTCAAATTCTTTTTCAAACTTTGCAAACATCACTCAAACAATAAAACCATGCATTCGAATCATGATGCAAAAACACTTATTATTTCTAACATTATTGAACCTTCGAAGACCTCGAATAGGTGATACCCTAAAATATGCATAATCTCCAACTTCGAATACCACCTCTCTTCTCTTAGGATCAGCATAACTCTTTTGCCTAGAATGAGCGGTTTTGAGATTCTCTCAAATTATCTCAACCTGTCTTTCATCTCCTTTAATAATCTCTGGACCAAAGAGTTGACTTTCCCCTGTCTGATTCCAAAATAACAATGTCCTGCACTTCCTTCCGTATAATGCCTCAAAAGGAGCCATCTTCAGACTACTCTGATAGCTGTTGTTGTAAGCGAATTCTGTGTATGGCAAACTCTTATCTCAACTTCCTCCATGTTTTAAAGCACATCCTCTTAACATATATTCTAAGATCTGATTCGTCCTCTCAGTCTGACCATCTGTCTGAGGGTGATATGCTGAACTAAAATTCAACTTTGTATCCATAGACTCGTGCGGCTTACGCCGAGAATCCCGATGTGAACTCGGGTGCCTCGATCCGAAACTATCTTCTTTGGAACCCCATGCGGACATACTATCCTTGATATGTATAGCTCGCTAACTTTGCTCCTGTGTATGTGGTCTTGACCGGTATAAAGTGAGCAACTTTGGTTAACTTTGTCCATGATAACCCATATAGAATCATATCCATCACAAGTGCGAGGTAATCCCACAATGAAGTCCATGCCAATTTCTTCCCACTTCCACTCGGGTACTTTCAATGGTTGAAGCAACCCTTCGTTCTTTGGTGCTCTGCTTTTACCCTTTGACATACATCACACAGTGCAACATGTGCTGCAACATCCTTCTTCATACCGTACTACCAGTATTTCTGCTTCAAATCTTGATACATTTTGGTACTACCTGGATGTATAGAGAATGCTAAATCATGTGCTTCTTTCAATATAGTCTCACGAATATGTTTGATTTTAGACACACAAATCCTGTTCTTAAACCAGATAGTTCCTTGTTCATCTTCTCTAAATTCCAGAACCTTGCCTAGTTCAATCAACTTCTTGTATTATTTAATCTTTTCATCATTCAATTGCCCCTTCCTAACCTCTTGTTCGAGAGTTGCCTCAATTTGCAAAGTCATGGTTTCACGTTGTGCAGCTAATCCCAAATTAAGTTGTGCCATTTCCCAACACAGTTCCTGAGGCATCAAACGTGCTATTAACATATTTGCTTGACTTTTACGACTTAGAGCATCTGCTACAACATTTGCTTTTCCAGGGTGATACTGAATATCCAAGTCATAATCCTTGATTAACTCTAACCATCCGTGTTTCGTCCGAGATTTGATCCCTTTGAGTGAAGATATACTTCAAGCTTTTGTGATATGTGAATATCGACACTTATTACCAATCATATAATGTCTCCAAATCTTCAGCGCGTGCACAATGGCTTCAAACTCTAAATCATGAGTAGGATAGTTCTATTCATGTTTCCTTAACTACCTAGAAGCCTAAGCTACCACTTTTCCTTCTTGCATCAAGACACAACAAAGACCTTGTTGTGATGCATCACAGTATACAACAAACCCTTTATGAATATCCGGCATTATCAACACTGGGGCTGTAGTCAGCTTCTTCTTCAATTCCTCAAAGCAAGCTTGACATTTTCATCCCATTTGAACTCTTTCCCTTTTTCGAACAAAGATGTGAGAGGTTTCACAATATTCGAAAAGCCCTCAATAAATCGATAGTAATAACCTGCCAATCCAAGAAAACTTCTGATCTCTGGTACATTCTTAGGTGGATTCCAGTTTAACACATCTTGAACCTTACTTGGATCCACTGCAATTCCTCCGTCAGTGATGATGTGCCCAAGGAAAGAGGCTTCTTTCAACCAAAAATCATACTTACCGAACTTGGCATATAACCGATGTTCTTGAAGCTTCTATAATACCAACCTCAAGTGTTCCTCATGCTCTTCCTCATTCCTAGAAAACACCAAGATGTCATCAACGAATACCACCACAAAGTTATCAAGGTACTCCATGAAAACCTTATTCATTAGGTACAAGAAGTAGGCCGGAGCATTGGTCAATCCAAAGGACATCACCGTGAACTCGTACGAACATATCTAGATGTGAAAACTGTCTTGGAAATGTCCTCCAATCGAATCTTCAAGCGATGGTAACCGGATCGTAGATCTATCTTAGAGAAAACTTTTGCTCCTCTCATCCGATCAAACAAATCCTCGATCCGGGGTAAAGGATATTTATTTTTGATCGTGACATCATTGAGAGATTGATAATCTACACACATCCTCCTAGATCCATCCTTTTTATCTACAAAGAGTGTGGGGGCTCCCCATGGTGATGAACTAGGACGGATAAACCCTTTACTTGACAACTTTTCTATTTGTTTCTTTAGTTTGTCTAGATCCTTAACATCCATTCTATACGATCTCTTAGATATATGAGCGGTGCTAGGTAAGAGTTCGATATCGAATTCAATATCACGGTCGGGTGGCATACACGGTAAGTCATCGGGAAACACATCCGGGTACTCATTCACCGGTTTGATATCTTCCAGAACTTTCCCTTTCATTGAATTCACCATCTTCTTTACGATGAGGTGACGGGGTGGCAACAAACTCTATTTTGTCCCCTAGCGAGGCTAGTTAAGTGAACTCGACTTCTCTCGGCATTGTATGACCCCATCATACTTTCTTAACCAATCCATCCCTAGGATCACATCTATGCCCCACAATTTTAGGATCACTAGATTGGATGGAAAGTCTACCCCCATGATTTTAAGATTTACTTGTGGTCATAAATGATTGCTTTCATATCACCGCCCGGGGAACTAACAAGCAATGGTTTCTTCATTGGACTCACGGGTATGTTATGCTTTGCTATGAACTCGATCGATTATAAATGAATGTGAAGCTTCGAGTCAAATAGTACGTGGCGGGTACGAGTTGATAGGGAACGTACCCAACACAACTTCGAAGCGTCCTAAGCTTGCTCCACGATCATATTGTTCACCTTGCCACGCACATAGTTCTGCGCGAGCTTTGTTGCACGGAGTGTTTGAATTCCGGGGTGAGCTTGAGATGACGGCCGCCCCGTCTTCTAACCATTTCCTCTGCGGGGAGTCCGCATCCCACGCTTAGGATAGTTGTTAGCATAGTGTCCCAATTCTCCGCACTTGAAACACCCATTAGGCTGAACCGGAGTTGTGTTCCTCACGGGTGTGCACGAAGTATGAGCTGGGCGGTTGTTGACGGTTGAAACACGTAACAACCTTCGATCCGCAAGCATACGGACTTACACCTTTTTCACCACGGGGTGACACCCAAGGTTCTTGTCAATCCGCGGAGCAAGGGGATTGCTAGTGCTTAACCAAGTACTATTCTAGTTGATGAGAAACCTTTGAAAGGGGTATTAATCTAAAGGTAAAGACAATCTAACCTATGTTAATCTAAGAAGTCTAAGGTGAAACTAGATGGCAAAGGGTGGACACAAGAGAGAGATTAAGATAGATAAGCATTCCCTCCCTAGGGTTTAGGATCACATGAACATGCATCTACTACATGAAAAGGGTGTTGCCTACACTAGCTTCATGGCGGTTATGCCGTTGCTAAGCCTTTTCCCTCCACCGTAATATCACTATGCAAGATAATCAAACACTTTTGCGTATAACCGCATCTATACCTAAGCATCCATAGGGTTAAGCTAATCACCACGATTACCACAAACCCTACTAAGAACACATGTTGTACATACATATGTCAATAATGCACTCGCATAGACATAGACCATTAAGCATCGAAAGGCATAGTGTTCATGTAGCGATCACATAACATGTATCCATCTAACCCTAGAGATGAACAGAGACATTACCCCATCATCTTACAAGGATTGAAGCACATATGGGTGATGAAGACTCCGGAGAACGTCGTCGATGAAGATGGCGGCGATGAAGCTTGGGAACACCCTTAGGCCGGTGGCTTGGAGTCCTCCTCTTGCTTCCTTCCCTCCACCGGTGTTGATCCTTGCGACGAGCTCATCCAACTCTCTCCCTCATCTTGTGGTGGCTGTTTTTTCGGTGAATGGCGTTGGTAGAATGATTTGTTCAATGTGGCGGTGGACGGAGGAAGAGGCAATAAATAGACAAACACCTAGGGCAAAGGGGGCGCCAAACCGGGCCGGAGTGGGGCTGGGCCGGTCGGCCCGGCCGGGCCGGCCCCGGTTTCCTCCCCGGTTGCTTCTCGCGTGATTCCTTATTTGTGTGCACTTGCATGTGGGCCTTTGACGTCGTTTCCTTCACGGTTAAGGCTTGAAATTGCTATCCAAGCTTTACTATTTTACGGTTGAGTCCCCGAAGACTTGCACATTGACGCTTCGGTCCTCGGGTCATTTGGAGTCATGTTCATCGCGTGTCTTGACTCTTGTCAGGCTTCATGATCTTCTTCCAAAGTGCTTGGTGAACTTATCCCGAAAGTCTGCTCTTTAGCGTAGATTTCCTGCGAAAACAATAAACTCCAAAATCGACATGCAAGAGTGAACTTGTTATATCATTAGTGTGCCTAGTGGCGGGTTGGTTGCAAATTCATAATCGAAACCAATGCATAACAAGTACTCTAGGTTAAAGGAAATTCACCGTCAACGGCGATTTTCTTTGGAAGTTTGCGGTGCGGGGAGTTTGTGGGTTAAAGCGTTGGGGTCGTCGGAACGAGCGCTACGGTTGCGGATTTTGAGGATATCTTCCACTTAGTCCTCCGGAGCGGAACCGAGGGTTCCGTGGGGGAGCCGTAGCGGAGACGGGTATTGGTGCTGGATTGGCCTTGAGTGGAACTTACGCTTTTGCACACCGAGCTCTCTGCACTTGTTCTCTAGGCCAATAGCTTTGTTTAGCAGTGTATCAAAGTATGGGAAAGTGTGACTCTAAAACTGATAATTAAGTGGCCCTATCAGACCATCTAGGAAGCGTTCCTGCCTCTTCAGATCAGTGTTAACCTTATCAGGGGCATAGCGAGACAGCTAAGTGAATTTATCTAAGTATTCATTCACAGACATATTGCCCTATTTCAGAGCAAGAAACTCCCTCTGTTTCAGCTTTAATACCCCAACAGGAATATGATGTGCACGAAAATTGTCCCCGAACTCCCCGCCCGGTAATAGTGTTGGGTGCAACGTGAGCGAGCAGTATAAGCATCCCACCAATCGGATGCTAGCCCTTCCGGACATCCCGAAGCATACAAGATCATTTCACGGTCATTGAATTGAGCCCTT
Source organism: Cenchrus americanus (assembly GCA_947561735.1). NCBI lineage: Eukaryota > Viridiplantae > Streptophyta > Magnoliopsida > Poales > Poaceae > Cenchrus > Cenchrus americanus. The sequence goes on from OX387240.1 coordinate 74,001,100, forward strand.
TCCGGCTTTTTGGTAATAGTTTTCAACCAATCATCAACATCTAGAGGATCGGTTGAGTGGGAGTAGGTAGGAGGGTGATGGCTCATAAACTCCTTGTGTTTGTCCCTCGGGGCCGGTGGTGGCCGGTGGCGATGGGCGTGGCCGATTCTCGCTAGGCTTGCAAATTCTACACTTTGCGGCGGTGAGGTTTTTACTTAGCGCATCCGGGCGGCAAAGAATTGCCGGGTAGCATGATCCATTGCGGCATTGGATGGGGGGAGGTGGCACCGGGTTCCGCCGGTTAGCAATATGTGCTCGGATAACGGGTGGAACGTCCCGTCCTCCTCCCGACCCGGTATTTACCATCCGATTGTTTGGGAAAGGCATTTCGGATAAGAATATTGAACTCATGCATATAGGGGTAAGCTTGAAAAGAGAAATCGGCATGATTCTATTTCGTGATGATTCGGTTGATCTAGGTAAAACAGTTGTAACTCTTAGCCCTTTACCAAAAATTATGAAATTTTACCAGCCGTGAAGGACAAAATTATAAAACAAACCCCATTGGAATCATCTCAATTGGAGGTCTACAACCGGAGATATAATTCGAACATTCCATTTGTGTCGGCCCGGGTTTTTTTTACCGCTGGGTACCGCGCGGTATACTGCGGTTACCGCCGTTACCGCTGGGGTACGGTAACAGTACCCAGCGGTAGAACCCCCCCAATTCAAATTTCAATTTAAATTCAAAAAAATGAAAAAATCAATAAAAACACCAAAAAATAGTTCATGATTTGTAGAGTCTTATGGTGTCGAATGTTTTCAAATTTGAGCGCATTTGGTATTTATTTGGAGCTTTAGAAGTTGAAACAAAAAAGAAAAAGAAAAAACAATGGCCGGCCCGTTAAGGCCCATGAAGCCCAACTGACGGTTTAACCCTACCTAGCCCCAACTCCGTTGCCCCGCAGCCTCCCAGACGCCTCCCGGACCCCCGACCGCAACCCTCCCCTTCGCGTCCGCCGCCGCATCGCCGCTACCGCGCCACCGCCGGGCGGCTTACCGCGCGGTAGCGGCGGTGGCGCGCCGCGGGCGGATCCACGCCCTACCGCGCGGGCGGCGCGGTTAGCCGCGCGGTAGCGCGGTATGCGCGGCGACGCCTCGGTATACCGCGGTTAGGTATGTATTTTTTTTGCTTTTGAGTACATTAAGGCTTTAGGAATTGTGTTAGGAGCTAGGATTTGAGTTAGGATTTAGGTTTTCTCTGGTTTAGGATTTTTGCTAGGGTTAAGGATGTGAGTTAGAGGTAGAAATAGAATTGTTGCTTTAGGTAGAAATGGAATTGTTGGTTTAGCTTTTAGGTTTAGGAGGATAATTTGTGGCATGATCATGATGTAGGATTTGTGTAGGATCCAATTTTAGTTAGGATTTGTTTCGGAATTAGGTACATTTTCATTAGGTATAATTTTAAGGAAGTGTTTTGTAATTTAGTTTGTGTTGGCATTTATGCAGGTAGAAAATGTCAGGGAGACCTAAAGACCCCGTATGGGAACATGGTGTAAATCTAGCTCCGGATGGCGATGCAATCACCGTGGTATGCGAGAAGAGTGGTGGAGGTTCAACTAGGTTGAAACAACATTTGGCGCGCGCGGATCATCAGTGCTCCATTGCAACAACGTTCCACCAGACGTGCGGGAGTACTTTCAGCGGGATCTTGATAGGACGAAGAAGGCAACTAATGAACGCACTCGACGAGAGGTTGGCACGGGAGGATGCAGCAGCAGCGGGTAACAATCCCGCTGGAGGATATGATGAGGAGGCTCAGATCCGGGATGCAATTAACTTGTCGAGAGCGAAGCGAGTTCCGACGGGGGGTTGAAGGGAGAGGAGGTACTTATGAGCGTGGAGGGGGTAGTGGTTCGGCGGGGTTGAATCCCTTCCGAGAGGATGCTTAGAAGAGCCGGTTCGCGGAGGGAAACTCCGTGGTGGTGGAAGACTATAACTTGGGTGCCGGTGGGAGAAGTGGATTGAAGCAAACGAGGAGTGATACGGGGTCCTGGACGCGGAAGGGTAAGAATGCTAGGGAATCTATTGGAAAAGCATGGTCCAAATTCTTCCATACCGCCGGAGTACCGGGAGACAAAGCGGATAGTCCTTACTTTGTTAGTGCGGTTAGAGAGACACGAAGTGGGGTGAGTTTTCTTTTAGTATGTGTTCGTAAAAGTTTTCTGTCGGCTTGCTTTTGTGTATATGTTCTCATGTTTTGTTGTATGGCTGCAGGTGAAGGAATTGCATCCCCCAGTGGACGGGATATTGATGGCAAGTATCTTGATTTGAACGAGAAAGACTTGAAAGATCGGTACGCAAAGTTTCAGAATGATTGGCCCATCTTTGGTGTGTCTTTGATGTGTGATTCTTGGAGCGGGCCGACGCGGATGAGTGTCATCAATTTTTTGATATATTGCAATGGGGTCACGTGGTTTCACAAGTCTATCGATGCAACTGGAAAATCTCAGGATTCAGACTATCTCAAGACGGTAACCCCTAACCTTAGCTTATTTACTATGAGGCATTGAACTTGTGTCTTCGGAGGTAACTAACTGTTGTACTTATTTTTTTTCAGGAGATTCGTAAGGTGGTTAGGGAGATTGGTGCGGAGCATATAGTGCATATCGTCACGGATAATGGGTCCAACTACAAGAAAGCATGCAAGGCTCTTGGACGGGAGTTCGCACACATTACTTGGACACCTTGTCTAGCACACACTGTCAATTTGATGTTGAAGGATATCGGTGAAAGGGTGGAACATGCAGGTCTCATCTCGGTATGCAAGCGAATTTCAGCTTGGTTGCACAACCATGGTCAGTTGAATGCGATGATGAGAAAGGCTATCGGTGGGGAGTTGGTTAAGTGGAATGCCACTCGATTTGGGACCAACTACATGTTTTTGGAAAGCATGTATCGGAGACGCCAGGGTTTCATGCAGATGATGGCATCTCCTAAATTCCAAAACAGTAAGTGGGCACGTTCCGATGAAGGTCGATTTGCTCATTCTAGGATGTCTAATATGGATTGGTGGGATGGGATGAAGTACATCATTGACACTGTGCAACCAGTATACAAGTTGCTTCGCTTTGCTGATCGGGACAAGAAGCCAAACTTGTGTGAGGTCGTATACCATTACCAGTTGTGCAAGTCTGAAATGGAATCTTTCTTTGGAACCAATGTGTCGACTTGGAATGAGTATCGACAGATTCTTGATAGACGCATTCGTGATGTGTACGTCGAGACATATGTTGGTGCAGGTACTACTTGTGCTTATTTCAATTTCAATACTAATGCCTTCTGAAGTTGTGCTTATTTGTACTCGTTCATATTGTGCGGTCGGTGTCCTCAATCCCGCTCTTTCATATACGATGGATCCAACCAGGGAGATGTATCGGATGCTGAAGGATTGCTTTGAGCGCATGACGGATGTCGAGTCCGCCGTGCAAGCATTGCGAGAGGTCGAAGTGTTTCGCATGAAGCATGGCGAATATGGCTCGGAAATGGCACGGTAGATGGCGACGGACCCGAAGACATCACCATGTAAGCGTTCTTCCCAAAGACACCTTATTCTATCTCGCTACTCGAATATATTGCTTACACAATCGGTTGCACATGCGGCGACCTGGTGGATGATGTTCGGTGGATCTACTCCACGGTTGCGGCACCTAGCTTTGCGGCTTGTTTCACGGTGTGTTTCCTCAAGTGGATGTGAGCGTAATTGGAGTACTTTTGCGTTGCTACATACCAAGGTTAGAAATCGGTTGACACACAAGAAACTTAACAAGCTTGTATATGTCAACTACAACCTTCGGCTGCGACTTGAGGATGCCACTCCCGGGCATGATGATGATGGTGATATTATTGAGCATCTTGGCCGGCTTAGCTTCTATGATGAGAAAAATCGGTCCGGGAATGGATGGAATATGGTAGATCAAACCGGGAGCCGGTTCTTGATGAGGAGGATGAAGACGGTGACATTCCTATCCCGTCCCGGCTTGTGAGGGATCGGATAGACCCCGAGAGATCTCCAAACCGCTACGGGTGATGATTGCATTAGTGATTGGGCAAGAAGAAATGTGGGTAGCAGTCACATTGGGAAGGGGTTGTTCCGCAGCGGGCCTAAGCGGGGTGACCCGAAACGTCAAAAAGGCAAGACAACAGCACCAATACAAGTGACCAGCGACGCCTCCACTGATGATGATGATGGTCAGCGTAGTCCACCGTACCAGGAGTCTGGGGATAGCAGCTCAGATGAGGATGACGGTGATGATGATGATGATGGTGATGGTGATGGAGATGGTGATGGTGATGGTGACGGTGGTGGTGGTGATGATGATGGTGATGGTGGTGGTGGTGGTGGTGGTGGAATTCGTTTCACAGGTATACACATCTACATTTACACACACGTATGATGTTTCTAACTATATGTGCTAATTATGATCCATGGTTTGGTTGGTTGCGGGGGAGACTGAATTCACACATGCTACTCGGGATCGCGACCATGGCGCACCGGTCGCAGAGGAGAACGGTTGGAGCGTCACAATACGACCCAGCGTACTCTTCTTCCTCCCACACTGATACCTCGCAGTCGCGTTCTTTTTATCCCATTCCGGACATCAACGCGCAGCCACAGACGACATGGGTGTATGAATGGGAAGACCCTGATTTTTACAACTTGTTAGTCGGTGAGTGGCAGACGACAGCGGCGTGGACGGGCCTAACTTGGCAACAGTACAAGGGTGAGTTGCTTAGGACGAGAGGCTTGAATGTCATGTCCATCGCCGAGTACCACTCCGCGACCCAGCTAGGGATCTTTCCTTTCTACCATTGAACTTGTGTTGTATGAACTATTTGTATGAATTATTTGTATGAACTATTTGTGTTTGAACTTGTATTTGAACTATTTGTGTTTGAACTATCAACTCACTTATGCACGGCTAGTATTATTGTGTTTGGTGTAGTATTTCTATGTATAACTATAAATCATTGATTGGGGGTGCTATTTAACACTAATTTGTGCCAACACCATGCCAAAATTTTCATTTATTCGAAGCCGGGAGGTCTTTTTATCTCCAGCGGTATAAATAGTTTATACCGCGGTAAAAATAGTTTATAACTATTTATACCGCGGTATACCGTTTGAAACCGTTTGAACTAGCGGTAAGAATCGGTTTTGGTTTGAAATTTGAATTCGAGCGGTATTTAGCGGTAACCGCGGTATACCGCGGTAAATACCGTTACCACCGGTACCGGTATTTAGTCAACGGTCGGGTTATCACCGGATGAAGATTCGCCCGAGAGGACATCCATAAGACAAGCATTCGTAACCGGTATGGGCGATACGAGTACACGGTCGTGTCGTTTGGCACGACCAATGCCCCAGGCATACTTCATGAACATGATGAACAAGGTCTTCATGGCCGAGTTGGACAAGTGTGTCGTCGTCTTCATCGACGATATACCGGTCTACTCCCGCACGACGAGATGAGCACGAGAAACACACGAGGATCGTGTTGGGGACGCTCGAGACGGCACCGGTTGTACGCCAAGTTCGGCAAGTGTGAGTTCCGGATGGAGGAAGTCGCCTTTACGGGTCATGTGTTGTCGGCTAAAGGAGTTGCCGTAGACCCGAGCAAGATTGAGGCGGTGTCCAAGTGGCGGTCCACCGAAGTCCGTGACGAGAGATCCGCGATTTTCTCGGTTTGGCGGGATACTACCGCCGGTTCATCGAGAACTTCTCGAAGATCGCCAAGCCCATGACGAAGCTGTTGAAGAGCAACACGCCGTATGTGTGGTCGGACAAGTGTGAAGCCGGCTTCCGGGAGCTCAAGACTCGTCTCACCACTACGCCGGTCCCGACCCCCGCCCGATGCGAGCAAGGACTTCGTGGTGTGCGTGACGCGTCGAGACAAGGACTCGGGCCGCGTGCCGATGCAAGGAGGCAAGGTGGTAGCCTATGCCTCGCGACAGCTAAGGAAGCACGAGGAGAACTACCCTACACACGACCTCGAGCTAGCCGCTGTCATCCACGCCTTGAAGATATGGAGGCACTATCGATGGGGAACAAGTGCGACATCTATACTGATCACAAGAGTCTGAAGTATATCTTCACCCAGTCGGAGTTGAACCTGAGGCAAAGGAGATGGCTAGAGCTGATCAAGGACTACGACCTGAACATTCACTACCACCCCTGGTAAGGCTAACGTCGTAGCCGACGCTCTGAGCCGCAAGCACTACTGCAACAACCTGATGGTGCGAGAGGAACAACCGGCCTTGCATGAAGAGCCGGAGAAGCCGAGTTTGGAGATAGTGGAGCGAGGGCGGTTGAACCGGTTGCGGGTGAAATACACACTCGAAGACCAAATCCGGCTAGCTCGAAGGAGTGCCCGAGAGATTCAAGAGGTAAAACGCCCGATGGAGAGTGGCAAAGCGACCGACTATCGCCTCGACGAACGGGGGTACACCGTGGCCGAAGGACCGCATCTGCGTGCCTCGGGACAAAGAAATTCGGGACTCGATCCTTAAGGAGGCCCACGATTCTCTATACTCGATCCACCCCCGGGCTGTACCAAGATGTACAAAGACACGAGGGTACGATTACGGTGGGAAAAGATAAGGGAAGATATTGCGGGGTACGTCGCTCGATGCGACACGTGTCAGCGGGTGAAGGCCGAACACCAGAGACCTGCCGGACTGCTACAGCCACTCGAGATACCCACGTGGAAATGGGACGACATCAGTATGGACTTCATTGTGGGTTTGCCACGCACACAGAAAGGGCATGACTCCATATGGGTAATTGTTGATCGGCTGACCAAGGTGGCACACTTCTTACCCGTTAGGACGGACTACCGCGTGAGCCGACACGCGAAGCGTATGTGGAAAATATCCTAAAGCTTCATGGGGCTCCGAGGAGCATTGTGTCGGACGAGAGGGCCACGGTTCACCGCTCAGTTCTGGAAGAGTTTGCATGCTTCCATGGGCACCAAGCTAAACTACAGCACAGCCTTCCACCCCCAGACTGACGGTCAGACAGAGAGAGTAAATCAAGTCCTAGAAGATTTACTAAGAGCCTGTGTGTTGACCTACGGGTCCGATTGGGAAAAGAGTCTATCATATGCCGAGTTCTCATACAACAACGGCTACCGAGCCGCCTTGAAGATGGCTCCTTTCGAAGCCCTGTATGGCGGAAAGTGTCGGACACCGTTGATGTGGTCCGAGGTGGGGGGACGAACCTTTTCGGTCCCACCACCATTGTTGAAGGCGAGGAAAATGTCGCCAAGGTCGGGGAGAACACGAAGGTAGCTCGGAGCGAGCGGAAGAGCTACGCCAACCCGAAACGAAGAGATGTCTCGTTTGAAGTGGGGGATCACGTCTACTTGAAGGTGTCACCCCTCCGAGGCACGAAGAGGTTCCACATCAGGGGAAAGCTGTCCCCTAGGTACGTTGGTCCCTACCCTATTGTGAGTAGGGTCGGGAAGGTAGCTTACCGACTCGAGCTACCTCCGGAGCTTACGGGAGTACATCCGGTGTTCCATGTATCCCAACTTCGGAAGTGTGTGGTCGTCGAGAAGAGAGTGCCAACTCAGGCACTCGACGTCCAGGAAACCCTGGAGTACCTGGAGTACCCGGTTCGGATCCGGACCGGGGCGGAGAAGTCGACCGGGAACTCCACCACGCGCTTCTCGCAAGGTGCTATGTGTCGGTGCGGAATATGGTCCCGACACTAACCAGTAGATAGCGCCGTGGTCTATCCCTCGATGGTCGATGCTAAGTAACAAGTGACACAGAGATTTTATCCTGGTTCCGGCCGAGGGGGCCGTACGTCCAGCAGAGGCGTGCTCGGGGCACTATATTACTTAGCACCGGGGGTGCTTGTAGTGGGGCTGATACAAGCAAGGTGGGAGAGGAAGTGTGGCTCCCAAGTCCCTGGAGGAGTGGCTGAAAATATTGTGGGAGAATGAGTATGAGTACGTGGTGTGTGGTGTTGAGTCTCTCTGTGTGTCCGTCTCCGTCCGTCCCCGCGGGCCGGGGGTTCGCCCCCCCTTTTATAGATCAAGGGGGTGGCGAGTTACATGCACGCCGCGCTATCCAGCTACGTGGGGGTGCACGTGGTGCTACGCTGTAGAGTGGGCGGCCGTCCGGTCGATCTTCACGGCGATCGGCCATCATAGCCGACTTGTACCCGAACGGTGGTGGTTCGAGGGTAGGAGGGCGGCGGATGGTGGTGGCGTCCCCCGATAGGCTTCGAGGGAGGTGCCGACGATGGGCGGTACGGGGCACGGGGAGTAGGCGAACGGCGTTCCTTCCCAACGCGCTTCACGGGGCGGGAGTTGTCGCTAAAGGGTCCGGCGCGCGCCGCACGCGCGGGTACGGCGGCCACGCCGTTACGGTGGCCGGGATGGCGATCCACCGGCCTAGCGCCTCCACCTAACCCCGTAGGGTCACAAGAAAGTGAAATCGAGGGTGCGCCCGGGGCCCCCTTCGAGGGTCCGGTGCGTTAGCCGTGCGTAGTGGGTGCGCGGTGTCACGGGGCGACACCGGTACATGCGCACGGTCCCTCTCCACGGTGGTGGGGATGGGCTCCTCCCCGGGGAGTTGGTGCGGCGGCACCGGGGGCGCGAGCCCGGGCGCATGATGGCGGCTCGCGCCGCCCGTGCCGGGCGTTAAATGCCCGTGTACGGGGGGCCGGTGCACGCGTGCGGGGCGCCCGTGAACGTGGCGGGCCCCGGCCGAGGGCGGGACGTACCCTCGAGCGAGGCGAGACCCGCTCGAGGGGGGAGTGAGCCCTCGAGCGGGGCGGAACCGCTCGAGGGAAGAGTTGCCCCTCGAACGGGGCGGAGCCCACCCGAGGGGGAGCGCGCCCTCGAGCGAGGCGGAGCTTGCTCGAGGGGACTTCTAAGAGGGCCGTCTTGGTGGGCCGTCGGGGTCCCGCGGCGTGGGCCATGTCCTACATCGTTAGTCACCCGCATGATTAGGCTTAGCGTGTTTTGGTGTGGTTGCGGGATTTAAGTGAGGATTTCCCCGTCGTTTAAGGGGACCCCAAGGGCCGTCCCCCGACAGTAGCCCCCGAGCATCGTGGGTTTGCCGTTGAGGCTCACGCGGATGCGGAACCTGCGATGGGACGTTCTTCCCTCCTTGTTTGCGAACGCTTTCCGTGGGGCCGCGCCGGCCGGACCCGCGGGTCTAGCCCCGAAGCACTGCGGGAGCGTGGATGCTCCTGCAGGGGTTAACCGCGAGAATTTTGGTCGAGAGGGCATGGCACATATGCCAACCGGCATCGGTGGTGTTTCGGACGGCTTCGAGGGTGCACGCACTTGCTGGCACTGTCTCCGGCGGGTGCAATTTCAAGGAGGTGTAGCCGTGCGTCAAGCCCCCGAGCCTTGGCCCGTTCGAGGCGATCGGGTCGAGCTTTACGACTTGTTTTCTTACGCACCCTCGCCGTCCCTCCGCGGAACGGAGGGTGAGGTTTCCGCAACCCCCATCGAGCGGGTCGCGGATTGCGGATTCCTCGTCGGCGCGCTAGCGGGTGGTTCAAGTGGACGCCCATGCCCCGTTCGATAAGGGTAGGCTGCGCGGTCGGAGACACGTCCATGGAAGCGCTTGCGTGGGTTTGCTAGGTGGGGCTCGGTCCGTTCGATGGGGACCGAGGGCGCGGAAGCTCTCCCTCGGTGGGACCGATGGGCTCGAGGAACGGCTCGAATGCGCGCGCCCTCGTCGTCCCTAACTGCGATCCGTGGCGCTGTTCGAACCCGTCGAGGGTCGGGCTTCGAACCTCGATCGGTAGGGCCGTGCGGGGCCGTGCACGGGCGGCCCCGTCTTTTCACGTTTGCGGCCGTCGAGGGGGTGCGGGCGAGCCGGCTCTCGAGGCGCCGGTTGGCGGTACGGCGCGGCATGGGCGCTTGCGGTGCTCGCTTTATTCAAGCGAGGCCACGGGCGACCCCCTCACGCGCGTGCCTTTTTTAGAGGGTTGACATTGTCTTGAGCCGGGGGCTCGCGCCGCTCGAGGGTTTTGCGTGGCATGGGTGCCCGCGGTGCACCGCCCTACATCGAGCGAGGTCCGGGCGACCTTCTCACGTCGATATCCCATCGAGGGTTGACGTCATCTTGAGTGGGGGCTCGCGCCGCTCGAGGGTTTTGCGTGGCATGGGTGCCCGCGGTGCCTGCTCTACATCGAGCAGGTCCCGGGCGACCTTCTCACGTCGATATCCCATCGAGGGTTGACGTCATCTTGAGCCGGGGGCTCGCGCCGCTCGAGGGTTTTGCGTGGCATGGGTGCCCGCGGTGCCTGCTCTACATCGAGCAGGTCCCGGGCGACCTTCTCACGTCGATATCCCATCGAGGGTTGACGTCATCTTGAGCGGGGGCTCGCGCCGCTCGAGGGTTCCGCGTGGCATGGGTGCCCGCGGTGCTCGCTCTACATCGAGCGAGGTCCGGGCGACCTTCTCACGTCGATATCCCATCGAGGGTTGACGTCATCTTGAGCGGGGGCTCGCGCCGCTCGAGGGTTCCGCGTGGCATGGGTGCCCGCGGTGCCTGCTCTACATCGAGCGGGTCCGGGCGACCTTCTCACGTCGATATCCCGTCGAGGGTTGCTTTTGTCCGGAGCCGAGGGCTCGCCTCGCTCGAGGGTCCTCCTTGCTTGGCAAGGGACCGGGCATTTAAGTGCCCCGCGGTTGTGGCCGCGGTTTTGCGCGCGGGCGCGTCTTTTTAGGCGCGCGCGGCGCGCGCGCGCGTAGTGGGCGGCGTGGCGGGTGGACGTGACCGCTTCGCCTCGGTCGGCGCGGGTCTTTGCCGTAATGATGGCCCGCCTGCAGTGATGTGGCCGCTGCGGTCGTGGTGGGGCCCGCCCGTCGACGCGATGGAAAGATTCCCTGCAGTTAATGCTAGCGGGGCGTCCGCTCCGGAGAGCTCGCCCGTCGGCCTATAAAGCTGCGGGGAGGAGGGGACGGCGGTTTTTTACCTTGGCATCTCACCATTTTCAGTCCCCCGCCCCTTCGTCTTCCTCTCGCTTTTGCCACCGTGCGGCGTCGCCATTAGCGCCTTCCTTCCGTTCCTTGTCCTCCGCTCTCGTTTTCCTTTGCTTTCTTCATGGCGCTTGCCTCGGCCTCCCCTCACGATCCTGGAGCCGTACGCTTGGGAGAGGTCGACGGTGACCCGGCTGGCCCTTGGCGAGCCGGTCGCCGCCGCCGACCGGCGGCTAATGAAGACGGACGCCGGCGGAGTGGATAGTGCGGCGGCGGCGGACCGCGAGCCCAACCCACGGAGGGGCTACGTGGTGAGCCTCGTCCGCTACCACGAGCGCGGTTTCAACGCGCCGGCGAGCACCTTCATGCGGGCGATGTGCCACTACTACGGGGGTGGAGGCCGCACAACTTCGCCCCCAACGCGATCTCGCGGCGGCCACGTTCGTGGGCGTCCGCGAAGGGTACCTGGGGATCCCCGGTCAGCGGGAGCTGCGGGTTCACCTTTTCCGCGGGGAGCTCGTCACGCGGCCCACGTCGGAGCCGAGGACTCGCCGCGCGGTGCGCGCCGGCCGGGATGTCACTTGCCCCGCGGGGGCAATTCAAGGACACCTACATCCCCCGCACCATGACGACAAACAACGCCGGCCGGGAGCGGGGATGGTTCCTAGCGCAATGCCGAGCCCGGCCTTCCCCCCCTACACCGACCGGGTGTTCAAGGAGAGGCCGACTCCGGGGCTACGGGGTGTCCACGGCCCGACATCGGAGGCGGCGGGAGTCGGTCCCGGCCGCGTTGCGGCGCACGGCGAAGATGGGGCCGAACGCGATGGGCGTCCTTGCCTTCCTCCACCACCGGCGGGTCGTGCCCACGATGGAGAGGCCGCTCCGCATCTTCGAGATGACGAGAGGCGGCCAACCCCGTCGACTCCGGCGAGGTCGCGGATGCTCCCGACGCCCCTCGAGCGGCCGTATGCGCTCACCGGGCGCGGAGCGCCGTCGACACCCGGACGCCGATGCTCGCGGGTCGGACCCCATGGGACATCGAGATGCTCCCCACCGGCCCGCCGGTGAGTTTGGCTCTTAATTTTGTTTTAGTTCTTGGTCTTGTTTACGTCTCCGATGTGTCTTTGGTGCTTCGTGTGCGGCGGTGAACTTCACCATCGCCAAGTCCGTTCCGCCCACCCCCGATTCCCGGGCGCTCGGCGGGCGGCGCGGCGGCGGCGGCGGCGGGGAGCGGGCGGCGCGCAAGAGGGAGCACGCGAGGCGACGTCAAGCACGCCGCGACCGGCGAGCCGCGGAGTACCGGCGACGCGAGGAGCCGGGGCTCTCCTCCCCCGGAGATCGAGGAGCCCTCATCCTCGGAGGAGGACGAGGAGGAAGAGGGCGAGGGGGAGGGCCCCTCCGACGGGTGGCGACTGCGCCCCCGTTGTCGGAACCCGCGCCGGCGTCAAGGGCGGCTTCGCCGGGGGCGGGCGCACCGGCGCCCGCCGCCGGCAATCGACATCGGGCGGCGCGCGCGCGCGGGAGGTACCGGCGTGCGCCACGGAGGCGCGCGTGGTGAGCGCGCCCTGTGCGTGCGTCAAGCGTGCCGCGCGCGGGGGCGAGCGTGCCCGCACGCGCGGCACCATCGTCGGGGGCGCGGCGGCGGGCGTGCCGCGCGCGGCGGCGCCTTCGGGAGGTGCGGCGTCGGGCGCGCCCGCGCACGGGTCGGGCGTGCTGCGCGTGCGGCGGCGCGCGTGGGAGGCGCTACGGCGGGCGCGGCACCGCGCGCCGGCCTCATCCGTCGAGGCCTCGAGGAAAAGGAAGCGGGCCTTTTCCTCCTCGAGGTAGGGGAGCTCGTCTTTTTTTCGTTTGGTTTGATTTATTGATGATTAGGTGCCCTAACCTTACGTCCGTGCACTGCGCGGGTGGTGCCAACCGTTCCTCCTCTTGCGCCGGCCAAGGTGCCGGGAGGACGGACGCGTCGATCCCCACCCGGCGGCGCTCGTCCAAGGGCGTCGCGCCGGGGACAAGCACGGCGGCGGGCGCGAGCTCGCAAAGCCTGGATGGGGCCTCGAGGCCCCGACCGGCGGATCAGCCCGCCGCGGCGTAGCTAGAGGTCGCGGGGGCGGCCGGCGCCGGTCGTCGCGGAGACACGGGCGCGGCGGCGGCCGCGGTGGAGGTGGAGCGGGCGCAACCGCGGGGGCGCCGGTGGACGCGGCATCACGGCCCCGGAGGCGGCGGCCGCGGCGCCGCGCCGGGCGCCGCGGCCGCGGTGGCGCAAGTAGAGGTGCCGGTGGAGGCGGCACGGGCGGCGGCGCCCGCCGTCAATCTGCGGGCGGAGGCGGTGGAGGTCTCGGACGACTCTCCGCCACCCGGGTGGAATCGGTGGGCCGGCTGGCCCAAGAACTCCCCCGAGCCCCGGGGAGGGGGCCCTCGTGAGGCGGCACGAGGGTCACATGGTGGTGGGGGGCGAGGACACGGTGCCGAGGCCTCGTCCTCCGCGCGGCCGCCCCGCCCAGGTGGAGGGGGCCGTCGAGGATCCCCCTGCGTTTGCCGACGCCAGAGGGGAGTAGGAGCTCTGGGGCGAGCTCCGGAGCCATGGCGCCACGCTCAACCACGCGCTGAACGAGGCGCTGCGGGTCCATGGCGGCCCGGCATGGCTCGTCTTCCAGGTACGCCGTGGTTGCTCGCTCTTCTTCCTTTGTTCGTTTGTGTACGCCGCATTCAAGTCTTGGCGCTTATGGGTTTCGATCTCGTGGTCTCCGGGGAGCTTTGCGTCGCGCCCACGACAAGTACGACGCCTTCGACCGGTGAACGCCGAGGTTCACCGGCTCCGGGAGCGGTGCGGCGCCTTCGACGCGCTTGCGGATGCTCTCGGGACGCGGACGGCGGGCCGGCGTGCGGGCGATGGCATGGTGCGACGAGCTCCCGAGAAGTCGGGGCAAGACGCGGCGCGCCGTTCGAGCCTCGGCGGGTCCGCGCGGCCCTCGTCGATCGTGACGAGGCGCGCGCGGCGCGCTCGGACACGGGAGAAGACGCGGACGCCGGCCGCCAAGCGGGAGGCGGAGGTGGCCAACGTCCGCCGCGAGGCCCGGGAGCTCGGGACGTCGCTCGAGGGGGCGCAAGCGCAGCGGCACCGGGCCGAGGAGCGGGCACGTGGGCGCGGAGCGGCGGGCCAAGGAGGCCGACGACTTGAAGGCCGCCCACGATGCCAAGGCCGCGGCGCTCGCCATCGCCGAGGAGCGGCTTCGAGCGGGGAGCGCGCCGCCCGCCAAGGAGCCGAGGGGCGGCTCCGGCGAGAGCGGGGCCGCCCTCATCGACGCCGGGACGGCGCGGGAGCGGGGAGCGCGTCGCTCGCGTGGCGGCGCGAAGTCGTTGGAGGAGCGAACGCCGCGTTCTCCAAGGTCGAGGACGAGGCGCTCACGCTCGGCATCGGCAACGCCAACCGGAGAGGCGGCCCTCGGGAGCAAGGCGAGACCGTCCGGCGTCTCGAGTTGGCGATCGAGTCCGTGCGCCGCAACTTCGAGTCGGAGAGGAAGCAAGTCGAGGGTGAGTTGCTGCCTAACTCCTTGTCTGGTTGGTTTTTCGTTTAGAGGGCTCGCTTCCCCCTTTCTGATTTCTTTTTGTCTTGTCGATTCCAGGCTTGCGCACCGCACTGGGGCACGCGGCTGAGCGGGCGCGAGGCTCGCAGGCTTCCTACAACTCCTCCGAGCAGGAGCTGCGGGAGCTGCGCGATGCGGCCCTCGAGACCCGCCGCGTCGTCGAGGAGGGCGAGGCCCGGGCGGCGGCTCGGCGGCCGGCCGCTGCGCGCCCTTGGCGGCCACGTCACGGAGCGGATGCGCCGGGCGGCCGCACCTAGGCGTCCGGACGGCCCTCGGAGTGGTGCGGTCCCACTACGAGGTCAACTTCGAGGCGCTGGCGGAAGGCTACATCGTTCCCGAGGGTGTCGAGGACGAGGTGGCCATGGAGCGTGTGGACGCGCTTGCCGCCGACGCCGCCGGATCGCTCGCCGAGGCCTTCGAGGAATTCCTCTTCCCCGACGTCGCGGGGCTGCTGCTCCTCCCGCCTGAAAGCAGTTGGGCACTAGGCCCGTTTTTTGATGTGTATCAATATTCTGGCCTCGTGGCCTTTTGTAAATAAACAAGTTGTTTCATGGACATGAGCATTTGCTGTAAATGAAGTCATTTGTCTATCACGCTTTTTGTTTCTCCTTCTTCCTGAGTAGATTCTACTTAGGGGAGTTCGATTTTCGCGGGGGCCGTCGGGTTGGAGGCGAGAGAGAAGGGCCATGTCCACGCGGCGTAGGCTATCTCCGACTCGCACGCTCCTTCCGCCGTGCCGCCGCGCGCCTGTTCGAATCGTGACTCGAGGTTGAAGTAGGAAACAAACTTAGCGTGCATGAGTTGTTTTTATTTTTGCAAAAAATGGGACCATTTTTGGGGGGGTGCCTCCCGCAGTAGCCCCCGAGGGTAACTTGGGTTTCAGGGGAAAGCCGAGTTGCCCTTTTATTAGACTTGGATCGTTTACATAGTTGTCACCAACTGGGGCGTTGGCCATGTAATTTTACAACAGAAAGTACTTGGAAAACCCTAGCTAAGGGTAGAAGCGACGTAGCTGTTGGATGTTCCAAGCGTTGGTGAGCTCTTCACCGTCCTCGTTGGCTAGCTTGTATGTGCCCGGCTTGAGTACCTTCACCACGACGTAGGGTCCCTCCCATGGGGGCGATAGCTTGTGGCGCCCTCGGTTGTCTTGGCGCAGCCTTATGACCAAATCCCCTTCGGCCGAAATCCCTTCGACGTATCTTGCGTGCCTGATAGCGTCGTAGGGACTGTTGATACCTCGCGGAATGCATCAAGGCTACAAGGCGTGCCTCGTCCAGCTGGTCCAGCGAGTCCTCGCGGGCTCGCTGGTTAGCATCCTCGTTGTAGCTTCGAACTCTGGGCGATCCGTATTCCAAGTCCGTGGGGAGGACGGCCTCCGCGCCATGGACTAGGAAAAACGGGGTGAACCCGGTGGCTCCGCTCGGGGTGGTCCTTAGGCTCCACACAACCACCGGTAGTTCTTGGAGCCATTTTCGCCCGCATTTGTTGAGCCGGGTCGAAAATTCGGGCTTAAGGCCTTGCGGGATCATGCCGTTGGCACGCTCCACTTGGCCGTTGGTACGTGGGTGTGCCACGGCCGCCCAATCCACACGGATGTGGAATTTGTCACGAGAACTCCAAAAACTTCCGGCCCGTGAAGCGGGACCCATTGTACGTGATGATGGAATTTGGCACTCCAAAGCGGTAGACGATGTCGGTGAAGAAGGTTACCGCCTTTGCTCGCCCTTAGATTCGTGATGGGGCGCACCTCCACCCACTTGGAGAACTTGTCAATCGCGACTAGCAAGTGGGTGAAGCCCCCGGGCGCCTTCCGCGAGCGCCCGACGATGTCCAGCCCCCACACGGCGAATGGCCATGTTACGGGGATGGTTTGCAGGGCATGGGCGGGCAAGTTGGACTTGCGGGCGTAGAACTGGCACCCCTCGCGGTGCGCACGATCTCGGCGGCGTCGGCGGCCGCGGTCGGCCAATAGAAGCCCACGGCGGAACGCGTTGCCGACGAGGGTGCGAGGCGCGGCGTGGTGGCCACAGATCCCCGCGTGGATGTCCCTTAGGAGCTCGCGCCCCTCGGGAATGGGTACACACCGGCCGTAGGATGCCCGAGGGCGGCGCGCTTGTACGGCTCGCCGTCGACGAGGGTGAAAGATTTGGCCATCCCGGCGATGCGCCGGCCGCGGCCGGTCCACGGGGAGTTCCCCTCGAGCGATCCAGGCGACGTATTTTTCGCGCCAGTCCTCTTGGGCGGGGGCCGGCTCGATGTCCATCGCGTCGGCCTCGTGGGAGCCGTACGCCTCGAGGAGGGAGAGCACGTACGCCTCGCTCGAGGGGTCCTCATCCATGGGTTCCGCACCCGCCGGATTCGAGGGAGCCCCCGAGGGTCCGTCATGACTCGAGGGGGTGGGGCTCGAAAACGACCGGGGGCTGCGCGATGTCGCGCGCGAACGCGTTCGGGGGGAACGGTGATCCGCCGGGACGCAATCTTCGCCGGTTCGTCGCACTCCTCGTTGTACCGGCGGGGCACATGGTTAAGCTCGATGCCGTAGAACTTGTCTTCGAGGGCCCGCACGGCTTTGCAGTAGGCCTCCATCTTGTCGTCGTGGCGGCTCGCGTTCTTCATGACACGATCGATCACGAGCTGCGAGTCCCCCCGCACGTCGAGGCGCTTGACGCCTAACTCAATGGCGATTTTGAGGCCACAGAGGAGGGCCTCGTATTCAGCCATATTGTTGGACGCGGGGAAGTGGAGGCGCACCGCGTAGCGCATGTGTTCCCCGAGGGGCGACACGAAGAGCAGGCCCGCGCCTGCTCCCGTTTTCATCACTGAGCCGTCGAAGAAGAGAGTCCAGCACTCTGCTTGGATTTGTGGGGGCGGCAGCTGCGTGTCCGTCCACTCGGCGACGAAATCCGCCGAGGATTTGCGATTTGATGGCCTTGCGTGGGGCGTAGGCGGCGTCTCGCCCATCAGCTCCACGGACCACTTGGCAATCCTGCCGGCGGCGTCAGGGTTGCGGATGATTTCTCCTAGCGGAAAGGAGGAAACCACCGTGACCGGGTGGGCCTCGAAGTAGTGGCGGAGCTTGCGCCGCGCAAGGACTACCGCGTACGGCAACCCCGGACACGGGGGTAGCGCGTTTTCGTGTCCGACGGGACTTCGACGATGTAATAGACCGGCCTGCGTACGGGGCAAGGCGTACCCTTCCTCCGTGCGCTCTACGACGATCACGGCGGCGACCACACGGGTGGTTGCGGCCACGTAGGCGTGCGGGGGCTCGCCGTCTCGCGGCGGCGTGAGGATCGGGGCGTGCGTCGGAGACGCCTTCGGCTTGTCGAGCGCGTCCCGGGCCTCGGCGGTCCAAGAGAAGCGCTCGTGCTTCTTAAGCAGCCGGTAGAGGGGTAGGCCCTTCTCGCCGAGCCGCGAGATGAAGCGGCTAAGGCGGCGAGGCACCCCAACACCTTCGCACCCCTTTGAGGTCCCGGGATCGGACCCATTCGCTCGAGGGCTGCGACCTTTTTAGGGTTGGCCTCGATTCCCCGGCGGGAGACAATGTATCCTAGGAGCATGCCTCGCGGCACTCCAAAGACACATTTTTCGGGGTTTAGCTTGACCCCGTTGGCCCGTAGGCGGTTGAACGCGACGTCAAGGTCGCCAACCAGTCGTCCGCCTTCTCGGTCTTTACGACGATGTCGTCTACGTACGCTTCGACCGTCGGTCCAATGTGGTCCCCAAAAACGTGTTGCATGCAACACCGATATGTTGCACCCGCGTTCCGAGGCCAAATGGCATCGTGACGCGACGAACGTCCCGAACGGTGTGATGAACGAAGTCGCGAGCTGGTCGGACTCCTTCATTTTTATTTGGTGGTACCCGGAGTAAGCATCAAGGAAGCAAAGCAATTCACACCCGAGTTGTTGAGTCAATGAGCGATCAATGTGTGGCAAAGGAAAAGGAACTTTAGGACATGCTTTATTAAGACTAGTGTAGTCTACACACATCCGCCACTTCCCATTCTTTTTTCTTTACAAGCACGGGGTTTGCTAGCCACGTAGGGTGGAACATCTCCTTGATGAATCCGGCCTCGAGAAGCTTCCCGCGGCTCCGCTCCGATCGCCCGTCGCCGCTCCTCGTCGAAGCGGCGCGGCCGTTCTTGCACGGCGCGGGCATTTGGCGAGATGTCAAGGGAGTGCTCGGCGACTTCCCTCGGGATGCACGGCATATCCGAGGGGCTCCACGCGAAGATGTCGGCGTTGGCGCGGAGGAATTCGACGAGCACCACTTCCTATTTGGGGTCGAGGGTGGAGCCGACCCTCAACACCTTGCCCTTGGGGCCGACGGGTCGAGGGGGACCCCCTTGGTCTGCTCCGCAGCCTCGAAGGTGCCGGCGTGCTTGGCGGCGGGGTCGAGGTCTTCGTTGACCATCTTTTCCAGCGTGTTCACCAGCGCTTCGTCCAGCGCCAGCGCCTCTGCGTGCTCCACGCACTCGACGTCGCAGTCGAACGCGTGCTCGATGGATGACCCGACGGTGATGACGCCGTTTGGCCCCGCATCTTCATCTTCAGGTAGGTATAATTGGGGACCGCCATGAATTTGGCGTAACAGGGTCGCCCAAGTATAGCATGGTAGGCCCCCTTGAACCCCACCACCTCGAAGGTGAGGGTCTCCTTGCGGAAATTCTTTGGGGTGCCAAACCAAGGCGGCGGATCGATGCGCCGGAGGGGCTGGACCCGCTTGCGGGCGCGATGCCATGGAACGGCTTCGTGCCGGGCCGCAGCTGGTCCGGCCCGTCCCCATGAGGCGCAACGTGTGCGCGTAGAGGATATTGAGGCTGCTGCCTCCATCCATGAGGACCTTCGAGAACCGGGGCGTTCCCGATGATGGGATCAACCACCCGGCGGGTGCGGCCGGGTTGGGGACGCGGTTCGGGTGGTCCTCCCGGCCGAAGGTGATGGCATTCTCCGACCAATTGAGGAAGGACGGAGGAGCCCTTTCCGCGGCGAGGACTTCGTGCCTCTCCTTCTTGCGGCGGCGCGTCGACATGTCGACGGTTGGCCCCCGAAGATGAGGAACACGTTTTCGACGGCGGGGAAGCCACCCGCGTCGCCGTCGCCCCGTCTTTCTTGGCCTCTGCCTCCTTCACGGCGGCACGGCCATAAAACTTCTTGAGCATATCGCACTGCTCAAGGGTGTGGTTCACCGGAGTCTTGTGGTAGGGACATGGCTTTTTCAGCATGTCGTCGAACACCCCCGGACCTCGAGGGGCCGGTCGAGGGCCCCGTCGAGCCGGGTCAACAGCAAGGGCCTCGGCATTGCCGCCGTCGCGCCCCTGCTCGCGCGCCTCGCGGCGCGGCTTCTTCCCCTTCTTGCCCCGCTTGTCATTGCGGTGCAGCTCCTTGGACTTGCTGCCCTCCGCGGGCGCATCCTCCGGGCGCTTGCCCTTTTTGCCGTCGAAGATCGCCCCCACGGCCTCCTCACCGGAGGCGAAGCTGGTGGCGATGTCGAACAGCTCGTTGGAGTCCGCAGGCGGGCTGCGTCCCAGTTCGCGCACGAGGTCCCGGCACGTGGTGCCCTCGAGGAAGGCGTGCACGATCTCGGACTGCGCCACGGCGGGGAGCTGCGTGCGGCGCTTGGAGAAGCGCGTATGAAGTCCCGTGGCGACTCGCCGGGCTTCGTGTGCGGGAGCGGAGGTCCCGGGAGTTCCCGGGCGCACGTACGTGCCACGGAAGTTGCCCACAAACGTGTGGACCGGGTCGTCCCGGTTGTGGATTTGGCTAGAGGGCAAGTGCTCGAGCCATGTCGGGCCGCGTCGCCCCGGATGCGGGGGCAAGTTGCGGATGATGACCTCGTCACTTGGTGGCCCCGCCCGGCGGCAAGCCAAGCGGTAGTCATTAAGCCACACGTGGGGGTCCGTCTCCCCGTTGTACTTGACGATGGTCGAGGTTTGGCGGAAGCGTTGGGGGAACGCGCGCCGCGCGGATCTCCCGGCCGAACACTCGGGTGCCGGAGGGCTCCGGCGTCGGGGAGCGATCCTCACCGCCTGTCGTAGCGCCCACCCCTTCGAGGGTGGTAGCCCCTGGCCGCTCGTGCGTCCGCCCTACTCGTGCGTCCGGCATTGATGACGTTGCGGGCGTCGCCATCTAGCGCCTGCGTGCGTCAGGAGCCGTTCCTTGGCCGGCGTGCGCCCTTGGTCGGCGGGTTGCCCCGCCGGTCCCCCTGCGTGCACGGAGGGTTCGCCTCCGGTGCGGCTTCGTCGCCCCTCGCGTCTCCCTTGTTGGCGGATGCGCGAGGCCGAGCTCTCGGCCGCCGGACGGCCGCTTGCTCGATGAGGGTTTGCACCTCGCGATGCGGGTCTCGAGCCTCGGGGGTCGAGGGCGCGGCATGGCGCGCGGCAACGTCGCGGCGGCGATGAGCTTTTGGCTCGCCCGCGGGGGCGCGTCCGCGTTGTCGACGTTGGGGACGGTGTTGATGCGGTCGCGGACTGTCGGCCTAGCTCCCCGCGCGCGTTCGCCACGCGCGGAGGCCTCCCCGCCATTGAGGGCGCGGAGCGGCCGCACCGTCCGGTATTCCTCCGCCGGCTTTGCCTCGAGCTCGCGGGCTTGGGCCGGCGTGCGTCGGCGTCGGCCCCCGGCGGGAGCGCTTGGCCCCGTGGCCATGCGCGCGGTGATCCCTAGGGTAGGGGTGATCTCCCCATCTCCGGCGCCCGCCGCCGCCGGCGGCGTTGGCCGGGTCGTTGGTGATGACGGCGTAACACTCCCGCGCGCGGGGTCGTAGCTCCCGGTCTTGGAGTCGTCGGAGCGGCCAAACCGGTAGTCCGTGGCGTCGAGGAAACGCCCCTCGAACGCGGCCCCGGATCCGGCACGCGCGAGATGTCCCCACTCCGCGTACCGTGGCGGTTGGCGGGTGGCAACGCGTCAATGGAGCCTAGGGACGATTCGTCGGCCATTGAGGCACCGAAATCCTCGGCGACGAAGACGTGGTGACCGGGCGGGACCGGCGCATCGTGGTGTTGACGTTGTTGTTGTTGTAGGCCGTCGTAGCGCCACGCGGCCCGATGGGGATGCGCGGTCGGAGACCGCAAGCGGTCCCGCCGGGGCGGTGGCGGTTGTCGTAACGGTGGGCGCGTCGCGGCGGATGGCGGCACGCTCGGCTTGCCGCCGCTCGGACCGGGCCCGGCGCGAGACGCAGCCCCCGGAGCGACGACGGCGTCGCGGTGTCGATGGACCCGCGGCATCCGTGCCCACGGGCGCCTGCGCCGTAGTGGTGCGTGCGGCGGAGACCAGAGCGGACCTGGCCTGGCGCTGCGCGCGGAGCTCCTCACGGTTGGTGAGGCGCATGAGATAGCCGTTCCCCGTGGCCTGAAAGTTCAGGTCCCCGAAGCGGATTTCGAACCCGGCTGGGAGGGGGTCCGAGCTACCCATGCAGTAACGGGTACCACGGTACTCAGTGCGGATCACCATGGAGGGAGTTGGCGGAATGACCTTAGGCGCTCGCTTGCCCCACGGTGGGCGCCAACTGTCGGTGCGGAATATGGTCCCGACACTAACCAGTAGATAGCGCCGTGGTCTATCCCTCAATGGTCGATGCTAAGTAACAAGTGACACAGAGATTTTATCCTGGTTCCGGCCGAGGGGGCCGTACGTCCGACGAGAGGCGTGCTCGGGGCACTATATTACTTAGCACCGAGGGTGCTTGTAGTGGGGCAAATACAAGCAAGGCGGGAGAGGAAGTGTGGCTTCCAAGTCCCGGAGGAGTGGCCGAAGATATTGTGGGGGAATGAGTATGAGTACGTGGTGTGTGGTGTTGAGTCTCTCGTGTGTCTGTCTCCGTCCGTCCCCGCGGGCGGGGGTTCACCTCCCCCTTTTATAGATCAAGGGGGCGGCGAGTTACATGCACGCCGCGCTATCCGGCTACGTGGGGGTGCACGTCGTGCTACTGCGTAGAGTGGGCGGCCGTCCGGTCGATCTTCACGGCGATCTCGGCCATCATGGCCGACTTGTACCCGAACGCAGTGGTGGTTCGAGGGTAGGAGGGCGGCGGATGGTGGTGGCGTCCCCCGATAGGCTTCGAGGGAGGTGCCGACGATGGGCGGTACGGGGCACGGGAGTAGGCGAACGGCGTTCCTTCCCAACGCACTTCACGGGGCTGGAGTTGTCGCTACGGGGGGTCCGGCGCGCGCGCGCACGCGCGGGTACGGCGGCCACGCCGTTACGGTGGCCGGGATGGCGATCCACCGGCCTAGCGCCTCCACCTAACCCCCGTAGGGTCACAAGAAAGTGAAATCGAGGGGTGCGCCGGCCCCCCTTCGAGGGTCGGGTGCGTTAGCCGTGCTTGTAGTGGGTGCGCGGTGTCACGGGGCGACACCGGCCGTGCACGCACGGTCCCTCTCCACGGTGGTGGGGATGGGCTCCTCCCCGGGGAGTTGGTGCGGCGGCACGGGGCGCGAGCCCCGGGTGCATGATGGCGGCTGCGCTGCCTGTGCGGTGGCGTTAAATGCCGTGTACGGGGGCCGGCGCACGCGTGCGGGGCGCCCGTGAACGTGGCGGGCCCCCGGCCGAGGGCGGGACGTACCCTCGAGCGAGGCGAGACCCGCTCGAGGGGGAGTGAGCCCTCGAGCGGGGCGGAACCGCTCGAGGGAAGAGTTGCCCCTCGAACGGGGCGGAGCCCGCCCGAGGGGGGGAGCGCGCCCTCGAGCGAGGCGGAGCTTGCTCGAGGGGACTTCTAAGAGGGCCGTCTTGGTGGGCCGTCGGGGTCCCGCGGCGTGGGTCGTGTCCCGCATGGTTAGTCACACCGCATGATTAGGCTTAGCGTGTTTTGGTGTGGTTGCGGGATTTAAGTGAGGATTTCCCCGTCGTTTAAGGGGACCCCAAGGGCTGTCCCCGACACTATGGAGTAATCACTCCGAGCGCGAAGCTACGTGGGAGAAGGAGTCGGCGTTGAGGGGAGAAATACCCTCATCTCTTCGAAACGGAGGTAACTTCTTAATCTCGGGGACGAGATTCTTGTGAGGGGGAGTTCGTAACATCCTTAGTTTTGACTTGAGTTCAAAATGGTAAATTTCGAAAACTTGAATTGAAGTTGAGTGCTCATGATTCGAATAAGAGTGTCTTCTCGTTTCTTTCCCCAAATTCCTAGATTTAGTTTTGGCTTCGACGATGCTTTTAGGACTTATAACCTGCTCGTGTGGAAATTTGGTTCTTCATTTGAATTTTTATTTGAGTTTTGTTTGAGTAGGTTCAAATTTGAATTTGAATTCAAATTTGAATCCATTGTATAGCCTAGAAGAAAAGGAAAAGCATCCTATGCTTAGCAAGAGTCGCCAACCACCTTTTCCACCCAGGCGTCACTTTGAGCCCAACCGCGGCCCGGCCCAACCACCGCCGCGGCCTCCACCTACCACGCGTGGCCGCTCGTCGCCGACAAGAGGGCCCCACACCGCGTCACCCGGGGCCGCGCCGACGCCACCGCGTCATCCCCTACCTCGCCGCTTTGGCCGACGCCCAAAGCAAAAGCGGCGCACCGGCCGCGGGCCTCGCCGTCGCGGCGTGCCCCACGCTCCCCCGCGCATCCGGGCCGTCCGCGTGTCCCGTGCCCGCGCCGCCTTATTTAAAGCCGCCGCCGAGCCCCCGGCGGAGCTCCCAACCCTAGCCGCACCGGGGGAGTCGCCCCCGACCGCCCACACCGTTCCGTGGGAGGAGAAGGAGGGAAGGAGGTGAAGGAGGTGGAGAGGAGCCGCCCGCGCGGGAGAGCCGTACGCCGCGAAGACCGAGGCCACCCGTGGGAGGAGCCGGACCCGCCGTGAACGCCCTCCGCCTCTACTTCTTCTTCCCCGACGACGCGCCGCCGCCTGCTTCCTCTTCCTCCTCGCCGGCAAGCCGCACCGCCTCACTTCTCCGACGCGCTCCACTTCGGCCAGTGGCCACAGAGGTGACGACGCCCGTTTCTTCCCTCTTGTGGACGCCACGGCCATCGAGCCGAGGCAGAACGCCCGATGCTCCGCGCCGCCGCGCCGCCGCCGGTGATGCCGGCCATCGAGCCCGGCCGGGACGCGTTTTCTTGCGAGGTGCCGCCGCCTTCACCAACGCACGCGTTCCGTCCGCCTAGCCCTAGCCCCTCTAGCCGCAGGGGAGCCGCTCCGTCTTGGCCGCCGTCGCGCCGTGTCGGTGCGTTCGCGTCGCGTCGTGTTCGCGTTCGCGCGCACCCGTGCGGGCCGCGACGCCCTTGCGCCCGGGTGCACCCCGGGCACACGCGCACGCCCATCCGGGGACAAGGTCGCGCCTTCGACCCCTGCTCTCTTACGTCTGTCCTCGCGCGCCGCCTTCCGGGCGCCCGCGTCGCCCCGGCCTTGCCGTGGCCGAGCAAGCCGCGCACGCGGTCTCCCCGGCCTTGCCTTGCCGGGAGCCCGCGGACGCCGTGCTCGTCGCCGCCCATGGCGCCGAGCCGGGCTCCGCCATGCACCACGGCGACGCCCCGTCGCGATCCCAATCCCGCGTTCCGCTTGGAGAAGCCCGACGCGCGTGCGCACCCCCCGTGCACGCCGTCCCCCTTCGCACCGCCGCGCCCGCGCGCGAGCCGGGTTCCAGCCCTATCGCCGCGCCGCCGCCGCGCCCACGCCGGCGATGGCCGCGCGCAACGCCCCCTAGCCCGTCCTAGCGCCCTCCGAGCCCAAGCAACCCGAGGGGAGCCCCCGTAGGCACACCTCGCCGACCGGCCCGCCCGAGCCGCCGTGGAGCCCGCCGCCGGCGAGGTCATCCCGTGCCGCCGTTGTAAAACCCCGGATTTTCATAGAAAACCCGAATCCTCGTACCATCGCGATAGTCCCTGGATCGGTGGCTATCGCGTACGTAACGTCTCACGCGAGTGATACACAAAGTCATACATCGCATCACATAAAGTTAATAGTACATTAATTTATTACATGTCCATAATGGAGTACATCATTACAAGCCTCTTGGCTGAATCAGAGTGAAAATTCTACGCAGCGGTAGCTATCTTCTCAGAAGGGTCTCCATCTTTATTCTTCCCGCCACAGGCAACTCGAGCGAAGCGACGTATCCCTCAGTCGTACCATCCGTCGGCGTTGCAGTCGAAGTCGGACTCGTACCCTGCACACCCAAAGTCTATCCCCAAGGAGCGGGATAGGTCCACGTCACCAACCGTATGCAGCTTTAAGTGGCCTATTATCTAAAGGGGAAAAGAGAGTAGACAAGGAATCGGCGGGGTTTCCTAAGCGACGACGAGCAAAGTATAAACAAGGTATCTCCAACAATATCCCAAAACCCAAGTCTCTCAACACATCCGGATCCATCCGGTCACCCGGAAGACCCGTCCCAACTCCTACTCTCGTCTAGGGGCGATGCGAGAACTTCCTCTCCTCGCACCTCAATGATTACAACCGGATCAACGAGGTAGATGGAGCCTCTCTCCTCTAGCCGGCTATAACCACGGCTCACCACACTCTCATCTATAAGGGGGAGGTAGAAATCCCAAAACATGAGGATCAAGTACGTCTTCTAGGCAGTGTCCATAACCGAGGACGCGGCTATAGCTATAGATCGAACAACTGCGAGAGCGTGTACACACCGTACCCATCCGGAATGGTACCGCCGGTGTACGGCCGACCGTGCCCATCCTACCGGCGAACTCTCGGTAGTTACGTACCCACCACCGCATCCGGCCCTCAAAGCGGTCCTCTCCGCGGTGAAGGACGGCCCGGAACCGTGAAATGCTCCCGTGTGGCCACACGGGAGACGCTCCGAGAGGGTGGTCTCACCTCCACCGCTCCCCCACGGATACCCTCTATCCTTCCTAGGCGGGTATGGTTCCGCACTTGCCGAGCTCAACTCGGCCCTATCCCCACTCTCGGCGGGGTGGTGTGTACGATGTCCTATAAACAAGTTGATCCACTCGATTTCGGACCGGGCGAGCTCATGTCCTCCAAGCGCACGAAAACCCCAACACCTAGGCTCCGAAAACCGTAACGGGAGGGTTGCAGCGAGGAGTGCACCCCTATCCCCGATCCCCGGATCGGTTGTTTCGAGCTCACCCCCGCCAAAGTACCCAAAACGCCTTCTCCTGCCGGTTTTTACCCCACACACGCCAAGAACCACTACTCCCATCCCAACACATGCATCGCGAAGCTCGGCGCACATCCACGCCCACATAAACATATATAGTAGTAGTAGGACAATCAAGGACAGGGTAAATAAAGAGGCAGTGCAAGGTTCATCAACATGCATTCATAAAGTAAAGCGCTAGCAATACTACTCAGCAATGCCTAATGGGTAGTCAGAATCGGTCGGGCGTGAACCTGGGGTCGGGTAGTCCTCCGCGGCGAAGTCGTCGGCGTAGTCGTACTCCTGACTCAGCTCTCCGGCTCCTCCTGCTCCTAGTAGCGCGAAAAAGAAAATAAACAGCGGTCCTATTGCAACTCAAATCCAAGTAAGAGCAATTAAGATCCAAAATGGGAACAAACACTATCCCAACCCGTAGTTTAAGATTTTAGAAATTTTCTGGAAAAGGTTTCGTAATTTTTGGAGCTAAAATGGATTTTCTAGGATTTTTGGAAGGGAAAAGGAATTTTCTGGAATTTCTAACTAAAAGAAAACTCCTCCCTTTTTCCGGCCGGCCGCACGGGATCCCCGGATCCCGGCTGCGGCCGGGGTCCCCGTGGCCCGCGGTGGGGGCTTGGCTTCCCCGCGGCCGGCCGCGGCCGATCCGGCGGCGCCGGTGCGGGCGGCCGCGGTGTGGGCCTCTCGTGCGGCTAGGATCCTGAGTGGCGGGCCGCATTTGATCCGGGGGATCTCTCGCGGCCACGCGCGCATGTGGGCACATCCGCGCCCGGGCTTGTTCCCCCTGCCCGGTGACGGCGGGGTCGCCGGCTCGGTGAGAAGGACGGCGGTGCGTCGGGCCTCGTCGGCGGTGGCGGCCTCGGTGCGCAGGGCGGGCGGGCGCTCCGCGCGAGCTTCTCGGGGGGGGGGGTAGGAAAACGCTAGGGTGGCGGGGTACGGCCGTGCGCGGCGGTCGCCGGTGCGGGTGCGGCGGCGGCGCGGCGCGGCGGTGTGCGGGGGGTTTTTCCCTCTCGTGGGCACGGCGGTTGGAATGGGGGTGAGCGTGCACGGGGTTCGCTAGAGGGTGCGGGGCAATCCCCGGCGGGGCTTCGGTTCGAGCTTGCGATGGCGTCGCGGCGGCGCCACGGCATGGGCGGCGGCGCGGCGAGAGTCGCCGGCGACGACCCCAAATCGATATCCGGTGGCCCAAATCGGTCGCGACGGAACCTACGGGCGCGAACTCGCATTAGGGCGGGGCTTTCCCCTCTTGGGTTCCCCGGAACGGCTCTCGCCCTCCGCGGCAGAGCTCGGGCCGGCGGCGGCGCACGGTGCGGGCACGGCTCGGCCCGAGGTGGCCCGTGCGTGCGTGCGCACGGTGTTCGGTGCGTCGAGGCGGTTGAGGTGCCGGGCTCGTGTGGGCGGAACGTGTTCGCGCGCGTGCGAACGGAACCGAGCCGGCCGGCGGCGCGGCGCTCGGGAGCTCGACGGCGGCGCGACGCGCGTCGGGCGCGCGAGGACGGTGCGGTACGGAAAGAAAAGGGAAACGGCGGCGAGAGCGCGCGCGCTTGCGGTGACGGCGGCGGTGGCACTGCGAGAGACACGCTTCCCGGCTGGCACGATGGCCGGCATCACCGGCGGCGGCGGCGCGGCGGCGAGGTCGGCACGGCGTGCGCAAGGGGGCCGCGGCTCGAAGGCCGGGTCAACCACAGAGGGCGAGGGGGTTTGCCTCACCTTGGTGGCCACGGGCCGACGTGCAGACGGCGGTGAAGATTGGTGGCGCAGAGATGAGGACGGAGGCGGCGCGGGGTAGAGGTGGCGGCGTGGTACGGCGGCGCGAGGCAGAGGAAGCAGGGGCGTCGCGGTTCTTGGCTTCGCGGCGTCCTCGGGCTCCCACGTGCAGTCCTCCGGCTTCGCGAGGTCTCCGGCGAGCTGGCGGTGGGCCTGTGGGTCTCCTTCTCCCCTCCTCCTCCTCCTTCTTCTCCGGCGGGCAGTGGCAGAGCGGAGTGGGGAGGACTCCCCGTGGCGGCTAGGGTTGGGGCTGCCCCGAGGTGCGGCGGCGGCCTTCTTATAGCGCATGGCGGGACGCGGGACGCGTGGACGGCGCGGATCGCGCCGGCGGGCGCGGACGGGCGGCGGGCGAGCGGGGGCGGCGGCCGATGCCCGGCGACGTCGCAAAGCGCAAAGGGAAAAGCAAAAGGAAGGGGGGTGACGGGGGGGAAGACGGGCGACGCCGGGGCGGCGTCACACGGGTCCCCTGTCGGTGTCCCGGGGTGGTCGCGGTAGGTGGGAGGCGGGCCGGCGCTAGGCCGGGCCGTGTTGGGCCGGAAAGGGAAAAGAAGGGGGGTGTCGCGGCGTGCGGGGAAAAATAGATGGAGGTGGCCCAACGGACTTCGAGATCTTGGGCTGCGGCCCACGTGCTATCCCCCTTTTCCTTTTCCATTTTCTTCCAAACTCCTTTTTAAATTAGATTCAAATTTGAATGCAGATTCAAATTTGAATTCCCACTCAAATAAATTCCAAATAAAACCAATAGAACTCCAAGTTTCTCACACTAACATTTTTATATCTCCTAGGAATTTTCATTTAGCTCAAAATAAATCTAGGAATTAAGGGAGAGAAGAAGAAGACAACCTTATTCGATTTACGAGCACTCCAATTCAATCCAAGTTTGTTTTTGAAATCCGACATTTGAATGCAAGTCAAAACTAGGGATGTTACAGAACTCCCCCCCTCACAAGAATCTCGTCCCCGAGATTAAGAAGTTACCTCCGCTTCGAAGAGATGAGGGTATTTCTCCCTCATTGCGACTCCTTCTCCCAGGTGGCTTCGCGCTCGGAGTGATTACTCCGAGCACCTTGCGAAGCGCGTGGTGGTGTTCCTGGTCGACTTCTCCGCCCAGTCCGGGATCCGAACCGGGTACTCCAAGTACTCCGGGGGTTTCTGGACGTCGAGCGCCCGAGCGGGCACTCTCTTCTCGACGACCACACACTTCCGAAGTTGGGAAACATGGAACACCGGGTGAACTCCCGCAAGCTCCGGAGGTAGCTCGAGTTTGTAAGCTACCCTCCCGACCTTGCTCACAATAGGGTAGGGCCCAACGTACCTAGGGGACAGCTTCCCCCTGATGTGGAACCTCTTCGTACCTCGGAGGGGTGACACCTTCAGGTAGACGTGATCCCCTACCTCAAACGAGACGTCCTTCCGTTTTGCGTCGGCATAGCTCTTCCGCTCGCTTCCGAGCTATCTTCAGGTTCTCTCGCACCTTGGCGACATTTTCCTCGGCCTCAACAATAGTGGCGGGACCGAAAAAGGTTCGCTCCCCCACCTCGGACCACATTAGCGGTGTCCGACACTTTCTGCCATACAGGGCTTCGAACGGGGCCATCTTCAAGCGGCACGGTAGCCGTTGTTGTAGGAGAACTCGGCATAGGACAGGCTCTTTTCCCAGTCTGATCCATAGGTCAACACACAAGCTCTCGGCAAGTCTTCTAATACCCGATTCACCCTCTCGTCCGACCGTCCGTCCGTGGGTGGAACGCCGTGCCGTAGTTCGGTCGGGTGCCCATAGAAGCGTGTAAGCTCTTCCGAACCGAGCGGTGAAGCGGGGCCCTCGGTCGACACAATGCTCCTCGGAGCTCCATGAAGCTTCGGGATGTTGTCTACATACGGTTCCGCAAGTCGGCTTACGCGGTAGTCCGCCCTAACCGGTAAGAAATGTGCTACCTTGGTCGGCCGATCAACAATCACCCATATGGAGTCATGCCCTTTACGTGTGCGCGGCAACCCCACAATGAAGTCCATGCGATATCATCCCACTTCCACGTGGGTATCTCGAGCGGTTGTAGCGGCCGGCGGGCCTGCGGTGCTCGGCCTTCACTCGGCCGACACGTGTCGCATCGAGCGACGTATTCAGCAATGTCTTCCCTCATCCTCTCCCACCAAAACCGTACCTTCAGGTCTTTGTACATCTTGGTACAACCAGGGTGGATCGAGTACCGAGATTCGTGGGTCTATTTAAGGATCAAGTCCCGAATCTCCTTGTCTTGAGGCACGCAGATGCGGTCCTTCAGCCACAGTGTACCCTGCTCGTCGAGGCGATAGTCAGCTGCTTTGCCATTCTCCATCAGGCGCTTCACCTCTTGGATCTCAGGGCACTCCTTCTGAGCTTGGCGGATCAGGTCCTCAAGTGTGTATTTTACCCGCAACTGGTTCAACTGCCCCTCCTCCACAATCTCTAAGCTCAGCTTTTCCAGCTCCTCATGCAAGGCTGGCTGTTCTTCTCGCACCATCAGGTTGTTGCAGTAGTGCTTGCGGCTCAGAGCGTCGGCCACGACGTTTGCCTTACCAGGGTGGTAGTGAATGCTCAGGTCGTAGTCCTTAATCAGCTCTAGCCATCTTCTTTGCCTCAGATTCAACTCCGACTGGGTGAAGATATACTTCAGACTCTTGTGATCCGTGTAGATGTCGCACTTGTTTCCCATCAGGTAGTGCCTCCATATCTTCAACGCATGAATGACAGCGGCTAGCTCTAGGTCGTGTGTCGGGTAGTTCTCCTCATGCTTCCTTAATTGTCGTGAAGCGTAAGCCACTACCTTGCCTCCTTGCATCAACACGCAGCCAAGTCCTTGCCTTGACGCGTCACGGTACACCACGAAATCCTTGCTCGCGTCGGGCGGGGGTCGGGACCGGGGTAGTGGTGAGACGAGTTTTGAGCTCCGGAAAGCGGCTTCACACTTGTCCGACCACACATACGGCGTGTTGCTCTTCAACAGCTCTGTCATGGGCTTGGCGATCTTGGAGAAGTTCTCGATAAACCGGCGGTAGTACCCGGCCAAACCGAGAAAACTGCGGATCTCTGTCACGGACTTCGGTGACTGCCACTTCGATACGGCCTCAATCTTGCTCGGATCTACAGCAACTCCTTTAGCTGACAACACATGACCCAGAAACGCGACTTCCTCCATCCAGAACTCACACTTGCTGAACTTGGCGTATAACTGATGCTGCCTGAGCTTCCCCAGCACGATCCTCAAGTGCTCCTCGTGCTCCTCTGCTGTCTGGGAGTAGACCAGTATATCGTCAATGAAGACGACGACACACTTGTCTAACTCATCCATGAAGACCTTGTTCATCATGTTCATGAAGTATGCCGGGGCATTGGTGAGGCCAAACGACACGACTGTGTACTCATACTGCCCATATCTGGTCACGAATGCTGTCTTGTGGATGTCCTCCGGGCGGATCTTCATCTGGTGATAACCCGACCGGAGATCGATCTTGCTGAAGTACTTGGCTTGCCTCAGCTGGTCCATCAAATCGTCAATCCTGGGCAGCGGATACTTGTTCTTGATGGTCACCGCGTTCAAGGCACGGTAGTCGACGCACGGACGTTGCGTCCCATCCTTCTTTGGTACGAATAGTGCGGTGAACCCCGAGGGTGAGGCACTCGGCCGAATGAACCCTTTCTCGAGTAGCGAGTCCGGCTGCTGCCTTCGGCGGTTTCAGCTCAACCTGCGCCATACGGTACGGACTGCGGGCTATCGGTGCCGTTCCCGCACCGGGTTAATCACGAACTCCACGTCACGATCAGGAGGCAACCCGGGCAACTCCTCTGGAAACACATCCTCATACTCACACACTACCGGCACGTCCGATATGGCCTTCGTGTGAAGGCTGTATACGGCCGGTATGTCTCGAGACCTCATTGGCTCGAAGGTTACCCTTGTCCCGTCAGGGTGCAGTAGTGTCACCAACCTCGGTGAAGTGGAGATGACACCCTTGTGAGCAGTGATCCAATCCATTCCCAGTATCACGTCGATACCATGGGAAGGCAGCACGGTGAGATCCCCATAGAATGTGTGACCTTGGATGACCACTTCCACTCCTTTGCACAGCAGAGTGCATCGGATATCCCCGAGCGGAGAGCTCGTGATGATAGGCATCGTTCGGGCGGTTGTAGGGAGGGAGAGTTTACTCACGAACCGAGAGGTGATATAAGACCCGGTTGCACCGGTGTCAAAGAGAACCAGAGCAGAAGTACCACAAACCAAAAACTTACCGATCACGACGTCGGGGGCATCGGCAGCCTCCTCCTCAGTGAGGTGGTTCAGCCTCCCACGGCCGGCGGCCGGGGGCGGTGCAGCCTGAGGAGGTCGGCCTCCTGGAGCAGGTGCCCGTGCGGGGGTAGCAGCAGCCTTCTTGTCGGGGCACTCGAAGGACTTGTGGCCTGGCTTGCCACACGCGAAGCAGGTGACGGTGAAGCCTCCTGTGGCAGGTCGCGCGGTGCTCGGTGGAGCACGGGTGTAGCCTCCAGTCTGCTGGGGGTAGCCGGGGTTCCTCCCTCCGGGGAACGGGCTACGTCCACTACCTCCGAAGCCACGCCCAGGCTGGTTGTGCCCCGGGCGGTAGCTCCCCCCTCGGCATGTTGCTGCGTCCGCTTCTCGGCTTACGGAAGGATCGGTCGGGCCGATCCCGATCTCCCATCCTCTTCTTGCCCCTCATGCGTTCCTCGTGGCCCCTCCTCTCGTCCTCGACCGCGATGGCGCGGTTGACGAGGTGGCGCGGGGACTTGTGCTCACTCGCCTTCGGTGCACGGCGAAGGCCGTGGTGGAGGCCTCGCGGGGAACCGAAGCGCTTCTTCGGTCGGTGTTGGTGTCGTCGGGGGCGTACCGCATCATCTTCATGAAGTGACGCTCGTACTCCTCGACCCTCATCGCACCCCGAGTCATGGTGCGGAACTCCCGCGCCTTCGGACCGGCGGCTCGTCGGGGGAGGTGCGCTCGCGGAACGCCTCGCGGAGAACTCCGGCCCGGTGATGTATGCCGGGTTCGGGTGGGTGGCGGTGTAGTTGTCCCACCACGCCTTGGCGGGACCCTCCCGGCTGGTGCGCGGCGATAGCGACGCACTCCTCGTCGGAGCAGACGGTGAGGTCGAGCTTGGTCTCGATCACCCTCAGCCAGTCGTCGGCCTCGAGTGGATCATCCGAGTAGCTGAAGGTGGGGGCCTTCAGGCGGATGAACCTCTCGATCTTCCGCGTGAGGTCCTCGTCCTGCGGAGCGACGCGGTTCCCTCCGTTGCCACGGTGCTCCATGGCCTCCGCCATCCTCTGCATCAGCTGAGTCTGGAGTGCCATTACTTCCACCAAGTTAGGTGGGGGGTGGTGGTGGCGCTCCGGCTCGGGGGCGGCCTTGTGCGGTCGCTCCTTGCCCAACCTCGGCCTCGGGGTTCTCGGGCGGCGGTGGTGGTGCTCCGTCGCCTCGCCCCCTAGCCCCCAAGGCTCCTCCACGCGAGGGGTGGACGGCCACGGCCACGGCCGCGTCCACGCCCCAGCCCGGGCTTCTTCCTCGGGCAGCCTGCCTCCTCGAGGCGAGCTATCGGCCGGTTGGAGCGGCGGATCGACATCCTTTCGAAAACATAAGGGAAAAGAAAGGTGTTTACGCACGTCACTCACCAACTCACACATGAGTCTTAGGCATTCAAGAAAATAGTTCTAAATATAACCTACACTCAAGCGAGAAGAAGCATTAAGACACAAATAACACCATTAAGATCCAAGCACACATCAAACATGATTATTACACTTGCTCCCCGAGGCCGACTCGGACCTTGGGGTAGCAAAGCAACAAGTCAACGATCTAATACATCGGTACAATCTCAAAAGGGTAGTGTCTACATGGTGTGGCATGACTCTCTTCATGCACCGGAACATGCTCGCGGCTGCATGGAACATCTCATGGAAACTACTAGCATAGAACACTACTCTAGGTCATGCCTCCTGCTCAGCTCTCTACTCCGTGCGTGCCCGCTGGTACGTGACGGGGTAGCGGTCCTCGGTGGGGTAGTCCGGCGGGAAGATCCGGGACACCAAGGCGTGAGCCTCTCGAACCTCCTCGGTCTCGACGGGAGTCGGCAGACGGGCCATCGGGCACAGGTGGAGCTTGAGGCGTGAGCGGGTGCAGCTCGAAGGTCTCGGTGCGAATCTCTCGGCGAGACTCGGGGGGGGAGCTCTCCGTTGAGCTCGAAGAGCTCGTCCACGCGAAGTGAGTCGGCGTCCTCCCAAGTCCTCCTCAGTCTCTCGGCCTTGTCCCTCAGGTAGACGGCCGTGCGTGTGAGCCACGCGATGTTGGCGACGTTGTCCGCTCGGCTCTTCTCCAGCTTCTCCACCTTGAGCCGCTCACACCCGAGCG
This sequence comes from Cenchrus americanus, assembly GCA_947561735.1. Lineage (NCBI taxonomy): Eukaryota > Viridiplantae > Streptophyta > Magnoliopsida > Poales > Poaceae > Cenchrus > Cenchrus americanus. The sequence goes on from OX387240.1 coordinate 74,035,899, forward strand.
GTGAGCGCGCACCGTGAGCGAGGTCGTCCTTGCGCTCGAGCTTGTCCTTCGGCTGTTCGACTCGCGGTCGCCCGCGCGAGTCCTCCTTGGCGTGCGGCATCTCCTCCCACGGTGTCCACCCTCTCCCTCTCGGACCGCGAGCGGGGACGGTGGTCGCGCGGTCGAGGCTCAACTCGAGCCGGCGAACACGGTGGCGTAGCGCGGTGTTCTCCCTCTCCAGCTCGGCGCGGCGGGGCCGGTACCGGGAGCGCGTCGATGGTAGCGTCCCACGACCCGGCCGTAGAGGGTACGAGACTCGTCCTCCGGTCGGCGCGTGTACTTGTCGAGGTCGACCAAGTAGGCGGCGGTCTCCACCGAGTCTCGTTGGTCTCGCGGAAGGGAGCAGCGTCGACGTCGTCCTGGATCCCCTCGTACGAAGGAACTCCGTCCACGAGCGGTGCGAGGCGCCGGTAGTCCGGGGTAGCGGCCGAAGAGTCCCGGTCTCGAAGGAGGCGCGGTGCGTGCGAGCAGGCGGCCCGGGGGCACGGCGGCGGGCGACGTCGAGCGCGGTCGCGACGGTGAGAGCGGCGGCGCGCGGACCTCTCCCTTAAACCCGGGGAGACTCGGGTGAGGGAGCACGGCGACCGTGCGAGCACCATCCGCCCGGTCACGGCGGGTACGTACTCGGCGCGGTACGTGACGTAGGTCGGAGGGACTCCAAGCCACGAGAAGGGCCCTCTCCATCCGGTGGCGGATCGCCCCGCACGTCTCGGGGGTGATCTCCGCGACCGGTGCTCCATCTCTGTGAAACGCAAGAAATTTACGTCGGCGCGGTGAGTAAGAAATTTTCAAAGGGGGAACGAGTTTTATAATATAGCTCAAGGGTATAACTATAAAGGTAGAGCGTATAGAGTCCTATCTCTATCGACCTTTCCTAAGGATACGTGCTACGGTCAAGCATGGCTCTGGTACCACTGTAAAACCCCGGATTTTCATAGAAAACCCGAATCCCTGTACCATCGCGATAGTCCCTGGATCAGTGGCTATCGCGTACGAACGTCTCACGAGTGATACACAAAGTCATACATCGCATCACATAAAGTTAATAGTACATAAATTTATTACATATCCATAATGAAGTACATCATTACAAGCCTCTTGGCTGAATCAGAGTGAAAATTCTACGCAGCGGTAGCTATCTTCTCAGAAGGGTCTCCATCTTTATTCTTCCCGCCACAGGCAACTCGAGCGAAGCGACGTATCCCTCAGTCGTACCATCCGTCGGCGTTGCAGTCGAAGTCGGACTCGTACCCTGCACACCCAAAGTCTATCCCCAAGGAGCGGGATAGGTCCACGTCACCAACCGTATGCAGCTTTAAGTGGCCTATTATCTAAAGGGGCAAAGAGAGTAGACAAGGAACCGGCTGTGGTTTCCTAAGCAGACGACGACAAAGTATAAACAAGGTATCTCCAACAATATCCCAAAACCCAAGTCTCTCAACACATCCGGATCCATGCGGTCACCCCGAAGACCCGTCCCAACTCCTACTCTGTCTAGGGGCGATGCGAGAACTTCCTCTCCTCGCACCTCAATGATTACAACCGGATCAACGAGGTAGATGGAGCCTCTCTCCTCTAGCCGGCTATAACCACGGCTCACCACACTCTCATCTATAAGGGGGAGGTAGAAATCCCAAAACATGAGGATCAAGTACGTCTTCTAGGCGGTGTCCATATCAGAGGACGCGGCTATAGCTATAGATCGAACAACTGCGCGAGAGCGTGTACACCCGTACCCATCCCGGAATGGTACCCGGCCGGTGTACGGCCGACCGTGCCCATCCTACGGCGAACTCTCGGTAGTTACGTACCCACCCCCGCATCCGGCCCTCAAAGCGGTCCTCTCCGCGTGAAGGGACGACACCGGAGCGTGAAATGCTCCCGTGTGGCCACACGGGAGACGCTCCGAGAGGGTGGTCTCACCTCCACCGCTCCCCCACAGATACCCTCTATCCTTCCTAGGCAGGTATGGTTCCGCACTTGCCGAGCTCAACTCGGCCCTATCCCCACTCTCGGCGGGGTGGTGTGTACGATGTCCTATAAACAAGTTGATCCACTCGATTTCAGACCGGGGCGAGCTCATGTCCTCCAAGCGCACGAAAACCCCAACACCTAGGCTCCGAAAACCGTAACAGGAGGGTTGCACTGAGGAGTGCACCCCTATCCCCGATCCCAGATCGGTTGTTTCGAGCTCACCCCCCGCCAAAGTACCCAAAACGCCTTCTCCCGCCGGTTTTTACCCCACACACGCCAAGAACCACTACTCCCATCCCAACACATGCATCGCGAAGCTCGGCGCACATCCACGCCCCCATAAACATATATAGTAGTAGTAGGACAATCAAGGACGGGGTAAATAAAGAGGCGATTGCAAGGTTCATCAACATGCATTCATAAAGTAAAGCGCTAGCAATACTACTCAGCAATGCCTAATGGGTAGTCAGAATCGGTCGGGCGTGAACCTGGGGTCGGGTAGTCCTCCGCGGCGAAGTCGTCGGCGTAGTCGTACTCCTGACTCAGCTCTCCGGCTCCTCCTGCTCCTAGTAGCGCGAAAAAGAAAATAAACAGCGGTCCTATTGCAACTCAAATCCAAGTAAGAGCAATTAAGATCCAAAATGGGAACAAACACTATCCCAACCCGTAGTTTAAGATTTTAGAAATTTTCTGGAAAAGGTTTCGTAATTTTTGGAGCTAAAATGGATTTTCTAGGATTTTTGGAAGGGAAAAGGAATTTTCTGGAATTTCTAACTAAAAGAAAACTCTCCTTTTCCGACCGGCCGCACGGGATCCCCGGATCCCAGCTGCGGCCGGGGTCCCCGTGGCCCGCGGTGGGGGCTTGGCTTCCCACCGGCCGGCCCGCGGCCGATCCGGCGGGCGCCGTGCGGGCGGCCGCGGTGTGGGCCTCTCGTGCGGCTAGGATCCTGAGTGGCGGGCCGCATTTGATCGGGGGGATCTCTCGCGGCCACGCGCGCATGTGGGCACATTCGCGCCGGGGGCTTGTTCCCCCTGCTCGGTGACGGCGGGGTCGCCGGCTCGGTGAGAAAGGACGGCGGTGCGTCGGGCCTCGTCGGCGGTGGCGGCCTCGGTGCACGGGCGGCGGTGCGCAAGGCGCTCCTGCGCGAGCTTCTCGGGGGGGGGGTAGGAAAACGCTAGGGTGGCCGGGTACGGCCGTGCGCGGCGGTCGCCGGCGCGGGTGCGGCGGCGCGCGGCGCGGCGGCGTGCGGGGGTTTTCCCTCTCGTGGGCACGGCGGTTGGAATGGGGGTGAGCGTGCACAGGGTTCGCTAGAGGGTCTGGGGCAATCCCAGCCGGGGCTTCGGTTCGAGCTTGCGATGGCGTCGCGGCGGCGCTACGGCATGGGCGGCGGCGCGGCGAGAGTCGCCGGCGACGACCCCAAATCGATATCCGGGTGCCCAAATGCGGTCGCGACGGAACCTACGGGCGCGAACTCGCATTAGGGCGGGGCTTTCCCCTCTTGGGTTCCCCCGGAACGGCTCTCGCCCTCCGCGGCGAGCTCGGGCCGGCGGCGGCGCACGGTGCGGGCACGGCTCCGGCCGGGGGTGGCCCCGCGTGCGCGCGCACGGTGTTCGGTGCGTCGAGGCGGTTGAGGTGCCGGGCTCGTGTGGGCGGAACGTGTTCGCGCGCGTGCAAACGGAACGCGCGCGCGGCGGCCGGCGGCGCGGCGCTCGCGGAGCTCGACGGCGGCGCGACGCGCGTCGGGCGCGCGAGGACGGTGCGGTACGGAAAGAAAAGGGAAACGGCGGCGAGAGCGCGCGCTTGCGGCGGACGGCGGCGGTGGCACGCGCAGAGACACGCTTCCCGGCCCGGCACGATGGCCGGCATCACCGGCGGCGGCGGCGCGGCGGCGAGGTCGGCACGGCGTGCGCAAGGGGGCCGCGGCTCGAAGGCCGGGTCAACCACGAGAGGGCGAGGGGGGTTTGCCTCACCTTGGTGGCCACGGGCCGACGTGCGGACGGCGGTGAAGATTGGTGGCGCGAGAGATGAGGACGGAGGCGGCGGCGGTAGAGGTGGCGGCGTGGTACGGCGGCGCGAGGCGAAGAGGAAGCGAGGGCGTCGCGGTTCTTGGCTTCGCGGCGTCCTCGGGCTCCCACGTGCAGTCCTCCGGCTTCGCGAGGTCTCCGGCGAGCGGCGGTGGGGCGCCGTGGGCCTCCCTCTCCCCTCCTCCTCCTCCTTCTTCTCCGGCGGGCGGTGGCAGGCGGAGTGGGGAGGACTCCCCCGTGGCGGCTAGGGTTGGGGCTGCCCCGGGGTGCGGCGGCGGCCTTCTTATAGCGCATGGCGGGACGCGGGACGCGTGGACGGCGCGGATCGCGCCGGCGGGCGCGGACGGGGGCGGGCGAGCGGGGGCGGCGGCGATGCCCGGCGACGTCGCAAAGCGCAAAGGGAAAAGCAAAAGGAAGGGGGTGACGGGGGGGAAGACGGGCGGCGACGCCGGGCGACGTCACACGGGTCCCCACCGTCGGTGTCCGGGGTGGTCGCGGTAGGTGGGAGGCGGGCCGGCGCTAGGCCGGGCCGTGTTGGGCTGGAAAGGGAAAAGAAGGGGGGGTGTCGCGGCGTGCGGGGAAAAATAGATGGAGGTGGCCCAACGGACTTCGAGATCTTGGGCTGCGGCCCACGTGCTATCCCCCTTTCCCTTTTCCATTTTCTTCCAAACTCCTTTTTAAATTAGATTCAAATTTGAATGCAGATTCAAATTTGAATTCCCACTCAAATAAATTCCAAATAAAACCAATAGAACTCCAAGTTTCTCACACTAACATTTTTATATCTCCTAGGAATTTTCATTTAGCTCAAAATAAATCTAGGAATTAAGGGAGAGAAGAAGAAGACAACCTTATTCGATTTACGAGCACTCCAATTCAATCCAAGTTTGTTTTTGAAATCCGACATTTGAATGCAAGTCAAAACTAGGGATGTTACAGAACTCCCCCCCTCACAAGAATCTCGTCCCCGAGATTAAGAAGTTACCTCCGCTTCGAAGAGATGAGGGTATTTCTCCCTCATTGCTGACTCCTTCTCCCACGTGGCTTCGCGCTCGGAGTGATTACTCCAGAGCACCTTGCAGAAGCGCGTGGTGGTGTTCCTGGTCGACTTCTCCGCCCAGTCCAGGATCCGAACCGGGTACTCCAAGTACTCCAGGGTTTCCTGGACGTCGAGCGCCTGAGCAGGCACTCTCTTCTCGACGACCACACACTTCCGAAGTTGGGAAACATGGAACACCGGGTGAACTCCCGCAAGCTCCGGAGGTAGCTCGAGTTTGTAAGCTACCCTCCCGACCTTGCTCACAATAGGGTAGGGCCCAACGTACCTAGGGGACAGCTTCCCCCTGATGTGGAACCTCTTCGTACCTCGGAGGGGTGACACCTTCAGGTAGACGTGATCCCCTACCTCGAACGAGACGTCCTTCCGTTTTGCGTCGACATAGCTCTTCTGCCTGCTCTGAGCTATCTTCAGGTTCTCTCGCACCTTGGCGACATTTTCCTCGGCCTCAACAATAGTGGCGGGACCGAAAAAGGTTCGCTCCCCCACCTCGGACCACATTAGCGGTGTCCGACACTTTCTGCCATACAGGGCTTCGAACGGGGCCATCTTCAAGGCGGCTCGGTAGCCGTTGTTGTAGGAGAACTCGGCATAGGACAGGCTCTTTTCCCAGTCTGATCCATAGGTCAACACACAAGCTCTCAGCAAGTCTTCTAGTACCTGATTTACCCTCTCTGTCTGACCGTCCGTCCGTGGGTGGAACGCGGCGTGCCGTAGTTCGGCTGGGTGCCCATAGAAGCGTGTAAGCTCTTCCCGGAACCGAGCGGTGAGTGGGGCCCTCGGTCTGACACAATGCTCCTCGGAGCTCCATGAAGCTTCAGGATGTTGTCTACATACAGTTCCGCAAGTCGGCTTACGCGGTAGTCCGCCCTAACCGGTAAGAAATGTGCTACCTTGGTCAGCCGATCAACAATCACCCATATGGAGTCATGCCCTTTCTGTGTGCGCGGCAACCCCACAATGAAGTCCATGCGATATCATCCCACTTCCACGTGGGTATCTCGAGCGGTTGTAGCGGCCGGCGGGCCTGCGGTGCTCGGCCTTCACTCGGCCGACACGTGTCGCATCGAGCGACGTACTCAGCAATGTCTTCCCTCATCTTCTCCCACCAAAACCGTACCTTCAGGTCTTTGTACATCTTGGTACAACCAGGGTGGATCGAGTATCGAGAATCGTGGGCCTCTTTAAGGATCGAGTCCCGAATTTCCTGGTCCTGAGGCACGCAGATGCGGTCCTTCAGCCACAGTGTACCCTGATCGTCGAGGCGATAGTCAGCTGCGTTGCCATTCTCCATCGGGCGCCTCACCTCTTGGATCTCAGGGCACTCCTTCTGAGCTTGGCGGATCTGGTCCTCAAGTGTGTATTTTACCCGCAACGCGGTTCAACCGCCCCTCCTCCACAATCTCTAAGCTTGGCTTTTCCGGCTCTTCATGCAAGGCGGGTTGTTCCTCTCGCACCATCGGGTTGTTGCGGTAGTGCTTGCGGCTCGGAGCGTCGGCCACGACGTTTGCCTTACCGGGGTGGTAGTGAATGCTCGGGTCGTAGTCCTTAATCGGCTCTAGCCATCTTCTTTGCCTCGGATTCAACTCCGACCGGGTGAAGATATACTTCGGACTCTTGTGATCCGTGTAGATGTCGCACTTGTTTCCCATCGGATAGTGCCTCCATATTTTCAACGCATGAATGACGGCGGCTAGCTCTAGGTCGTGCGTCGGGTAGTTCTCCTCATGCTTCCTTAATTGTCGTGAAGCGTAAGCCACTACCTTGCCTCCTTGCATCAACACGCAGCCGAGTCCTTGCCTCGACGCGTCACAGTACACCACGAAATCCTTGCTCGCGTCGGGCAGGGTCAGGACCGGGGTAGTGGTGAGACGAGTTTTGAGCTCCTGAAAGCTGGCTTCACACTTGTCCGACCACACATACGGCGTGTTGCTCTTCAACGGCTCGTCATGGGCTTGGCGATCTTGGAGAAGTTCTCGATAAACCGGCGGTAGTACCGGCCAAACCGAGAAAAGCTGCGGATCTCTGTCACGGACTTTGGTGACGCCACTTCGATACGGCCTCAATCTTGCTCGGGTCTACAGCAACTCCTTTAGCTGACAACACATGACCCAGAAACGCGACTTCTTCCATCCAGAACTCACACTTGCTGAACTTGGCGTACAACTGATGCTGCCTGAGCTTTCCCAGTACGATCCTCAGGTGCCCCTCGTGCTCCTCTGCCGTCTGGGAGTAGACCAGTATATCGTCAATGAAGACGACGACACACTTGTCTAACTCATCCATGAAGACCTTGTTCATCATGTTCATGAAGTATGCCGGGGCATTGGTGAGGCCAAACGACACGACGGTGTACTCATACCGCCCATATCCGGTTACGAATGCCGTCTTGTGGATGTCCTCCGGGCGGATCTTCATATGGTGATAACCCGACCGGAGATCGATCTTTTTCGAAGTACTTGGCTTGCCTCGGCCTGGTCCATCAAATCGTCAATCCTGGGCGGCGGGTACTTGTTCTTGATGGTCACCGCGTTCAAGGCGCGGTAGTCGACGCACAGACGTTGCGTCCCATCCTTCTTCGGCACGAATAGTGCCGGTGAACCCCAGGGTGAGGCACTCGGCCGAATGAACCCTTTCTCGAGTAGCGAGTCCGGCTACTGCCTTCGGCGGTTTCGGCTCAACCTCCGCCATACGGTACGGACTGCGGGCTATCGGTGTTGTTCCCGGCACCAGGTTAATCACGAACTCCACGTCACGATCAGGAGGCAACCCGGGCAACTCCTCTGGAAACACATCCTCATACTCACACACTACCGGCACGTCCGATATGGCCTTCGTGTGAAGGCTGTATACGGCCGGTATGTCTCGAGACTTCATTGGCTCGAAGGTCACCCTTGTCCCGTCGGGGGTGCGGCAGTGTCACCGGCCTCGGTGAAGTGGAGATGACCCCTTTGTGGGTAGTGATCCAATCCATTCCCGTATCACGTCGATACCATGGGAAGGCGGCACGGTGAGATCCCCATAGAATGTGTGACCTTGGATGACCACTTCCACTCCTTTGCACGGCGGAGGTGCATCGGATATCTCCCGAGCGGAGAGCTCGTGATGATAGGCATCGTTCGGGCGGTTGTAGGGAGGGAGAGTTTACTCACGAACCGGGAGGTGATATAAGACCCGGTTGCACCGGTGTCAAAGAGAACCGAGCGAAGTACCACAAACCAAAAACTTACCGATCACGACGTCGGGGGCATCGGCGGCCTCCTCCTCAGTGAGGTGGTTCAGCCTCCCACGGCGGCGGCGGGGGCGGTGCGGCCTGAGGAGGTCGGCCTCCTGGAGCGAGGTGCCGTGCGGGGGTAGCGGCGGCCTTCTTGTCGGGGCACTCGAAGGACTTGTGGCCTGGCTTGCCACACGCGAAGCAGGTGACGGTGAAGCCTCCTGTGGCAGGTCGCGCGGTGCTCGGTGGAGCACGGGTGTAGCCTCCAGTCTGCTGGGGGTAGCCGGGGTTCCTCCCTCCGGGGAACGGGCTACGTCCACTACCTCCGAAGCCACGCCCGGTGGTTGTGCCCGGGCGGTAGCTCCCCCTCGGCATGTTGCTGCGTCCGCTTCTCGGCACGGAAGGATCGGTCAGGCTGATCCCGATCTCCCATCCTCTTCTTGCCCCTCATGCGTTCCTCGTGGCCCCTCCTCTCGTCCTCGACCGCGATGGCGCGGTTGACGAGGTGGCGCGAGGGACTTGTGCTCACTCGCCTTCGGTGCACGGCGAAGGCCGTGGTGGAGGCCTCGCGGGGAACCGAAGCTGCTTCTTCGGTCGGTGTTGGTGTCGTCGGGGGCGTACCGCATCATCTTCATGAAGTGACGCTCGTACTCCTCGACCCTCATCGCACCCCGAGTCATGGTGCGGAACTCCTGCGCCTTCCGGGACCCGGCGGCTCGTCGGGGAGGTGCGCTCGCGGAACGCCTCGCGAGAACTCCCGGCCGGGTGATGTATGCCGGGTTCGGGTGGGTGGCGGTGTAGTTGTCCCACCACGCCTTGGCGAGGACCCTCCGGCGGGTGCGCGGCGATAGCGACGCACTCCTCGTCGGAGCGAGACGGTGAGGTCGAGCTTGGTCTCGATCACCCTCGCCCGGTCGTCGGCCTCGAGTGGATCATCCGAGTAGGCGAAGGTGGGGGCCTTCGGGCGGATGAACCTCTCGATCTTCCGCGTGAGGTCCTCGTCTGCGGAGCGACGCGGTTCCCTCCGTTGCCACGGTGCTCCATGGCCTCCGCCATCCTCTCGCATCGGGTGAGTCCGGAGTGCCATTACTTCCACCAAGTTAGGTGGGGGTGGTGGTGGGCGCTCCGGCTCGGGCGGCCTTGCGCGGCGCTCCTTGCCCAACCTCGGCCTCGGGGTTCTCGGGCGGCGGTGGTGGTGCTCCGTCGCCTCGCCCCCTAGCCCCCAAGGCTCCTCCACGCGAGGGGTGGACGGCCACGGCCACGGCCGCGTCCACGCCCCTAGGCCGGGCTTCTTCCTCGGCCAGCCTGCCTCCTCGAGGCGAGCTATCGGCCGGTTGGAGCGGCGGATCGACATCCTTCTGAAAACATAAGGGAAAAGAAAGGTGTTTACGCACGTCACTCACCAACTCACACATGAGTCTTAGGCATTCAAGAAAATAGTTCTAAATATAACCTACACTCAAGCAGAAGAAGCATTAAGACACAAATAACACCATTAAGATCCAAGCACACATCAAACATGATTATTACACTTGCTCCCCTGAGGCTGACTCAGACCTTGGGGTAGCAGCAACAAGTCAACGATCTAATACATCGGTACAATCTCAAAAGGGTAGTGTCTACATGGTGTGGCATGACTCTCTTCATGCACCGGAACATGCTCGCGGCCGCATGGAACATCTCATGGAAACTACTAGCATAGAACACTACTCTAGGTCATGCCTCCTGCTCAGCTCTCTACTCCGTGCGTGCCCGCTGGTACGTGACGGGGTAGCGGTCCTCGGTGGGGTAGTCCGGCGGGAAGATCCGGGACACCAAGGCGTGAGCCTCTCGAACCTCCTCGGTCTCGACGGGGGTCGGCAGACGGGCCATCGGGCACAGGTGGAGCTTGAGGCGTGACTGGTGCAGCTCGAAGGTCTCGGTGCGAATCTCTCGCTGAGACTCGGGGGGCAGCTCTCCGTTGAGCTCGAAGAGCTCGTCCACGCGAAGTGAGTCGGCGTCCTCCCAAGTCCTCCTCAGTCTCTCGGCCTTGTCCCTCAGGTAGACGGCCGTGCGTGTGAGCCACGCGATGTTGGCGACGTTGTCCGCTCGGCTCTTCTCCAGCTTCTCCACCTTGAGCCGCTCACACCCGAGCAGGTGAGCGCGCACCGTGAGCGAGGTTGTCCTTGCGCTCGAGCTTGTCCTTCGGCCCCTGTTCGACTCGCGGTCGCCTGCGCAAGTCCTCCTGGCGTGCGGCATCTCCTCCCCTCGGTGTCCACCCTCTCCCTCTCGGACGCAGCGGGGACGGTGGTCGCGCGGTCGAGGCTCAACTCGAGCTGGCGAACACGGTGGCGTAGCGCGGTGTTCTCCCTCTCCAGCTCGGCGCGGCGGGGCGGGCTTGGAGCGCGTCGATGGTAGCGTCCCTGACCTGGCCGTAGAGGGTACGTGACTCGTCCTCCAGTCGGCGCGTGTACTTGTCGAGGTCGACCAAGTAGGCCGGCGGTCTCCACCGCAGTCTCGTTGGTCTCGCGGAAGGGGAGCGGCGTCGACGTCGTCCCGGATCCCCTCGTACGAAGGAACTCGGGTCCACGAGCGGTGCGAGGCGCCGGTAGTCCGGGGTAGCGGCCGAAGAGTCCCGGGTCTCGAAGGAGGCGCGGTGCGTGCGAGAAGGCGGCCCGGGGCCGGCGGCGGCGGGCGACGTCGAGCGCGGTCGCGACGGTGAGAGCGGCGGCGCGCGGAGACCTCTCCCTTAAACCCGGGGAGACTCGGGTGAGGGAGCACGGCGACCGTGCGAGCACCATCCCGCCCGGTCACGGCGGGTACGTACTCGGCGCGGTACGTGACGTAGGTCGGAGGGACTCCAAGCACGAGAAGGGCCCTCTCCATCCAGCGGCAGATCGCCCCGCACGTCTCGGGGGTGATCTCCCGCGACCGGTGCTCCATCTCTGTGAAACGCAAGAAATTTCTGTCAGCGCAGGTGAGTAAGAAATTTTCAAAGGGGGAACGAGTTTTATAATATAGCTCAAGGGTATAACTATAAAGGTAGAGCGTATAGAGTCCTATCTCTATCGACCTTTCCTAAGGATACATGCTACGGTCAAGCATGGCTCGGTACCACCGTAAAACCCCGGATTTTCATAGAAAACCCGAATCCCGTACCATCGCGATAGTCCCTGGATCGGTGGCTATCGCGTACGCAACGTCTCACGCAGTGATACACAAAGTCATACATCGCATCACATAAAGTTAATAGTACATAAATTTATTACATATCCATAATGGAGTACATCATTACAAGCCTCTTGGCTGAATCGGAGTGAAAATTCTACGCGGCGGTAGCTATCTTCTCGAAGGGTCTCCATCTTTATTCTTCCCGCCACGAGCAACTCGAGCGAAGCGACGTATCCCTCGGTCGTACCATCCGTCGGCGTTGCGGTCGAAGTCGGACTCGTACCACCGCACACCCAAAGTCTATCCCCAAGGAGCGGGATAGGTCCACGTCACCAACCGTATGCGGCTTTAAGTGGCCTATTATCTAAAGGGGAAAAGAGAGTAGACAAGGAAATCGGCGGGGGTTTCCTAAGCGACAGCGAAGAAAGTATAAACAAGGTATCTCCAACAATATCCCAAAACCCAAGTCTCTCAACACATCCGGATCCATTCGGTCACCCGAAGACCCGTCCCAACTCCTACTCTGTCTAGGGGCGATGCGAGAACTTCCTCTCCTCGCACCTCAATGATTACAACCGGATCAACGAGGTAGATGGAGCCTCTCTCCTCTAGCCGGCTATAACCACGGCTCACCACACTCTCATCTATAAGGGGGAGGTAGAAATCCCAAAACATGAGGATCAAGTACGTCTTCTAGGCAGTGTCCATAACCGAGGACGCGGCTATAGCTATAGATCGAACAACTCTGCAGAGCGTGTACACCTGTACCCATCCCGGAATGGTACCCGGCCGGTGTACGGCCCGGCCCGTGCCCATCCCTACCGGCGAACTCTCGGTAGTTACGTACCCACCCCCGCATCCGGCCCTCAAAGCGGTCCTCTCCGCGGTGAAGACGACACCGGAACCGTGGAAATGCTCCCGTGTGGCCACACGGGAGACGCTCCGAGAGGGTGGTCTCACCTCCACCGCTCCCCCACGGATACCCTCTATCCTTCCTAGGCGAGGTATGGTTCCGCACTTGCCGAGCTCAACTCGGCCCTATCCCCACTCTCGGCGGGGTGGTGTGTACGATGTCCTATAAACAAGTTGATCCACTCGATTTCAGACCGGGCGAGCTCATGTCCTCCAAGCGCACGAAAACCCCAACACCTAGGCTCCGAAAACCGTAACAGGAGGGTTGCACTGAGGAGTGCACCCCTATCCCCGATCCCAGATCGGTTGTTTCGAGCTCACCCCCGCCAAAGTACCCAAAACGCCTTCTCCTGCCGGTTTTTACCCCACACACGCCAAGAACCACTACTCCCATCCCAACACATGCATCGCGAAGCTCGGCGCACATCCACGCCCACATAAACATATATAGTAGTAGTAGGACAATCAAGGACAGGGTAAATAAAGAGGCAGTGCAAGGTTCATCAACATGCATTCATAAAGTAAAGCGCTAGCATTACTACTCAGCAATGCCTAATGGGTAGTCAGAATCGGTCGGGCGTGAACCTGGGGTCGGGTAGTCCTCCGCGGCGAAGTCGTCGGCGTAGTCGTACTCCTGACTCAGCTCTCGGCTCCTCCCGCTCCTAGTAGCGCGAAAAAGAAAATAAACAGCGGTCCTATTGCAACTCAAATCCAAGTAAGAGCAATTAAGATCCAAAAGGGGAACAAACACCATCCCAACCCGTAGTTTAAGATTTTAGAAATTTTCTGGAAAAAGGTTTCGTAATTTTTGGAGCTAAAATGGATTTTCTAGGATTTTTGGAAGGGAAAAGGAATTTTCTGGAATTTCTAACTAAAAGAAAACTCCCCTTTTTCCGACCGGCCGCACGGGATCCCCGGATCCCGGGCCGCGGCCGGGGTCCCCCGTGGCCCGCGGTGGGGGCTTGGCTTCCCAACGGCCGGCCCGCGGCCGATCCGGCGGCTGGCCGTGCGGGCCGGCCGCGGTGTGGGCCTCGTGCGGCTAGGATCCTGAGTGGTGGGCCGCATTTGATCCGGGGGATCTCTCTCGCGGCCACGCGTGCATGTGGGCACATCCGCGCCGGGGGGCTTGTTCCCCTGCTCCGGTGACGGCGGGGTCGCCGGCTCGGTGAGAAAGGACGGCGGTGCGTCGGGCCTCGTCGGCGGTGGCGGCCTCGGTGCGCAAGGCGGCGCGGCGCTCCCCGCGCGAGCTTCTCGGGCGGGGGGTAGGAAAACGCTAGGGTGGCCGGGTACGGCCGTGCGCGGCGGTCGGCCGGCGCGGGTGCGGCGGCGGCGCGGCGCGGCGGTGTGCGGGGGGGTTTTCCCTCTCGTGGGCACGGCGGTTGGAATGGGGGGTGAGCGTGCACGGGGGTTCGCTAGAGGGTGCGGGGCAATCCCGCTCGGGGCTTCGGTTCGAGCTTGCGATGGCGTCGCGGCGGCGCCACGGCATGGGCGGCGGCGCGGCGAGAGTCGCCGGCGACGACCCCCAAATCGATATCCGGGGCCCAAATGCGGTCGCGACGGAACCTACGCTGGCGCGAACTCGCATTGGGCCGGGGCTTTCCCCTCTTGGGTTCCCCCGGAACGGCTCTCGCCCTCCGCGCGCAGAGCTTGGGCGGCGGCGGCGCACGGTGCGGGCACGGCTCCGGCTCGGAGGTGGCCCGGCGTGCGCGCGCACGGTGTTCGGTGCGTCGAGGCGGTTGAGGTGCCGGGCTCGTGTGGGCGGAACGTGTTCGCGCGCGTGCGAACGGAACCGAGCGGGCCGGCGGCGCGGCGCGCGCGGAGCTCGACGGCGGCGCGACGCGCGTCCGGCCGCGCGAGGACGGTGCGGTACGGAAAGAAAAGGGAAACGGCGGCGAGAGCGCGCGCTTGCGGTGACGGCGGAGGTGGCACCCGCGGAGACACGCTTCCCGGCCGGCACGATGGCCGGCATCACCGGCGGCGGCGGCGCGGCGGCGAGGTCGGCACGGCGTGCGCAAGGGGGCCGCGGCTCGAAGGCCGGGTCAACCACAGAGGGCGAGGGGGTTTGCCTCACCTTGGTGGCCACGGGCCGACGTGCAGACGGCGGTGAAGATTGGTGGCGCAGAGATGAGGACGGAGGCGGCGCTGGTAGAGGTGGCGGCGTGGTACGGCGGCGTGAGGCGAGAGGAAGCGGGGGCGTCGCGGTTCCTTGGCTTCGCGGCGTCCTCGGGCTCCCACGTGCAGTCCTCCGGCTTCGCGAGGTCTCCGGCGAGCTGGCGGTGGGCCTGTGGGTCTCCTTCTCCCCTCCTCCTCCTCCTTCTTCTCCGGCGGGCAGTGGCAGAGCGGAGTGGGGAGGACTCCCCGTGGCGGCTAGGGTTGGGGCTGCCCCGAGGTGCGGCGGCGGCCTTCTTATAGCGCATGGCGGGACGCGGGACGCGTGGACGGCGCGGATCGCTCCGGCGGGCGCGGACGGGCGGGCGGGCGAGCGGGGCGGCGGCGATGCCGGCGACGTCGCAAAGCGCAAAGGGAAAAGCAAAAGGAAGGGGGTGACGGGGGGGAAGACGGGCGACGCCGGGCGACGTCACCGGGTCCCACCGTCGGTGTCCCGGGGTGGTCGCGGTAGGTGGGAGGCGGGCCGGCGCTAGGCCCGGGCCGTGTTGGGCTGGAAAGGGAAAAGAAGGGGGGTGTCGCGGCGTGCGGGAAAAATAGATGGAGGTGGCCCAACGGACTTCGAGAGCTTGGGCCTGTGGCCCACGTGCAATCCCCCTTTCCCTTTTCCATTTTCTTCCAAACTCCTTTTTAATTTAGATTCAAATTTGAATGCAGATTCAAATTTGAATTCCCACTCAAATAAATTCCAAATAAAACCAATAGAACTCCAAGTTTCTCACACTATCATTTTTATATCTCCTAGGAATTTTCATTTAGCTCAAAATAAATCTAGGAATTAAGGGAGAGAAGAAGAAGACAACCTTATTCGATTTACGAGCACTCCAATTCAATCCAAGTTTGTTTTTGAAATCCGACATTTGAATGCAAGTCAAAACTAGGGATGTTACGGCCGTCCTCGTCCCGGCAATCCATCGAACACTTAGGGGGCGGGGTTAGCTCACCGGCGGTGAGGTGCACCGGAGACCACACGCGGCGTGGCCACGGCTTGCCGCCGGGATCCGCCGTGGCCGGGCCAATCCGGCCCGCGGCCACACGCCGGCCCTCACGACGCCGAGCCGCACAACCCCCACGCGGGATCGCGTGCGGCGGCCGGTGGCCGCTCGCCCGCACGCAGCCGCAGCGCGCGGGCCGCACCCGATCCGCAATCGGGGATCCGGTGTGGCCGGGGAGGATATAACGGTTTAAACGTATTTTAATTCCGTAAAATGGTTTCCCCTTTGAAAAATCCTAGAAAATCCATTTTAACTCCAAAAATTGAAAAGCCTCTTCCAAAAAATTTCTAAAATATTAAACTCCGGGTTGGGTTGGTGTTTGCTCTCTTTTGGTTCTTAAATGCTCTTATTTGGATTTAATTGCATTAGGACCGCTATTTATTTTTCCTATCGCTCTATTAGGAGCACCGGGAGCCGGAGAGCCGAGCTAGGAGTACGACTACGCCGACGACTTCGCTCGCGGAGGACTACCCGACCCCGGGTTCACGCCCGACCGATTCGAAATACCCATTAGGCATTGCCGAGTAGTATTGCAAGTGCTTTACTTTATATATGCATGTTGATGAACCTTGCACTGCCTCTTTGTTTACCCTGTCCTTGATTGTCCTACCTCTACTATATATGTTTATGTGAGCGTGTATATACGCCGAGCTTCGTGTTGCATGTGTTGGGATGGGAATAGTGGTTCTTGGCGTGTGTGGGGTAAAAACCGGCAGGAGAAGGCGTTTTGGGTACTTTGGCGGGGGTGAGCTCGAGACAACCGATCTGGGATCGGGGATAGGGGTGCACTCCTCAGTGCATCCCTCCGTTACGGTTTTCGGAGCCTAGGTGTTGGGGTTTTACGTGCGATTGGAGGACATGAGCTCGCCCGTTGGTCCGAAACCGAGTGGATCAACTTGTTTATAGGATATCGTACACACCACCCCGCCGAGAGTGGGGATAGGGCCGTGTTGAGCTCGGCAAGTGCGGAACCATACCTGCCTAGGAAGGATAGAGGGTATCCGTGGGAGAGCGGTGGAGGTGAGACCACCCTCTCAGAGCGTCTCCCGTGTGGCCACACGGGAGCATTTCCACGGTTCGGTGCTGTCTTCACTGCGGAGAGGACCGATTTGAGGGCCGGATGCAGGGTGGGTTCGTAACTACCGAGAGTTCGCCAGTAGGATGGGCTCGGTCGGCCGTACACCGGCCGGGTACCATTCCGGGATGGGTACAGGTGTACACGCTCTGCAGAGTTGTTCGATCTATAGCTATAGCCACGTCCTCGGTCATGGACACTGCCTAGAAGACTTACTTGATCCTCATGTTTTGGGATTTCTACCTTCCCCCTATAGGTGAGAGTGTGGTGAGCCGTGGTTACAGCCGGCTAGAGGAGAGAGGCTCCATCTACCTCGTCGATCCGGTTGTAACCATTGAGGTGCGAGGAGAGGAAGTTCTCGCACCGACCCTAGACAGGAGTAGGAGGTGGTGACGGGTCTTCTGGGTGACCAGGTGGATCCGAGCTGTGTTGAGAGACTTGGGTTTCGGGATATTGATGGAGATACCTTGTTTTTACTCTGCTGCTGCTGTTTAGGAAACCAAAGCCGCTTCCTTGTCTACTCTCTTTCCCCCTTTAGATGTTAGGCCACTTAAAGCTGCATACAGTTGGTGACGTGGACCTATCCCACTCCTTGGGGATAGACTTTGGGTGTGCAGGGTACGAGTCCGAGTTCGACTGCAACGCCGACGGATGGTACGACTGAGGGATACGTCGCTTCGCTCGAGTTTGCCTGTGGCGGGAAGAATAAAGATGGAGACCCTTCTGAGAAGATAGCTACCGTTGCGTAGAATTTTCACTCTGATTCAGCCAAGAGGCTTGTATTGATGTACTCCATAATGGACTTGTAATAAATTCATGTACTATTATCTTTATGTGATGCGATGTATGACTTTGTGTATCTATCTGTGAGACGTTCTGTACGCGATAGCCACTGATCCAGGGACTATCGCGATGGTACAGGGATTCGGGTTTTTCTATGAAAATCCGGGGTTTTACGATGAAAGATAACTTGGATTTAAACCCCAACTAAACCATTAACTTAACAAAATTTTCTTTTTGCATTTGTGGCCATCACTCCACAATGCAACTCACTCAAACAAATCAAGCATGGTTCAAGCAACAACTTATTACATCGTTCGTCCTCGCAGGAACATCTATCGAAAACATGAAAAGGGTAGGTAACCTAGACTCCTAGCCTAACGTAGACAAGTGGTTGCTCCTGGAGTACCATAACGGAGCCTCTTGCGTGGGGGTGACCTGGAAGGACAAGATGCTTCTGCTTCCTCAGGTGGTTGTTGACCTGCAAGCTAAGCTTCCAACTGTGCTATTCTTGCCTGTGCATTTTGAAGCTCTCGGTGGGTCATATCCAACTCTGCTGTTGCACCCTCCAGATCTGTGTTAAGTGCTACAGTCACCCTAGCAAGAATATCCACATGGTTGTCCCGAAGTCTCCCATGGGTACCACAGTGTCTTTTGTACCACTAACTCGTTGGGAACAAAACGGAAGTTCGTGCCATGTATACGGTCACGGAAAGTGTTCTTCGATAGACCATAGTGACCTTTTAGCGGCGTCGTTGATAGCGGCGGCCTACGAAGCGAAGTGTGCCATACCGGAATGTATCGTGCGAGTCCTCCATCTACCATCCCGACCCGTGGTCACTCGGACATGAACCTCGGTAGTATAATAGTCCCTCATGCCGGGCTCCACATAATGCTTGGTGATGTCAAGAGGCCTCACCGAGTGCTCTAGGTCCCGCAATAGCTCCTCCAACAACTCACGAACGGACCATCTTGACCAATATATGTGTGCTCATGGTATTCTCGCTCTCGCGATACCTATGCTCATCATCCCGTGCATCTACATTCTCATTGTCATTGTTGTTGCCATCATCCTGGTTGTCGTTGTTGTTTCCGTTGTTAGCCACCACACTATTATCGTCCTCCATTCCCTCGATATCAACGTCCTCATCCTCCTCATCATCATCTCCATTCCCGTCCTCTTCTTCACCGGAGCTATCCTCACTACTACGGGAATCATCCCCGAGTCATCCGGATCATTGTCCGCAAGCATCCGCATAGGCATATCCTCATTAGCAGCATCTGGTTTTGGCACCTCCTCAATTGCTGGTGGAATCACGATATCCCCATCTGCATCCACCTCCAAAAGAGCTCCATCAAACAACTGTGGCTGCTCCTCTGGCTCATCATCCTCAAAGATCACCTCCTCCGGATCTTCTTCTATAACCCCGAGGTTGTACCTCCCGGTGCTCCTCCACTATCATCTCCGGGCTGCACTGTACCGGATAATTCTTAACTTTCGATCATTTCCAATCAAGGCTGCGTTCCTACGGTCCACATTGCTCGATACCACTCTGTCACACCCGATTTCCGAAGAGAAACCAAGTGCATCTCATATGTGCGCCAGGATCAAGTTACACACATACGATAGACAAAAGAGTGTAATATCATTAACAATATTTAAAACGTATCATAGAGTTTAACCACTTATTACACTCGGGCATGAGATACAAAGTCTCTAACAATGGAAAATGATAACTACTCGAGGAGTCTTCGTCTTCCGCTCCCACGGCACTTGAGCGGGGGACCGTGAGCCTCAAACCTCATCGTAGTCGTCGAAATACTCGTCACCACTGCGAACAACGGTAAGAAAGGTTGAGTACACTTATGGTTGGTACTCGACAAGTGGGGGAAGATGCTAGCCTATCAAGGGTAGGCTAAGGTTTTGTAGCAGTTAGCATTTTAATGTTGGTCAAGTTTTAATTAAAGAACGCCATTTACTAGGTGTAAGTTTATACCAACCCACTTAAAAAACTTTATAACGAAACAACCCAAAGCTCCTCGAACCACGATTTAATCTCATCTTTATGTTCATTAATCATGTGAGAGTCCAAGCCGCTCATAACCGTGAGCACGACCGATCGATCGGTTTTACACTCGCGAGAGGTTTGCACACTTTACCCACGGCTCGCGTAAAAGCTCCGAAGAACTTTAAACCCAACCATGCAATGCGGCCAAGCATCATACCACACTTCGAGGTGTGATCGCATAGGGACTCTACGAAGCCTTTACAAAGGCATGCAAAAGACTAACGACCCGCATAATTACGAATCGGGGCGAGACCATAACCCTCCCTAGTGGACGGCACCTTAGCAAAAGAGCGGCCAAGAGGACCGGGCTATACCCTTGCTCTTTTCGGAAAAGGGCCACTAGTTCGATCACACACCTAACTAATTGGCTAAGGTCGAGCCATGTGACACCGTGGTTGCGCATGTTTTCTTGGGTGGTTCTCCATGTTCCGATTAAATCAAGTATTCTTGTATTATCCCAAAACATTGATTTTTAAATATTAAGCATTTTCATAAAAAGACCATTTTATCCAACCCAAGTTGAGATACTAGCGTTATCTACCCAAATTTTTTTTAAACCAGGTTGTGCCAAGGATCAAGGGTAAAAAGCTAGGTATGTCCTTAAAAAGGTGTTCCCATCAATTCAATGCAATATCATAATAAGAGTAAACTTAATAAACATGCGGTTATATAGGATAAAAAGACTTATGTAGGGGGAGAAGACCACTTGCCTTCTTCTACTACGAGAAAAGTCTTCTTATTCTTCTTCTTCAAATAGTTGTTCCTAATCGACTCCAAGGGGTTGCTCGGTCGAAACGAGCACGATATCTACGATCACACACATCAAGCATACAATAAATAAAACAATTCACCAATCAAGTCCAAAGGCTAAAACATGCTACTAAAGTGATGGGCTCGCTAAGACGATCGCATAGACAGCTAAAACACTAAAAACGGAGTTATAACGATAAAGATACGGCGAAAACAAGGTACGGGGACTAAAGCGCAAAGAACTAAACTTTCAAGGGGCCTAACAAGAAGAAACCAGGGGCTAACACTAATTATACTTAAAAGCGAAGGTTTAAATCATAAAAAGGCTTGTCCGGACCTCGGGTGTACAGATTTAATAAAGACGGGGGCTAGAACGTAAAATAAAGGACCGGACCGCAAGGATCTTTGATGGTGGGAGGGCCGGCTTGCAAATAAAGAAAACCCGAGGGGCTCTTTAACAAAAGCGCCTCGGTTGACCGATACACGGTCGGATTGACCCGCGACCGAGGTGGATCCGGGCCGTCCGCGGTTGATCCGACGGCGGGCCACGCGTGCGTGCGTCGCGAGCGGCGCGCGCGCCGGAGACCGGCGGTGCGCGGCGGCGCTCTCGCCGGAGGCCGGCCGAAAGTAGGCTTCCGGCCACAAAATTACACGCGGATTGCACCTACACAAAGCTAGAGCGCCGACGAAGACGAGCATGCGCTTCACGGGTGATTTGAGTGGCGGCGGAGGCGCAACGTCCATGGGGGCGGACGACCGGCGACCGGCGAGCGGTGGTGCTATGCGCGGCTCGGGAGAAACGAGAAAGGGTATGGGGGGTCGCTTGCTCACCACATGGAGAGGAGCGGCGGGAGTTTTGGGTGACGGGAAGGCGGCGGTGGGAGAGGTCGATGCCGGCGACCGAGGTGGGTGACGACGGCGGCGAGCTCGGTTGAGGACGAATTTGACCACCGTGAACCAAAATTGACGCATGAATAAGCTTCGGGCGTGAAGTAGAAACAAAATGAGAGGGTCAAGGATGCTTCACCGACGGCGGGGAGGCTTGGGCGGCGGCAATGGCATGACGGCCGGAGCTCCAAGCGGCGGTTAAACATTTGTGAGGGCGAGGGAGGCGTGGGAGCTCGATTTTTGCAAAGGGGGTGTGGCGGGTCGCCCGGCGGTGCTTATACGGGCCGGGGAGGGGAGGAAGAGCGGCACTCCGTCGACCATGGCCATCAATGACCATTCGGCCTTGATTGCAATCAAGAGGGGGGAGGGATTAAGAGGGGAACCGCCGATTGATGGGGGAAGAGTGAAGACCGAGCTTCATCGCGGCTTGATGGAGTGGTTTGAAGGCGGGGGTGCGAGAGACCCGGCCGGTAACGGCCGGTGGCCATGAATGGGGCGCGCGGCTAGCCCGCGCGGGAGGTAGGGGAAGGCGTGACGGTGGGCCCCACCGATAGTGGCCAACGAGAAAAAGAAAAGGGAGAAGGGAAAGCGGGCCGGCCAGTTACTCGGTGGGCCGCGTGGGCCGACGGCATGTGAGCGCGAGAGAGAAAGGAGGCCGGCGGCCTTCTTGGCTTCGCGGGCCGAGAAAAGAGAAACGGACCAAGGGGGTATTGAAGGTCGGCTGGGTTGAAAGGAGAAAGGGAGAGGGGAGAAGGGGTTTGGGGTTTTTCGTTTTAAATTCTTTTCAAATTCGTTTTCAAACTTTGCAAACTTCACTCAAACAATAAATCCATGCATTCGAATCATGATGCACAAACACTTATTATTTCTAACATTATTGAAATGATGTTTAAATATTTTAGAGGCAAATTTATTTGATAATTTAATTGTGTCCTTAGAAAAAAAATTAATCTAATTACTTGTTGCTTATATTAATTTAGTGATGGAATTGTTAGGGTGTTACGGTTTCTACCGTGGGCGTCGGTTCTAATACCACTTGTAACACAT
The DNA here is from genome assembly GCA_947561735.1 of Cenchrus americanus. Classification (NCBI taxonomy): domain Eukaryota; kingdom Viridiplantae; phylum Streptophyta; class Magnoliopsida; order Poales; family Poaceae; genus Cenchrus; species Cenchrus americanus. The sequence continues at coordinate 74,058,040 of OX387240.1, forward strand.
TGTTCTCGAAAGAGCTGATCGGATACACATACCCATAGCACACTATCACTACCGAAAATCGTGTGGCTGCCGTGAGCCGGGTATTTTGTCGTGAGCTATAAGTCAGCCTCACAACAAAATAACTTTTCCCCGAAGGCCAACGAGAAAACCTCACGGCAAATAGAGCGGCTCACGGCAAAAAGGAATTTGCTTTGAGAGTGGCTCACGACAAAAAAGTTTGCCGTGAGCCTTTTATGGCCGACGGCAAAATGCTCTTTTGCCGAGAGCGGCACATGACAAAGAGCTTTTTTGCCGTGAGCCTTTTTTCTAGCCTACGGGAAATATAGGGCACGTTAGGTGGCCGGCCACGGCTAGCCACGCCATGCACACGCGCTCCACAAGTTGTGGCGGGCTTTTCCGGCGCCACACAAAGCCACGGCTTCCGCAATTGCCGTAGCATGGCGGCACCGTTGCATGGCGCGGTAAGTGTGGCGGTGGCGAACCGTGGCCAGCAACCAAACACTCTCGTAATCTCCATCGTAAATTGAAAACAAATTTTGAAGTAGCAAATTAATTCAAATAAAAAAATTCAATTACAAAGTTTCATTACTTCTCAAGATGTCCAATGTTTATTAGGATCATTTCTTCATTTGACAAAGATGAATAGGATTTGTGAACATTATCACTACAACAATACCGATGATCAAATGACCAAAATAAAAATTGTCGACATTGAAAAATTATGAAACTTCGTAGTTGAACCATTTCTAATTTTAATTACTTTCATCAACGAAAAGGAGTATGAATTTTTCAAATTTGGAAATTTGAATTTTTGAAATGACATTCGGAATGGAGAGACATTACAAATAAAAGTTGTACATCTTGAAAAGTTATGAAACTTTGTTGTCTAGCATTTTTTCATTTGAAATCATGTAGCAAAAGAAAAACTAAGTTTGAATGTATGTTTGATTTTTTTTTGAATTTGAAAATTCAAATTTTGTAAATGTTCTTAAATGGAGAAACTCGCAATATAAAAGTTGTATATCTCAAGAAGTTATGAAACTTTGTATTTGACAACTTTTTCATTTGAAGTCGTTTACAATAATTAGCTAATTAAATACACTTTAATCATTTTTTAAAAAAAATCAAGAGTCGGGTTATGGGTTCACGGCAAAATTGAACTCCACCGGCCCATTAACCCGCTTAGCCTATTTAAGGCCCACCCTCCCATTCGCAACCCTAGGTCGCGCCCCCTCCCTCACCGCGCGGCCACCCCCTCACCCGCGCCGCGCCCATCCCCTCCCTCCTCTCCCTCATATCCGGTGGCGCATGGAGCTATGGTCGGTCCCTGTTCTACCTCCCCTCCCCTCCCCCTCTGCTCGCCCTCACCGAAGGTGAGGAGCAACGGCGGGGCGAGTTGAGGTGGCGGCGCATAGAGGTTCCCCGAGCCGCCATCCTCTCTGGCGAGAGCAAGGTGCGAGCGAGCTACGTGCCCCGTCGGCCTCCACTTCCTCCCCTCTAGCGCGGGCTCTAGATCCGCGGTGACCTCTTCGCCGACGACCTCATGGTGGCGTGCGGGGAGGGGGTGGCGCCCTCCTCTTCCTCCACTCGACGAGGTGCGGCGGCGGATCCGGTGCGTGGAGCAAGCCGTGAGCCGGTTCGACGGCCTCTTCATCCACAACGAGATCTACGGTGCCACGATCGCGGCGATCTCTTCTTCCCGGCGGCGGATCGGGCACGTGGAGCAAGGCGCGATCATCGAGGACCCATCGGTGACCTCTTCATCCATGGCGAGATCCAAGGCGAGATCCCCATCGACCTCCTCTTCATCCCCTCCGGTGTGGCGGCAACACATATGCGATGGCGAGCACCACATCCGCGACGGCGAGCACCACATCCGCGACGACGAGCTCCTCGTGCTAGTGGCCTTGTGGTGGCGTGCGGCGGAACCCACGACGGCCGGGTCGGTGGGGCCACGTACCCGTATGTGGGCCTTCTTTTCTTTTTTTTATTTGTTTACAATAAGTTTGTCGTGAGCTAAATAGGACACACGGTAGATTTGTGCCGCGGGCACGAGGGAAGGCTCACGGCAAACGGCCGTTTGCCGGCGGTAACCGTGTCATGAGCCCTTTGCCGACGCGCAACTCACGACAAAGTCGTTGCCGTGAGTAGACCGCTTTTTGCCGCGAGGAACCGGCTCACGACAAAGAGGCCGAATCCGGTAGTGTATACTTACACTTTCGTTCTCGCTTTATTTATGCGGGGTGTAACTTTGAAGTACTAACTCTCATTTAATGTATGTATATGAATGTATATGGGCAATTTAAGAGATTAATACAGTAGATGTACAATGTACTAATTAATAGACACATCAGTAGGTCCAAGTAATCTATAACGACTATATAGGTGAGACCCACTACAAGTCATGGATAGATTTCTCTCAACATGTAAGCATTCCACGTCACCATCCACTATACGTCATATCATCATCCACTATACGTCATATCATCATCCACTAGACCATCTATTTATGTCTTCAAACGATTTTCAGTGACTAATATCATCTATTTATGAGTAGCACACAAAAAATTCTCGCAGTTGAAATACATGTAGGATCAATCATATAAGAATGGTTTTACTCTCAACAAAATAACATACTTTCATATAGATAATGTTGTTTACACATGAATGTTGCCATGTAAGGAGCACTCCGCTACCCATTTCTCTCAACATGCAAGCAATCCACATCAGCGTCATGTCACCATTCATTAGGGCTATCTATTTATTTCTTATATTGATTTTATGTGACTAATAACATTCGTGGATAGACTATCTATTTATTTCTCATGCCAACGTTTTGTGACTAATAACATGCATGCATACAATTTATAACGCTTGTGAGTACCATGTTATAAAATTCCCACAATAGAATACATGAAGGATCAATAATTTGAGAGCTAGAATACATGAAGGATCAATAATTTGAGAGCATTTCTCTATCAATAATGTCGGTTGAAAAAAATGTTGGCTTGCAATCGTCTTAATTTTCAACTTTCAAAATTCATCTTCAAATTTATTCTTAAAAATAAATCTGGCAGCAAGGCGCGAGGTATTACTATTAAACATAACTTATCCGCATGTCATACTATGATCCAAAAATTATCTCAAATCCCGCACCAAGTAAAACAAAGAAAAGACGTACACAGATAAAGGCCCAAGGGCCTAAGGCATCACGTACGTGTCCATGATGATGACTTGGAGCTTCCCATGTCCAACTATAAATCAGTGTACAACGGCCATGTGCGAACATCGACTTTTGCTAAAGAAAAGGATTAGACAAAGGCCATGCAACAAGGCAATAATGCAAGAATCTTTTTTTTTTTGCCAAAGCAGGGAATCTAGTTAATTAGTATATAGCTAGTAGTATGTGAACGACATCTCTCAAAAGCAAAAGCAAAAACGTGTGGAAATAAAGTGGCAAAGCCAAACAGTTAATTAGTGGTGGGTCTATCGGGATGGAGTGCTTTTCATACGTGTCGTCGATCATCTACTGCTGGTAATCGCGCCGCGCTGCTAGCGCGGACATCCCATAGGACTTAACTCTGTTTGCAATATCAGAACAAAGCATCTGCAAAAAATCTATAGGTGAAATATTAGTTGAAAAATATGAAAAAAAACTAGAACATTTTTTACGAACATAAACACTATGTTTTAATGCAACATTTACTGTGAAACATACAGAAATACTAGTTGCAACATTGAAGATTAACTAATTAAACATATATATCTCGGGGGGTTCATTTTTTTTAATTCCGGACATCCTGCTCTTAGCATTACCGATGATGTAGTAGTGAACTTGCCATGTTATATGATACTATAAATAAAAATTGTATTCTAGTGGATGGTTTCTTCAAAAATATTTTTTTATCCAATCTCCTATATAATTCCTTCCTTGATTATTGTGTTGAGCTCCATTCTCAATAGCTGCAGCAGGGGTTTCATGGGATAGTTTCTAAGACTATGCGCGGTGTATCACCTAGTCACCTAATAAACTCATGTCCTTGACTTAGAGCTTTCCCAACGCCTTTATAATCAAATTGCACATCATGTGCGCGCATCCAACTTTGCTAAGAAAAAGATTTATAGAAAAAGACCAAGGCGATCGAGAACCTAACATCTCATAAAGCAAAAGAGCGATCGAATAGAATGGTTTTGCATGCACATGTACACATGCAGCGACATCATATCATATATTATATACTCCCTCCTTTTCAAAATACTTGTCATTCTGACTTTTCTACATACATCCCATTTATTATGCACCTAGATACATATTATGTTCACATACATAATAAAGGGAATGTATGTAAAAAAGCCAGAACAATAAGTATTATGAAACGGAGAGAGTATGTGCTAATGTGCACCAAAGAGCCCTACTCTGTTCGTATCAAGAGACAGCTGTGGTGCCCTGTACGTGCTGCCCCTGGGATCTTTTCCTTGATAATGCATGCACCTCTAGCTCCGATTCATCAAATGGAAGAAGAAAGAATAAAGAAGGACCGACGCAGCAATAATAAATTAAACAACCACATAGAAATGAAAAAAGAACGAAAAGGACCGACAATCATATCATTAAGTGGAACTTTTCCACCTGTATTTAAAACATCATAGACACTTATTAGCACTTCTGCTCCTTATAGGATTAAATTATGCTATTTTTTTATGGTAGATGGCAGCATGCCTATCTAATCTACCGCAAAGACTTCTGTGGCAACTTTAACAATCCCAATATCTCTACTTTCACTCAGGCCAGCAGTCTCACAAGGTACTCATGATAAGAATAGGGCACGATTGGTTGTGTTTTTAGAGATGATCAGTGCGTGTGAATGTTTAACTCTATACTAAGTTTCATATAAAAGGTGAAGTACGCTACAAATGAGGCAGACGTGGCAGACGTCACTACGGGAAAACCGATGTTTGCCGTGCGTTACGATGTTTGCCGTGCGCTTTATATCGGGCGCACGGCAAAACCTTTTTGCTGTGCGTTTTCCAACAGGCGCACGACAAACATTAACGCATGGCAACTAGACTTTTTGCCGTGCGTTTTTCGACGGGCGCACGGCAATAAAAATATTTGTCGTGTTTACCGTGCAAAAAATCTACCGTGTGCCCTTTGCCGTGCGCCTCGGTAAAAAAAGCATGACAAAGGCTTTGCCGTGCGCCGAGGCGCACGACAAACCCCGAGTTTCCCGTAGTGCGTGGAAGATTTGCCTCAAATTAAAGGATCCCCAAGAATGCATGCGCAAGACACAATAAGTTATCTTTGTTTTGTTTTATTGCATTTTGAGCATGTTTAAATGCAACCCACCGAGGATCATTAACTCTATTTCTCTCAAAATGCAAGAACCCATTGTATTAATTATACATTATGTCATTATCCACTATTACCATCTATTTATGTCTAGGCTTCCACCTATTTTCCGTGACTAATGACATCCATATACAAGCAGGGAGTACCACACTACAAAATTCCCACAATAGAAATACATGGAATATCAATCACTTAGGAGTCATTCCCTCTCAACAAAATGACCATATTTTCATGTATATTTACAAAAGAATATTGTCATGCAATTCCTTAGTGTGTCTACTTCAGTTGCACCTTAAAATTTTGTTTAAGAAATTCTCATCACTACGGGAAAAGTGACGTTTGTTGTGCGTTCCGATCTTTGTCGTGCGCTTTATATCGGGCGCACGGCAAAGAGCACATTTTGTCGTGGGTTTTTGACGGCGCACATCAAACAATCTTTGATGTGTGTTTTATTTTTCGGCGCACAAGAAAGGCGTTTGCCATGCATTTTATTTCTTGGCACATGGCAAACATTTTTCATCCCCTTTGTCGTGTGTTTCCCTCCGGCGCACGGCAAACATATAACTTTGCCGTGCGTTTTCCTAAAGTGCACGACAAAAGATTTTCAAAAAATTGATTTTTGTTCTTCTTTTTATTTCTCCAAACAAAAACATTATTTGTATTCTACATTTCAATTTTATACAAGTTTTGACCAATTTACTATATTTAACAATTATGTGTCACTTAAAGAATGTTTATTGTATACATCAAATTTGAACTGCAAGTGCATAAAGTAATGGAGCAAAATTTGTGGAAAATGATATTCATGTAATTTAATTATATTTCAGACCTTATCCATGAAATTAGATCAAAATTTGAACATTTTGTTCGCGGATTATAAAAATTTACATGCGGTTGCAATGTTTCTTATAAAGGTATAAAATGCAAACAAAGTTTGAAAATGATGAGTTTCGTCAAGAGCTCATGATATCCTATGTGAAGCTTGTGATAATTCATATATAGTGTTTTGAGCAAGTCGTCATGGATGGTGTTTAGAAACCATCCATAGTAAAGATTCGAGTGTTGAGAGCCACTTGATTAGGTTTGTAGCCATAGTGAAGTTCAAATTTGAATTTGCATTCAAAGTTTTTTATGTAGGCAATATACAACTTATATTGTCCGATCCTAATGTATGGCAATTTTTCGGATCCATTTGATAATTTTAGTACATTAATTTTAATTATGAGGTTGAAATAGAGAAATGGAAAAGGACTTTGTCGTGCGTCGTGTACCCCCGGTGCACGACAAAGATTGTTTGTCGTGCGCCACGAACTTTGTCGTGCGCCACGGAACCTTAGCGCATGGCAAACACCAACATCACGGCACACCTACCCGCTCGCACCCAACACACACTCCGGACCACAAAACACGGGCCCAACCCAACGCCGTAAAACGGCCCACCCCAACACACCGCAACCCTAGCTATATAAATTGATGCCCCTTCCCCCTTTCCTCCTCTCCGCATCGCACGCCCCCTTCCTCCTCCTCTCCGGCGCACCGCGCCCCCTTCCCCCTCCTCTCTCCGGCCCGGCGCCGCGCACCTCTCGCGGATGAGGAGCACACCGTGCCGCGCCGCCACCGGCACCTCCTCTCCTCGGATCCGGCCATGGCGTGGTGGCCTTCGGCACCTCCTCTCCTCGCATCCGGCCATGGCGTGGTGGCCTTCGGCACCTCCTCTCCTCGCATCCGGCCATGGCATGGTGGCCTTCGGCACCTCCTCTCCTCTATCGACGCGTGGCCCACGAAGGAGTCAAGGCGGCGGCGGCCGCGGATCCGGTGACGGTCGGGCCACAACTCCTCCCTTTCCACCCCCTCTCCCCCACGCTTCGAGAGACAACGTGGTGGCCTCGAGTCTCCACGATGCGGGTGACGCGCGCGACGAGCAACGACACGTGCGGTAACCTCGAGCTCCACGGCGGCCCGACCTGCGGATATAGCACTCGGTGGTAGCGTCCGGTGGTGGGTCCGCCGCCGGGGGCGGGCGGGGGGTGGCAACAAGATCGGTGACCTCCGCCCCCCCCTCTTCCTTGGCGGGCGGCGGACCCACGACGACTTCCTTCTCCAAGCGGTTGCGTGGTGCGTAGTGGTGGTGGAATCCGGCTCGGCGCGGTGGTAGCCCGGAGGGAGGATCACGACAAATGTTCGTGTACTGGTTGGCGAACGTCCGGTTCCGTCGGTCATGCCGTTACCACTTTGTTTTGCCGTGCGCCGTCTTTGACGCACGACAAAGGGCCTTTGCCGTCCGTGTGACAAAAAACGCACGACAAAAGGTCCTTTGCTGTGCAAAATGCTGTCGTGCGTTTGCGATGCCGTGTGTTTTTCACCTTTGCCGTGTGTCCAAAACGCACGGTAAACTTTGGTTTTCCGTAGTGCATAGCAACGCATACGCATAGGGTATCACCCACCTAGTAACTAAATAATTAATTTGCATGGCTTCTTGCTCTACTATACGTTGCTCCCTTTTTCCTGTAGGACTCAATCTATCATAACTTCATGAGCACGTACGGATAATACTAGTTATTAAGAAGAAGTCCTCATGTCACGAAGTCATTCAGGGTACACATGCATTCAACAAGCTCCATCCGAGAATTTTGCTATGATATTCGTGCAATCGTGCATGTTAGACTCACATTCATTTTACCCCACCTACATGCAAGTTTCAGTACTATAGTGCCATTGCATTGAAGCTACTCTACTTGAGATAGTGCATTCTTGGAATCAACAGCTTAGTCATAGTGTGGAAGTTGTTCTAAACTCGTGTCCGATTACAATGTATGTGGTGCAATATTGCACTTATATTTGAATGATCTCAATGCATGTGAAAGCTAAGCAACGACCGATGTGTTTATATCCTGTTATTAGAACATTTAGGTGTGCAAATTAGTATTCTTCTTCCGTCCCAAAATATAGTTACGTTAAGCATTAAAAATCATCCCAAATATATAACTACGTCTAGAGTTTCCACCCAACCATTTGCACACGTGCGAACCGAAATACCCTGCCCTTCCACACCAAATTGTAGTACAATTGTGCAAGAGAAATGTATGCTAGGTCTAATTATAAAACTAAACCGAATTAAAGCAACTATATATGTATATATAGTATCATATTGTAATAAGTTCATATATATCGATCAGCTGGAAGCACACAAATGATAAGATTGAAATTTGTTAAACACAAACACACAGAACGGAACTAATCGTGCTAGCTGTCGATCGATTCCTTGTCCATGATGACGCACTGATGCCAGTTAATGGGCACGCTAGACGCAGAGAACCGGCAGGGGAGCTGGTGGTACTCCGCCGGTCACTTGAGCGGCGCCGGGGAAGAAGAAGCTGACCGACGCGCACTTGACCTCGATGTCGTACTGCCGCGTCTGCGCGAAGCCGACCTTGAACCTGGCGAGCGCGGTGACCGTCACGGCGAAGGCGTTGCCGGTGAAGTCGAGGAGCCATGCTGGCCCTACGTCCTTGAGGGGCAAGGACACCGTCGCGTGGATCCTGGTCTCGTTGAGCTTTGGCTGGAGCAGCGGCATGGCCACTGCCGTCGTGTTGGCCGTGATCGTGACCCCCGTCGTGCTGTTGCCCACGTCGATGTAGATGCTTTCGTACTCCACACGGGCGCGCGTGCTGGTGTTGTTCACGGAGAGGGTCAGGGCCAGCTCCACGCTTCGGTTGCCGGCGGTCATGTGGCTCCCCGCGCCGGCGACGGAGATGAGGATGCGCGCGGGGCTCAGCACGATGAAGAAGGCGGTGACGACCACCGCCGCGGCGAGGACCGCCATCAGAGCCGCTATGATGTATTGCTTCGCGGTCGGGGCCTTCATCACGCTCTTTGTCTTCGGCGTCGCAGCCGCCGGAGCTGCTGGAGTTGCCATGATGCCTAATCAAGCTTATCGTGTGGGTATCTGGTGGCTTTTGCAGCTAGTAATGAACTTCCATTGGTTTGATCGAAATCAAAGTGGCGCGCCGCTGACCGTCCGTTTTTCAAGGGAAAGGGAGAGAGTTAGAGAGAGAGAGGGGGGGGTAGCCATGCTAGGGTACGCCGAAGCCACAATTTGGCTTCCAGTCACGCTGGTTGAGAGGGGTGAGAGAGAGGTCGCTTTTGTTCAACAGGTTCACACGGATCACTCTAATGTGGCATGCAAGTGAGACAAAATAGATGATCCCATCTTAATGCAAAGTTATTTGAGATTTAAAAAGCTATAAATCTTAAATCGAGAGTCAAAACTAAATCTGATTGCGACAATAGATTTCTGACAAGAAAAATCTTCGCAACAAGATCTCACTTAACTATATTTTAATAAATCTTTTTAATTCATATTTTTAGTGAAGGTTATGTTCGTCATACCACATATACAAGCAAAACAAATTTTATGAACCCACGGAACAAAACAATCTTACATACCGAGCAAACTGTATGACCTAACGAAACACATAGTTTTATAATTATATTTTCCCTCTTTTCTTTTTTATTATGAGTTTTCTTTTCCTTTTTTTATTTTATTTTTACCTTTTCTCTTTATTTTAGTTTTCATTCTTTATTTTTCTCCTTTCATTTTTCGTGAATATGTTCCATCTTAGTGAATTTTGTTCCACAATTTTTTTTTGCATTCACTTGCATTTTCATCTTAGTGATTTTTTTCCACACGCTTGTCTCGGTGATTTTTCATTCCACTATTTTTGTCTTAGTGAATATTTTCTTAGTGAGAACATTGATTCACACTTCATAATTTATTTTCCTTTACATATTTGTTGTCCTCTTAAAATATTTATTTCCTTCCTTCATTCATCATCTATCCATGCATACAGGTACACGTACTGACCATGCATGTTTAATTTGTCCCCACTTTGAAAAGTCTAAAATCCCATATTTTTCGTTTTTTATGTTATAATCAGCCTGTTCGTTTGGCTTATTAGCCACCAACCAGTAGTTTTTTCTCTCAGAACAAACCAGCCACCAGGAACCAGCTAGTAGTACTTTTCTTTCAAAACAAACCAGCACCAGCAACCAGCCAAACGAACAGGACGAATATACACGGATTTGATGTATAACTTTGGATTAACATTTTTTACGAGATACTTTTTATCATAATTCTAATAGCACATATAACTTATACGTATAACTTCTATGTGTTACTTTTAAAAGGACAATAGTACACCGACTTTCATTTTTTTTTGTTAATTTATAACTTATACTCACCATTTGTGCTGATAGCTTTTTACTAACAACAGCTTATTATACATATAATTTATATGCATAATATTGTTTAATTAGTACAAACTGTATTTGAAAATAATAGAAAAAAAGGAGGAAAAAAATGACCAGCGTCCGCGGCACCAGCTGTGTCCGGGGCCATCCACATATGGCACTTCCATGATAACAGACGACGGCTCCTCCCGTCTGTTGCCGGCCAAATTAGTTTTGCAGAGTTGTTAGAGTATCTCTTGGACTTTGTTATGTTTAACCATGCTTGGTAAATCTTATGACTTGCTAAGAGCATCTACAAGAGTTTGCCAAAATTTACTTGGCAAATCATGTGTTTTTATCAACTTCTAAAAAGCTATGCAAAGTAAAAAAAAGAATTCATCTCCAACAGTTTGGCATAATTCACTTGCCAAATCCAGATCTAACTTACATCGGGAATCCCGAGAGAAACAAAATTATGTATGTGCCCTTCCACCTCTTGATGAAAAAACTTACATCAGGAATCCTTCTCTATTTTTTATTTCTTTTTCACCCTCCCACCTAGAGGGAAACAACGATGGCAACCGCGATCCGCGCGCGCATATATGCGCGTGGGGAGGTGAGTTTTGCCAAGTTTCTATTTTTGCCAAGTTGGTTTGCCAAACTGTTGGAGGCCAATTTTGCCAAAATTATATGGATGTCAAGTTGGTTTGCCAAACTGTTGGAGTTGCTCCTAGAAGATTTGCCAAGTAAAAAAACAATACAGCACGAAGGGTTTGTTATTTTTAACTTATCAAATATTTCTTTATCTCATATACATTTGCATCAAGAATCCTTTTTTCCTTTATCCCCCACCCCCACCACCACCTAGCTTCACACCATGAAAAACGTCTATGCCAAGTCGAGTACGCACACATATATTATTTAAGCATTGGAAGTCAAAAATTAGCAAGTCCTTTGTCAAAATGTTGGATGAGTGTTTTCAATGTTTTTTTCAAAAATAAAAAATGCCAACCGGATTTGGCAAACTGTTGGAGATGCTCTTGTAGCGGCATCTTTGTGCAAAAGTAAGGTCTTGATTTGTTAGCAACAAGATGATATGATGCCACTTAACCCCTAGCTTGTCCATCAAAGCTGGCAGTGTTGGGTTTAGTCCCACATCGAAAATTGATGGTGAGGGAGCACAACATAAAGGTGGGGGCAGTCCTCACCCATCAGGCTAGTCTTTTGGGTTGAGTTAGACTCAGGACCTGTTGTTGTGGGCCGGCTCGGTGGATCTAAGGCCCGGTTGGCGGTGGCGAAGCCGGCGCCGGCCCGGCTTCTTCCTCCAACCCCCCTTCCCCTCTTCTTCTTCCTCCTCCGGCCTAGGGGGGCTGGTTGGGCGCCGGCTCGTGGGTATAGCGCGGGCGGGACCGGATTCCGCTGCGCCACTCTAAGAGACAGCACCACCAATAATAAAGAACATGCATCTCGATCGTAGTACTGATTCTGAACAGCTAGCAGAGTACGATGTTATTCGCAAGAGTGCTTGACACCGCGCGCCAGGAATTGGATCGAGCAAAGGCAAAGCAAAAGGCGAGTGGTGACGGAGACAGTTGCACAGCGCTAGATGCTGGAGGCTGTTTTCAGACACACTATACTTAGAGATTAGAGAACCTAGCTATATTATATGCTTGCTAGCTAGCATCTATCACTCGTGCAGCTTGGTTTGCTATTACCCTGGACCACCGTACCTTTAAGCTGCTGCATGTGAATTCGAAACCAGCAAATGAATCTGTCTAATGCAAGCTAGAGTGAGGACGAGGACGCAACTAAAAAGCAAAGGAGACAAGATCGATTGCTGCATGATACTGTCTAATCCAGCAAAAAGAATCTGTCTAATTCAGCTATTATCATGGATCACTTTTGAGTTAGTTGCTGCATGATGGTACTTAACTTTTTATTCGACGAACTGTGAAAAAAATAAGTGAAATTGAGTATCTATATAGCTGTCCAATTCCAAATCCAACTATGGTACTTCAAGACTTGGTAAAAAAAAGATAGTGCTCCAGCTGACTCCTTTCATATTTTCCCTTTTCCTAATAATTAATTACTGGGACAATCAAATAATTGACCCCAACTCTCTCTCTGTCTAATAAATGAGCAGTTGTGACTCTCCAAATACGGTAGTTGGATTTTGATGAGATTATTGAAAAACTACAAAAGTAGTTCACCTTTTTTTAATTAATTACACAAGACATCGAGATACTCAAAATGCACGCACACTCATCCCTATGAACACATGCATGTAAAACCTACCCCTATGAGCATCTTCGAAGACTCGGATGACAAATCTTCAAGGTTGACGAAGTCACCACACGTGTCTCGATGTCGGCGGGAACGTCGCCTCGATAAATTGGTCGTTAACAGTTATTGGGAAATATTTATTGTGGAACTGGCTAAGATGCTCACTCTTTAAAAAGAAGTCGGTACGTAGTTCACACAAGTACATGCCCTTTCAAATAGTACATGCGTGTGATCAAATACAACCTTAATAACTAGCTAATATAAGATGAACATCTACACACTCGCATGCATGCATATGGCCAAGCAAGAATTATACTAGTACCTGTGTGGAAATACATACAAACAAGCTAAGTCTTGCACATATCAGTACGTATAACCCCAGGGCCATATATATACACAGAGCCCATTGCTTTTATTTGTAGTAGTAGGCCACCATATAGCAAATAACAAGCAGCCAAAGAATATATAGTAATAATAATCTGACCGGCGGCTGTCGTCGTAAGCTAGCATGGCAAAAGCAGCAGGCGACGGCGAGGAACCAGGGTCGTTCCGGTGGCGAGACTTGGCGAGGTACGCTGTGGCCGCCGTGGTGACCTTGGTGATCATCGCCGTCGTCGTCAAAGCCATCAAGGTGGTGTTCCGCCCCGACTCCCTGAGACTCTCTATCCTCGGAGGCTCCGTGTACACGACGCCGTCGCTCTCGTCGCCGTCGCCCTCGCCGTCGCCGCAGGCAAGCTCGAGGGCGGCCGAGCCTTCTCTGTCCTTCTCCTTCAAGCTCCGTGCCGAGAACCCCAGCGGCCGCGTCCGCATGTACTACCTCGACATCATCGCGTACCTCTTCAACAGCAGCACGCCGGCGACGACGCCGACGCCGATGGCCGAATGCTTGGTCCCCTTCAACATCAAAGACACGTTGGTGAAGCAGACGCTCTACGTGGACATCATCAAGCAGGTGACTGTCCAGAGGGATCCTGAAGCGATCATGCTGTTCGCCTTCGACGCACTGTACAAAACCGGGGGCACCATCAAGGACGTGACCATGCGAGTGGACGGTACGCTCGTCACCGAGATCAGGTCCGGGTTCAACACCACCCCTCAGCTTGTCAGTTACTACTGCAGGCAGCTCGTGGTCGGCCCGTACGACGACGACGCCACGACGAAAACTCAGGAGATCACCTGCACAACGTCGTGATCCATCTGGTGGTCGTCGTTTTCCTCCGATTTTATGTGTGTTCAAAAGTCGGATTTGATGTATTAATTAATAATGTATCACAACCCCCTTTAATTTCTTCAGGGTGTACGTCGTGATACAGCCCTCGAAATCGTGAGATTAATTTATTAAGCATATTTAATCCATCATTATTAGCGCATGTTTACGATATTTTCAAATCATGAATTAATTAGTCTTAAAAATTCATCTCGTACAGTTGTTACAATTTGTGTAATTAATTATTTTTGTCTACATTTAATAGTCTATACATATCCCCTTGGTATCGGTGTTGTTTTCATCTAAGAGCATGGTTTATGGTTTCGTCCGGCCCCGAGCCGTGATGGTGGGCCCCGCAGTTGCTCAATCGGTGGAAGTCAATGATTGGAGGAGCCGTGACTCGTTTTTCTTGCGCCCGCTTCCGCCGGCGACCGCCGAGTCGCCCACTCCCCTCTCTCTCCTCGTTTCTCTCTCTTGCCTATTGGATGTCGCCGGCTCAAAGCTACCCATAATACTTGCTCTAAGAGCAAGTTTAGTAAAGGCCGAATGCACTACGACCGCCACATGCTTCCCCCGGTGTCAAATGCACTCGGGAAGGCCCGAAAACACTCAGGGACACTAGGCCAAAAACGATTTGTACCGGCGGGCGCAACACCGCCGGCGTCTTATGCCGCAGAAATGACGATCTTTGCCGGCGGGTGCCCGCCGCTACCCCTGAACCACAGTGCTGGCGGGTGACCCCACCAACCAGCCACCCACTCGTCCCCGTCACAAGTCACGTGTTTTTCTCGTAAAGTCGCGACGCTCCGCGGCCGCCGTGGTTTGAATTTGTGACCTCCCCCTCGTGCGAAGCCTCCTCTACCACTACATTGCACACTCATATGCGTCCATATGCAATTTTGATTCTACTCATATTATACTACACCGAGTGTAAATCGGTTTTTTGAGGCACTAAACGGATTGAAATTAAAAACTTGTCAACTACGAGTTTCATAACTTTCTCGAGATCTACAACTTTCATGTTGGGAGATTTCCATTTGAGGTCATTTATGAATTTTGAATTTCAAATTTGAGAGATTCAAATTAGGATTTCATTGACAATATGATTTCAAATAACAAATTTGTAAACTACAAAGTTTCATAACTTCTCAGGTCTATAACTTTCATATTGAGAGTTTCTCCATTTGAGACCGTTTGAAAAATTCAAATTTTCAAATTTCAAAAATTCGACGTACTTTACTTCAACAAAAGTAATTCAAATAAAAATTGTTCAACTACAAAGTTCTATAACTTTTGAAGATGAACAACTTTTATTTTGGTCATTTGCTCATTCGGAATAGTGGTAACATTCTTCACAAATCTTATACACATCTCACATAATTTCTTCAAACTATATAAGAGATATAGATTTTGTGTACAAAATTACTACCACTTTGTCAAATGAAGAAACAACCCGAATAAAAATTGTACATATTGACAAGTTATGGAAGTATGGAATATTGTAGTTTACAACTTTTTTATTTGACAATGTTTTTCTTGCTTTAAAAAGGGATTGTTGATTTTGCAAAGGCACGGTCTTTGGCGGGCGACATAAGGCACCCGCCACCACAAATAGAAGCATTTGTCTTTGGCGGGTGTCTTATGTCGTCCACCAGTATTGTGCATTTGTGCTGGCGGGTGATAATTGCATGTGTCAGTAATCTATTTTTCATGTGTCAACACAAATCGTTTGTGGCTTAGTGGGAAGCCTTCCCTGAGAGCAACATTCGGGGAAGAGCTTTCGGGGGATGCCTCTCACGGTGAAGCGGCCTTCGTCCTTGAGTACCAAAAATCATGCGGTCGGGGAATCTTTCCTTGAGTGTCGCGATAGCACTCGGGGAAGATTTAATACCGTCGGTGCCATCCACACTTTTTTTTAAAAAAAAACCCTCTTTCCCGAGTGCAACACTCAGGGAAGAAATTTGGTTTATTTTTAAACCCTCTTCCCCGAGTGCAACACTCGGGGAAGAAATTCGATTTTTTAGAAAAAAATCCTCTTCCTCGAGTGCTTGCCCTAGGCACTCAGGGAAGAAGTGTCCCAGTTTTTTATTAAAAAGCCCTTCCCCGAGTGCCGCTGCCCATGCACTCGGGGAAGAAAATAGTTGGTTTTCAATTAAAAAAAGTCTTCTCCGAGAGTCACTACTACCCGCACTGTCGGGGAAGCCACAACCTCTTTTGTTTTGTTATTTTTCTTTTCCGTCCGACCAACAAAGCACATATACACAAACCACAAATCAACATCGATATGTCACAAACCGCATTTATAAATCACAATGGACCAAATATGTCCGAATCCACAATATATTACAAATCACACGTTCAAAAGTACACACAATTCCAAGTTCACAAACGCAATACATAAAACGACTCGCGGGTGGCTCACGGCAAATCGGGAGGGTTGGGATGTCCCAACGTGCGATCCCGGTGATGCTCTAACCGGGGATGGCCCGACGTGCGATGCCGACGACCCTTCGACATGGATTTGGATGTCCGGAAATCCGAATTATCCGTATTCGTATCCGCTAAAAACGTTAATATGAATATCCGTATTCGTATTCGTTTTTAATATGGATGTCAGATGGATGTATTCAAATCCGATTTTCAATATTATCAGAATTCGACATTATCCGAAATATCCGACAAAAATCCGACATATCCGACATTCTCTGTATCCGCAAAAGTAAAGTACCCATAGAAAACATCTAAAATTTATTTATATTACTAAATACTAATTACAAATGATGTTAGTTTTAATATTGCTAGTAAAATAATTATTTACGTTTAACTATTGAAATATATATATATATGACAACTAACTAATTATGCTAACCTAATATTACTAAATTATATAATGATATTTTTAATTAATTGTGATGTGTCTAATCATAGTAATTTTCAATACATTATATTATTTAGCAAATAAATAAATTATATTTAAATGTATTTATGTACTTTTTTTACTTATAAAAGATGTTTATATAGTTACAAAATTACTTATTTTATATGTATTGTCATATATTAATTAATTAACTAATTAATATATTGTTTGCAATAAGATATCTATTATGTATAATGATCATAATTTACTCTCTACTTGTAAAATGATTTGATCAATTATAAAACCATTGACAAATGAAATTGATAGTCATTATGACTCTATGCCGTAAATTGAGTAAGTATTCGAATGTGAATCCGAATTCCAAATATCCATTTTGTATTCGTATTCGATAGTATTCGTATTCGTATCCGAATTCGAAATAAAATGTGGTAAATAGTGACATCTCGAATTCGTATCCATGCGTATCCGATCCGAATCCATCCCTACTCGAGTTCCACCGAAAAAAGAGAAGAAATTGCACGTGAGTGACAAGATGTTGAAGGTGTATATCCATATCAAACTTCATATGGATTTGCAAGTGGACAAATCCCCCGTCGTGGTCAAGGGACCCTTCTTCACTTAAGTGTGAGAACCCAAGGTATCGAATCCGTGGAACAATGTGCAACGCAATGATACAATCTAGTAAAGCAAGGAAAGCTATCTTTTGAAGAACCAAGTTCCATCTAATCGAAGAGATCATCAAGAGAACACATCTAATCTAATCTACTAAAGAGGTAGAAAGAGAAAGCAAAGAGATAACCGATCTAGAGATCCTAGATCATGCTTATGTTGTAGCTCCAAACAAGATAGATGAAGATAGAAAAGCGAATCTCATTGAAAGCATCTTTAAACCGTGGCCTCTCGGTCCGATTCCGAAGACACCCGCCTTTTGGAGCCACCATTCCGTCACAACGCGCCCCTATTCGTGCGGGTTATCCTAGGGCGAGTTCGATAAGAACAAGTTGAAATCACTTGGTCGGTCCAAGTATGCACCTCTAGCCACCGCGGCTACAAGAGCACCCTATGCAATCTATCTTAAGTATAAATTAGGGAAGAAGCAAAACCACGGGAGAACAAAATCATCGAGAAGGCACTTGATCACTATAAATCGGATTCACTATAAAACTTCACCATGAATGATTACATGAACAATATCACCACCGGGATCCTACCTCGATCTTGATCCTTGCTCCGAGCTCCGACGTGGTCTTCCATGCAAGGTTCCCACGTCGGCTAGGGAGACCCTAGACAACTAGCACAACCCTCCTCTCTGAGATGGTGTTCCTCAAGCTTCTCGGCGCCTAGGCGGCGGATGACGGATTAATTCTTGTGTGGCTCTTGGCCTCGGGGCTATAAATAGTCCGATTGGTGGCTAGGTCAAAGGGGGGCAACTGGGCCTCGAAGTGGGCTGGGCCGGCCGGCCTAGGCCCACTTCGGCCCAGCCCGCGGCCTCCTTTGCCCGGTGTTGCTTCCCGAGTCTTCTAGAGTCTTCCCCTTCGGCATGTGGGCCCTTGTCGTCAGTTTCTCTTCGGATTAGATGAAGCTCCTTGTCCCGCAAGATTCGGCAGTTTTCTGACTGGGTCCTCGGAGTTTTTCATCTTCTCGGGTTTGGTCCTTGGGCTTCTTGGAGTCATGTTTACTTCATTGCTTGACTTGTACCGGGCTTCAAGGTCTTGTCATGAGGTGCTTAATGAACTTATCCCAGAAGTCTTGCTTTCAACACTAAAATCCTGCATAAACACTAAACTCCAAAACCGACATGCACAAACGAACTTGTTATACCAAGGGGGTTAGTACCAATGGATAGGATATAAAATTCATGCCAACACCAAAGGTAAACTCATGGCTAGGTTGACAAAATTTCATTGTCAACATCTCCCCCCCCCCATGCTTAAACCTTGCTCGTCCTCGAGTAAGCCTTTGATGGATATCATCGTTGCCCTTCATTGTTTAAATCTCGCACTTGATCATACACGAGAAAACATAATGCTCTCAAAAGTTTAATCCGTTAAAGTTTCATAATGTACTAGTCTTCATACCTACGGAGGGTAGATTATTAACTAAGCTTATCCCACAAGTATTAACATGCTCCCAAAATTCAAATGGATCTCGTAAATTTTGAAATAAAGAACGAGATGAAAAAGAGCTAACCAAGTTCAAAAATATAAACCACATTGCATCTTGCTCATGAACTCTCATCTCATCTTGTCTCTCAAGCCTATTTATTCTACTCCTTTCCCTCTCAAAACATATATATGTGGTAGGTGTTATATGGAGCTTTTTGGGAAAGTTTAGTCCTACCAAAATATTATAAATGAGATGTTGTCAAAACAAGACAAGCTTCTCATGGTCTTACCGAGACTCGTCAAAAAGGTCATTGGAAAATAATGTTATATCAAGAAGGGGAGAGAAAAATACACACACTTTGAGATAGGTGGACATGTGCAAATGGCAAAGAGTGATCCCGAGGCACAAAGGAAGTCCTCGTTATCGGATTGCACATGGTTGGAAAGATGAGTTTGGATCTTTTAATCTTGAAACCTTGAGATTCCTAATGCACTTTAGAGAACCGGGTAGTTCACTTTACTTTATTTTTATATCATGCATACTTATATTTTTTTTTTCTCATTTTTTTCTTCATACTCACTTTTTTCTTTTTCTTTTTCCCTTGAACTCTAAAACTGCATTGTACCTACCTCCTCCCCCATGCTTAGATGTTTGCTCGTCCTCGGGCAAAGAGGTGATAGAGATAAGGTAGGTACTAGAAATATTTTTCCTTCGGGGAGATACTTGAAATCTTCAATCTTGGCACCATCTTGCGATCTTCCTTGAATTGACGATCCATACTCAATGATAGGTTGTGGTCAAGGAGGTAAACACAAAAGATGATATTTGGTTTTAAGGGTGGATATCCAACGAGGTTTGTGAGATCTCCAATGTGGGGATACACAATGCACGGATAAAAAGGCTAGCAATAAGATAGATACAAAAAAACGGAATGACCAGCTTCTTAGTCTCGGGCCAGAGAAATCAAGACCTGAAATAACTCACCCAAAAATAAACCTTGTAAACTAAGTTTTTGCACTCAAATATATATGTGGCTCTAGATAGGTAGAGCAACATGCAAGTGGTATTTATGACAAGGTTAGCATTACTTTTAAGAACAAAAACAAATCATCTTTAATCCATCGAAAACTTGAGAGCACGTAAAACACTATGGGTCTTTATTTTTATCACAACCTCCACTAAAGATTAAGCTAGCATTAAGATAATTTCAGATTTGAATTTTAAGAGAGCATAAGCTTAATCATGCATAAAACAAGTACAAAGATAAACAAAGCGGCAAATATAATCATATATCGTCATGGCACAAACTTTGTAACTTTATTAAAGGTAAAAACTACTAGGTGGTGACTTTATTCATGATGAAAATAAAAACTAACACACATGCTGAAAATTTAAATAAAAAATGAAAACACTACGCATACATAGGCGCATACAAGCTGAAAATTAAAGAAAAGGGGGAAAGGAAAGATTAATAAAGCTCCTCCTCTCTCTAATCTTCCGTCGATCGTTGATATTGATAGTCTTGGTTGTTGTACCCTTGCTCATAATAGGTTTGCACTGCTCCTCCGTGAATTGTCATGGCGGTGCTAAGTGAAGGCGTCAAAGCTCATCAGTGATGCTTGCATTTCCTTCACCCATTTGGTTTGCATTGGGTTGGATGGCTGCGATATTTTGCATGTTTCTCGCAGCGTATCCTCCAATGATGACCACACTTTGTTGTGGTTGAGGAAGATGTGCATATGGCTCCGCAAAGGCTACGTTGGGCACCACAAAAATAGTGGGGGCATGACTGCACCACTCCCCCATGCTTGCATTGGTACACCACCGTAGTAGCTAGGTGGCGCCGGAATTCCTCCACATAATTTTGTTGCACACCTCCTTCTTGGGCCGTGGAAAAACCTTCTCCAATAATCCTTCATCTTTTATTTTTTTTTCTTCACCAGCACAAGAAGTCCTTCCTCTAACCAATCTTTTTTCCCCTCAAGAAAAAGTCTTAATCTTCAATCCAACAGGGGAAAATTTGCTTTTGCCACTTTGAAGCCTCCTCTCTCATCTCCACTTATGTACTTTCCTTGCTTCATATAATCAAATCCAAGGGAAGTCCTGGCTAGGAGATGCTTTGGGTTCCTTGTAATACCCAGTCTTAAAGTGATAGCCAATATGGAGAGGTAACACCCCGAACCAATATCTCCCGAACCTGATGTTGCTTCACAACACCACTGGTTGATCATAAGGTGAGTGGGGTCAATTGGCCGCTCGGCAAGCAAAGCCGAGTAAAGCCAATTCAACTCCGCGTTGGTTATCTTTGTCTCTCTCATTCTCCCCAAAATCCTCTTGCACATCAATGAGTGAAATACTTGGATGATGGGGTTTCGGATACTATTTCTTTGTTGGTGATCTTCTCCCGCGATCATACTCCAAACTTGTTCGGGGCTCCCTTTTGAAAACCGAGTAATTCCCTAATATACTCATAGGGAACCACTTGTTCAACTCCCCCCGAACGGAATGAGAGACTCGGCACGCCTTCATCAAGGATAGGCGCCATGGTCATGAGAACTTCCAAGGCGAATTCTTTGTGGGTGTTTGCCGACACTCGTTGGAGAATTGCACCCAACCTAGGTGTCCCAACATGTAATAAATATCTATGCCAAAACCCAATGTGTGGAGAGCTTGGTCGTCAAAGTCGACGTTCGCTACAAGCCTCTAAAGGCGAGCGAGCCGCTTCTCCTCCTCCGTCATGATGATAAGCGTATGGAGGTGGAGCGGATGATCATGTCGAACGACGAGATGGGACGGGTGGCACCTCCGTACGTCCTTGAGGTTTCGTGAACCTCATAGACGAGCTTCGTGTGGCCCTCATCCCACCGAGGAGAAGAGTGTGGTTCCTCCTTGGCGGTGCGTGTCCTCCTCCATACTCCGAGGAGACTCGAACCGAGTGCCTCCTCGAAGGGGTTGTTGTTGATGGCTTGGACGACGCTGATCCCTTCTTCTTGGTGAAAAAGGCTCGTAGTTTTCTTCCACGTGCTTGTTGCACTCTCTTTCACAAATATATATCCGGGGTTTTCAATAGGTAACAAGGTACACAAATATTATTTTGGAGTATGAACTTTGAGTGGAATTAGGATGTGTTTTGTTGAACCAAACAAATGGGATGGATGGCTAAGTCTAAGGTAGTCCTGAACTACAAACTTGAGCACACGAACAAAGAGCCGGATGGGAGACTTACCTGTCGAAAGGGGAGCACCGGGGTGCTTATAAAGGGGGTAGGCCGGCCGGCCTGTACCGACCGTCCCGGGGCCATTCTCGCTTTGTTGCTTCGTGACCGCGTGCTCCATGGGGTTGCACCTTCCAAACATTCTCGTCCACTCCTTTGCTTGCATAATTGCTCCTTCCACTTGATGATTTTTCTTTGAGTCACCTCCATGCTCTCTTGCCTCACATGCCTCCATGATATTCCTGCAAAACAAGGCCTTGGCTGCCCCCATTCTTATCCTTTGCATGTGGTTTGACAAAAGATGTTGGAGGAGCATCCCGTGATGCATCATGGTGCATGCATGGTTAGGTTAACTAGATTGCCTCCCTCTAA
The DNA here is from genome assembly GCA_947561735.1 of Cenchrus americanus. Classification (NCBI taxonomy): domain Eukaryota; kingdom Viridiplantae; phylum Streptophyta; class Magnoliopsida; order Poales; family Poaceae; genus Cenchrus; species Cenchrus americanus. Next base: position 74,080,679 of record OX387240.1, read on the forward strand.
GAATGTTTTAATGCTAAGCACTCCTCTAATTTCGAAAATTAAAAATAAACTCAGAGATTGCAATGAGTTCAAATATAAATTTAGAGGAGTTTTTAAAGCATTAAAACAAATGTAAGTCGAAAAATATTTACGACTACTTTTATTTTGGTCTTATCGGTATCGTTTGCTTCCATTAGTTGAGAGCAAGCTTTTCCCCGCTTGATCATGGGTGCATAGGTTTAGGTTCTAATTTTGGTTAAATGAGAGAGATTTTGAATGAAATAAAATTTAAATGAGGCTTCGAAATATTCTAACTCTAGAGAAACCAAGGATATGGACTTTAAATCAACCAAAAGTCAAGTTTCTAGGTTCACGCGAGTCCTATCACGTGCTGAAATTTAAATAACATCTAGGTACAAGGCGTGGCTCTACTTGTGTGTTTTTATTATGTAAAACAAGTCAACCATAATATCATAAAGAGTATGAAAGGTTGAGATAGGTTCTGAATTTATTTGGTTTTGGTTTCTCGAAAAGAAGCAAATAACACATAGGATGGCTCATGTAAAGGGTTTATGATCCAAATGAAACATCCAACCAAGAATTATGTCTCTAACATTATTCAACCATTCTAAGTCTAATGTCTTGCGTAGCAAAATTCCAAAACTAACTTACTTGAAAAACTCGAAAAAATCTTGAATCGGGTTAACCTCCCGTAGCTTATTCTTGACTCGACGGAACGGGTTGCCTCCCGGCTACCACTTCGTTTATAGTCCATGGCTAGACTTCTTCTCTTGATTACTTCGGATCAACGCTCTTTGCGGGTATTGCAATCTTGAGTACCCACTTCCGCACCATCTTGGGCACGAGCTTATTCTTCGGCTTAGTCATATTTTTTGTCTTCACAGGCTGGCTTTGTCCTTTGGTCTTGATGGATGCAACAGCTTCCTTCATGTAGTGGCTCGGCATCTCAAACTCCGGTCCTTCGGTCATGATCTTTGTGGTCTCCTTAGTGTGATCCTCCATATGTCCCGAGTGAATTTGAGTAGCCTTCGCCGTCTCGGGACCTTGAGGTTGTCTCGGAGATTCTCCTTTGCTACCCATTGGGCGCCCGGCAAGTTGTCCCACTTGCGTCTCTAGCATGTTCATCATGATGAACACTTTACGTATAGAGCTTCCGACCTCCGTCACCTTTCCATCTAAATTCTCCAATATTTTCTCCATAGCCTCGAACTTAGTGACGACGTCCTTGTTGATCTCAGCTTGCTCGTCCATGAAGTCCTTCAATTGTGCACAAAGAGGGACCAAATCTTGAATCGACGAACTCACATTAAATCGGGGTTTACCTTGGACATGGCCGTACTCCTCACACTCCTCGAATGTGGATCTTGCCTCAAAGAACCTTTAGGTCTTGAGCTTCTTTCTCTATCTCCATCTCCTCCATCCTCCTCTTAAGTAAACCGATATGCCAGTCAAGGAATTCGGCTCGCATGTATTCATTGAAACGCTCCAAAGCTTCCACAATCGTCTCCATGGGAAATTAAACAAATATATCAATCTTGTTGTGCAAACTCTGAGTCTTGGTCGGCGAATAAATTCCTTCATAAAGTTTCTCATCAACGCTTCCCAATCTTGTTTCGACTCCACCGGTAGAGTGTGGAACCAATGCCAAGCTTTTCCATGTAGTGAGAACGGAAAAAGCGTTGCCCTCATTTGATCTTGAGTCACCCCATCCTCATCGAAAATTTGACATTGTTAAACAAATGCTTGGAGGTGAAGGTTCGGATCCTCTTTACCGATGAAAGGCGAGTGTTGCACCATGCGGATAGTTGTCACCTTGACCTTGAACGGCCTTCGGTGTCTTGAAGGTTTATGATAGGTAGATCAACGATGTCCGGGGTGCATAGCTCGATCTTGCGCTCTGGTTGTGGTTGTTCTCCCATGGGTGGAGGTTGATGTTGATCTTTCTTTGGACTTGGAGGTGGTGATTCCCTTGGAGATTCCGACGGTCCTTCGACTTCGACTTTTGAATCTAGGGTTTCCAACCCTTTAGCTTGTTGCACGTTTCCTTTGCCTGTAAAGTTTTCCTGGATCATCCACAAAAATATTTGGGTTTCTTGGAGAGGTAGCTAACCATCTCCAGTTAGGGTTAGCAAAAACAAAAAAATCTAACAAAAGAAAATTTAGGGTTAAACAAAAGCCGATTAGATTGATTTTTTTCTTTTTGAGGATGATCAAAGTTAAGAGATGCAAAAGAATATCAAAAGAAAAACTGAAAAATATTCATAAAGAACGATACTAGATTGGATATTGATTGCTTATTCCCTAGCAACGGCGCCGAAAAAGGGGCTTGTTGACGGTGTATATGCGTATCAAACTTCATATGGATTTGCAAGCGGACAAATCCCCCGTCATAGTCAAGGGGGCCTTCTTCCCTTAAGTGTGAGAACCCAAGGTATCGAATCCGTGGAACAATGTGCAACGCAATGATTCAATCTAGTAAAGCAAGGAAAGCTATCTTTTGAAGAACCAAGTTGCATCTAATCTAAGAGATCATCAAGAGAATACATCTAATCTAATCTACTAAAGAGGTAGAGAGAGAAAGCAAAGAGATAACCGATCTAGAGAGTCTAGATCATGCATATGTTTTAGCTCCAAACAAGATAGATGAAGATAGAAAAGCGAATCTCATTAAAAGCATCTTTAAACCGTGGCCTCCGGTCCGATTCTGAAGACGCCCACCTTTTGGAGCCACCGTTATGTCACAACGCACCCCTATTCGTGCGGGTTAGTCTAGGGCGAGTTCGATAAGAACAAGTTGAAATCACTTGGTCGGTTCGGTATGCACCTCGAGCCACCGCGACTACAAGAGCACCCTATGCAATCTATCTTAAGTATAGATCGGGGAAGAAGCAAAACCAAGGGAGAACAAAATCATCGAGAAGTCACTTGATCGCTAGAAATCGGATTCACTATAAAACTTCACCATGAATGATTACATGAACAAGATCACCACCGGGATCCTACCTCGATCTTGATCCTTGCTCCGGAGCTCCGACGTGGTCTTCCATGCAAGGCTCCCACGTCGGCTAGGGAGACCCTGGACAACTAGCACAACCGTCCTCTCCGAGATGGTGTTCCTCAAGCTTCTATGCTCCTCGGCGGCGGATGACGAATTAATTCTTGCGTGGCTCTCGGCCTTGAGGCTATAAATAGTCCGATTGGCGGCTAGGTCAAAGGGGGGCGACCGGGCCTCGATGTGGGGTGGGTTGGCCGGCCCGGGCCGACCGGCCTGGGCCCACTTTGGCCCAACCCGCTGCCTCCTTTGCCCGGTGTTGCTTCCCGAGTCTTCTAGAGTCTTCCCCTTCGCATGTGGGCCCTTGTCGTCAGTTTCTCTTCGGATTAGATGAAGCTCCTTGTCCCACAAGATTCGACAGCTTTTCTTACCGGGTCCTCGGAGTTTTTCATCTTCTTGGGTTTGGTCCTTGGGCTTCTTGGAGTCATGTTTATTTCATTGTTTGACTTGTACCGGCTTCAAGGTCTTGTCATGAGGTGCTTAATGAACTTATCCCGAAAGTCTTGCTTTCAACACTAAAATCCCGCATAAACACTAAACTCCAAAAGCGACATGCACAAACGAACTTGTTATACCAAGGGGGTTAGTACCAATGGATTGGATATAAAATTCATGCCAACACCGAAGGTAAACTCATGGCTAGGTTGACGGAATTTTACCTTCAACACAAGATAAAAATCTAAGGTGTAAAGAAAAGTTGAAAATTTCGAAGACACCTCCCCGCATGGGGAGGTTTCCAAAACCTGCAAGAAGAAGGTCAGAACGAAGGCCAATAACCACATTTCTGGCATGAAGGCCGACAAATCAACAAATCCAGCACGAAGGCCATCACTGGGTTTGACACTAAGCATGAGCACAGAAAGTAAAACAACCGTACTCATACTCACCGGAGTGGACTCTCGACGATGTGGTGGTGGTGCAAGAAGTTGTGCTAGGATCTCCCAATGCAACCTTGCTACTCCCCATGTTGTTGCACGAACCTCCCGCTCGGCCCGCTCAGCCTCCCGCTCAGCTAGCATGGCCTCCTGCCAGGCCCGAAGTTGCTGCAGCTCGGCCTACAACATTTGACACCAATATTCCAATAATGTAGAGCTAAGGAACATAAAAGTCAAAGAATGACGGATGAAACTGAGAATACTTACCTAGAGTGACGCCATTAGTGTCGGCCGCTGGCTTATGGGCACACTAGAGCTCGTGCTCGCTGCTCGTAGGCGGATGAGAGGAGTAGAGCCCGTCTCGTGGATGTCGTTGCCAATGTAGAACCGCCCATGCTTCTTTCCTTGCCCAATCCTCATCACTAGCTCGAGATCAAGGTGCTCCTCGGTCCTCGGATCGTAGTCCGGCCCGTGGACTAACCTTGACGCCTCCTTGTACGAACTAAGGTGGGTGTGGACGCTGGAGTTGGTGTACGCCTCTGGGCCGGCATCTGGGTTGTACTCGATGTTGGACTTTGTCGGGCCCATGTGGGCCAGAGCATACGCCGCGAGTTGGCCAATTGGCCGGCCACCGTGCGCCGCCTTCTAAAAAAGACAACATGTGGTTAGGAATCATGCAGAATTGAGCACGGCTAGATTAGACAAGTGGTGGTGACTTACATATGTCTTTTTGTATTTGTTGAGGTTGGTGCTGCCATGATGGTGAGGTGCACTTGGCATCGGCATACCGTGGTCTTTTTTCTCTTGGTGCACCTTCTACCGACCGCATCCAACCATTTGTTAGATTTTTGGCACTCGGGAAGTATTTGACACTCGGAGAATTTTCCTTCTCCCGTAGTGATGCCGAGGTGGAGGAGAGATTAGAGGAGAGAGATGAGAAGCTTATAGCCACTTAGTCACATGAACTTAACCGAGAAACTTTGTGGAAGACACAAGTGGATTATGCATTAACAAAGTGAACAAACAACTAATTATATAAAAAGGGACTCCTCGAGTGTTGTTCGTTAAAAAAACTTTAAACCTCCATTTGATGGGCTAGTATGTAACCCTTGGTCCAAAATTTAGCCCCATGAGAAACCGGACAAGCCCTAAGTCGAACAAAATCAAGTTAAGATAGTGCTCGACCCACTCTTCGCCGGGAGGTCGAAGAGAACACAACAATGGGCTCATTTTTCTCACAAAGGCAATTAATAGAGTCATTGCCTTCATAAGTTCTCCTCTCGTAATCTTGGTCGTCGACTTAAAGATCTTTACTGGTTCATGTTATAAATGAAGGCTAATAATTGACGAAAGCAAAGAAATCAAACCGCAATGAGATTTAACGTGGAGAACCCTCCCAACACGAGAGGGAAAAACCACGAGTGTCAGCCAGCAAGCACTTCACTATGATCGGAGTCCGGTTAGAAACACCAACGGTAGCGACTTACAAGAAGTAGAGAGAATCAATCTCCAATGGAAAACTCTAACGAGAATCAATCACTTCGGCCCCGCCTTCGCCTTTAAGTGGGTCTCCGCTTGCTCGGTCGGAAGTTGGCCTTTATCTTGTGCACATAATTAATTTGGATCATCATTCAACGGTTCCCATAAAGTCGCAAGCCATGAGAGTGTGATGCCTCCCAAAAGGAGGGGGGAAAGAAAAAGACCTTGAGCTACCGAAAAGACATAGGAAAAGAGAAAATTAATTAAAAGAGTAAATTAAATAGTGTGTTCGGCTCATTATTGACTTATGATCGATTGCTTGACATGAGTCAATTTCTCTCCCTCATACCTCAACATTAATTTCCAATTCACTACACGAAAGCCCAAAGATGCTGAGTACCAGGGACACTCGGCGAAGGCCAAAAAACACTCCGGGTGAATATTTCCTGAGTGCTACATTTGACACTCAACGAATATTTTTGAAAAAGACAAAAAAATTGTTGAATGCAATCTAACACTCAACGACGATTTGCAGAAAATATATACAAAAACCACGACTGTGCGGCTCCATGTCGGCACCACCGCCGGAGTCCGAGCGTGGCCCAGTAGCGTCGCCGTGGGTGGCCAAGCAAGAAGAGGGTATTATGGCCGGGACCTTCACCGGCGAGCGAGGAAGAAACAAAGACGTGGACGGGACCGACGACACGTCCGGAGGGGGCGGTGCCGGCGGCCACGCGCGGGAGGAGGGGCGGGGACGGGATCGACAACGCCCGAAGGTGTGGGGCGGCACCGCAGCGGGGTCGTCCATCCGCTCGCGTGCTACCCACCGGAGTCGGGGTGCCGGGCCACACCGCCCACCGAGCAGGGGTCAATCGTCCGCGTTGCCCTAGCCCTCGCACCACACCGCCCATCGAGCCGTGGACGGTCGGCCGCACCACCCACATTGTGCCGCCCCCGCCCGCACCGCACCGCCCACGCCGCGTCGAGGAGCGAGGGGCCCAACCACTACACCGTCGGAGCAAGGTCGGTGCCACCCAACGGATGGATCGAGAGGGTGATGGATGGAGGGACATGAGAGGTTGCACTCGATCTTATCTAATGGGGGAGGTGGGTGGATCGGGCTCATGAGATTTGGACCAATGAGAGGGCTTCATTTGTGTGGTCGGGATCCATGACTTTAGCTTCGCCGAGTGTCAACACTACACTCGGCGAATGGTTGCTTCACCGAGTGTTGTACATATAACACTCGGTGAACCCCTCATATTTTTTATTCCTTTTTAATTTCTGTTTCCTCCCTAAAAACCTCTCTTTTGTTGTCATTTTACAAAATTAATTTGATAAATTTTGTAAGTATCTATCAAATTCACAAAACAATGCATATTTAATGCTTATAAGAATTTTAATCAATTATTTCATATAGGTTAATAAATTACAATTTGTATCAATTAATTGCAGTTAATAGATTAAATTATCAAATGGATTAAAAAAATCACCAAAATTTCACAACCTACAATCTAGGTTGTTCATTGCTTATAGAAAATGTTGCAAAGTCAAACTCTAATTTGACTACCATTGTTGCTCCAAATCTAATTGAATCTTTGTCCACTCTATGAAACTTCTCCACAAATCCATTGGTTTGTAAGCGGCGCATGTGATGAATTACGCGAAATATTCTAAAATATTTACCACAATCTCAGGATATGACATCTTGACAAATCTTATAATTTTTTGACTTAGTTTGCATTTTATAAAATTAAAAAACAATTTGGCTACAAGCACATGATCGTGTTTACCGAACAAGACGTGAAGAATTAGCTTTGATTTAAAGAGCAAGGCCTCAAAATGTACTAAGTACCATGAATAACATTTTTTTACTAATTTTATAGCATTAATGTAATTACTTCCAATTCAAATTTGACTTATTCCTAGAAATTTCTTTAAATGAAATTAATATCTTAAATATAGCAAACAGACCACTCAACATATCAAAAGCGAGTATGGAGTACCAAGTACTATATGAGAACTAAAGATAAAATTAGAAACCAAGGAGAAGAAAAAAAATCAAATTTTGTCGAATGTCCACTCGGTAAATAGGTAAACACCGAGTGTTTAACCTAATACACTCAAGCAAATATATTACGGACGCCGAGTGTTAGACCTAAAAACACTCGGGGGAAATAGGTAGATGCGAGTGTTTTTCTTCTAGCACTAGGCAAAGAGGTCTTTCGCCGAGTTTTTTTTGTCCGAACTCGGTGAATAGTCTCTTCGCCCCGGACGGAAAATACTCGGCATCTTTTTGAACACTCGGCGTATTTGGGTTTTCCCGTAGTGATCATTGTTATGAGAATTGGTACACAAGCATAGGTATGTCTTCTTTTATCCCTATCTCTCTACGTGAACCGTAGATTTTTTTTAAGAAAAAAGAAAAAAGCCTAAGATTGTCGAAAAACGTGGCCACAAAAGCCTTTATGAGGAATAAGATAGTATCACCCAAATTAAAGAAGGACAATGCTACATTACATCCGTCTTAGTGGTTATAGTATACACTCAGTCGTAACTAAGGACTAAATTGACATTGAACTCCTAAATGCAATGCACTTGATATACTCCTTAGTGTTTGTACTATGTATTAAGTTACATACATCAGCCAGAAGTTCAACCCCAAAGTTTTAAGTTACTGCTCCAATAGTATGCAACGTATATGTTAATAGTAAAAGGAATGGAATGTAATGGAATGGGGGCAAATGAATTGATTCATTGATGAGGGGGTGGACCCCGAATATATACATAAGGAAAGGGTGTGTAGGCACCCCTTCGGGAGTGCCGCACCCCTTCGGGATGACCCTTCGACAAGGCGGTTGTAACTTCCTAATTACATCACTAATGATTCCCCTAATTACATAGTTATGCTAATTGATCACTAATCAATATTTCATAACACTCCCCCTTGATCAATTGCTTCTTGGGATCTTGATGTAATTCTTCTTCAATCATTTGTAGATATTGTCGTGTAAATCTCCTCTAAAAACCCTATGGGAAAATTCTTGAGGAGAAACCAATCTGTGTGTATATGCCATTAAAACTCCTTTAAACCCAATGGGAAAATATAAGGAGTAAATGATATGGCATTTTAGATTACTATCTCTTTGATGACTTATATGAGAAAACTATGAAAAGGAATAACTCATAAATAAGTTTAGAGATCATTAATGTTATGATCTGAGGATCATGTTTGAATAACCTTCTTCAAAATCCAATGGGAAAAATATGAGAAGGAATATATCTTCTTAAAAACTCTTGTAGAGAAAACAGAAGATATGACATAGAATATGTCTTGAATACCACCCTTAAAACCTTCGTGGAAAAATTAGGTGATATGCAATATGTTCTTGTATTGATATTGCCTCATTAAAACCTTTTATGAGAAACCTTGTAAGGAAAACTCATATAGGAAAAAGAGTATAATATTCATAATCAGATGATTATGTGTAGGTTATATCAAAGGGTGTCTCCCCCTGATTCTTGCAAATCTTTGACTTGTCTCATACCTATTCCAAAAATATATTTCTGGAATAATATTGTTGGTAAAGACTTTATGAGTAAATCTGTAAGATTACCACATGATTTGGTTTGCAAGATTTCTATCTCACATTTCTTTTGTAATTGATGAGAATATCTCCTCTTAAACCTTGCAAAATTTTAACTTGTCCCTCACCACTTACCACGAATACCATTCTACGATGTAATGGTGGATAAGCACATTAGTGAGTGTCTTTTGCAAGATATTTATTCTCTCATTTTGTAAAAATGAGGATAAACATTTTGATCAATATAAGATGCATTATCATTTATAAATACTGCTAGTGATTATATGGAATCACATTTTATCATCCATTAAAGTCAAGCATATAAATATGATGCTTCAGAATGATATATAAAAGTTTATGTTGTGGAGTCCATTATGATGACTACCATGAAAACTTTATTATTTGTATCAGTCTATGATCTGGCAATATACATGGGGATCAGTTAGCATGTATCTTCATATCCTACTCGGTCAAGTCTCAAAATATTAATCAAGACTTTTAGTACCATTTGATATCTAGGGATATCATTTTTCACTCCCACTAGCATGGTGTTGTTGGAGTTGAATTATAGTAAGATATCTACAACTGCAATATTAAGCATGTTGTAATTTGCATAATACACAAGCACTTCCTTGGTACTAAAATTTATCATCCCGGGGTCTAAATGGATATTGATCCATCTTCAGAGATTGAATGACCATGAATATTTATGTCCAATATTATTTGAATATTGGTACACATTATCAATCTAATATTGATAAACCGATATATATGCACAAGTTGTAAACTTAAGCACAGGTTTGGTTTTACCAAAATTTCCATCTCAAATTCCGTCATGAAATGATTGCTTGTTTGTTTATTTATGTGTGTTAAATATGATGATGGAAAATCCACGTTGGATTTATTTATGAACACATATGCAACCATAGTGATTGGAGTAATCCTTCTATGAAAGATACTCACTTAGTCAGTTGTACCACAATCAACTTGACTATTTCAAGTTATGGAGTGACTTGAATCTTGAATGATACACAATATATGTTGCGATTTATATTTAGATATAGAATATGGAATAAGTCGAAGACTTGTATATCGAAATCTATGAAAGTTATATGATCTGCCATTGATAAAGTATAGAAACATAATTTTCACATATACCACAAAGGTATGTTGCTCGGTCTTTGTGTGGAACCATTGCTACAATATCTCATTATATCACCACCTTGTTTTCATAAAAAATGCATTTGTGAGAAGATGGCATTACGTGGTAAATACCTCTTACTAGTGAATGAGATAAATTCTCCATAATTGCCACCTTTTTATTTGACCCAATTTGAGTGTTGATACACTCCGCCTAGGACTTTTGGTCTGGATCCAGTTTAAGGTGTATAGCAATTTTCAGGAGTATATGTCGACATTTATGTAGTCTTTGTATTATTGATTCAATAGAACCAATATAGCATGTGAAATATTAATACTTTAGAACTCTTATCTCATTTCTCAAGATGATAGAGTTAGGATGTTCCAATGATGCCTCGGTGTCTAAATTTATGTGCACATGTCTCGGCTTTGGATTTTCAATAATCCATAAAGTGTCTAACAACATGTATGATGTTGATTTGCATTTACTATCTTGGAGGATGTCTCCCCTTTGTTTCCGCGGATGTTTATTAACAAGTTATGTCCCTAGTGACCATACTTCTCCCCCTCTTATTTTAATTTGGGAGTTGAGTGATCTTGTTAGATTTCCACTCTTTTACGGCACATTGATTTGTAGGGATTGAATAAGATGACACTTTTGATAAGTAAATGCATTTGTGAATAGTTGTAATATGCTACAAATATATAAGATGTTCCGGACTGATAGTTCGGGATATTCTTTTGTATATACGTGAATGTGAGGATTGAATGTGATGTGTAACATTCATTTGTATTCCGGCATTCTATATGTGGTATTAATCTCCCCCTAATGCCCGGAATTATCCTCAAGGTGTGATCAACATACGGGCTTTTTTTTGTGTAAATCCCCATAGAGACCTAAGGTATTATATGAATGACGGATAATACCTTTTATGTTGGTCCCTAATTCCCATGATGTATGTTGTGAGGTGGTGATATCGGTATGTGCAAAACATAACGGACACGCAGATGGGAAATATTTGGGCTGTGGCCAAGTTTTCACGTATTAAGCGCAACGGAGGGAGCCGTATGATTGCAAAGCTTGATGAATATAAAATATGTGGTGTGTAAATCCACATATTACCAACTTGATGTTGATATATTTAATTCTATTTTGGTGGCCATGCAAATAAGTTATCTCAATAAGAGATTCAATTAGGCCATAATTGATATGGACAAGTGATATAGTTCTCAAAACCAAATATTCCATATGAATGGATGTGGTCCTGCGTCCAAAAAAATTTTGCTCAAAGTTGAAAACTAGAACAATTAATTTGGTAATTTTATGCCTTATGATCAGTAAGGGACACAAATGGAACTATTCATAAATGACTTTATGAGCACTGATAGTGCTTAGATAATTCATAAATGGTTGAATATGCCAACTTATCTTGAATGCATTTCAAGAAATTGAGTGGCTCATTGTTTACAATTTTAAGGTAAGAGGGCTTTAAAATTAATTCTCAAGTGACACATGTGGTGCACAAAATCAGAGGATTTTGAGAATGTATGTTATGACCAATAGAATTGATAATAATTTTTCTTATCATCCATGAGTTAGGATGACCAAGGCTATAATGCCAATTCCTGATATATTCAAGATTGAAAAATTATTAATACGCAACATGTCATACGGGATTTATGTAGGTACATATAACATATCCCATATGATATGAAAGGAATTGTATGAATATTGATTTTTCTTGTCCATTTTACCAAGTTGAGTGCTGATTTTTCATCATTATCCTTGGTAATGGGTTTCAGTATGAAACCATATACAAATGGATGTCACAAAATTGAGGGTTTCTGTAGAATACATGAGTGCATCTATAATAAATAATTCGTAAGGAAAGTATATCTTTCACAATTGTGATAGTGGTGATCCACTAAATTAAATTCCTTTTCTTTCTTGGTGTATCCGAGAAATACCATGTCTAAAGTACATGATATTAATGATGGACAATATACTACATATGTACGGACTAATGATAATTCCATGAATTTATATGGAAACATGTGGAGATCCGATTTATTAATTCTACTGAAGTGTGCTTCAAATTTATCTCCTTGAATTCACTTTCCTCCACCGGAGTGGAGGTTTTGTTTGAACCAAATGTTTTATTGGAAATCATGTGTACATGAATGTATAACCACACTATAGACAAACTTGAGGTTAGTCATTATGGTCACTTGATCCGAAGGAAAGCGACATTTTATAGATGAGATCTATTGTGTTGTAAATACCATGAACGAAAAGCACTATTCTTTGTTGATAACTCTACGTGGAGTTCAAAGAAATAAATGGTTCTTGTTCCTATGGTTACTCCGAAGAGGAAATTTAGTAACAACAAAGGTGTATGTGTGGTAATTCAATTATGAATGGTATTGGGTACTTCTTTAAAGGAGAACTATGGTGGCTTGGATGCCATGAATCTTGCAATGATATCGTTGATATCATGTACCAATATTGGATAGTAAACTCAATCCAATGTGAATTCAACAATTTCCATTTCGGAAACATTAGTCATGTCCTATATTGTAGTGCAAATATATTGTAGTGCAAATATTATTTAAATCAAGTTGATACATGATTATAAGTGGACTATTCTTATAATTGACAAATGACAAGTCATTGCATATGCTTTTGGATTCTATTCTTATGAGAATAAATGATCCGATGATAATTACCAAAACATACTCTCTTTGTATATGATAGAGTATTGTCAATAAAATACGTTGCACTTTTTCTGCTATTTGTTTAAGTCAAAATTGATGCTTACAATTTTGTATTCAAGATGCATCTTGAATTATTTTTTATGTAAAATCTTGTATTTTCAAATTGTGATTTGAACTACAAGTAGTGTGAACCTCATCTTTGATAGGTGATGAAATCGCTATTATCGAGTGTGACTCGATCATCATGTACTAGTGAGTTAATATAATAAATGGTAATCACCAGAATGGTGTAACCTTTGAAATGGTGGATGAGAAACTCATTTTATAAGTATAATTTGCATGATTGCAATAAATACCTTAGACTCCACTCTTATGTGTTACACTAGTAAGATTAGGAGGTCATTTGGGGAATAATCACCATATTGGTGTTATGATTATGCAAAACTAGTGAAGGCAAGATGATTCTTGCAACAAAAGTTATTTGCGAGGTAAATTTTGTATTGTAAAATAAGCAAAATAATGAATGTAAGATGATTCTTACAAAATTAAGGTAAAGGACATTTTAATTCTCGTAGGAATAATAATTGACTTGATAGTCATATTCAAAGTTGTCCATGTATATAAAATTAGGATACACACTTCGAAGGTAATCATCATAAAGATGTAGACCTCTCAAGTGATGAGCGAGCTTAACGCCTAAAAGCATGGTCTCGGGGCAAATAAATTCGATAAAGAACTTATCACGACCAACATCTAGGTCGCATCACCTTGTGTTATTCCAAAATCATATGTATAGTTTTTCATCTTTTTGAATTTTGCTTTATGTTCTACTAGATGTAGAATTTTACTTTTGATTAATTAGTAATCATGAAGTAAATTAAATTGCATATGAAAAATTGTGCGTACACCAATAGACGATCTTCGGATCATAGAGATGCATAATTACGGTGGTAATATTAGATGCATAATTACTTGTGGTATTATTAAAATCCAAATTACATAGGTGCAAATGCGGAGGGTACTTATTATAATGTGCATGACAACACATGATTACAGAACAATTTAGGGTCTAAAGCAGAAACATGCTGAACTGATTATTTTAGACATGTAAATAAATTAAAACCTTAGGGTTAATTTGTAAATCGGAAGGGGCAAAGCGGCCCGTAGGCTCGGTCAGCAACCTTATTTACCCCATATGGCCTAAACGGTCCGCGGGCCGTTGGTGGCTCGGCGGGCGGTTAGGGTTCCACCCCAACCATTCGCCCCCAAAGAGTCGCCGCCACCGCCGTAGGTGGCGCCACCACCGGTGGGAGTCCGCCCCGATGGCGGAGCGATCCGCACCACCGGTGTCTCCTGCTCCACCCCGGATCCTTTCTTTCTTTTCTTCTTGTTTTTTGTGCCGCCTTCGTTCGCCGGCCTTTTGCCGGCCGCCGCCGCCGGTCGGGCATCGCTTCCGAAGGAGATGTTTGTGGCGATTGAAGGAGGAGATAGTGGCATGGCTGCCACTCATGGTGTAGGGGACAACCTGTGGGCCAAAGCCGGTGATGCCGAGCATCGTCACCACCATTGAGAGGGTGCGGATCGGGAATCACCATGACACCATCGAATGTGGTGCTCCTCGGACACGCAGTCCTCGGGACCGCAGGTTGGCGAGGTGGCTCCTCTTGTTGTGTATGCGTCGAGAAGACGAGTTCTTGTGGAAATTAAATGACGAGTTCCATTTTCCATCAAGAATGCATCGGGTAAGAGCATAATGATTGTGTGCATTTTCTAATGCCGTTGTTCGCTTATTTCAACGATGATGAACACCAAGATGACAAATGCTATGCATCGTCCTTGTAGTTGATGCCTTATTGCTTTTGTTGTTCCACTGAGACGTGGTGATAATCGACCACGTTAAAAGCCATCATCAAGGTAAAGCATCGTAATCAAAGAGCTCATTGATGCTAATTGTTGTTTGTTAAACTCCATTAATGGAGTTCTTGATTTGAAGGCAAGAAAAATGCCAATGTTGACACAGATTTTTGTGTCTTATGTTTTGCCCAGAATCACAAATTCGAAGAACTCACTTGGTTGGTTCAGGCCCTAGGCCTGCGCGCTGCAGCGAAGTATGGCGAGTCCTCCGGCGAGTACGTCATTGTGCGGCGTCATTTGGGAGGCCTAGAAGTCCATGGTCATCACAGAAACGGCGACCAACTCGACCATGGCGTCTCGACGTGGATGCGAGTCCGTCCGGGCCTGTGTGCTCAAAGGCATAACAAGTGCGTGCGTCTCGGGGTAGAGACAAGCTTGATAACGTGTTAATAGTAAAAGGAATGGAATGGGGGCAAATGAATTGATTCATTGATGAGGGGGTGGACCGCTGAATATATACATAAGGAAAGGGTGTGTAGGCACCCCTCGGGAGTGCCGCATCCCTTCGGGATGACCCTTCGACAAGGCGGTTGCAACTTCCTAATTACATCACTAATGATTCCCCTAATTACATAGTTATGCTAATTGATCACTAATCAATATTTCATAACCGTATATATGCACACACGGCTAGAATGTGCATGCGACGCTCGTAGTCATACGTTTTGGTCCTTTCTTGTTTGTGGTCATATCTTTAATTTGTCGGTATCGATCTTTGTGTGCACATGGGCTTGAAATCATTACTAGCTTAATTATTGACGAAAGACAATATAAACTACCCCTTGCTACCGCCTATATATATGAAGGCAATGCGGGAACGGCGGGGAAGCATGGTCGTCGATGAGTAGCTAGCTAGCACAAGGATCTAATTCATGTCAGCCATGGCGCCGATGCCTGCCCCTTTGCTACTCCCTCTTGCTCTGTCCTCTTCTTCTCCAACGATCCGTGCAACGGCGGGGAGTTGAGGGAGCACGATGAGTACACACTCGTGGCAATGAGCTCGTCGGAACCAAAAGCTACCCTCGCGGGCCGGTCACCGGGGGTACGATATATTATTGGGAAACCAAAAATCTTAACTTCTCACAGATTTGAAGGCTCCTATCTTTAGTTAATTAGTTAATGACACAATTAATTAAATTAGAAATTTCGATGATGTCGTCTTGTCGATGCTATATCGCATTCTCCCAGAGGGGCTCCGCCGAGAACACGACGTGGGTGCCTTTGAACTTCCCCCACGGCCCATGTTCGCCAGCGCGTGTCTGGCGTGCCAAGGCATTCAGCCGACCGGGCGTGCGAGAGGACGCGTGGTTGCCACGGAGCCGCCTTTGTGGATCTCCTCCAAAATGTCCTTGCCTTCTTGCGCTGGGAACGCACTTCCCATGAGTACTCCGGAAGATGCGCCCCCGCTGTAGAGCTTGTCTCCAGGCATAAGGGACGTAGGACTTGGCCCTGCGGAGGAGTTGCTCTCGGCCAAGTTCTTGTCCGAGGGAACCTTCTCGCTCGCTGAGGTAGTCGATGAAGGGGCCGCTCTGGCCCACGTCAATCATCATGACCTCATGGCACGGTCGGAGGATGCGCTAGGACGATAGGTCGGAGAAGCGCGGCCTCGGGGATGGATGGCGCGGCGGAAGCTCGTGGACGGTGACACCGGCGGTACTCGAGGCGAGTAGAGTCAAGCCCCGACAAGGGACATCGTTGCAACGTTCGGCTGTCCGCGGACGACGTGGTGGAACTCGAAGACGCAGAACTTGTTCTCCGAGCTTGCGGGATCTTTTAGGCGTGAGGCGTCCATGTTCTCCTTGTTGCGTCCCGTAGACTTGTTGACTTGGTTGATGACCATCGCGGAGTCGCCGTAGACTAGTAGCCGCTGGATGCCCAAAGGAAGCCGCGAGGCGGAGCCCATGGCAGGCTTCGTACTCGGCTTCGTTGTTTGAGACCTTTCCAGGTTGATCTCATAGCGCACGTACTTGAGTTGTTCGCCTATTGGAGAGATCAAGAGTACTCCCGCACCTACACCCTCGAGGTCTGAGTGAGCCATCGGCACATCACCCGCGTTCGGACGCCGGTTGAGAGAATCGGTTCTCCCGCCACTCCGCCATGAAGTCGACTAGTGCCTCGCGACTTGATGGCCGGCGGGGCTTGAAGTCGCCTATGTTGAGCGGCGCCGAGTTCGACCGCCCACTGGAGATTCTTCCGCAGCATCTTGCTCTCTGCGGGATGTCGCCGAGCGGGTAGTCGGTGACGACGGAAATCGAGTACTCCCGGAAGTAGTGTCGTAGCTTCCGCGAGGCATGAGCATTGCGTACGTAACTTGCATCGGGCCGGTAGCGTGCCTTGGATTCCTTCGATAGGGACTCGCCGACGAAGTAGACCGGGCGCCGGACCGGATAGGCGTGGTCGTCTTCCCCGTCGTTCGACGATGATTGCGTCATCGACCATGTGAGTAGTCGTTAGCCGAGGTAGAGCAAAGAGGCCGGCTCGCTCTTTACGAAGAGCCGTGAGGACTGGTGGCTTCGATAGGAAGTCCTTGAGTTGGGCAAGGGCTTGGTCCGCTCTCCGGGAGTCCACACGAACTTCTCTTGGTGCTTGAGTAATTCTGAAGAAGGGGAGCCCCGTTCTCCAAGCTTGGAGATAAATTGGCTCAATGCCGCCATGCACCCGGCCGCTCGGGATGGCTTTGATACACGTGGGAGCTTTCATGTCGGTGTTGGCGAGATCAATGTTACTGACTTTTCACTTTTGCTCTAAGTTCAAGTAGTCTGAGGCCATTTTCGCATGTTCCTGTTGCACTGTCAGGCCGATGATGAACCTGTTCACCATTTATCTATCATGTCTCTCATCAAACCATGTGAGACGTCCATGCCATGTTTCTCAAACTAGGGCTGGACCTCTCACATGATTCCATGGTTGCCATGAAACATTTGCTACTCATTTATTTACCTGAGGCCACAATTTGGACCTATTTTTTAGCCTATGATGATATGATCTATGATTATTGCTTGTCATGCATTCCATCAAAATGTCAAATTCATCCATGGTCCAAGTGTTCAACTATGGACCATGTGAATTTGACGTTTCCATGGTTCACTGTACCCATTGATCTCCAATCTAAGGCAATATTTTACTTGTAAGGCAAACCATTCTTCTTCTCATAAATTCATAACATATCATCTTGTTCTTATTCTTGTGAGGTACAACCACTTGCCTTGCATAGGCTAGCAGTTGTTCCTGGTGGTGATCCATGCGATGTATGAGTCATGCAACGATGATCGTCTTTGGTGATGCTACGATAACATATCGGAAGTGTGTTTGTGATGTGGTTGAATGTCTTTGTGGTATTGTCTTTGGTCAACTCAAAACTTGAACACAATGTTGTTTCGATATGGCCGATGATGCATATTTTTGAGCTGATGTAAATTGATGCTTCTTATTAAGTTTGAGACCATTATTTTAGATATGAAGAAAATATTTCACCATGTATTGTTGTTCATTTTACGTTCAAAAAATATGCATCATCAGCCATATCGAAACAACATTGTGTTCAAGTTTTGAGTTGACGATTACAATACCACGGCACATTCAACCACATCACAACACATTCGATATGTATCGTAGCATCACCGGCCACGATCATTGCGGAAAAGGATCATAGCATCGGCGGATGGATCTGCTTGAGGAACAATGCGGTATGCAAGGCAGAAGTGGTTGTACCTCACAAGAATAAGAGCAGATGATATGTTATGAATTTATGAGAAGAATGGTTTGCCTTACAAGTAAAATATTGCCTTAGATATAGGAGATCAATGGGTACATGTGAACCATGAACGTCAAATTCACATGGTCCATAGTTGAATACTTGGACCATGGATGGGCCAAACATTTTGATGGAATGCATGACAAGCAATAATCATAGATCTCATCATAGGCTAAAAATAGGTCCAAATTCCGGGTAAATAAATGAGTAGCAAAATGTTTCATGGCAACCATGGAATCATGTGAGAGGTCCGACCCTAGTTTGAAAACATGGCATGGACGTCTCACATGGTTTGATGAGAGACATGATAGATAAATAGTGAACGAGGTTCATCATCGGCACGACGATTACGCGAACATGCGAAAATGGCCTCGGACTCGCAGACTTAGAGCAAAAGTGAAACAGAACATTCATGACAGTCATTGAACCGGGGGAGACATCCAGCCCAAGTTTGGAAACATGGGCATGGATGTGTCCCACGGTTTGATGAGAGACATGAGTAATATATAAGCTCCAGTCATCATAGGCCAAAAAAATGAAAGAACAGAAAATATTTGCCTCAGATTTAGGAGAATTGTAGTCTTCACCCTCCAGCTTAGCAGCAACACTATCGGACTTGTTGACCCCAAAGGGCTGATTGGATCTGACAAGCCTACCGGTGGCCAAGGTCTTGCCAAAGATAGCCTCCCGCTCGGAGTAGAGACCTTATTGGAGTGTTCAAGAACTCGGCATCCTTAGGGTGGTCCTGAAGAGAGGTCACAATTATGGAGAGATGACACAATTAAGAAGAGATGACACAGTTATGAAGAGGGGACACAGTTAGGAAGTGAATGCTTCAGACATGGTTTTGTACCTTGCAATGACCAAGATAGTGGTCCGGCTCTAGCATTATGGCTTGCACATCTTCATCAAACAATGCCCCACTAAGGTTCTTGACCTAGCAACCTTGAACCCTTCGCCCACTTCCTCAAGTGATTATACACTTGAGTTGCGATTCTGAGGCATCCCACAATACTCACTTAGAGCCTTAGCTACACATTCACATCTTTGTCTTTGTAAGGTTTTGTGAGTCCTAGACCTCTCGGACACAATCTTTGGGTCATCACTCCTTAGGACAAACCCGGAAGTGTTGTTAGTCCCCTCATAGGACCTTCTTTGTGGTACAGCATGGCGACCTCACCATCTAACATGTCAACAACATCTGGTTCACCCAAGGCGACTCCACCGTTGCGGGGTGCTCCCTTCCATCATGTTTGCGGCAACCCTGAAACCCACCACTGGGCATCAAGGTTAGGTTGCAGCCATCTGAATGCACAAACAATCAAGATAAATAGCGGGGAAGCACAACACGGACAAGTAAATAATGAATATTTGGTCCTCGGTTCCTGCTTGATTCGTCGAAATCATGCACCACATTAGTTCCATGTCCGAGGTCTACTAGAGATTAGTTTACACATCCATGAAATGCAAGTGAAACATCAAGTCCTAGACCCTAGCACCCCACATAGCATTGCATATCTGTCCCTCACGGTCACCATAGCGAGGTTCCTCTAGAGCGGTTCTCTGGCACCATCTTCATCCAAATCGAACAAATCTTCCTACGATGGAATAATTTCATACGAAAGCCAAAACCAATGATCCAATTGTCTGATGCAACGTGACAAGCACAAGTTTGACTTGAGTCTTGTATTAGTGGAAGATTTATTGTACATAGTTACGAACTGCCCTTAAGTGCACCAAAGGCCCTCTCACGCGGCCCTAAGTGAAGAGTGCCTAAGGTTGAATAGCTCCTTTGCATTGGTGGGTTGGTTTTTGTCTTTGGAGAACTCACTCAAGTGATACCTGACCCCTCTATATGGTGGCAAGAAGCCTTGTCTGCATGCATATCCAGCATCTACCGGGTAGAAGTGACCTACAATTGTTGGAGAATGAGTGTGAAAGTGTGTTTGATCACGGTGAACATAAGTGCATTGACTAGCTAGTGCGATTTACCTACGCCTGATGAATTATCATCTCTCTCCCCTATGGCATCACCCAAAGTCATCATGGGCTGATCCCTCCCAACTTGACTAGAACATATGTCAGACATGGAGTCAGCTCACCGGCGGCCATCACATTTTGAGTTGTGGTGGACTTCCTACCACGAAGCTTGCTTGCATGTGTCTAGGCACCCTTGCCAACACATGTGTGCCATCAATAACGATGCAGTTCTACATAAATGTCCATAAGCCAAAGATTAACATATGTGCAAACATTGATATGAACATGTGTGGGAAAACATATAGACATGAAAGTACCTTCGAAGAACCATCTGTGGCTGCCCATAATCTTAGGGTGTGTGGCGGTGCTTGGAGGCTTGATCATGTCGACCCTTAATTCACCAATAGCATACAAAACTTGGTGGAAGATCCTACGGCAGTCTCAATGGATCTGACTACAGCCGTACTGCATGCACATTCTAGCCGTGTGTGCATATATACTGTGTTATGAAATATTGATTAGTGATCAATTAGCATAACTATGTAACTAGGGGAATCATTAGTGATGTAATTAGGAAGTTACAACCGCCTTGTCGAAGGGTCATCCCGAGGGGGTGCGCCACTCCCGAAGGGGTGCCCCCCTACACCCCTTTCCTTATGTATATATTCGGGGCTCCACCCCCTCATCAATGAATCAATTCATTTGCCCTCCCTTCCATTACATTCCATTCCTTTTACTATTAACACGTTATCAGCCTTGTCTCTACCCCGAGACGCACGCACTTGTTATGCCTTTGAGCACACGGAGCCGGACGGGCATTACGCATCCACGTCGAGACGCCATGGTCGAGTTGGTCGCCGTTTCTGTGATGACCATGGACGTCTAGGCCTCCCAAATGACGCCGCACAATGACGTACTCGCCGGAGGACTCGCCATACTTCGCTGCAGCGCGCAGGCCTAGGGCCTGAACCAACCAAGTGAGTTCTTCGAATTTGTGATTCTGGGCAAAACATAAGACACAAAAATCTGTGTCAACATTGGCATTTTCTTGCCTTCAAATCAAAAACTCCATTAATGGAGTTTAACAAACAACAATTAGCATCAATGAGCTCTTTGATTACGATGCTTTACCTTGATGATGGCTTTTAACGTGGTCGATTATCACCACGTCTCGGTGGAACAACAAAAGCAATAAGGCATCAACTACAAGGGGCGATGCATAGCATTTGTCATCTCGGTGTTCATCATCGCCGAAATAATCGAACAACGGCATTAGAAAATGCACACAATCATTATGCTCTTACACGATGCATTCTTGATGGAAAATGGAAGCTGCGTCATTTAATTTCCACGGCAACTCGTCTTCGACGCATACACAACAAGAGGAGCCACCTCGCCAACCTCCGAGTCCCGAGGACTGCTTGTCCCGGGGAGCACCACATTCGATGGTGTCGGGGTGATTCCCGATCTGCACCCTCTCAATGGTGGTGACGATTCCGGCATCACCGGTTTTGGCCCACAGATCGTCCCCTACACCATAAGTGGCGGCCATGCCACTATCTCCTCCTTCACGGCCACAAACATCTCCTTCGGAACCGATGCCGGCCGGCGGCGCACGGCCGGCAAAAAGGCCGGCGAACAAGGGGCAGCGGGCACAAAAAAACAAGAAGAAAAGAAAGAAAGGATCAGGGGGTGGAGCAGTGGACACCAGTGGTGCGGATCTGCTCCGGCCATCAGGCCGGACTCCCACCGGCGGTGGTGGCGCACCTACACGTGGTGGCGGCGACTCTTTGGGGGCGAATGGTTGGGGTGGAACCCTAACCGCCCACCAGGCCACCAACGGCCCGCAGACCATTTAGGCCATATGGGGTAAATAAGGCTGCCTGAGCAGGCCTACGGGCCACTTTGCCCCTTCCGATTTACAAATTAACCCTAAGGTTTTAATTTATTTACATGTTTAAAATAATCAGTTCAGCATGTTTCTGCTTTAGACCCTAAATTGTTCTGTAATCATGTGTTGTCATGCACATTATAATAAGTACCCTCCGGCATTTGCACCTATGTAATTTGGATTTTAATAATACCACAGTAATTATGCATCTAATATTACCACCGTAATTATGCATCTATGATCTGAAGATCGTCTATTGGTATACGAACAATTTTTCATATGCAATTTAATTTACTTCATGATTACTAATTAATCAAAAGTAAAATTCTACATCAAGTAGAACATAAAGCAAAATTCAAAAAGATGAAAAACTATACATATGATTTTGGAATAACACAAGGTGATGCGACCTAGACGTTGGCTGTGATAAGTTCTTTATCGGAATTTATTTGCCCCGAGACCATGCTTTTAGGCGGCTTTCGCTCATCACTTGAGAGGTCTACATCTTTATGATGATTACCTTCGAAGTATGTATCCAAATTTTATATACATGGACAACTTTGAATATGACTATCAAGTCAATTATTATTCCTACAGGGAATTAAAATGTCCTTTACCTTAATTTTGTAAGAATCATCTTACATTCATTATTTTGCTTATTTTACAATACAAAATTTACCTCGCAAATTAACTTTTATTGCAAGAATCATCTTGCCTTCACTAGTTTTGCATAATCATAACACCAATATGGTGATTATTCCCCAAATGACCTCCTAATCTTACTAGTGTAACACATATGAGTGGAGTCTAAGGTATTTATTGCAATCATGCAAATTATACTTATAAAATGAGTTTCTCATCCACCATTTCAAAGGTTACACCATTACGGTGATTACCATTTATTATATTAACTCACTAGTACATGATGATCGAGTCACACTCGATAATAGCGATTTCATCACCTATCAAAGATGAGGTTAACACTACTTGTAGTTCAAATCACAATTTGAAAATACAAGATTTTACATAAAATAATTCAAGATGCATCTTGAATACAAAATTGTAAGCATCAATTTTGACTTAAACAAATAGCAGAAAAAGTGCAACGTATTTTATTGACAATACTCTATCATATACAAAGAGAGTATGTTTTGGTAATTATCATCGGATCATTTATTCTCATAAGAATAGAATCCAAAAGCATATGCAATGACTTCTGTCATTTGTCAATTATAAGAATAGTCCACTTATAATCATGTATCAACTTGATTTAAATAATATTTGCACTACAATATATTTCATGCTATATAATTTACTCATCGAGTAAATTCATTCAAATACATGATTAACACATGTAGGACATGACTAATGTTTCCAAAATGGAAATTGTTGAATTCACATTGGATTGAGTTTACTATCCAATATTGGTACATGATATCAACGATATCATTGCCCAACTCAAGGACTTCCTATCAAAGCCACCAGTCCTCACAGCTCCTCGTAAAGGCGAGCAGCTACTGCTCTACCTCGCTGCGACTACTCACGTGGTCAGTACTGCCATCATCGTCGAGCGACAGGAAGACGGCCACGCCTATCCAGTCCAGCGTCTAGTCTACTTCGTCAGCGAGGTCCTATCAGAATCCAAGGCACGCTACCAGCCAGTACAGAAGCTTCTGTACGCAATGCTCATCACCTCGCGGAAGCTACGACACTACTTCCAGGAATACTCGATTTCCGTCGTCACCGACTACCCGCTCGGCGACATCTTGCGAAACCAAGATGCTACTGGAAGAATCTACAAGTGGGCAGTCGAACTCGGCGCCCCTCAACATCGACTTCAAGCCACGCCGCCCATCAAGTCGCGAGCACTAGTCGACTTCATGGCGGAGTGGCGGGAGAACCGAGCTACCTACTCCAACCGAGCGCCCGCAGCACCGGGTGATGTACTTCGATGGCTCACTCAACCTCGAGGGTGCGGGTGCGAGTACTCTTGATCTCTCCAACAGGCGAACAACTCAAGTACGTCCTCCGGATCTTCTCGGAAGGTCTCAAACAACGAAGCCGAGTACGAAGCCCTCGCTACATGGGCTCCGCCTCGCGGCTTCACCGGGGCATCAAGCGGCTACTAGTCTACGGCAACTCCGCGGTGGTCATCAACCAAGTCAACAAGTCCCGGGACCGCAACAAGGAGAACATGGACGCCTACGCCTAGAAGTCCGCAAGCTCGAGAACAAGTTCTACGGTCTCGAGTTCCACCACGTCGTACGCGACAACAACGTTGCCGCGGACGTCCCGTCGAAGCTTGGTTCTACTCGCGCTCGAGTACCCGGCGGGTGTCTTCGTCCACGAGCTTCACGCGCCATCCATCCCGGAGCGGCGCCACCGACCACCGTCCTAGCGCATCCCCCGCCGGCCGGGGAGGTCATGATGATCGACGTGGACCGGAGGCGACCCTTCATTGACTACCTCGCCGAGCGAGAAGGTTCCCTCGGACAAGAACTTGGCCGAGCAACTCATCCGCCGGGCCAAGTCCTACGTCCTCGTCGGAGACAAGCTCTACAGGCGGGGCGCATCTTCCGGAGTACTCATGAAGTGCGTTCCCAGACAAGAAGGCAAGGACATCTTGGAGGAGATCCATAAAGGCGTCTGCGGCAACCACGCGTCCTCTCGCACGCTGGTCAGCAAGGCCTTCCGACGAGCTTTCTACTGGCCCACAGCTCTGGGCGACGCCGAAGAACTCGTCAGAAGGTGCCAAGGGTGCCAATACTTCGCCAAGCAGCAACACGTCCCAGCCTACAAGCTAGTCACCATACCGCCAACCTGGCCTTTCGCCTGCTGGGGGCTCGACATGATTGGGCCACTACCAACTGCGCCAGGTGGATTCAACAGAGTACTGGTGGCCATCGACAAGTTCACCAAGTGGATCGAGGTCAAGCCGGTTACATGCCCCAAGGCTGACAGAGTACTCGACTTCCTGGATGAACTCGTACATCGCTACGGACTACCCCATCGCATCATCACAGACCTGGGCTCCAACTTCAACAATCACCAGTTCTGGGAGTACTGCGAGAACAGCAGGATCGACGTCTGATATGTCTCAATTGCCCATCCTCAGGCCAATGGACAAGTCGAGCGCGCCAACGGGATGGTGCTCGACGCTCTCAAAAAGCGGCTACATGACGCTGCCAACTCCAAAGGAGGCAAGTGGATCAAGGAACTACCCAATGCTCTCTGGGGACTACGTACTCAACCCTCCAAGCCAACGGGACAATCTCCATATTTCCTGGTCTACGGCTCCGAAGCAATCCTCCCTGCTGATGTCATGTGGGATTCACCAGCAGTGGAGCAATACGACGAAGGCATATCCGAAGACAGCAGACGAGTTGACATTGATGGACTCGAAGAAGCTCGCTGTGCCGCCCTCGTCCAATCAGCAAGGTACCTAGAGGGTATCTGACGCTACCACGATCGCAACGTTAAGGAACGCTCCTTCAACGTTGGTGATCTTGTCCTTCGCCGCATCCAGAACATGGAAGGACTACGAAGCTCGCCCGCCCGGGGAAGGTCCCTTCACGAGCTTGCAAAGGTGACCGGACCGGGCTCCTACCGCCTCCGCATGCTTGAAGGCGAAGACGTCAACAACTCGTGGAACATCGACCAACTCGTCGATTCTACGCCTAGTCTACACGACTACACCGGGGCTCCGCCCTATACGACTACTCAAAGACCCCTTCACCGTAAGAGGCCTCCGGTCCGTGCACCGGCCTCCGGACTACTCTACTCCGGATCCGGCCCATGTGGCTACTAACGGATCTTGGGTTGCGACGAGCGACAAAGGACTCCGCTAGCCGGCTCTACCGAGAGACCATATACTTCTAGATCCGGCCTACACGGCTACTAACGGATCTACCTTGCCGTAAGCGGGCCGTACGCCCTAGCACTACTTAGCCGTAGGCGGCCTCCGGTCCTGGAAACTACTCTGTAACAACGGCCCTGGCCATCCAGGTGTACTTCTTCAGTAATAAAGATTGATTATCTATCAACTACTTTACTATCTCCTTCCCGCAATGGGACTATTGGCGAGTACGACTACTCACGACGACTCCATGATGGGACTCCGCACTCACATAACGCGATAACGAGTACTCATTTATGTAAGTTTCTTTCATTCATACTTAAACAAGTTCATTACAACTTTGTTTATACACAATTACTGCTACGAGCTAACTTTACAGGACTACTGGAGATTCAACTTCTCGGCAACTTGTCCAGCAATGGGCGCCATCTGCTCCAGCAGCTCCGCATACTGCTCGTCCGTGCAGTTGGCGGCTAGTCCGCCGGCGACCACGTCAACCGGAGCCTTTGGGAAGTACGACTTCATGAAGGCCAGAACCTGGTTGGGGATCGACTTCGCCAAGTGCTTGACGTAGGTCGCCAGGCGGCTGGGGGCTTCCCTCAGCCGGTCCACCAAAGGAGCTATCTTCGGACCGCCAGGGTGAGGCACCAGTAGCCTCGCGATTGGGAGCGCGGATTCCTCGAGTTCCTTGAGTTGAGCCCGCAGCTTCTCGCAGTCCTCGTTTAGCTTCTGCAAAGATTTGTAGCAGTTGACGAGGTCACGATCCGACGCAATGCGGAGCTCCATGTGCTTATCGCACTCGTAAGCAAGCTGCTTATAATCATACTCCAGTACCTTGCGGGTCTCTTGCTCCTGATAGAAGAGGTTCTTCATGTCGGTCTCTGAAGCCCTCAGCTGGTCGACGCGGGTCTCAAGCTCTGCAGTTAAACAAGGCAAAGCAGATCAGACTCCTTCAGGGTACTACCGGTAAGTACTCAGCACGTCAATGGCGTACCTTTGTTCTTGTTGCGGAGAGACTTGTTCTTCCGCACCAACTCGTCTCTCTTCGCCTGCATATCTTGGATGTTGTTGTGATACTGGGCAAAGGCACTATCCAGCTTTGAATGCATCGCGGCGGCGTGCTTCCGGGACTTCACGAGTTGCTCCTCTAAGGCTTCCGCCGGAAAGTACCGTGTCGCCGTACCCTTGAAGCATGTCGGACTTCGCCGGACCTCTCCGTGACGTCCTGCAACAGGCAACACAAATCAACTGGGTACTCAACACTAAAGGATTGACTACTCAAGGGTGTCGACTACTCACCTTCATCCATCGCTCGGCCTGGCGCATTGCCTCCATGTGCCGAGCCACCATCGCCGGGTCGACAAGATCATCCGCCATCAGCTCGATCCCACCACGACTACTCGTCGCGGCTCCGGACATTGGCGCCGAGCGGATTGGCTCCGCGTCCTGGATCTCCGGCGAGCGGACGACTACCTCCAGAGCCGGTTCTGGCAGCGCGTCGTCACTCTCTCCTCCAGTCGTCGCGGCGGCTTCTCCGACGGCCACCTCCATCGGCTCGGGGCCTCCTTCGGCAGCTCCCTGAGTCTCCGGTGTCACATCTTCAACGGGCACCGCCGACGGGATATCACTTCCCTCAGCTTCAGCACCTGTCATCAAATGACAACTGGACCAGTCATACCTGACGGCTACGACTACTCTTCGGGGCTACTTGCACCTGAGCACAGTACTCACCCTCTACGACGCTGGCCTCAGGCAATGTAGCCTCCATGGCCGGTGCCTCGGACTCTGCCTGAGGGGCGGGAGTGGACTCCTCAGCGGGCGGTGCGGTTTCCTCTTCTGCCACCGCTGTGGCGGGTTCATCTCCCTCCCAGGTCAAGTCCGTCGATTTCCTGCAGAGTACACAAGCTGGTTGTCAACCCAGTACGACTACCACATCCAATGTACTACTTGGGAAGGATCAACACTTACAAGCTCGACCGGACCACCGTCACGGTTGGGACGCCGAGGATACTGGCAATGTCGACCAGTCCTGCCTCGGCAGGCGCCTCCCCGCCGCGCCTCGCAGCCGCCGCCTCGCAGGTGGCGCAGCGGCCGGTTCTGTGCTCCCCTCAGCAACAGGGGGCTGGCGCGTCAAATGCGCCAAGAGCTCCTCCACGGTGGGGGCTGGGCTACGACTACCCCCAGCTGGCTCCCCCACCGCATCCCAATCGCCTTCGTCACCCTGCTCAATGGGGTCGGAAGGCGGCATCTCCTGCAAGCAAGGGAACTTCGTCGTCAACACAAAACATCGAGACATAAGTACTCGACTACCCCATTCAAGACGGCTTACCTCCTAGGACGTGATCTCTGTGACCTTCAACTTCTTGGCCACGCGCTTGCGGGACACGTTGCGCGGCTTCCTCGGCGGCGTGGGCAAACTAGCCTCCAGGCTAGTCGGCTGATCATGAACGAGAGGAATATGCGGCAATCCAGGGCGGTTGAATCTCGACCGCAGCTGGAAGCGCTCCTGCAGCGTCTCCTCATTGTCGTCCTCCTCGGACGTGTCTTCGACGACTACTATGTCGTCTCCTTCACCAACCTTGTGCCACTCCTTAGCCTTGGCCTTCCCTTCTTCTGGGACCTTGACACGTTGAGGAGGCGACGTCGGCTCGGAGACGAACTTCACCAAGTTATCCTGCAAGAAGCACAATATGTCAGCACGACTACTCTTCCGTAATGAGTACTCGACAATGGGTACGGCTACCGACCTCATTTGGCGGGCGCGCGGCGGAGTACTCGGGCACGGGGCACGGCGTGTACGCCAAGCATATCTTTGAAGATCCCCGCCCAGCCTATCAACGATGTCGTCATCGTCGACTTCATCACCGGGCATCCGCGGCGTGTCGACATCGTCGGTGTACTGGTACCCTAGGGTGTCGCAGGCCATCAGTGGCTACACCCTTCGCTTCATGAAGCTGAAGGCCACGTGTTCGGCCCTCAGCCCGGCTTCTCTCAGCGCCTTGATTTTCGCCAGCAGCTCAGGCAACTGTATACTTTCCTGCATTGTTGGCTCCAAGTTCCACCATGGCCGGTGCTTCGGCTGCTTCCCGCTTGGCTTCGGCAGCTCTGGGTGGTGGTTAGTGACGTAAAACCACTTCGACTTCCAATCCTGGTTGGAGTCGATGAGCTTGTACGAGAGGTACTGCTCTGCGGCGTCTTCTCGCATCTGGATCCCGGCTCCCCCCACTACTCGAGGATTGTTGGCGCTGGGCTGGGGCTTCACTCGGAAGAATTTTCGGAAAAGGATGCAATGGGGCTTGATCCCCAAGAAAGCCTCGCAGAAGTGTACGAAGATTGAGGTGTGGAAGATATCGTTGGGATTGAGGTTGAGGTACTCGATGCCGTAGTACCCCAGCAGCCCCTCGAAGAAGTCGCTGGCAGGGAGAGACAGCCCTCGCTCCGCGAACCGGGTGAACATCGGGATCTCGTCCGGGCTTTTCTCCATGGGGTACGGATCCCCTGCAGTGGCTCTCCACATGTCAACCTCCTTCTCCCGCAAGAATCCACTATTGAGAAGGGCCAACAGATCTTCGGTCTTGGCCTTGGATTTCTTCCACTCTCGATTCGGATCTAGTCGCGGCGGAGACACCGGTGGCGATGTTCCCGCAGCAGATCCGGCGGCCTCCTCACGAGCCCTTTTCTTCCCACCGGCGGCCTTCGAGGTCTTCGATGGCGAGGGCTTCATTCTCCAAGTGCACGGTGTTTTCACTCGCATTCACTCGGGGGCTACGGTGGTGGTTTCCTACGGTGGCGCATTCGGATCTACAATCCTCTCAACGGCGGCAGTGCGCACTGGCGGTGATTCCTGGCTCGATCTGCTAGGAATGGCTGCGAATGCGTGGGGTGAAAAACCCTAAGGGTTTTGGTTTCTATTTATAAGTCAACAGCGCCCCCCAACGGCCGGATGCATAAGTCTATGCACGGCTGACTCAGCGGCGGTGCTTGACTCTTCAACTTCTACTAGTCGACGCGCCTCATCTCGGGGGCTCGGCTACTTCTACTCAACTACCTGGGTAGCGACAAGATTCAAGAGCAACTCAGGACACATTCTACAAGATGACCCTTCAATTCGAGAGGAAGTACTCGACTCAAGGCTCGGGGGCTCCGTGCCACGTGTCCTTCGGTTTTTTCTCCGGATTTTACGGGATATTCTTGCCAAAACTTCAGATGGACCCTCAGCCAGAGTCTACAACTCAACCTAAGGCTCGGGGGCTACTCCATATGGAGTGCGATTTTGCAATCGTACTTCTATATCAGTTTCGGCTTCAAGACAACACGGGCACTGTTGAAGACCTTCAAGGGCAGCACTCGAGGACGCTTGGGACTACTCGAGAAGACTTCAGGATTGCTCAAAATATCCCGCGAGTACATTCCAGCCCTCGGATGCTTCAACTATTCTTGAAGACCTTTGGCTTGTAGTACTCAGGGACGCTTGAGGGCGACTCGTTAAGGCCGTCAAGACTACTCGAAGCTATCCTTCTCGACTACAAAGTACTTGGGGGCTTGTCGTATGGACCTCCCTGGGCCCACTACCTCGGTGGGTACCAGGACCGACTACTCGGTGGGCCCCTGGGACTACCCGACTTGCGCTCCACGGCACCTGCTGTCGTGAAGCACAAGGACTACGGAGGAGAAGTACTCGGATAGGAAGCTGTACATGTCCCGCACTGTATAGAGGACTCGAGACGTACTCGACTAGTACTCTCTCCCTGAACCGACTTGTAACCCTGCCTCCCGGACTATATAAGGAGAGGCAGGGACCCCTCTCTCTCTCTCTCACGGCTTAAGATTGCATCATCTTGTAATCACACCCAATAAATCCAGAGCCACGCAGCATACAGGACGTAGGGTATTACGCACCTCGAGGCCCGAACCTGTCTAAATTGTGTGCCACGTGTCTCTTCCTTCCAGTTACCGATCTCTGCGAGGCCACATTCATCTACTTTGGGTACTCCCCTTAGTAGGTTGTCGGTCTAAAACACCAACAGTCGTGCCTTCGTACCTCAAATGGTCCGAGACGACTGTCACGTACGACCGGGACGACCACCCCGACCACATTTCGCAGCCAGGGGTTTACCCCCTCATGGTGGAACCGCTGTTCGGCACCGCAGTGGTCTCAACATCGTCTACATGTCAACCCTCGCAACATGGGGATCCAACGGTCTCAACTCCGCCTGTCGTCAACTCATTTCCACGGGGTCATACCCGGGATGGAGGCGGTCTTGCTCGGGCAAATCGACATACCAATCAACTTCAGTACTGAGAGCAACTTTCGCATAGAGACGCTCACCTTCGAGGTAGTCAGCTTCTCAAGAACGTACCACGAGATCCTCGGAAGGACGACGTACACAAGTTCATGGCAGTCCCCAACTACACCTACTTCAAGCTGAAGATGCCCGAACCAAAGGGGGTGATCACCATCGACACAAAGTTCCAGCACGCCTACAAGTGCGACACCGAGTGCTTCCAGTTCACGGAGGCGCTCATCCAGTCTGAGAAGATCGCCATGGAAATTCCGAGTATTGACCTCGTCAACGACGTCACGATGGTTGTGCATGCCTAGAACAACTACGTCGTCTCTACCCTTGCAAAAGTACCATGTACTCCTTATGCTTATGACGAATAAAAGTGCTAGCAGTTTTTCCGTTTTTTTTTTGACATCATAAGTACGACTTTCGAAAAAACTTTTGTGTGAGTGATCCTAAGCAACAACCCAACCCATTTTATGGGTTCCGACCTAAAAATCCCTTGTTGCTCGGGGGCTCCATCCAGGGGCATGATGCCCCTGTCCTTTTCAAAACAAAAGGTTTTCCCGAGAGAACTTTTCGGGGGTATGCCGTGCTAACTCAAGAACGGAGAGGGAGGAACCAACAACTGTTTGTCTACGCTCGGTCGAGTATTGACGCCTCTGTGGCTACATGTACAAGGTTACATGAGCTACGTTCGGGTTGGGTCAACTCCCTCCCTATGCTCCTAAGTCCAACGATGAGAGCTACCTCGGCCTTTTTCCCCAAGAATTAACTCGATATCCGACCTATCCAAATCTTCTGAAGGAAGCTTGGGGCTGCTGGTCTAGGGGGACCCCGACGCTATGGTAGCTACGGGACGGAGTGAAATCTATGACG
Source organism: Cenchrus americanus (assembly GCA_947561735.1). NCBI lineage: Eukaryota > Viridiplantae > Streptophyta > Magnoliopsida > Poales > Poaceae > Cenchrus > Cenchrus americanus. The sequence goes on from OX387240.1 coordinate 74,113,086, forward strand.
TCCTAAGGACAACCCTATCAGCCTAAACACTCTGAGCCTCTCAACGAGTGTCGAATTGAAAACAAAAAAAACCTTGCCCAAAGGAAAAAATACAAGTTTATTACAGCAAGCCGTCCGTGCCACTAAACTGTTTTCTTGTGATTATTGCTCATCATCGAGCTGCCCCAAGTCCTCCGCTGCGGAGTCAGCTACCCTCCTGGTGAATTCGGCACAACTCGCTATGATCTGCGGGTAAAACGGTGATCCTCATAGCAGGGAGCCCATCCACCTGCCAGCGCCTCGCGATCTAAGCCGGGGTAGTGCGAGAGGAACATGGCCACGGCTCGGTGGACCAGCTGCCGAGCCATAGTCATCCCCAACTAATGCGCAACTCCACCGACCATCCCGATGTGCTAGACCAAGAATGCCCTGTCACCCACACCAATGCCCTCCAGCAGCTGCACGACAACTTGGGTAACCATCCAGTGAGTTTCTTCTCTCTCCAGAATGGTCGCCCGGACCGTGGCGGTGGACAGGAGGACAGCTTGAGCATTGCATCCCTCTCTATGAAGATAAGAAGATGAAGCACACATCGTCGGAAGGCACGAGCGGGAAAATACACGAAAATGCTTACCCGTCAAGCCCTCGGCAAGCAATGACACAAGTACCAGCATCTCCTCCTGCTTGGTAACGGTCTCCTTCATCCAGGCGGTGTCAGCTACCCGCCTGGTCTGCAAATCGTCAAGCTCAGCACAGGTAGCTACCACAACAACAACCGGCACAAGCTTGTCAGCAAACTGGCACAAACACAGAACCGAGAGACTACATGGGGAGGTCGACTTACCGGTAAACTCCTTGTCGCGATCGATGGCGACCACCAGCAGCTGTCTCCTCTCATCAACAACGATGCTGAGCTGGTACCGCAAGGTGACCACATGCCCCTGAGCAGCCTCGAGGTCGCAGGTGGAATTCACCACGGTTTTGCTCAGCTCCGCCACCCTTGCTTCCAGAATGGCCCACTCCCGAACCGCCTCCTACGCGGTGGTGTTAGAGGCAGATCGCTCATCCTCCACCTGCTGTAGGGCCTCGACCAGCTTCGACACAAGAGCTCATTCAGAGAAGGATCAATCGAGTCAAAGGAAGCAACCACAAGTGGAGGAGGACGTCGAGGCCCTGCCACGACACCCCCGGAGGAGAAGGAATACACCGTCAGAAGTGTCACCATAATCAACGACGCCATGCTTAGAGCATTGATGGGGTAAAACTTCTCAATTGTCCATGGGATTGTAAACGTTCTTGAGATGTAATCACTACTCTTTATGGTTTCAATCTATCAATCTAGTGTTGAAGTGCTTTAATGTTTAAGGTTAGCTATCGTGCTTTTTAGGAGTATAGATCTCACTACTCCCTTAGAACCCTTCAATACATTGTGATCATCATAGGTCTTGATGGGGACGTGGGTGCCCGATCTTCCGTCAGGTGAAAGATAACTCGTTTAGGGCGGGTGTGACACACCGATCCGGCTTCAGATCCAAAGACCTGGACCCCTGCAATCTTAGCACCACGATTCCTCTGGTTATCAACAGTGTCACAATTCGGTTGACCTCGCCGCGAAGGATAATCCCTGCCTGCGAAACGAAGAACACAAGCAAGAACTCGAAAGAAGCAGCTCTCAAGTTGGGGTTTCACAAACTGATAACAGTGACTGTTCTACGACAGAAAACTCTACGCAAAAACCCGCCTCTAAACCAGCGACGGCTACTGAGTTTATGGAGAGGGAGGTTCGTCCTAGGGTTGTGGGAGACCAGGAGGGGGCGCCCACGACTTGGGCCAAGGGCCCAACTCGATACACAGCCAAGTTGGCCCAAAATAGGTGGCGCAGCACCTTGTCGTGGTCACACAGCATAATCCACGCGACTTCTGGAGCTAGGACCATAACCAAATCGACTGTGTTGTCGTCCTCTTTCCAATGAGTACTTATACACCTTGTTTTGATGTCGTATGATGGAGTTATCGCCGAAACCGTGCGTAAGTGTAGGTTGAATCCGAGATGGACGTGGCAGCTGAGTCGGAGACAAAGTCCAACATGGGAAAGGTCGTGGCATATGTGTGTTCAGCATGGTGATGTCCTCATCAGGTCTAGTCATGAATATCTCCACATAATGATAGTATGAGGGGAGGGAAAGGGCGAAACCGTGGTCACAACCCTCGGTAGATTAGATTGGTTTTGTATCTCTTAGCGATTGCATGTTCAAGTATCGTAGACCCTACGGGCAAGTGTCTTTTATATCTTGTGAGTCTCACGGCCCTCTCTAGTGTAGAGTAGTTAGCCTTTAGTTTAGTCTTAGTTAAGGTTTGGTTAGTTAACTCCTTGCTCTGCAGGTTGACAAGAACCTAGGGAATCCCCATGGTGAAAAAGGTGTAGGTCCGTACGACCGGGCTGGTCCGCTGACAACTCCCAGGTGTGGTCCCCATGGCAGTCGCCCCACAAGGAAGGGTGCGACATCCTATCGTGAGGACCATCACCACCCTGGCGCGCCTCAGGGAGCCCCTGAGCGGCATCGGGAACGGCAGTCAGCCACAGCGGGACCCCTGAGGTCGACGACAAGCAGCCCTCGGTCAGTGTGACGCCCCAGGTTTTTAATTAGCGTCATTAACGCTAATGATCGAATCAGCCGAGTCAAACTGACTGACATTGGTCAAACCTAGGTCAACCTAGGTCATCACCTCGAAAACCTCACCGACGAACTCCTATTGACCCCCTTGACCAAGTCAACACACCCTTGTGGTCAACCCTTGGTCAAAAACATGGTCAAACCCCACTGAAACCCTAATGTCGTTGAACGTCCTTCCGGAACTTTTGCTGCGTTCTCCAAATTTCACCTAAGCACATCAAAAACTCCCAATATGAAAGTTGTCCAGTTTGTCGAGGGACACAACTTTCATGTAGGATGGCATTTCAAATTTTGACTGGAAAAGAGTGAAAAACATGGTCAACTGCCAGTAGCTCTTGTTCACCGAGACATGGCGGCATTAAGTTTGGCTGCAATTTATGCAAAATCCATTGATAAAAACACCCTAGAGCCTTTGTAAAAGTTGTAGAGGGTAATGAGATCTACAACTTTCCTCTTCACCACTTTGTGCACTTCTATTCAAAATTTTGGAGAATTTTGTGTTCAAACAGGGGCACAGTGAATTAAAGTCGAGCAGAGCGTGCTCCGCGCCGCGACGTCGCGCGCCGCGCCCACACGCCGCCCACCCTCGGCATCCGCGCCGCGCGCCTCCCGAGGTCGCGCGCACCTAAAGATGGCAACGTGCATGACGCCCTCGGAAATTGAGTTCCTATGCCCACGCCCGCGCCCTCCACCCGCCACGGGCAGGACATCACGCCCGCACCCGCTATCCGCGGGCACAAGAGGGCACACCCATGCCCGCCAGACGAAGCCAAGAAGGGGGCCGCGATCGCGGACTCGCAGCCGAGCAAGGAACGCTGCGCCTACACGCCTGCGGCCCTACGTTGGGGAGCAGGGGGACATCGCTGCGTCTGAGCAGGGGGTGCCGCCGCGTCTCGCGAGCGGGGCGGCCGCGTCTCGCGAGCGGCCGAGCGGGGGGCGGGGTGGGCGGCCGGCGAGGTCCGGGGGGCGGCCGGCGGCGGGTGCTGCGCTGGGGAGGCCGAGAGCCTGGGAGGGGGTGCTGGCGTGCTGCGGATCGGGATTCATCACGCCGATTCGGGAGGAGCCGAGCAGGGGCGGCCACCGGCCGAGTGGGGACTCGGGAGGGAGGGGTGGAAGTGGAATTGAGAAGGGGAAACCCTAAGGTTGTGTATATATACATACTTACATGTAGGTCCTGTATGTCATAGCGAATCTGGCGGGTATGCGGGCGAGGATAGCAAATTTCTTTGCCCGCGAGCAACTATCCGCTGGGTTCAGCTTCGTGCCCGCACCCACGCCCGCGGGCGAGGAATGGCGCCCGTATCCACACCCATCGGGTTTCCTGCCCGCGGGTACGCGGATATTTAACGCCTGTTGCCATCTTTACGCGCGCCCGAGGCGCCTTGAAGTCCCCCCCCCGCCCTCACGCGCCGGGTTGCGCGCCGCACCGACCGGCCGGACGAGCGCCGCGTCGAACCGCCAGTCCGTCCGCGGTCTTCTCCCCCTGTGCGACGTACCACGGCCGGCATATTCGTCATCTTCGTCGAGCACGCGCGTCTCCTATAAAGGTCGTCACCCCTTACCTCGCGCGCTTGAGCACCACCGGTCCTGCCCCTCCCTGTTCGCCGTCGTGTGCCAGTAGAGCACCACCGCCGAGCGGCTCTTCCACGCGCGACCGTCGCCGTCCAAGCTGCCCATACACTTTCCTTGGCCCCACCGAAGCCCACCCGACTGCACTCAGCCGCGGCCGTGCCTCCACCTCGCCGGAAACGCCGCTCCCTCGGCGAGGCACCGGCAGCACCGCGGAGCACCATCGCCGGCCGCTCCTCCGCCCCCAACTCCGCCGCAAACGGTCCGTGGTGAGCCCCTAGTCCTCTTCCGCCCCTTCCCCGGCCGAGAGCGCCGCCGGCTCGCCGGAATTCCGGCCGGCCGCGCTGCCCTCACCTCCAAGGGCTACATTGCAAGAAGCCAGCTCTTTCCAGGGTTGTTTTTGTGAAGTAGGGGCATATCTGTCAAAGCTGAGAAAATCCAGGGACCTCGGTGTAATGCAGTTTCTTAAATAGTGTTTGTCTTTTGCTGAAACTTGTAAATTCCGTAGAAAATCATAGAAAAATCAGAAAAAATGCAAACCCAATTTTGTTGGATTCCTAGTGAAAAACACTACAACTTTTGTTAAACTTTTCTAGGCTGTTTCCTGATGATTTTTGCATGAAAAATAGAAATATGAAAAACCTAGATCTGTGATATCTCAAAATCCATCACTCCACTGTAGCTAATTTTTGGATATGTTGTGTGTTATGTTATTACTAGCTCCTGTACCAAAAATTGCATAAATTTATTTTGTAAATCTTTTTATATAAATTGTTTTCTATTTATGCAGAATCTGTCCAAATGATTTTTGTAGATAAAAATAAACAGATTTTTGTGCCCAACTTCGGCATGTTATCTTTCTATGCCAAAATGCACCTCTGGTGAATTAATCACAATTTTATAATTGTCAAAAATATTTATTCTTGAAATATGCTTGTTTTTCTTAGCAATTGCATAAATCAAGATTAATAATAATTCTAGGTGTATATGCTGCATTCCTAGTTTAGTTTTGGACCATATAACATGTGTGAGAAAGATTGAATCATTTGGTTGCTTATTTATTTTTGTATGCATTTACCTTGCTTCTTTACCTAGCTTTTGTTAGTTTCAATAAAATTAATTTCCTAGCTATCCTAAGCATGCATGTGTGTTCAGTGGCTTGTTATAGGTGTCTAGTTCTTAATAAACCCTTCCACTGAATTTTATTAATTAATTTTATGAACAAAAGCTATGGGAGCAATTTAAGGCTTAATAGTTAATTAAATGGGAAAATCGCCAACCACACCCCAAATCACCCCATGTGTGGATGTAAATCATTTTAAAAAGCTAATGATCAACCCATTGTTGTTTGTGAAGTTATATTAAATTATTTACATATATATATGCACACAGTCACTATCAAAAAGAATAATTAATAAAGAACCGCATATTGTTCTTTTTTAGAAGAGTATGCTGAATGTATTCTTATCTAGGTGAATGTGGTCAACCATGCACCCCATGGTTGTCATTTGTTGATTATAATTAATTAAATTAAAAATCGTCAAATAAATCTTGCATTTGCATCCTCGTGTAGATCTTCTCGACGGTAGATATACGCTCGTGTCGGAAGGAGATGAAGGTGCTGATGAAGAGCTGCAGTACGTGGACGTAGCTCAAGACCTGAGCCAAGTCCAGAAGGGCCCAAGGCCAACCTTGCCAGCGAAGGCAAGCCCCGGATCATTAACCCCGTCTTTTAAGATTATGCAATTATCTTTTTCTATGATTGCGTTTCAGGAGTTGAATTGAAACCCTAGTTGCATGATCCCTAGGTACCTATGCTCTATCACTAGTATGGTAGGTCGATAGCTTCTATGCTGTAGGACCGGTACAAGTCGAGTGATGTTCATCACTCGTGAGAATAGGTTCTTATGTTGGAATCATAAGATCTTTTTAAATGGATTATTTCTCATGTGGTAAGAGCATGGGATTTGGGCTCCGGTCCAGTGGCTTTCGTGGGCTAAGCTTTTGAACATACTAAGCACTTGTCGGGAATGGGACCGGTAAGCCTAGTACCTTAAAGAGACGGTGCGGGAACTCTTCCTTACTACTCTTGAGTAATCACCTACCGCTTTGCAACCGGGAGGTGGGTACATGTGTGAGGCTGGGTGTACTGTGTGGGGCATGCCAGATAGCCTTGTACGCGGGACTGTAAGCTTTGATCCCAAAATGAGGATTTTTGGGAACCGCCTGGTCGGTGTCAGCTCTGTTGGGGCACCACTCCGTGTGTTTAGGCCTACCTTGCAAGGTTATAAACCAATCGATTGTCGGCCTCTCACCGTTATCTGAGAGTGCTTAATTAACTGGCCATGATATCCCTTAATGATGGAACTTGGTGAATACTTCTGTGTGAATTAATTGTATTGTATAATTCTTGATTGAATTAGTTGGCATACTTAGATATGGTAATCAACTAGAAATTGTGCTAAAATATTGAAAGTAAGGACACACTTTTTGTTGCTTTTCAGCAAAAAAACTCCACCGGCCAAAAAGCCTCTCATGTCTAGAGTTTGGTGATGTAGTTATCACCCGACGGTTAAGTCTTGCTGAGTATTAGTATACTTAGCCTTGCTTTATTGTTGCAGGTGTTGTTTGGCCTTGTGAGATTCCACCCGGCTGGGAGCTGGAATGGGTGGAAGAGGACGAGTGATGGCATCACGGATGACCTCCTGTGATGTGTATCGTTGCGCTAGTTTATTTATTTCCGTTGTTTTCGAACTCTGAATCTTTACTTCCTGTCATGAACAATTGTTTTTAATAATTTGGATTTAATCCGTGTTGTACTCGGACTCACCTTCGTTTGAGTTTTAATGCATATGTCGATCCTCTATATGAATTCCAAGTGATTTACCGGGCGTTAACCCGGCAACTAATGACAGGCTGATACCTTACTGTTGCTTAATGACCAAAGTGGATTGGTTTTAGGCGATAGTACGGTATTTTCCTAGGTGGGTTGTCGCAGTCACCTCCCCGCCCGAGGCGTCGCCGCAGCAACAACATCCTCATCATCATCATCCTCGTCCGAGGTACTAGGCGACGACTCCCGGTCTTCATTTGAGGAAACGTCCTCATCCCCGGCTCTCCTCCGCTTCGCCCGAGCGTGGTTCCGGTCGCGCTTGGTGATCTCCGCCGCCTTCCATGCCTCGTGGCTGTTCTTCCGGTTCTTGTGCTTGGCCACGACAGAGTGGTTCCGCGCCCTCTCTTCTGGGAGTGAGGCGCGGACATGCATCATGGTCTAGCCTCCAACCTGTGGAAACCATGCGCTGAGCATGAGGAGGAAGGAACAGAGGAGTACGAGGAAGAAGACCCAAGGGAAACTCCTTAAAGCCGCCATGCTCGCGTTCGGAAGCATCAGGAGTAGGAAAGTTGAGGTAACTCCTTTTGAGCCCTCGCTGAAGCCTTCTTTTTCGCTATGAGAACTGCTGCAGGAACTGGCGACGAGACTAAGGCAAAAACCCTGTCTGAGGAAGGGGGAATAAAAGGGGACGACGGTCGGGAGGCACGACCGTCCCTCTCCCCCCACGATCTCCACAATCGGCAGGGCCCACCCTGGCTAGGAGGGCAACTGCCCGTACTGATCAACACTCCCTGAGGGTGGAGTTACTAGTGGGATGCGAACCGTCACTGGATCTTGCAGATCAAAACCGACGCGCAGTTCGAAGGTTGACCCAGCAAAGGGTTCCAAACAGCCACCGCCATCACCAGAGTAAGGGACGAAAAGGGATGGGCCCACAAGCGGCCAAGACCCAGGCACACGAGTGCCACGGGCATCCCGGCTCATGTTCGAGCCCCATACGAAAAAACCTCACGGAATCCCCACCGAAGGGGAGGCAACGAGCCATCAGGGTCAATCGAACGACCCTAGAGATAAATGAGGTATTCAAAGGGGTTTAATAAGATCAATCACCAGCTGATCCTGTCAGGACCCCGGGAACGGGGCCCGGGTCTTACTTGAACTAAACCGCTAGTAGCTCGATGAGCACCATGACTCAGCCACCAAGGTGAGCCATGGTAGTGCTCACCCCTCCTTCACTGACGAAAGGGATGGACAAGGTAAAAATAAACAGGCAACGAACTGTCGGGGTCTATCGAATGACCCCAAAACAAATAAATGAGCTATTCGAAGGGTTCAATAAGACCCAACACCAACTGACCCAGCCAGGGCCCCGCGACCGGGACTCGGGTCTTACTCAAACTAATCCGCAGGTAGCTCGATGAGCACCATGACTCGGCCACCGAGGTAAGCTATGGCAGTGCTCACCCCTCCTTCCCTAACGAGAGGGTCGAGTGAGGAGAAGCGAAAGTACAAACAAATCAACGAATCTCGGATAAACACGTCTTTAGAAGCAACTTGGAACGGTCGTGAAACTCTACCTAGCATAAATCTCCCAACAGCGAATCACTTTCGCATAGGGTAAAGAACATAGCAATTGCGGCCAATATACCTAAGCATTTTGAGCCCGGCCTGGCCCGCTGGCACGGCCGGGCCCGGCCCGCGCCAGGCCTGCTCACGAACCTTACTGGACGGGCGTGGGCAGAGATCTTGAAGCCCACGAAATGTTTTTTGGCCCGAGCCTGGCCAGAAATGCTGTTTTTAGTTGTTGTCCGCTATAAAATACGCGTGCGGCCCGCCCAAGCCCGGGCCCAGCCCGAGCCCGACCCGAAAATTAAGGCCCGACGCGTCCAGTGGGATGGTCATGGGTAGGATTTTTTCGATCCGAAATAACAGAAAAATTTTTCAACCCGGCCCGGCCCGAAAAATGCTCCGGTCTAGCGGCCAAAAAAGTAAAATAGTCAAGAAGGATGCCGCAACAAACGGCATCCCAGTTCTTGGACAAACCACCACCGAAGGCAGGAGCAGACGCGATTCTGCACCACGAGTCATCGTCTGACGACGAACGCCTTCCTTGGGTGAAACCTGGGGCATACATAGAGCACTTCAGGCTCTCCACCATGCTAAGAGATGTGGGACATGCTCCCTCTCTCGACCTAAGCTTGTACCCCTTACTACAAGCCCCGTGGGCATATAGAACACTCTCCCGAACTGGACGTAGGGCCCCTCATGGTGCTTGAACCAATATAACCCCTGTGTCTCTAAGCCCAACAATCCGGATCAGATGCATGAACATACCAAAATTTACCTGCCGGCAGTATCAAACCCCGACAACTAGTAAAATAAAAAAACAAGAAACATACAAAAGGTTTATGAAAGGTCATTGTGCGCAATTGTATCATCCAGAAGCTGAATGTTTTGTAATGGTTCAGTAATGTATAATCTTACTGTTGCTAACTGAAACCTTTGTTTGTAGCCTCTAGAGCTCGGACTTGGGTCGGGCCGTGCCGGCACAGCCCGACCCTCTCGTGCCTCGTGTCACATCGTACTTAGACTTGTACGCACGTGAGGCACGTCGTGCCGTGCCCGACATGGCACGACAAGTTTTTATTAGGCCCAAGCACAACCTCTATGTTAATCTTCACGAGATGTGTTAGGGACAAAATTGCTCCTTGAAATTCTCACAAAAGTCAGAAACATTTAAGGCACCCACAATTGGTGCCGATAACCTCTCTTTAGCAGATCCACCTCAGCATTTCAGAATAGAAAAAAGCGTGGAGAGAGAAACAGTCGCTAGTTGTGGCGAGAGTCGCCAGCACGCACATCCAAGTCGAGTGGGCCCGCATCGGTGCGCACGCAGCTCCACACACCCATGGGCGAGGCGGACTCGTCCTCAGCACCGCGATGGCGACGAAGAGTGCGGTCGGTGGAGATGCACACCATGGGAAGAGCTCGGCCGTCGTCTGGGGTGAGCAGGCGGTAGGGGGCAAGGCCGTCACGGTCGGTCTTCCGGCTCGCGGAGGAAGAAGGGCAGGCGCGACGGAGTTGCGGCGGTGGCCGGCCTGTCGACCGGCGTGTGACCGAGGGAGGACGGAGTTGAGGGGTGACGCGGCGGGCGGGTGCGAGCGAGGGGCTCTGCCGGCGGATCCCCCGAGTTCGGCCACGCTGGCGTGCAGTGGACGGCGAGGTGGAGACGGCTGGGTGGATCGGAGCTCACGGCGGCGGCTTGGGAAGGAGCTCCCGGCGTGCCCGCTGGTGTTGGGGAGGAGCTCCCGGCGTACCCGCTGGTGGTGCGGCGGGCGCAGGAGGGGGAGCTCGCCGCCGCTGTGCTCCTCGCCGCGGAGAAGGTGCGTGGCCGCCGTCCGCCGACGAGCAGCAGCCAGCAGCGCGAGCCGACCTACTGGTGAGCAAGAGCGGCCAGAGAAGCTCTGGCTGCAGCTTGGGGTTGGGGGAGGTGGATTGGAAGATTGGAGGGGATGACCGGACGAGGGAGATTGATTAAAAATTCCTGACTGGTGGGACTTACTGAATATGCAAATTAATGTTATAGATAATCTGTTGAGTGCCTCATCTACAGCTATTGTCTATATCCTAAGTGGACAACTTATAGAGAGTTAATTGTCTATAACCATTGTTGGTGCCCTTATCCATCAACATGCTGGCTATAATCATTACAACCATTGGACTCAGTATATTTTCTAAAAAGTGACCTAAATAGAGTCTTAATAGAAGGATAAGTGCATAGCCATATGAATGTTGTGTTACGAGAATGAGAGGGGATAATGAAATAGTTTTCATTATTAGCTACAGCCTACGGGCTCTAACTTTTAAATAATGTCCTAACTTTAATGCCGCTCAAAAATTTAGTCCCATGTGATAGTAAGGTGAATGTATTCAATTATCGACTTTAAATTCAATCCGGATTTGATTATAATTTCCCTATAACTCATGCATAAAAGATTGTGTGGGATCTATTCAATTAGTTGCTATAAACAAGCAAGCAAACTACTAATTTTGTTTGAGGGGAAATAGTGGTGCATCGATCATATATTCAAGGTTGACAATTTAATTAGCACAATTGCATCATGTATGTGCCATGGATATGTTTCCTTTCCTTCCATTGATTATATTAAAATTAAACAAAGGTGCATGTTTTTGCTTTTTTTTTCGAATTACACAATACATCGGAGACACCCACAACGCACGCACACTCATCCCTATGAATACACGCACGTAAACCCTACCTCTAGGAGCATCTTCGAAGACTGTGCCGGCAAATCCTCAAGATTGACGAAGTCACCACAGGCGCCTCGCGACGGGAACGTCGCCTACCACTGAAATCACAAACGCCGTTAAATCCTGAGAAATTCGCTACCGGGGCTCATGTAACCACTGAGCTACATGCCCTTTCGCGGTGCATGCTTTTGCTATGCAGTAGATATCCAGCTACAGAAACAAAGATATATGTGCGTGCTTTGATATGCAATACCCAGCCAGATCAGATGCTTCCAGCAACGACCTAATCCGAGACAGGTCGAGTTTATGCTGATGCTGGTGACCTAATTAGAATTTGGTTCATAATAAAAGGTGCACTGTCGGTTTCGTCTAAGCAACTTTATAGTTTTCTTGCACATGACAAAAGTTTGGATGCATCAGTCTTTAGTTAATGCAGCTAGCCGTTCATCATCAGATTATTATTCGCGTTAAATAAAGCATGTAGTATAGCTCCAACAATAATATAATGTGAATCAGATTCGTGGCCCTGTACGTCCTTCTTCCTTTGGCAAACCTCAGAAAAGAAATTAAGATGCCGAAATAGTACAAAGACAGAGAAGAAGAATAAAAGCAAAGACTCTGCTAGCAAGAGCTAGCCCTCTACGTACGTACACACCTGCATGTCATCGATCCATATATCTTCGACGACGCTTCACACGCGAGAGGAAATTGAAACAAGTTTACTTAGCAAGAACGCGATATATGCCATTGGACAGACGATCGACGACGACGACGACCGCGCACGTACACTGGCCTATATATGCTAATAAGCGTACGTGCACAGGGCATATATATACACGGTAGCTAATATATATAGAGTGGCATCGTCCCTGAAAAACTACGCGTGTATTAGAACGACGATGGGTCTCCCCATCTGCCCAGTAGCAGAAATCAACTCGTACATTGGCAACCTCACGTCCTCCTACACAGAGAAGAGCAATGAGCCGAGCATGGTGGCCGCATCCGTCATCATGTTCGTCCTCGCCGGCCTCTTCTTCAACCTCAACCTCTTCAGCGGCATCTCCGACACCAGCGCCATCCTCGACCCCAAAGTCCGCCTCTTCCTCACCTCGTCACTCTCCCTCTTCCTCCCCGTCATGTCCTACCTCTTCTCCGAGGCCAAGAACACCAGGTTCGCAAAGACGACCACCAGCACCGGGAGCACTCAGGTGGCTGACCTCCCGCTGAGGGCAGGGCTGATCCTGTCGTGGATGCTCCTGGTGGAGCTCCTCCGCAAGAAGGTGGATGAGATCCGCATGCGCGGGTTCTCGGGCACCATCCAGCGCGCCGGCCGAGTTGTCTGGCTGGGAAGCCTCGTCTTCTTCAACATCGACAGCGCCGGCCGGAAGGCGGTGTTCAGCATACTTTGGATCCTTTGCGCCACCAAGGTGTTGCAAAGGATCGCCTTCACCGAGATTGGGAAGCGCTCCTACGCCCATGGCAAGAACGCCCGGCTTGTCAGCTCCTACATGTCCCAGATGCTGGAACGAGAACCGCGTCATGATCACCACCAGCAGCAGGAGGACGGAGATAACGAGATGCTGATCAAGACATGCAATTACATCGTCATGGGTGAAGCCAAGCTGGTGGATATCGTGCCCACTGCGGATGGCTACAAGCTGGGAAAGGACGCCAAGTCCCCAGGTTATGATAGCATCGCCAAATTGCTGGAACAAAATGACAGCGTCGTCACTGTAGGTAAAGTCTGGGAGCTTGGTGACAAGGACAAGTTCTTCTCCCTCCAGCATGTCCAAAGCTTGAAGAGAATCTGCCTCTCCTTTGCTCTCTTCAAGCTGCTCCGCCGACGGTTCGAGCACCTGCCGGCGGTGGCCAAAGAAGAAACTCGCAACTCCCAGAACCTCATCTTGAAAGGCCTATACAACAGCAACAATACAACCAGCTCGTCGGCGGAAGCGGTGTTCCAAGTTCTGAATGATGAGGTCAACTTCCTTAGTGAGTATTATCACTCTGTTGTCCCAGTGGTTCTTGCAAGCCCCTTCTTCCTCTTCATAAACTACTTCCTTGTCAACATAGTCGTAGCTGTCTTGTGCTTCATGACAGTTATTCTCTGCGGCAACGGAGATGTCAGGTACGCACTCTACAGCCTCGGTGCAGACAACTACACCTTACAATATGGTGTTGGCAAAATAGCCGTATGCCTCATTCTCAAAGCCGCCACCTCACCTTCAGCCTTCTTTTCCATAGTAGACCTCTCCATCACTATCCTTCTGTTCATCATCTTCTTCTATGAGGAGATATGGGAGTTCTTCGTCTTCCTGCTCTCCAACTGGTTCATGGTATCCATGGTCTACAACTACATCGCCAAACCGAGTTGGCTCAAGAGGTCAACCTTCCGGGGTGCCTTGTATTGGGGTGGCTTCAGCATCGTCATGTGGCTGCGGAGCAAGATGAGCCATACCGACCTTCGGATGAAGCAGTTTTCCGTGCTGAACCTTCGTTGGCCACCCAAGTTACCTATGTTCGCCACTTTCACCAGCATGGCGGTAAAGACAGTGGTGGTGCCAAATGGTGTGAAAGAATCCATCATGAAGTACCTTGCCAATCAGCATGACCATCCCCAAGTGAACCCTCTTACCAATGGCATGGGCACGCTACACAACCCCAGCAACCTTTCTCAGGATCTCTCATGGGCATGCAGAAGCAGTAGTGTTGCAGAGGTGATCCTCACGTGGCACATCGCCACCACCATCATGGAGGTGGAGTGCGGCGATGACGCCCCTCAGAATGGCGACGACCACGACATAGGCGGCAGGAGGAGGAAGAAGGTGGCCTTTAGGCTCTCCGAGTACTGTGCTTACTTGGTGGCTTTCCACCCGGAGCTTCTGCCTGACAATCCAGAAAAGGTCGAGTGTGTCTTTGAGGACATGAAAGCGGAGCTGAAGGCCGTGCTTGGGTGCCAGGACTACTACCTCTCGTCGCCAGCAGAAACGGGTCAAGAAGATCATGGACAAGAAAAACACACCCCTAAGACAAAACCAATTACCTTCCACTGCAGGCCAGATCAGTGATGATGGTGATGGTCAAATAAAAGTTGTACAGGACGGTGTAAATCTAGCAAGGTCACTAATGGGAAAAGCTAACAAGTGGCAGGTGTTGGCGGATGTGTGGACGGAGATCATGGTCTACTTGGCCCCGTCGAGCGACGAGGAGCGTGTGAAGGGGCATGAGGAGGCCCTGGTGCAAGGAGGCGAGTTCATCACCGTGCTCTGGGCACTGGCCACCCACATCGGCATATCTAGGCCCAGCAAATCGGAGATAAATAGTGTTGGACATTTTGCAGCTTGAGGGACCGCGAAGACAGAACTGAGTGTGCATGGCGTTTCCATATGTGCTTTGCCTTTGACATTGTTGCAGCTTACGTGTGCATTTTTTTCTTGGCGTGCTGTCATGGAGAGTTTGTTTTGTTTGATCTCAGCTACTTCCACAGGGAGCGGCTGACAATATGTGTGTGTGCAGGAGGATTTGTAATTAACACCAAGCTTTCATATGAATTGTGAGAGCAGTTTACCTAATTGCTTATCTGCTTTGAAGCTTCTGCCTGAACTTTTGAGTTTCGATTCTATTTCGTTTTGCAGGCTAATATCTTACCAAAATGAGGTGATGACATTTATTGCTTTTCGCAGTTCAAAATGTGGTTGAATGATGTGCTTTCAACGTAGAAATATATTTCTTCTTTGGCTAATTCTACTTAATTCGCTTGCATAGATATATATGCACTATGACTTTTTCATATAATAAATAAAGAGGATCAACAACAATAAGTACAGTACTATTTTTGGTCAGCAACAACAGACTTCCCATGTTGTTGGCCAATAATGGGTCTGACACCTTGAACTAGTAAGACACAACAAGAACCACAAATATATTTCATCTACTATTCTTGGAACGGAAGTTGTGCATTACCCCCTCCCCATGTTGTTGGCCAATAATGGGTCTGACACCTTGAACTAGTAAGACACAACAAGAACCACAAATATATTTCATCTACTATTCTTGGAACGGAAGTTGTGCATTATCCCCTCCCAGCCATTGATAATAAGTCTCTGGCTAAATTAAGCTAACTGGAAGACACCCACAAAACTTCTTATAAATACAGATCACTTCCCACATCGCCAAAGCATCTCCACATTCAACACCTCCTCTCCTCCATCACTAACCAATAACCTCGGCCGCCGCCGCCGCAACCTCCACAGCAGCCGAGGGAAACCATGGGTGCCTGCGCAACCAAGCCCAAGACCCTTGAGGGGAACACCCCCGCTGAGGGCCCTGTCTCTACACCCAAGGTTGCACCCGAGACCACAGTCTCCACTGAGGTAATGATGATGCATTTAAAATCTTAATTTATAAATAGTCGATGCAATCATTTTGCTTTTTTAAATTATTAACCAAATTGATGAACTAAATGTGTGAATATATAATTTGATGTGCAGGTTGCGGTTGAACAGGTGGTTGAGAAGGTGGTGGAGGAGACCAAGGAGGAACCGGCGACGGCAGCGGTAGCAGAGACGCCTGCCACTGCCGAGCCCGAGCACGAGCAGAAGGCTGAGGCAACACTACCCGAGGCGACCGTAGAGCCCGAGCACAAGGAAGAACAAGTCTTGGAGAAGATCGTCGAGGAGGAGAAGCCTGCAGCCCCTGTCGAGGAGAAGATCACCACCCCCACCGTGGTGGCAAGGCCCGAGCCCACCGAGGTTAAGAAGGATGTCGTGGAGGAGGAGGAGAAGAAGATGACGCAGAGCTGACCGATTGTCCATGTCGATCGGCTCCTGCCTGATGATCAATGTGCACATGCACCTTGAAATCTCTAGAGTCGTCGGCTTTATATATAGCTCGGGTGTGAGAGATCCACTATTTGTAACAATCTTTGATGCCTCTCGTTTTTCCTCCACGGGGTTCTGATAAACAATATTATTGGGCTTATTATTGAAGATCTCAGTCTCTAATACTTTTCCTTCAACTATATATTCCTTGATGTAATCAAGGACATATATCAGGCATTCATAAATTTCATATGCATGCTGAAATCTTGCAATCCCCAAAGTTCGAATGCAAATTCAAATGCTAAAACAAAAATTCAGATGCTCAAAACAATGCACAGGAGTCAACACAATGTGATCGAGAATCTCTTAATATGATTCCTGGCCAAATACTGCAGACGGGTAGCGGGTCCACGTCACCCGCCAACCCGCTAACCGTTCTATCCAGCGAAGGTGGCACTCAGATTTTAGTTTACTATAGTTGCATAGATTTTAGTTTAGTAGTTGCATTATACATGGAAAACCCCACCTATTCAACATACCCCCTCATTTAAATTGCATAACATTTTAGCTTTTCTAGATACCGTCAAGTATTGTGTGTGCGCCGTCTATACGCTATTGTTTGCCGAGAGTCAAGTCCAACACTCGGCGTACGTTTGTCAAGTGCCCGCCGTTTGACACTCGGCGAAGAACCGTTTGCCGAGACTTCATTCACCGAGTGCACGTCGCTGAGTGTTACACTCGTCAAACACTTTGCTGAGTGTTTTCCGGCCTTCACTGAGTGTTTCCGACACTCTGACATCTTCCTGGTTTCCCACAGATGGAATACTTCAAACCACACATCACCAATAAAACTTTTTTTAGAGACATCACCAATAGAACTTAGTATGCTATTAATAATGGGTGTGGTGTGGAGGGTCAGAGAATAATGCAAGTGCTTTATTTAGTCGTTGGCAATAAAAAATATGGTCTCCAACATACTCAGCTCCAACCTTAGGTACTCTGCAAAGCTATTTTTTCCTTCTTTACATGCTGAAACTCATGGTTTTAAATAGCGCGCTATAGCGCCGCAATAGCGGCAATATAGCGGCCCGTAGCTCTCTACGCGAAGCTATTCTTCTTTTTTGCGCTATCGGCGCTATTGCCGCTATATCGCGCTATTGCGCCGCTATCATATCGCGCTATTTTGCCGCTATAGGATCAGCCAAGAAAACACCAAGCCAAGGGGACTGTAATTAAAAAAACGTGGCTCGGCACATGGTTTGATATGTGATTTGTGAACTTTATGGTTGTGTGGTCCATGGTTGTTTGCTTATGTACTTCAACTTCAAGTGTTGACTTGATGCCTTCATGGCTATTTGGTATTTGCTTTGAGGTTGAGAACTTATCATATTATGTTGTCCATTGTCACGGCTATTTGAGTTATTAACTTATTAAGGCTAGTTCAACACTGTCATTTTGCTGTTTCTATTTCAATAAAATAGCGCGCTATAGCGACGCTATAGCGGCGATATAGCGGCAACAGCAAGCTAGCGCTACTGCACATAGCTGACGCTATAGTGCTGGCATAGCGGCGCTATAGCGCCAAATAGCGGCCAGACTAGGACGCCGCTATTTTCCATAGCCCGCGATTAAAAACAATTGTAGCTTCTGCGAATTTTCTGACTGAAAGACAAAGATGACAGGGAAGAGGATGGTGTGGAATGAGGTAGATATCAAGAGTAAGCTTAATTAGTTTCAGCCACAATTAAATATGCGCTTTCACAAAGGCTGCAAATTTCATCTTAGTCTTACTTCAGCATCCCATAGTTTCAATATATTATCTTAGTCCAACTAAGATATATAAACTGGACAACACTAAAATTGTTTTCGCTGCGACTGTGCATTCATATATAGGCCCTTTGTGCATACTTCTATGACTGAATGTTCAGTTATTTGAAAGTACAAATATGCAATTAAACACACTCCCGGAGAGACGGGCAAACTCCACGAGATTGTGGAACAGCCACCCGCTGGCCTAGCAAAGACATGCTGTTTGGCAGGGCTCCGGCTCCTCCAAAAACAACTCCGACTCTGGCTCCTATGGTGTAGTGGCTTCTCTGGTGTAGTTGAGTCGTTTTAAAAAATGTTTGACAAAATAGCTCCTCTGGTGGATTTCTAGTTGGAGCCGGGTGAAGCCACCAAAACGTGACTCCACCTCCCCTTTGAAAGCCGCGAGGGGCTCGGCCTCCGCTCCACACCCTGGCCCGGTGCAATTTCCACTGTTTGGCAGGGCTCCGGCCGAAGCCGCTCGTGAAGCCGGAGCCGAAGCCCTTCCAAACATGCCCGTAGTTTCTAGTCGAGACCGATCCGTAGTTTCGAATTCATAATATACAGCGTGTTCAAAGGTTCAATCAATATAATGGAGGTAATAAAAAAATTTAAGGCAAGGCGGCAGAGAGAGACGAACCGTGCATGTGATCCGCCGGCAGGCCGCGGGGCGCCGTACGCCGTCATCCATGGACCATAATATGGCCATGGCCACCGGCGTTCGACGGCGCATCCGCGGCCTTGTACCCATGACCCTGGCCCGCGATCCGTTGCCGGCGTCCTCGCGCGGGCAGCGAAGGTTTGGAGCCGTCACCGGCTCACCGCCGCCGGCGATGGATGCACGTCGTCGGGCTGACGACGCGAGCCGATGAGGCCTTTTGCAAAAATCCATGGGCCGAACTGCTGCGATGTTAACGACAATATGTTAGGCCATCGGCCCAAAGTTTCATGGACCAGCAGCGTGCACATAAGCGTTTGGGCCAACAATATGTTAGGCCATCGGCCCAAAAGTTCCACTGACAGAAAAGAAAGGGAGGGCATCTTCCCCTCCTCGTGTCTACTCCTATTCCTATCGGACGGAATCGAGCGAGGGGCGGCCGCCAGACGACGATCTGCAGCGCAGCGAACGGAGAAGAGATCGAACCGAAGAAGCGAAGATGATCTACCGCAACTGGTCGCTGCTCTCCTCCACGGTCGTCATCTGGGGCGGCGTCGCCACCGCCGGCCTCGCCGGGGTCTTCCTCTTCGGCGGCAAGGTACTAACCTTTCGATCCCCTTTCCTGTAGCTATGGATTCAATCCCAAATCGCCCGTATAAGACTGCGTATTAGTCCGACGGCTTCCCTTCATCAGCGTCGTCCGTGTACGAGGTTTCGGTTGTTCCTGAGTGTGTGCTTGTTAGATTGGTGGTGCTGTGAACCTTGGATCCGTCTGATGCGTCGGTGGGGGTATTCACGTGCGGTGACCATTACGAGCCCTAGATTCGGCGCAGATTCTCGGTGCGATGCGATTGAGCTGTTGTCTGCACTGTCTGATTCCTCTGTTTAGCTTAGGGTGGCCAGCAAGTTCCTGAGATTCTTTTTTCCTTCTAAGCCCTGTTGTATGTTAATCTCAAAACCATTTGCTTTCCTTAGAAGCAATAGGAGATTATCAGCATGTTTAGCTTATGGCCAGCTATTCCTGATTTGAGGCAGATGCTATGTAATTTTTGGTGTGTTGTGGGTCAGGTCAATATGTTGTGTATTTTCCTGGCATGCTTTGTTATATGGTTGTTGCCTGCTATTTTCTCTCTACTAAGCCCTGTTATATGCTAATATCAAAAGATCCCTTGCTGTACAATTATTGTTACTGGGTAGCCATAGGAGATCAGAGGCCCGTTGGGACATTGCATAATTTTAAGGATTTTAGCATACCAGATTAGATTATGGTGTCACTTGTAACTTGTAAGTTGATGCTGATGATTGGGGGCATACTCTGACCTTGTTCAGTGATTTTGTGGGAAATTGGACAATGCTCTACATGCATAAGCCCTCAAAAAATGTCAAGAATGAATAGATATCTTGATTATGTTGGTCAATTTATAAGTTCATAAATATACTCAGGTGATGTTTCATTGCAATTTGTACTTGTCGGATAACTTAGTGGGCATCCAATCATCAGGTTTTGTTTTGGGGACTATAGCTTTACAGTGGAAACAAGCCTGCATGTGTGTTGTTTTTGAAGATTAGTTGCTCCCTATATTACTTGTATAGTCATTTTTAGGCTTCCAAGATTACCTATTGTTTCATTTCCATCATAAAAGGCTCAGTTTGCCTATTTGTAGAAACACAACAACCCATCAATAAATGTTCTTGAATGGAGTAGTCAGCATTTTGGGTAGAATTATGGATGCATTTTGAAATCATGAACTGAGCAGGTATCCTAAAGCACTATACAGTCTTGATGTCCGCAATTAATATGATACTTATGCATCCTGCTGATTTGCTGAATGAGATTGATGACATTCATGTTTACTGTTAAGTTGCCAGGCGTAGAATATGATTGTGAATGTAATGAAAGGTTGCGAGATTGACTAAGATGCTGTTTTTGTTTTTTTTAGTTGTTATGTTGCTAGTTTTGTACATAGAGGGATTTAGTTGATAATTGGCCATAGAACTGAGTTATATTTATATACCTAGTGGTAGGTCAGCACTCATGAGATCATCCAGTATTTGTGTAGCAAGTAGATTACTGAATACTCACTCCACTTTCGTCATTTACTTTGGAGATAAATTAATCTTGTTTATATTCTAAGGTTTTCATTTTTCAACATAGTAACTTGGTCGGTTTCCCATGGCACCAACTTGTGCAAGCTGGTTCAGTGCATAGCCAGCATTTAATTTATGTTTCTACATCTTTTAAGTGACTCTTAAACATCGTGCATTGGTTCAATGAGAGAAAAAAATGCAATCCTCTCAGATTGCTGATGTGCATTATAATATTGATTGAGATAGAGCCTGTTCCCAGGCTTCTTTTGTGTTATATTAGTGTTAGCAGCTATCATAGAACATACGAGTGCTAACAATTGGTTATGATATAACTGCGTGCTGTTTCACATGTTTGCAGGAGAAATTCCAGGACTACCTTTGCCGTGAGGGCGAGAGGCTTAGGCAGCAGGACAGAGCTGCGATGGGCTGGAAACTAGAGAGGGAGCCAAGCCGGATGGATATCAACGACCGTTGCAACATTTGAGTTTGACAAGCAATCCACCCTCCTACTAGAGCAAGCCCCACTTCTAGAATGGGTTCCTTCTAAATTTCTTTGGCTTTCCCGAGCCAAACTTGCTCCTTAATAATAACTTGAGTGCACCCTGTGTAAATCATTGAAGTGCAACGCTTTTGCCTTTTGGGCCCGTGGTTTGTCAAAGCTTGTGTGTTTGTTTGGCATCGACTTGCGCGACACCATGATTGATGTGCGACTTGGCTTTGATGCCCTGAATAAATATTGATGCTTGCATGCTCAGTTTGGTTAGCATGGCTTGCCTTTGACGCTTTGTGTGCATGTCTCCAGGGTGGCCTACTTTGCCTAATGTATTCCTCCTACTAGTTGTGTTTAGCTATTTCTGATTTTATAGCAGCATCTTTCCTGCGATTGAAGCCTTGTCGCTGTCCGAGTTCGAGGCGATGATCCAGCATCCATACGAGTTATGCATTTTGATCGATACATGTACAGTGTAATGATCAGCTACCAGTGACCTACCTGCCAGTGGGGTTTTTTTTCTCACAGGAAATCAGCACCGGTCATTTCTCACAGCAAATCAGCTGGGGAAGTTCTGCATCTGGTGCTGTGGCAGACAAGCAGGTGAGCAGATAGCTCGCGCGCGTGCACGGCGCGGCCCGTCGTTTTCTCGTGTGGCCTACTCGTCTGCGTCTGCCGCGCGGCCGTAGTGGAAGGATACAACGGCGTGAGCGTGACGTTCACCGGAGACCCCGGTGCACGGCCGGGCTGAGGCGTGTCCTGTCCGGCCGACCGAACTGAACTGCCAGAACAAGCAAACCGGTGGGAGAGCGCAGCCGTCAGTTTGTGTTAACACCAAAATTTGGTAAGGAGTATGACATGTGGGTCCGATTCGAAAAAAGTCCGCGTGGCAAGTAAAGATATTTTCGGAATTATAGGCATTGTTATCTTATCTGCGATCACGGGCTCGGCAAAAGAACAAGAGAGCTGATTTTGCGGGATTGGACGGTGACGTGGCTCAATCGTAGGGGAAGCGAATGGATGGATAGGCGATCGAGTTTAGTTAGGCAATGAATCCATTCGCAGTTGTAATCGCCAGGGGTATAAATACGATCCCCGGATGTATGTAACGGACCACGTTCATTCCTCAATACACACCGGCCTTACGCCAAACCCTAGAGTCCTTGTCGTGTCGTCGAGTTCTTCGAGAGGGCCAATCGATCCGTCGACCTCCGTGAGTACCGGCAACCTTGTATCATGTCTAGTATCATGCGGTGGATTTAGATCCGATGCAAGTAGTCTTGTTACCACGCTTCGTGTCATGCGGTAGATTCAAGCTTGGTTCAAGAGGGTTTCTTGTTAGATCATGAGCCATGCGGTAGGCTAAGATCTAGCTCGAAGCTAGTTATCGGCTCTATTGGATTTTGGCAAGATCCAATAGATTCATTAAGTTACCCCGTGTTATCATGAGTTTTACTTTATGTTTTAATTCATGTAATACACTCTTGCCCAATCTAGATGGGTTTGGATCGGCTTTTTTCCTTTTAAGATCCGTGCACGAGCGGGTTTCGTGTTTTTGACGCATGGATCTTGTGCTCTCCGATGGCCGAAACCGAATCGATCTAGGTTGTCACGTGTTGCGGGTTCAAGCTTGCTTTGTGCGTATAAATCTTGAAAGAACCGGGTATCATGCGGTAGATGCAGGTTTTTGGGTTGCTTTGGAGCTAGTCATCCGGTGGATTAGATTTCCAATTCAGTCTGATAGATTTATTCACGTGGTAATGTTTGTTCCTTCTTCATGGACCCTGGATCGGCTGTTCAGCCGTATTCAGTTATATCTTCACGAGTAGATCACGTGCTTCGTTCGTGCCTTAAGTGATGTATGCTTTTAGCTTTCCGTATTTAGATTGCATCATGCGGTGGATGGATCTATTTGCGGGAAGTGGTACGTTTTTCATGCAAGTTGTATCATGCGGTGGATAGATTTGTTTGTGATCGTACCCGACGGATCTTAAAGTACCTAGACATGCGGTAGACTAGTGCTTTGATCTATGCGTGCTCATTTAATACATGATCACGTCCGTGCTTTACATCATTTTATTTAATGACAAACCTCACGGGGATCGGTCATAACTTCATGCTTGCATCTTTGTCTATACAAAGACCGATCGTCGTCACGCTTACGTCATCCATTCGGCAGTATTCTTTTTTCCTTCATAATGGACCGGATGGTTGTGATTCTTTGACAGATAGCTCTACATAGCTACATGTCATTCTTGCTTGGCTTCTTGGCCATAAATATGGAACCGGCTTGTTACCACCCGCACGTTCCAAGCTTTGATATCTAACCGCTTTCTATCTTTTGTTAATTTTCGGAAAAAATTGACGCGTCATTTGCTCTCTGCGCGCGTGTGCGCATTTTCGGCTTTTGTGTGATTGGCGTTGAGTGCACATTTTGCGTCAACAGTTTGTACTGGAGGACGGGGGAAAAGCCTCGGCGGCCGACGCCCGCCGGAATACGCAAGTTGCCCAGTCACCACCCGCCGATTTCAAGAGGAAACAGCCGGCGCGGCCGCGCGTATAAAAACAGCCGGGGCATCGCCTTCCGTTCCGGCTATCACTTCACCCCCTGCAAAACAACCAAGCAGCAGGCAAGTCCTACTGTCCAAGTCATCAAATGCTAACCGAGTCAGCTCAGCAATCGACGCTAGCTTGTTGAACAGTTGAACACAAGATCGAACGAGGCGACAGCAGCAGCAGCAGCAGCGATGGATGCGAGGTACGTGAAGGTAGCGTCCCGGTTCTTCCTCGCCGGCAACGGGAACGCCGGCGATGGCTGCGGTGGTGGCCACCACCACTTCCTCGATGCCTGCTTCCTGTGCAAGCGGGATATTACCCCGGGCCGCCACATCTTCATGTACAAGTAAGTACGTCCAATCCAATAATACGGGTCTCTGATCGATCGATCGATCGATGTGTTTGTGCTGTTTGGCTGACATCAAACCCGGGCACCCGGCCGCGACGCGCGCGTGCAGGGGCGACGCGGCGTTCTGCAGCGACGACTGCAGGGAGGACCAGAGGGCCATGGACGCCGCCCTCAAGGCCGCCAGGCGCCGCCAGCGCTACCTCCAGCGCAGCGCGTCCCTGCCGGCGCCGTCATCGTCGTCGGCCGCCGCGGCGGCGGCGATGCCCCGGCGGCCGACCGTCGCCGCCCATGCCCGCGTCCTCTCAGGCTAGCTAGCTCGCGAGCGATACATACTCGCGGTCGTCGATCAGTCCACGCTCAAGAGCGCTGGTGTTCGTGCACCCCGGCCGGCCGGCGCCCGCTCGATCGGCGGTCTGGTGGCCAAAACTTCGCCGTCTCGGAGAAGACGTACGCATGCTGGCACACGCACGCTCGTTGCGTCTTGTGTTGCCTCACGGAGAGAACAGCAGGTTGTGGACAAGTTTTAGAGTTGCATGATTGATGGATGATGCCCGTTGCAAAAGAAGCTACAGTAGCAAATTATTAGATGCGCGACATCTCTTGGCTAAAAAAGTTGACAAGTACTGCCAGAGCACTCATAATAAGTTAAATAATAATATGTAGTTCACATCTGTTCATACAAACATACAACAGTATGTACTTAACGTTTGGGCTTACAACAAATGCGAGCGAGACCACCCACGGCGAGCCAATTGCGGTTTAGGAAATAGGCCCATTCTGCCTCACAGCAAAATAGCCCAGCTACCTACTGCTCGCCATGAATTGGGCCTAGGTCCACCGTGGCGTCATTCCATCCCATCATATTGGCCCATCGCCGCCGCCGCCGCCGTCGCGCCTCGGCCGCAAGCAAGCCCCCCTCGGCGCCTCCCCGCGGGGAAGGTCACGACCGACGAAGGAGAAGATGACCGCGACCGAGCGTCCATCCCCGGCCAACAATCGCCCGCTGCAGCCCGCATGGACGTCTCAAATCTCGCGCCCCTCCTCCACCCCCTTCCTTTCGCCCGCCCCGATCCATCTTTCGCTTGCCGTGGCTAGCTTTAAACACAGCCCATGGAGGAGGTGAAGGTGCCGTCGCGTAATTTCCGACCTGCTTTTTCGAATTCCGACGATGATGAGTCTCCTTGCGCTGCTGTATAGTAGTAGTATATGGGCGTAGGGGGAAATTAAAGTAAGATACGGTTATTTTCATATGGTTTAGTTTTTGTTAGAATTATAAAACGTCGTCAGTTCATTTAGGCAAATGCTGAATGAATCTGCTCCCTCTCTGCCCACAATAATCCATCGATGAATCAGAATACCATATACTTTCATAGGAGTACAACACAGCCCGCTCCGGAAGGAGTTGTGGGGAAAATGAAGCAAGAAAACTCCCTATCTACAAGATCAAGATCATGCCAACACGTATCCAACCACACTGATCAGCTCCACTGCAGAAACAAGAGTGCACGTCAAGCTTCACTCCTTCCGGGCTTCCTGCACTGCAGATATATTGAAGCACACAATAAACGAAACTGCCGTGTGCACACACCTCAGGGTTCCGGAGTCGGTTGCTTGGTCGGCGGCGGCGGCGGGCGGGTGACGCCGATGTGGGTGGTGAGCGCCCAGAGCACGGTGATGAACTCGCCTCCCTGCACCAGCACCTCCTCGTGCCCCTTGACGCGCTCCTCGTCGTTCGACGGCGCCGCGTACACGATGAGCTCCGTCCACACGTCCGCCAGCACCTTCCACGCCGTTTCAGGATCAGCCTGCTCGACGAGAAACTTGCCTAGCCTTGCGCCGTCCAGGACAACCTTGCTGCTGCTGCTTCCATCACTCTGCTGCTGCTGCCCTGCTGCTCCTGCTCCGGCTTCCGTTGTGACCTTGTTGTTGTTGTTGTTGTCTTGCTGATCGCTGTGGCCTGACGTTTCCACTTCGATGTCCCTTTGCGTTGTTGCTGCGGCTGCTGCCATCAGCTTCTCGACCCTCGCGCTCTTGGATGACAGGAAGTACACTCGGCACGTGAGCATGCGCTTCATCTCCTTCTTCATCTCCTCAAAGACATCCTCCGCCTTCTCCCTGTTGTCGGGCAGAAGCTCCGGGTGAAAGGCCACCAAGTAGGCACAGTAATTGGACAGCTTAACGGCCACTTTTCTTGACGCTGCTGCTGCATCATTTTTGTTGCTCGGAGGGGCACACTTGAACTCCAAGATGCTGGTGGCGATGTGAAGTGTGAGGATGATCTCGGCGACGCTGTCGTTGGCGCAAGCCACCCTTAAAGCATGCTGCTGAGAGATTTCGTGCTTATCCAATGCGGATGTGCCTTTGGTGAGAGGCCTGGTGTTGGGATCATGTTGCACGAGGCAATCCATGATGGACTGCTTCAAGCTGCTGGGTACCCCCTCTGTTCTTATGGCCAAGGAGAGTGGGGAAACCAACGGCAGGTGGAGTGGCCAGCGGAGGTTCAGCACGGACAATTGCTTTACACTAAGGTCGGCATGTGTCATCTTGCTCCGTAGCCACAGGAGACGGCGGAAGGCGCCCCCAAAGGTGGGGCTCTCAGGCCAGTAGGATTTGGCCCTGTAGTTGCATAGCACCGAGACCATGAACCAATTGGAGAGTAGGAAGACAACAAACTCCCATATCTCCTCGTAGAAGAAGATGATGAACAGGAATGCAGTTATGGAAAGGTCTACGAGGGAAAAGAAGGCTGAGGCATCATTGTCGATGGCTTTGGCCAGAAGGCATCTCACTATTTTTGAAACTCCATATCGCAAGGTCGTGTTGTCTTTGGTGAGGCTTGAGAAGGCGTAGGCAACATCTCCATTTCCGCACAGGATAATGGACATGAGGCACAGGACGGTTACGACTATGGGGAGAAGAACGTAGTTTGATAGGAGGAAGAAGGGGCTCGCGAAGACGACCGGGATGACGGAGTGGTAATACTCACTGAGGAAGTTGACCTCATCGTTCATCACCTGGAACACTGCATCTGCCGGTTTGCTTTGGCCATTGAAGCCATTCAAGAGGACCTTCCGGCAGTCGCTCGCCTCTTCGTCGGTCATCGCCGCCGGCATATGCTCAAACCTTCGACGCAGCAGCTTGAAGAGAGCGAACGAGAGGCAGATTCTCTTGAGGCGTTGGATTTCCGACTGATGACTGCCGGTCTCGGGAAGCTCCCAAACTTTACCAACGGTGATGACGCCTTCGTCTTGGTCGATGTCATTCAACTCATAGCCATCTGCAGTAGCCTTCTTCACCAGCTTCTTTTCTCCCATGACGATGTACTTGCACCTCTTCAACACCTCGTTTCCATCTTGGACACTTCGACGGCTATGCTCATCATCACCGCGTTCGAGCATCTGAGCCATGTACGATGTGAGCACGGCAGCGTTCTTTCCATGGGCATACGAACGCTTCCCGACCTCGGTGAAGGCGATCCTCTGCGCCACTTTAATGGCGCAAAGGATCCAGAGGATGCTGAACAGCGCCTTCCGACCCGCACTCTTGATGTTGAAGAAGACGAGGCTTCCAAGCCAAACAACGCGGCCGGCGCGCTGGATGGTGCTCGAGTACCCGCGCATGCGGATCTCGTCCACCTTCTTGCGGAGGAGCTCCACCAGAAGCATCCACACCAGGATCAGCCCGGCCGTGAGGGAGAGGTCAGCCATGGAGGCACCTGCACCTGCACCGGTGGAGGAGGTCGCCGTGCCCCTCGCGTTCTTGGCCTCGGAGAAGAGGTAGGACATGACGGGGAGGAAGAGCGAGAGCGCCGAGGAGAGGAAGAGCCGGACTTTGGGGTCCAGGATGGCGCTGACGTCGGAGATGCCGCTGAAGAGGTTGAGGCTGAAGAAGAGCCCGGCGAGGACGAACATGATGACGGTGGAGGAGACGACGGTGGGCTCATTGCTCTTGTCTATGTAGGATGATGTGAGATTGGCGATGTACTTGGTCAAATCTGGATCGCAGAATTGTATCGGGTCAAGCAGCTTGTTGAGTGCCGAGTGATGAAGGGCCATTGCGCGTGGTATAGTATATGGACGATTACTTAAGAGTAATCTTGATGAGTTAGCTGATCAGTAGCTGTGATCATATCTCTGGAGCATTGCATGCTATATAAGCTAGTGTTCGCGGTGCCCGAGATATGATGGCGAATGGCATCGCGTGCTTGCCAAGTTTTAATTAGTGTTGGAGCAATGGAGCTCATATTATTGTTACTGGTTGACTGCGACGACGACCGGCATCAGATCACTTCCTGCCAAGTCTCTTGAATTGATACAAAGTGCTTCCCATGATTGTCTGCTCTAATATTCCACCTGTGAGCTTCTAGTTAATTTCTTGATGCGATTGCCCTTTGGTATTTTATTAATCCCACAGAATCTTTTCTCTTTACCAAAGCACACAGCGAGCACCATGAGAATTAATACGTGATGATCGAGCTAGTTCATTTCTCTTGTCTTTATCTTTTGTTTTTATTATTTGTACTATATATCGTTCCTTTAACATATCAAGAATCTGCTTTGGTTTATTGATTAGGGGTAATATATTCATCATGCCAAGTTTTTCGCTTTGCATGGTATCCATTCACGTTGCAGCTGCTGGTCTACTACTGAGTGTGGCATTGCTCACTTATCAAGTTTTGAATTGGTACCAGCAAATTGCTTGCCATGCTGGTATTCACGTAAGCTAGTTTATTTTTTCTGTTCTTTGTCTTTTTGGTATTATATTTTTAATGACAAAATCTTTCTTTACCAAAGGACTGCAGAGCACCATGGAACAGCTACTTCTCCTGCCTTGTCTTATGTGTTTCATAATTCCACTGTCTTTACTTTACCAAATTAAAGGCCGCACTGTCACAGGTAGGCTATTGTAGACCCTTTTGTTTTATCATGCTTTTCAAGATGCCATGTCCTATCAATACATAATGACATATCCACAACATACACAATAGTGATTTTTCTTTTTAGAAATATATCAAGTCAATTAGTTAATTATAATCTTTACAAGACCTAAAAGGGGGTAATTTTTTGCCCCCACATTGAGCAACGTCATCAACAAAACGAGAGCCGTTGGATTGCACGTGGATGGCTTGAATCATCCATAGACCACAAATACTATTTATGCGGGACCCACAATATGTTTAGGTGGGGCCCACATGCGGGACCCACGTGGATTCATGAGATATTCGTGTGGGACCCACATATTTTGGTTTGTGGGGCCCACAATTCTATTGAGTGGGATTTCTTCCTTTAATAAACCTAAACCGCGGCTGCAGCAAAACCTCAGCCGTCGGATTGCGCCTGGTCCTGGATGGTGTAGATCCATCCAGGAGGCTCGAGGCTGAGCAGTTTTTTAAAAAATTCTCGCACTGTATCGAAATTAATATGTAGTCCAACCCACACTCAGGATAATTTAGGGAAACCCCCTCGAACTTTATAGAAATAGCTTTGCAAAGGCACCTCTCATGTAGTTTTATGAAAACCACCTTGAAGCTTTGAAGGAATGCCAAGAGGGTTGTCGATTTTATAAAATCTCCCCTCAAACTTTATGGACATTGATATGTAATCCAACTCACACACATATTTTTATGAAAACCCCCTCAAACTTTGCTGAAATATAATTTTATTTCAGCCACCTCTCACGTCGTTTTATGAAAACCCCCTCGAGCTGTGAATGAATGCTAGGTGGGTGCCAATATTACAACACCCCAACTTTATCAAAAATAAATTATTGCCCAACCACTACTCCGATCATTTAATGAAGCCCTCTCAAACTTTACATAACTATATTTATGTAAGCCACCTCTCAAGCAATTTGACGACATCTTCCTCGATCGAGCCACTTCTCAGGTCAATTATCATAAAATTACCTTGATTGAGAAGTGGCTTGTAAGATTGACTTCGCGGGAGCCCACAAACCCGAGCTTTACAGAAATTGACACATGGTCCACAATTTTTTTAAAAAAAGACTCTAAACTTTATGTAAATCTTTCCACGGTCCAACAATTGCAAAAAGTCACCCAAGCTTGTCAAAATCAATCCACGGTCCCTGCATTTTGACTAAGAAATACCCTGAAAATTTAATAAATTAATTCACAACCTACAATCATGCAAAAATATCCCCAACCATTCTAGCAATCACTGGGCTATAGTTCATGGCACGACAACGCCGCGCTAGTCTTTCTAGTATAATCTATGACAACAGATTCAATATACACACCTAGTTTCCGAAAGTTTGTTAAGTCTCAATGTGGAGAGTCATCTTACAGTTACCAAGAGGTCCGAGATTATAAATTTGAGAACTGTGACAGTGGAGGGTCATGATGATGACCCCCCTCTCTCATCTCATAACACTCTCCCTTATCTCTCCTCATAAATTTGAGGATGTGGCATGATATTTAATATTCATAACCCCCTCCATTGAGACTGGCCTAATGATTACTATTTTATCGTTGTCTTCTTTTTTTATTACTTGCCAATTATTGTCTGTTAGTATAATAAATAGCAAATTAAGCTCATTGCTTACTTCTTCCGTTCCATAAAGAGTGTAACTTTTTAGCACAAATTAGTGGTGACACGCAAGGACTCTAATATCCTAATTTGTTAGACATATGCAATAAGTTTTGACATGCAAATAGGATCTAAGCACTTAATTAGGCCTGCAGTTAGATCTATTTTTTAGAATTGACGGTGGGAGTACTGTACAACGTGTCTCTAGAGGGGATAATCAGTGGACACCCAACCTTGGTTTGTTTCCAGTAAACATGTTAATTAGGATTTGAGAAAATGTTTAGAGATATACTTCGATCATTAATTTTCTTACAATATATAATCAACTATATTAATACAAATTGAATAGATCAATATGGTATTGAAAATAAACATAGAGAGCTACTAAATAATCTTAAATTATTCTTATTATACGATTATCATGATACGGTTTTTGTTCTTGTTATGTTTAGCCATCTCGTATGGTGAAATTCCATGGTAGCTAGCTTAGAGCAACTCCAGTGGGGCCTGCAAATTGAGGCCTCTAAAAATCATTTGCAGGCCAAATGTAAAAAATAGAGGTCCAAAACTAACTCACAACTCCAGTGGAAATATGAATCCAGGCCTCCATTTTGAGGTGGACCCCGTATGTCATAGATGGAGGGCGCTATCTTCCTCACAACTGAGTAGAGGCAAGGGACTGGGGAGGCACGAGTGGCCGACGCCGCAACCTTGGCATTGGGCGCCGCCGCTGATGGCCGGTGGGGCTGAGCTGGACCACACTCCGGTGGCGGCAGGGTCGTGCGCTCGTGCCCGACGCTCTCGCCGGCCGACGGTGAGGAGCGCCGCCGCCGGCACGAGGCCGTGTCGCGCTGGCCGAGCAGCAGCGGCGTCTACCGGCCGGGCGCCGCCAGTGGCGAGCTTGTGCATGCGGTCCTGGACTTGGAGGTCAGCAACGACAAGGTCGGGTCTCGGCTTAGGATGTGCTCGCCGCCAGTCGAGTCGAGCTTGCCGAACTTTACGTCGCCCGGCAATGGGTGTCGCGAGATCTTGAATTCTCGGTGCTAGGAGCCAAGGCGGCGAGCAAGAAGTGGCGGAGGAGGCAGAGGAGAAGTTCGGGCACTCATGGGAAGCGGTGATTTGAAGATGGTGGAGCGGAGACTGGGGATTTAGCTGGCGGACTAGGGAGCTCGGCCGGCGGACTAGGGAGCTCGGCCGGACCACCACTGTCTCGAGGATGAAGAAAGGGCAAGGGATGCACAGTTGTCACCATCGGGGAGCAGCGGAGGTCGTGGTAGCCATCCCTAACCTCGTCGCCGCGCTCGTCGTCCCTGACCACGTCGTCCCTGGCCACGCGGCGATCTCGTCGCCGTTACAGCGGTCCACGTCCGACGCGGACGCGTCGCTGTCGCGGTGGTTGCGGTGCGCCTCGAGGCGTTCCTCCCCGCGGTGGGTCTAGCGGCGTCCTCCCGCCTTGGGGGTCACCTCCGCGCTCACAGTTCTCGTCTGGTGGGGTGAGCCCAGACCATGACAGCCGCTAGAGACGCACGCAGCCATGGCGCGGTGGAGCTTCGACTGGCTTGCAGCTTGGGGATGGCGCACAGCGAGGAGGAGCTCCTACGGCGCGGTGGAGGAGGGTAGGATGGCGGCGGCGCCCGGAGGCGGCGGACAGCAGCACTGACCTCACCTCCTCCGCAGGGCAGAGAAGTCCCGGGTGGGGGAAAAAGAAAAATCGTGGGACCCATGGATGGCGGGGGATTTGGAGGGCCTCTAGGAATGGAGGCTTGGAGGGGGAATTTGGAGGGGCATGCAAAATGGAGGCTCATTTAGAGGGCCTGTTGGAGTTGAGTTTTTGCACCTAACTTCTAAATTTTGGAGTAGAGGCCCATATGAAGGCCCTCACTGGAGTTGCTCTTATAGCACCATTCTAGGCATCTTTGAACCCTACGCTTACATGAATGGAGTAGTAGGATGATGCTCGAGTAGTAAAACTAGTCCATCAACATGTGCCACTTCATGGGCTAGCAACTTTCACATAATTATTCATTTGGTTTATCAACCACCAGCCAGTCGAATAGAGGTAACATTACATAAATATAAATGACCACACATTTAGTTTATTACCTAAAAATGTTATTATTTTTCCATATATCCAGCATTTATTCAACAACTTGCACCAATCAACCTGATTTAAGATAATTTTGTTGCAGAGCAAGTAGTAGAATATTTAAATAAAATGAATTAATATTGAAGATCTAGTGCATCCTCTTTTTTACATATCACAATTGCTTTATCACAAATCAAATATGTCCAACTTTGACCAAGTTTATAGATATAAATATTATTCAACCAAATATATGCATTATCAAATCATACTCCATGGTGAATTTGATGATACAAATATGGTATCATAGACGTTGTTATAGTTTCAATAATCACCTCAATGTAAATGCGTATTGTTTCATCACTTTTCCCAAATGTAAGAAATTGTTGTGTAAGTATGTAACTCTTTGTGCCCCATTAATATATTTAATTAAGTAAGAATTAATCGACCATGCAAAGTTGTTTGTACTAATATTTCTTGCTTCATGTAAATTATGTAAAAAAATGTCAAAAAGAGAGGTCGAGTTGTATCTATACAGAGCCAATAAGATCTTTAATTTCTAGCGTCTAGCGAATATATACTGCTACTCACATGTCATCAACTCAGCATAATCCTAAAATCAAGATGTCTTCAATCTATAGTGTATTCTATTTTTAGATCTTAACTGTGTCAAATACTTTTCCACCACCTATGTCTGTCAAGCCCTATCGTCGTAGGACATAAAAACTTGATATTTTGGTTAGTAAAATCAGTTTTATCTGGTCACCAGTGAAAATATGCAGGAATACAGCCCTCGATCGTTTACTTTTCTCCATCAATAGGCATGAATGCTTTCTCCCACTCCCAAACATAACAGTTGGCTACATTTTTCTCTATCATTACCATTTGCTGCACGCTGAACGACAACGTGTCCTAGAGCATAGTCTGACTCCTTCCTGCTTCTTGTGCCATGGATAGCACCCTCACTTGCGGCCTGCATTCTGTCCTTGCTTGACTGCTTGTGGTCTACTCGATTTGTGGCAGCCTTGTGGATTACTACATACTATGGGCTGCGACTGCTTTCATGCTCATCCAAAGACCATTGAGGTTTAAGAAGGTCGAATTTGTGTGTGGAACGCATCTCAAGAGTCGGAGATTGCATATGAAAATTATAAGTGGGCGGACATCAAATTTATATGTTTTAATAATTGAACAGATTCATAGTTTAGAGAGCTGATTTAAATTAATTTTATAAAACACAGATTTTCGATAATTTTAACAGATCAATAGTTTAGAGAGCTGATTTAAATTAATTTTATAAAACACAGATTTTAGATAACTTTAACATAGATATAAGGGGTTATTTTAGTTAAGTATGCATAATGACAAAGGTGGGTAATTTTATTCTCTTTTTAAGTGTCCACCTAGGATCGTAGGTGGTTTCAAGTGGAGGCTTTTTTAATTTTTTTTCTTTTTTAGACTATCCAACAGGATCCTAGGGTCTTCCCGTGGAGGTCTCAAAAGGAGCCTCCAATTAGAAATAGTAAGTAATATGGGTTGCGGCTGCTTTCATGCTCATCCAAAGATCACTAAGATTTAAGAAGGTCGAATTTGTGTGTGGGACGCATCTCAGGAGTCGGAGATTGCATATGAATATTATAGGTGGGCGGACATCAAATTTATATGTTTTAATAATTGAACAGATTGATAGTTTAGAGAGCTGATTTAAATTAATTTTATAAAACACACATTTTAGATAATTTTAACATAGATATAACGGGTTATTTTAGTTAAGTATGCATAATGATAAAGGCGGGTAATTTTATTCTCTTTTTAAGTGTCCACCTAGGATCCTATGTGACTTCATGTGGAGGCTTCTTTAATTTTTTCTTTTTTCTAAACTGTCCACTTAGGATCCTAGGTGGCTTCGCGTGAAGCCTCCAATTAATAATAGTAAGATGACTAGTAGTAATTAAATTAAGGTGGAGGCTGTAGATCTAAATCTAATTATATATGGCAATGTATCTAATAATGGGAGAAGTTATTAGAAGTGATGAAAGGGTGGCACTTATATACTAGTTGTATAAGGTTGTAACTGCATGAGGTTTCAATTAGATCATCCGACTTGCTTGGCCTGTTTGGATTTCTACCCGAGTAAGCATTTGGCCGGCCAAAATTTGATGGTGTTTTTGGCCGCCTGAGTTATTTTGACCGTGCTTTGGCATGATTTTCTGAGTCTGCGGTGTATTGTCAGGCCAATAATTAGAATCCATCCAAACTAGCCCGTCAGCACTGGTGAACTTCCAAATTTTGGCATGCATAGCATGCATCGGCTTGCATCCAACCGTGCTCTAACAAGCGAGATCAGAGGCCTCAGGCTCCACATGTCAGGCACAACAGGCACATATTATTACTGTAGAAAGGTGTAGCCATTGTGGTTTGAATTTTAAAAGGAACAAAATGTTTGAACGAAAAATAATTTATTGTTCACATCCTGATCAAATACCAAATCTAACATATACTCCTTCTATTCCAAATTATAAGTCGTTTGACCTTTTCAACTCTACTTTTGACTGCTTGTCTTATATATTAAAAAATTTATGCAAATATAATTAAATTTAAGTTATTCTTTAAGAACTTGCATTAATAAAGCAAGTCACGAAAAAGCAGTATAATATTTTGCATACTTTTTTAAAATAAAATGATTGGTCAAAACTTGATGACAAACAAGTCAAACTAACTGTAATTAGGAACGGAGGGAGTTTTGACCCAAAACATTCACTATTCTAGAATCTAAATTCATCCTTCTCATCTTGTTCTAATACTAAAACTAGGCATGAAACGAGAGTAAAGATCACTTTTTTTTGAGTAAATTGCGTTTACCACACAACAACTTGTAAGGTGGGTGCAAATTAGTCTAATAACTTGTAATATGCTCAATCTAATACAACAACATGTCATGTGGGGTGCGGTTTAGTTCAACAACTTATCAAATGATCGATCTCATACAATAACTTGATAGGTGAGTGCAAACTGGTCCATGAACATATAAAATGCAACAAGTTATTGCAACCGTCAAGACCAAAAGACAAAGCCAGCCTGTGAAGACCAAAAAAAATTGACTAAGCCGAAGAAGAAGCCCGTGCCCAAGATGGTGCGGAAGTGGGTACCCAAGATTGCAACACCCGCAAAGAGCGTTGATCCGAAGTAATCAAGTGAAGAAGTCTAGCCATGGACTATAAACGAAGCGCTAGGCGGGAGGCAACCCGTTCGTCGAGTCAAGAATAAGCTACGGGAGGACAACCCGATTCCGGGTTTTTCGAGTATTTTTAATAATTTAGTTTTTGAGTTTTATTACGCAAAGACATTAGACTTAGAAGTGGTTGAACAATATTAGAGACATAATTCTTGATTGAATGTTTGCTTTATCATAAACCCTTTGCATGAACCCTCCTATGTGCTTGTTTGTTCTTTTCTTTTCGAGAAACCTCAACCAAATAATTTCAGAACCTAACTCAACCTTTCACCCTCATTATGGTGCTGAGGTTGACTTATTTTTCATGCTAAAACCACACGAGTAGAGCCACGACTTATATCTATGTGTTAATAAAAAAAATTCAGCACGTGGTAGAACTCGCGTGAACCTAGAAATCAAAACTTTTGGTTGGTTTTAAAAATCTATATCCTTGGTTTCTCTAGGATTAGAATTTTTCTAAGCCTATTCTAATTTTG
The DNA here is from genome assembly GCA_947561735.1 of Cenchrus americanus. Lineage (NCBI taxonomy): Eukaryota > Viridiplantae > Streptophyta > Magnoliopsida > Poales > Poaceae > Cenchrus > Cenchrus americanus. Next base: position 74,149,520 of record OX387240.1, read on the forward strand.
TTTTATTCAAAATCTTTCTTATTTAGCCAAAATTAGAACCTAAACCTATGCCCCCATTATCAAGCCGGGAAAAAGTCTCGCTCTCAACCGATGAAGGCAAACTATACCGGTGAGACCGAAATCGACGTAGTCGAAAAATATTTTCGACTTACATTTGTTTTTAATGGTTTAAAAACTTCTCTAAAATTGTGTTTGAGCTCTTGCATGGCTCCGAAAAATATTTTAAATTTCGAATTAGAGGAGTGCTTAACCTTAAACACACCTAAATGGAGGCAATCTAGTTTGAATTAATCATGCATGCACCATTGGATTCCCTTTCATCAACTTTCACCAATTCCACATGCAAAGGTCAAGAATGGTGGGCAGCAAGCATCAACTTTGCAGGAATTTCATGGTGGCATGTGAAGCAAGTGGAGCTAGGGAGCATGGACATGACCCAAATCATGAAGCATCAAGTGGAAGGACCAATAATGCAGGAAAAGGAGTGGACGAGAGCATTTGGGCGATGCAACTCGTGGAGCACGCGGGCAGGGAAAGTTGCGAGGCGAAATGATCGTCTTGGAAGAAAGACGAGGCGGGGAGGAGCACCCATGCCGGTCTCACCTACATAAGGAGCCCCCGGCTCCCGTTTTCTGCGAGCAAGCTTCCCTCTCCTTCCTTTGTTTGTGTGTTCAAGTTTGTGTGCTCAAAACCTCCGTAGACATAGCCAACTTTCCCAAGCTTGATAGCTCAAGAAAAAAAATCCACATCCTTAATCCACTCAAAGTCCACATCCGAAGCAAAGAGTTTAAGTGCCTAGTTACCGGTTGCAACCCGAGTTTTAGTTGAAGAAAAGAGTGCAAGCAACCATGTGGAAGAAGACCACAAGTCTCTTCTCCAAGAAGAAAAGTTCATTGTCGTCCAAGCCGTCATCAACCACGTCTTCGAGGAGGCACTCGATTTCCGAGTCTCCCGGAGCATGGAGACGGATACGGCACCACCGAGGAGGAACGATGCTCTCCTCCTTGGTGGTATGAGGGCTTCAAGAAGCACGTCCATGAGGTTTTCCGAACCTCGAGGGCACGCGGAGGAGCCGCCCGCGCCACCACGACGATCGACCCGTACAACCACGCCACCTCCTTACACTCTGACATACTCTTCGTACGACTTCATCATCTTGTTGTCGTCGGAGGAGGAGAGGCTCTCTAATCTTGAGAAGAGGCTTGTGCCCAACGTCGAGTTCAACGACCAAGCACTCTACACCTTAGGTTTTGGCACCGACATATACTATATGTTGGGGCACCTTGGATGGGTGCAGTTCTCCAACGGAGTATCGGTGGACACCCACTTGGGGTTCGCCTTGGAAATTTTGATGACTATTGCACCCATCCTTGATGATGATGGGGTGCAAAGCTTGTCATTCCGTTTGGAGGGAGTCCAACAAGTGGTTCCCTACGAGCACGTTAGGGAGCCGCTTGGATTCCACAAGGGAGCTCCGGAGAAAGTTGACGTGCCACCCGGCATGTTAGCGGGATTTTGGAATATGATCTCCGGGGAAGCCCATCAACAACGCAATTGCATCCGCAACCCCATTATCCAGATATTTCACTCTTGGATGTGCAAGAGGGTATTGGGGAGGATGAAGGAGACAAAGGTGACCGACACGGAGTTGAATTGGCTATACTCGGCTTTAATTGCCAGGCAGCCAATAGACCCCTCTTACCTTATGATCAATCGTTGGTGTTGTGAAGCAACATCGGGGGCGAGTAATATTGGTTCGGGGTGCTACCTCTCCATGTTGGCCTTCTCCTTACAGCCGGGGATCGCAAGAAACCCCGACCATCTTTTGCGTGGTACCTCTCTCGGCGTTGAGTATTTGCGGCAAGGCAAATACATTAGTGGAGATGAGAGAGGAGGTTATCGTTTGGCCATAGTAAACCTGCCCCTTCCGAATGATAGGCTTAGGCTTTTCACCGAAGGGAGAGAAGATTGGTTGGAAGAGGGACTACTTGTCCCTGCAAGGAAGAACAAAAGAGGAAGAATCATAGAGGAGGGAACATCCTCCGCACAAGCGAGTGGAGCACAACCCAATGTGCAACCATTCGGCGGGATCCCTCCGCCAAGTTATTACGGAGGGCCACAAGAGCAAGCATGGGGGGTGGTGCACCGGTACCCCTACCAAATTATGTCGTGCCCAACGCTAACTTCGCGGAGTCCTACGCTCATCATCCCCAACCACAACAAAGCATGGCCATAATTGGAGGGTATGCTGCAAGAAACGCTCAAAACATCACAGCCATCCAAGCTAACGCAGCTCAACTTGGTGAAGGCAACGCAAATATTGCCTTTGAGCTTGGACGCCTTCACCTTGTGGAGCCAAATCAATTTGTTGGAGGAAATGTCCAATCATATTATGAGCAAGGGTATTATTATCAAGATCATCAACATCAACCACCGGCGGAGGACTAGAAGATTTAGGAACTTTAGTTTTCTTTTCTCTTCTTTTTCTCTGTAATTTTTAGCTTTTGCTTATGTGTGTTTGCGTAGTATTTCCTGTTTTTATTTAAATTTCAGCAAGCATGTTTGTTTATTTTCAGTTTGTATTTCAACTTTATGTCATCATTAATAAAGACGCCACCTTGATTATATCATTGGAAAAGTTACAAAATTCGTGCCATAATGATATATGATTAAAATTGCAGCTTTGTTTATCTTTGTAATTGATCTATGCACGTTTAATCTAGTGCTCTCTTAAAAATACAAATCTGAATTTATTTAAATGCTAGCTTAATTTTCAGCGGAGGTTATGATTAAAATAAAGACCCATAGTGTTTTATGTGCTCTCAAGTTATGAATAGATTAAAGATGTCTTTTATGTTCAAAAATATCGCTAACCTTGTCATAAATATCACTTGTGTGTTGCTCAACCTATCCAAAGCCTAATATATATTTGAGTGCATAAACCTTAGTGTACAAGATTTATTTTTGAGTGAGTTATTGCAGGCCATGATTTCTCTGGCCCGAGACTAAGAAGCTGGTCATTTCATTTTTGCGTATCTATCTTTTTGCTAGCCTTTTATCCGTGCATTGTGTATCCCCGCATTGGAGATCTCACAAACTTCGCCGGATATCCACCCTTAAACCAAATATCATCTTTTGTGATTACCTCCTTGACCACAACCTATCGTTGAGAATGGATCATCAATTCAAGGAAGATCGCAAGACGGTGCCGACATTGAAGATTTCAAGTATCTCTCCAAGGAAAAATATTTCCGGTACCTACCTTATTTTTCGCCTCTTTGCTCGAGGACGAGCAACGTCTAAGCATGGGGGAGGAGGTAGGTACGGTGCAGTTTTAGAGTTCAAAGGGGAGTATTTTTAAAAAAATGATGAATGAAAAAAAATTCGGCGATATACGTGACTTCTAAGAGAAAAAAATAAATATATATATATATATGAATGAATGAAAGAAAGAAAGAAAGAAAGAAAGAAAAGAATGAGAAATATGAGAAAGAGAAAAAATATATGCGTAAAGTGAACTCCCCGGTTCTCTAAGAGTGCATTCTAGGCTTCAAGTTTAAAAGATCCATTCTCATTTTCCAACCATGTGCAATCCGATAACGAGGACTTCCTTTGTGCCTCGGAATCACTCTTTGCCATTTGCACATGTCCACTCATCTAAAGTGTGTGTATTTTTCTCTTTCCCCTCCTTGATTTAACATTATTTTCCAATGACCTTTTTGACGAGTCTCGGTAAGACCATGAGAAGCTTGTCTTGTTTTGACAACACCTCATTTATAAAATCTTGTTAGGACTAAACTTTCCCAAAGCTCCATATAAAGCCTACCACACATATATGTTATGAGAGGGAAAGGAATAGAATATATAGGCTTGAGAGACAAGCGAGTTGAGAGTTCATGAGCAATACACAAGATGATTTAAATTTGTGAACTTGGTTTAGCTTTTCTTTATCTCGTTCTTTATTTCAAAAATTCGAGATCTATTTAAACTTTGTGAGCATGTTAATACTTGTGGGATAAGCTTAATAAGTATCTACCCTCCGTAGAGATGAAGGCTAGTACATTACGGAACTTTAATGAATTAAAATTTTTGAGAGCATTATGTTTTCTCATGTATGATCAAGAGCAAGGTTTAAACATTGTTTGGCAATGATGATATCCATCGAAGGCTTACTCGAGGATGAGCAAGATTTAAGCATGGGGGAGATGTTGACGGTAAAAATCCGTCAACCTAGCCATGAGTTTACCTTCGGTGTTGGCATGAGTTTTATACCTTATCCATTGGTACTAACCCCCGTGGTATAACAAGTTCACGTGTGCATGTCGGTTTTGGAGTTTAGTGTTTATGCAGGGTTTTAGTGTTGAATGCAAGACTTTCGGGATAAGTTCATCAAGCACCTCATGACAAGACCTTGAAGCCCCGTGCAAGTCATGCAATGAAGCAAACTTAACTCCAAGAAGCCTGGGACTTGATCCGAGAAGACGACAGACTCCGAGGACCTGACCAGAAAAGTGCTGAATCTTGCAAGACAAGGAGTTGAGTCCAATTCGGAGAGAAACTGACGACATGGACCTACATGCGAAGGGGGAAACATCCGGAAGCAAGGGAACCGACGTAGAGCAAAGGAGGCCTCGGGGGCGGGCCTGAATGGGCCCGGGCCGGCCGGCCCGGTCCGGTCGGCCCGGGCCCATCCAGGGCCCATTTGCCCCCTCCTTTGCCCTAGCCGCCAATCGGGCTATTTATATCCCCCCGACCGAGAGCCACGGAAAGGAGAATTCGTCATCGGCCGCCGAGGAGCGAGAGAAGAGAGGGACACCATCTCGGAGAGGAGAGGGTCGAGCTAGTTGACTAGGGTTTCCCTAGCCGACGTGGGAACCTTGCATGGAAGACCACGTCGGAGTTCCGGAGCTAGAAGCAAGATCAAGGAAGGATCCGGTGGTGATCTTGTGTATGTATCATTGTCATAGTTGAATTATCAAGTTGAATCTTTTCTTAGTGACCAAGTGTTTCCTCGAAGATTTCGTTTTTCGATTGGCTTTGCTTATTCCAATTCTATTCGCGCGATAGATTACATAGGGTGTTCTTGTAGCCGCGGTGGCTAGAGGTACACGCCGGATCTTCCGAAAGAATCTCGACTTGTCTTTTGACTCGCCCTAAGCTCCCCGCATGAATAGGGATACGTTGTGACGAATGGGGGTTCCGAAAGGCGGATGTTTTCGGATTTGGACGGGAAACCACGATTTAAAGAGGCTTTTATTAAGATTCAATTTGCTACTTCTTCTCTTGCTTGGAACTTCAACAAAAGGCTTACCACGATCCCTCTAGATCGGTTTATCTACCCAATCTTACTTTGTTTTCTCCGGTCTTTAGTAGATTAGATTTATCTTTGTTTTGTGCTCTTATCTAGATGCATTAGGGTTTCTCTTTTACCAAAGATTGAAGTTATTTGGCTTTACTAGATCAACTATTGCGTCACACATTTGTTCCACGGATTTGATACCTTGGGTTCACCACTCGAGGGAAGAAGGGTCCCTTGACTACGACGGGAGACTTGTCCGCTTGCAAGTCACAAACGAACTTTGATATAATTATTAACCGTCAACATTGGCCAATCTACTCCCGAAGCCTAACTTGGTCCCAAGAAACACATATGACGCAAAGAAGATTATCAACCCATTGAAGATGCGAGTGCAAAGAATACATGCGTGTAGGAACCATTGCATATTGTACCGCGGTGACTATGTAGAACTGGAGAAGTGTCCAAATTGCGATGCTAATCGTTACAAAAGTAATGTCGATTTTGCTGTGGAACGGGTCATTGCATCTAAAGGCGCGAAGAGGAAGGTGGGTGGAAAAAAGTGTATTTTCTCAAGTTGAGGAGGAGTATAGTATTGCTACGACACGCTACTCAATGTAAAGTCCCTGCATTGGTGATGTGGTACTTGCCAGTGGAGGATCATCTAAAGCGATTGTTCTCGAACCCAAAGACCGCTGAACTAATGACTTGGCACGCAGATCGCCCAGAGAAGTCTGATGGGAAGCTTCGACATCCTTCTGATGCTCGGCAGTGGAGGACCTTTGATTCCAAGCACAAAGAGTTTAGAGAAGAAAAAATAAATATAAGGTTCGCGTTAAGTACAGATGGTATGAATCCATTTGGTGAAAGAAGCAGCACACACAGCACATGGCCAGTGTTGATGACCATATACAATCTCCCCTGGCTATGTCACAAGAGAAAGTTCTTTTTGCTTACCATTCTAATCCAAGGACCAAAGCAACCTGGTATTGATATAGATGTCTTCCTGGAGCCATTGATGGAAGAAATGGAGAAGTTTTGGAAACATGGGGTTGAGATGTGGGATGAGTACAGAAGGGAGACATTCACACTTAAGGCGATTATCTTTGTTACCATTAATGATTACCCTGCCCTATTTTCTTTGTCTAGTCAGAAAAAAAGGAAAAACAGGTTGTGTAGTTTGTTTGAATGGTACAATATCTGTGTACCTGAAAGGATCTCAGAAGACAATGTATATGGGGCACAGACGCTGGCTACTAAGGACTCACAAGTACCGTAAGATGCAGACTATTTCGATGGAAAGATTGAGAAAGATTTTTTTGCCCCACAACCACCACCGGTAGAACCGTATTTGAAATGTGTCGAAGGTCAAGTTTAAACTTGGTAAGAAATCAAAAGGTGATATTGATGATAATTCAAAAAGGGGAAGGAAGGAGGCCGAAACTACGAGAAAACATTGACGTGCCTTTCAAGAAGATGTCTATATTTTTTAGTACTTGCCATACCGGGAAGATTTGAAAGTGCGCCATTCCATCGATGGGATGCATCTTCAGAAGAATGTGTTTGAAAGCACAATGGGATTCTTAGGCTTAACAGGAAAGGTAAAGGACGGACTGAAGTCGCGTAAGGATCTTGTTGACCTAAAAATTAGGCAAGAACTCCACCCACAACCACGTCCTAATGGTAAGCAGTACCTTCCACATGCTAGCTACAACTTAACACAACATGAGAGGCTGGCTATCTGCAAATGCTTGCGCGGGCTGAAAGTGCCAACCGGATTCTCATCCAACATCCGATCATTGGTCTCGTTGAAGGACATGACACTTACTGGTTGTAACTCTCATGACTGTCAAGTGATGATTACTGATTTCTCTCGATTGCGATCCGAGCTGTCAAACCAGTATTCCTTAAGATGGTCATCACAAGGATGTGATACTTTTTCAACGTCATTTCGCAGAAAGTGGTAGATTGTGTAGAGTTGGCAAGGCTTCAGCTGTTTATGTCAGAAACTCAAGCCCAGCTCGAGATGTGCTTCCCTCCGTCATTTTTAGATATCATGGAACATCACAATGATCCACATGGTCGAGAAAATTACTGAACTAGGACCTATGTACTTTCATCAGATGTGGACATACGAACGGTTCATGTCGATTCTCAATGGATACATGAGAAACAAGGCATTTCCGGAGGGAAGCATGATCGAGATCTACCATACAGAAGAGAGTGTTGATTGTTGCATAGACTACATAAAAGATAAGAGAGTGATCGGTTTACCGGAATCTTGACACGAAGGCAGATTGTCAGGGAAAGGGGCCATTTGAAGGAAAAGATTCATTGACGTGGAGAACCAACAACTGGAGAAAGCACATGCTAGTGTTCTGCAACAACTTGCAATAGTGGAGCCATTTATCGTGCAACACGAAAATGAGATTCGTGAGGAAAATGATAGTCGGACCGAGGATTGGGTAATCAAGGAGAAAAAGCATTGTTTCCCATCATGGTTAAAGGAACATGGGCATCTATTTCAAGGAAATTCCATAGATGACACAACGTTGACCAGGTTGGCAGCTGGTCCATCAAGCAATGTTACCTCATGGCAAGCATACGAAATTAATGGGTACACCTACTATACGAAGGCGAAAGACAACAAGAGTGTTGTGTATCAAAATAGTGGTGTTCGCATAGATGCGATTGATAAATCCAAAAACAACATCACTTACTACGGGTTCATAGAGGAAATATGGGAACTTGACTATGGAGAGAATATCTGGTTCCCCGTGTTTCGGTGCCAATGGGTCAAACACCAGAATGGCGTCACAGATGACAATTATGGGTTGACACTTGTAGACCTTGCCAATGTAGGTTACAAAGATGATCCATGGGTACTCGCCGAGCGTGTTGCACAAGTTTTCTACATAGCTGATCCTATGAATGTGAAGAAGCACATTCTTGTCTCCGGAAAACAAAGAATTCTAGGAGTAGATGGTGTAATTGATGTTGAGGATTACAATCGAGTTCGAGGAACTAGTCTTGTTCAAAGATCATGAGAAGAGAATAAAAAAATTGAAGCCGGCATTCCTAAATCGGAGAAGCCATGGTTACGTACGGACGTGAAGGGAGAATTGTTAAAGGATAAACTTGCACTTCTTATTAGTTGGGCTTGATGTATCACTTGTACGACTTTATATAATTAGTGTTGTTGTAAGACTTTCAATCAATTTCGGAGAGTTTTGGAAGTTCTGATAAAATGAGACTCTCCTCCTATACTTAAAATCTAATTATGGAAATTATGCTTTCAATTAGTGTTTGAATATTTGAATTTATGTATATGAGGTGTTTTGTCATAAAAAAGGTTTGCATTTGAAAAGGTTAGTTCAAATGAGACTCTAGGGTTAAACAACCTATAACTCATTAGGTGTATGAACCTATTTGAACTAACCTTTTCTAACTAGGACTTCTTTTACAAAAAACACACCCCTATACTTAAATTCAAATATTTTATGATATCTTGGGAAGTTTCAATTAAATTTGAACAATTTAAGCCCCTGTTTCAAATTTTGCAAATTATGGAAAACACTATGCTGGTGGGCATCTTAAGAGACCGCCAGCGGTGAGACACACCACCGGCGGTTATCATAAGTCAACCGCCAAAGATAGTGGTTTGCCAAAATTTGAAAATTTGGAATCCTGGCTCTGAAAATGTTCAAAATTCTTTGAAACTTCCAAAAATTATCATAAAATATTTGAATATATGTATATGAGGTGTTTTGTTATAAGAAAAGGTTTGAATTTGAAAAGGTTAGTTCAAATGAGACTCTAGGGTCAAACAACCTATAACTCATTAGGTGTATGAATCTAGAGTCCTATTTGAACTAACCTTTTCTAACTAGGACTTATTTTACAAAAAGCACACTCCCTATACTTCAATTGAAATATTTTATGATACCTTGGGAAGTTTCAATGAAATTTGAACAACTTAAGCCCCTATTTCAAATTTTGCAAATTATGGAAAACACAATGCTGGTGGTTATTATAAGTCAACCGCCAGCACAGTTGTTTGCCAAAATTTGAAAATTTGAAATCCTGGCATGAAATTGTTCAAAATTCTTTGAAACTTCCAAAACTTATCATAAAATATTTGAATTTATTTATAAGAGGTGTTTTGTCATTTGAATTTGAAAAGGTTTGTATTTGAAAAGTTAAGTTCAAATTCTTTCAAATCACAGCGGCGGCGGGCGTTTATGATAACCGCCAGCGGGAATTCTCACTACGCGGTCGCTTAAGTCACCCGCCTGTGGTAAGGATCACCGCTGGCGGTTGTCTAATGTGACCCGCCAGTGGTGGCCTACCGCGGCGGTTGCCTTATGTGGCCCGCCAGTGGTGATTCCATCTATATATACACGAGACGCGCTCTTGAAAATTTTTTAAATCCGGCGCGAAATGAAACGACGCCGTCGGCGCTGCCAAATTTTCTCACCGAGTGCCGCCGTCGTCCCCGACCGCCGCCGCCCCTCCGACCACCCCGCGCTGTCCTCCGGGAGTGCCGGCCGACCTCCACGAGCGCCCCGCCATCGTCCGCGAGGGCCCCACCCGTTCTCCCCGTGGACCGCCGCCGTCTTCCGCTAGGGCACCGCCCCTTCTCCCCGTGGACCGCCGCCGCGCGGTCGTCCGCGAGCGCCCGCCGACCGACGACCTCCTTCCCGAGCGCCACCGCCCCTCTTCCCTACCGGGATGACGTCCTCCTCCCCGCGGGCCGCTTCCCCAACCACCGGCTAGGAACCGCCGCCGACAAGCCTTGCCGTTGCCTCCGCCGACAACTCCGCCGCCCCCGCTCGCCACCGACACCTCATCTCCTCACCGCTCCGCACGCATGGAGGCTAGGGATAGGGCCGGCGGCGCGGCAACGACAACCCCGACTTGGTTGTTTTTTTTTCTTTTTTTTCAAAATGCAATTACATGTGTTAAAAATGTGGATAAATAGATTGTGGATAAATGCAATTACATGGATTGTGGATAAATAGATTTAAAAATGTTACAAATGGACTATGGATTTAATTTTATTAGTTTTGTTGTATAAATAATTAAATATGGACTATGGATTGTGGATAAATAGATTTATTTTATAAAAATGGATTATGCATTGTGTATAAATAGATTTATTATAAGTATGGACTATGGATTGTGTCTAATTTTTAAATAGATTTATTATATAAAAATGGACTATGGATTTAATTTTATTAGTTTTGTTGTATAAATAATTAAATATGGACTATAGATTGTGGATAAATAGATTTATTTTATAAAAATGGATTATGCATTGTGTATAAATAGATTTATTATAAGTATGGACTATGGATTGTGTCTAATTTTTAAATAGATTTATTATATAAAAATGGACTATGGATTTAATTTTATTAGTTTTGTTGTATAAATAATTAAATATGGACTATGGATTGTTGTATAAGTATGGACTATGGATTGTTGTATAAGTATGGACTATGAATTATTGTATAAATATGGACTATGGACTATGGATTATCTATGATCAAATGTTAACGGTGAACAATCCGGTGAGGAGGAATCTAGTGATAGTGGTATAATTGGATACTATTAAACTCCCTCTCGAGTACGAACCAAGCGAACCACGACCTCGTAGGCGTCCCGAAGACGATGATGTTGATTACGAACCAAGCGATAATGAGGTATGCATGAACATTAACTCAAATTAATGTTTGTTTATTCAATTAAGATATACTTTAAATAGTGTTTTATGTGTAGAACAATAACCGATCCCCGCGATAACGTCGTGGAGCATCTAACATTCGTGCCTAAGAGGCGAGAAATCATTTCGAACCACAACCTTCGGGTACTACTAGTTCTAGTAACCTGAAAAGGAAACGTGGTCATAGAAGAAGAAACCAGACTCCTGAAAGAGGACAACTTGTGATAGAACAGTTGGGTGACAAAGGTGAGCCCGTCGAACCTAAGGGGATAGCTGCTACGTTTCGGAACATCGTCGGTGCAATTGTCAGAGACCAATTGGCGTCTTGGATCACAACTACTAATTGGAAGACAGTCCCTAAGGCTACAAATGATGTATTATGGGCCAAAGTGAAAGAAAGGTTTGTTTATCCGGAAGGTACGGAAAATGCAAGTAGAACTTTTGTTGAGGGCCTTTGTGGAAGAGCTCTTAGGAATTGGAGGTCTACACTTAATACCGAAATTTGTCCGAGAAGGAAAGGATGCTAGGGATGCATATGGTAACATTCCGCTAGCGATGCGGGAAGAATTTGTAGATCGAAGAAGACGACGAAGCGGTAGCTCGAGCGTCCAACAAAAGGAGAAGGCTATGAAAGGCTGCCGAGAACCCCATCGCTTGGGTTCGGGAGGATATCTTTGCCAAAATGGCAAAATGGAGGAAGGAGGAAGAAGAAAGGAGGGTAGCTGGTTTACCAACTATTTTTGAAGGCATGGATGAGCGTAGCGAGAATTGGATCCTTGCTTGAGTTCCGGCTATAGCACTCGACGGTAATGTTTCACTCCGAGAAGGCCTCAATAGAACAAATTTATCGAAGCTGGAAGGACTTGCGAAATGAAAAAGAAAGGTCTTTTCGTGCCCGACGGGGAGAAAGATATGCTAACCGCCGCGATTGAAATGCCCGAGCACCATTGCCGTGTTCGAGGGATTTCTTCTACCTTGCCTTGTGGTAAAGCATTTCGTGAACACCGATCAAGTTATAAAAAGAGAGACCGTTATAAGAAGAAGCTTGAAGACAAGATGAGAGAATTGCCAAGCAAGAATTGATAGGCTTCTTCATACAACAACAACAAGCTTCGTTGGGCCAAGTGCAGAGAATCTAATATCTTGTGGTTCTGGACAGGTTCCTCCAAACTTGATGCTTGCCCAGATCGGAGCCATCCCGACTCCAAGTAGTGTTGGTTCTATTGCTAACGCCAAGCATCCTGTGGATGACATTGTAGAGGATACACCATGCAAGTTGGTTATTCCATATGGAAGAAAACTAGATAAGTTTCGAGAAGTTGGGACAGCCATGGCACTAACGAGTCGTGTGTTTCCGAATCCACCACCGCCGCAGTACGCATGGGTTCAAGTTTACTTCGGTTTCTTATGAGTCGTGCGAGATTGATATCCTTATTGAGGATGGGATCGATCTTCTCGGTGATGCGAGGAACCAATACATACTGTGGCATCGTCGAGATATCATACTTAATGCATCACCAAGTCCCTGCTTGCAACCTAGCCAAGAACGAGTACCCCCCAGGATCCAGATGCTGCAATGGTCGAGTACACAATGGGTGGGGAACATGGAGGTGGTAACAATGACAACAACATGATGATTGTGGAGCAGGGAGTTAACAATAATGACAACAACATGCCACAAACTCCTCCGGCATCAGGGGCAGGGGCAGGGGCATCATCATCTCCGAAATCTGTTCCAAGACCACAAACTCCTCCGACATCAGGGGCAGGGGTAGGGACATCATCTCCGAAATCCGTTCCAAGACCACAAACTCCTCCAACATCAGGGGCAGGGGCAGGGGCATCATCATCTCCAAAATCTGTTCCAAGACCACCATCTCCTCCGCCATGTCCAAGACCACCATCTCCTCCTCTAGCAACCAAGACGCCAACAACAATACACCGAATGATAAACTCATATGAACCAAAGATGAAATCATCTGATGTTGACTTGTTCTTGAACGTACTAAAGAATAAACCTAAACGGGCTCCAACATCCGGTAAAGAATCACCTAATGTTCAAGTACTCAAGAAGGCACCAGATGAAAAGTCTTTATCCCGCACCTCTTTTCAAAAACAAAAGGAGGAGCACATGAGTATGTTTTCGTCAGATGAGGTGCCCGACAAATATGAGCATGACAAACCATTCTTGTTTAGGTGGCAACTGAACGAAGGGCCATCAGAATTGATGAGGCTGCATACTTGGATCATGCACGCCATGCAGCAAGGCCTTCACACTATCACCGCCAATCTCTTGAAATGGGTGTTCAGTAGCTCTTTTGAACGGAGGGTTGCAATCGATTTCCCCGATTTGCATGCGATGTTCCGTCATGAAAAACTCAACATCAACCTCGTCACCATTTGGTCCATGTAAGTCAACATCCCTATACGACATCCAAATCTATTGAATTCCATATGTATTGTTATTACCATCCTAAGTAAACTTTTTTGCAGGATGCAAGCGTCTGATGAAAAGAAGACAAATGGGAGGTGGAAGGTAGCATATGTTGACCCGCAACAAGTAAGCTAGTCACAACACACATTCATAATGAGGGATCAACTAAGAAAGCAAATAGAGAAAGAAGCAAAGACACCAAAAGAGAAGGAAGACTTAATAAAGGGTTACGAGAAAGCTAAACTTCACGAGGTGTCTGTATACATTGCAAGGGTCATGAGGAAAAACCAACATAAGGATTCTATCAAGTTTGCTTACAATTTTGAGTAAGATCCTTTAAATAACTATTTCATCAGTTGCCTTCATTTTTTAGTCTAGTTATATTAATTATTTTAATTTTATGCAGCGATCATTTCATTTTCCTTCACATGTGTCCGAAGTTGGGAACCGTGGGGGTCTTCGACTCATTACACTATTCGAGAGGCTTCTTACAAGAAAATCATTGAGATTATAAGAAAGTAAGACAACTAAGTGCAATATATAATCACTATTGTGTGTATTGGCTATATTTCAAATTGTATTACTAACTTATGTCTTTGTATCCTTAAAGTGCGTATAGGCTATACATGCTCAATGGCAGGGAGCACAAGAAGAAAAAATTGGTGATACGACATGCCAAATGGGTAAGAACACTTCTGTTAATAAGTACCAATCATTTTTATCAGAGTTGTACACTTCTGTTAATTAGTATCGATCATTTTTTATTTGTTTACAGTGCTACAAACAACCTCCTAGCAGTGTGCTATGTGGATATTATGTGTGTGAGGTTTTGAGAAATAATGGGAGGTACCGGACGAATCCTGAAGACGTAAGCCTCTTGTTTGTACACAACTATGTATGTGCTAATTATGGTCCTGATGGTAATGCATAACAATCTTCATTTATTATGTTTACGTGCAGATGCCTACCATTGAGGGATCATGGGGGCAACTTGGTGACAATCAAATCACCAACATTTGCGCGGACATGGCGAGATTCATCCTACGTGAGATTTTCCACGAGGATGGAGAATTCTTCGATAAAGAAGGAGTTTTGACATTAGACGATGCAAAAAAGGTTACGTAGATGGGTGTCTTAGGGTTATCTATTATGCACAATGTTTTGTAATGTGACTTATGTATACATTTTTTATTTTAGTTTGGATTATGTGTTTGTGAGACATATATTTGGATTTGGCGGTCAAATACAAATTATATTACGGTAAATTTAGCATACAAATGCCAATGTGAAAAAACTAATAGACGAAACTGACAAATTATATAAAAATAATAAACAATTATGGGGAATTATATAGGAAATGGGAAAAATGCTTTCTGTGGCGGGCGGTCTAAGCAACGCAACCAAAGATGACCCTTGTCTTTGCCGGCGGTTCACTTAAACGACCGCCAACAAAAATGGCATTTGTCTTTGGCGGGCTACTTAAGTAACCGCCAACACCGATGACATTTGTCTTTGGCGGTCGTTTAAGTGACCCGCCAAGCACAAATGGCTGTCTTCGGCGGGCCGGCTACCCGCCAAAGACAAAGGTCGATTTCTCCTGGCTCAAAGTTGTCTGGCGGGTGCCACGCCCCGCCAAAAAAAACGGTTTTAGCTTGCCGGGACAAATCGCTTATGGCCTAGTGTTGATCTATTCGAGCACTCCCTTGCAACCCAACCAAGGGCCCACCGAAGATTAGACTAGAACCCACATTCTTTGGATGTGAGCTTCACTCGGGCAACCGCTTCTCCGTCGGCTCCTTGGCGTTTCAAATGTCCTCTTGCACTTTGTGAGGCACTTGCCATTGGTCCATGTCGACTGTGCTAGCCCATCAAAGGAGCACTTTGTGGTCGTCTAGAATCTCTAGTTGATCATCATCATCATATACATCTATATAATTGGTACTCACTAACGATTTCTTCGCACTCTCAACGCGCCACATCATAACCCACTACATGACATGTCACTATCCACTATAACCCATGTCAGCATCCACCAATCTATGTCAACATCCACCAAACCATATATTTATGTCATCGTCGATTTTCTGTGACTAATAGCATGTTTTATTTGCGAGTAGCACGTCATAAACTTCTCACAGTTGAAATACATGTAGGATCAATCATTTAAAAATGGTTCTCTCTCAACAAAATTAACACGCTTCATATATAATATTATTTACGGGTGAATATTGCCATGTAATCGTTTTTGGTGTTTCTACTTTCACATTTCACCTTAAAGTTTTGTTTAAAAATTCTCGCAACAATAGGTATCACTTTGGTGGAGAGAGGACATTTAGTCCCGGTTGGTAAGGGGTATAGGCCCCTCAAGTCCAACCGGTACTAATGATTAGAGACAAAGGGGAGGTCCTTTAGTCTCGGTTGGCGCGAGGTTGAAGCAAATGAGACTAAATGCCAACCGGGACTAAAGGGGGTGGCACACCGGCGTCAAAAAGTCAAAAAAATTTGAAAATCCCCGGGAGGCCCCCTCACACGCGCAATATACATGTGCGCGGTTGCGGGGATTCGAACTCGTGACCTCCGGCCTTGCACGTAGCTTCCTCACCATCTCCCTTACACAGCACATCTGACTAAGTAGAGGATGCTATCCTCTTATAGTAACTTGTGGGAGACTCTTTAATCCCTGTTTGTAACACCACCCATGAAAAAGACCCCCCTTTAGTCCCGGTTGATAACACGACCCGTGACAAAAGGGTCACCCCCCTTTAGTCTCGGTTTGTGTTACGAACCGAGACTAAAGCCCCCCCCCTTTAGTCTCGGTTCGTGTTACAAACCGAGACTAAAGGGGGTGACCCTTTTTGTCACGGTTTGTAACACGAACCTAGACTAAAGGGGGGGGGCTTTTGTCACGGGTCGTGTTATCAACCAGGACTAAAGGGAGTGAGCACTCATGGCATTAGTGGTCACGTCGATGAAACCCCTTTAGTCCCGACTCCAAAGTTGAACCCGGACTAAAGGCCGGAAAAAAGCCTCCCCTCTCCACCGGTGTATTGAATGCCCCCCACCTCGCCCCCGTCGGGCGACCGGCCCCCGCCGCCCGCCGCCCCGCAACCCCCTTGCGCATCCTCCACCGTGCCCCCAACCAACAACCCCACACCGCCCAGATCCACTCCCCACCACCCAGGTTCCCCACAAACACTGAAGAATGCTTCTTCTTGGAGATTCCGCCTCCGCCGCCCGCCATTGGTCAACCTCGATGCAACGAGGTCAAGTGGGTGCCGATTCACCGGATCCGCGGCCGCCCCCGGAGGATCTACGGCCCTCCCTACGCGGAGGTCGTCAAGCGCGGGCCATTGACGCCTACCCACCGGCCCTGCCGCAAGGCCTTTACTCTACCCCGACGTCCCCCGACAGGTCGACACATTCAATTCCCGGATCCTCCTCGACACGGCGAGTGCAGAGCTTGGATTCGCCGTACCGAGCCACCGCGTGGGTGGAGCTGCTCACCTGCGCTGCGCTGCGGACATTCAACACGGCGTAGGAGCTCCATCCCCCGTGACATGACCACCCGGCCACGCTTGAAGATGGATGGATGCCAATAGGGCGTCGTAAGGCCGGGAGTGGGTGCCGGAATGGCCGGCCGTGCCGACCGACGAACGATGTGACCCGCCACCAAGTCGCCATGAAAGAGCGCATTCAAACCACCCTCCTCCCGATGCACGTTGCGCCTTCCACCGAGCTACATTGGGCCACTGCTTCAAGTGCCTCACGAGGGACTACCATGTTGCGGCGTGCCGTGACCCTGTCCGTTGCCTCCTCTACTTCCGCTCGGGGCACCGGGCTCGGGACTGTCGGCCTCCTCCACCACCTCTGTCAGCAATACGGACACGGGCATTGACTGCACTTCCGACCCAAGGCCCAAGCGGACGGCGAAGCCCAACAAGAACGTAGTTGGCCCAAATTGGAGCAAGTGATGTATTTATATGCTAGGGGAGAGGAATAGAGGGACGGGGATGTAATCACTACGAGAACTCGAAACTAATCTACCTCTCGCGTTCCTATCTATTTGTGTCTCGTCTTCTCTCGCTTGCTTCTCCTCCCTCCGGCGCCGCCGCCACGGTGTCATTCCTCTCCTTCCCTTCCCCGCTAACAATCTGTTATCAGAGACAACGATTCTGGGTTGGGGTTCTACGGATCCGAATCTAGCCCTTCAATCGTACCCTGAGACGGATCTGGTGAGCGCGATTCATCGTGGCCGATCCCCTTTCTCAAGTTCGATTGGTTTGTGCTTCGATTCGGTCTGGATACCTTCAATCCCCATTTTACCCGTTACCAGAAACAGTTCCACGGTGCCATGGATTCCACCTCCAAACTCCTCCTCGACGAAATGAAGAAGATCAACCAGCGCCTCGACGGATTCCACGGCCGTTTCACCAAACTTGAGTCCAGTGTTGAGGCCCTGGGCGCGCGTCTGAAGCCAATCGAGGACAAGGAGGTCGAGTCCGTAGATTGGAAGAAGGAACTCGATTCTTCTGTCGCAGATCTCGTCACCAAGGTTGACGCGGTCGAACAACTCGGCGGCAAAGTGGACTCCATTGACGAGCCGCACCGGCGGATCTCCAATCTCAACAACAAGCTCGATCGAGTGGTCCTCGACCGAGGGGGATCTCGCAGGGAATCTTGCCCAAACCGGAGGCGAACGCAGCGAATCCACCTGCCGGCAACCCGTTCGTCGGTCCCGATGGGCACCGCTTCGACACCAACCTCCGGGAGAACGAGTTTGGGTCCGTCATGGCCTACACCCAAATCCCGGTCAAGAGTACGTACTCAGATCCTCCACCTAAGTTCCATTCACAACGTCATATTGGCTCTAGCGGTCCTGCTATTGTTAGTACAGTAGGTCGTTGGCCGAAGTTGCCTTTTCCCAAGTTTGAGGGTGACAACCCTAAGCTGTGGCAATCTCGCTGTGAAAATTATTTTGATATGTCTGGGATTGATAAGTCCAACTGGGTTCGCATCTCCGCTATGTACTTTGATGGACTGGCAGCACGATGGCCGCAGTCAATAGAGAGTAGAGGTAACTCTGCTAGTTGGGATACCTTTTGTAAGCTTGTGCATGATCGATTCGGTCGAGATCACCATGAAATCCTCATTCGACAGCTTTTTCATATTAAGCAAACAGGTTCTGTTCATGATTATGTAGAACAATTTGCACAGTTAGTGGATCAGCTAGCTGCTTACAACACCCACACCGACCCCTTGTATTACACCTTGCATTTTATTGACGGTCTTAGAGAGGATATTCGTTCTATTGTGCTTGTTCAACGTCCACAAGACCTCGATACTGCTTGTGTTTTGGCCGCCTTGCAGGAAGAAGCTGGGGAATCATACAAGAGGCGTGATCATAAGAAGCTGGAAGCACTATATTCTTCCAGATCAAGCTTCGGGAACCCCTTGCCATTACCTGCTCCTCCTCTTCGCGACAAGCAATTGACGCTTCCATCGGCTGATGACAAGCATCCGTCTGAAACTGTCAGATTGGGGCCGACCTCTGACACCAAGGCGGCTGCACTCCGCACTTACAGGAGAGCATTGGGGCTGTGTTTTAAATGCAATGAGAAGTGGGACAAAGACCATAAGTGTGCCTCCACTGTTCAATTGCATCTTGTTCAAGAATTATGGGATCTCTTCCGGTCTCGATGATGATTCATCTCTCGTCTCCCGGCTCTTCCAATGGCGCTTCGCAGCAACTATTCTTGGCTCGCTTTCTAAGGTTGCCTTGTCGAGTTCCACTTGCTCCTCGGACATTTAAGTTCAATGGTTCTATTCGGCATAAGCAAGTTACCATGTTGCTTGGATTCGGGCGAGTTCATCTTCATTTATCGGCACCTCCTTGGCTACTCGGTTATCCGGTGTACAACCTTTGGATAAACCAATCACGGTACAAGTTGCGGGTGGTGGTCGGTTGTCCCGTGAAGCCTTCCTTCCACAAGCCCTTTGGTTCATTGATGACATTGCCTTTCAGAGCGATCCGCGCATTCTCCCATTGGCAGCCTATGATGTTATACTCGGCATGGACTGGCTTGAATCCTTTAGCCCCATGAAGGTTCACTGGAAGCAGAAGTGGCTGGAACTTCCTTATGGATCACAAACCATCAGGTTGCAGGGCGTTATTCTGGAGTTTCCTGAGGAAGTTTTAGTACAATTGTGCATCATTGCTCCAGACGGTTCTCAGTCTACGAGAGGTTGCCTTGCCGCCGCCGAAGTTCAAATGCTTTGCTTGACCAATTTTACTCGTACTCTTCGAAGAACTCGACGGTTACCCCCATCACGGGCTTGTGACCATGAGATTCCGCTTATTCCCGGTGCCGGGCACCGTAAACATCGGACCATATCGATACCCACCCGCTCTGAAAACAGAAATCGAGAGGCAAGTGGCTGAAATGCTAGACAAGGGGATCATCCAACCTAGTACCGCCTTTTCTCTTCTCCGGTCCTTCTAGTCAAGAAGAAAGATAGTTCTTACGGGTTTTGTGTGGACTTCAGCCATCTTAATGATCTCACACTAAAATACAAATTTCCGGTCCCGATCTTCGATCGGTTGATGGATGAATTGGGCAAGGCTTCCTGGTTTTCCAAGTTGGATCTTCGCTCCGGGTTCCACCAAATTCTGCTCAAGCCGGGTGAGGAATTCAAGACAGCCTTCCAAACTCATTTCGGCCAATATGAGTTCCGAGTGTTAGCCTTCGGCCTTACTGGAGCTCCAGGAACATTTCAAGGTGCGATGAATGTGACTTTGGCCCCCGGTTCGTAAATTTGTCGTTGTTTTCTTCGACGATATACTTGTATACGGTGCCGAGTTATGAGGAGCACCTAAAACACCTTCACCTGGTCTTTTAGTGACTCAACGGGGATAAATGTAAGCTGAAAAGGTCCAAGTGCACTTTTTCTCAATGCTCCATGTCTTATCTGGGTCACATTGTCAATGGCCGGGGTGTTGCAACGGACCCCAGCAAGGTTCAGGTGATTGTTGACTGGCCAGTGCCAACCTCGGTCAAGGAGTTGTGCAGTTTCCTAGGCTTAGCCGGATACTATCGGAAGTTCGTCAAGCATTTTGGAATCATTGCACGACCGCTCACAGCTTTTCTTAAGAAGAACGTGATGTTTGTCTGGACCACTGAGCATGACGCAGCATTCGCCACACTCAAGAACGCCATGTCCTCGGCTCCAGTTTTGTCCATTCCGGATTTTTCTTAGCCTTTCGCCATTGAAACGGATGCATCAGCTACAGGGGTTGGGGCTGTCTTACTGCAAAATGGGCACCCATTGGCTTTCATCAGCAAATCTCTTGGGCCTAAGAACAGGGGGTTGTCCACCTATGAGAAAGAGTACTGGGCTATCCTCGTGGCAGTTGATCAGTGGCGCCATTACCTCCAGACAGGTGAATTTACTATATTTACTGATCAGCGTAGCCTCATCCATCTGAATGAGCAGCGGCTGCACACCTCCTGGCAACAGAGAGTCTTTACCAAACTGTTGGGCCTAGACTACAAGATCGTTTACAAACAAGGCTCGGAGAATCGGGTGATGCACTTGTCTAGACGGTCTTCCGGTGATCAAGTGTTGGCTCTTTCTTCAGCAAGGCCACAGTGGCTGGAGGCAGTGGTATCATCTTATTCTTCTGACCCACAAGCCGCTGAATTAGTGACTCGGTCGACTCTCCGGAGCGACTCGTACCTAATTTCACACCGCACAATGGAGTGCTGCGGTTCAAAAACAGAATTTGGATCGGCTCAAATCAGGCCCTTCGACTACAAATCATGGAGGCCATGCACAGTTCCGCCTTGGGGGGACATTCAGGTGTTCCTGTAACCTACAGTAGGCTGAAGCTCTATTTCTTCTGGATTGGTATGAAATTGTAACGCCCGCGTTTTTAGCTCCTAATAAATCACCTAATAAATCATGCGTGTTTTCAAAACTACACAGCTGAGCTCAATTATCCCCCTCTCAAAACCCGAGTCACCGTCTCCCTCTCTCACCCTCGGCGCGCGTGCCGCGAATCCCGCCGGCACCGCCCGCACTCAAACCGGCACCCACGCGTGCCACCCCGGCCGCCGCGGTCGGCCACCGTGCCGGGAATCCCGCGCACGGCGCGGTCCCGCCGGTCGGTCCGCCTCGCCATCACCACCGTCCCGAAAATCACGCCGACGCCCGGAAATCGGAAAACCCCGAAAAAACCTTTCCCCTAATTTTCCCTAGCATTTTCCCTAATTTCTAAACCTTTTCTCCTCCTTTTTCCATTTTATTTCCTCCTCTTTTCTCTTTCCTTTCTTTCTTCCTCCCTTTTTCCTTTTCTTTCTTTTCTTTTCTTCCTTCCCTTTTCTTTTCTCTCCTTTCTTTTTCCTCTTTCCTTTCTTCTTTCCCTCTCTCCCTTCTCCTTCTTCCTCCCGCGGCCCGGCCCGCGCGCCGCGCCCGGCGCCGTTGACCGGTCCGCGCCCGGACCGGGCCGGCGCCGCCACGCACGCCCCCGCCACCACGGCCCGGCCCGCGCCCGGCCGGCGGCACGCCACCGGTTGAACCGCCCCGCGGGGGCCCCTCCCGAGCGCGGCCCGGCAGCCGGCGACCGCCACTAAGACTATTTTAGTTAAACCCTCACCCTACCTAAATATTATATTTAGGTCCTTTTATTTTAAACTAAATTACTAACCCCCTAATTACTTCTAAATATCTCTTTTAACCCAACATTTTATGCGCGATTTTAATCCAAATCGCGCCCAACCTTCCTCACACCCGTGCCGGATATACCGCCACCCATCCGTCACCCAAAACCCCTGCATAATATTTATTTCTCTATTTTATCTAATTACCTTTCGCGAGCTCAGCCGGAGAAATTGTGTATGCTTTTATTGATTGCTTGCTTGCCTGTGTGTGCGCTATAGCCGACGGAGTAGACGAAGGAAGGTACCCCGAGCCGGAGATCGGAGCCGACTACTGCGAGCAGGAGCACGAGATCCCGAACGCCGAGCCGACACTCCCCGAAGACTTCGAAGACGGCAAGTTCAATCTCATCCTTTGATGCATGCTTTGGTCCTAGTTTTATAAACATAACTCTATACCCGTTTTATAAATTGCATATTGTTTTACTGCAAAAACATGGTAGGATAGCCACCCTTTATTGCTATGATTGAACCTTGTTTTGGCCTAAATGCGTGCTTCGAAAATGTGTGAGTGTTTTCAAAATGTGTGAGTGTTTTAAAAGTGGAAATGGGATATGTTTGGAAAATGAGTAAAGGACCGGGTAGACGGGATGGACGTGTGTGTCGGGAGTATGGGTGAGCTCGTACTGTGTGGTTGAGCATGTTGGGAGTTGTCCATCTTGTGAGTTAAGGACCGGGTTGCGTGACATCTCACCTGACCCAAATCATCATACAACCACTCGACCGTTGTATGTGGCAACGGCTTAGCATAAACCCCACTAGTTAATCTACTTGCCATCTGGTGTGCGGGTGAGCGGCGGGAGACCAAGGAGTAGGGGTACGCTCTGTGTGAGGTACGCCCTGGTTATGTGGGATAACCCCTTGGTTGCTTCCGTGGTGGCTCGTAGCGTTAGCTAAGGTGGGTAATGGCTTTGATAGGATCCGTGCCGGCACTGAGGTGTCCATGTGACGGTACCCTACTTGTGGGTAAAGATGTACAACCTCTCCGCAGTGTCAAACCTATTCGAATAGCCGTGTCCACGGTATTGGACGAGTCACGGTGTGGTCACAAAACTAGTGTTTGGGATGGATGATTTCGGTGTGAGTTGTTTTCCGGGTGAAGTGTGTGGGCGTGTGCCCGGGCTACATGCGGACGGGGAGTCCGGTAGTTCCACGGTGGTTTTCCTAAAAACAATTGAGTAACCTTGGTTATGAAAATGATTTGTGAAAAACCTTTTTGAAATGAACCCCTGCATGTGTACGTTTGCAAAATGAACCTTAACCCGATCCTTGTTATACTCTATGCATGATTAACGCTTATAAGCCCCTCCGTGGGTGGGGTTGGATTTGCCGAGTACGTTTGTGCTCATCCTTGTTTTACTAACTATTTTTCAGAGGAGGATCCCGATTACATTCCCGAAGACGTCGAGTAGGTCGCCGCCCTACACCCAACCGTGCTCGTGTACCCGGGGCCTCCACGTAAAGCTTCCATGGTGTGGTACTCTGATGAGGCTATGGAAGCCTTTGCTATCGTAGTGTGGTCGTTAGCGTTCGTGTTGTTCCTTGTAGCGTTGGCACTTCCGTGCCCTCTGTGTCGCCGTGATGTAAAAGGCTGATCCACCTGTTGTAATAAATGTGTTGCCAGCCTCCTGGGACTGGTATTTGTGTCACATTTAGTCACCTCTGATGAGGGGACGCTTCAGGTGGTATCAGAGCCATAGGTTGGCCGTAGGACGCGACCCCTGGGACACGAGACCTCCTCTGGCCCTCTCTAACCTTTCCTTTGCTGAGCTCATCTTTTCCCAAATCCTTACCTGGATCCTTGCCTGATTCCAGATGGCTAACCCCGAATGGAACGGAGGAGTCTGCCCCGTCCAGCCTGGTCTCCCTAACCTGCTGCTACTCAGCTTAGAGTGCGTCGGAGTAAGGGATCCGCCGGAGTTCATCTATTGGGAGCACGAACGCTACGGCACCCTTCGGTGTAAGCTGCTGATCTTCGTGGGAAGAAGCACGCTTTACCCCGACATAGAACCTTGGTTCGTCTCCACCACTGGGTTTCGCTTCGCCGACACCTACCCAAAGGCTGCTCGGAAGGCCCTGCGACATCTACGAGTGGTTTATAGGCAGCACCTCCGAAGGACTCCAATGGGATTTTTCCCACCCTCTGGAGGAAGAGGACGCTCGTGGATTGATCGCATGAGAGGACTAGAACGAGAAGAAGAAGACCTAGAAGAAGCAGTTTCCCACCTGTCCATCTACCTCAATGGCCTAGACCACCTCTACCAGGAGAAAGCCCGGCAATTGAAGCAACAGATTGACAGAGCAGAAAGAGCGGAGCAGAGGATAGAACTGGAAAGGATAAAGACAACCATGGCAGAAGTTGAACTACACAACACAAAGCAAGAGTACCTTAGGGAAAGGGAACGCACTTTATTAGCTAATAAAGCCCTATGGGATGAACTAAAGGAGCGTAGCTGCAGAGAGGAAGAAGCTGGATTGGAGGAAGATGAACCCGAAGAAACTCATTGGGACAAAGGGACCCAGACCGAGGACGAGATACTGGAGCAAGACCTCCCACCGAAGAAGCGTCGCATTCAGCTAGAGGAAGAATTACCATGAGGATAGGACTAGAATGTCTAGGCTAGAGCTGTGTCCTAGTGATAATAAGTGTACCCCGAAGAGTGTACCCCAACCTTGTTACTAAATAAAGTTATCCACCTCTTGTACCCCACCACAACCTGTTCAACTCTACCTTTGTTTTCAGATGGCGGAAGATGGATGGACCCAAGGCGTGTGCCAGGAGGAGCCTGGTTTTGCTCGCCTTCTTATCAACTCCCTGGAGCGCCTCGGTATCACTGAGCGCCCTAGGTACTACAGCAGAGAGTACGAGCAACTCGGCACTCTTCGCTGTAGAGTGGTCCTCTCCGTCGCTAGAAGCAACCGCCACACCAACATCGAGCCGTGGCGCGTGACCGCCACAGGGTTTCGACACCGAGACACCTATCCTTTGGCCCTCAGAAAAGCCCTCCGCTACCTGTGCCGGATCTACGAGGAACACCTCGTCCCCACACCAATGAGGTACTTTCCTCCCGCCATCAGAACCCCAATTTGGCAGGGCCCGCATGAGAAACCTGGAACGACGCCGCCACCAAGAAGACTCCGTTGTACCACGTGGTCGCCTACCTTGTCTCCCCGGATAAGCTCTTCGATGACCAAGCCAAGCACTTGAGGGAGCAAATCAGTCGGGCCGAGCAAGCTGAAGTCACGGTGAGGATGCACCAAGTCCGAGTGGCTCAAGTAGAAGCAAGGACCGAAGCCACCATAAGCGGTGAAGCCGTTGCCCGGAAAGCCTCGGGCGAATCCAGGGACCAACGCATGCAAGAATGGACCAATAGCGAACACCCGTTCCAGCCATTGGAGAAGCTCAAGTCCTACTGGGAACACCCCTTGTAGGATGGGGAGGAACTATCGAAGTCCCGCCAGCACCACCAGTAGTCACCGAACCCCCGACGACGACCGCCGAAGCCGCAGCACAGCCCCAGGAAAATGGAAACCCCGAGGGCGAGAATGACGACGAGCTGCTCATTCCGCTGGAAGAACACTCGACCCCGGAAGGTGGCTCTCCTCGCGAGTAGCATACCCCAGTAACCCTGGCCCAGGGAATGAAGCCGTACTGGTCCAAGTCGCACCCTTAGTTCTTAGTTGTGTCCACGTAGTCAGGATGTATCCTCCTCACTGGTTGTAATAAGAACTTGTCTGTGCTTGCTTGTTTGCTATGTGCTTGATTGTGTGCTTGTCGACGGAAGATTTGTAACACCCTAAATTCCAACTTCTGAATTTAATTAAAAATTTGCTTAGCAACATTTCGATCTCGCTTAAGGAATATAAGGTTGTTGTGCTTTTATAGGCATTTAATCATTTTTATTAATTAATTAATGAAATATAGGAGTTTACTGTTGCATACATGCTGGTGCATTGTTTTTGGTTGTTGGATTCAAATCTCGGTTTGAATTCGAAGTTTGTTTGATGTTTAGAGGTTTGGAATAGGATTTGTAAAAGAGAAAGGAAAAAAAAAAAAAAAAAAAAAACAACTTCGCAAAGAAACCGCGGCGGCCGGCCCACCCACTCCTTGCGGCCCGGCGCCGGCCCACCGCGGCTCCGCGCCGCCCGCCGACGCCGACAAGCGGGGCCCGCCCCCGTCGGCGTCCCCCTCCCCCGCGCCTCCGCCGTCTCCCGGCTCGGCCTCGAGCCCGAGTCCGACCGCGCGCGCCGCCACCGCAGCCCGCGTGCCGCCGTCCGCGCCGCCCCTATTTAATGCGCCTCCACCCCCGTGCCGCGCCGCCCCGCAACCCTAAGCGCCCTCCGCCGCCGACACCCTAACCCTAGCGTTCCGCGCCACCGCCGCCCTTTGCCTCGGTCCGCGCCGCCGACCCGCGCCGTCGCCGCCTCGCCGTCGTTTTGGAGCCGTCCCGGAGCTTCGCCTCAAGGTGAGGAGCACCCCGGCGCCGTCCGCTCGGGTTCCCGTGCGCCGCACCACCGCCTTCCCGCCGTCGCCGGCCTTGCGCCGCCGCCGCGGCTCGCCGGCGCCGCCGTCCCCTCGCCGTCGCCGCCCGTGAAGGCCACCGGTGGTTTCGCCTCGCGCGCGTGGTCGTCGCGATGTGTTTCCCGTGCCGAATGGGGAACCCTAGCCCCTAAATCGCCTCGCGCCGCCGCTCGCCGCCGCGCGCGCGCCTCGCTCGCCTCGCCGCCGGCCGCTCGCCGCCGCCGCCGCTTGCGCAAAGACCGCGGCCACCCGATGGCGGCTCGACGCCTCGGATCGCGCCACGCCGCCGGTCAAACCGGCGACGTAACGGTCAACCCTAGCCCGCGCCCGCTTTAGATCCGAGCCGCTCGATCGCGATCCAACGGATCCGATCCACCCCCTTATCTTTAACCGCGCGCTTTTGCAAATAAAACCCCGAGTTTTCCCTGTTTAACAAAAATACCCTTCCACCTTATAAAACCCTCACGTTTTAGTCCCGTTTTCTTCTCGTTTTAACCCGAAGCCCTAAAATTCTTTGCAAATAAGTCCTAAAACTTGTTTTAATCATAACTTTGTCGTTTTAGCTCCGTTTTTAGCGTTCTTTATATCTACGCGATCGTCTCGACGAGTAGAATAGTTTTCTGCTGCTTTTGTTACTGTTTGAGATGATTGGTGTACTGTTTCTTATTTATTTCCATTGCTTGCTTGTATGTGATGTGTGGAGCGTAGCGTACGAGCAATTCGGGGGACTTCGCCGTCGTTGAAGAGTATCAAGACCCCGAGCGTTTCCGGTGCTGGTAGAAGGCAAGTCCTTGCTGCATTCCCGTTAAATTCCTATTACAACATGCATTTTAATTACACCGTTGTTTACTTTTGCTATGCATTAAATTGATGGGTCCTATTGCTAAGGTTCGACTAGCTTTGTTATCCTATGCCTTGATCAACCGGGTTTACTTTATGTTGGGTAGCACATGCTAGCGCTTTACGTGGTTTTGGATGGTTTAATGGACACTTGTTAATATGGCTTTACTTATGCTATCATTTCATGTAATGCAAGAACACTTTACTTGTTAATCGGAACATGGAGAACCACCCGGAAAACAAGTACTACCACAAGACATATGGCTCTGTCTTGGCTTATTAATTAGTGAACTAGATGTTAGGTATGCTTTACCCGATAAGGGTTGGGGACTGCGGGTAGTGACGTATGGACCGCTCGGGCGCGGGTGTGGGCTTAGCTAAGACACGGTACTCGTCGGGAGCTTTATACGTTGCACCGACCGGGTAACCTAGCGGGCGGCCTTCATGCGGGGATCTTTGTAACGGCCTCGTAGCGTCCCTATGCAATCACACCTCGGAAGTGTGGTATGGTGCCTTGCAAACACCGCATGGTTGGGTCTAAAACTCTTTTGGGTTTTTACGCGACTTGTGGGTAAAGATGTACAACCTCTCGCAGAGTGTAAAACTAACTAGTTAGCCGTGCTCACGGTCAAGAGCGGCCTGGACCCTCACATGATTAATTCTATGGAAGATGGAACTTTTAAACTTGTGCATTACATTTTATGGATCTGTTGCATTTAATTATCTGGGTTTGGTATATACTTATACTTGCTAGTAACAGTTGCTTAATAAAACTTGACCAACTAAAATGCTGACTTGCTTATGAGCCAACAGCTTCCACCATAAAGCCTTGCATGTTGTTATAGAACTTTTCTCTTGCTGAGTACGACATGTGCTCACGCTTGTTGTTTATGTATTGCATCTACACTACCCGGCTGCTGCTCAGATGGGCGTTTTGAAGACTACAATGATGAGTTTGATGGGTTCTAGGCGTCCGTTCTCCAGTCAGCTGCCTGTGGAGGACTTCTTCGTGTGTTTCTTTTCCGCTGTTAGCTACTCGAACGATTGTTTAGTTGAGACATTCGGTCATGTAATAACTGTTTAATACTCTCTTTACGCTTTTACACTGTGTTTTGGTATTCACCGCGTCGATGCATGTGTGTAACTTGATCCTGGCGCACATGTATTCTTGCATTCGGGTTTGTCCTTAAATCCGGGTGTGACAAAGTGGTACCGAGCCGTGTTGATTTGTAGGACGTTAGCCTAGTTAGAACCGGTCGAAAATTAAGGATTTTATAACATTAGAAGCCACACATAGCTTAGCTTGCTTTATTCTATTTTATTACATCTAATCTTGGTTTAATCTTATCCTTGTTTGCTTTTGTTATCTAAGCTTGGTCTTGTCTCTTTTAAGTAATCTGCACTGTCTCATCTATCTTAGATGGTTCGTCGGTCGAAGACCACGCGTTCGGGTGCCTACCGCTTTCCTAGGTACCTGGAGGACCAGGACTTCTCTTGCTACTCAGCGACAAGGTGAGGAGCATCGGGAAGCTTCGGGGAGGGGAAGTGAAGCAAGCTGCGCGCAGCAAGCTCCACCGCCCGTTGTCATCGAGCTGTCGGATGACGAGCCTGAAGAGCCAGAGGAAGAGCAAGAGCCTGAGGAGGAGCCAGCTGAGGAGCCAGAGCAAGGAGATGATCCGGAAGACCCCTCAGATCCTGAGGACTCTGACCCAGAAGATGGAGATGCTGAGGATCACCCTGCGCCAGAGAAGTGGAAGGTGGTCATTTGTCATCACGATGGAGGGCATGCACGCTTTCCGTCTAAGTTGAGGAGGCTCTTCCAGCGTCTTCAGTGACCGAACGTGACGATCGACTACGTGGGACCGAAGAGGACTCACCCTCGCTACCCGACCCGGTGGGATGTGTCCGTGCGCATCCCGGAAGATAACCCGCCGGATGGGGGGGTGTACGAGGTTGTTGTCCATCAAGCTCTAGCTACCGAGCTACCTTCGCAGCCGGAAGAGATGATGCGGCTAGGAGGGCTCTATCCGCTTGGTGCTACGAGGAAGCTCATCACCTCACCAACTGCGGGTGGGGAGATCTACCCCGCCGTCGCTCGCGGAGGCGTGGCGGTGAAATTCCAATGGCCAATGAAACTCGGGAGCACGCTATGCCATGCAAGTGGGTCACGTAGCCGCTCTCAATACCAACTTGGATGACACTCTCATGGAGCTTCAAGATCTCCGTGACCAGCAAGATGAAGACCGCAGAGAGATCAAGAGGCTCAAAGCGTGATCGCGAGGCGAGGATGAAGATGAGGTGCGGGCCGATGGAGAGGATTGGCTGCCATGTCACCAAGACCCCGCAAGGACAAGCTATGGGTCACTTGGATCCCGCACTAGGATCATATGGCCATAGGAGTTAGGTGTTAGAAGTCTTTATCTTTCTGTCATCGAGTCCGTAAACGTTAGAGCGACGCGTTGGAACGATGAGTTAGATAGTGGTGTGCTTAAATGCTTGGTTTGTGAACATCTGTGATTTGGATTTTTGGTTGATTGCAATGTGTTGTGGATTAATGCCACAATGACATTGGTTTAGTAATAGAGTTTGATTAGAGGGTTTAAGTTCTGTTCCACCTATCTTTTATCTTATAATTTCGTAATTCTTTATCTATCATATTTTATCTATCTTAAGGAGTATTGTAGTGCTGAATCTGTTCGCGTTACTTCCTGACACAGCAGTACTGTTTTAATTTTATCTCGAGCTACAGAACTCCAAATTAAGTAAAACCAGTGGGGTTAGTTCACAAATTTCATATCTGACTTTCTGTCAAAAATTTAGCTATATCCAACTAATATTCTTGGAGTTATGGACGAAACATTGAGCTAACAGAAATCTGTCAATTCCTGCTGACATACCTGTCTTCATTATTTTATATCTCGAGTTGTAGACCTCCGATTGAGGCAAAACCAGTTGGGTTAGTTCAGTAATTTTGTACACCATATCTCCAGAAAAATTCGTGGTTTTTGGTTATTGGAACAGAAAGATATCTTGGTTTCTTTACAGCTATCAGAATCTGTCTTATTTTGGAATTCAGCATTATTATCTTTTCAGCTTTTCAATTGTTATCATCATCTAAATCGGTGTTTCTAACGCTCGGATGGTAAACACCAGGTCCGGATCAGGGGTTGATCAGCCTCCGGTGGTTCGTCAAGGTCGAGGCAACAGTTCGAGCGGTGCACCTCCACCCCCCACCGCCACCAATGGATCCTATGCGGCAGTTCTTTCGGAATCGATGCCGCAGCCTCTTGCGAGAACTTGACGGACACTGTGGCCAACCTGCAGGCTCAAGCTAATAATCCGCCACCGCCACCGCCACAGCAGCCGGCGCCTATGAACAGGCACCGGGAGTTCATGAGCCATCGTCCACCGGTTTTCACACATGCTGCCGATCCACTTGACGCTGATGATTGGCTGAAGACTGTGGGCAAGATGCTCACCACGGCTCAGTGCGATGACAGAGAGAAGGTCCTGTTTGCTGCCGGTCGACTCCAGGGATCTGCAGGAGCTTGGTGGGATGCTTACACGACCGCCCATGCTGCACCCAACACCATCACTTGGCAGGAGTTCACCGAGAGCTTCCGGAACCATCATATTCTGCCGGGGTGATGAGGCTCAAGAAGAAGGAGTTCCTCTCTCTCAAGCGAGGGGGAGGGATGTCGGTGGGCGAGTATCGGGACGGGTTCATTGAGTTGTCTCGCTATGCACCGGAGGAGGTAGCGGATGATCCTAAGAAGCGAGGAGCGCTTCTTGGAGGGTTTGGGCCTGGACCGCTTCGTTACCGGTGACGTCACATACCTTCCGGACTTTCCGGTACTGCTGACAAGGCTATTGTTCGGAATCCATGCGCGAGAGAGTTGGGGGAGTTGAAGAGGAAGGCTACTACTCCGGGGCAGTCCGGGAGCCACACTCGTCCCCGTTTTACTTCACCGGGGGGAGCCCCGTTCCGTCCGGGAGGCCCGTCGGGGAGGTTATGGCCAGCGAGCGGCGGTATCGGTACCGGCCGCGGCGGTTCCCGGCGGTTCCGGCGCACCCCTCGGCGGTTTCCGCGCCCGGGACCGCGGACTCCACGCCCCGCTTACCCACAAGCACCGTCCGATGACTCCCTATTGGTACGCCCGTGAGGCCGGGCGCCCCACACACTCCCGCGGGCAACACTTGTTTCAAGTGTGGAGAGGTCGAGCATTATGCTAATGCCTGTCCTAAGAGGCACCCCCCGTGCACCCCCGTTCGGAACCGGCGGATGCGGCGGTTGAGGAGCGGGAACCGGACTCCGCAGAGCAACAAGAGGCCGCGAGAATCGGGGCGGTGGCGGGGGTGAACCACGTGAGTACCGAGACCGCTCGGGGAGAATCCACACGTGGTGCTTGGTATGTTCTTTGTCAACTCTATCCCCGCATCGGTATTATTTGATTCTCGGAGCTTCCCATTCATTTATATCTCTGCTCGGTTTGTGGCCAAGCATAGCATACCCATGTGTCCCATGAAACAAACCATGCTAGTTAGATCACCGGGGGGGATATGAGGTCTTTATACATGTGTCCTAATGTTAGACTAAAGATCATGGGAGCAGATTTTTGGGCAAACTTGATAGTCTTTGAGTCGAAGGATCTTGATGTTATACTCGGGTATGGATTGGTTGGGCACTCATGATGCAACGATACGGTGTGCTAAGAGGACCTGTTCTTCTCACTGGTCCTAGCGGAGAAAAGATTGAACTTGTGGCCGATCCACCGTCGGATGCGGGAGGTTCCGTACGACGAGTGGATGGCGAGCTTTGGAGGATATCGGGGTGGTTAATGAGTACCGGACGTGTTTCCAGAAGGGAGTTGCCGGGTATGCCACCCGACCGAGATGTTGAATTTGTTATTGATCTATTACACGGTATCTTGCTCCTATTTCTAAACGTCCATATAGAATGTCTAGTACACAATTGATAGAACTTAAGAAACAGATTAATGAATTGTTGGAAAAGGGGTTTATCCGTCCTAGTTCATCACCTTGGGGAGCACCGGTTATCTTTGTTGAGAAGAAGGATGGTACTCAGAGGATGTGTGTGGATTATCGATTGCTTAATGAGGTCACTATCAAGAATAAGTATCCATTGCCTCGCATTGAAGACTTGTTTGATCAGATGAGAGGTGCTAAGGTGTTCTCTAAGATTGATTTGCGTTCTGGTTATCATCAGATGAAGATCAGATGGTCGGATATTCCTAAAACTGCATTCACCACCGGGTATGGACTATATGAGTATCTTGTTATGTCCTTTGGGTTGACAAATGCACTGCCTACTTTATGTATACGATGAACAAGGTGTTTATGGAGTACTTGGATAAGTTCGTTGTAGTGTTTATTGATGATATTCTGGTTTACTCTAAGACGAGGAGCATCATGAGGACCATTTGAGGCTTGTTTTGCGAAGTTGAGAGAGCGAGCGGTTGTATGCCAAGTTCGGCAAGTGTGATTTACGGCCTGAAGGAAGTCTCTTTTACGGGGCATATCATCACGGATGGAGGTATCGCGATCGATCCAGCTAAGGTGGAAGATGTGTTGAAGTGGGAACCGCCGAGGACAAGTTAAGGAGATCGGGAGTTTCCTTGGACTTGCGGGGTACTATCGACGGTTCATCGAGGGGTTCTCTAAGATTGTGAAGCCTCTCACCACCTTGCCGGAGAAGGATAGAGAGTTCAAGTGGACCGATGCTCGTCGCCCAGAGTTTTGAGGAGCCGAAGCGAGATTGACGACCGCTCCGGTGCTTGTGATGCCGGACTTGCGAAGGGCTTTGATATCTCTTTCGCGATGCATCGAGACAAGGTTTGGGTTGTGTTCTTATGCGGGGAGGGACACGTCATAGCTTACGCATCAAGGCGGTTGAGGAAGCATGAGCGAATTATCCTACGCATGATCCGGAACTAGCGGTGTGGTTCATGCTTTAAAGATTTGGAGACATTACATCATGGGAACCAAGTGTCGGATCTACACGGACCACAAGAGCTTAAAGTACATCTTTACTCGGAAGGATCTTAATGCGAGACAACGCCGATGGTTGGAGCCGATCAAGGATTACGATACGGACATACGGTATCATCCTGGGAAGGCTAATCCGGTTGCTCGATGCTTTGAGTCGGAAGGGACGAGGCCAATGCGGCTTTGGCGTTCCGGCGTCCAGCCCGATGAGGCGATGAGGGAGTTTGAGGGACTCAATCGCGGGGATAGGGCCGCTCACACCGAGGGAGTCACTTTGGAGGTAGAGTCTACTGCGGAGCGACGCGATTCGTGAAGGACGGTGAAGGATGAGGAGATCAGGGAGATCAGGGACACCATGGAGAGGGGCAAGGCCCCGGATTTCACTGAGGACGATCAGGGAACGATATGGTTCAAGAATCGGATCTGTGTGCCTGATGTGGGAGATCTCCGGAAGACGATCTTGAGAGAGGCTCATGATTCAGCTTATTCCATTCATCCAGGCAGTACAAAGATGTATCAGGATCTGAAGCAGAGGTATTGGTGGTATGGGATGAAGAGGGATGTAGCCGCTCACGTTGCGTTGTGTGACACGTGCCACAAGGTCAAGGCTGAACATCAGAGACCAGCAGGATTGCTGCAGCCATTGAAGGTGCCAGAGTGGAAGTGGGAAGAGATAGGCATGGATTTCATCGTTGGGTTGCCCCGTACTCGTGATGGATATGATTCGATATGGGTTATCGTGGATCGTCTGACAAAGGTTGCTCACTTCATACCAGTGCGTACTACTTATACAGGGGCAAAGCTAGCAGAGTTGTACATGACCAGGATCGTATGCTTGCACGGTGTTCCTAAGAAGATAGTTTCTGACAGAGGAACTCAGTTCACGTCACGTTTCTGGGAGAAACTGCATGAGTCTATGGATACGAAGTTGAACTTCAGCTCAGCCTATCACCCGCAGACAGATGGTCAGACAGAAAGGACAAATCAGATTCTAGAGGACATGTTGAGAGCTTGCGCCCTCAAACATGGTGAGAGTTGGGACAAGAGCTTGCCGTATGCTGAGTTTTCTTACAACAACAGCTATCAAGCCAGTCTGAAGATGGCACCCTTTGAGGCATTGTATGGGAGAAAGTGCAGGACACCCTTGTACTGGAGTCAGACAGGTGAGAGTCAGTTGTTTGGGACGGACATCATCAAGGAGGCGAGAGAGGCGGGTTCGGATCATCGGGGAGAGAACTTGAGAGTTGCTCGGTCCGGGCGAGAAAAGTTATGCGGACGGGGAAGAGGAGAGATGTATCTTTCCAAGAGGGCGACTATGTGTACCGAAGGTGTCACCTATCGGAGGTTTGCGCGAGTTTAAGGTGAAGGGCAAGTTGTCTCCTCGCTACATCGGACCTTTCCGGATCTTGCAACGAGTAGGAGAGGTAGCGTACGGCTTGAGTTGCCGGCGCGGCTTGCGGATGTGCATGATGTGTTCCATATCTCGCGGTTAAAGAGAGGTCTCAAGCCTCATGATAAGGAACCGTTGCCTATGGACGGGTTGGATGTGAAGGAGGATCTCACCATCACCGAACGGCCTATCAAGATTCCGGGCCAGATTGACACGGGTTACAAGAAACCGGACTTTTATAATGTGCAAGGTGCGGTGGAGTAATCATGCGAGAGGATGAGGCAACTTGGGAGAGAGAAGAGGAGTTGAAAGCGAGAATATCCACATCTCTTTGATCCATCCGAATCTCGAGGACGAGATTCATCTTAAGGGGGGGTAGGATTTGTAACACCCTAAACTCCAACTTCTGAATTTAATTAAAAATTTGCTTAGCAACATTTCGATCTCGCTTAAGGAATATAAGGTTGTTGTGCTTTTATAGGCATTCAATCATTTTTATTAATTAATTAATGAAATATAGGAGTTTATTGTTGCATACATCTTTGGTGCATTGTTTTTGGTTGTTGGATTCAAATCTCGGTTTGAATTCGAAGTTTGTTTGATGTTTAGAGGTTTGGAATAGGATTTGTAAAAGAGAAAGGAAAAAGAAAAAAAAAGAAAACAACTCGCGCAAAGAAACCGCAAGCGGCCGCCCACCCACTCCTTGCGGCCCGGCGCCGGCCCACCGCGGCTCCGCGCCGCTCGCCGACGGCCCGACAAGCGGGGCCCGCCCGTCGGCGTCCCCCTCCCCCCGCGCCTCCGCCGTCCTCCCGGCTCGGCCTCGAGCCCGAGTCCGACCGGCGCGCCGCCGCCGCGGGCCCGCGTGCCGGCGTCCGCGCCGCCCCTATTTAATGCGCCTCCACCCCCGTGCCGCGCCGCCCCGCAACCCTAAGCGCCCTCCGCCGCCGACGCCTAACCCTAGCGTTCGCGCCACCGCCGCCCGTTGCCTCGGTCCGCGCCGCCGACCCGCGCCGTCGCCGCCTCGCCGTCGTTTTGGAGCCGTCCGGAGCTTCGCCTCAAGGTGAGGAGCACCCCGGCGCCGTCCGCTCGGGTTCCCGTGCGCCGCACCACCGCCTTCACCGTCGCCGGCCTTGCGCCGCCGCCGCGGCTCGCCCGGCGCCGCCGTCCCTCGCCGTCGCCGCCCGTGAAGGCCACCCCCGGTTTCGCCTCGCGCGCGTGGTCGTCGCGATGTGTTTCCCGTGCCGAATGGGGAACCCTAGCCCCTAAATCGCCTCGCGCCGCCGCTCGCCGCCGCGCGCGCGCCGCGCTTCGCCTCGCCGCCGGCCGCTCGCCGCCGCCGCTCGCTTGCGCGGCACCGCGGCCACCCGATGGCGGCTCGACGCCTCGGATCGCGCCACGCCGCCGGTCAAACCGGCGACGTAACGGTCAACCCCGGCCCGCGCCCGCTTTAGATCGAGCCGCTCGATCGCGATCCAACGGATCCGATCCACCCCCTTATCTTTAACCGCGCGCTTTTGCAAATAAAACCCCGAGTTTTCCCTGTTTAACAAAAATACCCTTCCACCTCATAAAACTCTCACGATTTAGTCCTGTTTTCTTCTGTTTTAACCCGAAGCCCTAAAATTCTTTGCAAATAAGTCCTAAAACTTGTTTTAATCATAACTTTGTCGTTTTAGCTCCGTTTTTAGCGTTCTTTATATCCACGCGATCGTCTCGACAAGTAGAATAGTTTTCTGTTGCTTTTGTTACTGTTTGAGATGATTGGTGTACTGTTTCTTATTTATTTCCATTGCTTGCTTGTATGTGATGTGTGGAGCGTAGCGTACGAGCAATTCGGGGACTTCGCTTCTTTGTTGAAGAGTATCAAGACCCTGAGCAGTTTCCGGTGCTGGTAGAAGGCAAGTCCTTGTTGCATTCCCGTTAAATTCCTATTACAACATGCATTTTAATTACACTGTTGTTTACTTTTGCTATGCATTAAATTGATGGGTCCTATTGCTAAGGTTCGACTAGCTTTGTTATCCTATGCCTTGATCAACCGGGTTTATTTTATGTTGGGTAGCACATGCTAGCGCTTTACGTGGTTTTGGGATGGTTTAATGTACACTTGTTAATATGGCTTTACTTATGCTATCATTTCATGTAATGCAAGAACACTTTACTTGTTAATCGGAACATGGAGAACCACCCGGAAAACGAGTACTACCACAAGACATATGGCTCTGTCTTGTCTTATTAATTAGTGAACTAGATGTTAGGTATGCTTTACCCGATAAGGGTTGGGGACGGCGGGTAGTGACGTATGGACTGCTCGGGCGCGGTGTGGGCTTAGCTAAGACATGGTACTCGTCGGGAGCTTTATACGTTGCCCGACCGGGTAACCTAGCGGGCGACCTTCATCTGGGGATCTTTGTAACGGCCTTGTAGCGTCCCTATGCAATCACACCTCGGAAGTGTGGTATGGTGCCTTGCAAACACCGCATGGTTGGGTCTAAAACTCTTTTGGGTTTTTACGCGACTTGTGGGTAAAGATGTACAACCTCTGCGAGTGTAAAACTAACTAGTTAGCCGTGCTCACGGTCAAGAGCGGCTTTGGACCCTCACATGATTAATTCTATGGAAGATGGAACTTTTAAACTTGTGCATTACATTTTATGGATCTATTGCATTTAATTATCCGGGTTTGGTATATACTTATACTTGCTAGTAACGAGTTGCTTAATAAAACTTGACCAACTAAAATGCTGACTTGCTATGAGCCAACAACTTCCACCATAAAGCCTTGCATGTTGTTATAGAACTTTTCTCTTCTTTGAGTACGACATGTGCTCACGCTTGTTGTTTATGTATTGCATCTACACTACCCGGTCTTTGCTCGGATGGGCGTTTTGAAGACTACAATGATGAGTTTGATGGGTTCTAGGCGTCCGTTCTCCGGTCGGTACCTGTGGAGGACTTCTTCGTGTGTTTCTTTTCCGCTCTTGTTAGCTACTCGAACGATTGTTTAGTTGAGACATTCGGTCATGTAATAAGCTGTTTAATACTCTCTTTACGCTTTTACATTGTGTTTTGGTATTCACCGAGTCGATGCATGTGTGTAACTTGATCCTGGCGCACATGTATTCTTGCATTCGGGTTTGTCCTTAAATCCGGTGTGTGACGATGAGACCCTGCCTTTCCAAAAAGAAATCCGATATAACCCACTTAAACATCACATAAAAAGCTAGATCTCTTAGAAAACCCGCTCCTTTACAGATGGTTTCCAGGCGCCCTGTCAGGACCCACCAAGGCCCCGGCCGATCGGACGCTGAAGGATCGCAAGCCGATCGGAGGGAGCGTCTTCACGACCAGGAAGTTAACCAAGACGAAGATGGAGGAGAGAACGTGGTCCTGCCGCCGCCACCCCCTCCTATTGACTTGGCACAAGTTTTGGCCAATCAGACTGTCCTGATGGAGGCCATTTTCAGCGCCGTCAACTGCCCAAGACCCCGAGTTACGGGCCCTCTCCGCCATCACCCGTGATGAATTCGTGGAAGAGTTCCGCCGCTACCACATCCCGAAACCACACCGAAGCGAAAGGCGGATGAGTTCCGTGAACTCCGCCAAGGCAACATGTCCGTGGAAGAGTACACGTACCGGTTCATAGAGCGGCTCGCTATGCCCCCGAGGAAGTGGACAAAGATTCCAAGAAACAAGAAATGTTCAAGAAGGGACTGACTCCGGAACTGAGGACCACCGCTTTACCCCTCGGATCTACCCGGACTTCAACACCCTCATGAACATGGCAATACTCACAGAAAGAGCGAGGGCGAGAAGAGAAGAAGGAAAACAAGCGCAAGTTTATGGAGCACAAGGCCAAGTAGCAAGAGCGGTCCCAGAGGCCGAGAAACTTTGGACACCCCATGTCCGGTTCCAAGCCCCCATGCGATACGGACCCAATCCCAAGCCACGGGATCGCAAGGCCCCGGAGAACCCGAGTTCAAGCCCTACAACAACCAGAGTGCCATGAAACCCCCACGAGAACAACACCGGCCGAATCACGCCAACAACAACGGCCCCTCCCGAGTGTGTTTCAGCTGCCGAGAAACCGGACACTTCATCGCCAACCGCCCGTATGCCAAAAGCCAATCACTACCACCTACTCCAATTCGGTGAACGGGCCAAGGCCACTAGTGTCTGGAGCCAACCACATGCCGGTGCGCAGCAACAATAACTTCGGCAACAACAACAGCAACCAGCAGATGAGGCATCCCCAACAGTCGTATGGACGAGCCCGCGTCAACCACATCAATGCGCAGGAGGCGCAGGAAGCACAAGGCGTAGTGCTCGGTGAGTTCCTGGTCAGCTCAGTCTTGGCTACCATATTATTTGATTCGGGAGCATCGCACTCATTCATATCCACAAGCTTTGTGGAAAAGCATAGCATACCCACAGTACTACTAAAAGCACCCCTATTGACTCGAACGCCCGGAGGTGACATTAAGTGTCAACTGGGATGCCCCCGAGTAAGGATTATTTGAAGTGGGGTAGAATTCCTAGCAGATCTGGTAGTACTGAAGTCCAAGGCGATAGATGTGATCCTTGGGATGGATTGGTTAAGCCAACACCATGGCCTTATAAATTGCGTCGATAAAGTAGTGCACCTAACAAACCCAGACGGGATACAAGTGACCTGCCACACCCGAAGACACAGGCCAGACATAATGGTTTTTAACATAGAAGCCAAGTCCATAGAAGATGTCCCAGTAGTGCGAGAGTACCCAGATGTGTTCCCAGAAGAACTCCCTGGAATGCCACCAGATAGGGACATAGAGTTCGTCATCGACCTTATTCCCGGAACCTCTCCCATAGCCAAGAGACCCTATAGGATGGCAGCCCCTGAGTTGGCGAGATTGAAGAAGCGACTAGGAGAACTCCCGGCGAAGTGGGTTCATCAGACCAAGCTCATCACCGTGGGGAGCCCCAGTGCTTTTCGTGGAAAAGAAGGATAAGAGCATGAGGATGTGCGTGGACTATCGCTCGCTGAACGAAGTCACTATCAAAAACAAGTACCCTCTCCCCAGAATAGATGATCTATTTGACCAGCTGAAAGGAGCCAAGTACTTTTCAAAGGTGGATCTAAGGTCAGGGTACCACCAACTCAAGATTAGGGAAAGTGACATCCCTAAGACCGCCTTTGTCACCCGTTACGGGCAGTATGAGTTCACAGTGATGTCCTTTGGACTCACCAACGCACCAGCATATTTTATGAACCTCATGAATAAGGTGTTCATGGAAGAGCTAGACAAGTTTGTCGTAGTCTTCATTGATGACATACTTGTTTACTCCAAGAGTGTGGAGGAACATGAGCAGCATCTTCGAGTAGTGCTGGGGAAATTGAGGGTGCACAAGGCCGTACGCCAAGTTTAGCAAGTGTGAATTTTGGGTGGAGAAAATATCTTTTCTTGGGCATATTCGGCACGGCGAAGGAGTAGTTGTAGACCCGGGAAAGTTGAAACGGTCTCCAGCGGCAACAACCGACCAACGTGAGCGAGATCGAAGTTTCCTTGGTTTAGCGAGGTACTACGGAGGTTTATCGAAGGATTCTCCAAGATTGCCCGGCCCATGACAGAGTTGCTCAAGAAGGAGAAGTTCAACTGGACCGAGTCCTGCGAGAAAAGTTTCCAAGAGTTGAAGAGAAGACTGACCATAGCCCCAGTGCTGACCCTGCCAGACATTCAACGGGACTTTGTCGTGTATTGCGACGCCTCCCGACAAGGGTTGGGATGTGTTCTCATGCAAGATGGGAAGGTAGTGGCATATGCCTCCCGTCAGCTCAAACCCCATGAGCAGAATTATCCCACCCATGATCCGGAGTTTGCGGCCGTAGTGCATGCCCTTAAGATCCGGAGACATTACTTGATTGGGAACAAGTGTGAAATCTACACGGACCACAAGAGTCTAAAATACATCTTCACCCGACCCAACTTGAACCTAAGGCAAAGAAGGTGGCTAGAGTTAGTCAAAGACTATAACCTAGAGATTCACTACCACCCGGGGAAGGCCAATGTAGTAGCGGACGCCCTAAGACGGAAATCCTACGAGAAGGCGGCACCCAAGAGTTCCCAGTGCAAGAGGAAATGGCGCGACTCAACGTGCACATTGTCCCCCAAGGCTACGTCCGCCAGTGAGTGTTCGGCCTACCCTAGAGGAGAAGATCCGGAAGGCCCAAGAAACCGATGAGAATCGATGAATATCCGCAAGCATACGGGAGAAAACAAGGCCCCCGATTTTAGAGTGGATGACCAGGGCACCCTGTGGTATAAAAATAGGATATGCGTGCCTGAAGGCGGAGATTTCCGGCAGACCATCATGGATGAGGCACACAACTCAGCATACTCCATCCACCCGGGATCCACCAAGATGTACATGGACTTAAAACAAAAGTATTGGTGCAATGGGATGAAAGCAGACATTGCACGGTTCGTCGCCCACTGTGACACTTGTTAGAGAATCAAAGCCGAACACCAGAAACCCGCAGGACTGTTGCAGCCTCTACCAATCCCGGTATGGAAATGGGACGAGATAGGCATGGATTTCGTAGTAGGGTTGCCAAAGACTCAGAAGGGACCTGACTCCATATGGGTGATAGTAGACCGACTCACTAAAGTCGCTCACTTTCTACCCGTACGGACCACTTATGGTGGAGAGAAGTTGGCAAAACTCTACATAGAGAATATAGTAAAGTTGCATGGAGTGCCTAGCAGAATAGTCTCAGATAGAGGGACCCAGTTCACCTCTAGGTTCTGGAAAAGCCTGCATAAAGCCATGGGTACCAAGATGGATTTCAGCTCAGCAAACCACCCGCAGACAGACGGACAGACCGAGAGAGTAAATCAAATTTTGGAAGACATGTTGAGAGCATGCGTCCTCACATATGGCAAAGATTGGGAGCAGAGCCTACCATATGCAGAATTTTCCTACAACAACGGCTACCAAGCAAGCCTGGGAATGTCACCGTTTGAGGCACTATCTTGGAGGAAATGTAGGACACCCCCGATGTGGTCGAAGTAGGGGAGCGTGCCCTGGTTGGGCCCGCACTTATAAAGGTAGCTGAAGAGCGAGTAGCCGATATCCGAGAAAAGTTGAGAGCCGCCCAATCCCGACAGAAGAGCTACGCAGACAAGAAGAGGCGTGAAGCAAGCTTCAATCCGGGAGATTTCGTTTACCTCAAGGTTTCACCTATCCGAGGGACTCGAAGATTTCAGGTGCACGGAAAGTTGGCCCCTCGATACATCGGACCGTATAAAGTACTAAAGAGGGTCGGAGCAGTAGCATACCGGTTGGAGCTACCCGAAGAAATGTCAGACATACACCCAGTATTTCATATCTCCCAGCTATGAAGATGTTTGAAGGTTCTTGAAGAAAAGCGAGTGCCGGTAGAAACCATCGATCTACAGCCAGACCTTAGGTACCAGGATGTGCCCGTCAAAATTTTAGACACAGTGGTCAAGCGGACGAGAACATCAGAAGTACGGGTGTGCAGAGTCCAATGGAGCAGACACGGAGTGGAAGAAGCCACGTGGGAACGAGAGGACGCGTTGAAAAAGGAGTTTCCCCACCTGTTCGAAACCTAGCCGAATCTCGAGGGCGAGATTCATTTTAAGTGGGGTAGGTTTGTAACGCCCGCGTTTTTAGCTCCTAATAAATTACCTAATAAATCATGCGTGTTTTCA
Organism: Cenchrus americanus; assembly: GCA_947561735.1. Lineage (NCBI taxonomy): Eukaryota > Viridiplantae > Streptophyta > Magnoliopsida > Poales > Poaceae > Cenchrus > Cenchrus americanus. The sequence continues at coordinate 74,192,159 of OX387240.1, forward strand.
AAACTATCCAGCTGAGCTCAATTATCCCCCTCTCAAAACCCGAGTCACCGTCTCCCTCTCTCACCCTCGGCGCGCGTGCCGCGAATCCCCCGCACCGCCCGCACTCAAGCCGGCACCCACGCGTGCCACCCCGGCGCCGCGGTCGGCCACCGTGCCGGGAATCCCGCGCACGCCGCGGTCCCGCCGGTCGGTCCGCCTCGCCATCACCGTCGTCCCGAAAATCACGCCGACGCCGGAAATCGAAAAACCCCGCAAAACCTTTCCCCTAATTTTCCCTAGCATTGTCCCTAATTTCTAAACCTTTTTCTCCTCCTTTTTCCATTTTATTTCCTCCTCTTTTCTCTTTCCTTTCTTTCTTCCTCCCTTTTTCCTTTTCTTTCTTTTCTTTTCTTCCTTCCCTTTTCTTTTCTCTCCTTTCTTTTTCCTCTTTCCTTTCTTCTTTCCCTCTCTCCCTTCTCCTTCTTCCTCCCGCGGCCCGGCCGCGCCGCGCGCGCGGCGCCGTTGACCGGCCTGCGCCCGGCCAAGGCGGCGGCACGCCTTGCCCCCACGGCCCCGGCCCGCGCACGGCCGGAAGCACGCCACCGGTTGAACCGCCCGCGGGGGCCCCCGCCCGAGCGCGGCCGGCGGCCGGCGACCGCAATTAAAGGCGTGCTCGCCGGACACGCCACCGTGTCTCCCTTCCCCCTCCGCGAGCACACACGCACGACACATCCAATCGCACGGCACGCGCGCCCCCCCCGGCGACCGGCCGCGGCCACCGCGAGAAGAAGGTCAACGACGAGATTTTTCCCACCGCCATTGTTGAAGCTTTCCGAGCTCGAGGATCCCCGCCGAACCGCCTTTCCCCTCTTATAAAAGGGGCCGGCCGCTTCCCGGGCCGTCACACCTCACCACAGCCACCTCCTTCCCTTGCCTGAGCACTAGAGCGTCGCCGCCCCCTAACACCACCACCACCGGTACGCCGCCGCCCGTGGAGCCATCTCCTCGCGCCGCCTCGACCCAAGGTGAGTGAGGGAGAAGAACCCCCTCGTCGCCCTCCCCCTTTCCCCCCTCTCGCCGGCCGCGGTCGTGGCCGGGAGGCCGGCGGGCCGCCGCCGCCCGAGCCCTTCCCCGCCTCGACCGGTGTGTGAGCCAAAGGAAGAAGAAAGGTCGTTTGGCCAAAAACCCACGGCCCTTTTGCTTTTTTCCAAAGCCCCCCCTGTCCCTATTCCCTCTCTCTCCCTTTCCTTTCATTTAGCCCCTACCCTTTAAGCAATTACACCAAAACCCCCTGCCCTTTACAAATAAATCCCTAAGACTATTTTAGTTAAACCCTCACCCTACCTAAATATTATGTTTAGGTCCTTTTGTTTTAAACTAAATTACTAATCGGCCCTAATTAATTCTAAACATCTCTTTTAACACAACATTTCATGCGCGATTTTAATCCAAATCGCGCCCAACCTTCCTCACACCCGTGCCGTATATACCGCCACCCATCCATCACCCAAAACCCCTACATAATATTTATTTCCCTATTTATCTAATTACCTTCCGCGAGCTCAGCCGGAGAAATTGTGTATGCTTTTATTGATTGCTTGCTTGCCTGTGTGTGCGCTATAGCCGACGGAGTAGACGAAGGAAGGTACCCCGAGCCGGGAGATCGGAGCCGACTACTGCGAGCGGGGAGCCCGAGATCCCGAACGCCGAGCCGGCACTCCCCGAAGACTTCGAAGACGTCAAGTTCAATCTCATCCTTTGATGCATGCTTTGGTCCTAGTTTTATAAATATAACTCTATACCCGTTTTATAAATTGCATATTGTTTTATTTCGAAAACATGGTAGGATAGCCACCCTTGATTGCTATGATTGAACCTTGTTTTGGCCTAAATGCGTGCTTCAAAAATGTGTGAGTGTTTTCAAAATGTGTGAGTGTTTTAAAAGTGGAAATGGGATATGTTTGGAAAATGAGTAAAGAGCGGGTAGACGGGATGGACGTGTGTGTCGGGAGTATGGGTGAGCTCGTACTGTGTGGTTGAGCGTGTTGGGAGTTGTCTATCTTGTCGGTTAAGGACCGGGTTGCGTGACATTCACCTGACCCAAATCATCGTACAACCACTCGACCGTTGTATGTGGCAACGGCTTAGCATAAACCCCACTAGTTAATCTACTTGCCATCTGGTGTGCGGGTGAGCGGCGGGAGACCAAGGAGTAGGGGTATGCTCTGTGTGAGGTACGCCCTGGTTATGTGGGATAACCCCTTGGTTGCTTCCGTGGTGGCTCGTAGCGTTAGCTAAGGTGGGTAATGGCTTTGATAGGATCCGTGCCGGCACTGAGGTGTCTGTGCGACGGTACCCTACTTGTGGGTAAAGATGTACAACCTCTGCAGAGTGTCAAACCTATTCGAATAGCCGTGTCCACGATATTGGACGAGTCACGGTGTGGTCACAAAACTAGTGTTTGGGATGGGATGATTTCTGGTGTGAGTTGTTTTCTGGGTGAAGTGTGTGGCTGTGTGCCTAGGCTACTGCGGACGGGGAGTCCGGTAGTTCCATAGTGGTTTTCCTAAAAACAATTGAGTCGCTTTGGTTATGAGAATGATTTGCGAAAACCTTTTTGAAATAAGCCCCTGCATGAGTGAGTTTGCAAAATGAACCTTAACCTGATCCTTGTTATACTCTATGCATGATTACGCTTACAAGCCGCTCCGTGGGTGGGGTTGGATTTCTTTGAGTACGTTTGTGCTCATCCTTGTTTTACTAACTATTTTTCGAGAGGAGGATTCCGATTACATTCCCGAAGACGTCGAGTAGGTCGCCGCCCTACACCCAACCGTGCTGTGTACCCGGGGCCTCCACGAAAGCTTCCATGGTGTGGTACTCGATGAGGCTATGGAAGCCTTTGCTATCGTAGTGTGGTCGTTAGCGTTCGTGTTGTTCCTTGTAGCGTTGGCACTTCCGTGCCCTCTCGTGTCGCCGTGATGTAAAAGACGATCCACCTGTTGTAATAAATGTGTTGCCGACCTCCGGGACCGGTATTTGTGTCACATTTAGTCACCTCGATGAGGGGACGCTTCGAAATCGGATGTCAAAGCCTTTGTCTAGTCTTGCACCATTTGCCAACAAGCTAAACTTGAGCGAGTCCGCTATCTCGGGTTGCTCCAACCGTTGCCGATACCGAAACGGTTTGGGAAATTGTTTCATCGGACTTTGTGGAAGGCTTGCCGCCATCGGGTCAATTCAATTGCATACTTGTGGTCGTGGATAAATTCTCCAAGCTTGCTCATTTCATTCCTCTCAAGCACCCTTTTCTTTGCACTAACGAGTTGCTCAAGCTTACATGGAGAATGTTTACAAGCTGCACGGTATGCCCGCTTCCTTGCTTTGTCCGACCGTGATCGTGTTTTCACAAGTAACCTTTGGAAAGAGCTGTTTGGACCGGCCGTAGTTACCTTGCGTATGAGTTCGTCCTATCACCCGCGATGACGGACGGACGGAGCGTGTCAACCGGTGCATGGAAACTTTTCTCCGCCGCTTTGTGCATGTTGTTCCCTCCAAATGGGCGTCCTGGCTTTCTCTGGCAGAGTTTTGGTACAACACTAGTCATCACTCAGCTCTGGGCAGATCCCCATTTGAAGTTCTGTATGGCCGTTCACCTCGTCACTTTGGTCTGGACTCTGCTTCCGTCTGCACATCGGCAGACCTGTCCACCTGGCTGCAGGAGCGAGAAGTAATGCAAGCCTTGGTGAAGCAACACTTGCTCAGAGCCCAGGATCGTATGAAGCGCCAAGCAGACAAAGGACGTTCTGAAAGACAGTTCCAAGTAGGCGATCAAGTCTACCTCAAACTCCAACCTTATGTCCAATCGTCTCTTGCACCACGTGCCAACCAGAAGCTCGCTTTCAAGTTCTTTGGCCCGTACCGGGTGCTGCAACGTATTGGGTCCATCGCATACAAGTTGGATCTACCAGACGGTGCCACGATTCACCCGGTCTTCCACGTCTCCCAGCTCAAGCAAGCCAAAGGTATTCAGGCGGTTTCTCCATCATTACCATCTGATCTTGTGGCCTTCCAGGTTCCTGAGTGACTGCTTCAACGCCGTATGACCACGGGGGATCGGCCCGTGCTACAAGGCTTGGTGAAATGGACTGGCATGCGAGAAGCTCTCGCCACTTGGGAGGATCTTGAAGCTCTGCGTCGACGTTTCCCTCTGGCTGCGACTTGGGGGCAAGTCGCCTCTCAAGAAGGGGGGAATGTCAGCAATACGGACATGGGCATCGACTGCACTTCCGACCCAAGGCCCAAGCGGACGACGAAGCCCAACAAGAACGTAGTTGGCCCAGATTGGAGCAAGTGGGCAGAGCCGCTCACCGGCGCCGCGGCGCGCGGACATTCAACATGGCGTAGGAGCTCCATCCCCTGCGACATGACCGCCGGCCACGCTTGAAGATGGATGGACGCCGGTAGGGCGTCGTAAGGCCGAGGAGTGGGTGCCGAACGGCCGGTCGTGCCGACGTGACGAACGACGTGACCTGCCACCAAGTCGCCATGAAGGAGCGCATTCAAACCACCCTCCTCCCGATGCACGTTGCGCCTTCCACCGGGCTACAACGGGCCGCTGCTTCAAGTGCCTCACGAGGGACTACCGTGCTTTGCGGCGTGCCGTGACCTCGTCCGTTGCCTCCTCTACTTCCGCTCGGGGCACCGGCTCGGGACTGTCGGCCTCCTCCACCACCTCCCCCGCCACCACCTCCCCCCTCCCCCACCGCCCCCGCCTCCGCCGCCACCACCGATGGTGATTGGGGATCCGCACACGCGCCGGAGGAGGAAACGGTGTTCGTCCCCAACTCCTACGCCATCGCGAGGGATGCACAAGACTGGGAGGCATGTGCGCTGGTCCCTTGGGCGATGCACCTGCCGCCGCACGCCGGCGCCCGCGACATCGAGTGCCTCATCACCGAAGAGCTCAACCTCCAGCTAGGGGACCTCGCCGTCACTCTACACCAACATGAGCCATACCTGATTCGCTTCGTCCACCAGCATCACGCCGCGGCGGCAGAAATCAGGGGGCGCTTCCATGGGAGAGGTATTGACATTTGTGTGTGGCGGTGGCGCAGTCTCACGCACGCTCTTGGTCTTAGGATCTTCTACGGGGGTCGGACTCGCCTCGACGGGATCCCCACAAAGTCAATTGGGCGCACGGTCGCTCGGAGCGACCGCGCCGCCCGTGCGCCCCACTTGCTTGTTTTCTTTTTTTTTCATTTTCTTTTTTTAGTTTTTTCTTTCAATATTTTTTCTTATACATAAGTTGTGCACTATTTTTTCTTATACATAAGTTATGTGCACAATTCGTCGAAATAAGTTACGCACATAACTCGATGTTTACAGAAAAAATTATGCGCGCAACTTATCGTTAGAGAGAAAAATATACGCACAAGTTATTCTTCAATTAGATGTGCATACAAGTTGTATGCATAAGTTTTGCGCGAATAAAACTTATACTTAAAAATTATGTGACAAAATCTATAGATCAAAATTTTGCATCAAAATTGTGTGTATAAGTTATGATATTTCAAAAATAAAAAATTTGTGGAAAGAAAAATATCTGCAGAAAAGGAAATGAAGAAGGGGAGGACTCCCAGAGTCCCAGCAAAAACCGGTCGCTGGGAGCGACAGGTCGCTAGATAGCGATGCCCCGGGATCCCACCCCATGTGTGGACGCTGGACATCGTCCAAAGGGTGATCGGTCACCGTTGCGCCCTGCAGTACATCGTCACTGACCTCGTCCAGCCGGCGGAAACGCGCCACATCGAGCTTTGGGCATGGACCCTCGACCCCTCCAAAATTCCCAAGAAGGTGTGGCTCTGCTTCACACACCGGCCGATCGACGGCTCATCGGTGGTGTTCGTCGCCACAGAGATGCTGCCGGAACCCTGGCACCAGGGCGTCCATTTTCAGGTCTTCATCCATATGCCCACCATCGAGGACTTCACCCATCGAGGACTTCACCGGCGTGAAGCACGACCTGCAGGCGGCGATCGACAACCCGGCCGGCGTGGAGCCGGTGCGGCGCTGATACGAGTGGCGCTACGGCCTGGTCGACGGGACGCCCAGCAGTACATGCTCGTCGTACCCGGCACGGCCGCCACACGGGTGGCCAGATCGCTCTGATGGACGTGACGACGACCAAGGGGCGCCGAGGCGCGGCGCACGCGACAGCCACGACGGGCAGGCTGCTCGGGACAACCGTACGGGACAGGACGCCCGGACGGTCCGCGCCGACGACAACGCCCAGCACGGTCTTGCCCCGTCAGGCTCAACGGCTCCGTACCTCGCGCCCGGGAGGCGCGTGAGGCAGGTCGGGACGCGCGCGGAGACCGCGGCACGCGTGGGGACCGCGGCAACCACAACCAGGGCGGCGCACGCGACAAGGGGCACCACCGCAACCGCACGCGGGAGAACGGGCGCAACTCCTGCAAAGGCTTCTTCGCCGAGCACACAAACCACCGCGACGACAACGACGACGCGGACGGCGGTGACAACGACTACCGGGGGCTGGGCAACCTCACCAGCGCCTCCTTCTGGGGCTTCGACGCCGAGGGACCCATTCGCCGCGACCGCACGCACTCGCCGCCGAGGCGCGACTACACGTACCGCGGGCATGGCAACGACGCCAACTCCATGCGCGAGATGTTCACGACGGCGCTACTACGCAACACGCCGGTGGGGGGCGACACGCTGCGAGGCACCGAAGATGTCGACTTCATCACCAGAACGCGCAACCTCTTCAACTCCATGGACGTGGACGGCACTGGGAATGTTTCCTGGTCCGTTCCCGTCCCCAACATCTTCAGCAAACTACGGACATCTCTTCTTCATCCTGCCCTGGCGGGCGACGACAAAAACAAGGTAGGGGAGGAACCGTCAATAGAGGAGGTTGCGGCGGCTCTGAGTAGCATGGAGATCCGCCTCGGCGCACCGTCTCAAGCGCAGGAAGAGGCACCACCACAGCGAAAGCAAAGTAAGGAAGCGGTGGCGAGCATGGTAGCACAGGCTGCCTCGGCCCGCCAGGAGAACATCGACGACCTTCAGGACGACACCGACACCCTGGGCGGCGTGGGGGCCCTGTTCTGTTCCCCTCCGGCACCACTCCTGCAACAGCCGGCGGTGCGAAGGGCACGTCCGCGTAGCACTGTCGACATGTCCAACGTGCGCCGGAGTGCACGACTCGAGGGCAAGCCATCCATTCCCGCAATGCAGATGGCTCAGCGGAACTTGTGCCGTAAGCTCGACATCGGCAACGACGAACTGACCTCAGTTGAAGACACACTACGTGATTCCGTTGCCATGTTTCAGGGAGCTTTGCCGGAGCAGGTTGTGGCGGCCATGACAACCATCTTTGGGCTTGACGACGACGGCACGGCCTTGCTTGATGACGCGCTACTACAACACACGCCGGGGAGGCATTTTCAGAGCTCGCACTTGATAATGGATAGGCCTAGCAAGCTCTGGCACATCTGCATGCTCCAGCGTTCACTTGGGTTTTCTATGCATTTTACTTTCACTTATGTGTCGGCGCTTAGAACATATGTACTGTTGCTACGCCCTGCTGGCTATGACCTTTGGGCTACGCTGTGTTATCGCCCTGCTGGCTTCGACCTTCGGGCAGCTATTGTGTTCGTATTGAACTTGAAGCTTTCGAAGCTTCTGTCAACCTGCATGTCGTCTAAACCATGAACTATCGGCTTCTCGTCTTTCGGCGCCTTCACGACCAACTCCCCAGCACTTGTGGCGGCAAATAAGAGTAGATCACTCCCCACGCACACATACCCTGCCACGCTGCTGCGACAGATCTTAATCTTTTTATGGACCACAACAACCTATAATTAATCTCCTGGAACGTGAGGGGCCTTAACGCGGCGGCGCGCTGCCTGGCTGTGCATGAAACCATTGCGGCTACACCCTGCCAACTTGTGTGCCTTCAGGAAACCAAGTTACAAACCATTGATCAATCCCTGGCAGCCTTCCTAGGGGCTTACAAACTCAACAGTTTCGCCTTCAAGCCAGCCGTGGGCACCAAAGGGGGCATCCTCCTTCTGTGGAATAACTCCGAGGTCGAGGTGTCGAACATCCGCGAGGGCCGCTTCTCCCTCTCGGCTGAGGTAACTCTGCGCTCCACCTTGGCCTGCTTCTTGTTGAGTTATGATCCAAATTCTGTCTACCAAGAGAAAGGCAGACTTCTGACGGAGCGAAGACTGCATTTTTACATGGAGAGCTTGAGGAGGAGATTTACATGGACCAGCCTGAGGGGTTCATAGTGCCTGGCAAGGAGAATTATGTTTGCAAGTTGAAGAAATCCTTGTATGGTTTGAAACAGTCTCCCCGTCAGTGGTATAAAAGGTTTGATTCATTTATGTTGTCACATGGCTTTAAGAGATCAAAATATGATAGCTGTGTTTACATCAAGTATGTTAATGGATCACCTATATACTTGTTGTTATATGTTGATGATATGCTGATTGCTGCCAAGAGTAGGAAAGAGATCACTACATTGAAGAAATTGTTGAGTAGTGAGTTTGACATGAAGGATCTTGGTGCTGCTAAGAAGATTCTAGGTATGGAAATCACTAGAGACAGAAAAGCTGGTTTATTATTTCTTAGTCAGCATAGTTATATTGAGAAGGTTCTTCAGCGTTTCAATATGCATGATGCAAAGCCTGTTAGTACTCCTATTGCGCCACATTTTAGATTATCAGCTGAGCAGTGTGCTAGTACAGTTGAGGATGTTGAGTATATGTCAAAGGTTCCGTATTCTAGTGCTGTTGGTTCTTTGATGTATGCTATGGTTTGCTCTCGCCCGGATTTGTCTTATGCTATGAGTTTGGTTAGCAGATACATGTCTAATCCTGGTAAAGAACATTGGAGGGCAGTTCAGTGGATTTTCAGGTATCTTCGAGGCACGACGGATCATTGCTTGAAGTTTGGCGGGACGGATAAGGGACTTATTGGCTATGTGGATTCGGATTATCTTGGTGATTTGGACAAGCGAAGGTCACTCACGGGTTATGTGTTTACTATTGGCGGTTGTCTTTGTGGTGGAAGGCTGTCTTGCGGCTTGTTGTTGCTTTGTCTACTACGAGGTTTGAGTACATGGCTATTCTTTGAAGCATGCGAGAGAGTTGTGTTGGGCGAAAGGATTGTTTGCTTGAGCTTTGTGGTGTTGATTCTTGCATTAACTTTTGTTTTCGGATAGTCAAAGTGCTATATATCTTACCAAAGACCGGATGTTCCATGAGAGGACAAAGCACATTGAGATCAAGTATCATTATGTGCGTGATAAGGTTGAAAAGGGTAAGTTAAAGATATGCAAGATACACACTCTTGATAATCCTGGCGATATGTTGACAAAGCCGGTTCTGTTGCTAAGTTTGAGCTTTGCTCAAGCTTAGTTAGCTTAACTTGTGTAGCCCAAGAGGATATTTGGCGCCGGAGGTATTTTTATTTCTTTGATGTGTTCGGGATGAAGGTTCTTTTTTGTTTATCTTGCAAGAAGGAATTTGTCTCAAGGTGGAGTTTGTTGAGTTATGATCCAAATTTTGTCTCCCAACGAAAGGCCGACTTTTGACGGAGCGCGGCGGAGCGAGGGTGGCCCATCGGGCCACACCCTTTTCCCGAGTCACGGGCGGGGGGTGCGGGGGGGGGGGGGGGGGGGGCAGCCCCCTGCGGTACGGTACGGGTCATAAATACCCATTAGGGTTTTCCATTGGAGATTGATTCATTCTTTTCTTGTAAGCCGCTGCCGTTGGCATTGTAACTTGACTCCCGATATAGTGAAGTTCTTGCTTTGGCCGGCGCCCGTGGGTTTTCCCTCTCTTGTTGAGGGGGTTTTCCACGTTAAATCTCGTGTCTCCTGCAGTTTGATTCCTTTACTTGTCGTCGTTTATTCGCCATCGTTTATAACAGCTTCACCGTCACCGGGGTATACAACCCTCGAGAAGGGTCGAAAAGATCACCTTCCTCAATCACTTACGCAACCTAACACCGGAAATCACAGAGAAATGGCTCGTCTTGGGAGGCTTCAATGTAATATATAGAGCTCGCGACAAGAACAACAGGAACCTCAACTTTAGACTTATGCGCCAATTCAGGCGCGCACTGGAAGCCTGTGGGCTGAAACAAATCCATTTGCAGAACAGGAAGTTTACGTGGAGCAACGAACGTCGCCGCCCTACCTTGGTCCGTCTTGACCGTTTCTTCTGCAACCAGAACTGGGATATGGCTTTTGAAAACTGCACTCTCCATGCATTGTCCTCCTCCCATTCGGATCACTGCCCGCTTTTCTTTGAGAAATCAAACGGGGTCGAGACGCCCAAGACCCTTCAAATTCGAGAACTTTTGGTCCCGCACCTTGCCACACTTCCAGGAAAAGGTGGCTGAGGCTTGGAACGCACCCACCACGCACACCGAGCCGTTCCATATAGGCTAGGTCACAAGCTGCATCGCACCGCCAAGGCGTTGAAGTGTTGGGCCTCGTCCGTCCTCTCTGGAGTCCGCCAAAAACTACACATGGCACAAGAGGTCATTCTCAGACTAGACGAGGCACAAGAGTTCCGCCAACTCTCCGATGCGGAGTTCACCCTGAGGGCAAGGCTAAATAAGCGCATCCTGGGCTGGCTTGTGGTCGAAAAAGCAAGGAAAAAGCAATGTGCCTGTATCTCTTACGTCAAAGAAGGGGATGCGAACACCCACTTCTTCCACCTGAGAGCAAACGACAGGCACCAGAAGAATTGTATTCAACGGCTACGCTCAGGAGCGGGTTGGGTGGTCAACCATAATGACAAGCAAAACATTATTCAGGACCACTTCGAAAGCGTCATGGCGGACCCACCGCCGTGCACCCGTGACTTCAATTGGCAGACCCTCCACCTTGAAACGCCAGACCTTTTGTCCCTAGACAGACCTTTCTCCGAGGAGATGCGGCGGGCAGCAATTTGCCGGATGCCACAAGATAAGGTGCCTGGACCGGACGGCTTCACAGGGCACTTCTTCCGCAAGTGCTTGGCAAATTGTGTGACACGACATTGTGGCGGCCATTAATTCGTTCTATGACCCGCTGTGCCGCCACGACCTCAACCTCATCAACAAGGCCAACATCACCTTGTTACCTAAGAAGGAGGGAGCGGAGGACATCCGCGACTTTAGACCCATTAGCCTCATACACGCCATCGCCAAAATCATCACAAAGGTCCTCACGTCGGCTTCCACCGCTAATGCACCAACTTATTTCGGCTGCCAAAGTGCCTTCATTAAGAAGAAAAGCATCCATGACAACTACCTTTATGTACGCAATCTCACAAGAAGATTCCACGAATGAAAACACCGGCCCTTCTCCTCAAGCTCGACATCTCCAAGGCTTCGACTGCGCAAGATGGGACTACCTCCTCTCTCCGATGGAGCGCGAGAGGATTCCCAACCGGATGGATCAACCGGGTCACGACGCTCTGTCCACCTCTACCTCAAGAGTTTTGCTCAATGGGGTGCCGTTGCGGCCGATTCAACATGGAAGAGGGCTACGACATGGGGACCCTCGCCCCCTCCTCTTCATCCCGGCCATTGATCCACTAACCCGGCTCTTGCAAACGGCAACGGACGAGAGGACTGCGAGTAAGTTGAATGGGCGCGCCGCGGATTCGGGACCTCCATGTATGCGGATGATGCGGTCATCTTCCTCAAGCCGACAATCAAGATGTATCTAATCTTAAGCATCGCTCGAGTGTTTCGGCTCGGTTACAGGCCTACAAACGAACCTCCAGAAGACAACCGTGTCGGCCATCAGCTGCGGGGGCATTGATCTCAATGGCCTGTTGGCCAGTTTACCGGTGGCCCGCGCTCACTTCCCCATCAAATATCTTGGGCTGTCGTTGTCGACTAGAAGATTGAAAAGGGTGGACTTCCAACCGTTGGTTGAAAAAGCGGCAAGCCGGCTGTCCACGTGGTACGGAAGAAACCTCACTCACGTAGGAAGGGTGTGCCTCACCAAAGCGGTCCTCTCCTCGCAACCAGTGTACCTACTCACGGTCATCAATCCACCGAAGGAAGTCCTTGAAATAGATAAGATCTGTAGACGATTCCTCTGGGCAGGTGACAAAGCAATTTCGTGGGGCAAGTGCAAAGTAAATTGGACCGGGACAACGATGCCGAATGAGTACGGCGGCCTAGGCGTCCTCAACCTAAACAAGTTCGCAACAGCCCTACGTACGCGGCGGCTTTGGCATGAGTGGGCCTCCCCGATAAACCGTGGGTTGGGATGGAGGTGCCATGCACAAATGACGAAAGACGACTCTTTGCAAGCTGCACCACCATCACTTTAGGAGATGGGACAAAAGCCAATTTTGGGAACTTCGCATGGCTTCATGGACAACGCCCACGGGACATAGCCCCTTTGCTTTTCGACGATACGCGGCGCAAAAAAATGCTCGGTGGCGGATGCTTTACAAGATAGCACTTGGATCCGCGACCTCGACTATCGATCGGGATTCACCACGATGCACCTACTCCAATTCGTGATCCTCCGGAACCCGGTAGTGCCGACAGAACTCAATCCGCAACGAGCGAGATACCATTGTTTGGAACCTAACGCGGCACGACACCTACACGGTAGCGTCCGCCTACAAGGCCCGGTTGTAGGCTTTGCAAAGGCTCCGGAGATGGTGACAATGCGGGCAACTTGGGCACCCCAAAAATGCAAATTCTTCGCATGGCTCATTCTACAAAATAGGGTGTGGACTTCCGACGGACTAGCGCACATAGAGTGGGACCACAACCCCTCCGCCCTGCTGTGTCGCACGACCATGGAGACAACACTTCACTAGGTCAGCGGCTGTCGCTACACGCGACGAGTCTAAACCGCCATTGCCTCTTGGACCGGCCGGAGGAACACCGCATCCGGGCGAGTGGCCGCACGGCGAGGCGGTGCTTCGGTGGTGGTGTAACCTTACCGCGGCAACAGATTTTCCACGCAAAGCGACGAGATCCATCGCCCTACTCATTACTTGGGAGATTTGGCTCGAGAGGAATGCCAGGGTTCTTAACAGACACGAGTCTTCGGTCCCCACCATTGTGGCCAAGATAAAGAACGAGGTGTCGGCTTGGATAGCCGCAGGAGCGAAGGGTCTAGCGACCCTAACCGCAAGGGTGTAATTTTCCAGTTTTGCTTTTGCCGGGTCCCGGCCTGTAAATTTCTTCTTTATCAATGAAATAGGCACACTCCGTGCCCGTTCGTTCAAAAAAAAATTCTCGCAGCAACGCACGAGATATCACCTAGTATGATGAACTAGAATGACATAATGTTCAAGTAATTTGGGAGGAGAAATATATTAGACTGGCATATACTAATGTCATAGTAATTAATTAGCTGGAAAAAACTCTATTGGGTACCCACTTAATATAAAAATATCGTTAAATTAATATAATACTTTTGTGTGTGGACTTGCTTTCGTGCTTCAGATATCTGCCTGTGTGCTGGTGGCCTGTATATACATGGTAACAATGGGCATGTTGAACCATGATCGAGTCCCATATAAACCCTATATTTATCATATCCTACATAGATCGCAAATAGAGCAAGATCTATATACTTTGAGACGACAGCCATGCACATGGCGGTTTCTTTGGCACTGTTAATACTTGTGCTCTTGTCCCCTTTCTTCTCCAACTGTCCAGCAACAGCTGCTGAGGAACACGAGTACACACATGGAGGAATCAGCTCCGTGTGTGTACTCATTCTTTCTTGGCAATCAGCTCGCTGAAACCGAAATCTTCCTGCTCCGGACACAGGGGTACGCATTCATGCATACAGCTCGATCTCTTTCTCTTGATTTGGGAAAATTGGATTGAAATGTAGCAATCTATATCCAAACATATTCACGGCTGTAACGAGAAACCTTAATGAATGACCATGCTGGCGTGCAGTTTCTCCACCGCAGAACCGCACGTGGGCACCGCTGAGCCTCTCACATGGCTCGTGTTCGCCGTCGCCGTCGTCACGCCGCCGCGCCAAGCCCTCCATGGCCGAGCTTCTCCGGCAGGACCGGCTGCGCATAGAGGACATCCAGATGAGGCTATCTGGTAACGCCGACGACCAGGAGACTAAGAAGAAGCACGCGGCGAAAACCGTATCAACCACCATGAACTACGGGCCTGTAACAAACATGGGCACGGCAAACAGCATCTCCACGGTACGAAAATGACTCAAACGAATTCAATTTGCAGTTGATTTGTTGGCCACGACAATTTTTCTTGACTGACAAACCAAAACGAGAGCACCAGCAGCAAGGCTCTCCGCTGAGCATCGATGATCCGATGGCCGCCGCCGGCCGGAGCATGCCGGGAGTGGCCCAGACGGTGGTGGTGGACACCGGCAGCGATGTGCCGTGGGTGCAGTGCCACCAGCAGGCGGACACCTTCTACGATCCGACGAGGTCGCGCACCTACACCGCCTTCCCCTGCGGCTCCCCGGCCTGCGCGCGGCTCGGCGCCTACTCCAACGGCTGCATCAACAATCAGTGCCAGTACCGCGTCACCTACCCGACGGCTCGTCGACGCTGGGCACGTACAGCTCAGACGTGCTCACGCTCGACGCCACCAACGCCGTCACCAGCTTCCAGTTCGGCTGCAGCCAGGCCGAGCTGGGCAGCAGCTTGAACGCCGGGAGCTCCGGGACCATGGGGCTCGGCGGCGGGCCGGAGTCGCTGGTCTCCCAGACAGCCGCCACCCACGGGAACGCCTTCTCGTACTGCGTCCCGCCGACGCCGAGCGACGCCGGCTTCTTCGTCCTCGGCGCGCCGCCGCCGGGCAACACCCGTAACGCGTTCGTGGCGACGCCCATGCTCCGGAACCCGCCGGGCGTGCCCACGTTCTACCGCGTCCTCCTCCGCGACGTCTCCGTCGGCGGGCGGCGGCTCAACGTGCCCGCGGCGGCGTTCGCCGCCGGCGCGGTGGTGGACTCCCGCACGGTAATCACCCGCCTCCCGCCCACGGCGTACTGGGCGCTGCGCGCGGCGTTCAGGAGCTGGATGGGCATGTACCGCCCGGCGCCGCCCAAGGGGAGCCTGGACACCTGCTACGACTTCACCGGCGTGTTCGTCGTGCGGCTGCCGAGGGTGGCGCTGGTGTTCGACCAGAACGCCGTCGTGGAGCTGGACGCCTCGGGGATCCTGTTCAACGACTGCCTCGCCTTCGCGCCTGCCAGCGGCGACCGCGTTCCCGGCGTCATCGGCAACGTGCAGCAGAGGACAATCGAGGTGCTCTACGACGTCGGCGGCGGGGCCGTCGGGTTCCGCCAGGGCGCGTGCTGAGTGGCTGAGTGCAGGCTGCCGGCGGCGGGGTGGCTACTACTACTACCACCACCAATTTAGCATGCATTTGGCATTTTTCAGAATGTATTTGTGTACTACTAGCAGTTCGTGTACGCCCCGTTTGTATTTTGTCATGCTGCCTGATTGGTCGTCTACTTGTACACAAAAGCTATCTCCTACGTGAGACAGTTTGTTGACCAATCAACGAATCCACCATTTGCTTGTTTCGTAGTCTCCTTATTTGGATCAGTTCGACAGTTCATATTAAGAAAAGGGGTTTTTTTTCTCTAAACCCCCGCCTATGTGTGCGCAACGAAATTAATTAGTGTGGAGTGGAACAGTCCAGTGTTTGGTCGAGCGTAACACACAAAAGGAATTAATTATATTTGGTGGGGGAATATGTGATTACCCTCTTTGTTTGGTTGCACATACTCTCTGGTAATAATGTAACCATATATGGTGTGGCTGTTGCATAGGAAGGGTAACAAACTGTATACTATTCTTTAGGTAAAATATTTGATTACAAACCATTACAACCAAACTTAAGTAGTGATATTCATTACCTTACATTACATTTGAGCCAACCGAACACTATCTCAAACTCAATAATTCACTAGGTCGAGAACGACAGTACCCAACCAACATAATAGCATACAATTTGAAATGAATAGAGTATATTAAATACTTTATGATGCCATTCTATATGTATTTAATGGAACTTAGACGGTTATATTTTGGAACGGAGAGTAGCATGTAACAAGAATATGTGCTTGTTTTGATGGTTAATTATAGTCCTACTAGGATGCCTTTTTTTTAAACCGTCCTACGATGCTTATATTATATGCATCTCAAACAATAAACAAACGACGAGGACAGTTGGAGAACTTGGGCTGGCACAGCGGCCCAGAAAAGAAATACGAACAAGGTCACATGATCCAGCTCCAAAATGAATTGATGAATTTTTTATATATATTTATTTTTTTCACGATTTTGCAAAAATATATGGTCCATTGCAAATTTAGCAAAAATATACATCTGCCGCCGTGGCCCTCGGCGGTAGGGGCCGCCAGGAGTGGGCCCGTAGCGTGCCCAGACTTGGCGCTCAACGCCACGGCGTTTAAACCTAGCGCCGTGGGCCGTGGCGTTAGGACCCAGTGCCGCGGCCCACGGCGGCAGCAGGCCACCTAGCGCCGTGAGCCACGGCGCTAGGGTTCCCACGCCTATATAACCCCGACATTCAGCCGAAAATGTCATAATAATTCGAATAAAAGAAAAGAGAGGGAGAAGAGGAGGAGGAGTGAAGGTGCGAAGCTCTGCCGGTTTTTCATCTCGTTAGAGGTAATACTCTGGAACTTAATAGTTTTAGTGTAGATGTGCTTAGTAGATATACAGTTTTAGTGTAGATCCGCGCAGTTAATACATAGTTTTAGTGTAGATCTGCTTAATGAATACATAATACTAGTGTAGATCTGCTTAGTAAAATTATAGTTTTAGTGTAGATCTATTTAGTAAAATTATAGTTTTAGTGTAGATCTGGTTAGAAAAATTATAGTTGTAGTGTAGATCTGAGTAGATATATTTTGTAGTTGTAGATCCAATTGTTAATATCGTTTTATTTTTCATGCTATCAGACATGTCAGATGATCTCAGTGTCAAGTTGTATTTCGATAATGGGCAGATTAGATATGGTGAACATGGAGTTGACTTGTCAGCATTTAATTCTGTTGACCATGTGCTTAAAAAAGCAGCCTCAAGAAGTTTTAGGTCCATTGTCCAGTTTTTTAAGGGCATTTCATGTAGATGCAGAGCAACATGACTTGTCCATTATGGCTCTAATCAATAGAAGTGAGTCATTATGTTGGGAGCTTATGCCGGTTCAAGGTACTGAACATTGGAGGAGTTATATCAAAACATCATGTGATATTGGTTTGCTTGTGATGCTGTTTGTCCAAGTTGTTCATAAGGTTGGGTCTAGCAGTCAAGTGCCTTTAAGTGATGCTCACCAGGGTGAGGCTAAAGTACATGCAGGAGATGGTCCTGCAACTGAGCCACAAGAAGAAGGAGAAGGACATGGTGAGGAAGAAGGAGGACATGGTCACACACACACTTTAAGGGTGCAATTGACGAAGGGGAAGTTAATGAAGAACTACTCAGGCGGTTTGAAATGGAGCCCAATGGGGATGAACATGGATTGGAAGAGGACTCCTCAGATGATGAGGATGACCCGCTAGTTCCAAGGGATTGGGACAGTTACAATTTCTCACAGCTATCTGTCAATGCTGGTGAGAATGTGGCCTGGGAGTATAGAAAAAATGCAAATTCTGTTGGCGCCATGTATAAGAGTGCAGTAGAGGTGAAGGATGTAGTGAAGAGGTGGTCTACCCTTACTCTGCAGAGAGAGTTCAGGGTAGTGAAGAGTTCTCCACATATATATGATGTACACTGTCTGAAGCCCAACTGCCCTTTTCGTGTGTATGCTTCCAAGGGCAAGTGGAAAAATTACTGGGAGATCGAATCTGTTATTGTGGATCACACTTGTGTACTTGAGCAGCTGGATGCAAGCCATCGTAATTTGTCACCTGGTTTTGTGGCTAGCCAGATGTTTGCTAAGATTATGGAAAATTCTGCTTTTGAGCCCAAGTCCATTATCTTGTCAATTGAGGAGAAATTTAGGTATCACATAAGTTATGGTAAGGCATACATGGCAAAGAAGAAGGTAATGGAGATGAGGTGGGGAACTTATGAAGCATTTTATGACAATCTGCCTTGATTGCTGAACACAATTGCAGCGCTAAATCCTGATAGTTATTATGATATCAAGGCTTATGATCATGTATCAAGGCCAGGGAAGCAAGTCTTGCAGCGGGCATTCTTAGCATTGGGTCCTGCTATTGCTGCATTCAAACACTATCGATCAGTTATTTGCATAGATGACATATTCCTAACAGGAAAATACAAGGGAACAATCCTTACAGCTGTTGCTGCAGATGGCAACAATCATTTGTTGCCTTTGGCAATTGCTTTTGCAAAGGGAGAGAATGGTGAAGACGAACACCGACTGTGAAGACGAGTACTGCTGTTGTCTGTGCCACGAAAAGAAGGACAACACTCCACCAGCAACTCCACCCCCGCCACCATCTGATCCAACTCCACCCCCGTCGGGGTACTACATGCCCTCCCAGCACTCCGGCGGGTCTATGATGTCTGGGTTCTCCGGGTATTATTCGTATAACTAGATTACAATTGTTGTAATCATTTATCTAAATTCCCTAAGGCACATTAGGACTAGCAGCAGCGGCACATAGTTAGGGTAATTGTGTCGCACATGCCATTGCAAATGTTGTAATCGTTTATCTAAATTCGTCGTTAAGTATAAATGGTTCATCGTTTTATCAATCTTTCAACAATTCAATTTTTTTAAAAAATAAAAAAATTCCTACCGCCGCAGCCCACGGCGGCAGGGAACAGATACCACCGCGGGCCACAGCGTTACCCCAGCGCCATGCTGACGCCTGGCGTTAGGCCCCTGACGCCGCGGCCCTCGGCGTCAGGGACTTAACGCCATGGCCCGTGGCGTTATGGCTGCGAGCCCACTCTTGCCGGCTCTTAACGCCGTGGGCCGCGGCGTTTAGTGCCTGACACCGTGGCCCACGGCGGCAAATGTATATTTTTGCAAAATCATTAAAAAATAAATATAAAACAATTCTGAACTGATAGGCCGATCGCCCCAAAATGAACTAGATAGGCCGCTTTTGCACTTCATGCGCGCGCTCCTTCCTATTTCTGTTCTTGACTAGTTTCGTGTTCATGTCAACTTTCAAGTACACATACTAAAGCACGCGTTTCAAAAAATTAAGTGAATCAAAATCTATACATACAAAACTCACATAAACAATAATTTATTTATTCACAACAAGGGTTGGACGACGGATAATACTAATATAAAATGAAGCTAATATAAGGAGAGTCGGCATGATCTCAAATGCTAATTGATGAAAGATATTGGCCAAATGCTCTTCGACAAAAAAATATATTACTTTCAAATTAAAATGATGCAGCAGATAGTCTGGACGCGATCATGCCTCAACGTGATCGTAACGCCTAGCAAGGTGGTACTTAGACCTGGGCACATGCATTCGTAGGCCACTACTAGGCCATTCAATTTTGTTTCTGTCACACCTGATTTCTGAAGAGAAACCAAGTACATCTCATATATGCGTCTGGATCAAGTTACACACATACGATAGACAAAAGAGTGTAATATCATTAACAGTATTTAAAATGTATCATAGAGTTTAACCACTTATTACACTCAGGCATGAGACACGAAGGTCTCTAACAACGGAAAACGATAACTACTCGAGGAGTCTTCGTTTTCCGCTCCCACAGGCACTTGACTGGGGGACCGCGAGCCTCAAAACTCATCGTAGTCGTCGAAGTACTCGTCACCATTGTTCTCCTCTGAACAGCGGTAAGCAAGGTTGAGTACACTTATGGTTGGTACTCAACAAGTGGGGGAAGATGCAAGGCTATCAAAGGTAGGCTAAGGTTTTGCAGCGGTTAGCATTTTAATTTTGGTCAAGTCTTAATTAAAGAACGTCATTTACTAGGTGTAAGTTTATACCAACCCACTTAAGAAAACTTTATAACGAAACAACCCAAAGCTCCTCGAACCACCATTTAATCTCATCTTTATGTTCATTAATCATGTGAGGGTCCAAGCCGCTCATAACTGTGAGCACGGCTGATCGATCAGTTTTATACTCTGCAGAGGTTTGCACACTTTACCCACAGCTCGCGTAAAAGCTCCGAAGAACTTTAAACCCAATCATGCGATGCTGGCCAAGCATCATACCACACTTCCGAGGTGTGATCGCATAGGGACGCTACTAAGCCTTTACAAAGGCATGTAGAAGACTAACGGCCCGCGTAGTTACGGATCAGGGCGGACCATAACCCTCCCTAGTGGACAGCACCTTAGCAAAAGCTGCGACCAAGAGGACCGGGCTATACCCTGCTCCTTTCGGAAAAAGGCCACTAGTTCGATCACACACCTAATTAATTGGCTAAGGTCAGAGCCATGTGACACTGTGGTTGCGCATGTTTTCTTGGGTGGTTCTACATGTTCCGATTAAATCAAGTGTTCTTGTATTATCCCAAAACATTGATTGTTAAACATTAAGCATTTTCATAAAAAAGACCATTTTATCCAACCCAAGTTGAGCTACTAGCGTTATCTACCCAAAAACATTTATTTAAACCGGGTTGTGCCAAGGATCAAGGGTAAAAAGCTAGGTATGTCCTTAAAACGGTGTTCCCATCAATTTAATGCAATATCATAATAAGAGTAAACTTAATAAGCATGCAGTTATATAGGATAAAAAGACTTATGCAGGGGGAGAAGAACACTTGCCTTCTTCAACTACAGAAAAGTCTTCTTCTTCTTCAAATAGTTGTTCCCGATCGACTCCAAGGGGTTGCTCAGTCGAAACAGGCACGATATCTACGATCACACACATAAAATATACAATAAATAAAACAATTAACCAATCAAGTCTAAAGGCTAAAAACACGCCACTAAAGCAATGGGCTCGCTAAGACGATCGCATAGACAGCTAAAACACTAAAAACGGAGCTATAACAATAAAGATACGCTGAAAACAAGGTACAGGGACTAAATTGCGAAGAACTAAACTTTCCAGGGACCTAACAGCAAGAAACCAGGGGCTAAAAAACTAATTATACTTAAAAACAGAAGGTTTAAATCATAAAAAGGCTTGTCTGGACCTCAGGTGTAAAGATTTAATAAAGACAGGGGCTAGAACGTAAAATAAAGGACTGGACTGCAATGATCTTTGATGGTGGGAGGGCCGACTTGCAAATAAAGGAAACCCGAGGGGCTCTTTAACAAAATCACCTTGGTTGACCGGTACATGGTCAGATTGACCCACGGCCGGGTGGATCTGGGCAGTCCACGGTTGATCCAACGGTGGGCCACGCGTGCGTGCACCCGAGCGGCGGCGCCCGTGCCGGAGATGGCGGTGCGCGGCGGCGCTCTCGCCGGAGCTGGCCGAAAGTAGGCTTTCAGCCACGAAATTATGCGTGGATTGCACCTACACAAAGCTAGAGCGACGACAAAGACGAGCATGCGCTTGCACGGGTGATTCGAGTGGCGGCCGAGGCACGACGTTGATGGGGGCGGACGGCCGACGGCCGGCGAGCGGCGGTGCTATGCGCAGCTCGGGAAAAACAGAAGGGGTATGGGGGGTCGCTTGCTCACCACACGAAGAGGAGCTGGTGGGAGTTTTGGGCGTCGGGAGGGCGACGGCGGGTGAGGTCGATACCGGCGGACCAAGGTGGGTGACGACGGCGGCGAGCTCGGTTGTGGGCGAATTTGACCCTGTGAACCAAAATCGATGCACGAATAAGCTTCGGACGTAGGGTCAAGGATGCTTCACCGACGGCGGGGAGGCTCGTGCGGTGGCAATGGCGCAGCGGCCGGAGCTCCAACTGGCAGTTAAGCGCCCGTGAGGGCGAGGGAGGCGTGGGAGCTCGGTGTTTTCAAAAGGGGTGCGGTGGGTGCCCTGGCGGTTCTTATATAGTCCCAGGAGGGGAGGGGGAGCGGCACCCCGGCGGCCATGGCCATGAATGACCATTCGACCTTGATTTCAATCAAGAGGCGGGAGGGATTAAGAGGGGAAACTGCCGATTGATGGGGGAAGAGTGAAGACCAAGCTTCACTGCGGCTTGATGGAGTGGTTTGAAGGCGGGGGTGCGAGAGACCCGGCCGGTAACAGTCGGCGACCATGAATGGGGCGTGCGGCTGACCCGCGGCGGGAGGTAGGGGGAGGCTTGACGGCTGGGCCCCACTTGACAACGGCCAATAGAAAAAGGAAAGGGAGAAGGGGAAACTGGGCCGACGGATTGCTCGGTGGGTCGCGTGGGCCGACGGCACGCGAGCGCGAGTGAGAAAGGAGGCCGGCGACCTTCTCGGCTTCGCGGGCTGAGAAAAAAGAAACGGGCCAAGGGGGGAAAGAAGGCCGGCTGGGCTGAAAGGATAAAGGGAGAGGAGAGAAGTGGTTTGGGGTTTTTCTTTTTAAATTCTTTTCAAATTCTTTTTCAAACATTGCAAACTTCACTCAAACAATAAAACCATGCATTCGAATCATGATGCGCAAACACTTATTATTTCTAACATTATTGAAATAATGTTTAAATATTTTAGAGGCCAATTTATTTGATAATTTAATTGTGTCCTTAGAAAAAATTAAATCTAATTACTTGTTGCTTATATTAATTTAGTGATGTAATTGTTAGGGTGTTACAAATCCTACCCCTTAAAAAGAATCTCATCCCGAGATTCAGGAAGATTAGAGAACAACTAGGGAATTCTTCTTTAAGCTCATCCTCTCTTTCCCAAGTAGCCTCATCCTCAGAATGGTGACTCCACTGCACTTTGCACATCCTAATAACTTTGCTGCGAGTAGTCCTCTCCGAGGTATCTAAGATTTTGACTGGATGCTCTTTATATGTCAGATCGTATTTCACATCAAGATGTTCCAAGGGTAGATATTCCACTCTGATCTCGCTCGAACACTTTTTCAACTGTGATACATGAAACACATCGTGAACACCTGCCAAGCGTTCAGGTAATTCCAATCGATAACCTACTTCTCCTCGTCTTTCAAGACTTGAAAAGGTCCAATAAAGCGGGGAGATAACTTTCCTCTAATACTGAACCTTCGAAGACATCTCCAACTTCGAATACCACCTCTCTTCTCTTATGATCGGCATAACTCTTTTGCCTAGATTGAGTGGTTTTAAGATTCTCTCGAATTATCTCAACCTGCCTTTCAGCAATATGCAAGGTGATTTAAATTTGTGAATTTGGTTTAGCTCTTTTCTTTATCTCGTTCTTTATTTCAAAAATTCTGAGATCTATTTAAACTTTGTGAGCATGTTAATACTTGTGGGATAAGCTTAATAAGAATCTACCCTCCGTAGAGGTGAAGGCTAGTACATTATGGAACTTTAACGAATTAAACTTTTGAGAGAATTATGTTTTTTTCATGTATAATCAAGTGCAAGGTTTAAACATTGATGGGCAACGATGATATCCATCAAAGGCTTACTCGAGGACGAGCAAGGTTTAAGCATGGGGGAGATGTTGACGGTGAAAATCCGTCAACCTAGCCATGAGTTTACCTTCGGTGTTGGCATGACTTTTGTATCTTATTCATCGGTACTAACCCCCGTGGTATAAAAAGTTCACTTGTGTATGTCGGTTTTGGAGTTAAGTGTTTACGCAGGGTTTTAACGTTGAAAGCAAGACTTCCGGGATAAGTTCATTAAGCACCTCATGACAAGACCTTGAAGCCCGATACAAGTCAAGCAATGAAGTGAACATGACTCCAAGAGCCCAAGGACCAAGCCCGAGAAGATGATAAACTCCGAGGACCGAACCAGAAAAGTGCTGAGTCTTGCAAGACAAGGAGTTGAGTCCAATTCGGAGAGAAACCGACGTCAAGGGCCCACATGCAAAAAGGGGAGAACATCTAGAAGACGCGAGAAGCAACACCGGGCGAAGCAGGCCACGAGATGGGCCGAATTGGTCCCAGGCCGGCCGGCCCAGCCCTTTTCGGGGCCCAATCGGCCTCCCCTTTGACCTAATTGCTTCTCAGGCTATAAATAGCCCCCTGACCGAGAGCCACGCAAAGACCGAAGTCGTAATCCGCCGCCGAGGAGCAGAGAAGCTTGAGGGACACCATCTCGGAGATGAGGGTCGTGCTAGTTGTCTAGGGTTTCCCTAGCCGACGTGGGAACCTTGCATGGAAGACTACGTCGGAGCTCCGGAGCGAGGATCAAGATCAAGGGAGGGCTCCGGTGGTGATCTTGTTCATGTAATCATTCATGGTGAAGTTTGTAAGTGAATCCGATTTCTAGCGATTAAGTGCCTTCTCGATGATTTTGTTTTATTCTTGGTTTTGCTTCTTCTACGATCTAGTCTATAGCTAGATTACATAGGGTGCTCTTGTAGCCGCGGTGGCTAGAGGTGCATACCGGACCGGCCAAGTGATTTCAACTTGTTCTATCGAACTCGCCCTAGACTACCCGCATGAATAGGGATACGTTGTGACGAACGGGGGTTCCGAAAGGCGGGCGTTTTCGGAGTCGGATGGGAAGGCCACGATTTAAAGATGCTTTTAATGAGATTTGCTTTTCTATCTTCGACTATCTTGTTTGGAGCTACAACATAAGCATGATCTAGATTCTCTAGATTGGTTATCTCTTGCTTTCTCTTGTTACCTCTTTAGTAGATTAGATTAGATTCGTTTTCTTTATGAGTTAGTAGATTAGATGCAACTTAGTTCATCATAAGATAGCTTACCTTGCTTTACTAGATTGAATCCTTGCGTTGCACATTGTTCCACGGATTCGATACCTTGGGTTCACCACTCGAGGGAAGAAGGGTCCCTTGACTACGACGGGAGACTTGTCCGCTTGCAAGTCATAAACGAACTTTGATACAACTATTAACCGTCAACAAGCCCCTTTTTTACGGCGCTGTTGCCAGGGAACAAGCAATCAAGATCCGATCTAGTATCGCTTATCTTTCAGTTTTTATTTTGATTTTCTTTTGCATCTCTTATGTTTGATCATCCTCAAAAAGAAAAAAAATCAATCTAATCTAGTTTTGATTAACCCTAATTTTTCTTTTCTTTTTAGATTTTTGTTTTATTGCTAACCCTAACCGGAGATGGTTGGCTACCTCTCCAAGAAACCCAAAACTTTTTTGTGGATGATCCAGGAAAACTTTACAGGCAAAGGTGACGTGCAACACAAGCTAAAGGGTTGGAAACCCTAGATTCAAAAGTCAAAGTCGAAGGACCGTCAAAATCTCCAAGGGAATCACCACCTCCAAGTCAAGATGCCGGAAGGCCTTCAAAACAAGAGGAGGATGGAGAAGATGGAGATGGAGAAAGAAGCTCAACACCTAAAGGCTGCCAAGGCAAGATCCACATGCGAAGTGTTCATCGTGATGAAGATGCTAGACGCAAGTGGGACAACTTGCCGGGCGCCCGATGGGTGACAAAGAAGAATATCCGAGACAACTCCAAGGTACCAAGACGGCGAAGGCTACTCAAGCTCACTCGGGAGAGATGAAGGATCACACCAGAGACCATGACGATCACGACCGAAGGACCGTAGTTCGAGGTGTCGAGCCACAAGGAAGTTGTTGCATCCGTCAAGACCGAAGGACAAAGCCAGCCTGTGAAGACCAAAAAAATGACTAAGCCAAAGTGGGTACCCAGGATTGCAACGCCCGCAAAGAGCGTTGATCCGGAGTAATCAAGTGAAGAAGTCTAGCCATGGACTATAAACGAAGCGCTAGGCGGGAGGCAACCCGTTTCGTCGAGTCAAGAATAAGCTACCGGGAGGACAACCCGATTCCAGGTTTTTCAAGTCTTTTTAAATATAATTCAGTTTTGAATTTTACTACGCAAAACCTTAGACTTAGAATGATTGAACAATATTAGAGACATAATTCTTGGTTGAATATTTTGTTTGATCACAAACCCTTTACATGAACCATCCTATGTGATTGTTTGCTTCTTTTTTGAGAAACCACAACCAAAAAAAAATTTCAGAACCTAACTCAACCCTTCACCCTCATTATGGTGCTGTGGTTGACTTGTTTTTCATGCTAAAAACACTCGAGTAGAGCCACGACTTGTATCTAGATGTTATTTAAATTTCAGCACGTGGTAGGACTCGCGTGAACCTAGAAACTTGATTTTTGGTTGGTTTAAAAATCCATATCCTTGGTTTCTCTAAGATTAGAATTTTTCTAAGCCTCACTTAATTTTATTTCATTCAAAATCTCTCTCATCTAATCAAAACTAGGACCTAAACCTATGCCCCCATGATCAAGCCGGGAAAAGCTTGCTCTCAACTAATGAAGGCAAACAATACCGGTGAGACCGATATCAACGTAGTCGGAAAATATTTTTGACTCACATTTGTTTTTAATGGTTTAAAAACTTCTCTAAATTTATGCTTGAGCTCTTGCATGGCTCTGAAAAATATTTTTAAATTTCGAAATTAGAGTAGTGCTTAGCCTTAAAACATGCTTAGAGGGAGGCAATCTAGTTAACCTAAACATGCATGCACCATGATACATCACGGGATGCCCCTCCAACATCTTTTATCAAACCGCATGCAAAGTACAAGCATGGGGGGCAGCCAAGGCCTTGTTTTGTAGGAATATCATGGAGGCATGTGAGGCAAGGGAGTATGGAAGTGAATCAAGCGAAAACATCAAGTGGAAGGAGCAATAATGCAAGCGAAGGAGTGGACGGGAACGTTTGGAAGGTGTACGCGGTCACGAAGCAACAAGCATGAATGCACTAGAGAAGAACCGAGCCAAGAGGAGGAGAGAGGTAAGTCTCCCATCCAGCTCTTTGTTCGTGTGCTCTAGTTTGTAGGCCGGAACCACCTTAGACTTAGCCATCCACGCGTTTGTTTCGTGCAACAAATCATATCCTTAATCCACTCAAAGTCCAGACTCCAAAATAATATTTGTGTACCTTGTTACCGGGTGAAAACCCCGGATATATATTTGTGAGGGAGAGTGCTGCAATCATGGAGGAAAACTACAAGCCTTTTCACCAAAAAAGAAGAAGGGATCATCGTCGTCTAAGCCATCAACCTCTTCGAGGAGGCACTCGGTTTCCGAGTTTCCTCGGAGTATGGAGGAGGACACGGCACCGCCGAGGAGGAACCACACTCTTCTCCTCGGTGGCATGAGGGCCACACGAGCCGCCTGTCCAACCTCACCACTTGACACGATCATCCGCTCCACCTCCATGTGCTCCGTGGTATTCCAATGGGTTTATCATCACGACGGACGAGGAGGAGAAGAAGCTAGCTCGCCTTGAGTAGAGGCTTGTAGCGAACGTCGACATCGACGACCAAGCTCTCCACATATTGGGTTTCATACGGGACACCGGTGCAATTCTCTAACGGAGTGTCGGCAAACACCCACAAGGAATTCGCCTAGAAAATTTTCATGACCATGGCGCATACCCTTGATGAAGGAGTGCTGAGTCTCTCATTCCGTTAGAGGGAGCCCACAAGTGGAGAAGAAGGAAGACACCGTCGGAAGGGTAACCTTGATCAACGATGCTATTTCTAGCACCTTGATGGGGTAATCTCCTTTCATCCATGGGTTGCAATCGATCTTGAGATGCAATCACACTTTGTTATCTATCATCTTGTGTTGGAAATACTTTAATGCTTAAGGTTAGCTACCATGCCATAAAGGGAGTAGAGCTCTAATGCTTCCTTGGATCCATTCAATACACCGTGACCATCATAGGTCTAGTCATGAGTACCTTCACGTGAGTACGAGAGGAGGGAAAGGGCGAAATCGTGGTCTCACCCCCCGATAGATTAGATTGGTTTTCATGTTCAAAACGATTGCATGTTCTAGTATCGTAGACCCATGGGCGAGTGTCCCCTATTTTCAAAAGGGAGCTCCGGAACAAGTGGATGTGCATGAAGGCACATGGGAAGGTTTTTGGAGTATGATCACGGGAGGAGACCATCAACGAAGAAATACTATCCGGAACCCCATCATCCAAGTGTGTCACTTTTGTGCAAGTGGATTTTTGGGAGAACAAGAGAGACAAAGATAACCAACACGGAGTTGAATTGGCTTTACTCGGCTTTGATTGCCAAGTGGCCAATAGACCCCTCTCACCTATGATCAACCGGTGGTGTTGTTAGCAACATCGAGTTCGGAAGATATTGGTTCGGGGTGTTGCCTCTCCATATTGGCTATCTCCTTAAAACCGGGTATTACAAGGAACCCAAATCATCTCCTACCCGGGACTTCCCTAGGAATGTATGAAGAAAGGAAAATATAAGAGTGAAGATGAGAGAGGAGGCTTCCAAGTGGCCTAGGTGAATTTGCCCCTTCCGGATTGAAGATTAAGACTTTTCTTGAGGGGAAGAAGATCGGTTAGAGGAAGGACTTCTTGTGACGGCGAAGAGGAAAAAAATAATAATAGAGAAGGATTAGGAGAAGGTTTTTCTACGACCCAAGAAGGAGGTGCACAACAAAATTATGTCCCACCATTGGGAGGAACCCCGGCGCCGCCGAGTTACTATGGTGGTGTACCAATGCAAGCATGGGGGAGTGGTGCAGCCATACCCCCACCAATTTTGCGGTGCCCAACGTAGCCTTTGCGGAGCCATATGCACACCTTCCTCAACCACAACAAAATGGAGCCACCATTGGAGGATACGCTGCAAGGAACGTGCAAATTATTGCAGCCATCCTAACCAATGCAAACCAAATGGGTGAAGGAAATGCAAACGTCGCTTATGTGCTAGGACACCTTCACCTAGCACCGTCGGACAATTCATAGGAAGAGTGGTGCATTCCTATTACAAGTAAGGGTACAACAACCAAGACTATCAATATCAACCACCGGCGGAAGATTAGAGAGAGGAAGAGCTTTAGCTATCTTTCCTTTACCCCCTTTTCTTTAACTTTCAGCTTGTTTGCACTTATGTATGCGTAGTATTTTCAGTTTTACTTTAATTTTTAGTGTTAGTTTAATTTTTCAGCGTGTGTCTTAGTTTTTATTTTCATCATGAATAATGTCACCACCAAGTTTTTACCTTTGGTAAAGTTACAAAGTTTGTGCCATGATGATATATGATTATAATTGCCGCTTTGTTTATCTTTGTAATTGATTTATGCATGTTTAACCTAGTGCTCTCTTAAAAATACAAATCTGAAATTATCTAAATGCTAGCTTAATCTTCAGCGGATGTTATGATTAAAATAAAGACCATAGTGTTTTATGTACTCTCAAGTTATGAATAGATTAAAGATGTCTTTTATGCTCAAAAATATCGCTAACCTTGTCATAAATATCACTTGTGTGTTGCTCAACCTATCCAGAGCCTTATATATATTTGAGTGCATAAACCTTAGTGTACAAGATTTATTTTTGAGTGAGTTATTGCAGGCCATGATTTCTCTGGCCCGAGACTAAGAAGCTGGTCATTCCGTTTTTGCGTATCTATTTTTTTCTAGCCTTTTATCCGTGCATTGTGTATCCCCGCATCGGAGATCTCACAAACCTCGCCGGATATCCACCCTTAAACCAAATATCATCTTTTGTGATTACCTCCTTGACCACAACCTATCGTTGAGAATGGATCATCAATTCAAGGAAGATCGCAAGACGGTGCCGACATTGAAGATTTCAAGTATCTCTCCAAAGGAAAAATATTTCCGGTACCTACCTTATTTTTCGCCTCTTTGCTCGAGGACGAGCAACGTCTAAGCATGGGGGAGGAGGTAGGTACGGTGCAGTTTTAGAGTTCAAAGGGGAGTATTTTTTTAAAAAAAAAATAATTCGGCGACGAACGTGACTTCCAAGGTGAAGGTCTCACAAGAAGAAAGAAAAAAAAATATATATAATGAAGAAAGAAAGAAAGAAAGAAAAGAAAGAGAAATATGAGAAAGAGAAAAAAAATATGCGTAAAGTGAACTCCCCGGTTCTCTAAGAGTGCATCCAAGGCTTCAAGTTTAAAAGATCCATTCTCATTTTCCAACCATGTGCAATCCGATAACGAGGACTTCCTTTGTGCCTCGGGATCACTCTTTGCCATTTGCTCATGTCCACTCATCTAAAAGTGTGTGTATTTTTCTCTTTCCCCTCCTTGATTTAACATTATTTTCCAATGACCTTTTTGACGAGTCTCGGTAAGACCATGAGAAGCTTGTCTTGTTTTGACAACACCTCATTTATAAAATCTTGTTAGGACTAAACTTTCCCAAAGCTCCATATAAAGCCTACCACGCATATATGTTATGAGAGGGAAAGGAGTAGAATATATAGGCTTGAGAGACAAGCGAGATGAGAGTTCATGAGCAATATGCAAGGTGATTTAAATTTGTGAATTTGGTTTAGCTCTTTTCTTTATCTCGTTCTTTATTTCAAAAATTCTGAGATCTATTTAAACTTTGTGAGCATGTTAATACTTGTGGGATAAGCTTAATAAGAATCTACCCTTCGTAGAGGTGAAGGCTAGTACATTATGGAACTTTAACGAATTAAACTTTTGAGAGCATTATGTTTTTTTCATGTATAATCAAGTGCAAGGTTTAAACATTGATGGGCAACGATGATATCCATCAAAGGCTTACTCGAGGACGAGCAAGGTTTAAGCATGGGGGAGATGTTGACGGTGAAAATCCGTCAACCTAGCCATGAGTTTACCTTCGGTGTTGGCATGACTTTTGTATCTTATTCATTGGTACTAACCCCCGTGGTATAAAAAGTTCACTTGTGCATGTCGGTTTTGTAGTTAAGTGTTTACGCAGGGTTTTAACGTTGAAAGCAAGACTTCCGGGATAAGTTCATTAAGCACCTCATGATAAGACCTTGAAGCCCGATACAAGTCAAGCAATGAAGTGAACATGACTCCAAGAGCCCAAGGACCAAGCCCGAGAAGATGATAAACTCCGAGGACCGAACCAGAAAAGTGCTGAGTCTTGCAAGACAAGGAGTTGAGTCCAATTCGGAGAGAAACCGACGTCAAGGGCTCACATGCAAAAAGGGGAGAACATCTAGAAGACGCGGGAAGCAACACCGGGCGAAGCAGGCCATGAGATGGGCCGAATTGGTCCCAGGCCGGCCGGCCCAGCCCTTTTCAGGGCCCAATCGTCCTCCCCTTTGACCTAATTGCTTCTCAGGCTATAAATAGCCCCCTGACCGAGAGCCACGCAAAGACCGAAGTCGTAATCCGCCGCCGAGGAGCAGAGAAGCTTGAGGGACACCATCTCGGAGATGAGGGTCGTGCTAGTTGTCTAGGGTTTCCCTAGCCGACGTGGGAACCTTGCATGGAAGACCACGTCGGAGCTCCGGAGCGAGGATCAAGATCGAGGGAGGGCCCCGGTGGTGATCTTGTTCATGTAATCATTCATGGTGAAGTTTGTAAGTGAATCCGATTTCTAGCGATTAAGTGCCTTCTCGATGATTTTGTTTTCTTCTTGGTTTTGCTTCTTCTACGATCTAGTCTATAGCTAGATTACATAGGGTGCTCTTGTAGCCGCGGTGGCTAGAGGTGCATACCGGACCGGCCAAGTGATTTCAACTTGTTCTATCGAACTCGCCCTAGACTACCCACATGAATAGGGATACGTTGTGACAGAACGGGGGTTCCGAAAGGCGGGCGTTTTCGGAGTCGGATGGGAAGGCCACGATTTAAAGATGCTTTTAATGAGATTTGCTTTTCTATCTTCAGCTATCTTGTTTGGAGCTACAACATAAGCATGATCTAGATTCTCTAGATTGGTTATCTCTTGCTTTCTCTTGTTACCTCTTTAGTAGATTAGATTAGATTCGTTTTCTTTATGAGTTAGTAGAGTAGATTAGATTACCTTGCTTTACTAGATTGAATCCTTGCGTTGCACATTGTTCCACGGATTCGATACCTTGGTGTCGTATGGACCTCCCTGGGCCCACTACCTCGGTGGGTACCAGGACCGACTACTCGGTGGGCCCCTGGGACTACCCGGCTTGCGCTACACGGCATCTGAAGGCGTGGAGCACAAGGACTACACAGGAGTAGTACTCGGTTAGGAAGGCGTGCATGTTCCGCACTTGTACGGAGGACTCCTAGACGTACTCGACTAGTACTCTCTTCCTACTCCGACTTGTAACCCCGCCTCCCGACTATATAAGGCGAGGCGGGGACCGATCTCCCTCATCCAATCTCATCTCATACAACCCACGGCGCACTACTGCACCATCGTGTAATTGTGCCCTATCAATCCAGAGCTACGCAGCATACAGGACGTAGGGTATTACGCACCTCACGGCCCGAACCTGTCTAAATTGTGTGCCACGTGTCTCTTCCTTCGAGTTACCGATCTCGGCGAGTCACATTCATCTACTTCGGGTACTCCCCGTAGTAGGTTGCCGGTCTAAAACACCGACACCGGCGCGCCAGGTAGGGGCTCTCGCTCGAGATCACATGGCGAACTCGACGGCTTCCGTTCACATCAAGCCAACCGTCGCCTTCAACCGCGGCGACACCTTCGTCTTCGGCGCCTGGGTCCGCACCGCCGATGGCGCGGGCTCCTTCCGGCCGCCGCCGACCATGCGGCCCAACCCGAGGACGAGCCTCGTGACGCTTCCCGAAGTTGTCACAGGCGAACTCGCCGGCAAGTTCGGCGAAATTTCGCTCTTCAACCATCACGCTGACTTCGAGCTCGAGTCCGTCTCCAACTCGAACCCGACGTCGCCATGGGTCGTCGCATGCGAGCCGGCTGCTCAGCCATCGCAGGCGGCCCCTTCACCACGCCAGCGCTCCGCGCGTGGCCCTCGCGTCCTCAGCCGGGCCCGCACAGAGGCTCCTGCACCACGCCGAGCCGGCAAGGAGCCCGTAACCGAGTACAACTCGGACTCCGACGCCGTCCCCGACCACATCTCGGACTCTAGCCCTCTCTCCGAGTTCTACTCGAACCCGGACTACGAGTTCGACTTTGGGTCGGACCCTGAGGAGCCCGAGTCCGAAGATGACTCCTCTGAGCTTCCCTTGTCAGGGCCAGCCTCTGGGATGGTTATAAGATCGACGTCGGCCGGAAGATACGTCTACTGGCCAGACCGCAAGCCTGCTGAACTGACAAAGGAGGACTCACGCTACGTCGCCTACATCGACTCACTACCGTTCCAGGAGGGAACACCACTAGCCCAGGCCGACTCAAACACACCAACTGAGGTGGCACCCTCTGAGTCTAGCTTGGGTACCCCCGATCGCCAAGTCTTCATGGCGGCCGGCGACAACACCCCAGGACCCTCAAGCACGGCTGAAGACAGGTACCTGGAGGACATCTCCGCAGACGAGCTGTCTGCCAACGCACCTGCAGACGAGACCGTCGCCAACAGGGACGCCCGACGCGAACGCAACAGGAAGCGTAGCGAACGGCGCCGGCGGCTCAGAGACAACCTTCCCATCCGCAACCTCGCGGAAGCTCTCGAGGCGGTCGAGAGCGAGTGCACACCACCCCCGAGCGATTGCCTCATGTCGATCACGCGCGATCGCACGACGGGCTCGGGGCATACGCACCTTGGAGAGGTCATCGCCAAGCTCGGCCGAAGAAGCCTACTTCATGCGGGTCGACAACGAGTCGCCCAACCTCTCCCCGGCTAAGCCCCGCGACAACGAAGCTACTAGTCACGGTGCTTGATCCCGGTCCCAACCGTACTCGAGCCGACCTCCCGCGATCCAAACCGCCGCCGCTCCAACGCCGGCGGACCTTCACGACAAGACCAAGGCAACCGAGAAGTCGTTCCCCACCGTGCTCCGGCCGGTGGCGGCGGCAACGACCCCGACGGCGGCGGCAGTGACGGCGGCAGCTCCAACCACGGGGCCAACAAGAAAGCTGGAGGCGGCGGCAGCCGCGGCGGCCGTGGCCACGCGCATAGCCATGCCTCCGGTGCCTCTCATGGCGGGTACGATGGTCGCCAGAGGATCGAGGAGTTGCGGCGGAAGAAGTCGACCACCGCTGCTGAAGGCGACGGCTTCCCCGCCTTCTCACCCCGGCTTCGTAACCTGCTCCTCCCCGACAAGTTGAAGCCTTTGGGGATCATTAAGTACGACGCGAAGCAGGATCCCATCCAGTGGCTCCGATGCTACGCCCTCTCCATCGAGAACGCTGGCGGCAACAGCGACACCAAGTGCCTCTACTTCCCCTTCTGCCTGGACCAAGCCCCACTCACATGGCTCGAGTCGCCCGGACAAGCACTCGATCGACAAGTGGGACCGGTCGAAGGAACAGTTCACGAGCAACTTCGCGGGCGCCATGGGCCGTTCGGGTACTCGCATGGACCTTGCCATGATCAAGCAGGAACAAGGCGAGACCCTCCGCAAGTACATGCGCCGCTTCTTCGACAAGCGCGCTACCGTCGTCGACGTCACCGACAAGGAGGTCATCGACCTCTTCCAGGACGGCCTCTACCATCGCCTCACCTTCGAGGACTTCGGTCGTCGCCGCCCCAGGTCCATTCCCCACCTCAAGGACATGATCACGTCCTGGGCGGATGAAGAGGACAAGGCCAACGCCAAGTACGACGCCATCCGCGGCAAGTCCAAGCAGAACCAGGGCGGCGGCAGCGGCAGCAATGCAAACCAAGGCGGCCGCAACAACAACAACAACAACTACTACTCGGGTCCCAACCGCAAGCGCAATCCAGACAACACCGTTGCGGCTATCCAGCGCCCTCCGAAAGGGAACTCGAAGAAGAATTCTGGCGGGTTCAAGGACCTGCTGAAGGAGAAGTGCCCGTGGCATCCAAACGGCAACCACACTACAGAGCAGTGCTACCAGCTCAGGCATGCACTCAAGGATACGCCGGAGCCACCGCACCCTCACGACCAAAAGGGCAAGAAGAAGGATGGCGACGACAACGATTTCCAAGAACCCGAGAAGACCGTCAACGTCCTCTTCGGCGGACCGCCCGCCACGGCGGGAGCGAAGGCTACCCGTCGTGAAGTGATGTCCATTGAACCGGCGGTCCCGACCCCTCTCGGGTGGTCGGAGGGTACCCATCACCTTCTCCCGCGCGGACCAATGGACCAACTTCTCCGAACCGGGACGGTTCCCCCTCGTCCCGAAGCCAACGGTGGCGGGTTCCAAGCTCAACAAGGTGCTCATCGACGGCGGAAGCGGGCTCAACGTCCTCTTCACCAAGACCTTGAAGAAGATGAACCTCGACGTCACCCCCATGCTCACCAAGAGCAGACGCCCTTCTACGGCATCGTCCCGTGCAACGCGGCTATCCCACCGGGCTCGGTGGTACGCCGCTACCTTCGGGCGTCTCGGGATAACTACCGCACCGAGTACATCAAGTTCGAGGTTGCGGATTTCGAGACTTCCTACCATGCCATCCTCGGCGGACCGGCCATCGCCAAGTTCATGGCGGTGCCCCACTACACCTACTTGGTACTCAAAATGCCAAGTCTAGGCCGGTGTACTCTCCCTCCAAGGGGACTTGAAGATCTCCCACGACCGCGATACGAAGCCGTGGTGATCGCCTCCACGAACCAAGTACCCAATGCAATGATGGAGGTCTACGCCGCGTCGAAGAAGCTCGCCACGAGCGAACTCGACATCCCGCAGAAGTCCGACGGCACCAACAAGCCTCGGCCGCCCGAGGAGGTACTCGTCGGGAAGGTCGACCTTGGAACGAGCGACCCCAAGCAAGACCACCACCATCGGGGCCGGCCTCGACCCCAAATAGGAAGACGCGCTCATCAGCTTCCTTCGGGCTAACCGCGACATCTTCGCGTGGAAGCCAGCGGACATGCCAGGAGTGCCCAGGGAGCTGATTGAGCACTGCCTCAACGTTGATCCAAAGGCCACCCCCAAGCGACAACACCTCCGACGCTTTGCCGACGACAGACGGGACGCCATCAAGAAGGAGCTCGCCAAGCTCCTAGCGGCCGGCTTCATCCGAGAAGTCTTCCATCCTGAGTGGCTCGCCAACCCCGTCCTCGTCCGCAAGAAGAACTCGAACGAGTGGAGGATGTGCGTCGACTACACCGACCTCAATAAGCACTGCCCCAAGGACCCCTTCGGGTTGCCGCGGATTGACCAAGTCATCGACTCCACGGCGGGCCGCGACTCGCTCTGCTTCCTCGACCGCTACTCCGGTACCACCGGATCGCAATCAAGGAAGAAGACCAAGAGAAGACCGCGTTCATCACCCCGTTTGGCGCGTCTCGCTACACGACCATGTCATTCGGGTTGAAGAACGCCGGCGCTACCTATCAACGGGCCATCCAGGCTCGCTTCAAGCGGCAACTCAACAAGAACGTCGAGGCCTACGTGGATGACGTGGTTGTCAAAACCGGGGACTCCGGTACCCTCATCGACGACCTTGAAGAGACCTTCGCATCGCTACGCGAGTACCGCCGGAAGCTCAACCCGAACAAGTGCGTCTTCGGCGTCCCTTCGGGCAAACTACTTGGCTTCATCATCGGCCCGCCGCGGCATCGAAGCCAACCCCCGAGAAGATCTCCGCCATCACCAAGCATGAAAGCTCCCACGAGCATCAAGGACGTCCAGAAGCTGACGGGGTGCATGGCGGCGTTGAACAGATTCATCTCGAGGCTAGGAGAACGGGGCCTCCCCTTCTTCACACTACTCAAGCACCACGAGAAGTTCGTGTGGACTACAGAGGCGGATCAAGCCCTTGCCCAGCTCAAGGACTTCCTGTCGAAACCGCCAATCCTCACGGCTCCTCACAAAGGCGAGCGCTCATCGCTCTACCTAGCCGCGACTACCCACGTGGTCGGTGCGCCATCGTTGTCGAGCGGCGGGGAAGACGGCCACGCCTACCCGGTCCGGCGGCCGCCCTACTTCGTCGGCGAGGTTCTATCGAGTCTAAGGCTCGCTACCGGCCCGTGCGAGAAGCTCCCCGTACGCTCTACTCATCACCTCGCGGAAGCTACGACACTACTTCCGGGAGTACTCGGTCTCCGTCGTCACCGACTACCCGCTCGGCGACATCCCGAGGAACCAAGACGCCACCGAAGAATCTCCAAGTGGGTCGTCGAGCTCGGCGCCCTCACCATCGACTTCAAGCCACGCACGGCCATCAAGTCACAAGCACTAGTCGACTTCATGGCGAGTGGCGGGAGAACCGGCTACCTACTCCAACCGTGCGACCGAGCATTGGGTGATGTACTTTGATGGCTCACT
Source organism: Cenchrus americanus (assembly GCA_947561735.1). NCBI lineage: Eukaryota > Viridiplantae > Streptophyta > Magnoliopsida > Poales > Poaceae > Cenchrus > Cenchrus americanus. The sequence continues at coordinate 74,229,287 of OX387240.1, forward strand.
CAACCTCGAGGGCGCAGCGCGGGGGTACTCCCCGATCTCTCCAACGGGCTAACAACTCAAGTACGTCCCGCGATCTTCCGGAAGGTCTCAAACAACGAAGCCGAGTACGAAGCTCTCCTACACGGGCTCCGCCTCGCGGCTTCACTTGGCATCAAGCGGCTACTAGTCTACGGCGACTCCGCAGTGGTCATCAACCAAGTCAACAAGTCCTGGGACCGCAACAAGGAGAACATGGACGCCTACTGCCTAGAAGTCCACAAGCTCGAGAACAAATTCTATGGTCTCGAGTTCCATCACATCGTCCGCGACAACAACGTCGCAGCGGACGTCCTCTCGAAGCTCGGATCTACCCGCGCCCAAGTACCCGCGGGCGTCTTCGTCCATGAGCATCACGCGCCATCCATCCCGGAGCCGGCGCCACCGACCACTGCACCAGCCCATCCACCAGCTGGGCAGGAGGTCATGATGATCGACGTGGACTGGAGGCAACCCTTCATCGACTACCTCAGCGAGCAGAAGGTCCCCTCCGACAAGAATGCAGCCGAACAACTCGTCCGCCGCGCCAAGTCTTACGTCCTCGTCGGAGACAAGCTTTACAAGCGGGGCGCATCCTCTGGAGTACTCATGAAGTGCGTCCCTCGTGAAGAAGGCAAGGACATCTTGGAGGAAATCCACAAGGGCATCTGCGGCAACCACGCGTCTTCACGCATGCTGGTCAGCAAAACCTTCCGGCGAGCCTTCTACTGGCCCACAGCCCTGGGCGATGCCGAAGAACTCGTCGAAGGTGCCAAGGATGTCGGTTCTTCGCCAAGCGAGAACACGTCCCGGCCTACAAGCTAGTCACCATACCGCCAACCCGGCCCTTTGCCCGCCGGGGGCTCGACATGATTGGGCCACCGCCAACCGCGCCAAGAGGATTCAACGAGTACCGGTGGCTATCGACAAGTTCACCAAGTGGATCGAGGTCAAGCCGGTCACATGCCCCAAGGCCGACAGAGTACTCGACTTCCCCGGATGAACTCGTACACCGCTATGGGCTACCCCACCGCATCATCACGGACACCGGGGTCCAACTTCAACAACCACCGGTTCCGGGAGTACCGCGAGAACGGCGGAATCGACGTCGGATACGTCTCGCTCGCCCATCCACGGGCCAACGGACAAGTCGAGCGCGCCAATGGGATGGTGCTCGACGCCCTCAAGAAGCGGCTACACAACGCCGCTAACTCAAAAGGGGGCAAGTGGATCAAGGAACTACCCAACGCACTCGGGGGCCGCGGACTCAACCATCCAAGCCAACGGGGCAATCCCCCTACTTCTCGGTCTACGGCTCGAAGCCATCCTCCCTGCCCACGTCATATGGAACTCGCCAGCAGTGGAGCACTACGACGAAGGCGTCTCGGAAGACGACGGACGAGTTGATATCGACAGCCTCGAAGAAGCTCGCTGCGCCGCCCTCGTCCAATCAGCAAGGTACCTGGAGGGTATCCGACGCTACCACGATCGCAACATCAAGGAACGCTCCTTCAACGTTGGAGATCTTGTCCTCCGCCGTATCCAGAACACGGAAGGACTCCACAAGCTCAGCTCCCCCTGGGAAGGCCCCTTCACCGTGGCTAAGGTGACCGGGCCAGGCTCCTACCGCCTCCAAACACTTGAAGGCGAAGAAGTCAACAACTCGTGGAACGTCGACCAACTCGTCGATTCTACGCCTAGTCTACACGACTACTCCGGGGTTCAAGTCTACACGACTACATCAACACCCCTTGCCGCAAGCGACCCTCCGGGTCCTGGCTCCAAGTCTCCGGACTACTCTCCTCCAGGTCCAGCCCGTGCGGCTACCTACGGACCCTGGGCTGCGACGAGCGTCAAGGACTCTAGCAGCGGTCTACCAAGAGACCACGCTCCAAGGTCCAGCCTGCTCGGCTACCTACGGATCTGCGATCCAGCCTACACGGCTACCTACGGATCACTCGCTGCAAGCGGCTACCCGCTCCAGCGCCACTTAGCTGTAAGCGGCCTCCGGGTCCAAGTGACTACTTTTAACTACGGCCCTGGCCACCCAGGTGTACTTCTTCAGTAATAAAGCTTGATTGTTCGTCAACTTGTTTACTGATCTGCCCCCTACAACGGGACTACTAAGCCGAGTACCACTACTCGCACCTACTCCACGATGGGCGCTCCGCACTCTGAGATCGCGGTTACGAGTACTCATTGATGGAAAATCTCATTTCATTGATACATGAATGGTTCATTACAACTGTTTCCTGTACAACTATGGCTACTAGCTACCTATGCAGGACTACTGGAGGTTCAGCTTTTCGGCTACCTGCTCCGCGATGGGAGCCATCTCGCTCCGGCCAGCTCTCGCGTCATCGCTCATCCGAGCGCTTGGCGGCTACCCCCGCCGCCGACCACCTCCACCGGGGCCTTCGGGAAGTACGACTTCATGAAGGCCAGGACTTGCTTCGGGATCGACTTGGCCATGTGCTTGACATAGGCGGCCAGCCGGCTTGGCGCCTCTCGAAGTCGATCCGCCGCAGGGGCGATCTTGGGGCCGCCCGGGTGCGGCACCAGAAGCCTCGCGATCGGGAGAGCGACCTCTTCAAGGTCCTTCAACCGGCCGGAGCGCCTCGCAATCTTCATTCAACTTCCGCAAAGATTTGTAGCAGGTGACGAGATCTCGGTCGGAGGCAATCCGCAGCTCCATGTGCTTCTCGCACTCGAAGGCGAGCTCCTTGTAGTCGAGCTCAAGTACACGGCGGGCCTCCTCGCTCCCGTAGAAGAGGTTCTTCATGCCGACCTCCGAGGCCTTCGGTGCTCCACCCGGCCCTCGAGTTCTGCAAACACAAGCAACGGGTCAGAGCCTTGACGACTTCCAACAAGTACCCGACAAGTCAAGAGACATACCTTTATTCTTGTTGCGGAGACCTTTGTTCTTCCGCACCAACTCGTCGCCCTTCGCCTGCAACTCAATCACGTCGTTGTGGTACTTGGCGAAGGCGGCATCGAGTTTCGATCGCATGGCGCTCGCGTGCTTCCGCGACTTCATGAGCTGCTCCTCCGGGGCCTCTGCTCGGAGCACGGTGTCGCCGTAACCCCGCAGCCAGATTCGACTTCTCGCGGGATCGCTCCGCGACGTCCCGCACAAGACAAGCTCAAGTCCAGCGCAGTACTCAACGCAAAGGATTGACTACTCGGGAGGCTACGGCTACGTACCTTCATCCACCGTTCGGCTCACCGCATCGCCTCCGGTGCCTGCGCCGGCATCGCCGGCTCGACGAGGTCGTCGGCCAGAAGTTCAATCCCGCCGCGGCTACCCGACGTAGCCTCTGTCATCGGCGCCGAGCGGATAGGCTCCGCGTCTTGGATCTCGGGGGATCGGATAGCCACCTCCAGGGCAACCCCTGGCGACGTGGTAGCCGCTTCTCCCCCGGCGGACTTCTCGACGACTTCCCCCACGGGCTCGGGGGCTCCTTCCGCAGCCTCCGGGGCCTTGGGCGTCAACTCCTGCACGGGCACCCCTGCAGGGATGTCATCTCCTTCAGCGCCTGCCAACACATGACACGCGCATCAGTGCCTACGACTACTCATCTTGGAGTCCTACGGTTTCAAGACGAGAACTCACCTTCGACTACGACCGCCTGCGCGGCCGGCGCTTCGGTAGCCGGGGGCTCGGTCGCGGCTTGGGCTTCGGGAGCGGCCTCCTCGATCGGCGGCGCAGTTTCCTCCGCCTCGCTCGTCGAGGGCTCTTCCCCGTCCCGGCCTCGGATCCGTGGATTTTCTCGCGAAGTATCCACGAGAGGGTCGTCGGACAAATCGACTACCGCAACGAGTACGCTCATGAGGACGTGGTACTTACAAGTTCGACCGGACGATAGTCACGGCCGGAGCACCGAGGATGCGGCAATGTCAACCGCCCACCCTCGGCGGGCGTCTCTTCTTCCGCCTCTTCGGCTACGCCTCCTCCACGGTGGCGGCGGCGGCGCGCGGACGTCTCCTCGCGTCCCTCGCGGCTTCCATCTCTCCAACGGCGGCGGCCGCGGGTACTCGCTCTCCTCCGGAGCGGGGGCCGGCGCTCCGGGCCGCGCCGAAGTTCTTCGACAGTGGGGGCTGGACTTCGGCTTCCAGCCGGTTCCCCCACCGTGGGCCACACGCCCTCGTCGCCCTCCTCGACGGGCTCCGCTGGCGGCACCTCCTGCACACAAAGGGCGATTACTCGTCAGCAATGTACTCGACTACCGGGTACTCGACTACTCTGCTCAAGATGACTTACCTCCGGAGGCGTGGTCTCTGAGACCTTCATCTTCTTCGCCACCCGCTTCTTGGTGGGGTTGCGCGGCTTCCTCGGCGGCGCGGCAAGGCTAGCCTCCAGGCTAGCCGGAGGATCCTGAACAAGTGGCACATGAGGCAAGCCCGGACGGCTAAACCTCGACCGCAGCTGGAAGCGGTCCTGAAGAGTCTCTTCGTCTTCATCGTCGTCATCGGAGGTATCCTCCACGATGACGGTGTTGTCGCCTTCTCCAACTTCGCGGCGCTCCTTCACCTTCCCCACCGCCGGGATCGCGATCCCGCTCGGTGGCGGCTGCGGCTCGGAGACGAACCGCTTCACATCATCCTGCGCAAAGACACGAGGCGTCAGAAACTTCACTACGGGTACTCACTACTCGACGAGGGGGTACGACTACTCACCTCGTTGGGCGGGCGCGCGGCGGAGTACTCCTCGACCGGACACGCCGTGTACGGCGGCATGTCCTTGAAGATCCTCGACAACCTCTCGACGATGTCGTTGTCGTCCAGCTCGCCCCCCGGCATCCGCGACGTGTCGTTGTCGCCGGTGTACTCGAAGCCCATCGTATCCCGCGCCATCAGCGGCTGGATCCTGCGCTTCATGAAACTAAAGGCCACGTGCTCGGCCCTCAGTCCCGCATCCCTGAGAGTCTTGATGCGCGCTAGCAACTCGGGGAGCTGGATCCCCTCTTGCATGGTGGGCTCCGTGTTCCACCACTCTTGGTGCCTGGGCCGCCGTCCGCTCGGCTTCGGTAGCTCAGGATGGTGGTTCGTGATGTAGAACCATCTCGTCTTCCAGTCGGTGTTGGAGTCCACGAGCTTGTACGCCGAGTGCATCGCTCCGCGGCGTCCTCCCTCAACTGGATTCCGGCCCCTCCGACTACTCTAGGGTTGGAAGCGCTGGGCTGCGGCTTGACACGGAAGAATTTCCGGAAGAGCACCCAGTGCGGCTTGATTCCCAAGAAGGCTTCGCAGAAGTGTACGAAGACAGATGTATGGAAGATTCCGTTGGGGTTCAGATTGAGGTACTCGATGCCGTAGTACCTGAGCAGCCCCTTGAAGAAGTCGCTTGCTGGGAGCGCAAGCCCGCGCTCCACGAAGCGAGAGAACATTGGGATCTCGTCTTCGGCCTTCTCCATTGGATAGGGATCTCCTGCGGAAGATCTCCACATGTCGATCTCCTTCTCCCTGATGAACCCGCTGTTCAACAGGGTCAGCGCAGTCCTCCGTCTTGACCTTCAATTTCTTCCACTCGCGGCTTGGATCGGCGCGCGGTGGAGACGAGGCGGCGCCGCACCGGTGGCGGCCGCGGCGGCCTCTGCACGGCCCCTCTTCTTCCCGCCGGTCTTCGACGTCTTCGACGGCGACGGCTTCATTCTCCAAGTACAAGGAGTTTTCACTCGCATCCGCTCGGGGGCTACCCTAGAGGCTTCGGGTGGCGATGCACTCGGATCTACTACGGCGGCAGCAGGCGCTGGAGTGGATCTACTTCAAGATTCAAATGGCAATGACTGCGGCTCACTTGGGTGAAAACCCTAAGGGTTTTGGCTCTTATTTATAAGCCAAATCGCCTCCGTAACGGGCGGCTGGATAAGTCCCCGCGCGGCTGACTCATCGGCTGCGCGTGACTCTTCGTATTCTACTAGTCGACGCGCCTCACCTCGGGGGCTCGGCTACTTCTACTCGACTACCTGGGACGCGGCTAGTCTCAAGAGCATCTCAGGACACATTCTCCAAGAAGACCCTTCAATTCGAGAGGAAGTACTCGACTCAAGGCTCGGGGGCTCCGTGCCACGTGTCCTTCGGTTTTTTCTCTCCGGATTTTTCGGGATTATCTTGCCAAGATTCCAGGTGGACCCTGAGCCAGAGCCCGCGGCTCGAGGCTCGGGGGCTACTTCATGTGGAGTGCGGTTCTGCAAGTCGCACCTCCATGGCGGCTCCGGCTTCAAGACAAGACTGGCATTTCTTGAAGACCTTCGAAGGCGATTTCAAGGACGCTTGGGACTACTCGAGAAGACTTCAAGATTGCTCAAACATCGACCGGAGTACATTCCGGCCCTCGGGATGCTTCGACTACTCTTGAGGACTTTTGACTTGTAGCGCTCGGGGACGCTTGAGGACTACTCGTTAAGGCCGTCAAGACTACTTGAAGCTATCCTTCTCGACTACAAAGTACTCGGGGGCTTGTCGTATGGACCTCCCCGGGCCCACTACCTCGGTGGGTACCGGGACCGACTACTCGGTGGGCCCACGGGACTACCGGCTTGCGCTACACGGCATCCGAAGGCATGGAGCACAAGGACTACACGGAGTAGTACTCGGTTAGGAAGCCGTGCATGTTCCGCACCGTACGAGAGGACTCCTAGACGTACTCGACTAGTACTCTCTTCCTACTCCGACTTGTAACCCCGCCTCCCGGACTATATAAGGCGAGGCGGGGACCGATCTCCCTCATCCAATCTCATCTCATACAACCCACGGCGCACTACCGCACCATCGTGTAATTGTGCCCTATCAATCCCGTAGCTACGCGGCATACGGGACGTAGGGTATTACGCACCTCGCGGCCCGAACCTGTCTAAATTGTGTGCCACGTGTCTCTTCCTTCGAGTTACCGATCTCGGCGAGTCACATTCATCTACTTCGGGTACTCCCCGTAGTAGGTTGCCGGTCTAAAACACCGACACTTGGGTTCACCACTCGAGGGAAGAAGGGTCCCTTGACTACGACGGGAGACTTGTCCGCTTGCAAGTCATAAACGAACTTTGATACAACTATTAACCGTCAACAGATGTATAGAGAATGCAGAATCATGTGCTTCTTTCAGTATGGTCTCACGAAGATGTTTGATTTCAGGCACACAAATCCTGTTCTTAAACCAGATAGTTCCTTGTTCATCTTCTCTGAATTCCGGAACCTTGCCTAGTTCAATCAACTTCTTATATTCCTTAATCTTTTCATCATTCACTTGCCGGTTCCTAATTTCTTGTTCGAGGGTTGACTCAATTTCCAAAGTCATGGTTTTACTTTGTGCAGCTATCCCCAAATTAAGTTGTGCCATTTCCCAACACAGTTCCTGAGGCATCAAACGAGTTACTAACATATTTGCCTGACTTTTATGACTCAGAGCATCTGCTACAACACTTGCTTTTCCAGGGTGATATTGAATATCCAAGTCATAATCCTTGACTAACTCTAACCATCTGCGCTGTCTGAGATTGAGATCCCTTTGAGTGAAGATATACTTCAAGCTTTTGTGATATGTGAATATCTGACACTTATTACCAATCAAATAATGTCTCCAAATTTTCAGCGCGTGCACAATGGCTGCTAACTCTAAATCATGAGTAGGATAGTTTTGTTCATGTTTCCTTAACTGCCTAGAAGCATAAGCTACCACTTTTCCTTCTTGCATCAAGACACAACCAAGGCCTTGTCGTGATGCATTGCAGGACACATCAAACCCTTTGTGAATATCCGACATTATCAGCACTGGGGCTGTAGTCAGCTTCTTCTTCAATTCCTCAAAGCAAGCTTGACATTTGCCATCCCATTTGAACTCTTTTCCTTTTTCCAACAAAGATGTGAGAGGTTTCACAATCTTCGAGAACCCCTCAATAAACCGATGGTAATAACCCTCCAAACCAAGGAAACTCCTGATCTCTGGTACATTCCTAGGTGGATTCCAGTTTAACACATCCTGAACCTTACTTGGATCCACAATAATTCCTCCGTCAGTGATGATGTGCCCAAGGAAAGAGGCTTCTTTCAACCAAAAATCGTACTTACTGAACTTGGCATATAACTGATGTTCTCGAAGCTTCTACAATACCAACCTCAAGTGTTCCTCATGCTCTTCCTCATTCCGAGAAAACACCAAGATGTCATCGATGAATACCACCACAAACTTATCAAGGTACTCCATGAAAACCTTATTCATTAGGTACAAGAAGTAGGCGGGAGCATTGGTCAATCCAAAGGACATCACTGTGAACTCGTACAGACCATATCTAGATGTGAAAGCTGTCTTGGAAATGTCCTCCAGTCGAATCTTCAACTGATGATAACCAGATCGTAGATCTATGTTAGAGAAAACTTTCACTCCTCTCATCTGATCAAACAAATCCTCGATCCGGGGTAAAGGATATTTATTTTTGATCGTGACATCATTGAGAGATCGATAATCTACACACATCCTCCTAGATCCATCCTTTTTATGTACGAAGAGTGTGGGGGCTCCCCATGATGATGAACTAGGACGGATAAACCCTTTACTTAACAACTCTTCTATTTGTTTCTTTAGTTCGTCCGGATCCTTAACATCCATTCTATACGGTCTCTTAGATATTTGAGCGGTGCTAGGTAAGAGTTCGATACTGAATTCAATATCACGGTCAAGTGGCATACCTGGTAAGTCATCGGGAAACACATCTGGGTACTCATTCACCAGTTTGATATCTTCCAGAACTTTCCCTTTCATTGAATTCACCATCTCCTTTCCAGTAGGTGACGGGGTGGCAACATACTCTATTCTGTCGCCTTGCAGGCTAGTTAAGTGAACTGACTTCTCTCGTCACTGTATGACCCCATCATACTTTCTTAACCAATCCATCCCTATGATCACATATATGCCCCACGATTTTAAGATCACTAGATTGGATGGAAAGTCTACCCCCATGATTTTAAGATTTACTTGTGGTCATAAATGACTGGCTTTCATATCACCGCCCAGGGAACTAACAAGCAATGGTTTCTTCATTGGACTCACAAGTATGTTATGCTTTGATACGAACTGATCAGTTATAAATGAATGCGAAGCTCCTGAGTCAAATAGTACTATGGCAGGTACAAAGTTGATAGGGAACGTACCCAACACAACTTCAGAAGCGTCCTAAGCTTGCTCCATAGTCATATTGTTCACCTTGCCACGCACATAGTTCTGCTGAGCTTTGTTGCCTGGAGTGTTTGAATTCCCAGGGTGATCTTGAGACGACGGCTGCCCAGTCTTCTGACCATTGCCCCTCTGGGGAGTCTGCATCCCACGCTTAGGATAGTTGTTAGCATAGTGTCCCAATTCTCCGCACTTGAAACACCCATTAGGCTGAACTGGAGTTGTGTTCCTCACAGGTGCGCCTGAAGTATGAACTGGGCGGTGTCGGTGTTTTAGACTGGCAACCTACTAAGGGGAGTACCCGAAGTAGATGAATGTGGCCTCGCCGAGATCGGTAACTCGAAGGAAGAGACACGTGGCACACAATTTAGACAGGTTCGGGCCGCGAGATGCGTAACACCCTACGTCCTGTATGCTGCGTAGCTCTGAATTGATTGGGTACGATTACAAGATGGTGTAATTGTACGCCGTGAGATGAGATTCGATGCTAGAGAAGGGTCCCTGCCTCGCCTTACATAGTCCGGGAGGCAGGGTTACAAGTCGGAGCAGGGAGAGAGTACTAGTCGAGTACATCTAGGAGTCTTCTATACAGCGTGGGACATGTACAGCTTCCTATCCGAGTACTTCTCCTCCGTAGTCCTTGTGCTCCACGCCATCAGGTGCCGTGTAGCTCAAGCCGGGTAGTCCCAGGGGCCCACCGAGTAGTCGGTCCTGGTACCCACCGAGGTAGTGGGCCCAGGGAGGTCCATACGACAAGCCCCCGAGTACTTTGTAGTCGAGAAGGATAGCTTCAAGTAATCTTGACGGCCTTAACGAGTAGTACTCAAGCGTCCCTGAGTACTACAAGTCAAAAGTTCTCAAGAGTAGTCGAAGCATCCCGAGGCTGGAATGTACTCCAGCTGATGTCTGAGCAATCTTGAAGTCTTCTCGAGTAGTCCCAAGCGTCCTCGAGTGTTGCCCTCGAAGGTCTTCAAAAATGCCCGCGTTGTCTTGAAGCCGAAGCTGATATGGAAGTGCGATTGCAAAATCGCACTCCATATGGAGTAGCCCCCGAGCCTTAGGTTGAGTCATAGGCTCTGTCTGAGAGTCCATCTGAAGTCTTGGCAAGAATATCCCGAAAAATCCGGAGAGAGAAAAAAACCGAAGGACACGTGGCACGAAGCCCCTGAGCCTTGAGTCGAGTACTTCCTCTCGAATTGAAGGGTCATCTTGTAGAATGTGTCCTGAGATGCTCCTGAGTCTTGTCGCTTCCCAGGAAGTAGCCGAGTAGAAGTAGCCGAGCCCCCGAGGTGAGGCGCGTCGACTAGTAGAATACGAAGGGTCACGCGCGGCCGCTGATTCAGCCGAGCGCGGACTTATCCATCCGGCTGTTGGAGGGCCGTTTTGACTTATAAATAGAAGCCAAAACCCTTAGGGGTTTTCACCCATCGTTGCTGTAGCCATTTTGAATAGATCTTGGCCATAATCACCTCCAGCGCACGCCGCCGCCGCTGTAGATCTAAGCGCGCCGCCACCTAGAGCTGCTAGAGTAGCCCCCGAGCGAATGCGTGTGAAGATGCCGTGCACTTGGAGAATGAAGCCGTCGCCGTCCAAGACTGCGAAGACCGCCGGGAAGAAGAGGGGCCGTGACGAGGCCGCCAGGTCTGCCGCAAAGGCAGCACCGCCGATGTCTCCACTGCGGCCAGATCCGAGCCGCAAGTGGAAAAAGTCGAAGACAAAGACCGAAGATTTGCTGGCCCTCCTCAACAGCGGTTTCATCCGTGAGAAGGAGATGGACATGTGGAGGGCCGCCGCCGGGGATTCGTACCCCATGGAGAAAAGCGAAGACGAGATCCCGATGTTCGCACGCTTCGCGGAGCGCGGACTCGCGCTTCCGGCTAGCGACTTCTTCAAAGGCCTCCTGGGGTACTACGGCGTCGAGTACATCAACCTCAACACCAATGGTATTTTCCATACCACTGTCTTCGTCCACTTCTGTGAAGCGTTCCTGGGGATCAAGCCCCACTGGATCTTGTTCCGGAAGTTCTTTCGGGTGAAGCCGCAACCGAGCGCCAGCAGCCCGCGAGTAGTCGGTGGAGCAGGAATCCAGATGCGGGAGGACGCCGCCGAGCAGTACCTCTCGTACAAGCTCATCGACTCCAACCAAGACTGGAAGGCGAGGTGGTTTTACGTCACGAACCACCACCCAGGGTTGCCGAAGCCGAGCGGGAAGCAGCCGAAGCATCGCCCGTGGTGGAACACGGAGCCGACGATGCAGGAGGGGATCCAGCTCCCCGAGTTGTTGGCGCGCATAAAGGTGCTGAGAGAAGCCGGGCTGAGGGTCGAGCACGTGGCCTTCAGTTTTATGAAGCGCAGGGTGCAGCCACTGATGGCTCGCGACACCCTGGGCTTTGAGTAAACCGGCGACGACGACACGTCGCGGATGCCTGGAGGCGAAGTCGACGACGACGACATTGTCGATAGGCTGACACACATCTTCAAGGACATGCCACCGTACACGGCGTGCCCTGTCCCAGAGTACTCCACCGCGCGCCCGCCAAAGGAGGTAAGTAGCCGTACCCCCCAGTCGAGTACCCATTCCTTCTGAGTAGTCGCGCTGATGAGTTGTGTCTTGCAGGACGACTTGAAGAAGTTCGTCTCCGAGCCGCCGCCGCCCCCTCAGGTAGTTGAGATCCCGGAGGAGGGAAAAACCAAGGCCAAGGAGCGGCGAGAGGTCGGCGAAGGAGACGACACCGTCATCGTGGAGGACATGTCCGACGAGGACGACGACGAGGAGACGCTGCAGGACCGCTTCCAGCTGCGGTCGAGGTTCAGCCGTCCCGGCCTACCTCACGTGCCCCTCGTACAAGATCCACCGGCTAGACTGGAGGCTAGTCTAGCTGCGCCGTCACAGAAGCCGCGCAACCCCGCCCGCAAGCGGGTGATGAAGAAGTTGAAGGTCTCTAAGACCACGCCTCAAGAGGTGAGACGTCTTGACTATTGTAGTCGAGTACTCTCTCGAGTTCACTTGCTGATGACTGAGCTTCCTTGCTTGCAGGAGGTGCCGCCGACGGAGCCCGCTGATCAGGGCGACGAAGGCGAGTGGGATACGGTGGGGGAACCTGCTGGGAGTCGTAGCCCAGCCCCCACTGTTGAAGAGCTCCTGGCGCAGATGGAGCGCCAGCCCCCTGCTCCTCAAGGGAGTATGGAGCCCGCAGCCGTCGTCGCAAAAAAAGTTGTAGATCTCAAGAAGTTATGAAACTTTGTATTTGACAACTTTTTCATTTGAAGCCGTTTACAATAATTAGCTAATTAAATACACTTTAATCATTTTTTTTAAAAAAATCAAGAGTCGGGTTATGGGTTCACGACAAAATTGAACTCCACCGGCCCATTAACCCACTTAGCCTATTTAAGACCCACCCTCCCATTCGCAACCCTAGGTCGCGCCCCCTCCCTCACCGCGCAGCCACCCCCCTCACCCGCGCTGCAGCCATCCCCTCCCTCCTCTCCCTCAGATCTGGCGGCGCGTGGAGCGGCAGGCGGTCCCTTCTCTGCCTCCCCCCTCAGCTCGCCCCTCACCGAAGGTGAGGAACAGCGGTGGGGCGAGGTGAGGCGGCAGCGCATAGAGGTCCCCCGAGCCCGCCATCCCCTCCAGCGAGAACAAGGCGCGGGCGAGCTACGTGCCCCGTCGGCCTCCACTTCCTCCCCTCTAGCGCGGGCACTAGATCTGCGGTGACCTCTTCTGCCAGATGCCCTCATGGTGGTGTGCGGGGAGGGGGTGGCGGCCTCCTCTTCCTCCACTCTGACGAGGTGCGGCGGCGGATCCGGTGCGTGGAGCAAGCCGTGAGCCGGTTCGACAGCCTCTTCATCCACAACGAGATCTATGGTGCCACGATCTGCAACGACCTCTTCTTCCCGGCGGCGGATCTGGCGTGTGGAGCAAGGCGCGATCATCGAGGACCCATCGGTGACCTCTTCATCCATGGCGTGATCCAAGGCGAGATCCCCATCGGCCTCCTCTTCATCCCCTCCGGTGTGGCGGCAACACATATGCGACGGCGAGCACCACATCTGCGACGGCGAGCTCCTCATGCTAGCGGCCTCGTGGTGGCGTGCGGCGGAACCACGATGGCATGTCGGTGGGGCCACAGTACCCAGCATGTGGGCCTTCTTTTCTTTTTTATTTGTTTACAATAAGTTTGTCGTGAGCTAAATAGGACACACGGTAGATTTGTGCCGCGGGCATGAGGGAAGGCTCACGGCAAACGGCTGTTTGCCGTCAGAACTGTGTCATGAGCCCTTTGCCGGCGACAACTCACGACAAAGTCGTTGCCGTGAGTAGACCGCTTTTTGCCGCGAGGAACCGGCTCACGACAAAGAGGCCGAATCCGGTAGTGTATACTTACACTTTTGTTCTCGCTTTATTTATGCAGGGTGTAACTTTGAAGTACTAACTCTCATTTAATGTATGTATATGAATGTATATGGGCAATTTAAGAGATGAATACATTAGATGTACAATGTACTAATTAATAGACACATCTGTAGGTCCAAGTAATCTATAACGACTATATAGGTGAGACCCACTACAAGTCATTTCTCTCAACATGCAAGCATTCCACGTCATCATCCACAATACGCCATGTCATCATCCACTATACGCCTTGTCATCATCCACCAAACCATTTATTTATGTCTTAAAGCAATTTTCCGTGACTAATAGCATGTATTTGTGAGTAGCACACCACAAAATTCTCACAGTTGAAATACATGTAGGATCAATCATTTAAGAATGGTTTCACTCTCAACAAAATAACATACTTTCATATATAATGTTGTTTACAAATGAATGTTGCCATGTAAGGAGCACTCCGCTACCCATTTCTCTCAACATGCAAGCAATCCACATCAGTGTCATGTCACCATTCATCAGGGCTATCTATTTATTTCGTATGTTGTTATGTGACTAATAACATTCGTGGATAGACTATCTATTTATTTCTCATGCCAACTTTTTGTGACTAATAACATGCATGCATACAATTTATAACGCTTGTGAGTACCATGTTATAAAATTCCCACAATAGAATACATGAAGGATCAATAATTTGAGAGCATTTCTCTATCAATAATGTCGTTTGAAAAAAATGTTGGCTTACAATCATCTTAATTTTGAACTTTCAAAATTCATCTTCAAATTTATTCTTAAAAATAATTCTCGCAGCAAGGTGCGAGTTATTACTATTAAACATAACTTATCCGCATGTCATACTATGGTCCAAAAATTATCTCAAATCCCGCACCAAGTAAAACAAAGAAAAGACGTACACAGATAAAGGCCCAAGGGCCTAAGGCATCACGTACCTTTCCATGATGATGACTTGGAGCTTCCCATGTCCAACTATAAATCAGTGTACAACGGCCATGTGCGAACATCGACTTTTGCTAAAGAAAAGGATTAGACAAAGGCCATGCAACAAGGCAATAATGCAAGAATCTTTTTTTTTTTTGCGAAAGCAGGGAATCTAGTTAATTAGTATATAGCTAGTATGTGAACGACATCTCTCAAAAGCAAAAGCGAAAACGTGTGGAAATAAAGTGGCAAAGCCAAACAGTTAATTAGTGGTGGGTCTATCGGGATGGGAGTGCTTTTCATACGTGTCGTCGATCATCTACTGCTGGTAATCGCGCTGCTAGCGCGGACATCCCATAGGACTTAACTCTGTTTGCAATATCAGAACAAAGCATCTGCAAAAAATCTATAGGTGAAATATTAGTTGAAAAATATGAAAAAAAACTAGAACATTTTTTACGAACATAAACACTATGTTTTAATGCAACATTTACTGTAAAACATACAGAAATACTAGTTGCAACATTGAAGATTAACTAATTAAACATATATATCTCGGGGGGTTCATTTTTTTTAATTCCGGACATCCTGCTCTTAGCATTACCGATGATGTAGTAGTGAACTTGCCATGTTATATGATACTATAAATAAAAATTGTATTCTAGTGGATGGTTTCTTCAAAAATATTTTTTTATCCAATCTCCTATATAATTCCTTCCTTGATTATTGTGTTGAGCTCCATTCTCAATAGCTGCAGCAGGGGTTTCATGGGATAGTTTCTAAGACTATGCGCGGTGTATCACCTAGTCACCTAATAAACTCATGTCCTTGACTTAGAGCTTTCCCAACCCCTTTATAATCAAATTGCACATCATGTGCGCGCATCCACCTTTGCTAAGAAAAAGATAATAAAAAAAAAGACCAAGGCGAGATCGAGAACCTAACATCTCATAAAGCAAAAGAGCGATAGAATATAATGGTTTTGCATGCACATGTACACATGCAGCGGCATCATATATTATATACTCCCTCCTTTTCAAAATACTTGTCGTTCTGACTTTTCTACATACATACCCTTTATTACGCACCTTGATACATATTATGTTCGCATACATAATAAAAGGAATGTATGTAGAAAAGTCAAAACAACGAGTATTATAAAACGGACAGAGTATGTGCTAATGTGCACCAAAGAGCCCTACTCTGTTCGTATCAAGAGACAGCTGTGGTACCCTGTACGTGCTGCCCCTGGGGTCTTTTCCTTGATGATGCATGCACCGCAGCACCTCTAGCTCCTATTCATCAAATGGAAGAAAGAATAAAGAAGGACCAACGCAGCAATAATAAACAATCACATAGAAATGAAAAAGGAACGAAAAGGACCGACAATCATATCATTTAAGTGGAACTTTTCCACCTGGATTTGAAACATCCTAGACACTTATTAGCACTTCTGCTCCTTATAGGAATAAATTATGCTAATTTTTAATGGTAGATGGCATGCCTATGTAATCTACCGCAAAGACTTCTGTGGCAACTTTAACAATCCCAAAATCTCTACTTTCACTCAGGCCAGCAGTCTCACAAGGTACTCTATAAGAATAGGGCACGATTGGTTGTGTTTATAGAGATGATCAGTGCGTGTGAATGTTTAACTCTATACTAAGTTTCATATAAAAGGTGAAGTACGCTACAAATGAGGCAGACGTGGAAGATTTGCCTCAAATTAAAGGTCCCCAAGAATGCATGCGTAAGACACAATATGTTATCTTAGTTTTGTTTTATTGCATTTTGAGCATATTTAAATGCAACCCACTGAGGATCATTAACTCTATTTCTCTCAAAATGTAAAAACCCATTTTATTAATTATACATTATGTCATCATTCACTATTACCATCTATTTATGTCTAGGCTTCCACCTATTTTCTGTGACTAAGAGGGTGATTGGATACCTTTTAGTCCCATGACTAAAACTAGTCAGGCTAAAAGTTGCTAGTCTCACCTATGCTTGGACCCGAATCCTAAAGAGACTAAAAATGTAGTAAATGAGCATTAATTATCTCTCTTCCTCTCTCCCTTTTCTCCCTCTCTCTAGCCAATAGATGGGACATGCTACAAATTTCTATGAGACTAAATGAACAGAGAGAGAGCTAAAACAAAGTTTAGTTGGGTTCCCCTTACTAAAACATTTTAGTCCCAAGACTATTTTAGCCCCTCTTTAGTCAGGGGTGCTTGGAACTTTAGCCTCTCAAATAGACTAATTTTAGTCAAACCAAATTTAGTCCCATGGATCCAAGCACCCCCTAATAACATCCATATACAAGCAGGGAGTATCGCGCTACAAAATTCCCACAATAGAAATACATGGAATATCAATCATTTAGGAGCCATTCTCTCTCAACAAAATGAACATGTTTCATGTATATTTACAAAAGAATATTGTTATGCAATTTCCGTAGTGTGTCTACTTTAGTTGCACCTTAAAATTTTGTTTAAGAAATTCTCATCACTACGGGAAAACCGACGTTTGCTGTGCGTTCCGATCTTTGCCGTGCGCTTTATATCAGGCGCACGGCAAAGGGAACATTTTGCCGTGCGTTTTTGATGGCGCACATCAAACAATCTTTGTCGTGCATTTTATTTTCTGGCACACAGTAAAGAGTGTTTGTCGTGCATTTTATTTTCCTAAAGTGCACGACAAAATGTTTTTTTAAAAAATGATTTTTGTTCTTTTTTTATTTGTCCAAACAAAAACATTATTTTTGTACTCTACATTTCAATTTTATACATGTCTCTATAAATTTACTATTTTTAAGAATTATGTGTCATTTAAAGAATTTTTGTTGTATACGACAAATTTGAACTGCAAGTGCATAAAGTAATGGAGTAAAGTTTATGGAAAATGATATTCATGTAATTGAATCATTTTAAAGACCTTATCCATGAAATTGGATAAAAATTTGAACATTTTGTTCGCGAATCATGAAAATCCACATGCGGTTTGCAATATTTTTAATTGTATAAAATGCAAACAAAGTTTGAAAATCATGAGCTCACGATATCCTATGTTAAGCTTGTGAAAAATCATATATAGTGTTTTGAGCAAGTCGTCATGGATGGTCTTTAGAAACCATCCATAGTAAAGATTCAGAGTGTTGAGAGCCACTTGATTAGGTTTGTAGCCATAGTGAAGTTCAAATTTGAATTTGCATATAAAGTTTTTTATGTAGGCAATATACAACTTATATTGTCTGATCCTAATGTATGGCAATTTTTCGGATCCATTTGATAATTTTAGTACATTAACTTTAATTACGAGGTTGAAATAGATATAAATGGAAAAAGACTTTGTCGTGCGCTGTGTACCTCTGGCGCACGACAAAGAATGTTTGCCGTGCACTAGGGGACCTTGGTGCACGACAAAGATTGTTTGTTGTGCGTCGCGGAACCTTGGCGCATGGCAAACACCAACATCGTGGCACACCTACCCGCTTGCGCCCAACACACACTCCAGCCCACAAAACAAAGGCCCAGCCTGTCGTATGGACCTCCCTGGGCCCACTACCTCGGTGGGTACCAGGACCGACTACTTGGTGGGCCCCTGGGACTACCCGGCTTGCGCTACACGACACCAGAAAGCGTGGAGCACAAGGACTACACAGGAGTAGTACTCGATTAGGGAGCTGTACATGTTCTGCACTGTATAGAGGACTCCTAGACGTACTCGACTAGTACTCTCTCCCTACTCCGACTTGTAACCCTGCCTCCCGGACTATATAAGGCGAGGCAGGGACCAATCTCAGGATCATCTCATCCAATCCCCTACAACTCACGGCGCACTATTGCACCATCTTGTAATTGTGCCCTATCAATCCAGAGCTACGCGCATACGGGACGTAGGGTATTACGCACCTCGCGGCCCGAACCTCGTCTAAATTGTGTGCCACGTGTCTCTTCCTTCGAGTTACCGATCTCGGCGAGTCACATTCATCTACTTCGGGTACTCCCCGTAGTAGGTTGCCGGTCTAAAACACCGACAGCTGGCGCGCCAGGTAGGGGGTCTCGCCCGAGATCACATGGCGAACTCGACGGCTCGTGTCTGCTTCAAGCCAACCGTCGCCTTCAACCGCGGTGACACCTTCGTGTTCGGCGCCTGGGTCTGCACTGCAGATGGCGCGGGCTCCTTCCAGCGCCGCCTCACCATGCAGCCCAACCCGAAGACGGGCCTCGTGACGCTTCCCGAAGTCGTCACAGGCGAACTCGCCGGCAAATTTGGCGAAATTTCGCTCTTCAACCACCACGCTGACTTCGAGCTCGAGTCCGTCTCCAACTCGAACTCGACGTCGCCATGGGCCATCGCATGCGAGCCGGCCGCTCGCCCATCGCGGCGGTCCCCTCACCACGCGAGCCCTCCGCGCGTGGCCCCCGCGTCCTCGGCGGGCCCGCACGGGGGCTCCCACTTCGCGCCGGGCCGGCAAGGAGCCCGTACCCGAGTACAACTCGGACTCCGACGCCGCCCCCCGATCACATTTCGGACTACGACCCTCTCTCCGAGTTCTACTCGAACCCGGACTACGAGTTCGACTTCGGGTCGGACCCTGAGGATCCCGAGTCCGAAAATGACTCCACTGAGCTTCCCTTGTCAGGACCAGCTTCTGGGCTGGTTATAAAATCCACGCCGGCCGGCAGATACGTCTACTGGCCAGACCGCAAGCCTGCTGACCTGGCAAAGGGAGACTCACGCTACGTCGCCTACATCGACTCACTACCGTTCCAGGAGGGAACGCCGCTAGCCCGGGCGGACTCAAACACACCAACCGAGGTGGCACCCTCTGAGTCCAGCCTTGGCACCCCCGATCGCCAAGTCTTCATGGCTGCCGGGACACCCCGGGGCCTTCGAGGCACGGCTCGGGACCGCACTGAAGACATCTCTGCTGACGAGCTCTCTGCTGATGCTCCACCACCCAACGAGGTCCCGGCAGACAGAGACGCTCGACGTGAACGCAACCGGAAGCGCAACGAACGTCGTCGACGCATCCGCGACAACCTCCCCATCCGCAACCTTGCGGAAGCTCTCGAGGCGGTCGAGAGCAGAGTACACACCACACCTGAGCAATGCCTCATGTCGATCACAGCGATCGCACGCCAGGCTCAGGGCATACGCGCTGGTGAGGTCATCGCCAAGCTCGCTGAAGAAGCTTACTTCATGCGGGTCGACAACAGAGTCAACCAACCTCCTCCAGCTAAGCCTCGCGACAACGAAGCTACTAGTCGCAGCGCCAACAACGGTCCCAACCGTACTCGAGCTGACCTCCCAGCCGAGCCAAACCGTCGCCGCTCCAACGCCGGCGGACCTTCACTACAAGATCGCGGCAACCGAGAAGTTGTCCCCCACCGCGCTCCGGCAGGTGGTGGCGGCAACGACCCCGACGGCGGCGGCAGCGACGGCGGCAGCTCCAACCATGGGGCCAGCAGGAGGGCTAGAGGCGGCGGCAGCCGCGGTGGCCGCGGCCATGCGAACAGCCACGCCTTCTGTCGGGGACAGCCCTAGGGGTCCCCTTAAACAACGGAGAAATCCTCACTTAAAACCCGCAACAAAGCCAAAACACAATTTACTTAACCATGCAGGAAACGGCCCACGACCGCAGGACCCCGACGGCCCATCAAAGCGGCTCTCTTAGAGATCCCCTCGAGCAGGCTCCGCCTCGCTCGAGGATACGCGCCCCCCTCGGGCAGGCTCCGCCCCGTTCGAGGGGTAGCACTTCCCTCGAGCGGGCTCCGCCTCGCTCGAGGGCTCGCTCCCCCTCGAGCAGGTTCCGCCTCGCTCGAGGGCACGTCCCGCCCTCGGCCGGGGTCCGCCACGCTCGAGGGCGCTCCTCACGCGTGCGCCGGCCCCCGTACACGGGCATTTAACGCCCTGACACCAGTGGGACGACGTCATCATGCGCCCGGGGCTCGCGCCCGGTGCCGCCGCACCAACTCCCCAGGGAGGAGCCCATCCCCATCACCGTGGGGGAGGGACCGTGCGGCCGCGGCGGTGTCGGTCCCGTGACGCCGTGCGCTCGCTCCAAGACGGCTAACGCGCCGAGCCCTCGAAGGGGGGCCGGATGCACCCTCGATTCACTTTCTTGTGACCCTACGGGGGTTAGGTGGAGGCGCTAGACCGGCCACCGTAAACGGCGTGGCCGCCATCCCCGCGCGTGCGGGCGCACGCCGGGCGCTGTAGCAACAACTCCCGAGACCGTGAAGCGCGTTGGGAAGGGACGCCGTTCTACCTACTCCTGTACTCCGTACGGGCCAACGTCAGCACCTCCCTCGAGCCTATCAGAGGACATCGCCACCATCCGCCGCCCTTCTACCCTCGAACCGCCACTGTTCGGGTACAAGGTAGGCCATGATGGCCAGATCGCCGCGAGGATCGTCCGGACGGCCGCCCACTCTACAGCATAGCACGTCGCACTTCCCCACGTAGCTAGATAGCGCGGCGCGCATGTAATCCGCCTCCCCCTTGATCTATAAAAGGGGGGCGGACCCTCCAGCCGCAGGGAGAGAGACAGACGAACACAGACAGACAGATAGCGCACAACACACCACGTACTCATTCTCCAACTCTCCCACGATCTCTTCAGCCACTCCCCCAGGGACTTGGAGGCCACGCTTCCTCTCCCGCCTTGCTTGTAGCAGCCCCACTACAGGCACCCCCGGTGCTGAGCAATATAGTGCCTTGAGCACACCACTGCTGGACGTACGGCCCCCTCGGCCGGAACCAGGATAAATCCCGTGTCTTTTATTGCTTAGCATCGACCATCGAGGGATAGACCTCGGCGCTTTCTACTGGTTAGTGTCGGGACCATATTCCGCACCGACAGTTGGCGCCCACCGTGGGGCAATCGAGCGCCTAAGGTCATTCCGTCAACTCCCTCCATGGTGATCCGCACCGAGTACAGTGCTACACGCTACTGCATGGGTAGCTCGGACCCCCTCCTAGCCGAATTCGAAATTCGCTTCGGGGACCTGAACTTTCAGGCCACGGGGAACGGCTATCTCATGCGCCTCACCAACCGTGAGGAGCTCCGCGCGCGGCGCCAGGCCAGGACAGCTCTGGCCCCCGTCGCACGCACCACCACGGCGCGGGCGCCCGCGAGCAAGGATGCCGCGGGCCCGTCAACGCCGCGACACCGCCGTCGCTGCGGCGGCGTTCGCGTCGGGCGCGGTCCGAGCGGCGGCGGCCGAGCGCGCGCGCCACTCGGCGCGGCGCGCCCGCCATCACGACCGCCACCGCCCCGCGGGACAACGCACGGTCTCGGACCGCGCATCCCCATCGGCCGCGTGGCGCTACGTCGGCCTACAACGCCAACATCAACACCACGATGCGCGGGGTTCCGCCCTCGGCCGTCCACGTCTTCGTCGCCAGGGATCCCGGCGCCTCGGCAGGGGACGAGTCGTCCCTGGGTTCCGTCGACGCGTTGCCACCCGCCAACCGCCACGGATACGCGGAGTAGGACTTCTCCGGCGTGCCAGACCCAGTTGTGTTCCGGCGATTCCTCGACGCTGCGGACTACTGGTTCGGCTGCTCCGACGATTCCAGCACCGGGAGTTACGATCCCGCGCGGGAGTGCTACGCCGTCATCACCAACGACCCGGCCAATGCCGCCGGTGCGGTGGGCGCCGGAGACGGGGAAGTCACGCCGCCCGCCCCGGGATCGCCACGCGCCTGGCCGCGGGGCCAAGCGCTCCTGCTGGGGCCGACGCTGACGCGCAGCTAGGAAGTGGTGCTCGTCGACTTTCTCCGCGCCAACGCCGACATCTTCGCGTGGAGCCCCTCGGATATGCCAGGCATCCCGAGGGAAGTCGCCGAGCACTCCCTTGACATCCTGCCAAACGCCCGCGCCGTGCAGCAACGGCTCCGCCGCTTCGACGAGGAGCGGCGACGGGCAATCGGAGCGGAGCTGCGGAAGCTTCTCGAGGCCGGATTCATCAAGGAGGTGTTCCACCCAACGTGGCTAGCAAACCCCGTGTTTGTAAAGAAAAAGAATGGGAAGTGGCGGATGTGTATAGACTATACTAGTCTTAATAAAGCATGTCCTAAAGTTCCTTTTCCTTTGCCACGCATTGATCAAATCGTTGATTCAACGGCTGGGTGCGAATTGCTCTGCTTCCTTGATGCTTACTCCGGGTACCACCAAATAAAGATGAAGGAGTCCGACCAGCTCGCGACTTCGTTCATCACACCGTTCGGGACGTACTGCTACGTCACGATGCCGTTTGGCCTCAGAAACGCGGGTGCAACATACCGGCGTTGCATGCGGCACGTTTTTGGGGATCACATCGGGCGAACGGTCGAAGCATACGTGGACGACATCGTCGTAAAGACCGAGAAGGCGGACGGCTCGGTTGGCGACCTTGGCGTCGCGTTCAACTGCCTACGGGCCAATGGGGTCAAATTAAACCCCGAAAAGTGTGTCTTTGGAGTGCCGCGAGGCATGCTCCTGGGATACATTGTCTCCCAGCGGGGAATCGAGGCCAACCCTGAAAAGGTTGCGGCCCTCGAACGAATGGGTCCGATCCGGGACCTCAAAGGGGTACAGAAGGTGTTGGGGTGCCTCGCCGCCTTGAGCCGCTTCATCTCGCGGCTCGGTGAGAAGGGCCTGCCCCTCTACCGCCTACTCAAGAAGCACGAGCGCTTCTCCTGGACCACCGAGGCCCAGGATGCGCTCGACAAGCTGAAGGCGTCTCTAACGCACGCCCCGATCCTCACGCCGCCGCAAGACGGCGAACCCCTGCAGCTCTACGTGGCCGCAACCACCCAGGTGGTCAGCGCCGTAATCGTCGTGGAACGCATGGAGGAAGGGCATGCCTTGCCTGTGCAGCGGCCGGTCTACTACATAAGCGAGGTCTTGTCAGACATGAAGACGCGCTACCCCCAGGTCCAGAAGTTGCTGTACGCGGTGGTTCTTGCGCGGCGCAAACTCCGCCACTACTTCGAGGCCCACCCCGTCACGGTGGTTTCCTCCTTCCCACTGGGAGAGATCATCCGCAACCCCGACGCCGCGGGCAGGATCGCCAAGTGGTCTGTAGAGCTGATGGGCGAGACGCTCGCCTACGCCCCGCGCAAGGCTGTCAAATCCCAGATTTTGGCTGATTTCGTCGCCGAGTGGACGGACACGCAGCTACCGCCGCCGCAGATCCAAGCGGAGTGCTGGACTCTGTTCTTCGACGGCTCGGTGATGAAAACAGGGGCAGGCGCGGGCCTGCTCTTCGTGTCACCCCTCGGGGAACACATGCGGTACGCGGTGCGCCTCCACTTCCCCGCGTCTAACAATATGGCCGAATACGAGGCCCTCCTCTGCGGCCTCAAAATTGCCATTGAGTTAGGCGTCAAGCGCCTCGACGTGCGGGGCGACTCGCAGCTCGTAATCGATCAAGTCATGAAGAACGCGAGCTGCCATGACGACAAGATGGAGGCCTACTGCAAAGCCGTGCGAGCCCTCGAGGACAGGTTCTACGGCATTGAGCTCAACCACGTGCCCCGCCGGTACAACGAGGAGGCGGACGAGCTTGCCAAGATCGCGTCCGGGCGGATCACCGTCCCCCCGAACGTTTTCGCGCGCGACGTCACCCAACCCTCGGTCGTCTTCGAGCCCTACCCCTCGAGTCACAACGAACCCTCGGGGGCTCCCTCGAATCCAGCGGGTGCGGAACCCATGGACGAGGACCCCTCGAACGAGGCGTACGTGCTCTCCCTCCTCGAGGGGTACGGCTCCCTGGGGGCCGACGTGATGGACATCGACCCGGCTCCTCTCCAAGAGGACTGGCGCGAAAAATACATCGCCTGGATCGCTCGAGGGGAACTCCCCGCGGACCGGGCCGCGGCCAGGCGCATCGCCAGGATGGCCAAGTCTTTTGCCCTCGTTGACGGCGAGCTGTACAAGCGCGCCGCCTCCGGCATCCTACAGCGGTGCGTGCCCATCCCCGAGGGGCGCGAGCTCCTGCGGGACATCCATGCGGGGATCTGTGGTCACCACGCCGCGCCCCGCACCCCCTCATCGGCAACGCGTTCCGCCGGGGCTTTTACTGGCCCACTGCGGTCGCGGACGCCGCCGAGATCGTGCGCACCGCGAAGGGTGCCGCTTCTACGCCCGCAAGTCCAACTTGCCCGCCCATGCCCTACAGACCATCCCCGTAACGTGGTCGTTTGCCGTGTGGGGGCTGGACATCGTCGGGCCCCTGCGGAAGGCGCCCGGGGGCTTCACCCACTTGTTGGTCGCGATCGACAAGTTCTCCAAGTGGGTGGAGGTGCGCCCCATCACAAACCTAAGGGCAGAGCAGGCGGTAACATTCTTCACCGACATCGTCTACCGCTTTGGAGTGCCAAACTCCATCATCACCGACAATGGGTCCCAGTTCACGGGCAAGAAGTTCTTGGAGTTCTGCGACAAGTTCCACATCTGTGTGGATTGGGCAGCTGTGGCGCACCCACAGACCAACGACCAAGTAGAACGTGCCAACGGCATGATCTTACAAGGCCTAAAACTCAGAATTTTCGATCAGCTGAACAAATCTGGGCGAAGATGGCTCCAAGAGCTACCAGCGGTTGTGTGGAGCCTAAGGACCACCCCGAGCAGAGCCACTGGGTTCACCCCGTTTTTCCTAGTCCATGGCGCGGAGGCCGTCCTCCCCACGGACTTAGAATACGGTTCGCCCAGGGTTCGAGGCTATGACGAGGATGCCGGCCCGGCCGAGCCCGCGAGGACTCGTTGGATCGGTCGCGACGAGGCACGGCTCGTGGCCCCGATGCATTCTCGCGAGGTACCGGCGGTCCCTCAGGCGCTATCAAGCACGCAAGATACGCCGGCGGGATTTCAGCGAAGGGGATCTGGTCCTAAGGCTACGCCAAGACAACCGAGGGCGCCACAAGCTGTCGCCCCCATGGGAGGGACCCTACGGCGTGGTGAAGGTACTCAAGCCCGGCACGTACAAGCTGGCCAACGAAGACGGTGAAGAGCTCACAAACGCTTGGAACATCCAACAGCTACGTCATTTCTACCCCTAGCTAGGATTCCCAAGCATTTTCTGTTGTAAAAATCATACAGCCAACGCCCCAGTTGGTGACAACTATGTAAACGCCTCAAGTCCAATGGAAAGGGCAACTCGGCTTTCCCCTGAAACCCAAGTTACCCTCGGGGGCTACTGCGGGGGGCCACCCCCCCCCAAAATGGTCCCATTTTTTGCGCAAAAATAAAACAACTCACACGCGCTAAGTTTGTTTCCTACTTCAACCTCGAGCAACGATTCGAACAGGGCGCAGGCGGCCTAGCGGGAGGAGCGCGCGAGTCAGAGATAGCCTACGCCGCGAGGATACGGCCCTTCTCTCTCGCCTCCAACCCAGCAGGCCCCCCGTGAAAATCGAACTTCCCTAAGTAAAATCTACTCAGGAAGAAGGAGAAACAAAAAAGTGCAATAAGCAAAAGATTTCATTTCGTATCAACAAGTGTTTACGATTAAGACAATGTGCTTATTTACAAGGCCGCATGGCCAGAATACTGATACACGAACAAAAAACGGGCCTAGCGCCCAACTGCTTTCAGGCGGGAGGAGCGGCAGCGTCAGCGGCGTCCGGGAAGAGGAACTCCTCGAAGGCTTCGGCGAGCGACCCGGCGGCGTCGGCGGCGAGCGCATCCACACGCTCCATCGCCACCTCGTCCTCGACGCCCTCGGGAACGATGTAGCCCTCCGCCAGCGCCTCGAAGTTGACCTCGTAGTGGGACCGCACCACTCCGAGGGCCTTCGGACGCCCGGATGCGGCGCCGGCGCATCCGCTCGGTGACGTGACCGCCAAGGGCACGAAGGCGGCGGCGCCGCCGAGCGCCGGCTCCGTGCCTCGCCCTCCTCCACGGCGCGGCGGTCTCGAGGGCGCGCGCCACGCGGCCTCCCCGCAGCTCCCGGCCGGGAGGAGTTGTAGGAAGCTCCGCGCGCCGCCCGCTCACCGCGTGCCCCGGGGCGGTGCGCAAGCCCGGAATTGCCAAGACAAGAAAGAAATCGAAAGGGGAATGCGAGCCCTCTAACGGGAAAAACCAACAAGGCAAGAGTCAAACAATGGCTCACCTTCGACTTGTTTCCTCTCCATCTCGAGAGCGCGGCGCTCGGCCTCGACCGACGCCTCGAGGCGCTTGACGGCCTCGCTCTCGCTCCCCGGAGGGCCATCTCTCGGTTTGCGCTCGCAATGCGAGCACAATGAGCTCGCCCTCGGTCTTGGAGAGCTTGTCGTCCCGCTCCCCCAAGGACCCGCGCGCCGCCTCGCGAGCGACGCGCTCCTCGCTCCCGCCGCCGCCGGCGTCGACGAGGGCGGCTGCTCTCGCCGGAGCCGCCCTCGGCCCCTTGGCGGGCGGTGCGCTCCCCGCAGAGCCGCTCCTCGGCCGACGACGAGCGCCGCGGCCTTGGCGTCGTGGGCGGCCTTCAAGTCGTCGGCCTCCTTGGCCGGCCGCTCCGCCCCGCGCGCCCGCTCCTCGGCCGGCGCCGCCGCGCCCGCGCCCCCTCAAGCGACGAGCGAAGCTCCCGAGTTCTCGCCGCGGACGTTAGCCACCTCCGCCTCCTAATTGGTGGCCAACGTCCGCATCTTCTCCAAGTCCGAGCGCGCACCGCCACGCCGCCTCATCACGATCGATGAGGGGCTGCGCGGACCCGCTCGAGGCTCGAGCGGCGCATCGGGTCCTCGCCTCGAGCTCTCGGGGAGTTCGTCGCGCCGAGCCATGGCCCGCACGCCGCCCGGCCCATCCCGGGACCGGAGGGCGTCAGCAAGCGCGTCGAAAGCGCTGCACCGCTCCCGTAGCCGGTGGACCTCGACGTTCACCCGGTCGAAGGCGTCGTACTTGTCGTGGGCGCGGCGCTCGAGCTCCTGGCACCCACACATCAAAATCCGTAAGCGCTACGGCACGGAGGTGGCCCCCTCCACCTGGGCGGGGTGGCCGGCGCGGGAGGACGAGGCCTCGGCACCGTGTCCTCGGTCCCCCGCCACCATGTGCCCCTCGTGCCGCCTCACGAGGGCCCCCTCCTGGGGCTCGGGGGAACGTGTGGGGAAGCTAGCCCACTGATCCCACCCGGCGGCGGGGGAATCGTCATCCGGACCTCCACCACCTCCGCCCGGGAACCGCCGGCGGGCACCGACCCTCGCGCCGCCCTCCACCGGCGCCTCCACTTGCGCCTCCGTGGCCGCGGGCGCCGACGCGGCGCCGCGGCCGCCACCCTCCGGCGGCCGCCACGCGACCACGGGCGCCGCCGCGGGTTGTACCCGCTCCGCCTCCTCCGCCCCTGGCGCAATGGGCCGCACCTCCACGACAGCCGCCTCGCGGGTTGCGCCTCCGCCACGGCCGCTACCGCGGCCTCGCGCCCCCACAATGGGCGGCCCCGGTCGCTCCTCGCTGACCGCCGGGCCGCGCCGCGGCGGGCCGATCCGCCCGCCGAGGCCTCGGGGCCCCGGCCCGCGCCCTCGCGAGCTCTCGCCCGCCGCCGCCGTGCTTGTCCCCGCCCGTGACGCCCTCGACGAGCGCCGCCAGGTGGGGATGGACGCGTCCGTCCTCAGCACCTTGGCCGGTGCGAGGGGAGGCACAGTTGGCACTACCCTGCGCAGGCACAAACAGAGGGTTAGAATGCCTGATCATCAACAAATCAAACCAAGTAAAGCATCGAGCCCCTTACCTCGAGGAGGAAAAGGCACGCTTCCTTTTCCTCGAAGCCTCAGCGGATGAGGCCGGCGCGGCCGGCACGCCCCGCCCGCCGCGCCTCCCCGACGTCGCCGCCGCGCGCGGCCCCGCCGCTCGCGCGCGCGCGCTCGCCGCACGCGCCCCCGAGGTGCGCGCCGGCGCCCTCGCGCGCGCGCCGCCCCTCGATGTCGATTGCCGGCGGCGGGCGGCGTTGCGCCCGCCCCGGGCGTTGCCCTTGCCACCGGAGCCGGCTCTGGCGACGGGGGCGAGGGCGGCAACCTATCGGAGGGGCCTCCCCCCTCAGCCTCTTCCTCTTCGTCATCCCCCGAGGACGAGTACTCCTCAGTCCCCGGGGAGGAGAGCCCCAGCTCTTCGCGCCGCCGGTACTTCGCGTTCCGCCGCTCACGGCACTCGTTGCGCCGCCTCGCGCGCTCCCTCCCTCGTGCGCCGCCCGCTCCTCGCTCCCCCCCGCCGCGCCGCCCGACCAAGCGCGCGGGAGTCGGGGGTGGGCGGAACGGACTTCGAGGCGGTAAAGCTCACCAGCTGCATACGGGAACATCAAGGACGCGTCAGGAGGCGGAAGCAACACCAAGAACTAAAACAAAAACAAGAATCACGCTCACCAGTGGGCCGGTGGGGAGCATCTCGAGGTCCCATGGGGTCCGGTCCGGATGCGTCGGCATCCGGGTGTCGACGGCGTTCCGCGCCCGGGTGAGCGCATACGGCCGCCCGAGGGGGGTCGGGAGCATCCGCGACCTCGCCAGATCGACGGGGTTGGCCGCCTCCGTCATCTCGTAGATGCAGAGCGGCCTCTCCATCAGAGGCACGATCCGCTGGTGATGGAGGATGGCGAGGACGCCCAACGCGGTCAGCCCCTGCGCCGCCAGGCTCTTCAGGGCGGCCACGACCGAGTCCTGCCGCCTCCGATGCTGGGCCGTGGACACCCCGTAGCCCCAAGAGCTGGGCTTCTCCTTGAACACCCGACCGGTGTAAGGGGGGAGGCCGGGCTCGGCGTTGCGCAAGTAGAACCATCCCCGCTCCCAGCCGGCGTTGTTCGTCGTCATGGTGCAGGGGATGTAGTCGTCCTTGAATTGCCCCCGCAGGGCAAGCGACATCCCGCCGGCGCGCACCGCGCGGCGGGTCCTCGGCTCCGTCGTAGGTCCGCGTGAAGAGCTCCGCGCGGAAGAGGTGTACCCGCAGCTCCCGCCTGGATCGGGATCCCCAGTACCCTTCGCAGACGCCCACGAACGTGGCCGCCTGCGAAATCGCGTTGAGCGCGAAGTTGTGCAGCTCCACGCCGTAATAGTAGCACAGCGCCCGCATGAAGCGGCTCGCTGGCGCGTTGAAGCCCCGCTCGTGGAAGCGGACGAAGCTGACCACGTAGCCCTCCGGCGGGTTGGGCGCGCGGTCCGCCGTCGGCGGCACTATCCACTCCGCCGGCGGCCATCCTCGTTCGCCGCCAGCTGGCCGACGGCGACCAGCTCGCCAAGGGCCAGCGGAGTCACCGTCGACCGCTCCCAGGCGTATGGGTCAAGGATCGTGAGGGGCGGAAGCGGTGCCATGAGAAGAAGGCAAAGGAATGCGAGAGCAGAGGACGAGAAACGAAGGAAGAGCTCTAATGGCGACATCGCACGGTGACAAAGGCGAGGCGGAGACGAAGGCACAAGGGGCTGTAATGGCGGAGCGCAAAGGTAAAAAACCGCCATCTCCCCCTCCCCTCAGATGTATAAGCCGCGGGCGAGCTCTCCGGAGCGGATGTCCCGCGCGCATTAACTGCAGGGAATCTTCCCTTCACGCCGACGAACGGGCCCCACCACGACCGCAGCGGCCACATCACCGCGGGCGGGCCATCATCACGGCGAAGACTTGCAGGGACCGAGGCAAGCGGTCATGTCCGCCTGCCACGCCGCCCACTACGCGCGCGCGCGCGGCCGCAACGCCTAAAAAGGCGCGCCTGCGTTGCAGAGCCGCGGCCTCGACTGTAAGGCATTTAATGACCCGCTCCCTTGCCAAGCAAGGAGAACCCTCGAGCGGGGCGAACCCCTGGCTCGAGACAAAGGTAGCCCTCGAAGGGACATCGGCGTGAGAAGGTCGCCCGGGGCCTGCTTGAAGTAAAGCAGGCACCACGAGCACCCATGCCACGCAAAACCCTCGAGCGGTACGAGCCCTCGGCTCAAGACGATTTCAGCCCTCGAAGGGACATCGACGTGAGAAGGTCGCCGGGGCCTCGCTTGAAGTAAAGCGGGGCACCACGAGCACCCATGCCACGCAAAACCCTCGAGCGGTACGAGCCCTCAGCTCAAGACGATTTCAGACCTCGAAGGGACATCGACATGAGAAGGTCGCCCGGGGCCTGCTTGAAGTAAAGCAGGCACCACGAGCACCCATGCCACGCAAAACCCTCGAGCGGTACGAGCCCTCGGCTCAAGACGATTTCAGCCCTCGAAGGGACATCGACGTGAGAAGGTCGCCCGGGGCCTGCTTGAAGTAAAGCAGGCACCACGAGCACCCATGCCACGCAAAACCCTCGAGCGGCACAAGCCCCTGGCTCGAGACGATATCAACTCTCTGAAAAAAGGGGCATGTGCGTGAGAAGGTCGCCCGGCGCCCGCTTGAAGTAAAGCAGGCACCGCGAGCACCCATGCCACGCTGTGCTACCAACCGGCGCCTCGGGGGCTAGCTCGCCCAGACCCCTCGACGGCCGCAAACGCAAAAGACGGGGCCGCCCAGGCGCCGCCCCGCATGGCCCTACTGATCAGAGGTTCGAAGCCTGACACTCGACGGGTTCGAACAGGCGCCTCAGATCGCAGAGTCAGGGACGACGAAGGCACACGCATTCGAGCCGTTCCTCGAGCCCGTCGGCTCGAGGGTGCCCCACATGTCGTGTTCGAGAGCCAGCGAGGGCGGCTAGCGGGGGGATCCCACCGAGGGAGAGCTTCGCGCCCTCGGTCCCTATCGAACGGGACCGAGCCCCACCTAGCAAACCCACGCAAGCGCTTCCATGGACGTGTCTCCGGACCACGCAGCCTACCCTTATCGAACGGGGCATGGGCGTCCACTCGAATCACCCACTAGCAGCTCAAAGAGGAATCCGCAATTCGCGACCCGCTCGATGGGGGTTGCGGAAACCTCACCCTCCGTCTCACGGAGGGACGGCGAGGGCGCGTTATGAAACAAGTCGTGAAGCTCTACTCGATCGCCTCGAACGGGCCCAGGCTCGGGGGCTTAACGCACGGCTACACCTCCTTGGCCTGCACCCACCGGAGACAGCACCAGCAGCGCATGCGTCACCGAAGCCGGCTGAGACACTGCCGATGCCGGTTGAAACATGTGCCACGCCCCCTGACCAGTTCTCGCGGTTAACCCCTGCAGGAGCACCCACACTCCTACAGGGCTTAGGGGGCTAGACCCGCGGGTCCGCTGACGCGGCCCCACGGAAAGCATTCGCAAAACAAGGAGGGAAGAACGTCCTATCAGTAGGTTCCAGCATCTGCGGGAGCCTCAATGGCAAACCCGCAGATGCTCGGGGGCTACTGTCGGGGACAGCCCTAGGGGTCCCCTTAAACAACGGGGAAATCCTCACTTAACCCGCAACAAAGCCAAAACACAATTTACTTAACCATGCAGGAAACGGCTCACGACCGCAGGACCCCGACGGCCAATCAAAGCGGCTCTCTTAGAGATCCCCTCGAGCAGGCTCCGCCTCGCTCGAGGATACGCGCCCCCCTCGGGCAGGCTCCGCCCCGTTCGAGGGGTAGCACTTCCCTCGAGCGGGCTCCGCCTCGCTCGAGGGCTCGCTCCCCCCTCGAGCGAGGTTCCGCCTCACTCGAGCGCACGTCCCGCCCTCGGCGGGGGTCCGCCACGCTCGAGGGCGCCCCTCACGCGTGCGCCGGCCCCCGAACACGGGCATTTAACGCCACGACACCGGTGGGACGGCGTCATCATGCGCCGGGGCTCGCGCCCGGTGCCGCCGCACCAACTCCCCAGGGAGGAGCCCATCCCCATCACTGTGGGGAGGGACTGTGCAGCGCGGCCGGTGTCAGTCCCGTGACGCCGTGCGCCTGCTCCAGTACGGCTAACGCGCCGAGCCCTCGAAGGGGGGCCGGATGCACCCTCGATTCACTTTCTTGTGACCCTACAGGGTTAGGTGGAGGCGCTAGGCCGGTGGAACGCCATCCCGGCCACTGTAGCAGCGTGGCCGCCATCCCCGCGCGTGCAGGCGCACGCCAGGCGCTGTAGCAACAACTCCAGCACTGTGAAGCGCGTTGGGAAGGGACGCCGTTCTACCTACTCCTGTACTCCGTACGGGCCAACGTCAGCACCTCCCTCGAGCCTATCAGAGGACATCGCCACCATCCGCCGCCCTTCTACCCTCGAACCCCCACCGCTTCGGGTACAAGGTAGGCCATGATGGCCGGATCGCCGCGAGGATCGTCCGACGGCCGCCCACTCTACGAAGATAGCACGTCGCACTTCCCCACGTAGCTAGATAGCGCGGCGCGCATGTAATCCGCCTCCCCCTTGATCTATAAAAGGGGGGCGGACCCTCCAGCCGCAGGGAGAGAGACAGACGAACACAGACAGACAGATAGCGCACAACACACCACGTACTCATTCTCCAACTCTCCCACGATCTCTTCAGCCACTCCCCCAGGGACTTGGAGGCCACACTTCCTCTCCCGCCTTGCTTGTAGAAGCCCCACTACAGGCACCCCCAGTGCTGAGCAATATAGTGCCTTGAGCACACCACTGCTGGACGTACGGCCCCCTCGGCCGGAACCAGGATAAATCCCGTGTCTTTTATTG
The DNA here is from genome assembly GCA_947561735.1 of Cenchrus americanus. Taxonomy (NCBI): domain Eukaryota; kingdom Viridiplantae; phylum Streptophyta; class Magnoliopsida; order Poales; family Poaceae; genus Cenchrus; species Cenchrus americanus. Next base: position 74,262,311 of record OX387240.1, read on the forward strand.
CTTAGCATCGACCATCGAGGGATAGACCTCGGCGCTTTCTACTGGTTAGTGTCGGGACCATATTCCGCACCGACACCTTCGGCGCCTCACAAGGCGGGTACGACGCCCGCCAGAAGATTGAGGAGCTGCGGCGGAAGAAGTCGACCACTGCCGCTGAAGGCGACGACTTCCCCGCCTTCTCACCTCGACTTCGCAACTTGCTCCTCCCCGACAAGTTCAAGCCTTTGGGGATCACCAAGTACGATGCGAAGCAGGATCCCATCCAGTGGCTCCGATGCTACGCTCTCTCCATCGAGAACGCTGGCGGCAACAGCGACACCAAGTGCCTCTACTTCCCCTTCTGCCTGGACCAAGCACCACTCACATGGCTCGAGTCGCTGGACAAGCACTCGATCGACAAGTGGGACCAGCTGAAGGAGCAGTTCACAAGCAACTTCGCGGGCGTCATGGGCCGGTCGGGTACTCGCATGGACCTGGCCATGATCAAGCAGGAACAAGGCGAGACCCTCCGCAAGTACATGCGCCGCTTTTTCGACAAGTGCGCCACCGTCGTCGACGTCACCGACAAGGAGGTCATTGACCTCTTCCAAGACGGCCTCTACCACCGCCGCACCTTCGAAGACTTCGGTCGTCGCCGTCCCAGGTCCATCCCCCACCTCAAGGACATGATCACGTCCTGGGCGGATGAAGAAGACAAGGCCAACGCCAAATACGACGCCATCCGTGGCAAGACCAAGCAGAACCAGGGCGGCGGCAGCGGCAGCAATGCGAACCAGGGCGGCCGCAACAACAACCACAACAACAACAACTACTCGGGTCCCAACCGCAAGCGCAAGCCAGACAACACTGTCGCGGCTATCCAGCGCCCTGCGAAAGGGAACTCGAAGAAGAACTCTGGCGGCTTCAAAGACCTGCTGAAGGAGAAGTGCCCGTGGCATCCAAACGGCAACCATACTACCGAACAGTGCTACCAGCTCAGGCACGCACTCAAGGAGACGCCGGAGCCACCGCACCCTCATGATCAAAAGAACAAGAAGAAGGACGGCGACAACAACGACTTCCAAGAACCCGAGAAGACCGTCAACGTCCTCTTCGGCGGACTGCCCAGCAGGCGGGAGCAGAAGGCTACCCGTCGTGAAATAATGTCCATTGAACCAGCAGTCCTGACCCCTCTCAGGTGGTCGGAGGTACCCATCACCTTCTCCCGCGCGGATCAATGGACCAGCTTCTCTGAACCAGGACGGTTCCCCCTCGTCCTGAAGCCAACGGTGGCGGGCTCCAAACTCAACAAGGTCCTCATCGACGGTGGGAGCGGGCTCAACGTCCTCTTCACCAAGACTTTGAAGAAAATGAAGCTCGACATCACTCCCATGCTCACCAAGAGTAGCATGCCCTTCTACGGCATCGTCCCCGGCAACGCGGCTATTCCACTGGGCTCAGTGGTCCTGCCAATTACCTTCGGGGCATCTCGGGACAATTACCGTACCGAGTACATCAAGTTCAAAGTCGCGGACTTCGAGACCTCCTACCACGCCATCCTCGGCAGACCGGCCATCGCCAAGTTCATGGCGGTGCCCCATTACACCTACTTGGTACTCAAGATGCCAAGCCCAGCTGGTGTACTCTCCCTCCAAGGGGACCTCAAGATCTCCCACGACTGCGACACAAAAGCCGTGGAGATCGCCTCCACAAATCAAGTACCCAACGCGATGATGGAGGTCTACGCTGCGTCGAAGAAGCTTGCTACAAGTGAACTCGACATCCCAGAGAAATCTGACAGTACCAACAAGCCTCAGCCACCTGAGGAGGTACCCGTCAAGACGGTCGACCTCGGAACAGGCGACCCCACCAAGACCACCACCATCGGGTCCGGCCTCGACCCCAAATAGGAAGACGAGCTCATCAGCTTCCTTCGGGCTAACCGCGACATCTTCGCGTGGAAGCCAGCGGACATGCCAGGAGTGCCCAGGGAGCTGATTGAGCATGCCCTCAACATCGACCCTAAGGCCACCCCCAAACGACAACACCTCCGACGCTTTGCCGACGACAGGCGGGATGCCATCAAGAAGGAACTCGCCAAGCTACTCGCAGCCGGCTTCATCAGAGAAGTCTTCCATCCTGAGTGGCTCGCCAACCCCGTCCTCGTCCGCAAGAAGAACTCGAACGAGTGGAGGATGTGCGTCGACTACACTGACCTCAACAAGCACGCCCCCAAGGACCCCTTCGGGTTGCCGCGGATTGATCAAGTCATCGACTCCACGGCGGGGCTGCGACTGCCTCTCGCTTCCTCGACGCTACTCCGGTACCACCGGATCGCGATCAAGGAAGAAGACCAGGAGAAGACCGCGTTCATCACCCCGTTTGGCGCGTACTGCTACACGACAATGTCATTCGGGTTGAAGAACGCTGGCGCTACGTACCAACGGGCCATCCAGGCCTGCTTCAAGCGGCAACTCAACAAAAACGTCGAGGCCTACGTGGATGACGTGGTTGTCAAAACCAGGGACTCCAATACCCTCATCGATGACCTTGAGGAGACCTTCGCATCACTACGCGAGTACCGCTGGAAGCTCAACCCGAACAAGTGCGTCTTCGGCGTCCCTTCGGGTAAACTAATCGGCTTCATCATCAGCCAGCGCGGCATCGAAGCCAACCCCGAGAAGATCTCCACCATCACCAGCATGAAAGCTCCCATGAGCATCAAAGACGTCCAGAAGCTGACGGGGTGCATGGCGGCGCTGAACAGATTCATCTCGAGGCTAGGAGAACGGGGCCTCCCCTTCTTCAAACTACTCAAGCATCAAGAGAAGTTTGTGTGGACTCCAGAGGCGGATCAAGCCCTTGCCCAGCTCAAGGACTTCCTATCAAAGCCACCGATCCTCACGGCTCCTCACAAGGGAGAGCAGCTGCTGCTCTACCTCGTTGCGACTACCCACGTGGTCAGTACTGCCATCGTTGTCGAGCGGCAGGAAGACGGCCACGCCTACCCGGTTCAGCGCCCAGTCTACTTCGTCAGCGAGGTCCTATCAGAGTCCAAGGCACGCTATCAGCCCGTACAGAAGCTCCTGTACGCTCTACTCATCACCTCGCGGAAGCTATGACACTACTTCCAGCAGTACTCGGTCTCCGTCGTCACTGACTACCCTCTTGGCGACATCCTGCGGAACCAAGATGCTACTGGAAGAATCTCCAAGTGGGCTGTCGAGCTCGGCGCCCTCACTATCGACTTCAAGCCATGCACAGCCATCAAGTCGCGAGCACTAGTCGACTTCATGGCGAGTGGCGGGAGAACCGGCTACCTACTCCCACCGTGCGACCCGTAACATTGGGTGATGTACTTTGATGGCTCACTCAACCTCGAGGGCGCGAGTGCGGAGTACTCCCGATCTCTCCAACGGGCGAACAACTCAAGTACGTCCTGCAGATCTTCTGGAAGGTCTCAAACAACGAAGCCGAGTACGAAGCCCTCCTACACGGGCTCCGCCTCGCGGCTTCACTGGGCATCAAGCGGCTACTAGTCTACGGCGACTCCGCAGTGGTCATCAACCAAGTCAACAAGTCCTGGGACCGAAACAAGGAGAACATGGATGCCTACTGCCTAGAAGTCCGCAAGCTCGAGAACAAGTTCTACGGTCTCGAGTTCCATCACACTGTCCGCGACAACAACGTTGCAGCGGACGTCCTCTCCAATCTCGGATCCACCCGCGCTCAAGTGCCAGCGGGTGTCTTCGTTCACGAGCTTCACGCGCCATCCATCCCGGAGCCGGCGCTACCGACCACTGCCCCAGCCCATCCAACGGCCGGGCAGGAGGTCATGATGATCGACGTGGACTGGAGGCAACCCTTCATCGACTACCTTAGCGAGCAGAAGGTCCCCTTCGACAAGAACGCAGCCGAACAACTCGTCCGCCGCGCCAAGTCTTACATCCTCGTCGAAGACAAGCTTTACAAGCGGGGCGCATCTTCTGGAGTACTCATGAAGTGCGTCCCTCGCGAAGAAGGCAAGGACATCTTGGAGGAGATCCACAAGGGCGTCTGCGGCAACCATGTGTCCTCACGCACGCTGGTTAGTAAGGCCTTCCGACGAGCTTTCTACTGGCCCACAGCCTTGGGCGACGCCAAAGAACTCGTCAGAAGGTGCCAAGGATGTCAGTACTTCGCCAAGCAGCAACACGTCCCAGCCTACAAGCTAGTCACCATACCGCCAACCTGGCCCTTTGCCTGCTGGGGGCTCGACATGATTGGGCCACTGCCAACTGCGCCAGGAGTATTCAACGAGGTACCGGTGGCTATCGACAAGTTCACCAAGTGGATCGAGGTCAAGCCGGTCACATGCCCCAAGGCTGACAGAGTACTCGACTTCCTGGATGAACTTGTACACCGCTATGGGCTACCCCACCGCATCATCACAGACCTGGGATCCAATTTCAACAACCACCAGTTCTGGGAGTACTGCGAGAACAGCGGGATCGACGTCAGATACGTCTCAGTCACCCATCCACGGGCCAACGGACAAGTCGAGCGCACCAATGGGATGGTGCTCGACGCTCTCAAGAAGCGGCTACACGACACCGCGAACTCTAAAGGGGGCAAGTAGATCAAGGAACTACCCAACGCACTCTGGGGGCTACGGACTCAACCATCCAAGCCAACGGGGCAATCCCCCTACTTCCTGGTCTACGGCTCCGAAGCCATCCTCCCTGCCGACGTCATATGAAACTCGCCAGCAGTGGAGCACTACGACGAAGGCGTCTCAGAAGACGACGGACGAGTTGATATCGACGGCCTCGAAGAAGCTCGGCTGCGCCGCCCTCGTCCAGTCAGCAAGGTACCTAGAGGGTATCCGACGCTACCATGATCGCAACGTCAAGGAACGCTCCTTCAACGTTGGAGATCTCGTCCTCCGCCGTATCCAGAACACGGAGGGACTTCCCAAGCTCAGCTCCCCCTGGGAAGGTCCCTTCACCGTCGCAAAGGTGACCGGGCCGGGCTCCTATCGCCTCCAAACACTTGAAGGCGAAGACATCAACAACTCGTGGAACGTCGACCAGCTCTATCGATTTTACGCATAGTCTACTCGACTACTCCGGGGTTCAAGTCTACATGACTACGCCAACACCCCTCGCCGCAAGCGACCCCCCGGGTCCTGGCTCCAGTCTCCGAACTACTCCTCTCCAGGGTCCGGCCCCGTGCGGCTATCTACGGACCCCGGGGCTGCGACGAGCGTCAAGGACTCTAGCAGCGGTCTACTAAGAGACCACAATCCAAGATCCAGCCTGCACGGCTACCTACGGATCTACGATCCAGCCTACTCGGCTACCTACAGATCAACGGCTGTAAGCGGCTACCCGCTCCAGCTCTACTCAGCTGTAAGCGGCCTCCGGGTCCAAGCGACTACTTTGTAACTACGGCCCTGGCCACCCAGGTGCACTCCTTCAGTAATAAAGTTTGATTGTTCATCAACTTCTTTACTGTCTACTCCCTACAACGGGACTACCAAAGCCGAGTACTACTACTCGCATCTACTCCACGATGGGTGCTCTGCACTCTGAGATCGCGACTACGAGTACTCATTGCTGGAAAATCTTCTTTCACTGATACTTGATACAATTCATTACAATTGTTTTCTTGCACAACTATGGCTACTAGCTACCTATTACAGGGCTACTGGAGGTTCAGCTTCTCAGCTACCTGCTCCGCGATGGGAGCCATCTCGCTCCCGGCTACGCATCTTGCTCATCGGAGCGGTTGGCGGCTACCCCGCCGGCGACTACCTCCACTGGGGCCTTCGGGAAGTACGACTTCATGAAGGCCAAGACTTGTCTTGGGATCGACCTGGCCATGTGCTTCACGTAGGCGGCCAGCCGGCTTGGAGCTTCCCGAAGGCGATCCACCAGAGGAGCTATCTTGGGGCCGCCCGGGTGCGGCACCAGGAGTCTCGCGATCGGCAACGAGGCTTCTTCCAACTCTTTCAACTGGGCCCGCAACGCCTCGCAGTCTTCATTCAACTTCTGCAAGGATTTGTAGAAGTTGACGAGATCTCTGTCAGAAGCAATCCGTAGCTCCATATGCTTCTCGCACTCGAAGGCGAGTTCCTTGTAGTCGAGCTCAAGTACCTGGCGGGCTTCCTGCTCACGGTAGAAGAGGTTCTTCATGCTCGTCTCCGAAGCCTTCAGCTGCTCCACCTGGCCCTCAAGCTCTGCAACACATCAACGCAACAGCGGGTCAGACGCTTCTCGACCTCCAACAAGTACCCGACAAGTTCAGGGGTGTACCTTTGTTCTTGTTGCGGAGGCCTTTGTTCTTCCGCACCAAGTCGTCGCCCTTCGCCTGCAACTCCATGACATCGTTGTGGTACTTGGCGAAGGCGGCGTCGAGCTTCGACTGCATGGCAGCAGCATGCCGGCGCGACTTCACAAGTTGCTCCTCAAGCGCCTCAGCTCGGAGCACCGTGTCGCCGTAGCCCTGCAACAGGTTCGACTTGTCGCGGGACCGCTCCGCAACGTCCTGCACAAGACAACCCAAGTCACGAAGAGTACTCAACAACAAAGGATTGGATACTTAAAGGCTACAACTACTCACCTTCATCCACTGCTCGGCTTGACGGATCGCCTCCGGATGCTTGGCCACCGTCGCCGGCTCGATAAGGTCATCTGCGAGCAGCTCTATACCGCCGCGACTACTCGCGGTGGCCTCCGTCATCGGCGCAGCGCGGATGGGCTCTGCGTCTTGAATCTCGGGGGAGCGGATAGCCACCTCCAGAGCGATCTCTGGCGATGTGGTGACCGCCTCTCCCCCGGCGGTCTTCTCGACGACCTCCTCCACGGGCTCGGGGGCTCCTTCCGCAGCCTCCGGGACCTCTGGCGTCAACCTCTGCATTGGCACCCCCGTAGGGATGTCACCACCTTCAGCGCCTGTCAAAGAGCGACAAGTGCATCAGTTCCTACGACTACTCCCCATGGAGCTCTGCTGTTTCAAGAAGGGTACTCACCTTTGACTACACTGGCCTCCGGCAGCGGCGCCTCGGCAACCGGTGGCTCAATCGCGATTTGGGTAGAGGGAGTGGCCTCCTCGGCGGGCGGCGCAACTTCATCCGCCACCGCTGATGAGGGCTCATCCTCATCCCAGGTCAGATCCGTTGATCTTCTGCAGAAGCGCACACAGATGGTCGTCAGGCAACATCGACTACTACAACAAAGTACTACTTGCAAGGATATGGTACTTACAAGTTCGACCGGACAATGGTCACGGCCGGAGCACCGAGGATGTTGGCGATGTCGACCAGTCCACCTTCGGCGGGCGCCTCCTCCTCCTGCGCCCCTGCGGCTACCGCCTCCTGCACAGCAGCGGCGGCCGGCGCAACGGTATCCTGCGCTCCTGAGGCCACCACCTCTTCAACGGCGGCGGCCACGGGTCCCACGCTCCCTTGCGGAGCTGGGGGTTGGCGCTCCAGTTGCACCAGGATCTCTTCAACAGTGGGGGCTAGACTACGACTTCCAGCTGGCCCCCCCCACCGAGTCCCACACGCCCTCGTTGCCCTCTTCGACAGGCTCCGCTGGCGGCACCTCCTGCACACAAGGAAGACTACTCGTCAGAAAACGTACACGAACAAAGGGTACTCGACTACTCTGCTCAAGACAATTTACCTCCTGAGGCGTGGTCTCTGAGACCCTCAGCTTCTTCGCCACCCGCTTCCTGGCGGGGTTGCGTGGCTTCCGCGGCGGCGCAGCCAGGCTAGCCTCCAGGCTAGCCGGGGGGGTCTTGTACCAGAGGAACATGAGGCAAGCCCGGGCGGCTAAACCTCGACCGCAGCTGGAAGCGGTCTTGCAGCGTCTCCTCATCTTCGTCGTCATCATCGGAGGTATCCTCCACGACGACGGTGTCGTGACCTTCACCGACTTCACGCCGCTCCTTCGCCTTCCCCTCCTTTGGGACCTCGATTCCGCTTGGAGGTGGCTGCGGCTCGGAGATGAACCTCTTCACATCATCCTGCGCAAGATGTCAGCAACTCTACTTCAAGCAATCACTACTCGACTAGGGGAGTTCGACTACTCACCTCCTTGGGCGGGCGCGCGGCGGAGTACTCCTCGACAGGGCACGCCGTGTACGGCGGCATGTCCTTGAAGATCCGCGACAACCTCTCGATGATGTCGTTGTCGTCCAGCTCGCCCCCCGGCATCCGCGACGCGTCGTCGTCGCCGGTGTACTCGAAGCCCAGGGTCTCCCGAGCCATCAGCGGCTGGATCCTTCGCTTCATGAAACTGAAGTCCACGTGCTCGGCCCTCAGTCCCGCCTCCCTGAGCACTTTGACGCGTGCTAGCAGCTCGGGGAGTTGGATCCCTTCTTGCATGGTGGGCTCCGTATTCCACCATTCACGGTGCCTGGGCTGCCGTCCGCTCGGCTTCGGCAGGCCGGGGTGGTGGTTCGTGATGTAGAACCACCTGGTCTTCCAATCGGTGTTGGAGTCAACGAGCTTGTACGCCAGGTACTGCTCCGCGGCGTCCTCCCTCAGCTGGATGCCGGCTCCTCCGACTACTCTGGGATTGGTGGCACTGGGCTGCGGCTTGACGCGGAAGAACTTCCGGAAAAGCGCCCAATGCGGCTTGATCCCGAGGAAAGCTTCGCAGAAGTGGACGAAGACTGACGTGTGGAAGATGCCGTTGGGGTTCAGGTTCAGGTACTCGATCCCGTAGTACCCGAGCAGCCCCTTGAAGAAATCGCTGGCCGGGAGCGCAAGACCGCGCTCCACGAACCGCGCGAACATCGGAATCTCGTCCTCGGCCTTCTCCATCGGATATGGATCTCCAGCGGCGGATCTCCACATGTCGACTTCCTTCTCCCTGATGAACCCACTGTTCAGGAGGGTCAGCAGGTCCTCCGTCTTCACTTTGGACTTCTTCCACTCGCGGCTCGGATCAGCCCGCGGTGGAGACATTGGCGGCGCCTCTCCGGTGGCAGCCGCGGCGGCCTCTTCGCGGCCCCTCTTCTTCTCAGCGGCCTTGGACGTCTTGGACGGCGACGGCTTCATCCTCCAAGTGCAGGGCGTCTTCACTCGCATCCGCTCGGGGGCTACCCTAAAAGACTTGGATGGCGGCGCACTTGGATCTACTACGGCGGCAGCAAGCGCTGGGAGTGGATTCGCTTCAGATGCAAACGGAATGGCTGCAGCTCGAATGGGTGAAAAACCCTAAGGGTTTTGGCTTCTATTTATAAGCCAAACCGGCTTCGCAATGGGCGCTGGATAAGTCCACGCGCGGCTGATTCAGCGGCCACGCGCGACCCTTCGTATTCTACTAGTCGACGCGCCTCACCTCGGGGGCTCGGCTACTTCTACTCGACTGCCTGGGAAGCGGCTAGTCTCAAGAGCATCTCAGGACACATTCTTCAAGAAGACCCTTCAATTCGAGAGGAAGTACTCGACTCAAGGCTCGGGGGCTCCGTGCCACGTGTGCTTCGGTTTTTTCTCTCCGGATTTTTCGGGATTTTCTTGCCAAGATTTCAGATGGACCCTCAGCCAGAGCCCGCGGCTCAAGGCTCGGGGGCTATTCCATGTGGAGTGTGGTTTTTGCAAGTCGCACCTCCATATCAGCTCCGGCTTCAAGACAAGACAGGCATTTTTTGAAGACCTTCGAAGGCAGCTTTCAAGGACGCTTGGGACTACTCGAGAAGACTTCAAGATTGCTCAAACATCAGTGGAGTACATTCCCGGCCTTGGGATGCTTCGACTACTCTTGAGGACTTTTGACTTGTAGCACTCGGGGACGCTTGAGGACTACTCGTTAAGGCCGTCAAGACTACTTGCGAGCTATCCTTCTCGACTACAAAGTACTCGGGGGCTTGTCGTATGGACCTCCCTGGGCCCACTACCTCGGTGGGTACCAGGACCGACTACTCGGTGGGCCCCTGGGACTACCCGGCTTGCGCTACACGGCACCAGAAGGCGTGGAGCACAAGGACTACACAGGAGTAGTACTCGATTAGGGAGCTGTACATGTTCTGCACTGTATAGAGGACTACTAGACGTACTCGACTAGTACTCTCTCCCTACTCCGACTTGTAACCCTGCCTCCCGGACTATATAAGGCGAGGCAGGGACCAATCTCAGGATCATCTCATCCAATCCCCTACAACTCACGGCGCACTATTGCACCATCTTGTAATTGTGCCCTATCAATCCAGAGCTACGCAGCATACATGACGTAGGGTATTACGAACCTCGCGGCCCGAACCTGTCTAAATTGTGTGCCACGTGTCTCTTCCTTCGAGTTACCGATCTCGGCGAGTCACATTCATCTACTTCGGGTACTCCCCGTAGTAGGTTGCCGGTCTAAAACACCGACACAGCCCAACGCCGCAAACCGGCCCAGCCCAACACAACGCAACCCTAGCTATATAAACTGACGCCCCCTTCCTCCTTTCCTCCTCTCCAGCGTTGCACACCCCCTTCCTCCTCCTCTCCAGCCAGTGCCGCGCGCCTCTGCGAATGAGGAGCACACCGGTGTCGCACCGCCACCGGCACCTCCTCTCCTCAGATCCAGCCATGGCGTGGTGGCCTTCGGCACCTCCTCTCCTCTGTTGACGCATGGCCCAAGATGGAGTCAAGGTAGCGGCGGGCGCGGATCCGGTGACAGCCGGGCCACAACTCCTCCTTTCCACCCCCTCTCCCCCACGCTCCGGGGAGACAACATGGTGGCCTCGAGTCTCCACAATGCAGGTGACGGCGCGACGACGACGACACGTGTGATAGCCTTGTGCTCCACGGCGACCTGACTTGCAGATATAGCACTCGGTGGTAGAGTCCTGGTGGTGGGTCCGTCGCTAGCGTGGGCCAGGGGGCGGCAACAGCATTGGTGACCTCCGTCCCCTCCCCTTCTTCCTTGGCAGGCGGCGGACCCACGACGACTTCCTTCTCCAGGCGGCTGCGTGGTGCGTGGTGGTGGTGGCATCCGGCTCTGGCGCGGTGGTGGCCCAGAGGGAGGTTCACGACAAATGTTCATGTACTGGTTGGTGAACGTCCGGTTCCATCGGTTGTGCTGTTACCAATTTGTTTTTTTGCCGTGCGCCGTCTTTTGTCGTGCGTGCGACTAAAAATGCACGACAAAAGGTCCTTGGTTGTGCAAAATGCTGTCGTGCATTTGCGATGCCGTGCGTTTTTCACCTTTGCCGTGTGTCCAAAACGCACGGTAAACTTTGATTTTCCCGTAGTGCATAGCAACGCATAGGGTATCACCTAGTAACTGAATAATTTGCATGGCTTCTTGCTCTACGTTGCTCCCTTTTTCATGTAGGACTCAATCTATCATAACTTCATGAGCACGTACGAATAATACTAGTTATCAAGAAGAAGTCCTCATGTCACGAAGTCATTCAGGGTACACATGCATTCAACAAGCTCCATCCGAGATAGTGCTATGATATTTGTGCAATCGTGCATGTTAGACTCACATTCATTTTACCCCACCTACATGCAAGTTTCAGTACTATAGTGCCATTGAAGCTACTCTACTTGAGATAGTGCATATATTCTTGGAATCAACAGCTTAGTCATAGTGTGGAAGTTGTTCTAAACTCGTGCCCGATTACAAAGTATGTGGTGCAATACACTAGGCCAGAAACGATTTGTCCTGGCGGCTAAAACCGGTTTTTGCTGGCGGGCACGACACCCGCCAGCAACTTTGAGCCAGTAGAAATGGCCCTTTGTGCTGGCGGGTGGCCGGCCCGCCAGCACAGATCAATTTGTGCTGGCGGGTCACTTAAACGACCGCCAGCACAAATGTCATCAGTGCTGGCGGTTACTTAAGCAGACCGCCAGCACAAATGTCATCAGTGCTGGCGGTCGTTTAAGTGAACCGCGAGCACAAGGGTCATCTTTGATGGCGGTTGCTTAGACCGCCCGCCACAGAAAGCATTTTTCCCATTTGCTATATAATTCCCCATAATTGCTTATTATTTGTATATAATTTGTCATTTTGGTCTATTATTTTTTCACATTGGCATTTGTATGCTAAATTCACTTTAATCCAATATATATGTCTCACAAACACATAATCCAAACTCAAATAAAAAATGTATACATAAGTCACATTACAACACATTGTGCATAATAGATAACCCTAAGACACCCATCTTCGTAACCTTTCTGCATCGTCTAATGACAAAACTCCTTCTTCATCGAAGAATTCTCCATCCTCGTGGCAAATCTCACGTAGGATGAATCTAGCCATGTCCGCACAAATGTTGGTGATTTGATTGTCACCAAGTTGCCCCCATGATTTGTCAATGGTAGGCATCTGCACGTAAACACAATAAATGAAGATTGTTATGCATTACCATCAGGACCATAATTAGCACATACATAGTTGTGTACAAACTAGAGGCTCACGTCTTCAGGATTCGTCCGGTACCTCCCATTATTTCTCAAAACCTCACACACATAATATCCACATAGTACACTGCCAGGAGGTTGTTTGTAGCACTGCAACCAAATAAAAAATGATCGGTGCTAATTAACATAAGTGTACCAACTCTGATAAAAATGATTGATACTTATTAACAGAAGTGTTCTTACCCATTTGGCATTGCGTATCACCAATTTTTTCTTCTTGTGATCCCCGCCATTGAGTATGTATAGCCTATACGCACTTTAAGGATATAAAAACATAAGTTAGTAATACAATTTGAAATATAGTTGATACACGCATGCATTAGTGGTTATATATTGCACTTAGTTGTCTTACTTTTTTATAATATCAATGATTGTCTTGTAAGAAGACGATGAATAGTGTAATGAGTCGAAGACCCCCACTGTTCCCAACTTCGGACACATGTGAAAGCAAATGAAATGATCATTGCATAAAATTAAAATAATTAATATAAATAGACTAAAAATGAAGGCAAATGATGGAATAGTTATTTAAAGGATCTTACTCAAAATTGTAAGCAAACTTGATAGAATCCTTATGTTGGTTTTCCTCAAGACCGTTGAAATGTATACAGACACCTCGTGAAGTTTAGCTTTCTCGTAATTCTTTATTAATTTTTGTTTCTCTTCTTGTGTCTTTGCTTCTTCCTCTATTTTCTTTCTTAGTTCATCCCTCATTATGAACGTGTGTTGTGATTTGGTTACTTGTTGCGGGTCAATAAATGCTACCTTCCACCTCCCATTTGTTTTCTTTTCATCAGACGCTTGCATCCTGCAAAAAAGTTTATTTAGGATGGTAATAACACTACATATGGAATAGATTTGGATGTCGTATAGGGATGTTGACTTACATGGACCAAATGGTGACGAGATTGATGTCGAGTTTTTCACGACGGAACATCGCATGCAAATCGGGGAAATCGATTGCAACCTTCTGGTCATAAGAGCTACTGAACACCCATTTCGGGAGATTGGCGGTGATAGTGTTAATGCCTTGCTTCATGGCGTGCATGATCCAAGTATGCGGCCTCATTAATTACGACGGCCCTTCGTTCGGTTGCCACCTAAACAAGAATGGTTTGCCATGCTCATACTTGTCGGGCACCTCATCCGACGAAAACATACTTATGTGCTCCTCCTTTTGTTTTTGTAAAGAGGTGCGGGATAAAGACTTTTCATCTGGTGCCTTCTTGAGTACTTGAACATTAGGTGATTCTTTACCTGATGTTGGAGCCCGTTTAGGTTTATTCTTCAGTACTTTCAAGAACAAGTCAACATCAGATGATTTCATCTTTGGTTCATATGAGTTTATCATCCGGTGTATTGTTGTTGGTGTCTTGGTTGCTGGAGGAGGAGATGGTGGTCTTGGACATGGCAGAGGAGATGGTGGTGCCCCTGCCCCTGCCCCTGATGTCGGAGGAGTTTGTGGTCTTTGATCGGATTTCGGAGATGATGTCCCTGCCCCTGCCCCTGCCCCTAATGTCAGAGGAGTTTGTGGTCTTGGATCGAATTTCGGAGATGATGATGCTCCTGCCCCTGCCCCTGATGCCGGAGGAGTTTGTGGCATGTTGTTGTCATTATCGTCAACTCCCTGCTCCACAACCATCATGTTGTTGTCATTGTTACCGCCTCCATGTTCCCCACCCATCGTGTAATCGACCATTGCAGCATCTGGATCCTGGGGGGGTACTCGTTCTTGGCTAGGTTGCAAGCAGGGACTTGGTGATGTATTAATTATGATATCTCGACAATGCCACAATATGAATTGGTTCCTCGCATCACCGAGAAGCGCGATCCCATCCTCAGTAGGGATATAAATCTCGCACAACTCATCAGAAACCGAAACAACTTGAACCCATGCGTACTCTGGCGGTGGTGGATTCGGAAACACACGACCCGTTAGTGCCATGGCTGTCCCAATTTCTCGAAACTTATCTAGTTTTCTTCCATATGGAATAACCAATTTGCATGGTGTATCCTCTACAATGTCATCCACAGGATGCTTAGCGATAGCAATAGAACCAACACTACTTGGAGTCGGGATGGCTCCGATCTGGTCAAGCATCAAATTTGGAGGAACTCGTCCCGGAACCACCGGATACTAGATTCTCTGCACTTGGCCCAATAGAAGCTTGTTGTTGTTGTTGTATGAAGAAGCCTATCAATTCTTGCTTGGCAATTTCTCTCATCTTGTCTTCAAGCTTCTTCTTATAACGGTCTCGCCTTTTATAACTTGACCGGTGTTCATGAAATGCTTTACCCCAGGGCAAGGTAGAAGAAATCCCTCGAACACGGCCAGGGTGCTCAGGCGTTCCGATCGCGGCGGATAGCATATCTTTCTCCCTGTCGGGCACGAAAAGACCTTTCTTTTGCAATTCCGCAAGTTCTTCCAGCTTCTGATAAATTTGTTCTATTGAGGGCTTCTGGAATAAAACATTACCATCAGGTGCTATTGCCGGAACTCGAGCAAGGATCCAATTCCTGCTACGCTCATCCATGCCTTCAAAAATAGTTAGTAAACCAGCTACCCGCCTTTCTTCTTCCTCCTTCCTCCATTTTGCCATTTTGGCAGCATATCCTCCGGAACCCAAGCGATGGGGGTTCTCAGCAGCTTTCATAGCCTTCTCCTTTTGTTGGACGCTCAGAGCTACTGCTTCTGTCGTCTTCTTCTGATCTACGAATTGTTCCCAGACTGCTAGCGGAATGTTACCATACACATCCCTAGCATCCTTTCCTTTCTGGACAAATTCAGTATTAAGTGTAGACCTCCAATTCCTAAAAGCTCTTCCACAAAGGCCCTCAGCAAAAGTTCTACCTGCATTTTCTGTACCTTCCAGATAAACAAATTTTTCTTTCACTTTGGCCCATAATAAATCCTTCGTAGCCTTAGGGCCTGTCTTCCAATTAGTAGTTGTGATCCAAGACGCCAATTGGTCTCTGACAATTGCACCGACGATGTTTCGAAACCTAGCAGCTGTCCCCTTAGGTTCGACGGGCTCACCTTTGTCACCCAACCGTTCTATCACAAGTTGTCCTCTTTCAGGGATCTGGTTTCTTCTTCTATGACCACGTTTCCTTTTCAGATTACTAGAACTAGTAGTACCTGAAGGTTCTGGTTCTGAAATGACTTCTGCCTCTTGGGCACGAATGTTAGATGCTCTACGACGTCGTCGCGGGGATCGGTCATTGCTCTACACATAAAACACTATTTAAAGTATATCTTAATTGAATAAACAAACATTAAGTTGAGTGAATGTGCCTGCAGACCTTATTATCGCTTGGTTCGTAATCAACATCATCTTCTTCGGGACGCCTACGAGTTCGTGGTTCGCTTGGTTCGTACTCAGAGGGAGTTTCATAGTCTCCAATTATATCACTATCACTAGATTCCTCCTCACCGGATTGTTCATTGTTAACATTTGATCATAGATAATCCATAGTCCATATTTATACAATAATCCATAGTCCATATTTATACAACAATCCATTTTTATAAAAAATCTATTTATCAACAATCCATATTCCATATTTCATTATTTCTACACCAAAAGTAATAAAATTAAATCCATAGTCCATTTTATATAATAAATCTATTTAAAAATTAGACACAATCCATAGTGCTTACTTATAATAAATTTATTTATACAAAATGCATCATCCATTTATTTATACAAAATGCATCATCCCTTTATTTATACAACAAAATTAATAAAATAAAATCCATAGTCCATTTGTAACATTTTTAAATCTATTCATCCACAATCAATGTAATTGCAATTATCCACAATCTATTTATCCACAAATTAAACTCATGTAATTGCATTTTGAAAAAAAAAAGAAAAAAACACCAACCAAGCAGGGGCGGCGCCGCCGGCCCTATCCCCGGCCTCCATGTGTCCCGAGCGATGAGGAGATGAGCTGTCGGTGGCGAGCGGGGGTGGCGCTGTTGGCGGAGGCGGGGGCGGCGGCGGCGGCGGCGGCGGCGGAGCGGTCGCCGGCGGGTCCCGGCCGGCGGTTGGGGAAGCGGCTAGCGGGGAGGAGGACGCCATCTCGGTAGGGAAGAGGGGCGGTGGCGCTCGGTCGGCGGGGCGGCGGGGCGACGGCGGACGACGGCACGGCGGCGGTCCACGGGAGAAGGGGCGGCGGGGCAACCGCGGAAGACGGCGGGGCCCTCGCGGATGACGGCGGGGCGCTCGTGGAAGTGGGCCGGGCACTCCTGTACGATGGCGGGGTGGTCGGAGGGGCGGCGGCGGTCGGGGACAACGGCGGCGCTCCACGGGAAAATTTGGCAGCCTGACGGTGTCGTTTCATATTCTCGCCAGACTTAGAAAATTTTCGAGACCGTGTCTCGTGTATATATAGATGGACTCACCACTGGCGGGCAACATAAGGCAACCGCCAGTGGTAGACCACCGCTAGCGAGTCACATAAACCAACCGCCAGTGGTGAACCTTAGCACAGGCGGGTCACATAAGCAACTGCCAGTGGTGAGAATTCCCGCTGGCGGTTATCATAAGCGCCCGCCAGCGCTGTGATATGAAAGAATTCAAACTTAACTTTTCAAATGCAAAGCTTTTCTAATGCAAATGACAAAACACCTCCTATAAATAAATTCAAATATTTTATGATAACTTTTGGAAGTTTCAAAGAGTTTTGAACATTTTCAAGCCAGGATTTCAAATTTTGGCAAACCACTATGCTGGCGGTTGACTTATGATAACCGCCAGCATAGTGTTTTTCCATAATTTGCAAAATTTGAAACAGGGGCTTAAATTATTCAAATTTCATTGAAACTTCCCAATGTATCATAAAATATTTCAATTTAAGTGTTGGGGGTGTGTGTTTTGGAAAATAAGTCCTAGTTAGAAAAGGTTAGTTCAAATAGGTTCATACACCTAATGAGTTATGGGTTGTTTGACCCTAGGGTCTCATTTGAACTAACCTTTTCAAATTCAAACCTATTCTTATAAAAAAACACCTCCTATAAATAAATTCAAATAGTTTATGATAACTTTTGGAAGTTTCAAAGAGTTTTGAACATTTTGAAGCCAGGATTTCAAATTTTGGCAAACCACTATGCTGGCGGTTGACTTATGATAACCGCCAGCATAGTGTTTTTCCATAATTTGCAAAATTTGAAACAGGGGCTTAAATTATTCAAATTTCATTGAAACTTCCCAATGTATCATAAAATATTTCAATTTAAGTATAGGGGGTGTGTTTTTTTGTAAAATAAGTCCTAGTTAGAAAAGGTTAGTTCAAATAGGTTCATACACCTAATGAGTTATGGGTTGTTTAACCCTAGAGTCTCATTTTCAAATGCAAACCTTTTTTATGAAAAAACACCTCATATACATAATTCAAATATTCAAACACTAATTGAAACCATAATTTCCATAATTTGAATTTATGTACAGGAGGAGAGTCTCATTTCATCAAAACTTAATTCCAAAACTCTCCTAAATTGATTGAAAGTCTTACAACAACACTAATTATATAAAGTCGTACAAGTGATACATCATGCCCGACTAATAAGAAGGGCAAGTTTATCCTTTAACAATTCTCCCATCACAGTCTGTACGTAACCATGGCTTCTCCGATTTAGGAATGGTGGCTTCAATTTTTTTATTCTCTTCTCATGATCTGTGAACAAGAATAGTTCCTCGAACTGATTGTAATCCTCAACATCAATTACACCTTCTACTCCTAGAATTCTTTGTTTTCCGGAGACGGCAATGTGCTTCTTCACATTCATAGGATTAGCTATGTAGAAAACTTGCGCAACACGCTCGGCGAGTACCCATGGATCATCTTTGTAACCTACATTGGCAAGGTCTACAAGTGTCAATCCATAATTGTCATCTGTGACGTCATTCGGGTGTTTGACCCATTGGCACCGAAACACGGGGAACCTGATATTCTCTACATAGTCAAGTTCCCATATTTCCTCTATGAACCCGTAGTAAGTTATGTTGTTCTGGATTTATCAATCGCATCTATGCGAACACCACTATTTTGATACGCAACACTCTTGTTGTCTTTCGCCTTCGTATAGTAGGTGTACCCATTAATTTCGTATGCTTGCCATGAGGTAACATTGCTTGATGGACCAGCCGCCAACCTAGTCAACGTTGTGTCATCTATGGAATTTCCTTGAAATAGATGCTCATGTTCCTTTAACCATGATGGGAAACGACGCTTTTGCTCTTTGATGACCCAATCCTCGGTCTGACTATCATTTTCCTCACGAATCTCATTTTCGTGTTGCACGATAAATGGCTCCACTATTGCAAGTTGTTGCAAAACACTAGCATGTGCTTTCTCCAGTTGTTGGTTGTACTCGTCAATGAATCTTTTCCTTCCAATGGTCCCTTTCCCTGACAATCTGCCTTCGTGTCGAGATTCCGGTAAACCGATCGCTCTCTTACCTTTTATGTAGTCTATGCAACAATCAACACTCTCTTATGTATGGTAGCTCTCGATCATGCTTCCCTCTGGAAATGCCTTGTTTCTCATGTATCCATTGAGAATCGACATGAACCGTTCGTACGTCCACATCTGATGAAAGTACATAGGTCCTAGTTCAGTAATTTGCTCGACCATGTGGATCATTAGATGTTCCATGATATCAAAAAATGACGGAGGGAAGCACATCTCGAGCTGGGCTTGAGTTTTTGACATAAACAGCCTTGCCAACTCTACACAATCTACCACTTTCTGCGAAATGACGTTGAAAAAGGAGTACATCCTTGTGATGACCATCTTAAGGAATATTGGTTTGACAGCTCGGATCGCAATCGTGAGAAAAACAGTAATCATCACATGATAGTCATGAGAGTTACAACCAGTAAGCGTCATGTCCTTCAACGAGACCAATGATCGGATGTTGGATGAGAATCCGGTTGGCACTTTCAGCCCGTGCAAGCATTTGCAGATAGCCAACCTCTCATGTTGTGTTAAGTTGAAGCTAGCAGGTGGAAGGTACTGCTTACCATTAGGACGTGGTTGTGGGTGAAGTTCTTGCCTAATTTTTAGATCAACAAGATCCTTACGTGACTTCAGTCCGTCCTTTACCTTTCCCCGTTAAGCCTAAGAATCCCATTGTGCTTTCAAACACATTCTTTTGAAGATGCATCCCATCGATGGCATGGCGCACTGTCAAATCTTCCCAGTATGGCAAGTACTTAAAAAATATAGACATCTTCTTGAAAGGCACATCAATGTTTTCTGTAGTTTCAGCCTCCTTCCTTCCCCCTTTTGATTTCTTACCAAGTTTAAACTTGACCTTCTGACACATTTCAAATACGATTCTACTGGTGGCCGGTTGTGGGGCAAAAGAGTACTTCTCAGTCTTTCCATCGAAATAGTCTGCCATCTTACGGTACTTGTGAGTCCTTAGTAGCCAGCGTCTGTGCTCCATATACATTGTGTTCTGAGATCCTTTCAGGTACACAGATATTGTACCATTCAAACAAACTACACAACCTGTTTTTCCTTTTTTCTGACCAGACAAAGAAAATAGGGCAAGGTAATCATTAATGGTAACAAAGATAATTGCCTTAAGTGTGAATGTCTCCCTTCTGTACTCATCCCACATCTCAACCCCATGTTTCCAAAACTTCTCCATTTCTTCCATCAATGGCTCCAGGAAGACATCTATATCAATATCAGGTTGCTTCAGTCCTTGGATTAGAATGGTAAGCAAAAGGAACTTTCTCTTGTGACATAGCCAGGGGGGAGGTTGTATATGGTCATCAACACTGGCCATGTGCTGTGCGTGCTGCTTCTTTCACCAAATGGATTCATACCATCTGTACTTAACGCGAACCTTATATTTTTTTTTCTTCTCTAAACTCTTTGTGCTTGGAATCAAAGGTCCTCCACTGCCGAGCATCAGAAGGATGTCGAAGCTTCCCATCAGACTTCTCTCGGGCGATCCGTGTGCCAAGTCATTAGTTCGGCGGTCTTTGGGTTCGAGAACAATCGCTTTAGACGATCCTCCACCGGCAAGTACCACATCACCAATGCGGGGACTTTACGTTGAGTAGCGATGTCGGTACCAATACTATACTCCTCCTCAACTTGAGAAATTACACTTTTCTTTCCACCAACCTTCCTCTTCGTGCCTTTAGATGCAATGACCCGTTCCACAGCAAAATCGGCACTACTTTTGTAACGATTAGCATCGCAATTTGGACACTTCTCTAGTTCTGCATAGTCACCGCGGTACAATATGCAATGGTTCCTACATGCGTGTATTCGTTGCACTCGCATCTTCAATTGGTTGATAATCTTTTTTTGCTTCATATGTGTTTCTTGGGACCAAGTTAGGCTTCGGGAGTAGATTGGCCAACAAAGTAAGGAGTTCATTAAAACTATTGTCCGACCATCCAAATTTTGCCTTCACAATCAGAAGATGGAGCATGAAACGCAACACGGTCCACTCCTTCCCACAACCCTCATACATACGGTCCTTTGCTGCCTTCTTTAGTGTCTCAAAATTTTCTAACCCTTTAGCACTCCCTAGCAACACCTCCGGTTCAATGTGGCGCAACATTTTTTCCATATCAACATCACATTCCTCGTCCACCTGTGGTGCATCTGTTTGATCATCATTTTGATCTTCACAGCCAAAAGCATCATCCGTCATGACATTATCATTTTCATCTACATCTTCATCACTCACTTCATCGTACCTGATGCCGATGTCTGCATTGTTGAAAGTACTTTCTGCTTCACCATGGTGGGACCAAGTTTTGTATCCTTTCACAAAACCACGCTTTATCAAATGCATCTTGATGGTATTAATATCTTCCCAAACAATTTTGTTGCAACAATCACAACATGGACAATGTATTTGCTTGGTCCTAGAAATTTGGGCATGCTTTTGCGCAACCTCAAGAAAGTTTGTTAACTCTGTCAAGAATGTATACGAATTTCTCCGTATGCCATACATCCACGCTCTATGTTCCATCTTAAATAACCTATAAAAGTAATTATATTAATTATAAACTCAGTATGCTCTATGCTTCATTTAATTAATATGTAAAAAACGGAAACAAAACTAATTTCTATAAATTTAATTATTGAAGATAATAATTTTAATTACAAACTAATAATTTAATATGTATACTTGCTTCTATAATTGCAATAATAATTAAATATAATTTAAATCTAAAGCTATTTAAAAAAATAAATATCTAAATCAATATCTCTCTTCACTCCCCTCTCTCTCCTAGCTAACCCTACGTCTAGATCTATAGATCCCTAACTACATAGAAATCATTAATAAAAGGAGAAAACTAAGGTTAAAATAGCACAAACTCACCTTATATAGCCACCTCCTACAAGAAAACCAAGAGCAAAACCTTCCCCCCTAGATTTGATGTTTTTGGAGCTTTTCCCGAGCTCCTCTCGGGCACAACACCATTGGAAGGTTGCTGGGAAGAAGGGGTTGGTCTATACTTATAGAAGACACAGTGCTGGCGGTTGGCATAAGGAAACCGCCAGTAGTAATCTCTGTGCTATACGTGATTTGCCAAAGACTTGTGTACATTTATCTTGCGGCGGTCCTCTTAAGCCAACCGCCGGCACTAATATCTCTCTCGGCGGGCTCTTAAGCCAACCGCCAGCACACTTGTTGGAATATCTCCGGTCGGAACGTGGTTTGACTCAACCACTCACTCACTCACTCACACACTCGCTTCGCTCGAGGGTCTGACGCCCCCTCGGGCGCATCTCCGCCTCGCTCGAGGGTCTGACGCCCCCTCGGGCGCATCTCCGCCTCGCTCGAGGGCCTGACGCCCCCTCGGGTGATTCTCTGCGCTGGCGGTTGGCATAAGGAAACCGCTAGCAGTAATCTCTACGCTGGCAGTGCCTAATGTTGACCGCCAGCACTGTGTCCATTTATGTTGGCGGGTGGCATAAGCTGACCGCCAGCGCTGATACCTCTCCTGGCGGGCTATTAAGCCACCCGCCAGCACTGATGCCTCTGCTGGCGGGCTGTTAAGACAACCGCCAGCACACTTGTCTGAATATCTTCGGTCCTAATGTTGTTTGACTCAACTACTCACTCACTCACTCACTCACTCACTCACTCACACACACACTCGCTAGCAACCCTAGCCGCCACCGCAAGCTGCCGCCGCCGCAAGCAGCCGCAACCGACCTCGCCCCCCGCCACCGCCGCTCGTGCGTGAGCTTCGCCCGCGTGCCGCCGCGCCTCGGCCCGCCGCCATCGGCAAGCCGTCGACCCACTCTTCAACCTCCGGTTCCTCGACCGACGTCGAGCAGGTTCACCGCCGTCGCATGGCGAGCAGCTCAGTCACGCCGAACCTTAGCCAATTCGTGCCTCTCCCCCTGCTGATCTGCCCGTCGTGTCGGCTCCGGTTAATTTGGTACAAGACCAATTCAAATACCATCATCTACAAGTGCCCGAACAACCACGTGGTTTGTTTTTCATCTCATGCCCTAATTCATTTGATTAGTACTGATTCGGTTGATCTAATAGTAGTGATTATTAGTTGATGTAATATTAGTAGGATTTGTTGATTATTATTGATTTGGTTGATATAATATTAGTAGATTTGTTGATTATTATTGATTCGGTAGATATAGAATTATCCACAATTGTTGATTATTAATGATTTGGTTGATATAATTTTATGTCTATAGAATTATCCAATTTATTGATGGAAGTCACATTTGTTGTTTATTTTTTTAGGGGACCCTAATTCATGTCAGGAAGTTTATTTTGAAAATCAATACATCAACCATTTGAAAAAATTTCACCCTCATTTGCTGCCGCCAAACTATCAGTTGTTCAGCAGTTTAGTTAGTGCAACGCCAGCACCAAGAGCGGCACAACCGTCTAGTGTTGTGTATCCGCCGGGGCAGGTGCAGGAGCCACCACTAGCAAATTCAGAATTTCTGGAACAATGGAATCAGATGAAGTGTGTCATTTCTGATCTGAAGGTGGGGATGAGTGATTTGAAGATAGCGAGTAATGAAACGAGGCTTGAACTTGCAGACCATAGAGGGCAACTTATTGACATTATGGCGGAAATTGGCTATCGGAAGAAGCGCAACAAAAATCAAGGATTCTGCATGCAGGGCACCATCATCGCTGTTGTGGTCTTGATAATAGGTTTAGTGCTTGGTAGCTATATCACAGCCGGACTGTCAAAGAAATTTGAGTGAGGTAAAGTTGTGTTGATTTGTGAGAGGCCCCTAATGTAGTGTACTTTAATTTGTGTTGGTTTTAAGTGTGCTTTGAAACATTTGTCATCACGCATGTTGTTTGTATGAAATAAATCTTTCTAAGGTGTTGTTTGTTTAGCATGTTGAAACATTGGTGACTTGTATCAATTTTAAGCTATTTTCAGCTTCACTGTGTTGGTGGGTGCATATGAAACCCGCCAATAGTAAAGATCCCTGCTGGCGGTCGATATAAGCCACCCGCCAGCAGAAATGGGACCATTTGTGCTGGCGGTTGGCTTATGTAGGCCGCCCCCACTAAACCTTCTATGCTGGCGGTCGACATAACTCGTCCACCAGCATAAATAGTACCATTTGTCTTTGGCGGGTGGGTTATGTCGCCCGCCGGCGGTGATGCTTCAATGCGGCGGTTCTTTGTCCCGCCCCCGCGTCCCACTTTGCTAGCGGTTCATAGTTGCACCCGCCAGCACGCTAATTTGCTAGTGCCAGGACAAATCGTTTCTGGCCTAGTGATATTGCACTTATACTAGAACAGCCGGCGCGCGTTGCGCGCCCTACAGTGTGTATAAGTAAATGACAAATATCCAATGTAAAAAGATAAAACAAAACATATCAAGGATGAGGACATATAAGCGATCCGCACATCATTTAAGCACAGAGTACCATACAATCCGAAGCATACCAATATCTCAACAAAGAACATTTAATAAAAAACAACTTCAGATATCAACATGAAGAGTGTCGATTTGGCATAAAAACATCACAAGCTAACAACACATTCTTGTCTGGTATGAAAAGGACACAATGAGGTGTTTGTCCGGCATTTACATAGCAAACATTAAAGCACATCCAAACAAGATGACAACAATAGAAATTTCAATACTGAAATACAAGATGTTTCATATCCACTTTAAAACATTATAGTTTGAACTTCCACATATATAAACCAAAGCGGTTATTGTACTTGCAAAGATGTTCGGTGAACATTTTCAAACACATGCGATAACTTAGGCATTGCTATACCAGCCATCTCTAGTCACCCGAACAAAGAAACGCTTTAAGTGATTTGCGGTAGCTTGGCTGGTATTAAGCATTGTCCATTGGTGAGGTGGTACCATGTGCCCTCTACCCATGACAAGTATGCCAGTTCTTTTAATTGAATATTCAACATTTATGTTCCTGCAAAACATCAGAAACTCAACAAAAACCATTGGGAGAAAAAACACTAATGATAAAGATAAACTGAAGAACATTAGTGCAAGTACTAATAAACAAAACTCAACCTACCCTGTATATACCTTTTGAGGATAAAAGACATAGATTTTATTTTCCTTGTAGCTAAACTCGTGACAAGGAATGTTTAAATTCAGCATGAATATTTTCTTTTAGAAAGGAACCTAAACCTTAACATAATATTGATAGTAGTACCAAATCAGAAGGAAAACATATAGCTTTAGAAAGCTATAGAAGAGGGGCACAAAGACGGACAATGTCCCTGGACAAGCTAGATAATGTGAAGAGTCAACTTTTTTCCTAAATCATAAATGGTATAACTCAGAAATAGCCATGCTAGCCTAGACAAATGGCAAAGTACTAACATTCCGTATAACTGCAGTCATACATGGTAAGACTACAGAACATCATTTTCCCCCATAGAAATTATATTGCAAAGAATGTTGAATAAATTGTATAAGATTAGAATATTCACTTTACCTTTATTCTCCAGTTAGAAAATCCTCTCCAATCCTGATCAACAAAAGATCCTAAAGCAAGGGAAAAGGATTACTATAGTGACAAGGTTTCTGAAAAACACATCATTACATAGGACAGGCTATATTTCGAAAGTTGAACAGATGGAAGGGTTAGTTTTCGAGAATTCGGAAAGCATATCATAGTTTTTTGCTATTACCACATCATAATTACTATTAGAAGTGGAGTTTGGGCAATATAAAAGAAATGAACCCAGACCTGTGATTCACACTTCACAACATCGATCACACGTTTGTTGTACTCGTTGATGCTCAGAGGTGGAAAGAAGAAGTGCCTCCGAGCATAAAGCTACACACAAAAAGACAGAATCAGATCTTCTACAGCAAGCAAGCATGAACTTGACAGCTAGTATACTTATATAAATTAAAAGCACGAAGACGATAATCGGTTTGCACGTGATTGGCCCGATTCTTACATCATATATGTTGTCACCCAAGTAAGCCGGTGACACCGCACCGCAGCAATCGTGGTTTCTTCACCTCCGGTGGAGGTGGCAGCCACCATTTCTCAAAGCCCATATATGTGCTCTTCTTTACTCCTGTGTCAACGAAACAAATCACAGATCAAACTTCAAGCTTATGATGCACAATAATTGAAAAAAGTACATACACACTATCAACAATCCAACACTTGGGGACAATTGTTGAAAATGGTATCACTTGTTCAGTACACTGTTGTTAGAGGCAGGACTGCAGCATGTTCATCGGGGAGTTGAACCCAACAGGGAAGTACGTACACGTTACTCTATAACCTGATTCATTAAAGCGTATGGTAAATACTCGTATGCAGCATAAAGGAATTGGCCACTATTTAGAAGAAGCTAATCCAGTAAACTTGCAATGAATGAGTGGGGGTGATGAAATTCGGACCATATAAGCTCTGACCAGACCAAATAGCCAACTAATGTTCCCCTGTTTTACTACTGTTTACATGGCCACATAAAACAAATTAAGCATTAGCGATAAGAAACCTAGTTAATACCAGTACAACACGTACAATTTTCAAAGTGAAATACTGAAGAAAAGGAAAATCAGAGAGACATGCAAGGTGGTGCAAGCAATTTCTTACCTCACTCCTGCTGTTGGGAAGGGGAAGCAGGATGGTACCTGCAGAGGATCAGCAGCACCTCCAGACATCGTTCCCAGCATATAGGGATTAATTTCATTAATTTTCCTCAGAGATTGTGAAGCTGCATAAAAAAAGAAATGAAAGATTATATAAACAACATACAAACTGATATGAAAAATGAACATCAATACAAAATCATTGATCTAAAAGAGCCCATTTATTTTTTTCTCCGAACCCCAACAAACACTAAGTGGTAAGAATCAGAGCTTCATCGATGCATTCAATCTATCACATGCCTAAGGCATTAGAGAAACATACTTGAACCCAATTGGTGAATAAAAGCAATTGTGAACTTTTTTGCCACCAAAATCCCAGATCATCTCTAAATTTCATGGAAGGTATGAAAAATATTAAGCACCTACCGAGCCTTTCGTCCTGGGAGCGGAGAATGGTGTGTGGGGGGGGCAGAGGCTCAGGAACCAGACTGCTACACAAAGAAACACAAACCAGATGATAATTTTTTCATAGCATCAAAACTCTATGTTAGTACCCAACTAATGACAATGCGCCGTGTTAGTAGCAAAAACTGACATACCATCCTCAATTACCATATACAGAAGATGGCAACCTAGCTGCAGCGAACCTTGCATTCCCAAACGGTGGGCAGCAGAAGATCAAACGGCAGCTCAAATTTTCTTGCACCTGCGATTAAAAACTGAAACCTGTGCAAAAAAATGGTGAAGTGGTCCTATATACATTTTGTCAAACACATGTGAGCAATTAAATGCAAACAAAAATGTAACAGACACCTCAACTTTGCCTAATGGAAGCCATGCCCAAATCTCAGGTCACCAGTGCCATAACTGACAACTCACCCTAGCAAGAACAGAAAACGAATCACATATTAAGCATGAAATAGCAAACCCAAAATGTAGCAGAAATCAAATTCAACAAAGGATCGGAGCTCACGTATGCATGTGGGTGTGACGGGGGCGCTCGTGACCTTGTGCTAGCACTCTCCCCATGTCGCTGCTCGTCCTCGCATCGTTGTTGATCTAACTGACGCCAGGGAAGAAGGAGATAGAGGGGCACCTGATGAGCTGACATCTTCCTCCACCTCCTCCATTGTCAGGCAAAGGCAAAGGCAAAGGCAAAGCCACCGCCTTCCTTTTATTGGCCTTTCAATCACCGTCTTCCCTTGTGGATCTATCATCTATATCACCTTTCCTCACCCTCTCGCTCACCTTCCTTTGATTGGCCTTTCCATCACCGTCTTCCCTTGTGGATGGAAGATGGGATTTGCGTGCAGGTATCAGCAAGAGATTAAAGGAAGTGAGAGCAGAGAGAGGTTAAGCTTTTTTTGGTACTCTGAATATGGTAGGAAAAAGATAGAGTAGAGAGGGAGAGAAGAGCAATTTTTTATTTATTTTGCAATTGGTTTTCTCCGGTGTCAATTATATGTGCAGTCTCACTGATCTATAGCTGACTTGATTTTCCAATGCAGGAAAATGAGTCGTTCCTTCCTCTGTAAAGGGCATTCACATTGAGAGTTGATGTGCTGTCATATCAAACTTGCACCAAATCATGCCTGCCTCATCTAAGGTAAGCCAATATATTCGACTACATGCCTCAGTAGCTTGTGGTCCTATTGAGTTGTGTATTTTCGTTGAAAGCATATGTTTGTCTGCAACCTTTGAGGCAAAGAAATACTTAGCTTGCACCATCGTAGTTATATCTGTTTGCCAGGTTTCTTAAACACACTACAATTAAGATGCAGAATCCAATATGATATATGAACAGACTCTTTGTTGTATATCAGTTCTTATATTCTGGAGACAATGAGCTGATGACATTGGACTTTCAATTTAACTTCTACTCACAGGATGAGAGAGAGAAAAGGGTAGAGAGAGAGAGAGAGTACAAGAGAACCACTCACATGCCTGCCCCCTTGAAGCCTGCTGTCGACGATCAGATCCGGCGTGCTGGCCCTTGCTCACCACTAAGCTTGACCTTGAACTCCGCACCACACCTTCCCTCTGCATCGCTCGCCGCTGGAGGCCAACCATTCGGCCGAGAGAGGCACGGACCGGTGGCGTTATGCTCGCCGTCGCCCCTCGCCCGGGACGCGTAGGGAGCCTCCTTCCCTTGCGCCTGTGGAGGTCGGAATCCTAGGGGCACGGGCACTCGCACGATTCAAGGGGGTGGGAACGGAGTGTTTCCCACACGGCGAGCTACACCTCCGGTGTACGGCGGCGGCGAAGGGCGGAAGTGCGAATTGGAGGATTTGTTGGGACCGGGAGGCGGCGCTTATTTCCGCGCCCGGTCGGGGTCGAATCGACTGCGGCTGCTGCGACTGCGAGCGCCCCGCGAACCTTCAGGGTCTCCTCCCATGCCGAGCCCCTCGAGCTTGGGCGGCAGTGCCGTCGCTCCCGGTCTGTTCCGCAACCCCACGTTGGATCCGAATCTGGAGGGAGGAGGAGAGGGGATGTGGCGGCGGAGGGCCAGAGAGCAGGGAGGGAAATGGCGGGGGCGGCCGGCGGGATGGAGAGAGAGAGGGCAGCGCGAGGGGAGGGAGTAGAGGGCTAGGGTTCATGCCGGCGACTGCGGCAACGGAGAATGGGAAGAGGTAGCGGCGGGGAGGAGAGCAGGCGAGAGGGGGAGGCGGGGGGTGAGGTTAGGGTTCGAGCGTGGGGGTGGGGTGTATTAGCCGGGGGACGGGGTGGTGGAAGGGGGTGTTCGCAAAATGGTCGGTGGTCCGCGCGCCCGGTTGCCCACCGCCGAGCGATCCCGCAGCGAGCCCGCGAGGCCTCCCGGGCCGCCACGTACGCCCGGGAGTGCGGAGAGGCAAGCAAAGGGGGGCAGGTTTTAATATATCCGATTTGAATGATGATCTCAATGCATGTGAAAGCTAAGCAACGACCGATGTGTTTATGTTTGAATGAGAGTGTTATATTATATCCTATGTTATTAGAACATTTAGGTGTGCAAATTAGTATTCTTCTTCGGTCCCAAAATATAGTTACGTTAAGCATTAAAAATTATCCCAAATATATAACTACGTCTAGAGTTTCCACCCAACCATTTGCACACGTGCGAACCGAAATACCCTGCCCTTCCACACCAAATTGTAGTACAAGTGTGCAAGAGAAATGTATGCTAGCTCTAATTATATAAAACTAAACCGAATTAAAGCAACTATATATGTATATATAGTATCATATTGTAATAAGTTCATATCGATCAGCTGGAAGCACACAAATGATAAGATTGAAATTTGTTAAACACAAACACACAGAACGGAACTAATCGTGCTAGCTGTCGATCGATTCCTTGTCCATGATGATGCACTGATGCCAGTTAATGGGCACGCTAGACGCAGAGAACCGGCAGGGGAGCTGGTGGTACGCCGCCGGTCACTTGAGCGGCGCCGGGGAAGAAGAAGCTGACCGACGCGCACTTGACCTCGATGTCGTACAGCCGCGTCTTGGCGAAGCCGACCTTGAACCTGGCGAGCGCGGTGACCGTCACGGCGAAGGCGTTGCCGGTGAAGTCGAGGAGCCATGCTGGCCCTACGTCCTTGAGGGGCAAGGACACCGTCGCGTGGATCCTGGTCTCGTTGAGCTTTGGCTGGAGCAGCGGCATGGCCACTGCCGTCGTGTTGGCCGTGATCGTGACCCCCGTCGTGCTGTTGCCCACGTCGATGTAGATGCTTTCGTACTCCACACGGGCGCGCGTGCTGGTGTTGTTCACGGAGAGGGTCAGGGCCAGCTCCACGCTTCGGTTGCCGGCGGTCATGTGGCTCCCCGCGCCGGCGACGGAGATGAGGATGCGCGCGGGGCTCAGCACGATGAAGAAGGCGGTGACGACCACCGCCGCGGCGAGGACCGCCATCAGAGCCGCTATGATGTATTGCTTCGCGGTCGGGGCCTTCATCACGCTCTTTGTCTTCGGCGTCGCAGCCGCCGGAGCTGCTGGAGTTGCCATGATGCCTAATCAAGCTTATCGTGTGGGTATCTGGTGGCTTTTGCAGCTAGTAATGAACTTCCATTGGTTTGATCGAAATCGAAGTGGCGCGCCGCTGACCGTCCGTTTTTTAAGGGAAAGGGAGAGAGTTAGAGAGAGAGAGAGGGTAGCCATGCTAGGGTACGCCGCAGCCACAATTTGGCTTCCAGTCACGCTGGTTGAGAGGGGTGAGAGAGAGGTCGCTTTTGTTCAACAGGTTCACACGGATCACTCTAATGTGGCATGCAAGTGAGACAAAATAGATGATCCCATCTTAATGCAAAGTTATTTGAGATTTAAAAAGCTATAAATCTTAAATCGAGAGTCAAAACTAAATCTGATTGCGACATTAGATTTCTGACAAGAAAAATCTTCGCAACAAGATCTCACTTAACTATATTTTAATAAACCTTTTTAATTCATATTTTTAGTGAAGGTTATGTTCGTTATACCACATATACAAGCAAAACAAATTTTATGAACCCACAGAACAAAACAATCTTACATACCGAGTAAACTGTATGACCTAACGAAACACATATTTTTTATAATTATATTTTCCCTCTTTTCTTTTTTATTATGAGTTTTCTTTTCCTTTTCTTTATTTTATTTTTACCTTTTCTCTTTATTTTAGTTTTCATTCTTTATTTTTCTCCTTTCATTTTTCGTGAATATGTTCCATCTTAGTGAATTTTGTTCCACAATTTTTTTTTTTTTGCATTCACTTGCATTTTCATCTTAGTGATTTTTTTCCACACGCTTGTCTCAGTGATTTTTCATTCCACTATTTTTGTCTTAGTGAATATTTTCTTAGTGAGAACATTGATTCACACTTCATAATTTATTTTCCTTTACATATTTGTTGTCCTCTTAAAATATTTATTTCCTTCCCCTTTATAAATATTCATTTATCATCTATAATTTGTCCATGCATACAGGTACACGTACTGACCATGCATGTTTAATTTGTCCCCACTTTGAAAAGTCTAAAATCCCATATTTTTCGTTTTTTATGTTATAATCAGCCTGTTCGTTTGGCTTATTAGCCACCAACCAGTAGTTTTTTCTCTCAGAACAAACCAGCCACCAGGAACCAGCTAGTAGTACTTTTCTTTCAAAACAAACCAGCACCAGCAACCAGCCAAACGAACAGGACGAATATACACAGATTTGATGTATAACTGTGTATTAACATTTTTTACGAGATACTTTTTATCATAATTCTAATAGCACATATAACTTATACGTATAACTTCTATGTGTTACTTTTAAAAGGACAATAGTACACCGACTTTTATTTTTTTTGTTAATTTATAACTTATACTCACCATTTGTGCTGATAGCTTTTTACTAACAACAGCTTATTATACATATAATTTATATGCATAATATTGTTTAATTAGTACAAACTGTATTTGAAAATAATAGAAAAAAAGGAGGAAAAAAATGACCAGCGTCCGCGGCACCAGCTGTGTCCGGGGCCATCCACATATGGCACTTCCATGATAACAGACGAAGGCTCCTCCCGTCTGTTGCCGGCCAAATTAGTTTTGCAGAGTTGTTAGAGTATCTCTTGGACTTTGTTATGTTTAACCATGCTTGGTAAATCTTATGACTTGAGCATCTCCAAGAGTTTGCCAAAATTTACTTGGCAAATCATGTGTTTTTGTCAACTTCTAAAAAGCTATGCAAAGTAAAAAAAAAGAATTCATCTCCAACAGTTTGGCATAATTCACTTGCCAAATCCAGATCTAACTTACATCAGGAATCCTGAGAGAAACAAAATTATGTATGTGCCCTTACACCTCTTGAAAAACTTACATCAGGAATCCTTCTCTATTTTTTATTTCTTTTTCACCCTCCCACCTAGAGGGAAACAACGATGGCAACCGCGATCCGCGCGCGCATATATGCGCGTGGGGAGGTGAGTTTTGCCAAGTTTCTATTTTTGCCAAGTTGGTTTGCCAAACTGTTGGAGGCCAATTTTGCCAAAATTATATGGATGTCAAGTTGGTTTGCCAAACTGTTGGAGTTGCTCCTAGAAGATTTGCCAAGTAAAAAAACAATACAGCACGAAGGGTTTGTTATTTTTAACTTATCAAATATTTCTTTATCTCATATACATTTGCATCAAGAATCCTTTTTTCCTTTATCCCCCACCCCCCCACCACCACCTAGCTTCACACCATGAAAAACGTCTATGCCAAGTCGAGTACGCACACATATATTATTTAAGCATTGGAAGCCAAAAATTAGCAAGTCCTTTGTCAAAATGTTGGATGAGTGTTTTCAATGTTTTTTTCAAAAATAAAAAATGCCAACCGGATTTGGCAAACTGTTGGAGATGCTCTTGTAGCGGCATCTTTGTGCAAAAGTAAGGTCTTGATTTGTTAGCAACAAGATGATATGATGCCACTTAACCCCTAGCTTGTCCATCAAAGCTGGCAGTGTTGGGTTTAGTCCCACATCGAAAATTGATGGTGAGGGAGCACAACATAAAGGTGGGGGCAGTCCTCACCCATCAGGCTAGTCTTTTGGGTTGAGTTAGACTCAGGACCTGTTGTTGTGGGCCGGCTCCGGTGGATCTAAGGTCTGGTTGGCAGTGGCGAAGCCAGCGCCGGCCCGGCTTCTTCCTCCAACCCCCTTCCCCTCTTCTTCTTCCTCCTCCGGCCTAGGGGGGCTGGTTGGGCGCCGGCTCGTGGGTATAGCGCGGGCCGGACCGGATTCCGCTGCGCCACTCTAAGAGACTCCCTAGGGGACTTGGGGGGGCTGGTTGGGCGCCGGCTCGTGGGTATAGCGCGGGCGGGACCGGATTCCGCTGCGCCACTCTAAGAGACAGCACCACCAATAATAAAGAACATGCATCTCGATCGTAGTACTGATTCTGAACAGCTAGCAGAGTACGATGTTATTCGCAAGAGTGCTTGACACCGCGCGCCAGGAATTGGATCGAGCAAAGGCAAAGCAAAAGGCGAATGGTGACGGAGACAGTTGCACAGCGCTAGATGCTGGAGGCTGTTTTCAGACACACTATACTTAGAGATTAGAGAACCTAGCTATATTATATGCTTGCTAGCTAGCATCTATCACTCGTGCAGCTTGGTTTGCTATTACCCTGGACCACCGTACCTTTAAGCTGCTGCATGTGAATTCGAAACCAGCAAATGAATCTGTCTAATGCAGCTAGAGTGAGGACGAGGACGCAACTAAAAAGCAAAGGAGACAAGATCGATTGCTGCATGATACTGTCTAATCCAGCAAAAAGAATCTGTCTAATTCAGCTATTATCATGGATCACTTTTGAGTTAGTTGCTGCATGATGGTACTTAACTTTTTATTCGACGAACTGTGAAAAAATAAGTGAAATTGAGTATCTATATAGCTGTCCAATTCCAAATCCAACTATGGTACTTCAAGACTTGGTAAAAAAAAAGATAGTGCTCCAGCTGACTCCTTTCATATTTTCCCTTTTCCTAATAATTAATTACTTGGACAATCAAATAATTCACCCCAACTCTCTCTCTGTCTAATAAATGAGCAGTTGTGACTCTCCAAATACGGTAGTTGGATTTTGATGAGATTATTGAAAAACTACAAAAGTAGTTCACCCTTTTTTAATTAATTACACAGTACATCAGAGATACTCAAAATGCACGCACACTCATCCCTATGAACACATGCATGTAAAACCTACCCCTATGAGCATCTTCGAAGACTGGATGACAAATCTTCAAGGTTGACGAAGTCACCACACGTGTCTCGATGTCGGCGGGAACGTCGACTGATAAATTGGTCGTTAACAGTTATTGGGAAATATTTATTGTGGAACTGGCTAAGATGCTCACTCTTTAAAAAGAAGTCGGTACGTAGTTCACACAAGTACATGCCCTTTCAAATAGTACATGCGTGTGATCAAATACAACCTTAATAACTAGCTAATATAAGATGAACATCTACACACTCGCATGCATGCATATGGCCAAGCAAGAATTATA
This sequence comes from Cenchrus americanus, assembly GCA_947561735.1. Lineage (NCBI taxonomy): Eukaryota > Viridiplantae > Streptophyta > Magnoliopsida > Poales > Poaceae > Cenchrus > Cenchrus americanus. Next base: position 74,296,784 of record OX387240.1, read on the forward strand.
CTAGTAGCTGTGTGGAAATACATACAAACAAGCTAAGTCTTGCACATATCAGTACGTATAACCCCAGGGCCATATATATACACAGAGCCCATTGCTTTTATTTGTAGTAGTAGGCCACCATATAGCAAATAACAAGCAGCCAAAGAATATATAGTAATAATAATCTGACCGGCGGCTGTCGTCGTAAGCTAGCATGGCAAAAGCAGCAGGCGACGGCGAGGAACCAGGGTCGTTCCGGTGGCGAGACTTGGCGAGGTACGCTGTGGCCGCCGTGGTGACCTTGGTGATCATCGCCGTCGTCGTCAAAGCCATCAAGGTGGTGTTCCGCCCCGACTCCCTGAGACTCTCTATCCTCGGAGGCTCCGTGTACACGACGCCGTCGCTCTCGTCGCCGTCGCCCTCGCCGTCGCCGCAGGCAAGCTCGAGGGCGGCCGAGCCTTCTCTGTCTTTCTCCTTCAACCTCCGTGCCGAGAACCCCAGCGGCCGCGTCCGCATGTACTACCTCGACATCACCGCGTACCTCTTCAACAGCAGCACGCCGGCGACGACGCCGACGCCGATGGCCGAATGCTTGGTCCCCTTCAACATCAAAGACACGTTGGTGAAGCAGACGCTTTACGTGGACATCCTCGACCAGGTGACTGTCCAGAGGGATCCTGAAGCGATCATGCTGTTCGCCTTCGACGCACTGTACAAAACCGGGGGCACCATCAAGGACGTGACCATGCGAGTGGACGGGACGCTCGTCACCGAGATCAGGTCCGGGTTCAACACCACCCCTCAGCTTGTCAGTTACTACTGCAGGCAGCTCGTGGTCGGCCCGTACGACGACGACGCCACGACGAAAACTCAGGAGATCACCTGCACAACGTCGTGATCCATCTGGTGGTCGTCGTTTTCCTCCGATTTTATGTGTGTTCAAAAGTCGGATTTGATGTATTAATTAATAATGTATCACAACTCCCTTTAATTTCTTCAGGGTGTACGTCGTGATACAGCCCTCGAAATCGTGAGATTAATTTATTAAGCATATTTAATCCATCATTATTAGCGCATGTTTACGATATTTTCAAATCATGAATTAATTAGTCTTAAAAATTCATCTCGTACAGTTGTTACAATTTGTGTAATTAATTATTTTTGTCTACATTTAATAGTCTATACATATCCCCTTGGTATCAGTGTTGTTTTCATCTAAGAGCAAGTTTAGTAAAGGCTGAATGCACTACGGCTGCCACATGCTTCCCCAGTGTCAAATGCACTCGGGAAGGCCCGAAAACACTCAGGGACACTAGGCCAAAAACGATTTGTACTGGCGGGCGCAACACCTGCTGGCAGTCTTATGCCAGTAGAAATGACGATCTTTGCTGGCGGGTGCCCGCCGCTACCCCTGAACCACAGTGCTGGCGGGTGACCCCACCAACCAGCCACCCACTCGTCCCCGTCACAAGTCACGTGTTTTTCTCGTAAAGTCGCGACGCTCCGCGGCTGCTGTGGTTCGAACTTGTGACCTCCCCCTCGTGCGAAGCCTCCTCTACCACTACATTGCACACTCATATGCGTCCATATGCAATTTTGATTCTACTCATATTATACTACACCGAGTGTAAATCGGTTTTTTGAGGCACTAAACGGATTCAAATTAAAAACTTGTCAACTACAGAGTTTCATAACTTTCTGAGATCTACAACTTTCATGTTGGGAGATTTCCATTTGAGGTCATTTATGAATTTTGAATTTCAAATTTGAGAGATTCAAATTAGGATTTCATTGACAATATGATTTCAAATAACAAATTTGTAAACTACAAAGTTTCATAACTTCTCAGGTCTATAACTTTCATATTGAGAGTTTCTCCATTTGAGGCCGTTTGAAAAATTCAAATTTCAAAAATTCAGACGTACTTTACTTCAACAAAAGTAATTCAAATAAAAATTGTTCAACTACAAAGTTCTATAACTTTTGAAGATGAACAACTTTTATTTTGGTCATTTGCTCATTCGGAATAGTGGTAACATTCCTCAAAAATCTTATACACATCTCACATAATTTCTTCAAACTATATAAGAGATATAGATTTTGTGTACAAAATTACTACCACTTTGTCAAATGAAGAAACAACCCGAATAAAAATTGTACATATTGACAAGTTATGGAAGTATGGAACATTGTAGTTTACAACTTTTTTATTTGACAACGTTTTACTGCTTTAAAAAGGGATTGTTGATTTTGCAAAGGCACAGTGTTGGCGGGCGACATAAGGCACCCGCCACCACAAATAGAAGCATTTGTGCTGGCGGGTGTCTTATGTCGTCCACCAGTATTGTGCATTTGTGCTGGCGGGTGATAATTGCATGTGTCAGTAATCTATTTTTCATGTGTCAACACAAATCGTTTGTGGCTTAGTGGGAAGCCTTCCCTGAGAGCAACATTCGGGGAAGAGCTTTCGGGGGATGCCTCTCACGGTGAAGCGGCCTTCGTCCTTGAGTACCAAAAATCATGCAGTCGGGGAATCTTTCCTTGAGTGTCGCGCTAGCACTCGGGGAAGATTTAACGCCGTCGGTGCCATCCACACTTTTTTTAAAAAAACCCTCTTTCCCGAGTGCAACACTCAGGGAAGAAATTTGGTTTATTTTTAAACCCTCTTCCCCGAGTGCAACACTCGGGGAAGAAATTCGATTTTTTAGAAAAAAATCCTCTTCCTCGAGTGCTTGCCCTAGGCACTCAGGGAAGAAGTGTCCCAGTTTTTTATTAAAAAGCCCTTCCCCGAGTGCCGCTGCCCATGCACTCGGGGAAGAAAATAGTTGGTTTTCAATTAAAAAAAGTCTTCTCCGAGAGTCACTACTACCCGCACTGTCGGGGAAGCCACAACCTCTTTTGTTTTGTTATTTTTCTTTTCCGTCTGACCAACAAAGCACATATACACAAACCACAAATCAACATCGATATGTCACAAACTGCATTTATAAATCACAATGGACCAAATATGTCCGGAATCCACAATATATTACAAATCACACGTTCAAAAGTACACACTATTCCAAGTTCACAAACGCAATACATAAAATGACTCTGCGGGTGGCTCACGACAACTGGGAGGGTTGGGATGTCCCAACGTGCGATCCCGGTGATGCTCTAACTGGGGATGGCCCGACGTGCGATGCCGACGACCCTTCGACATGGTTCGACGACACCCTCGAGTGTAGGGATGGATTCGGATGTCTGGAAATCCGAATTATCCGTATTCGTATCCGCTAAAAACGTTAATATGGATATCCGTATTCGTATTCGTTTTTAATATGGATGTCAGATGGATGTATTCAAATCCGATTTTCAATATTATCAGAATTCGACATTATCCGAAATATCCGACAAAAATCCGACATATCCGACATTCTCTGTATCCGCAAAAGTAAAGTACCCATAGAAAACATCTAAAATTTATTTATATTACTAAATACTAATTACAAATGATGTTAGTTTTAATATTGCTAGTAAAATAATTATTTACATTTAACTATTGAAAATTATATATATGACAACTAACTAATTATCCTAACCTAATATTACTAAATTATATAATGATATTTTTAATTAATTGTGATGTGTCTAATCATAGTAATTTTCAATACATTATATTATTTAGCAAATAAATAAATTATATTTAAATGTATTTATGTACTTTTTTTACTTATAAAAGATGTTTATATAGTTACAAAATTACTTATTTTATACGTATTGTCATATATTAATTAATTAACTAATTAATATATTGTTTGCAATAAGATATCTATTATGTATAATGATCATAATTTACTCTCTACTTGTAACATGATTTGATCAATTATAAAACCATCGACAAATGAAATTGATAGTCATTATGACTCTATGCTGTAAATTGAGTAAGTATTCGAATGTGAATCCGAATTCGAAATATCCGTTTTGTATTCGTATTCGATAGTATTCGTATTCGTATCCGAATTCGAAATAAAATGTGGTAAATAGTGACATCTGAATTCGTATCCATGCGTATCCGATCCGAATCCATCCCTACTCGAGTTCCACTGAAAAAAGAGAAGAAATTGCACGTGAGTGAAAAGATGTTGAAGGTGTATATCCGTATCAAACTTCATATGGATTTGCAAGCGGACAAATCCACCGTCGTAGTCAAGGGACCCTTCTTCACTTAAGTGTGAGAACCCAAGGTATCGAATCCGTGGAACAATGTGCAACGCAATGATTCAATCTAGTAAAGCAAGGAAAGCTATCTTTTGAAGAACCAAGTTGCATCTAATCGAAGAGATCATCAAGAGAACACATCTAATCTAATCTACTAAAGAGGTAGCAAGAGAAAGCAAAGAGATAACCGATCTAGAGATCCTAGATCATGCTTATGTTGTAGCTCCAAACAAGATAGATGAAGATAGAAAAGCGAATCTCATTGAAAGCATCTTTAAACCGTGGCCTCTGGTCCGATTCCGAAGACGCCCGCCTTTTGGAGCCACCATTCTGTCCCAACGCGCCCCTATTCGTGCGGGTTATCCTAGGGCGAGTTCGATAAGAACAAGTTGAAATCACTTGGTCGGTCCGGTATGCACCTCTAGCCACCGCGGCTACAAGAGCACCCTATGCAATCTATATTAAGTATAGATTAGGGAAGAAGCAAAACCACGGGAGAACAAAATCATCGAGAAGGCACTTGATCGCTAGAAATCGGATTCACTATAAAACTTCACCATGAATGATTACATGAACAAGATCACCACCGGGATCCTACCTCAATCTTGATCCTTGCTCCGGAGCTCCGACGTGGTCTTCCATGCAAGGTTCCCACGTCGGCTAGGGAGACCCTAGACAACTAGCACGACCCTCCTCTCCGAGATGGTGTCCCTCAAGCTTCTCAGCTCCTCGGCGGCAGATGACGAATTAATTCTTGTGTGGCTCTTGGCCTCGGGGCTATAAATAGTCCGATTGGTGGCTAGGTCAAAGGGGGGCAACTGGGCCTCGTAGTGGGTTGCGCCGACCGGCCTGGGCCCACTTCGGCCCGACCCGCGGCCTCCTTTGCCCGGTGTTGCTTCCCGAGTCTTCTAGAGTCTTCCCCTTCTGCATGTGGGCCCTTGTCGCTAGTTTCTCTTCGGATTAGATGAAGCTCCTTGTCCCGCAAGATTCGGCAGTTTTGTGACTGGGTCCTCGGAGTTTTTCATCTTCTCGGGTTTGGTCCTTGGGCTTCTTGGAGTCATATTTACTTCATTGCTTGACTTGTACCAGGCTTCAAGGTCTTGTCATGAGGTGCTTAATGAACTTATCCCGGAAGTCTTGCTTTCAACACTAAAATCTTGCATAAACACTAAACTCCAAAACGGACATGCACAAACGAACTTGTTATACCAAGGGGGTTAGTACCAATGGATAGGATATAAAATTCATGCCAACACCAAAGGTAAACTCATGGCTAGGTTGACAAAATTTCATTGTCAACATCTCCCCCCCCCCCCGCTTAAACCTTGCTCATCCTCGAGTAAGCCTTTGATGGATATCATCGTTGCCCTTCATTGTTTAAACCTCGCACTTGATCATACACGAGAAAACATAATGCTCTCAAAAGTTTAATCCGTTAAAGTTTCATAATGTACTAGTCTTCATCCCTACGGAGGGTAGATTATTAACTAAGCTTATCCCACAAGTATTAACATGCTCCTAAAATTCAAATGGATCTCAGAAATTTTGAAATAAAGAACGAGATGAAAAAGAGCTAACCAAGTTCAAAAATATAAACCACATTGCATCTTGCTCATGAACTCTCATCTCATCTTGTCTCTCAAGCCTATTTATTCTACTCCTTTCCCTCTCAAAACATATATATGTGGTAGGCTGTTATATGGAGCTTTTTGGGAAAGTTTAGTCCTACCAAGATATTATAAATGAGATGTTGTCAAAACAAGACAAGCTTCTCATGGTCTTACCGAGACTCGTCAAAAAGGTCATTGGAAAATAATGTTATATCAAGGAGGGGGAGAGAAAAATACACACACTTTGAGATAGGTGGACATGTGCAAATGGCAAAGAGTGATCCCGAGGCACAAAGGAAGTCCTCGTTATCGGATTGCACATGGTTGGAAAGATGAGTTTGGATTTTTTAAATCTTGAAACCTTGAAATTCCTAATGCACTTTAGAGAACCGGGAAGTTCACTTTATTTTATTTTTATATCATACATACTCATATATTTTATTTCTCATTTTTTTTCTTTACACTCACTTTTTTCTTTTTTTATTTGCTCCCCTTGAACTCTAAAACTGCATTGTACCTACCTCCTCCCCCATGCTTAGACGTTTGCTCGTCCTCGGGCAAAGAGGTGATAGAGATAAGGTAGGTACTAGAAATATTTTTCCTTTGGAGAGATATTTTGAAAATTTTCAATATTGGCACCATCTTGCGATCTTCCTTGAATTGACGATCATTACTCAATAGTAGGTTGTGGTCAAGGAGGTAAACACAAAAGATGATATTTGGTTTTAAGGGTGGATATCCGGCGAGGTTTGTGAGATCTCCGATGTGGGGATACACAATGCACAGATAAAAGGCTAGCAATAAGATAGATACGCAAAAACAGAATGACCAGCTTCTTAGTCTCGGGCCAGAGAAACCAAGACCTGAAATAACTCACCCAAAAATAAACCTTGTAAACTATGTTTTTGCACTCAAATATATATATGGCTCTAGATAGGTAGAGCAACATGCAAGTGGTATTTATGACAAGGTTAGCATTACTTTTAAAAACAAAAAATAAATCATCTTGAATCCATCTAAAACTTGAGAGCACATAAAACACTATGGGTCTTTATTTTTGTCATAACCTCCACTAAAGATTAAGCTAGCATTTAGATAATTTCAGATTTGCATTTTAAGAGAGCATAAGCTTAATCATGCATAAAACAAGTACAAAGATAAACAAAGCGGCAATTACAATCATATATCATCATGGCACAAATTTTGTAACTTTATTAAAGGTAAAAACTACTAGGTGGTGACTTTATTCATGATGAAAATAAAAACTAACACACATGCTGAAAATTTAAATAAAAACTGAAAACACTACGCATACATAGGCGCATACAAGCTGAAAATTAAAGAAAAGGGGGAAAGGAAAGATTAATAAAGCTCCTCCTCTCTCTAATCTTCCACCGATGGTTGATATTGATAGTCTTGGTTGTTGTACCCTTGCTCATAATAGGTTTGCACTGCTCCTCCTGTGAATTGTCCTGGCGGTGCTAAGTGAAGGCGTCCAAGCTCATATGCGATGTTTGCATTTCCTTCACCCATTTGGTTTTGCATTGGTTTGGATGGCTGCGATATTGTGCATGTTTCTCGCAACGTATCCTCCAATGATGGCCACACTTTGTTGTGGTTGAGGAAGATGTGCATATGGCTCCGCAAAGGCTACGTTGGGCACCGCAAAATTTGGTGGGGGCATGGCTGCACCACTCCCCTATGCTTGCAGCGGTACATCACCGTAGTAACTCGGTGGCGCCGGAATTCCTCCACATAATTTTGCTGCACACCTCCTTCTTGGGCCGTGGAAAAACCTTCTCCAATAATCCTTCATCTTTTATTTTTTTTTCTTCACCAGCACAAGAAGTCCTTCCTCTAACCAATCTTTTTTCCCCTCAAGAAAAAGTCTTAATCTTCAATCCAACAGGGGAAAATTTGCTTTTGCCACTTTGAAGCCTCCTCTCTCATCTCCACTTATGTACTTTCCTTGCTTCATATAATCAAATCCAAGGGAAGTCCTGGCTAGGAGATGCTTTGGGTTCCTTGTAATACCCAGTCTTAAAGTGATAGCCAATATGGAGAGGTAACACCCCGAACCAATATCTCCCGAACCTGATGTTGCTTCACAACACCACTGGTTGATCATAAGGTGAGTGGGGTCGATTGGCTGCCTGGCAATCAAAGCCGAGTAAAGCCAATTCAACTCCGTGATGATTATCTTTGTCTCTCTCATTCTCCCCAAAATCCTCTTGCACATCAATGAGTGAAATACTTGGATGATGGGGTTTCGGATACTATTTCTTTGTTGGTGATCTTCTCTCGCGATCATACTCCAAACTTGTTCTGGGGCTCCCTTTTGAAAACCGAGTAATTCCCTAATATACTCATAGGGAACCACTTGTTCAACTCCCCCCGAACGGAATGAGAGACTCGGCACTCCTTCATCAAGGATAGGCGCCATGGTCATGAGAACTTCCAAGGCGAATTCCTTGTGGGTGTTTGCCGACACTCTGTTGGAGAATTGCACCCAACCTAGGTGTCCCAACATGTAATAAATATCTATGCCAAAACCCAATGTGTGGAGAGCTTGGTCGTCAAAGTCGACGTTCACTACAAGCCTCTCAAGGCGAGCGAGCTTCTTCTCCTCCTCCGTCATGATGATAAGCGTACGGAGGTGGAGCGGATGATCATGTCGAACGACGACATGGGACGGGTGGCACCTCCGTACGTCCTTGAGGTTTCGTGAACCTCATAGACGAGCTTCGTGTGGCCCTCATCCCACCGAGGAGAAGAGTGTGGTTCCTCCTTGGCGGTGCGTGTCCTCCTCCATACTCCGAGGAGACTCAGAAACTGAGGGCCTCCTCGAAGAGGTTGTCGATGATGGCTTGGATGACGATGATCCCTTCTTCTTGGTGAAAAGACTTGTAGTTTTCTTCCACATGGTTGCTGCACTCTCTCTCACAAATATATATCCGGGGTTTTCAATGGGTAATAAGGTACACAAATATTATTTTGGAGTATGGACTTTGAGTGGAATTAGGATGTGTTTTGTTGAACCAAACAAACGGGATGGATGGCTAAGTCTAAGGTGGTACTGAACTACAAATTTGAGCACACGAACAAAGAGCTGGATGGGAGACTTACCTGCCGAAAGGGGAGCACCAGGGTGCTTATAAAGGGGGTAGGCCGGCCGGCCTGTACCGACCGTCCTGTGGGCCATTCTGCTTTGTTGCTTCGTGACCGCGTGCTCCATGGGGTTGCACCTTCCAAACATTCTCGTCCACTCCTTTGCTTGCATAATTGCTCCTTCCACTTGATGATTTTTCTTTGAGTCACCTCCATGCTCTCTTGCCTCACATGCCTCCATGATATTCCTGCAAAACAAGGCCTTGGCTGCCCCCATTCTTATCCTTTGCATGTGGTTTGACAAAAGATGTTGGAGGAGCATCCCGTGATGCATCATGGTGCATGCATGGTTAGGTTAACTAGATTGCCTCCCTCTAAGAATGTTTTAATGCTAAGCACTCCTCTAATTTCGAAAATTAAAAATAAACTCAGAGATTGCAATGAGTTCAAATATAAATTTAGAGGAGTTTTTAAAGCATTAAAACAAATGTAAGTCGAAAAATATTTACGACTACTTTTATTTTGGTCTTATCGGTATCGTTTGCTTCCATTAGTTGAGAGCAAGCTTTTCCCGGCTTGATCATGGGTGCATAGGTTTAGGTTCTAATTTTGGTTAAATGAGAGAGATTTTGAATGAAATAAAATTTAAATGAGGCTTCGAAATATTCTAACTCTAGAGAAACCAAGGATATGGATTTTAAATCAACCAAAAGTCAAGTTTCTAGGTTCACGCGAGTCCTATCACGTGCTGAAATTTAAATAACATCTAGGTACAAGGCGTGGCTCTACTTGTGTGTTTTTATTATGTAAAACAAGTCAACCATAATATCATAAAGAGTATGAAAGGTTGAGATAGGTTCTGAATTTATTTTGTTTTGGTTTCTCGAAAAGAAGCAAATAACACATAGGATGGCTCATGTAAAGGGTTTATGATCCAAATGAAACATCCAACCAAGAATTATGTCTCTAACATTATTCAACCATTCTAAGTCTAATGTCTTGCGTAGCAAAATTCCAAAACTAACTTACTTGAAAAACTCGAAAAAATCTTGAATCGGGTTAACCTCCCGGTAGCTTATTCTTGACTCGACGGAACGGGTTGCCTCCCGGCTAGCGCTTCGTTTATAGTCCATGGCTAGACTTTATCTCTTGATTACTTCGGATCAACGCTCTTTGCGGGTATTGCAATCTTGGGTACCCACTTCCGCACCATCTTGGGCACGAGCTTATTCTTCGGCTTAGTCATATTTTTTGTCTTCACAGGCTGGCTTTGTCCTTTGGTCTTGATGGATGCAACAGCTTCCTTCATGTAGTGGCTCGGCATCTCAAACTCCGGTCCTTCGGTCATGATCTTTGTGGTCTCCTTAGTGTGATCCTCCATATGTCCCGAGTGAATTTGAGTAGCCTTCGCCGTCTCGGGACCTTGAGGTTGTCTCGGAGATTCTCCTTTGCTACCCATCGGGCGCCCGACAAGTTGTCCCACTTGCATCTCTAGCATGTTCATCATGATGAACACTTTACGTATAGAGCTTCCGACCTCCGTCACCTTTCCATCTAAATTCTCCAATATTTTCTCCATAGCCTCGAACTTAGTGATGACGTCCTTGTTGATCTTAGCTTGCTCGTCCATGAAGTCCTTCAATTGTGTACAAAGAGGGACCAAATCTTGAATGGACGAACTCACATTAAATCGGGGTTTACCTTGGACATGGCCGTACTCCTCACACTCCTCGAATGTGGATCTTGCCTCAGCAACCTTTAGGTCTTGAGCTTCTTTCTCTATCTCCATCTCCTCCATCCTCCTCTTAAGTAAACCGATATGCCACTCAAGGAATTCGGCTCGCATGTATTAATTCAAATGCTCCAAAGCTTCCGCAATCGTCTCCATGGGAAATTGAACAAACGTATCAATCTTGTTGCGCAAACTTTGAGTCTTGGTCGGCGAATAAAATTCCTTCATAAAGTTCCTCATCAACGCTTCCCAATCTTGTTTTGACTCCGCCGGTAAAGTGTGGAACCAATGCAAAGCTTTTCCATGTAGTGAGAACGGAAAAAGCCTTTCCCTCATTTGATCTTAAGTCACCCCATCCTCATCAAAAATTTGACATAATTGAACAAATGCTTGGAGGTGAAGGTTCAGATCCTCTTTACCGGCGAAAGGCGAGTGTTGCACCATGCGGATAGTTGTCACCTTGATCTTGAACGGCCTTCCGGTGTCTTGAAGGTTTATGATAGGTAGATCAACGATGTCCGGGGTGCATAGCTCGATCTTGCGCTCTGGTTGTGGTTGTTCTCCCATGGGTGGAGGTTGATGTTGATCTTTCTTTGGACTTGGAGGTGGTGATTCCCTTGGAGATTCCGACGGTCCTTCGACTTCGACTTTTGAATCTAGGGTTTCCAACCCTTTAGCTTGTTGCACGTTTCCTTTGCCTGTAAAGTTTTCCTGGATCATCCACAAAAATATTTGGGTTTCTTGGAGAGGTAGCTAACCATCTCCAGTTAGGGTTAGCAAAAACAAAAAAAATCTAACAAAAGAAAATTTAGGGTTAAAAAAAAGCCAGATTAGATTGATTTTTTCTTTTTAAGGGTGATCAAAGTTAAGAGATGCAAAAGAATATCAAAAGAAAAACTGAAAAATATTCATAAAAAACGATACTAGATTGGATATTGATTGCTTATTCCCTAGCAACGGCGCCAGAAAAAGGGGCTTGTTGACAGTGTATATGCGTATCAAACTTCATATGGATTTGCAAGCGGACAAATCCCCCGTCATAGTCAAGGGGGCCTTCTTCCCTTAAGTGTGAGAACCCAAGGTATCGAATCCGTGGAACAATGTGCAACGCAATGATTCAATCTAGTAAAGCAAGGAAAGCTATCTTTTGAAGAACCAAGTTGCATCTAATCTAAGAGATCATCAAGAGAACACATCTAATCTAATCTACTAAAGAGGTAGCAAGAGAAAGCAAAGAGATAACCGATCTAGAGAGTCTAGATCATGCTTATGTTGTAGCTCCAAACAAGATAGATGAAGATAGAAAAGTGAATCTCATTAAAAGCATCTTAAACTTTTGCCTCCGGTCCGATTCAGAAGACGCCCGCCTTTTGGAGCCACCGTTCTGTCACAATGCACCCCTATTCGTGCGGGTTAGTCTAGGGCGAGTTCGATAAGAACAAGTTGAAATCACTTGGTCGGTTCGGTATGCACCTCTAGCCACCGCAGCTACAAGAGCACCCTATGCAATCTATCTTAAGTATAGATTGCGGAAGAAGCAAAACCAAAGGAGAACAAAATCATCGAGAAGGCACTTGATCGCTAGAAATTGAATTCACTATAAAACTTCACCATGAATGATTACATGAACAAGATCACCACCGGGATCCTACCTCGATCTTGATCCTTGCTCCGGAGCTCCGACGTGGTCTTCCATGCAAGGCTCCCACGTCGGCTAGGGAGACCCTGGACAACTAGCACAACCGTCCTCTCCGAGATGGTGTTCCTCAAGCTTCTATGCTCCTCGGCAGCGGATGACGAATTAATTCTTGCGTGGCTCTCGGCCTCGAGGCTATAAATAGTCCGATTGGCAGCTAGGTCAAAGGGGGGGCGACTGGGCCTCGAAGTGGGGTGGGTTGGCCAGCCTGGACCGACCGGCCTGGGCCCACTTTGGCCCAACCCGCGGCCTCCTTTGCCCAGTGTTGCTTCCTGAGTCTTCTAGAGTCTTCCCCTTCTGCATGTGGGCCCTTGTCATCAGTTTCTCTTCGGATTAGATGAAGCTCCTTGTCCCACGAGATTCGACAGTTTTCTTACTGGGTCCTCGGAGTTTTTCATCTTCTTGGGTTTGGTCCTTGGGCTTCTTGGAGTCATGTTTATTTCATTGCTTGACTTGTACCGGGCTTCAAGGTCTTGTCATGAGGTGCTTAATGAACTTATCCCGAAAGTCTTGCTTTCAACACTAAAATCCTGCATAAACACTAAACTCCAAAAGCGACATGCACAAACGAACTTGTTATACCAAGGGGGTTAGTACCAATGGATTGGATATAAAATTCATGCCAACACCGAAGGTAAACTCATGGCTAGGTTGACGGAATTTTACCGTCAACACAAGATAAAAATCTAAGGTGTAAAGAAAAGTTGAAAATTTCGACAGCACCTCCCCTGCATGGGGAGGCTTCCAAAACCTGCAAGAAGAAGGTCAGAACGAAGGCCAATAACCACATTTCTGGCATGAAGGCCGACAAATCAACAAATCCAGCACGAAGGCCATCACTGGGTTTGACACTAAGCATGAGCACAGAAAGTAAAACAACCGTACTCATACTCACCGGAGTGGACTCTCGACGATGTGGTGGTGGTGCAAGAAGTTGTGCTAGGATCTCCCAATGCAACCTTGCTACTCCCCATGTTGTTGCACGAACCTCCCGCTCGGCCCGCTCAGCCTCCCGCTCAGCTAGCATGGCCTCCTGCCAGGCCCGAAGTTGCTGCAGCTCGGCCTACAACATTTGACACCAATATTCCAATAATGTAGAGCTAAGGAACATAAAAGTCAAAGAATGACGGATGAAACTGAGAATACTTACCTAGAGTGACGCCATTAGTGTCGGCCGCTGGCTTATGGGCACACTAGAGCTCGTGCTCGCTGCTCGTAGGCAGTTGAGAGGAGTAGAGCCCGTCTCGTGGTTGTCGTTGCCAATGTAGAACCGCCCATGCTTCTTTCCTTGCCCAATCCTCATCACTAGCTCAGGATCAAGTGCTCCTCGGTCCTCGGATCGTAGTCTGGCCCGTGGACTAACCTTGACGCCTCCTTGTACGAACTAAGGTGAGTGTGGACGCTGGAGTTGGTGTACGCCTCTGGGCCGGCATCTGGGTTGTACTCGATGTTGGACTTTGTCGGGCCCATGTGGGCCAGAGCATACGCCGCGAGTTGGCCAATTGGCCGGCCACCGTGCGCCGCCTTCTAAAAAAGACAACATGTGGTTAGGAATCATGCAGAATTGAGCACGGCTAGATTAGACAAGTGGTGGTGACTTACATATGTCTTTTTGTATTTGTTGAGGTTGGTGCTGCCATGATGGTGAGGTGCACTTGGCATCGGCATACTGTGGTCTTTTTTCTCTTGGTGCACCTTCTACCAGTCTGCATCCAACCATTTGTTAGATTTTTGGCACTCGGGGAAGTATTTGACACTCAGGGAATTTTCCTTTTCCCGTAGTGATGCTGAGGTGGAGGAGAGATTAGAGGAGAGAGAGGAGAAGCTTATAGCCAGCTTAGTCACATGAACTTAACCGAGAAACTTTGTGGAAGACACAAGTGGATTATGCATTAACAGTGAACAAACAACTAATTATATAAAAAAAGGGACTCCTCGAGTGTTGTTCATTAAAAAAACTTTAAACCTCCATTTGATGGGCTAGTATGTAACCCTTGGTCCAAAATTTAGCCCCATGAGAAACCAGACAAGCCCTAAGTCGAACATAATCAAGTTAAGATAGTGCCTGACCCACTCTTCGCTGGGAGGTCGAAGAGGACACAACAATGGGCTCATTTTTCTCACAAAGGCAATTAATAGAGTCATTGCCTTGATAAGTTCTCCTCTGTAATCTTGGTCGTCAGCTTAAAGATCTTTACTGGTTCATGTTATAAATGAAGGCTAATAATTGACGAAAGCAAAGAAATCAAACCGCAATGAGATTTAACGTGGAGAACCCTCCCAACACGAGAGGGAAAAACCACGAGTGTCAGCCAGCAAGCACTTCACTATGATCGGAGTCCGGTTAGAAACACCAACGGTAGCGACTTACAAGAAGTAGAGAGAATCAATCTCCAATGGAAAACTCTAACGAGAATCAATCGCTTCGGCCCTGCCTTCGGCTTTAAGTGGGTCTCCGCTTGCTCAGTCGGAAGTTGGCCTTTATCTTGTGCACATAATTAATTTGGATCATCATTCAACAGTTCCCATAAAGTCACAAGCCATGAGAGCGTGATGCCTCCCAAAAGGAGGGGGAAAGAAAAAGACCTTGAGCTACTGAAAAGACATAGGAAAAGAGAAAATTAATTAAAAGAGTAAATTAAATAGTGTGTTCAGCTCATTATTGACTTATGATCGATTGCTTGACATGAGTCAATTTCTCTCCCTCGTACCTCAACATTAATTTCCAATTCACTACACGAAAGCCCAAAGATGCTGAGTACCAGGGACACTCGGCGAAGGCCAAAAAACACTCCGGGTGAATATTTCCTGAGTGCTACATTTGACACTCAACGAATATTTTTGAAAAAGACAAAAAAATTGTTGAATGCAATCTAACACTCAACGACGATTTGCAGAAAATATATACAAAAACCACGACTGTGCGGCTCCATGTCGGCACCACCGCCGGAGTCCGAGCGTGGCCCAGTAGCGTCGCCGTGGGTGGCCAAGCAAGAAGAGGGTATTATGGCCGGGACCTTCACCAGCGACTAAGGAAGAAACAGCACGTGGACGGGACCGACGACACGTCTGGAGGGGGCGGTGCCGGCAGCCGCAGCGGGAGGAGGGGCGGGGACGGGATCGACAACGCCCGAAGGTGTGGGGCGGCACCAGAGCCGGGGTCGTCCATCTGCTCGCGTGCTACCCACCGGAGTCGGGGTTGCCCGGCCACACCGCCCACCAGAGCAGGGGTCGATCGTCCGCGTTGCCCTAGCCTGCACCGCGCTGCCCACCAGAGCCGGGGGCGGTCGGCCCCACCACCCACATTGTGCCGCCCCCGGCCTGCACTGCACCGCCCACGCTGCGTCGAGGAGCAGGGGCCCAACCACTACACCGTCGGAGCAAGGTCAGTGCCACCCAACAGATGGATCGAGAGGGTGATGGATGGAGGGAGATGAGAGATTGCACTCGATCTTATCTAATGGGGGAGGTGGGTGGATCGAGCTCATGAGATTTGGACCAATGAGAGGGCTTCATTTGTGTGGTCGGGATCCATGACTTCAGCTTCGCTGAGTGTCAACACTACACTCGGCGAATGGTTGCTTCACCGAGTGTTGTACATCTAACACTCGGTGAACCCCTCATATTTTTTATTCCTTTTTAATTTCTATTTCCTCCCTAAAAACCTCTCTTTTGTTGTCATTTTACAAAATTAATTTGATAAATTTTGTAAGTATCTATCAAATTCACAAAACAATGCATATTTAATGCTTATAAGAATTTTAATCAATTATTTCATATAGGTTGATAAATTTCAATTTGTATCAATTAATTGCAGTTAATAGATCAAATTATCAAATGGATTAAAAAATTCACCAAAATTTCACAACCTACAATCTAGGTTGTTCATTGCTTATAGAAAATGTTGCAAAGTCAAACTCTAATTTGACTACCATTGTTGCTCCAAATCTAATTGAATCTTTGTCCACTCTATGAAACTTCTCCACAAATCCATTGGTTTGTAAGCAGCGCATGTGATGAATTACGCGAAATATTCTAAAAATATTTACCACAATCTCAGCATATGACATCTTGACAAATCTTATAATTTTTTGACTTAGTTTGCATTTTATAAAATTAAAAAACAATTTGGCTACAAGCACATGATTGTGTTTACTGAACAAGACGTGAAGAATTAGCTTTGATTTAAAGAGCAAGGCCTCAAAATGTACTAAGTACCATGAATAACATTTTTTTTACTAATTTTATAGCATTAATGTAATTACTTCTAATTCAAATTTGACTTATTCCTAGAAATTTCTTTAAATGAAATTAATATCTTAAATATAGCAAACAAACCACTCAACATATCAAAAGCGAGTATGGAGTACCAAGTACTATATGAGAACTAAAGATAAAATTAGAAACCAAGGAGAAGAAAAAAATCAAATTTAGTCGAATGTCCACTCGGTAAATAGGTAAACACCGAGTGTTTAACCTAATACACTCAGTAAATATATTATAGACGCCGAGTGTTAGACCTAAAAACACTCGGGGGAAATAGGTAGATGCCGAGTGTTTTTCTTCTAGCACTAGGCAAAGAGGTCTTTCGCCGAGTTTTTTTTTTGTCCGAACTCAGTGAATAGTCTCTTCGCCCCCGACGGAAAATACTCGGCATCTTTTTGAACACTCGGCATATTTGGGTTTTCCTGTAGTGATCATTGTTATGCGAATTGGTACACAGCATAGGTATGTCTTCTTTTATCCCTATCTCTCTACGTGAACCTGTAGATTTTTTTAAGAAAAAAGAAAAAAAGCCTAAGATTGTCGAAAAACGTGGCCACAAAAGCCTTTATGAGGAATAAGATAGTATCACCCAAATTAAAGAAGGACAATGCTACATTACATCCGTCTTAGTGGTTATAGTATACACTCAGTCGTAACTAAGGACTAAATTGACATTGAACTCCTAAATGCAATGCACTTGATATACTCCTTAGTGTTTGTACTATGTATTAAGTTACATACATCAGCCAGAAGTTCAACCCCAAAGTTTTAAGTTACTGCTCCAATAGTATGCAACGTATATGTTAATAGTAAAAGGAATGGAATGTAATGGAATGGGGGTAAATGAATTGATTCATTGATGAGGGGGTGGACCCCTGAATATATACATAAGGAAAGGGTGTGTAGGCACCCCTTCGGGAGTGCCGCACCCCTTCGGGATGACCCTTCGACAAGGCGGTTGTAACTTCCTAATTACATCACTAATGATTCCCCTAATTACATAGTTATGCTAATTGATCACTAATCAATATTTCATAACACTCCCCCTTGATCAATTGCTTCTTGGGATCTTGATGTAATTCTTCTTCAATCATTTGTAGATATTGTCATGTAAATCTCCTCTAAAAACCCTATGGGAAAATTCTTGAGGAGAAACCAATCTGTGTGTATATGCCATTAAAACTCTTTTAAACCCAATGGGAAAATATAAGGAGTAAATGATATGGCATTTTAGATTACTATCTCTTTGATGACTTATATGAGAAAACCTTGAAAAGGAAAAACTCATAAATAAGTTTAGAGATCATTAATGTTATGATCTGAGGATCATGTTTGAATAACCTTCTTCAAAACCCAATGGGAAAAATATGAGAAGGGATATATCTTCTTAAAAACTCTTGTAGAGAAAACAGAAGATATGACATAGAATATGTCTTGAATACCACCCTTAAAACCTTAGTGGAAAAATTAGGTGATATGCAATATGTTCTTTATTGATATTGCCTCATTAAAACCTTTTATGAGAAACCTTGTAAGGAAAACTTATATAGGAAAAAGAGTACAATATTCATAATCAGATGATTATGTATAGGTTTATATCAAAGGAATGTCTCCCCCTGATTCTTGCAAATCTTTGAGTTGTCTCATGCCTATTCCAAAAACATATTTCTGGAATAATATTGTTGGTAAGGACTTTGTAAATAAATTTGTAAGATTATCACATGAATTGGTTTGCAAGATTTCTACCTCACCTTTCTTTTGTAATTGATGAGAAAATCTCCTCTTGAACCTTGCAAAATTTTAAGTTGTCCCTCACCACTTACCACGAATACCATTCTACGATGTAGTGGTGGATAAGCAAATTAGTGAGTGCCTTTTGCAAGATATTTATTCTCTCATTTTGTAAAAATGAGGATAAACATTTTGATCAATATAAGATGCATTATCATTTATAAATACTGCTAGTGATTATATGGAATCACATTTTATCATCCATTAAAGTCAAGCATATAAATATGATGCTTCAGAATGATATATAAAAGTTTATGTTGTGGAGTCCATTATGATGACTACCATGAAAACTTTATTATTTGTATCGCCTATGATCCGGCAATATACATGGGGATCGGTTAGCATGTATCTTCATATCCTACTCGGTCAAGTCTCAAAATATTAATCAAGACTTTTAGTACCATTTGATATCTAGGGATATCATTTTTCACTCCCACTAGCATGGTGTTGTTGGAGTTGAATTATAGTAAGATATCTACAACTGCAATATTAAGCATGTTGTAATTTGCATAATACACAAGCACTTCCTTGGTACTAAAATTTATCATCCCAGGGTCTAAATGGATATTGATCCATCTTTAGAGATTGAATGACCATGAATATTTATGTCCAATATTATTTGAATATTGGTACACATTATCAATCTAATATTGATAAACTGATATATATGCACAAGTTGTAAACTTAAGCACAGTTTGGTTTTACCAAAATTTCCATCTCAAATTCCGTCATGAAATGATTGCTTGTTTGTTTATTTATGTGTGTTAAATATGATGATGGAAAATCCACGTTGGATTTATTTATGAACACATATGCAACCATAGTGATTGGAGTAATCCTTCTATGAAAGATACTCACTTAGTCAGTTGTACCACAATCAACTTGACTATTTCAAGTTATGGAGTGACTTGAATCTTGAATGATACACAATATATGTTGCGATTTATATTTAGATATAGAATATGGAATAAGTCGAAGACTTGTATATCGAAATCTATGAAAGTTATATGATCTGCCATTGATAAAGTATAGAAACATAATTTTCACATATACCACAAAGGTATGTTGCTCGGTCTTTGTGTGGAACCATTGCTACAATATCTCATTATATCACCACCTTGCTTTCATAAAAAATGCATTTGTGAGAAGATGGCATTACTGTGGTAAATACCTCTTACTAGTGAATGAGATAAATTCTCCATAATTGCCACCTTTTTATTTGACCCAATTTGAGTGTTGATACACTCCGCCTAGGACTTTTGGTCTGGATCCAGTTTAAGGTGTATAGCAATTTTCAGGAGTATATGTCGACATTTATGTAGTCTTTGTATTATTGATTCAATAGAACCAATATAGCATGTGAAATATTAATACTTTAGAACTCTTATCTCATTTCTCAAGATGATAGAGTTAGGATGTTCCAATGATGCCTCAGTGTCTAAATTTATGTGCACATGTACTGGGCTTTAGAATGTTAAACATTCATAGGCTTTGGATTTTCAATAATCCATAAAGTGTCTATCAACATGTATGATGTTGATTTGCATTTACTATACTGGAGGATGTCTCCCCCTGTTTCCGCGGATGTTTATTAACAAGTTATGTCCCTAGTGACCATACTTCTCCCCCTCTTATTTTAATTTGGGAGTTGAGTGATCTTGTTAGATTTCCACTCTTTTCTGGCACATTGATTTGTAGGGATTGAATAAGATGACACTTTTGATAAGTAAATGCATTTGACAGAATAGTTGTAATATGCTACAAATATATAAGATGTTCTGGACTGATAGTTCAGATATTCTTTTGTATATACGTGAATGTGAGGATTGAATGTGATGTGTAACATTCATTTGTATTCCTGGCATTCTATATGTGGTATTAATCTCCCCCTAATGCCTGGAATTATCCTCAAGGTGTGATCAACATACGGGCTTTTTTTGTGTAAATCCCCATAGAGACCTAAGGTATTATATGAATGACGGATAATACCTTTTATGTTGGTCCCTAATTCCCATGATGTATGTTGTGAGGTGGTGATATCGGTATGTGCAAAACATAACCGACACGCAGATGGGAAATATTTGGCTGTGGCAAGTTTTCACGTATTAACTGCAACGGAGGGAGCCGTATGATTGCAGCTTGATGAATATAAAATATGTGGTGTGTAAATCCACATATTACCAACTTGATGTTGATATATTTAATTCTATTTTGGTGGTCATGCAAATAAGTTATCTCAATAAGAGATTCAATTAGGCCATAATTGATATGGACAAGTGATATAGTTCTCAAAACCAAATATTCCATATGAATGGATGTGGTCCTGCGTCCAAAAAAATTTTGCTCAAAGTTGAAAACTAGAACAATTAATTTGGTAATTTTATGCCTTATGATCAGTAAGGGACACAAATGGAACTATTCATAAATGACTTTATGAGCACTGATAGTGCTTAGATAATTCATAAATGGTTGAATATGCCAACTTATCTTGAATGCATTTCAAGAAATTGAGTGGCTCATTGTTTACAATTTTAAGGTAAGAGGGCTTTAAAATTAATTCTCAAGTGACACATGTGGTGCACAAAATCAGAGGATTTTGAGAATGTATGTTATGACCAATAGAATTGATAATAATTTTTCTTATCATCCATGAGTTAGGATGACCAAGGCTATAATGCCAATTCCTGATATATTCAAGATTGAAAAATTATTAATACGCAACATGTCATACGGGATTTATGTAGGTACATATAACATATCCCATATGATATGAAAGGAATTGTATGAATATTGATTTTTGTTGTCCATTTTACCAAGTTGAGTGCTGATTTTTCATCATTATCCTTGGTAATGGGTTTCAGTATGAAACCATATACAAATGGATGTCACAAAATTGAGGGTTTTTGTAGAATACATGAGTGCATCTATAATAAATAATTCATAAGGAAAGTATATATTTCACAATTGTGATAGTGGTGATCCACTAAATTAAATTCCTTTTCTTTCTTTGTGTATCCCGAGTAAATACCATGTCTGAAGTACATGATATTAATGATGGACAATATACTACATATGTACAGACTAATGATAATTCCATGAATTTATATGGAAACATGTGGAGATCTGATTTATTAATTTACTGAAGTGTGCTTCAAATTTATCTCCTTGAATTCACTTTCCTCCACTGGAGTGGAGGTTTTGTTTGAACCAAATATTTTATTGGAAATCATGTGTACATGAATGTATAACCACACAATAAACAAACTTGAGATTAGTCATTATGGTCACTTGATCTGAAGGAAAGCGACATTTTATAGATGAGATCTATTGTGTTGTAAATACCATGAACGAAAAGCTCTATTCTTTGTTGATAACTCTACGTGGAGTTCAAAGAAATAAATGGTTCTTGTTCCTATGGTTACTCTGAAGAGGAAATTTAGTAACAACAAAGGTTTATGTGTGGTAATTCAATTATGAATGGTATTGGGTACTTCTTCAAAGTAGAACTATGGTGGCTTGGATGCCATGAATCTTGCAATGATATCGTTGATATCATGTACCAATATTGGATAGTAAACTCAATCCAATGTGAATTCAAAAATTTCCATTTCGGAAACATTAGTCATGTCCTACATGTGTTAATCATGTATTTGAATGAATTTACTCGATGAGTAAATTATATAGCATGAAATATATTGTAGTGCAAATATTATTTAAATCAAGTTGATACATGATTATAAGTGGACTATTCTTATAATTGACAAATGACAGAAGTCATTGCATATGCTTTTGGATTCTATTCTTATGAGAATAAATGATCTGATGATAATTACCAAAACATACTCTCTTTGTATATGATAGAGTATTGTCAATAAAATACGTTGCACTTTTTCTGCTATTTGTTTAAGCCAAAATTGATGCTTACAATTTTGTATTCAAGATGCATCTTGAATTATTTTATGTAAAATCTTGTATTTTCAAATTGTGATTTGAACTACAAGTAGTGTGAACCTCATCTTTGATAGGTGATGAAATCGCTATTATCGAGTGTGACTCGATCATCATGTACTAGTGAGTTAATATAATAAATGGTAATCACCAGAATGGTGTAACCTTTGAAATGGTGGATGAGAAACTCATTTTATAAGTATAATTTGCATGATTGCAATAAATACCTTAGACTCCACTCATATGTGTTACACTAGTAAGATTAGGAGGTCATTTGGGGAATAATCACCATATTGGTGTTATGATTATGCAAAACTAGTGAAGGCAAGATGATTCTTGCAACAAAAGTTAATTTACTGAGGTAAATTTTGTATTGTAAAATAAGCAAAATAATGAATGTAAGATGATTCTTACAAAATTAAGGTAAAGGACATTTTAATTCCTGTAGGAATAATAATTGACTTGATAGTCATATTCACACTTCGAAGGTAATCATCATAAAGATGTAGACCTCTCAAGTGATGAGCAGAAGCTGCCTAAAAGCATGGTCTCAGGGCAAATAAATTCTGATAAAGAACTTATCACAGCCAACATCTAGGTCGCATCACCTTGTGTTATTCCAAAATCATATGTATAGTTTTTCATCTTTTTGAATTTTGATTTATGTTCTACTTGATGTAGAATTTTACTTTTGATTAATTAGTAATCATGAAGTAAATTAAATTGCATATGAAAAATTGTTCGTACACCAATAGACGATCTTCAGATCATAGAGATGCATAATTACGGTGGTAATATTAGATGCATAATTACTGTGGTATTATTAAAATCCAAATTACATAGGTGCAAATGCCGGAGGGTACTTATTATAATGTGCATGACAACACATGATTACAGAACAATTTAAGGTCTAAAGCAGAAACATGCTGAACTGATTATTTTAGACATGTAAATAAATTAAAACCTTAGGGTTAATTTGTAAATCAGAAGGGGCAAAGCGGCCCGTAGGCCTGCTCAGGCAGCCTTATTTACCCCATATGGCCTAAATGGTCTGCGGGCCGTTGGTGGCCTGGCGGGCGGTTAGGGTTCCACCCCAACCATTCGCCCCCAAAGAGTCGTCGCCACCGCCTGTAGGTGGCGCCACCACCGCCGGTGGGAGTCCGGCCTGATGGTCGGAATGTCCACTGCTCCACCCCCTGATCCTTTCTTTCTTTTTTTCTTGTTTTTTTTTGTGCCCGCTGCCCCCTGTTCGCCGGCCTTTTGCCGGCTGCCGGCCGCTGGCCGGGCATCAGTTTCCGAAGGAGATGTTTGTGGCCGTGAAGGAGGAGATAGTGGCATGGCTGCCACTCATGGTGTAGGGGACGACCTATGGGCCAAAACCGGTGATGCCAGGCACTGTCACCACCATTGAGAGGGTGCAGATCAGGAATCACCCTGACACCATCGAATGTGGTGCTCCCTGGACAGCAGGTCCTCAGGACCAGAGGTTGGCGAGGTGGCTCCTCTTGTTGTGTATGCGTCAGAAGACGAGTTGTTGTGGAAATTAAATGACGCAGTTCCATTTTCCATCAAGAATGCATCAGGTAAGAGCATAATGATTGTGTGCATTTTCTAATGCTGTTGTTCAGTTATTTCAGCGATGATGAACACCGAGATGACAAATGCTATGCATCAGTCCTTGTAGTTGATGCCTTATTGCTTTTGTTGTTCCACTGAGACGTGGTGATAATCGACCACGTTAAAAGCCATCATCAAGGTAAAGCATCGTAATCAAAGAGCTCATTGATGCTAATTGTTGTTTGTTAAACTCCATTAATGGAGTTCTTGATTTGAAGGCAAGAAAAATGCCAATGTTGACACAGATTTTTGTGTCTTATGTTTTGCCCAGAATCACAAATTCGAAGAACTCACTTGGTTGGTTCAGGCCCTAGGCCTGCGCGCTGCAGTGAAGTATGGCGAGTCCTCCGACGAGTACGTCATTGTGCGGCGTCATTTGGGAGGCCTAGACGTCCATGGTCATCACAGAAACGGCGACCAACTCGACCATGGCGTCTCGACGTGGATGCAGAATGCCTGTCTGGCCTGTGTGCTCAAAGGCATAACAAGTGCGTGCGTCTCAGGGTAGAGACAGTGCTGATAACGTGTTAATAGTAAAAGGAATGGAATGTAATGGAATGGGGGCAAATGAATTGATTCATTAATGAGGGGGTGGACCCCTGAATATATACATAAGGAAAGGGTGTGTAGGCACCCCTTCGGGAGTGCCGCACCCCTTCGGGATGACCCTTCGACAAGGCGGTTGTAACTTCCTAATTACATCACTAATGATTCCCCTAATTACATAGTTATGCTAATTGATCACTAATCAATATTTCATAACAAGTATATATGCACACACGGCTAGAATGTGCATGCAGTACGGCTGTAGTCATACGTTTTGGTCCTTTACTGTTTGTGGTCATATCTTTAATTTGTCGGTATCGATCTTTGTGTGCACATGGGCTTGAAATCATTACTAGCTTAATTATTGACGAAAGACAATATAAACTACCCCTTGCACTGCCTATATATATGAAGGCAATGCGGGAACGCTGAAGCATGGTCGTCGATGAGTAGCTAGCTAGCACAAGGATCTAATTAAGTAATCAGCCATGGCGCCAGTTCTGCCACTGCTACTCCTACTGCTCCTGTCCTCTTCTTCTCCAACGATCCGTGCAGCAGCAGGAGTTGAGGAGCACGATGAGTACACACTCGTGGCAATGAGCTCGCTGGAACCAAAAGCTACCTGCGCCGGACACAGGGGTACGATATATTACTGGAACCAAAATCTTAACTTCTCACAGGAATTGAAGGCTCCTATCTTTAGTTAATTAGTTAATGACACAATTAATTAAATTAGAAATTCTGATGATGCTGATGCTGATGCTATATCGTATTCTCCCAGTGGCTCCGCCCGAGAACACGACGTGGGTGCCTTTGAACTTCCCCCACGGCCCATGTTCGCTGTTGTCCGGCGTGCCAAGGCCTTGCTGACCAGCGTGCGAGAGGACGTGTGGTTGCCGCAGACGCCTTTATGGATCTCCTCCAAAATGTCCTTGCCTTCTTGTCTGGGAACGCACTTCATGAGTACTCCGGAAGATGCGCCCCGCCTGTAGAGCTTGTCTCCGACAAGGACGTAGGACTTGGCCCGGCGGATGAGTTGCTCGGCCAAGTTCTTGTCCGAGGGAACCTTCGCTCGCTGAGGTAGTCGATGAAGGGCTGCCTCCAGTCCACGTCAATCATCATGACCTCCTGGCCAGCCGGGGGATGCGCTAGGACAGTGGTCGGTGGCGCCGGCTCCGGGATGGATGTCGCGTGAAACTCGTGGACGAAGACACCCGCTGGTACTTGAGCGCGAGTAGAACCAAGCTTCGACAGGACGTCCGCTGCAACGTTGTTGTCGTGGACGACGTGGTGGAACTCGAGACCATAGAACTTGTTCTCGAGCTTGCGGACTTCTAGGCAGTAGGCGTCCATGTTCTCCTTGTTGCGGTCCCAGGACTTGTTGACTTGGTTGATGACCACTGCGGAGTCGCCGTAGACTAGTAGCCGCTTGATGCCCAGTGAAGCCGCGAGGCGGAGCCCATGTAGCAGGGATTCGTACTCGGCTTCGTTGTTTGAGACCTTCCAGAAGATCTGCAAGACGTACTTGAGTTGTTCGCCTATTGGAGAGATCAAGAGTACTCCTGCACCTGCACCCTCGAGGTTGAGTGAGTCATCGAAGTACATCACCCAGTGCTCTGGGCGCTCGGTTGGAGTAGGTAACTGGTTCTCCCGCCACTCCGCCATGAAGTCGACTAGTGCCTGCGACTTGATGGCTGGCGTGGCTTGAAGTCGATGTTGATTGCGCCGAGTTCGACTGCCCACTTGAAGATTCTTCCAGTAGCATCTTGGTTTCGCAAGATGTCGCCGAGCGGGTAGTCGGTGACGACGGGAATCGAGTACTCCTGGAAGTAGTGTCGTAGCTTCCGCGAGGTGATGAGCATTGCGTACAGAAGCTTCTGTACTAGCTGGTAGCGTGCCTTGGATTCTGATAGGACCTCACTGACGAAGTAGACTGGGCGCTGGACTGGATAGGCGTGGCCGTCTTCCTGCCGCTCGACGATGATGGCAGTACTGACCACGTGAGTAGTCGCAGCCGAGGTAGAGCGAAGGGCCGCTCGCCTTTACGAAGAGCTGTGAGGACTGGTGGCTTTGATAGGAAGTCCTTGAGTTGGGCAAGGGCTTGGTCTGCCTCTGGAGTCCACACGAACTTCTCTTGGTGCTTGAGTAATTTGAAGAAGGGGAGCCCCCGTTCTCCAAGCTTCGAGATAAATCTGTTCAATGCCGCCATGCACCCGGTCAGCTTCTGGACGTCTTTGATACACGTGGGAGCTTTCATGCTGGTGATGGCAGAGATCTTCTCGGGATTGGCTTCGATGCCACAATGTCTGATGATGAAGTCAAGTAGTTTGCCCGACGGTACACCGAAGACGCACTTGTTCGGGTTGAGCTTCCAGCGGTACTCGCGCAGGGATGCGAAAGTCTCTTCAAGGTCATCGATGAGCGTGCTGGAGTTTCTGGTCTTGATGACCACGTCATTCACGTAGGCTTCGACGTTCTTGTTGAGTTGCCTCTTGAAGCAGGCTTGGATAGCTCGTTGGTATGTAGCGCCGACGTTCTTCAGCCCGAAGGACATGGTCGTGTAGCAGTACGCGCCAAACGGGGTGATGAACACGGTCTTCTCCTGGTCTTCTTCCTTGATCGTGATCCGGTGGTAGCCGTAGTAGCAATCGAGGAAGCGGACAGGTGTCGCCCCACCGTGGAGTCGATGACTTGGTCAATCTCGCGGCAACCCGAAGGGGTCCTTTGGGCGTGCTTGTTGAGGTCGGTGTAGTCGACGCACATCCTCCACTCGTTCGAGTTCTTCTTGCGGACGAGGACGGGGTTGGCGAGCCACTCAGGAGGGAAGACTTCTCTAATGAAGCCACCCGCGAGTAGTTTGGCGAGTTCCTTCTTGATGGCGTCCCGTCTGTCGTCGGCGAAGCGGCGGAGGTGTTGTCGCTTCGGGGTAGCTTTAGGATCAACGTTGAGAGAATGCTCAATCAACTCCCTGGGCACCCCTGGCATGTCCGCTGGTTTCCACGCGAAGATGTCGCGGTTAGCCCGGAGGAAGTTGATGAGCGCGTCTTCCTATTTGGAGTCGAGACCCGCCTTGATGGTGGTGGTCTTGTCTTGTCGCTCGTCCCGAGGTCAATTGTTTTGACCCCGTAACCTCCTCACTGGGCGAGGCTTGTTAGCTTTGTCCGACTTCTCTGGGATGTCGAGTACACTTGGGGCAAGCTTCTTCGATGCAAAGATAGATCTCCATCATTGCATTGGGTACTTGATTTGTGGAGGCGATCTCCACAGCTTCCGTGTCGGTCAACCGTGCGATATCTTCAAGTCCCCTTGCAGCGAGAGTACACCTGCTGGACTCGGCATCATGAGTACCAAGTAGGTGTAGTGGGGTACCGCCATGAACTTGGCGATAGCCGGTCTGCCGAGGATGGCATGGTAGGACGTCTCGAATTCCGCGACTTCGAACTTGATGTACTCGGTACGATAGTTGTCCCGAGATTCCCCGAAGGTAATCGGCGGCGACCACTCGACCCTAGTGGGATAGCCGCGTTCCCGGGGACGATGACGTAGAAGGGCGAGGTGCTCTTGGTGAGCATGTGGGTGATGTCGAGCTTCATCTTCTTCAAGGTCTTGGTGAAAAGGACGTTAAGCCCGCTTCCACCGTCGATGAGGACCTTGTTGAGATTGGAGCCCGCGACCACCGGCTTCTCGGGACGAGTGGGAACCGCCCTGGTTCGAAGAAGCTAGTCCATTGATCCACGCGGGAGAAGGTAATGGGTACCTCCGACCACCTGAGAGGGGTCGGGACCGCTGGTTCAATGCTCATGACTTCTCAACGAGTAGCTTTTTGGACCAGTCTGCTAGGTAGTCCGCCGAAGAGGACGTTCACCGTCTTGTCGGGTTCCTGGAAGTCGCCATTGCCTTCGTCGTTCTTCTTCTTGCCTTTCTTGTCATGAGGGTGCCGTGGCCCTCGAGTATCCTTGAGTGCTCGCCCGAGTTGGTAGCACCCGCCGGGTGGTGTGGTTGCCGTCCGGATACCACGGCACTTCTCCTTCGGCGAGAAGTCTTTGAAGCCGCCGGAGGTCTTCTTCGAGTTCTCCTTCGCAGGGCGCCGGATAGCCGCGACAGTGTTGTCTGGCTTACGCTTGCGGTTGGGACCCAAGTAGTTGTTGTTGCGACCGCCTTAGTTCCCGTTGTTGCTGCTGCCGCCGCCCGTGTTCTGTTTGCCCTTGCCACAGATGGCATCGTACTTGGCGTTGGCTTTGTCTTCTTCATCAGCCCAGGACATGATCATGTCCTTGAGGTGGGTGATGGAGCTTGGGCGGCGTCGACCGAAGTCTCCGAAGGTGCGACGACGGTGGTAGAGACCGTCTTGGAAGAGGTCGATGACTTCTTTGTCAGAGACATCGACTACTGTGCTGCGCTTGTCGAAGAAGCACCGCATGTACTTGCGAAGGGTCTCACTTTGTTCCTGCTTCACCATGACCAGGTCCATGCGAGTACCCGAGCGGCCCATAGCCCGCGAAGTTACTGGTGAACTGCTCCTTCAGCTGGTCCCACTTGTCGATCGAGTACTTCTCGAGTGACTCGAGCCATGTAAGCGGGGCTTGGTCCAAACAGAAGGGGAAGTAGAGGCACTTGGTGTCGTTGTTGCCTAGCGTTCTCGATGGAGA